>OX328110.1:24508781-25845616 GCA_946811185.2 Hippopus hippopus | reverse complement strand
GGTAATCAGCATTTTCTCCTTCTACTTCAATGTTTTCTACCCTTTGAAAGACAAATTTCAACATTTTTGAAACATCTAAATGGTCGTCGACACAATGTTTTCAATTTAGACTAGTCGAAAACTTTGTCGTCTACAAATGCTTTCAGTTTGGACCAGACTAAAATGTTGTCGTTTGGTTAAGAGTTAACACCTGCAAACAACCTTTTTTGACTTGCAAAGATCGGATTTTAAATCGATGTACAATTTTTCGTCTGGCCACATTTGTTTAACTCTTCACCAAACGATAAACTTTCGGACTAGATCTAGACAAAATTAAAAAGCATTTGCAGATGACATATTATATTAAGCTAAGATCATGATTTTCATCTTGATATGATAGAAAACACTGTAGGAAAAAGAGAAAATGCTGGTTACCAGCATTTTCTCCTTTTCCAACAATGTTATAAAAGGCTCTGTCTTACATGGCCATCAAAACTCAGGAGTGTGTGGTAAAGAATCAGAATGCATTCATCGGTGGAAAATTAACGTTGATTTTCTCTTGTTAGCAAAGATGTCTGATCAGCTAAGTTTAGCTTCGATTATTTTACATGAATGGTTGAGAAAGTCTTAGAATTTATACTAATCTGTCTCTGTGGTTGCTTCCATGAAACCTGACCAGTACAGGGTCCGTATAAACCAACCATTCTTGATAGCGTTCTTAGTCTGAATCACAAGAATTTTCTAAATTTCAAAGTAACCCAATTTCCAATTGGCTACACCAAATCGAATCAGAAGATGCTTTACTTTCTAAATCTACAATAAGTCTTACAATGCAATTAAGATTGGTTGGCGAATACAGACCAAGATGTTCAAAATGTTGACTCTGCTTTCAAAGGATTTAATTCTCAACAGAGTCCGGTCATGTAAAGGACTAGAAACTAGGAGGTCGCTGGTTCGAATCCACAGCTTGGCTAATTTCTTTCCGACGATTGGTGATAGGCATGCGACAGGATTCATTTTCTTCCTCGTCGTTTAACAATGTTTCGACGATGTTCATGTGGAAAAGCAGCCAGAGCTTTGGAAAGAATATTGTTCTAAGTAGTTGTAAAAGAAACTCTGCGTAGCATGGATAAATGCACTTACCGCCGCGGTATAACTGATAAAATGTTTAAAACGTTTTGAACACCAAACAAATAAACCAAATGAGTTTTAATAATAACAGTAATAATAATAATAATAATGATGATGATGTAATTTGAGAAGCTTCTCGTTACCTCGTTACTATGGGTTTCCTTATTTGCCATGCAATCTCTTGAAAACTCATTATGTCATAGGTGTATAGAAGTTTGTCTACGAGAAAGGTTATGGCTTAGGTTTTGCAATAGATACTGATAATAATTGTCTTCTACCAACGGCCTTTGCATGCAACATTTTTTGTTTTTTTTTTTGTTTACTGAGCACAAATAGTTGCAAAGATCGGAATGTCGAATACAGCTAATTGACAAGAAGGACAACTGTTCACTGCCACCAAACAATGGTGGATAGAGAAAACAGGCTTATCTTACAGTCAAAATTACATACTTTCCGCGAAAACAGATAACTGAATTATTCTTTTAATCAAACGGCAAGTCAATGACTCGGAACGTGTTTAGAATTTTATAAAGCGAGTGCAAATAGCGCCCTAATTCTTACCAAACGACAAAATGTTGGACTCAACCAAAAAGATGTCGAGACTGTGATTTTGTTGTTGAAAGAGTTAATCTTATTGTTCATCTGTTAAATCTCATTAAAATAGTATGACTTGTTCCGGGAAATATTATATTGTCACTTTAAAAGATATTTAATGTAGCGTCACTGAAAGTTGAATAACTGATATTTCCTTGAAATCCATAATTCATAGATAGGTATTTAAAAAAAGAACATTTAAAACATGGTGGATAGTGATGTCCTACATGAGTGTTCTCGTGTTCATTTGATACATTCATTTTCAGGATGTTTTGCTACTTTGATATTATTTCTAGACGGCGTAGACCAATATCAGAGTGCACAGAACGTGCAGATCTTCACCCTCTGCTTTCTAGTGCTAAATAATTATCAAATTAACTCACATTGCTTTGTGAAATCTTTTTTCAGATCTCGAAATATACCCGCCTTTTGTTGGCAGAGAAAGATTTAGAGAAGCCATAAATTAAAAGAAACCGTTTGAAAACTTCGATGAGTAACAGGGGACAAAATCATGGCCCCTTCTGGGTCGCTATAGACCAAACCTCAGATCAAAAGAGGTTAACCTGTAAGCTTTATCTGTGGGACGCGCCATTGTTACATTGTTTACACGGAATGAAAAGCCCCGGTGTCGCAATGGGCTTGTAACAGTATAACGATCCCAAGTCATTTCCCGTATGGGCTATAAAAAGCACGGGTAAAAGTTTATGCTTCCGTGACCCATAAAAACGTCATATTTTGTTACATTGTGTTTCTACTATGGGTCGGGTTTCCTGATCGACAAATATCTGTTTGAAGGGTATTGTTAGGGGAACAATCGGGTAACAATGGTAAACGGTGTTAATTACTGGTCCAACAATGCGCCATTGATGCTCAAATGAAAATACGGAAAGAATGAATAATGGGGGAACTATTTTACAGGCGTACCATGAACGATTTTTATTGACTTGCGCAGCTTTGGCGTAGTAATTCGGCCGACGCACACAAATAAGAAATTAGTAGGTAGTCAGTGTAATGATCTGTTAATGAAATAATGAAATCACCTTTTAAGAAAGGTAATGATTATTTGTAATTAAGAATTGAATGTTTTCCACAAACATTTGAATATGTAATTAATAGCGAAAGAAATGTGTGCTAATTTTCCAGTTTACTTTATTCTATTATAACAAAATTTGGTTTTACGTGAAACTTGAGGAGATATTTACATACTGTTTTTGTCAAGTGACGATCTACATTTCTTATTTTTAGAATACACAGTATGAACACATGTACATGAGCCATTCTCTGGGAAAAGGGGGGCTAAATGCAGAGTATCGACTTAGGTCAGCTTGCGCAGTTCTCACATGCTGACCTGAGCCGATACTTTTTGCTACTGATCAATTTTCTGCAAGTCTAATGACCAGTTTACTGCTTGATTCAGTCGGTTGTTAGACAAAATAGACTTTTGGGATCCATAATCATGAGATGACTTGCTTGGTATCACTAATCATGGAGACCCGCCGCTTTTAAGTTGGTTCTATGTCTATACCATTCCCCTGCTATCACGTCGAACAAGTCCCAGATAAGATTTGTCGATTGCTTGATCCAGCCCGCACCACATCTGAAACCTTTCAGATTACATCACCCGCTCACTGTGCCCTTATTAGGTTTTCACTGCACCCTTTCAGATCTTATAAATTCAAGTCCCCAATCTCTCCAATCTCATTATTACTGTAACTGTCCTTGCAACTTTTATTAGTTGTACGGTCAGCTGGCAGGGGACTTGGAAACCGAATTATATCTCTCCGAGCCGAAGGCGAGGTAGTGGCATGATTCGCTACAGCCGTGAACAAGTTTCCAAGTCCCCTGCTACCTGACCGTACAACGAATTTATTATACTGCATGCGGTTTTGCCATTACAACGTGCATTCAGCAAATTTTTTTCTGTTTTATTGAGTACGCTGACGAAATCGAATTTCCCTTCTGAGCTCCCCAACACACTGAGAACTGACGTCACTGAAAACTGACGTCACTAACACCTTGGATAGACGTGCAGTTTGGTGCATAATGAAGTCACTGCGATAGACATTCGACGTATCTTTATTTAAACGTAGTGATTTAAACGTAGATTTAAACAACTTCACGGTAAGTAATTATTCATTTGACCATGCCGAGCCCTGGTAGCTCAGTCAGTAGCGTGCAGGACTTGAGAACACGGGGTCCAGGGCTCGATCCCTGGCAACGACCCCTGGCTCGGCCAATTTCTTTCCGAGGATTGATGATAGCCACTGCGACAGGATTCATTCCTCTCCCACCGCTGACCATTGTTTCGACGATGATTATGTGGGAAAGCAGCCAGTGGTTTGGAAAGAAAATTGTGCGAAGTACTGGTAAAAGAGACTCCAGGAACGCATGGATAGGTGCACTGGCCGCCGCGATATAACTGAAATAATGTTGCAAACGGCGTTAAACACCATACAATCAATCATTTGACCATTAGCCTACTTACCTCAAACGACCATGTATGACTTGACACTTCACGATTTGTTTACATGACGAAAGGGTGGCTCGTTGTAACCCAGTGTATTTGTTTTAAAATGACAATAAAAAATAATGTATATACATTTATTTTCAAAAATAATCCATCCTTTCCGCATCGATGACAACAATCAGTGGAAACTAGTAGTAACATGGTGTACACTGTATCATGATTTGTCTTGTGGGCTGCCCGTTTCGATCGACACCATCTTTGATTTTGCGTTCAAACTGTGGTGAAGTATACGGGGCCCCCGACAGGAGAACTGCTTTTCCGTGGATTTTACCAGTGTACTTCAATATATGTTCGGAGCATATTATCCAATCAGATCGCGAGAAATTTCTTTTCAGTATAATAATCTCGTATATACCCGATTAGTACTACATCAATAACGACCATGTTACTTTCATGTCCAGTAGGTACAGCGTCGATGGCGTTGTTAAAGCATCTTCATTTGATTACGTCCCAGCTACGTAATCTTTTTATTCTTTTTAGGAGCATGTTAAAAATTCACTAACCTAAGTAAGGACCGAAAATATGGCATCACGTTTCTGTTTCTACAGCGTTCGTTCTACGTCGGAGCAGTCTGTATTTCGTCAGACTGCTTTTACTTTGACGCAGTGGGAACATGGTCAGTGTTGACGAGTGTTTTACATACAACTTTGTACCTTACCATTAGATTTTGTTATCGAACGAAGCAGAAATGATGACTTCTGTCTTTTTTGGGTAGAAAACCTTGAGGTACAAGGACCAGCATTTTCTCCTTTTCTTACATTGTTTTCAAAAAACCTTTCTTTTCAGGGTCGTTAAAACTCGGTTTTGTGTATTAAAGGAAGCAATGCTGAAGCCAATGGTATCATGCGGTTGCGGAGTTGGATGACACCGCAACAGGCAGGCCAACGAAACAGGAAGTACTTCATTACACTGTATTCTCAATTCAATTTTTTGAATTCAAACATGCGAAAATTAAAAGATATCGGAATAATGGAATCATTTTCTGCAATTGAAATGTTTACAAATACACAGGCCAACTTTACCATGGCATGCACCAAGGGGACACTAAAAAAAGTGCTGTCTTATAAGGGGGTCCGTATCACCAATGATTCTTACTTTTATTCTTTTTTTAACTCTAGGGTTAGAAAGTAACGCAACTTCTGATTGGCTGAACCAGATTTTTTTGCCAATCAGGTGTTGTGTTACTTTCATTTTTAGAAAATTATTGAGATATTGAGATTAAGACTAAGAATGTTCTTAAGAATGGGCGGTGAATATGGACCGAAATGCTTGCTTATTAATTATTATAGGTACGAGTATATTGTATTTGTCAACACGCTTGCCTCCCTGGGAGCAAGATGTTTGCCTTTCAAATACAGGTTGCTTGCCTGATAGATACAGTTTGTACCGTACACATGGTTAAAAAGCATTGACTGCACATTCCTCAGGGAAAAGCTCACAATTAACATTGGTAAAATACCTGATAAGGGCACATGCGTATCCATTATATGGCGTGCAGCACGCGAAAAGGAGCATTCGGACATTTGCGTAAAGTGTCGTGTCGGATCAGCCTGTGCAGTACGCGCAGGCTAATCCGAAACGACACTTTCCGTTTTTATGCAATTTTCTGTTTTGCACAAGTCCACTGTGGCACAAAATCTAATGTAGTCATAAAGTGCCGTCTCGTATTAGCCTGCGCGTACTGCCCCTTTTCGTGTGTTGCAAGCCAATTTTATGGTCATTGGCAACAGATACTATTCTGAGCCATGCTTTGGCAAAAGGGGGTTTAATCATGTTCGTGATGCATAAACCGAGTAAGTCGTCAAATAATTATTGAATGCTAAAATTCATTTTGTTTATCAACATGAAGAATCCTGTGGTAGAATAGTTCTTTGACGTGCAGAAAATTAAAAAAAAAAAGCAAAAGGTTTCGAGCCACATCAGCCTGCGCGGATCGCGATACTCTTTGCAGATGCATAAAACCCGCTTTTCACGATGCATGGCTGTTATACAAGAAAGATACAATCCATAATTAACCGTTTATCAAACAATCCCGTCTTTTAGCGACCTTGAGAGGATGAAAACTTTTAGAAATATTGTGAGAAAAGGAGAAAATGCTGGTTACCAGCATTTTCTCTTTTTTTTTTCACAATGCTTTCCACACTTTTTCAGACAAGTATCAGCATTTGAGTCTGATTTAATTTGTCTACTGTAAAACGTTTTCAATTTGGGTAAGTCTAAAATTTTGTCGTTTTGTAAAAAGTTAAGTTTGAATTTTATGAAATGGCGAACCCCAAGATTTGTATTCACCGTGAAAGTCAAATACTGTTTTCATTCTGAATATCCAAGACTTAGTCATTTGATTGGCTAAAACAAATCGCACTAGCCAATCAGATGGCCGGTCCTCTATTCTAAAATTAGGATAAGATTTAGAACGGTTGATAAATGCGGACCCCCTGACCGCGCTTTTGACAAAAGTAAATCAACATTAGAAACCTAATTTTGAATGTAAATGAACTTCATGATTATACCCTTCGGTCAACCCTTTAACTGTTCACCAAACAACAAAATTTTGGACTGGACCAAATTGAAAGTATAAAATTAACAATTTAAATATTGCTAAACTGATGATTTTCCTCTTTGAAAAGGTACAAAAACATTGTGGGAAAAGGTGAAAATGCTGATTACCAGCATCTTCTCCTTATCCCTCAGTGTTCCCTCAATGTTTTCATTAGCCTTTTCTTTCGGTCGTTTAGAGCAAGGCTTT
This sequence comes from Hippopus hippopus, assembly GCA_946811185.2. Taxonomy (NCBI): domain Eukaryota; kingdom Metazoa; phylum Mollusca; class Bivalvia; order Cardiida; family Cardiidae; genus Hippopus; species Hippopus hippopus. The sequence goes on along the minus strand of OX328110.1, from coordinate 25,838,639 downwards.
TGTTGAAAAGGGTTAAAAGCAAAATGTGCCAGATAGGCATTCTAGCTTACAGAATAGACTAATAAATTGGAATCTTAAGGCTGTAACATTTCGAGATTTTAATCGAAAACATCTGGAAATTATTGGACAGAGAAGATACAAGATCAAAGTGTATATTTGATGTAGTCTCATCTTGATCTGTACCGTTCGGAAAAGCAGCTGAAAGAAGTCATAGGTAGCCCAATGGTTAAACCCTTTTAAATAAATAAAAATGGACATAATGATATGGAAAAAATGGAAATTCTAAATCTGTATAAAAAATGAAGATTTTACAACTTCAGTGTTGTTTTTGTCAAAATATCTGTCAAAAAGCGGACATTATGGTTCCAAGATCAGACAGTACGAAATGTGCAGTCAGATCTAGGAATTACACTGTCCGCAAAATGCAATCAAAGCAGGGTTCAGCAATTTAACTCTTTACAGATCAGTCCGACGTTATGACGACCCTGAGAAAGGAGGCCTTTGAAAACATTGTGGGAAAACGGAAAATGCTGGTAACCAGTATTTTCTCCATTTCCCACAATGTTTTTCAACATTACCATTCCAAAAGCCTCAATTAACTTGTCATCTGCAACTTCATTCAGTTCGTAAATTTCTACGAATTTTGTCGTTTGAGAACGGGTTAACCATTTACAAAAAAAAAATGAACATGTCAAAAATAAAAGCATTTGCAGAGGGAAAAAAAAAAAGTCAGCCAAAATACCGAAAGTTTAATTGGAAGGGTTACCAACATTTTCTCCTTTTCTCCCAATGCTTTCAAAGGCCCTTTTCACCAGGATCGTTAAAAATCGCAATGCTGTGGTAAGGGGTATAAGGGTTTTGAGAGGATCGGAAACAGTCCAATAAAGCAGGTACTCAAATTACAGTTGAACCATTATTGTCATATTGTTACGAGTGCTAAAGGAAAACAGAGTCTATACCTATCAATAAACATTGAATTAAGTCCCTATATGTCTGTAATTTGAAATCCACACTTACAAGTACCATAAAACGCTCTTTTCTTTAAACCCTAGAAAATTAAAAGTAAATACGAGGTCCCCAAAAAGGAAATTGAACAGATAAATAAGCTTAATGTTTTGCTTTCTTTTTTTTTTTGGGACCAGCCACAATAGCTCAGGTGGTTGAACATGAGACTTGTGAGCGTCGAATCTCTGGCCACTTGAGGGAGTGGACTACGATCCCAAAGGTAGACCAACTAAAATTAATAAAATAGTCTTTCGGATGCGACGTTTAACCTTGGTCTAAACTAAAATGGTTCAGCGTTCTTATTCTACTTTTAGGGTCTATTTAGTTGTTTCCTTAACGGACTCAATGAAACTGAATTATACAAACGTAGGGAAAGGGCAACCAGAAGTCTTTTTTTTAACGAGTACTTCTTTCACAATGCTTGCAATATAATTATATATGAACCATGCTCTGTGAAAAAGTGGTTTAATGTATCTGAAAAAAAGGATCAGGCTGACGGGAGTCGAAACATTTGCTATTGTTTATTTTTCTGCGTGGAAAAGGACCATTTTACCTCTAGATTCTGTCGGCTTTTGGGACAAAATAGATTTTATGGATCCATAATTCTGTGATGACTTACTCGGAATAATACATAACGGAGATGCATTAAACACCTTTTGTCAGAACATGGCTAAATCATGTAAGCTGAAATAATTTACAAAGACAAAAATAAATCACATTCAAGTCAGCATCTATTTTTTGCTACAGAAAAAACGCAGTGCATGCACAAATATAACAAAAAAAAAAGCAAAGAATCTCGCATTGGGAAATACAGGAAGTTAAGCCTTGCACAACCACAGGGGACATGCATAGTTACAGCAGAGTAGGTCCAGATCAGATAACGCAGAATCCGCAGTCAGATCTATAAATGTATATCATCCTCCATACATGAATATAAGTCTTGACCAAAAAGTATCTACTTTAGCTTTTTGAATTCTAGTTTTAGCCATTAAAATTTATTTGATGGTGAAAAGGAAAAACCCTGTGCCCAACGATCCTGGGGTTTGAAAAATATTGAAAACATCGTTGGAAAAGAAGAAAATGCTGGTAACCAGCATTTTCTTCTTTTCCCATAATGTTTTCTACCACTCCAAATTTGAATTCCACCTTTTAAACCGCATTTAATTTGTCGTCTGCAAACGCTTTCAATATAAATGGGTTTAGAATTTTATCGTCTGGTAAAGAGTTAAAATCGAAAGAGTTAACCTGTTTAAAATTGTATTGTAACCGTAACAGGTTGTTCCTGCGGATGTTAAGTATCGAAAATAATTCCTTTTATGTATAGAAAACGCGAACAATGGGGCGAAATATTTTGTAAATTAGAAGGGTACTCGAAATTCATCAAGTTGTCCCGATGACTGGTTACAGGCTATTATTAAAAAAACCTTGGATCTTGACACTAGTCGTATGATAACCCGACTGTCAAGATGGCTTGACCCTTATTTCCCCCAGAACGAGATTTGAGGGACTTTAAATGATTGAGGGGCGGGAGGGATTATAAGGGCTTTTAATGGGGTTGTATACAGCTCCCAACTGTATTTCCCTACTCGTAGTGGCTACAGGTCAATTACTCATGTATTTCTGTATTTCCATGTTTCACCCCCATAGCTAGAACTCTTAAGTGCCCTGTAAAAAAAAAAATCAAAGTGAACGGCGCCGTTTGCAGGTATCTATCCTGGATTATCTTATCACGAATACGATGCATTAATCGCTGCAACAAGGAAGACCCGAGATGATGTGTTAGAAACGGAGAGAGAGAGAGAGAGATTAAAAGGTGACTCAGGGTCGAGTTTTTACCCATGAACCAATTAAAATGGGCTTCAAGCCTTGCACGTTACCTACTGAATTACGAGTACTTTTCAGACTGAACTGAACTTGCCAATTTCAGTGATATACATATGAGCCATGCTCTGACAAAAGTGGGGGGGGGGGCCTTAATGCATCTGTGATGTATCATACCAAGCAAGTCACAACGTAATTATGAATCCATAGAGTCTATTTTGTCAGACAACCGACTGAATCATGAGGTGAATGGTACTTTGAAATTCAGAAAATTGACCCATAGCAAAAAGTTTCGACTCAGATCAGCCTGCACAGACTGCTGATGCATTAAGTCCCCTTTTCACTGAGCATGACTCAAATGTAGTTGTCTTTGACCGACATGGTGCTACACTCTGTCTAAGATAATGGCTGATTTCTCGCGTCTCAGAGCTTTGAAACATGGGCAGAAAATTCTGAGTCGATTCCATCTTGTCACAAAGGTAGGAAGGAGTGCCCTTTGAGTTGTCCCATCCTGCTGAAAACTCTTGAAAATGGCGTTAAGCCCCATTCACATCTAGAACAATAAAAAATTGAAACATCGGGGTAACTGATTAACCTTTCTCAAACGACCATAAGCAATAAAGCTTTTGATTGAGGGACAAGGAGAAAAAGCTGGCAACCAGGATTTTCTCTTTTCCCCAAAATGTTTTCTCTCCTGTTCAACACAAATCTTAGCAGCATTTGAGTCACACTTAATTTGTCTTCTGCAAAGATGCTTTCAATTTGGACAAGTTTTACAATTTTGTCATCTGGTACAGCGTTAATAACAGAAGGGGGGCTCGACGCTGAGTGGAATAACATTTCATTTCAATTCAATTTTTTGTTCAGCTCTGCCCTATCATTTTACCATCGCAAAGAAAAGTCCTTTGTGGTAAGAGGTGAAGTATAAAAGCTAAGTTTACCATTAACTCTTCACCAGACGACAAAATTTTACACTTGTCCAAATTGAAAGCCCTTGCAGACGACAAATAAAATGTGGCGCAAAGGATGCAGATTTTTCTTTTAAAGAGTTAAGAAAACATTGTGAGGAAAAGGAGAAAATGCTGGTTACCAGCATTTTCTCCTTTTCCCCACAACGTTTTCAAAAGCTTTCTCATTGTCGTTAAAGAATTCAGGATTGTGTTGAAAAAGATTTACAAACAATGGCGGACAATACATAACGTGTCACGGCCATCATTCAGTTTTGAGCCTCTTTTTTTCTCCAAATTTAGGAGCGGAGTTTGATTTCAAAAAGTGTGACAGAAAGGTTGAATTAGTGTAACCATCGCGTGACCTGTGCGGCCATTTTCTTTAACATTTTGCAGAAACTACAAACAATTTGACTTGGTTGAAATTGAAAACATCTGCGGATGACAAATTGTTATGGCAATCACGTGCTGGAATTTGTCTTAGAAAGGATTGGTTGATTGACAGATTGGTAGATTAGTTGATTGATTGATTGATAGATAAGTCGACCGATTAATTGATTAGTTGATTGATTGATTAATGTTCTGACTGGTGTTTTACGTCGCTTTCAATATCATTTCAGTCATATCACGTAGACAGCTCACTTATTCATGTTTTGAGTTTCAAAAGTACTTGACAAGGGCTGTGAAGTGACGAACCCGAGGATAATTCCACGAAAAGCCAAATGCTTCCAGTGAGGTTCGAACTCGACGCCTCCAAAAAAGCCATGGTCAGTGATATGGGGGAATTAATACATCTGCAAAAAGTATCGACGCACTTCAGGCAGCGCAATGGGCGCAGGCTAACGTGTATTGAAAGTTTTTACTTTTTGTAAATTTTATGCATGTCTAAGGACCAGTCTACATAAGGTTTCAGTCGATTGTCAGGCAAAATTGATATCATGGATCCATAATTCTGCATGTGATGACTTGCTCAGTATAATTCATAACGAAGATGCACTATACCCTCTTTCGCTAGAGTACGGCTCAATTATTACTTTTTTATCTTTACCTTAGAAACCAATTTTATACCGATAATTTTTGCTACTTTTACTACAACCAAAAGTCGTTTGTTGCAGAGGCGAGAAGACGCCTGATTGTCTTGTAATTATGTAACAAAATCGAGAACAAACCCGTGCAAAAAGTTTACTGTCGCCATTTTCTTCTCTAAGGAATTGTGAATAGGAGCAAAAATCCCCTCATGAATTAGATAAAAAGGCAAAAACGAAAGGTAAGAACAAAAAAAGAACAAAGCGTGCGGTAGATTGAGAAACTGATGAGGAGCAGAAAAAATCATTCGTAGATAATTTCATAAACAAATCTATTGATATAACAGCATTGTGATGTATTACTAGGATGAAATGAGCTGTGTAAAGTTTTCTCAGAGATGGAGAGTGCAAACTCATCAGAATATCAAAGTACTGAAAGTAAGAGGATTCGGGTTTAAACTGATTCCCATTTTATATCTCCAGATATGTATATGAGCCATGTCCTTTGAAACGGAGGTTTTAATATATCTTAAAAAGTATGGACCCAGGTCAGCCTGCACTCTCCGCGCAGGCCGCTTTGGGTTGATACTTGTTGCTTTTGATAAATTTTCTGTATGTCCAAGGATCATTTTATCTCATGATTCAAGATTTTGTTGGACAAAATGGATTTTATGGATTCATAATCATGTGATGACTTGCTTGCTATAGCGCATCAAGGAGACGCATTAAACCCTCTTTTGCCAGAATATTGCTCAAATTCTATACACTTTGTAGTGTTAGGGAGGGTAACCAATGTAAATCGTTGTTGTTCTTGTTTGTCCCACGTCAAAACTGACAGTTAGCCCTGGGTCTATATTCATCAAATATCGTTAAGAACATTCTTTGTCTAACTTTCTAGAAAATTCTAAATCTGAAAGTAACAAAATATCTGAATGGCTTTACCAAATGGCTAAGCTAATCAGAAATCGTGTGACGTTCTTAATCAAGACTTATACTATGAAAAAAAGTGGGAATATGGTGTTTTGAATTATTGCGTCACCCATTGCTCTATGACATCACACAATGCTTGTATCAAACGTGTGGAAGATATGAAAACCCGCAATGGGTATATTGCACCCAAATCAAGGCTAGTTACGAGACAAATAATTCATTTAAGTAGTGAAAAGTCGAATTAGTATGAAAATACTATAAATGCAAGTCATCACAAAGTCAAGGATCCGTAAAATCTATATCGTGTGAGAACCGACTTAATTATGAGGTTGAATCGTCCTTGGACATGCAGAAAATTCACAAAAAGAAAACGTTTCAACCCATGTCAGTCTGTGGGTTCTGTGCAGGCTGACATGGATCGATACTTTTTGCAGATGTAATAAACCCCCTTTTCACAGAGCATGACTCACTTTGTTTTTGCAGGTAAGTTTATCTTACAGTAATCAAGTACAATGAATTTATCGTGGCAGATAACTAGTATAGTATGATGTATTGCACCATTCTGCCCTCATTCCCTAGGTGATTTTTTCCAAGTACATATCTATTGATGAGTAAATTCCTTTTACTGAAAAGCCCAGAAAAAGAACAGAATAGAATAGAATGATTCGTTTGTTTATTTGGTATCTAAAGCTTTTTAATGTATTATTTCAGTCATATTGCGGCGACCAGTGCACCTATCATTGCTTTCATGTACTCGGATTCTTACCTGTACCTCGCACAATAGTCTTATCGAGCCACTGGCTCCAAGATTCATCTATTTCTCATAGCTGAACAGTGTGTAGACGACTTTCTTTTCGGAAAGCAGCCGGTAGCTTGGGGGAGCGTAATTTTTTTTCCGAAGTGCTCGAGAAGGAACTCCGGAAACGTACACTGGCCGCTGCATTGTGACTGAAATATAGTTGAAATAGCGTTAACCCTTTACATAACAAATCTGAGTTTATATTGGAAAAAAGCGTTTTAAAAAACATTGATGAATAAGGAGGGAAACAACAACAACAACAACAACAACAACAACCCACTGTCTCTTTTTTCCACAGTATTTTTATCCCTGTCTCAGAAAATATCCCATCATTTGAGCTTCATGTAACTTGTCTTCTGGAAATTCTTTCAATTTGAACAAGTCCAGAATTTTGTCGTTCGGTAAACAATTAAACACGAAACAAACAAATGGGCCATGCTCTGTGAAAAGGAGATTAAATGCATTTGCAGAAAGTGTCGACCCAGGTCTGCCTGCGCAGTCCGCGCAGGCTGACCTGGGGCGAAACTTTTTGCTATCGGTCAATTTTCTGCATGTCAAAGGACCATTCTACCTCATGATTTAGTCATTTGTTAGACAAAATTAATTTTATGGATCCATACTTATTTACGGTAATGACTTGTTTTAGTATAATGCATCGGAATTGAATTAAAATCCCTTTTCCCCAGAGCGTGGCTCATTGATAAATAGTGATATTGTGCATATAGGTTGCTCAAAAGGTTGATTTTGTTCATCCCGTGGATCCAACTCAGAGTCTGTAGTAAGAAAAGAAAACCTTGCCTCCCACGAAAAGGTTTAACACATTATACCCACCTATAGACACAATTTGCTCTTTTGCAGAAAACAGATTTTGAAAACATTTAAGCAAAAAGAAGAAATTTGTCGTAAAGAACAAGTTTTCTATCTTGCAAACACAGAGTGTTATAATTGATGATCTACTTGTATTAAACCTGAATTCCTTTAGATTAACCATAATTAATTTTACAAGGATTTCTCTTTTAGGGATACATCTATATTCGTTTTCATGCAGTTTCAATCAGATTTTAACTCATTTCATCCTTACTCTATGAAACTAAGGTAATTCTTGTATCTGCATGCCGAACGTTACCACTGATGGCTGCAAGATTGCACAGATTACGACGGATAGAAAGTGCATTTCATGTTTTGGAGGCCTGCAAAGCAATCGCTGTTGTCGTTTCCGGTTTTATATGACGACAAATCCCTAGTGTTTTTTTTTTGTCCCTTACATCATATTGTTTACGCAGCTTAGCCATTCTACTTACTTTCAAGTTTTAACAGTGACTTTTCTCTCAAGCTGTAAGGATGTTTCTTTCTTTTTAAAAAAAGTATGTTCAAAAATTTGCTTTATAGGAGGTAATTAGTAACACTGTACATAACAATACCATGCTGTTACGGCCAAGAGGAATACGTTTTTTTTAAACATCGTCTGAAAAGGAGAAAATGCTGCGGACCAGCATTTTCGCCTTCTCCCACAATGTTTTCAAAAGCCTTTTTAAACAGGGTCGTCATAACCGAGATTTTAAGGTAAAAGTTTAAACCTTAACCAGACAATCCCTTGTAGGCCTATTAAAAATCCTTATAATAAAGACTTATGAAAACATGATGGAAAAAGGAGAAAAAGCTTGTAACCAAAATTTTCTCCTTTTCTTATCATGTCTCCTACCCGTTCGATGGAATTTTCATCATTTCATTCACATTTTATTTGTCGTCTGCAATAGCTTTGAATTATGAAGACCCTAACTATTTCTGGTCGTCTGGTGAAGAGTTAAATGGAAAATGTTTCACAGTTGTTTTACCCCCCGACCCGAAAATTTCACAGTTGTTGGTTGCCCCGTTCTGTTATAATACAATCGACGTTCCCAATGTTTGTTTTTCCGTGGTGGGATAATTTCTTCTCCATCCAGCGTTTTGTTAGAAGTGTTTTTACTCCTTTCAAATGGCCCTGTGAAAGTGTAATGGAAATAAAACACTTTAGAAAATCGGTGAGAAAGGATTTTACGACGGAAGTGTTTTGTCTTTTGAAACACCGAGAGTTCTGAGGAAAGCTAAGTCTCTTCTCTTGCGAACAGCGTAGATTCTACATCAGACGACACAGAAATTGTGGCCAGAGTCCGTAATTACTAATCATTCTTAAGAACACTCTCAGTCTTATTATCAACAATTTTCTAAATTTGAAATACTTTAGCCAATCAGAAGTTGTGTTAATTTTTCAAATATAGAACAGGACTAAGAAGGAAATTTAGAATGGTTGGTGAATAAGGGCCCTATCTTCGATCTGGGGAAGGCTCTGCTTTTTTTTGCGGACGGCTTAGAAATTGCAGTCTGATCTTGGATCTGCAACTACTAATACCTTACGAAAAATTCTAGCCCAAGACGACAGTGATACTGTAACAACTTGGTCTCTACAAATGATGTAACATGTTAATATCATGAATATAAAAGCAAGGAAAAAATTATCACAAGAAAAAAATATATATTAGAGGGAGAAGGATAGATAAAAATGAATGGAGAGCGAGAGCGAGAGAGAGAGAGAGAGAGAGAGAGTGAGAGACAATCTTAGTGTAAATTTCTTTTCGTTTGGCCTAAAGAATTAATGCTTGGTAATCAATTTTCGTAAGTGATTATCTTTCATGTGTCAACGTAGAAGGGCAATGGCATTCAATTATTTCCAACAACAACAACAACAACAACACCTACAAAATGATAAGTGTAACGTTTGTAACATCGAACAAGACTTACATATTTATATTCATATTTATAACTATGATAACATCGAACAATAAAGAAACGAATTCCAACATTCCGCCAATTATCAGTAATGTGTAAGACAATAAACAAACGCAATTTCAACCCTTTACCAAACATTCCCTAATCTTAGCAACTCTGAGAAGGAAAGCTTTTGAAAACATTGTGAGAATAGGAGAAGATGCTGGTTACCAGCATTTTCTCCTTTTCAAGCAATGTAGTCTACCAACAAATCGAAGCTAGATAAATGATATGACGTCTGCTACATCTGATTTATCGTCTGCAAATGCTTCCAATTTGAACAAGTCTATAATATTGGTAATGAGTTGTTACTGACATGTCTTTTATGTCAACAGTCAAGCATACAAGTACTAGTTACTTCCGGTATGGACGGGTCTGAATATTTAGTCGTCTGGTGAACCCTTAGGCTGCTAAGAGCCACTCAAGGACCTTCTACGGAGAATGTAGATCAAGATCAGACTGCACAAAACGTGCAGTCTGATCTTGGATCTACACTGTCCGATACAGAAATATTTTTTCCGCAAAGTATAAGTTTGAAATAGCAACATTTGGGATTTTGTTATTGGCTTGAGAAAGTTTCATTTCATTTATGTATCAGGTTAAAGGTTATGAGTAAAAACCGCCCTAGTCGAAGGAAAAAAAAGTTACAGTCGAGTTCTCAAAAATCATGAGAACCATAATGACTATTCATATCCGTGTAATTAGCCTCGTTTTGAGTTTGTTAAATATTTATTAAGAAAACAAGACATTTAGTGATTTGTTTTTGCAAATGAATTCAGCCTGGGATTTTAGCGTTTAGCCCGATGGGAATGGAATCGTGTGCTTGAGGTCGCGGTGGGTGTGGATGAAAAAAAAAAATCACAGTGCACAGTGCAATACTTTTGAGCCGTGCCGAGCTCCGGTAGCGCAGTCAGTAGAGTACATGACTTGAGAACGGGAGAAACGTTGGTTCGAATCCCCAGCTCGACCAATTTCTTTCCGAGGACTGATGATAATCATTACGACAGGATTCATTTCTCTCTCATCACTGATCGTTTCGACAATAGTCATGTCGGAAACCAGCCAGTGGCTTGGGAGGAATATGTTAAGAAATACCAGTGACAGAAACAAGAGGGAAAGACATGACTAGGTGCACTGGTAACTCTAATGTAACTAAGATAATGTTTAACCCTTCGGCTGCTAAGCGCGACTCGCTGACCTTTTGCGGACAGTGTAGATCCAAGATCAGACTGCACAAAACGTGCAGTCTGATCTTGGATCTACACTGTCCGTTAACGAGATATATTTCCTCCACAAATGCCTTTCAAATAGCAATATTTGGGTTTTTTACCATCGGCTTGAAAATATAATTTCTTTTATTTAGCAGGATAAGGATTAAAATCATTCAACATTTGAGCCTTTCTCTGACAAAGGGGGTATAATGTAACTCCGTGATGCATTATACAAAGCAAGTCATTACATAATCATGGATCGTTAAAATCCATTTCGTCTAACAACTGACTGAATAATGAGCTAGACTGGTCCTTTGACACGCAGAAAACTAACATGTAACAAAACGTGTGGACCCATGTCAGCCTGCGCGGACTGCGGAGGCTGACCTGGGTCGATACTTTCTGCAGATATATTAACCACCTTTACTCAGAGCATGACTCATTTATTTTTTGACAAACTTATTTTGAATGTATTCTGCCTAATACTTTAACAAACAGAAAAATCTTAGATGTGCCCAAATTAAAAGCAAGTACAGACAATAAACATAGCTCAAATGATGAGAAAATGAAATATGTTTGTTCATACATTAAGGCCTTCAGCCCATTATACAAATATATTGCATTTTACATATAAATAAACTGAGTTGCGTTATATCAATTAAATATATATGTATACAGATGTATAAAATGAACAACAAGTATAGTAGGAAAAGAAAAGATGATAATAATAGTGGTTGTTTTCTACTTATATCGATCAAGATATAGAAATTAGCATAGGCCAAGATCAGATCACATGTCCAGAGATTTGTCTATTAACTCTTTACTAAACGACAAAATTTTAGCCTTGTCCAAATTGAAAGCAATTGCACCGACAAATAAAATGTTACTCAAAACATGAAAGTTCTCCATCGTAGGGTAGAAAACATTGTTGGAAAAGGAGAAAATGCTGGTTACCAGCATTTCCTCCTTTTCACACCATGTTTTCATGGTAACAAGCATTTTCTTCTTTTCCCACTATGTATTTAAAAACCTTGTTCCTGTGGATGGTTAAAACTGTTTTCTTTATTGACTGAATTGGAGTTTTAAGCCGTATAACAGGTTAGGTCATATCACGGCGGTTAATTCGCCTACGGATGTGTTTCCTGGCTTTCTCACACCAGAACTGACACAACTTTCACGACACTAAGCTACCCGGGCGGGCGGGCGGGTGGTTAAAACTCTGGATTATGTGCTAAAGGATTAAAGGGTAGAAAACATAGTCGGTGAAGGACAAAATATTGGTTACCAGCAGAAGGCTCTTTCGCAGCCAAGAGTAAACAATTCGAGAGTAAAATTGCAGGCAAATTTAAATCATATCATTTAAAAGTACGTATATCATTTAGCGTCTAACATTCAGTTATAGTAAAGTCCGTCCAAGTTCCATTTACTTGCAGAAAAGTGGACTGCAAAACTAGAATTAGAGATAGAAAATTCAATTCAATTTTTACAATAAATTTTTTCTATCGGCGACTGGAACCTCAAAATTTGAATCACATTTAATTTGCTGTATGTAAATGCTTTGGATTAGGATAAGTCAATTTTTTTTTTCGCTAGGTAAGTTAAACCGTTTCCCCACCTGCAACATTGATAGAATTGTGCTTTTCACGATACCAAATTCGTTTCAGAACATGATAAGTTAATCAACGTGTATGTCGTATCACATTTGAATTATCATCTCATCTCTCGCTGAGATATTCATGTCGATATGTAAAAAAGAGAAAATATCAAGGATATTATCCAGCTATACGTTCCCAAACATTTCTGGTTTTCAAATTTCAAATGACTCGTACAAATCCATAGACAGGTTCTTATGTAATTTGAGCGCCAAGTGCTGCATTGCAGCTGTCTTGAACCGCAAACGGGATCCAACTTATTCCGGAAGTCTGTCCTCAGCTGATCTTATCCAGAAAAAGGCATGGTTTCAAACTACATTAGAATACTTTCATTTGAAAGCGTCTCAATGAGAATTAGGGAAAACGACAGTAGAAAAGAAAATGAACAAGAAAATCACGAGAACATAAAAATGGAAAAGAAGCATTTTTCCGTTCCGCGCAAGGTTTTCAAAAGCCTTCTTCATCCGAGTCGTTTAAAATTTGGCATCGCGTGGTAAAAAGTTGAACGTTTTTCCAAACGTTCGCACTGTTATTTCTAGCCTCGCTTAAGAAAATGTGTGCTCATTAGTTGATGATAAACATCACAGGGAGAATAATAACCTGTGTTTGAGCTTATTGAAAGCTTGACTGGAAATAATAAGACGTTCGATAGTCCCTGAGAGCCCTCGTGTCACTTTCGGTTGTTAGAACGTGTGAACCCGAGTTATTCAGTTGTAAAACCCTTTTCGAATGGAACTGAGGTACAAAATTTAAGTGAAAGGTTTTAATTGATTAAATAAGTTTAACACTGTTCTCAACAGTATTCAAGTTATGTCACGACAGTCAACACACCTATCTATGCGTTCATCGGGTTTTAAACACAAACAACACTCTTTGCGATCCACAGGATACTTTCCAATTTAAGTCAACAAAATGAATCTAGTTTCGACAGTTTTCATCAGTCGAAAGCCGAGTCACGATTCGAACACACAACCTTTTATAATTAGCCCTGGGTGTCGGGACTCGGCCTAAGCAGAAGGCATGTCCATACTTTAGGTGGAAGCCTTGAACAGTTTTAACGGAAAATTAATAACTTGGAACAATTTGCCAGACTCCGCCATTTCGAAATATACTTTTGACATTAATTTGTTCACAAAAATGGTTTGCGGGAAAAAAAGAAGCATCTTAATTTTATCATTTGTGTGTTGATTGCTTATTCAAAGATATAAGATTTATGTTCTTGACGGGTAAAAGAGACAAAGGAGCACTAGCTCACAGTATTAAAGATTTTGTCAGGGTTTTAACTTTTAACGTAATTTCACGGAGGGTACTACCTCGCTCTACACATACTAACGTTCAATATGCGCATATCCTCCTTATGGAAAGCTTCCGATTGAGTTTTGTTGAAATCAGTTTAGTGGTTGCTGATAAATAGCGCGAAAACAAAATCAAGGACCAAAAATTTAAAGGGTAAAACCTGCAAGAAAAACCATCGAACCCGAACATGCTGACAATACGCTCATATCTGCCTTGCAAGGAAACTTCCCATAAATATCTGTTGAATGCCATTTGGTGATTGCTGAGATATAGCGCAGAGACAAAATTGTGAAGAGATGCACTAACGGACACACGGACGGAAGGACGGACAACGTTGCCGCCAAATGCTCCCCCGATTTTTTTCGGGGCGCATATGAATAAAAAGAAGCGCTGTCGCCTCGAAAAGTAATCGTAGAGCACTTTGTGCAAAATCCCCATGAGAGCAGAAGAAACGTACAAACAATTAGACTAAATATGTTTTCTAAACGTTATTTAACGATTATATCAAGCCTTCAACAATTGTCAAACGAGCTCTCAAGATAAATAAAGAAATAATATCGTCACAAAAGGCAATTGATAATGTGAAGTACATGTATACCAATAAAGAACTATTGTCGTAGATTTCTTCACCAAATATCTGTATTGTTGGAATCTTTTGTCATTAATAGAAATGAACCACTAATAGCATTGTTGAATATTATCAAAAAATGTTTAAATCATAATTTTATGTTATGTAGCTGTCATTTAAAACCCTTTCAGCGGAATAGGCTGAAAATAAGATTTTTGCGGACGGCGTAGGTCAAGATCAGAATGCACAGAACGTGCAGTCTGATCTTAATCTATACCGTCCGCATGTTTAGTCAAGCTTATAAGATAAAAAAAATTTCTGGGGTTCAGTGGATTGTATTTTTAACCGTTCAAAGAGGTCGGGTTTTTATATCTAGCGCTGAAAGAGAGTCTTGGCCTGGGCCAGAACATCGAAATGTGTGCCATATATTTTTCTGTTGGTGGGTTTTCGACAGTATTAACCTTTTACCAGATAACTTCGAGTTTTTACGAACCTGATGAAAACGCCTTTTAAACACATTGTGGGAAAAGGAGAAAATACTGATAACCAGCATTTTCTCCTTTTTACAAAATGTTTTTTATCCTATCCTATCAAACACAAACTCCGTCATTTTAGCCACATTTAAATTGTCGTCTGCAAATGCTTTCAGTTAGGACAAGTCAACATTTTTGTCGTATGGTAAAGAGACACGAGAAAAAATGGACTCTCATTGTGCCAATAATACCTCTAAGTCCTTCTGCTGACAGTGTAGAGTAATATCAGTGTACAAAGACCGTAGAGGCTTTTTTTTTTTATAGATATACAGTTTTCACAATATTTTCCCCCTTCCTTTTCGTCTCATATGCTATCTTACCTTCTATTCCACGGTAAGTTTCGTTCCTACTTCTTTTTACGGAATATGTTCCATTCTTTCTCTTCTGTCTGTCTGTCTGTCCATCTGTCCGTCCGTCCGTCCGTCCGTCTGTCTCTCTCTGTCTCTCTGTCTGTCTGACCGACTGCCTCTGTTTCTGTTTGGGTGTCTCTCTATGTCTTTCCTTATTCGTCGCTCTCTCTCTCTCTCCTTTCCCTCTCCTCCTCTCTCTGTCTTCCTCTTCCTCCCCTTATGTCCGTCTGTCTGCCACTTATCACTGTCTCTCCCTTTTCCTCCTTCCCTTTCTATCTTTCTGTCTTTCCCTTTTCCTCCGCCCCTCTCTGTCTGTACCCCTCTCTCTCTCTCTCTCTCTCTCTCTCGCTTATTTCTATCAACTAAGCTAATCAATGGAGAAAAAGTTTTTTTCTCCTCCGACCTCCTACCTCTATGATAGAATGATTCGACAAATATTTTTACCTCCTATTTCACCTATAAATTATTCAGTTGATTATGTAATTATGTAAATTTGTTCATCGATTAGTCTTCGATTTCACTTATTTCTTTGCCAGTCAACAAAAGTTTAGACCTTGCCAACTGAAAACATAATAGTTATGCAGACGCGACTAATAAGATGTGACTAAAACGATCAAATTTGTCTCTGAAATGGTAAAAAACATTATTGGAAAAGCAGAAAATGCTGGCTACCAGCATTTATTCCTTTCCCATGTTGTTTTCAAAAAGCCTTTAATTGATTAAATTTGTCTTAGAAAGGGTGGTAAACATTGTGGGAAAAGGAGAAAATGCTGGGAACCAGCATTTTCTCTTTTTCCCACGATGTTTTCAAAAGCCTTCTTCCTCAGGGTCGTAATAACACGAGATCGTTCGAGTTAAATTTTAAAATGTAGTGTACAGAGCGTTTTATAAATACGTGAACATTCAGACTGCTTACCACCGTAAACGATAGTATCAATGTAGCAGGTGAAGAAATTGCTTGTCACGAGCGATTTCTCCTGCTGTCATAATGTTTCCCAAAAGGGTATGCTATATGCTTCAACAAGAAAACACTGTGATTGAAGAGAGCGGTGGGTTAGAGACGTCCCTCCTCCGCAATCAGAAACAAAAATGAAATCGTACCCTAAATTGTACCGGAAAATAACCAAACTATACCAAGTTTATTAACGAAGAAAGAAAATAGCGTTTTTCATACTTCCACAATGTTTCTTAAACTGGTCTGAAACAACATGGAAAACGTCATCCTTTGTAGATAGTAATGGGCTAGCGAAAACGCCTCTCCGCAATCAGTAACAAAAAATGTATCTGTACCTAAAATTCACCAAAAACTATTCAGTTAACGATAGATGAAAGAACAATAGCATTTCTCCTACTGCAACGAAGTTTTCCAAACTGGTGCGCAAGAACGAGACAGAAGTCGTCTGAAGATAGTAAGGGGCTAGAGAAGACGCCCCTACTCCGCAATATGTAACAAAATGAAATTGTACCCGTAAATTGTACCCGAAAATCACCAAAAACTATTCAGTTTATGAAAGGAAAAAGAAAGATAGCTAAAATATAATAAAACACCAGAAAGATAAAAGGGGTCGTTTACAAAAATATTACAACGTGGAATTGTTCTTTCCATTAAAGGAGGGTCAAATTTCAATTTTAACATCCTTTTGTTCGCCGCAATGTTCAATTCAAACACCTATACAATGCGCCCCTTTTATCTTCGTACCCATCACATATCATATTAACTCATAAATAATAGTTTTTTTTTTTTCTCCTTCATCCTTGATGTTTTTCTCTCCACAACAGCCATTAGCAAACGACACCAGAATGATATTTTGTTATTCAATAGTTTTTATTTTTTTTTTCCGAAATTATGATTTTTTTTTTCAAACCAAATATTCATGAGAAAGGGAGACTGTATTGTTCAAGAAAGAAAGTGGGGGTAATTTAAGATCATTTCTTGTGAATAATCATCACTTTTATAACTTCACACTACACCCTTTAACAAACAATCCCGTGTTTTAACAAACCTGAAGTAGAAGGATTATGAAAACATCATGGGAAAAGAAGAAAATGCTGGTAACCATGTTTTGTATCCTTTCGAAGAGAAATACCATCATTTGAGCATCGTAAAAGCTTTCGATATCTATAAGTCTAAAAGACGGCTTTAAAAGTTTCCCTATAAAATATGGGCTAACTGCGAAAATAGAGGATTTATACAAGAATTAAGGTTAAAAAAAACATTGATGCAAAAGGACGAATCGCTGGTAATAAGTAAATTGTTCTTTTCCTCTGTAGATGGATTCATAAAAGATCTGCTGTCAGATCTTCTGACAGAGGAAAAAAGGTCACTACGGGTAGAAAACTGTCAATGGATGTCTCTTTGTCAACTGAAAAGGGCAACGATTGTGTTTGTCTTTTACAATTGTCATGTAATTTTCATCTTGGCACTGTTATTCCAATGTGCTTTGTTTATCTGCTTTTAGGTTTGACGGAGTCTTCAACAGTTTTTATAAAAGATGACATGCGTTGCCTGAGTTTCTTTACAATGACTATGCATAACACATCTTATTTCAAATCTTGATTTAAATACCTATTGTAAATATACAATTGCACCTTATTCCATATATATCATTATACCTATTACAACATATGCTATTGTATCAATTTTTGCATATGTCATTGCACCCGACACCACGTATGTCATTGGGCTGTCATTGTACCATATCTTCGTCTGTCATTGTAACCGAGACTACCCTATACTACGTATATCATTGTATGCAAGATTACGTATGTCATTGTACCCAAGAATATGAATTTCATTGTACTTAGTACTACTTATGTTATTGTACCAGAAACTATGCATGTCTTTGCACCTAGGACTACACATGCCATTGTACCAAACACTACATATGCCATTGTACCCAATACAACACATGACATCGTACCTTGTATGCATAACGTCATCGTACCCTTTATCACATATTCGTTGTTCTCTGTACTAGACATGTTAATATGCCCAATACCACATGCATCAATTTACGCAATAGCGTATATGTCCTTGAACCCAATACCGAATAAACCATTGTACCCTAAGCAACATATGTCGTATCAAATACCGCATATGTCATCGCATGCAAACCATTAATGTCCTTGTATCCAATATTGCATACGTCAATTTATCAAATACTACCACATACGTCAATTCATCAAATACCGCATACGTCTTTGTGCACAATATCACATACGTCATTGTGACCGATATTACTTATGTCATTGTACCTATTATTGCTTATATTACTGTATTCAGTACCGCATTTACCATTTAACCTTTTACCACATAATTCTGTAACTTTGATGAATACCGACTGTCATTGTACCAAATGCCTCATGTTATTGTATCCAATACCTCACATGTCATTGTACTAAATACCATTTACGCCATTGTATCCAACACCACATATGCCATTGTACCCTACATAATGTCTTATGTCATTGTATCAATTTATACATACATAATTGTTTTCAATACCGCATATGTCGAGTGCCATTACTACAATAATCATCGAATCCAATGCCACATCTAATACTGTATGTGGCATTCTATCAAATACTGATGCATCGTTGTATTCATACCGCATATGTCATCGTACCCAGTACCACATATGTAACATATCATTGAATCAAATAGCATATAGATCGTTATTCTCAGTACCGCATATATTACTGTATCTCAAAATCACATATGTCAGTGTACCAAATACCACACACGTCATTGTACATATACCGTATTTTGCATATGTGATTGTACCCTGTTTGTACCACATTTTTCGTTGTACCCAATTCTGCATATGCCATTGTACCCTGTACCACATTTGTCGTTGTATCCAATTCTGCATGTATCATTGTATGCAAAATCGCATATACCATCGTACCCAATATTGCAAATGTGATTGTACCCAATACTACATAGGCCATTATACCAATTACCGTAATTGCACACTATACCGGATATGTCATTGTAACAAATAACTTAAGTCATTGTACCAAATAACTTATGTCATTGTACCCAATGCTACAATTCCATTGTGCTAAATATCCCCTATGTCCTTGTAGCCATCGCCGCATATATCATTGTATGCAAAACCGCACATACCATCGCATCCAATACTGCATATGTGATTGTACCCAATGCCAGATATGCCATTTATCAAATACTGTATATGTAACTGGACCCTATACCGGATACGTCATAGTACTAAATAACACTCATGCCATTGTACCCGATACCACATATGCCATTGTACTATATACCCCATATGTAATTGTACCAAATACCGGATATATTTAAACACATCTGTTACACATCGATTGAGAAACAAGGTCTTACAACTTATACTAGTCTCTCTCGATTCTGCTTCCTGGGAACTACACCAGTGCTTGCGCCGAATCTGTGGGTCAATGAACAATCCCAAACTTGACACCAGCTCTCGGGTATCGAACTCTGGACCTTATGGTTACGTTGCCGACACTCTACCACACAACCACGGACACCACGTATGTGTATACGTACCGGATATGTAATTTCCTCCTAGACTGTATAATGCATTTAACCAGTACCACATACGCCCCTGAACTCAGGACCACATGTGTCATTGAACCCAATACCTAGCATGGGTCCAGGCGGTAATAATATCTTAATCACTCCATGTCTCGGTCTCCTGTCACGGTCCATACAGATCTGTGGCAAAACGGTTGCTTCCGTCATTATGTTTCTCATTTGTGACAAATTAACGTCCAAATATGTAAAAGGAAAAATGATCGAGCTGGAACTACCCCATACCACATACGCCATTGAACTCAGTACCACATGACCAATTTTACCAAATACCAAATACGCCATTGTTCCAGAAAGTACTTATGTCATTGTACTCAATATTGTGATTGCCATCTTAAAGAATACTGTTTATGCCACTTTGTCCAATACCACATATGCCATTTTGTACCATATGCCATAATGATCGATGCAATTGTACCGAATACCACAAATTTAAGTCATTGTTTTTAAATGAAACGTGTTGCACCTTTAATCGCCTCATATAAAGCGAGACAGACAGACAGACAGGCAGGTAGACAGGCAGGCAGGCAGGCAGACAGACAGACAGGCGGCGATTCCCCCGTTTACCGTTTTGTTTTCAAAACTGTCATACAACCGAAATGTTTGCATAAGGGTAAAGAATGAAAATGTAAACCAACATTTGACGGGCGAGTAGAATTGTAGGCAATCAACACCTGTTTTATTTTTGTTCCTTTTCAAAAAATAATTGTTTTAAAGCTTTTTGATGAATTTCCCATTATCATTAAAATTCATTTTAGGCTTTGAACTTTTGTTTAGCGTTCAAACAGTTCAATAGAAAAAAGAGAGTTATGATTTTGAAAATCGAATTTATCATTTGATTTTACGTTCAGACCGCCCGGGTTTCCTCTATGTATTTTGGGGAAAAGAGAAATGTAATCCTTTTCCTAACATTGATTTATTTTGCGGGTAGTATAGACAAAGATCAGACTGCACATATGTGCTGTCTGATCTTTGCCTATACTATCCGTTTGCTTCTTTACTAATGGTTGCAGTTATAGGATCCCAATTTGATGCAAATAAATATGAGGAAATCTAGTTTTATGTTTGTCGACAATATGCATTTCGCAGGATAAGGGTATGTTTTATATAATAGATAATCTTTTTCGAAACACAATTTTTTTATTCAATTTTCCACATACAAAAAAGTCTGTTTTTTTAAACAGGTTTGATGTAGATCAGACTGAACACAAACGTGCTGTGTCTATTTTTTTGTATAGACTTGCATTTTTTCGTGAGATGTCCTAGAAAAAAGAAAATACAAGCCATCGGAATACTTCTAACCGTTTTTTTTTTTGTCGATGGTAGCTTTACTGACTTGACGTTAAGAAACCGTTTCAGTCCCATGGGCGAAAACAGGGACTTTTGCGGATAATAAAGATCAAGATCAGACTGCACAGAACGTGCAGTCTGATGTTAGATCTACGCCGTCCGATTGTTTAAATAAGCCCATTGGACTGAAGCCTTTCTGAGTTTCAGCGTTATGTTCAGCCGTCGAAAGAGGTCGAGTTTAACCTTTCACCAAACGACAAAATTTTAGACTGGTCCAAATTGAAAGCAATTGCAGACGACGAAATAAACGTAGCTCAAAAATTGATATTTGTTTCCAGCAGGGTAGAAAACATTGTGGGAAAAGGAGAAAATGCTGGTTACCAGCATTTTCTCCTTTTCCCACAATGTTTTCAAAAGGCCTCTGTCTCAGGGTCGTAAAAACCAGGGATTGTTTGGTAAAGGGTTAAGTAATTATTTGGTTTTGAAAGTGTTAACTCTTTCACTTCTAAATGAATAAGTCACATTTTTTCAAAGGCCACTTATACACCCTCGCTGCAAAATGGAGAACCACTTTGGTCATAATCTATAATAAAGTAGTGAACAATGTAGATCACAGATCAGACTGCACGTTCTGTGCAGTCTGACCTTGATCTATATTGTCCACAAAAGCGTTTTGTGCCGTCTGCAGTAAGGAAAGAGTTAAAAGGGATAATCTTTATTTATTCTATTATTCTCCATTATTTAAGAATAAAATCCAGTTTACAACTCCTTTTATCCACAAATCTATATTGCCACTTATCATGTAAACAAAAGCCCGTCTTTCTTCGTAAAGCATGTAATTTCATTTTATGGCAATTTCATTGGTTTTAAATTGTTTAAATGAGTAGTTTTGAAATGAGTAAATTGATTTTAAATGTCTTTGTTCTAATAACTGAAATGCTTTCAATGATAAAAGAATGAAAGAAAAAAGTCATTTGTGAACGAACATCATGAATTTCAAAAAGGTCTCTGAATCCCTCACCCACTCTTTGGTAAGATTTATTTTTGTATTTCATTTTAATCTAGCATAAAATCGCGATTATATTCGAATTACAGCATTTTCGGACAATCGATGCTGCTAATATCGACATGGATTCTGATCAAACAGCAACCAAAGGCTTGTCACGTAGTTTTATTTGAAAAAAAAAAAAAAAAAAAAAAATTGCCATGCTCTGTGAAAAGGGGTTTTAATGCATCTGCAATAAGCATCGACTCAGCTAAACCTCTGCAGTCCGCGCAGGCTAACCTGGGGCGTAACGTTTTGCTATAGGCCAATGTATGCATGCCCAAGGACCATTCTACATCAGGATTCAGTTGCTTGTACAATAAAATGTATTTTATGGAAACAGATTTATGTGATGACTAGCTTGGTATAATGCATTAAACCCGATTTGCCAGAGCACGGCTCATTTACTTATGACAAGCCTGCGTAATTTTTAAAAGTGTGAACAACATATGTGCTTGATACGTACAACAGTAACTCGTAAATTAGGACGCCTTCGCCGTCTCTGTAAATAGTCCCCAAAATTGAGTCTGATTGAAATAACAGCATTTCAGGCCGAATGTAAAACAAGATTCAAATTCAGCGTAAAGAACTTCTCGGGATAAGTGGTTAGCAAAGCAAATCGTGTTTTATACTTGTACTTGATTGAGCAGAAGAAAAGAGACGAACAAGGGAACCAATTCATTTACTTGGTCCGGAATTGTCCGCCATTTTTGATGGAACTCCTTCAGAATGCAAACGAGGTTAGACTGATTACCCATAAGCACTTCCGGTTAAAGACCCCAATAATTGCGCGATAACTCAATCAACTCAATGTGTTGTGTGCCGGAATACAAAATTCTTTCCTGATTTCTTTTGGGCAAAAGACGATGATAATTTCGTTACCTTAAACACATGAAATTATACCTTTCCCGGGGAAATTGGCGGTTTGTATGTATGGAAAAAAGCCGTCACCGGAGCCTAAAATAATTCTTGTCACTTTCACAAATGTTTATTTCAATTATGAAGTTCCCAAAAGAAATTGAATGTGACAACTTGCGGTGTTCCTCAGGGCGATATTTCGGAAGCTCTTTAATTCAACTGATTTGTTTAAATTATAAAAGGAAGACACTGTTTATAGACTAAATTGTTGGAATGGCGGCCTATCATTTAGCCCATAAGGCCAATTATGTCTGTAAAAACGAATTAATGCAGAAATGAAATCAACGACTGGAGAATTTTCTATTTCCGTATGATCCTCAAACGAGATGCAAACAACTTAAAATTCAAATTACCTTGTTTTTGCATTTATATAATCTTGACGACATTTCAGTTATTCCTTTATCACACTGAATACCTCAATTAAACGACCCTTAAAAAGAAAGATCTTGAAAAATATTGTGAGAAAATGAAAAAAATGCTCTACTCTTCTCCAGACAACTTCCATTATTTGAGCCATATTCAATATGTCGTCTGCAGATGCTTTCAATTTAAACGAGGCCAAAATTTTGTTGACTGGTAAAAGAGTTAATTTTTCATTTTCAATTGGGAGCGTTTTACGTAATCTTTTATACAATATAATCGTGTGACTCGACACATAATAACTCGGCTTTATTTTATTTGATTGATAACATCAAAACCAACAATGCTTATTAGACATGCTTGCGATTTTCTATGGCAGGATTCGGTACAAATGAATTTCCTCACTTTTCACTTCGGAATTGAATATCCGCCATCGCCATCCTCTTAAACAATCGGATTGATTCCACTTTTGTCCTCTTTACAATATTTTGTCTTGTGATTTAAAAGCTTAATGCAATCTCATTGGGTGCTTTGAGCGTGACCTTCGAACCGGAAGTACATTCGATAGATGCTTAATTTTCATAGACATTTTCGTTTTTTTGAACCAACGATGGAATTTCCGGAGACACGATGACTTTTAAACCACCAACGTGGTCGAATACCAGGTGTGATATTGTTGGAGTCATATTGCTCTTTGCACTGGTACTACTGTCAGGAAGAAACTTTGTGTATGAAATGCTTAATGTTTACTAGGCTACAATATTTCAGACGCGTCCATATTAAAAGAATTTGAAGACGATACAAATAAATATGGATCAATAGTTTGGTATGTCTTTGAAAAGATATAAAACATTGTCAGGAAAGGGAGAAGATGCTGATAACCAGCATCTTCTCCTTTTCTCTACAGTATTTTCTCCAAGCTACTTTCTCAGGATCTTTAAAACACGGGGTTCTTGTAAGGGGTTAACTCTTCAACCAAACGGCAATCCATTTGACAGATTCGTATTGAAAGTACATGCTGACGAGAAATTGAACGAAATTAAATGCTTAATTCTTTCCCTGGCGACAAGTCTTTTTACTTGTCAATATAAGTTATTTAATTTGTGGATGCAAAATGACTAACAGAATCTGCAAAATGGCGTAAAGATGAAACACACCGACCAAAAAGTAAATCTTAGATTAAAATGGAAATTGGATAAAACATTTGCATTGAAAGTGTACTTAAATGAAAACACCGTAAAACGATCCAAATATTGTCGGTATTCTTCCCTGAGAACATTAGAGTTGAAAAGGAAAGAGAGTTTCTATTGAAAATCAAAATATGTTACTTTTGTCAACGTTTGTTCACAATATTGACATCACGCTGTGAACGAGATCTCAAGCTTCTATTAAAACGTGATTTTGATCAAAGCGTCTATTCACATAGAAGATTGTTTTTCGGGCTTCTATCATTCCGGCCCGCTGGGCTTGAAAGGCATTGAATTATCTGCTCCTGACGGGGTCAAGACCTTCCCAGTTTGCCGGCGAGAGAAATGACAAACACAAAAAGTGCCCCCCTCTAGACTGCAAACTAAAGTCAATCCATATTAACTCTGCATCACATTGTATCCATTTAATATCGAAACCTTTATTCTACGTTTCAATAACATTCTTAATACCTTTTCAAACCTTATTTGGGACACCATCACGAAAGAAACACGTGTGAAGATGCAACCATTGCCAAGAAAATGTGACGGTTACATCTTTCATATGATTCGGTGACATTGTACATATAATAGACCATACACTGACAAGTTTTAATGTTGATTTGTGGTCTTATTTCTTTTAAGTCGTTATCATTCTGGATAAAAAGTGTCTTGATGCCTTACAAGTGCACAAAAAATTTAGACTTTAGCATTTCAAAATTATTTACAGTCGATAACCTTTTAGTAGCGCTACATGATGATGGGATTTGTCTTTAATAGCGTTGAAAATATAACGGGAAAAGGAGAAAATGCTGGTTTCCAGCATTTTCTCCTTCATGCCACAATATTTCCAAAAGAACCCTTCCTTTGGGTCGTAAAAAGCCATTTGGAAAAGGGTTGATTGATTCTGATATTGAAAACAAACTCTGCAGGGAAACAAAATAAATGTGAACATTTTTATGCACTCAGGCCAAGATCATTTCGAAGGTTACTTTAAATTCTCCACGTGTTTCCTTTCTGCAGAAATATAAGTACGAGTTTCTCCTGTAACTCGAACGGTGATGGTCCTGAGGTCGAACGATAGCACCTCGATCTAAAGTTATCTAATAAAATGCAAATGAAGACAGTTCTCACTCAGAGTTCGACATTGTTCCATGGAATCATTTCTCCGTCGAGTTAACCATTGCTAAATGATTCAATTGAGTTCACCATTGCTCCGTGTTTTTTTTTACCGACGATTCCACCATTGCTCCATGGAAACATTTCTGCGACGAGTCCGCCACTGCTACACGGAAAAATTTCTGTGACAAGTCTACCATTGCTAGCTGGACAAATTCCATCGCCTTGTCTACCATTGCTCTAAGAATAGATTTCTGCGTCAAGACCACCATTGCTCCTTGGAAACATTTCTCCAACGAGTCCACCATTACTCCACGGAAATAATTTCTTCGTCAGGTCCACCATTGTTTGATTGAATTAATGACTCTGTCGAGTTCATTATTGCTCCATGGGTACAATTTCTCCGTCGAGTCAAGTCCACTACTCTCTGGGAACATTTCTCCGTCGACTCGACCACGGTCAATGGTCACATTTCTCTATGAGATTGACCATGGCTCCATGAAAATTTTATCGTCGAGTTACCCATCGCTCCATGGAAAGAATTCTTCGTCGATTCCACCATTGCTCCATGGAAAGTTTTTTTTCACCGTCAAGTCCACCATTGCTTCATTGAAACAATTCATCTTTCGAGTCAACTATTTCTTCATCGAAGCAATTTATACATCGAGTCCACCATTGCTCAATGGAAAAAAAATCCCCTACAGATTATACTATGGCTCCGTGGAAGCACTGCTATGCCGAGTCCACCATTGCTTCATGAAAACAATTTATTGGTCGAGTCCACTATTGCTCCACTGAAAAACATTTCTCCCTCAATTCCAACCTTATTCCACGGTGGTAATCACTCTGTCGTGTCCACAATTGCTGCATGGACACAATTTATTCACCGAATCAGGTAACAATTACACCGTCGAATTCTTCCTTGCTTAATGGTAAAAATAACTCCGTCGTGTCCACCATCACTCCGTGGAAACAATAGCTTCGTCGAACCCACCATTGTTTCTTGGTCGCAAATACGAATCAACCCTAAGTCCATGGAAACAATTCACTGGCCGAGTCCACCATTGCTCCATGGTTACAATGACTTCATCAAGTTTGTAAAAAGTCATTTTACCCCTATCTATTGGAATAGTCTGCCCAGAACATTTTTGCATTTGAGAAATTTCGATCTGTCAAAGTGTCTTTAAGAATCGTTGCATACATTTACACTTACTATGTAGTGACGACTTTTTCGTCTTGTTGGAAATAATTTTTGAAACACATTGAGGCATAAGGACGGGAAATTTCTCATATTGTTACAATGGTTTCATGTATAATGTCATATAAAAACCACAGTTTCGTGTTGATTATCCTTATTTAACAAGGATTTTCTTTAACTCTTTACCACACGAGCAAAATATAGACATGTCCAAACCCAAAGCATTTGCAGACGACAATTTAAATGTAGCTCAAAAGATGAAATTGTCTTTGATAGGGTATAAAACATTGTGGGAAAAGGAGAAAATGCTGGTTACCAACATTTTCTTCTTTTCCCACAATGTTTTCAAAAGGCTTCTTTCGTAGGGGCGTTAAAACTCGTTATTGTGTAGTAAAGGGTTAACATTTTACCACAAATTCCGAGCTTTAACAGCCCTGACGTAAGTAAAATGCATTTGAAAACATTGTGGTAACCAGCGTTTTCTCTGTTCCCCAAAATGTTTTCTACTCTTTTCGATACAAATCCAATCATTTTAGTATTATTTTATTTGTCGTCTGCAAGTGCTTTGAATTGAGACAAGTGTAAAATTTTATAGTTTGGTAAAGGGATAAACTCGTCTGCTGCAAATTTGTTTCATCCCAAAGTAATGAGAATGACTTAAGCCGTGTAAAAAAATAACTCTTTGGGTACTTTGCTCTAGACTCAACGCGCTTCTGCGTACAGTATAGATCCAAGATCAGACTGCACAGAACTTGCAGTCTGATCTTAGATCTACACTGTCCGATATGGTTAGAATTTTTCCGTGAAAAATATTTGAAACCTTCATGAATACAGTGTATTTTGGATTTTTTAATCATTGGCTGGATTTTTTCACATAATTCATTTTGCAGTTTCAGGGTAAAAGCATCGTGGGGAAAAATCTGGCTTTGAATAGACTCAATACGTTGGCGAAAGGTTTCATTTAACACGAACAAAAGTCACACTGAGTCTGAAAAAACACGAGTGAATAGCGGTGTTAAAACGTATGATAATTTCATTTAAAATTTCTAAAGGCGGCTTTATATGTAATTTGGTATTATTGAAAGCTTTGACAATGGGGGTATAATAGAACTAACACACGAGGCATTAGAATAATAATACGGCTTTGTGCTGGATTCATTAGAAATGTTTACAAGCCTCCGCTTCTTCTATTACGATAATAAAATCGCCTTTCAGTTCTATTTTCCGTCTATCGCTTTCATACGTATTTATTCAATCCGGTGAATATTTTATAGAGTTTAAAAGCTATTAAGGATTGATACTGACTTATACAAATTTGTTTCTTTTGAGCCATTGTGCAAAACTGTTTTTCAATTTTGAATAGATTTTTACACTAAATATTATTGAAGCTAGTTTTGTTCAAATGTGTGTTTCTGTAATTTGTATTGCGCAGGGCTTTTAACCCTCTCCCACGTTGGACGTTTTTTTTTTAATAAGCCTGAAATAGTAACAGTGAATGGGAAAAAAATCTGATAAAACGAGGAATCGTTTAAAAAGGAAAACTTTATTATTTACCATAATGTACTCTTAGTTTCTTTTGCAACCAAAACTGATGTTAGTTAAAGAAAAAGGGAAACAATTTTTTTTTAGATATGAAGAAGATCGAATTACATCGAACGGAATGGTTTAAGGCTTATGTTAAATACAATCAAAATAATGACACGTTTCTTTATATCATCTCAAAATATTATAGTTATTCGTAAAAGCACAGATTTTTTTTTCTTTGTATTCAAGAAAAATTATAAAATCCATTTAGCCTGTTAAAGGTGCTGAGGTTTTTGGAAATGTCAGTCCGAGTGTTTTTGCCCAATATTTACAAAACTGACGGGATTTTGAAAAAAAAAAACAGAGTTTGAATTTAAATATTTGCTTTTGTTGTCTATTTAGTACAGATAGCGTATGAAAGCAGGTCACTTTTAATACATTGTGGAGAAAAAAAGGGGAAATGTTGCCTCAATTTGAATTTTGCGGGATGTACACGTTGCTCATACACGTACCTCATGTTTTGTTAAAGGCTAACTGTCTATAAAAATCAAATCCCATGTAAAACGAAGTGCTCAAAATATGTAAAGGGATTAAATTTAAAATTCAGTGAATGAAGACCGTAAATTGACTAACAAAATCTTTAGAAACAGAAAAGTTGTCAACGTCGCCATCTTGAACAAAGCAAATCCGTTCCAGTACAATAGTACAACAAAGACCCTTTTGACCTTTCTATAGACTATGCAAACACATGATTTGGGTTTTTTGTTGGAGATCAATTATAGTTAACAAAAAGTCATTTCCTGTAAGCCACCCTCTTATTTCCGAATGTTTTCTTTTTATTTAAATCTCTTTTTATGTTTAATATATAATTGCCAAAGTTTAGCGAACGAATACAATAAACCTGGCTCCCGGCTTGTGTATCTCCGCCCCCTATTTGTGCCGCCATGAAAGTAGTGCAGTCAATAAACGTAATGAGCCGCTCTTTTTCAATGCTTCATTTTTCTGGTTTTTGTCGTTTCATTCCATAATTATATGCTACTTTATTTGTAATGTTTACAAGGCAGAATAGCTTTTGTACAAGGGAATAATAAGCCATGTTTTGTTGGTATAATGACACATTGGGCTTGGCATGAACTTTTTCAAATGCGAATAAAAGAAGCAGAACCACACGATTATGAGTGTAGAACCTTGTTAAATGCCATGTGTTCTATAGTACAGTTTCAAAAGAAATAAAAGGAACAATATAAAGATTGTGAAGTCGTGTGCAAATGTGCGAATAAAATATTTATACGCCTGCAGCATAGGCCGCCAAAGAACAGGCTGCGACTTCTATTCGATCATTAAGACGTGTTTAACGACAAAATTGAAAATTGGTGGTTGAAAACAGATACCGACAAAAGCTAAATGTGCAAAAGAAAAGCGGAAGAAAGGACGGTGGCAAAATTTTGATTCTTTACCAGGCAAGAAAGACTCGTGCATTTTAAAAGAATTGTTAGAGGACAAATGACACGGGACTCAAACGATTTGAATTGTCTTTGAAATGCTATAAAACATCGCAGGGAGGGGAGAGAATACTCCTCTATCTCTCTTTTTAGTAATAGATGGTCAAAGACACAATGAAAAAAAAAAAAAAAATCACAAGAAAAAGGCACGAGAAATAGTCCATATTTACAAATTGCATTATCTTCTAAATTCGAGACATTTGGTAAGAAACGCAGTTTCTGATTGGCTAAACCTTTTGGTTTAGCTAATTAAAATTGCGTTACTTTCAAATTTAGAGAACTCTTGAGATTTTGACTAAGAAAGTTATTATAAATGGTTGGTGAAGTAGTGCTCTGGTAGAGGAAAACTGGGTACCAGTCTTCGTAGGGTATGGTCACGTGGGCGAGATTTATTAAAACCCTGTTGAGAAATTTTGTTTAGTTTCACTACAATAGGTTACGTTATGTTTAGTGATGTTTGATGGGACTTATTAGACTGCAGTTTTTCATAGACTAGCGGAAAGTTTAGTCCAAGATCAGAATGCATATACGTACAGTCTGATCCCCGTCCATACTCGCAGCAATATATATCTACTTAGGTGTCTATCAGGATAAGGGTTGTTACATTTCGGGATGCTTCTGATCTTTTATTTTTTCTATTTGATATCGGGTAATTGATATGTCAAAAAAGGACGAAAATAAAAGAAAGAAACGAAAAGAAAATGTTCAAACAATAGTTTCAGTTTTTGTCCCCTATTCATGAAATAAATAAGGCTTTCATATTTAATAAAACTTGTCAATTTATCAAATTTTGATCTCAACAAACCATTGAAACCTTCAAACGATTATATCTCAGGGGAAATTTCAAAGCTTGGTATTCATTTAAATATAGTGGGACCGGGTAGGGGCCTAAGCAGATGATCTAAGGTCAAGATTTCGAACCCTTGGCAGAGCACCTTTTGTTATATTCGATGACAACCTTAAAAAAGCAAACATTCCGTCCAAGAAACAACAAGTCTGAGTTTGAAAAAAAAAACATGATTTTCAGCCGTAAAAGAAGTATCAGAAAATGTAAAAGATTTTTATGTCTTTGCACGACGACGATGACGACCCTGAAAACGACAGGGGTTGGACAATACCTAGACGTTTTCTTTGAAAATAGCCCAGCTAAATCAGCAGTGTGAAATATCAAATAAAGATACTGCCATATAGATAAATGGAATAAACTAACGGGAGTACAATGAATTAATTTGTAAGAATTAGGATCAGCCCAGATTAGATTTTCAGTAGGGGCAGGAATTACATTACATGAAGTATGTTCAGCCACGGATAGATTTTAGGTGGGGACAGGAATAAAACTACATGAACAAAGTTCACTCTTGATTGGATTTAAGGTAGGGACAATAATTACATTGCATGAACTAGGTTCAGCTGTGTTTCGATCAAAAGTAGGGTCAGGAATCAATTTGCATGAAAAGGGTGCAGCTCCGGTAAAATCATAAGTAGGGACAGAGATTAAATTGCATGAACAAGGTTCAGGCCCGCTTACATTTTATAAAGGGACAGGAATTTAAAAGCCACGGATATATTTCAGGAACGGAATCTCATGTACAATATCGCAGTGAGATTAAAGGTAGGAACAGGAATCAAAGAGCATGAACTACGTTCCGACCTGGTTTTATCGGTAGGAACAAGAATTAAAGTGGATGAAGTAGGTCCCACCCCGGTTAGATTATAGGTAGGGACATGAATTAAAGTGCATGAACTAGGTTCCACCCCGTTATTATGGGTAGGGACAGGAAATAAAGCCATGGTCACATTTACGGTCATGCACGTAGTTGTCCGTAGTTCATTTCAAACGTAGTCTGCGGCAGTGTTACTTCGGTCAACTTGGTTGAAGTTCGTTCGAAGTAGGTTCAAAATTGGCAAAAAGGGGGAATATAGAAAGTCTAAATAGGTAGAACTACGTGTAAGTACGGTCAACTACATTCAACAGCGAGAAAAGGGACTAGGGTTTGCTAGTTTATCACTACGTCTAACTACGAGTAATACGTTACACTACGTATAAACTACGTCCTAAGTCGCACTACTACGGTAAAATTGGTGTCAACTGCGTTAAGCTATGGTAAAACCTTGTAACTGCGCCTGCTCAGTACAGGTAAGCTACAGTCATTGTGCTTTTGTAAGTTGACGAGCCAGAAATTGCTGATCGCTTATTCTGCCATGCCACCTTGGAAGAAAAGATGTTCTTCTAAAACTACGGTCATCTACAGTACACGCTTCGGTTAAGTAGGGTTAATTAAATGATCATGGCTTACAGTGCATGAACTAGGTTCCACCCCGGTTAGATTTATGTAGGGACAAAACTGTATGATCTGTGTTCAACCCAGGTTAGATTTCAATATGTAGAGACAAAAATAACTTTATTCAGCCGCAGTTACTAGGTTCAGCCGCGTTTAGGTTCAAGGCTCCATGTACAGTCCGGAATTAAATTGTATAAACTATATTCAGCCACGGTTAGATTTAAGGTATAGTCAAGAATTAAATTGCTTAAACTAGGTTTAGCGAACGTTAAATGGAAGTTTTCGTTAGAAATTGAATTCCATGAACTAGGTTCAGCCACTGTTAAATTTTAGATAGGATCAGGATTTAAAATGCAATAACTCGGTTCAGCCCTTGAATCGCCGCTATGATGCATTATACCAAGCAAGACATCACTTAATTATGGATCCATAAAATCCATTTGTCTAACAGCCGACTTTATCCTTAGGCTGCTAAGCGCGCCTCAATGAACTTTTGCAGACAGTGTAGATCAAGATCAGACAGCACAGAACGTGCAGTCTGACCTTTGATCTACACTGTCTGATAAGAAAACACTTTCCCAAAAGATCACCTTTGAAATAATGAAATTTGAGATTTTACAAACGCATTGAAAGTTTCATTTCAATTATTGGTCAAGTTTATTGTTAATCATGAGGTAGACTGATCCTTTGACATTCAGGATTGACCAAGAACAAAAAGTGTCGACCAAGGTCAGCCTGCGCGGACTGAGTCGATACTTTTTGCAGATGCATTAAACCCCCTTTTCACAGAGCACGGCTCATTTTCTTGTGCTAATTTCCTCACTGGACATCTGTTTCAAATTTCACCATATAGATCTACAAAACTTATGTCCAAAAGATTAATATAAACTTCAGATTTTTCTCTGCAGACGAAAGAAGAGACACGAAAACCCTTATGCTATCATACCCGACTCGGATATAGTCCTAATTTTCGGAGAGTATATAGCCCTTGATTAGCTTGCATATACGACGGATCTTCGCTTGCCCTTCCGACGTCTCTGTTGTACTTGAAATAATGGCCGAGCTGGGGTTATAGAACCAGCGTCCCCCTAGCTTTCAAGCCTTTTGCGTTACTGACTGAGCTACCGAGCTCTGCTTTCTTTCCGGCGGGAAAAAAAAAAAACTACAAAACATTGGAATCGCAATTTTAGCTTTATTTTTATCGGCTGGAAATTAGAAAACATTGTGGGGGGGTGGGGGGAGGTTACCAGCATTTTCTCCTTTTCCCTCCAATGTTTTCAAAATCCCCTTTTTCGGGGTCGTCAGTGATTAAATGGAATTTTAAGCCACTTTCTACATTATTACAGTCCTATCACGGCGACAGCTCGCCTACTCATGTATGTCCTTGGCTGTACCAGTTCTAGGGTAGGGCTCTGAAATGCCTTGCCTTTGGACACTCCCACGAAACACCCAGTGCTTCAAGTGAGGCTTGAACCCTACATAAAGTTCTACACTTTACCTCTGAGCCACGCTGGACCCCTTTCTCAGAGTTTTAAAAAATCGAGATTGTTTCGTAAAGGATTCAAGATAGACATGCGAGAGCAAGTGTACGCGCGTATTGAAAACGCATAAAATCGGGGAATAAAAATGAAATCTGACGCTATCATTACGCCTCTGTGATAATCAAAGGCAACATCTCGATTTGAGATAACAAAACCCACCACAAGAATATTCTTAATCCTCACAGCTTTAAACCCGGAATAATCGCCTATGCGGACAGTGTAGACCCAAGATCAGACTGCACAGAACGTGCAGTCTGATCTTGGATCTACACTGTCCGCTATAATTACGCCTGTGTGATAGTTAAAGGCAATATCTCGATATAAGATAATGAAACCCACCACAACAATATTCACTTCTGTTAAAATTTTTAAACTCGGAATAGGAGTATTGTGCGGACAGTGTAGATCCAAGATCAGAATACATGTTTTGTGCAGTCTGATCTTGGATATACACAGTGCGGTATAATTACGCCTCTGTGATAATTAAAGGCAACATCTCGAATTAAGACAACAAAACCCTCCACAAGAATATTCACTTCTATTGACACTTAAAGTTTTAAAACCGGATTTAAAACCCGGAAGAATCTTTTGCAGACAATGTAGACCAAGATCAGACTGCACAGAAAGTGCACCCTGATCTTGGTATACACTGTCCGTTATCATTTCGCCTTTGTGATAACCAAAGGCACTGTCTCGATGTAATATAATAAAACCCACCATATGAATAATAATTTCTTTAATCCTGAAAGCCAGAGTTAAGACACATCTGTGGACAGTATAGATCCAACAACGTGCCGTCTGATCTTGGACCTACACTGCCCGCTTTTTCAGCAAACATCAGGGCGAAAGAAGTCTTTCAACCTTTACCAGACAATTCCGTGGATTAGCGACCCCGAGGCAGAAGTCTTTTGAAATATTTTGGAAAAAGTATAAAATTGTGGTAACCAGCATTTTTCCGCTGCCGACAATGTTTTCTACCTTATCAAAGTCAGAAATCATTTTTCACTACATTTCATTTGTCGTCTGAAAATGCTTTCAATTTTGCCGAGTCAAAAAAAAACTGTCGTTTGGTACAGAGTCCACTGGCATACGTGACATGGTTGCAGACAGTGTAGATCTAAGATCAGACTGCAGGTTCTATGAAGTCCGATCTTGATCTTCACTGTCCACAAAAGAAATATAAGTCGGTTCCACGGCTGTGAGGGTTATTACTTTCACTTCGTGGCTCTAGAGGCGAATAATTGACTTGGGGTGCCATGTTATAATAGAATTAACAAACGGGCGGCAAGGATGATTTCTTTTTTATTTTCGTCAGGTTTTCTCTCATTTTCGTCAGTTTTTTTTTCTTGTCCTCATCATCTTTTTCTATGCTTTATATTACTCATTCTCTTTTCAATGTTTCATAGTGGGCAATAATTGTTCATGCTACAATGTGTCTTTGTGGGCGATCAAGAACAAATCTAACTCTTTCCTTTTCATAGACGACACATGAAGCTTTTTCAGACAGTGTAGATCAAAATTAAACTTCCCAGAATATGCAGTTCGATCTCTGATGTACACTGTCCACTGCTTTTCTCTAAATTATGACAGAAATGTCTCTTCGTCTTGAAGCAATACTGTATTTGTAACCCGTGAACAGATGTAATTTATAATATAATAATTTGCAATATACGCTCGTATGTTCTGTGAAAAAGGAGGCTTAATGCCCTGCCAAAAATACCGACAACCAACTCATTCACTGTCTAATAAATCGGTTCGACTGTTCCTTTTTTCCCCTAATGGCTGTAGCCATTCTAAATGAGCCATGGTCTGGCAAAATGGGGTTTATTGCGTCAGTGTGATGCATTATACCAAGCAAGTCATCACATAATATTGGATACATAAAACCCATTTTGTCTAACAATCGAATGAATCATAAGGTAGACCTGTCCTTTGCCATGCAGATAATTTACCCAAAGCAAAAAGTATCGGTCCAGGTCAGCCTGCGCGGACAGCAAAGGTTGACCTGGGTCGATAATTTTTGCAAATACATTAAACCCCCTTTTCACAGAGCATGGCTCAAATGACAGAAACTATCAGTCATTGTAAAGAATAAATTTAAGCGGGTGGTTTAGGACCAAGATTGGACTACAGGTTCTATTCAGTCTAATCTTTATCTAACCCTTCTGCAAAACCTATTTATAAATGCCATAATGAAAATGTTAAAGCGGGATACAAATCAGTCATAAAGTCTCAAATTTTACAACGCTGACTTTTCGTATTAAACTTTGTATTTTAAAATTGCAGTATGAGCACCTGCATAGACTTTTAATTAATCTCATTAAAATCAAAATGGAGAACAAATATTGATTGACAAAATAAACTGTATTATGTTTGAAAAGATTCGTTGTATTTTATTAAAGAAAAGAAAGAGTGCAAAAGCAAATAACGGAACCGCTAATTGACACCCAGTAAAGTACCATAAAGAGGTAGCAGCGTACCGGCCGTGCCATCTATTCACCCGTCATGAAGCCGCGATGATGGTCTTAAGATATTTGAAAAGGTTCATTAGAAGACTTTCTGAGAAAGCAAAGAGCCTATTTTGTCCCATTTTCCGTCTTACAAGAGATATTGATGAGCTATTGTTCGTCTGCATTCAGCCCCCTTATGTGTCTGTCACGGAAAAAATAAAACCTTTTCTCAGAACACGAATACTAATGAATAGATCTATTAGTGTTCTATAGCTTTAAATTGAAACGGAATCTTGGTTAAAGCCATTGTTAAAGTCAGTCTTTTCTTTCCTCTTTTATACTCAAGAGCGTCCACAATGATGAGATTCAATCCTCTATGCGATCCCGAGGGCAACGAGAACCCCAGAACGAGGCTCTCGTTAAAATCTCGTGCGCCGCGATGACACGAAACGTGGTTACTAATATGATTGACACCTCAATTTTGTCAATTTCATCCTTTTGCCTGTCATCATTAACAAGTGCCTTGAAATGGTGAACGAAAATTGACAAGGCTAAACGAATATAACAAAAACCAACAAAACGTCCCCGATTTCATGCCTATTTTGAGACCCTTGCCTTTCACTTAATTATCTCCGTAATGAAAAGCTTTTAACACTGGAGTCTTTCTGGATTTGTCGTGAAGAAGTTTGCCATCTCATTCACGCAAATTGACCTTCTAATATTGCTAATTGAAATTACAGACCCGGAGTCAGTGCACTTTGTTGCACGCTGTTTATAAAACTTTAATGGCCTTGTTTTTCTGGTTCCGCGCGCATTGCCTCTCCTTTCTTCTTCCTATCGAATTCTTGAATACTGAATCCTTAAATAAATGAGCCATGCTCTCGCAAAAGGGAGTTTAATGAATCTCCGTAATGCATTATACCAAGCAAGTAAGCGCATAATAATCGATCCATAAAATCCATTTTGTCTGACATTCGGCTGATTCCTTGGACAGGCAGGAAATTTACCAAAAGCTTAGTTTCGACTGCGCAGGCTGACCTGAGTCGATACTTTTTGCAGATGTATTAAAATTTCTTTTCACAGAGCATGGTCCATTTATAGATTAAAATGACTCGAAGCAAAAAGTGAAACCCTAAAAATTGCGATGTCGAAGGGTATTTTTGTTCTCTTTAGCCTGTGAAACCCCACAGTATCGGGTAGTGTTGAACCAAGATCAGATTGCACAAAACGTGCAGTCTGTTTTTGGTCTTTATTCTCTGCAAATGCGTAATGAGTCAGGTAAAACAAAATTAACTTTTGATTTGTTTCAGGTTCAAATTGCATTCGGCAAATCTCGGGTGATCCACTGATCAAGTGTGCAGGTGCGGAAACGGCCAAGTTGTGACGATTTGTTTAAAATATTCACGTGACTTTTTTGTACACTTTTGCGCACAAACAGGCATAGTGGTATACTAGATTCACACAACACACAAAAAAGAAAAACTTATTAAAATAAGAAGACACCTGTCACTTTCATTGATTGATTCCTGGAAAAAATATCGCGGCAGAAGGCTTTGAAACCTTCTTGATAAATGCAGATAATTAACGTGAATCGAGGTTAAATGATTGATTGAATAGTGTTTTACGCAGCTTTAAACGTTATTTCAGTCATATCACGGCGACAGCATTCATATTCATGTATGTCCTAGGTTTCACCAGTGCTAGGCTAGGGCTCTGATGTTTCAAGTTTTAGGGCACTCCCACGAAAAACCCAGAGCTTCCAGCGATGCTCTAATCCGGGGCCTCCAGGTTACGAGTCTGACCACTTATCCATTGTTACGGGAGACCACTCCTTCATGCATGGCTTCATCCCGATTTAAAGACAATACCTAACAACTGCGTTAGGGAGAATTCTCTTTAGCTCAGTGGTTATGGTGTAGGCCTTTCGTCCGGGCGTTCTAGGTTCGAATCCTGCTCGATCCCTGTATTTCTGCCATGCATTTGTTCATTTGTTTCTTTGTTACGGACTTTGTTCGTAAGACCATGCAGGACCCCAGAGGCTGAATGGGTGGTGCGTGTGAAAACGTTGTGACAAAAGCAAAACCTACGAGCAATTTCTTCTGATACTTTGTTTCAAAAACCAGTATGCTGTATGGGCTTAGACATTGAGTTTTTTTGTGGCGAAGTGATCCTAGATACGCTCGTACCGTCCGTATACGATTTTTCTGATTTTACATCCCATGAAAGACAAATTTCATGTTTTGGGAAGCATTTAATTTGTCGTCTGATAAATGCTTTCAATTTGAGCTTGTCTAAAATTTTGTCGTTTAGTAAAGAGTTAAGATGGTGTTTAGTACCCGAGGAATTAACCGAGATGATATGAGGAGCCACGTATGGCGTAACAGCCAGAACGGATTGCTTCCAGGTCGTCAAAAGTAGTCCCATTAGAACATTTAATATCAAGCACTTCTGCTTCACTGTCTTATAAAAGGATAAAAATGAAAAAAATTAACAGACATGTATTTATATATATTTTTTTTTCATGTTGATTTGATCATTTCTTGGGAAAAAGAGCTGGACTTCGCCATGTCTTTGGGAACTACTAGTACTGTCTGTGACTAGTGTTCATGCTTATAAAACTTGAGTACATTCTTAACTGAGTTTTGGCTCAATTTTTCAATTTCATCAGTGCTTTTACATGTACAACGTTGAGAAAAAAAAAAAAAAAAAAAAGACGTTTTCACACACACACAAAAATCTTTTTACAATTACTATTCATTGCTATTTGGGAGCTGTTTCTACTAAAACACGGGTGGTAATCAGGGGAACTAGCATCAGAAAGAGTCAATGGAATTTTGTGCCCTCAACACATCCGGTACCTCGCGAGCTAAAGCCGTCGACAGAAAAACAGTAAACAAAGGCATGTCTCGAAGATTTGTTTCAAAATTTATTTCTTTATTGGTAATCTATGGAAAAATCCGACAATACTATCGTGTGCAGATACTATTCAACTTTATTCCTCGTTCGAATGGCCATAAAGTATGCAGGGTTTGAATATAATTTTGCCATAACTTAAAAGTACCGAACTGTAATTCCATCAATTTCTGCCAACACGTAGATTTGGGGCCACGGTATTTTCATTTTACTTCAAATCTACAGCCTTCAGATCTCCTGAAGCACCATTTCTGATAAAATCAAACGTGAGAAAAGATAAATAAGTAAAAACTTACCGGTGGAGAAATCGATTCGAGAGAACCAATATGGACAGGTCTAAATTTTGTCGTGTGGTAAAGAGTAATGACTGCTTAGTACATCGAGATGAAATGAGGACCACAAGTAGAAGAGCCATGTATGGTGTAACACCAAGAACGGATTGCTTCCGGGGCGTCCAAAGTAGTCCCATTAGAACATTTAATATCAAGCCTTTCTTCTACATCGTTTTATCATAAAAGGTGAGTGGACAGATATAGGATTTTTTTTAATGCTGATTTGATCGTTTCTTGGGTAAGTAAACGTGACTTTGCTATGTCTTTGGGAACTATTTAGTGTCTGTGACTAGTGCTCGTGCTTATAAAACTTGAGTTCACGCTCAACTGAGTTTGGGCTCAATGTTTCAATTTCATTAGTGCTTTGGCAAGTACAACAGAGAGAAAGAAAGACTTTCATTTACATAAAGAAAGGAAAGAGAAGTTAGAAAAGGTCTGTATCAAATAAGGGATTACCACAAAGGTATGCATTTTGTACATCTTTGTAGTGGACAGCGTTTGAAAACATTGTTGAGAAAGGAGTAAAATTTATTTTTACTGTCTTTGCAATTTATTACACCTTAAAATCTATAGTTATAGAAAGATAGAAAGGGAGTGTCTGTTAAACGATCCTGATCAATTCAATCATTCTGTGTGATTTTGAAATTTGATGCTCAGCAGAGTTGAGCATGAAAAAAAAATATAAGCACTTACCCTTATAAAAAAAAATGGCCTTCAGCTAGTCAGGGCCTCTTCACTCTAATTGTCCAGTTGTGTCTGAGGGGAAGAGCAAAAAAATGTGATTTTGAAATTTGATGCTCAACTGAGTTGAGCATGAAACAAAGAAAACCCATATAAGCACTGACCCTTATCAAAAAAAAAAAAGGGTTTACAACTTGTTAGGGCCTCTTTTCCACCTTTCACCCGAATTTTCCTGTTGTGTTTGACGAGGAAGAGCAATTTAACGCATATAGCTGACGATCTCATTTCTTTATCATTTTTTGTAAAGGCCATTAGACATATATACTTTTCAGAGAATTGAACAGCAAAACTTCCGCTGTCACAGGGATCTTATATATGTGTATATACGATCCCTGGCAGTCAGGAAACAAACCAGCGGAGGATAAAAAAAGGATGAATTTCATTCAATTTTCAAAGTACCAAAAAGTTACTGAAGTGACACCGTAAAGAACTTGCAACTTGAATAAAAAGTACTCGTTGCAACTCGACCGATTCCGTTACTTCATCTATCAACGGATCATCCGAGAAATTGCCGAATGGACTAAAAGGCTAGCTGTGGCAGCATGTCGAAGGGAGAGAACTCCTGTAAAGTTACCAGTCTACGAGGGTTCTGAAATTATATTTCTTATCGATGCATCCTTACGATACAAATCGCACGTGAACAAGTAAAAAAATTGAAAGAAGATTAAAAAAAAATTACTTAATGTGTTTGTGTTCTGAAAATAACTTGCTCAGTTCAAGCCCAAAGCAGGACCATAATTATGCAGGACACTTAACCCATTATTAATTCCGAGTTCTAACGACCCTAAAGAAGAGTTATGGTTGAAAACAGCGAGGAAGGAGAAAATGCTGGTAACCAGCATTTTCACTTTTCCCACAATGTTTTCTACCCTTCCAAACACAAAATTCACATTTTGAGTCACATTTAGTTTGTCGTCTGCTACTCTGCTAATTCTTTTAATTTGGAAAAATGTAAAATTTGTCGTTTGGTCAAGAGTTAAAGCAGGATCCGGAAGTTCTCCCATTTGACAGCACCACCTAACGGGGAAAAATCCATGATTTACAATTTAAATATCCATATTGCATTAACCTCGTAATGAAAGACCTGTACGGCTTTCACGATCTTGAAAACATTGTGGATAAAGTAAGCAATTCCTTGTGATAAACTACTACCCCATAAATTCTACCAAATGACAAATTTTTAGACTCGCCCAGATTCAAAGCATTTGCAGACGACATATTTGAAGTCGTTTAAATCGTTGGATTTGTCTTTGAAACATTAAAAAAGGAGAAAAATGCTGGTTACCAGCATTTTCTCATTTTTAAACATTGTTTTAAAGGCCCTCTCCCTCAGATTTAATTCAGATTATGTTGTAAAGGGTGAACTGAAGGTATTTCGAAAAGAACCCAAAAGAGAATTTCTTATTTCACCCATTTCACCATGAAACAACGTTCAAGGAAACCAAGGGAATTTCCAGCTTCTTATCCCAAAGATAACCCTCAGAGTTCTTGCAGGACACAGAGTGGTTGTAGTTAGACAGAGAAAATGACAGGAAGGTCCAAATGAGGACAGGGTGCATATCTGAAGTCCCTTTCGGTGAAACAGGTTGGGGTTTAGCCTGGGTTAAGGCGGTAGTAATTTTTAATTACTCCTTATCGCGGTCTCCTTTCACGATCTATACATGTTCATAGCAATGAACTGATAATCGTTCTCCCTTCATGATCTATATATATCTATGGTAATGAACTGATAATCGGTCTCCTTTCACGATCTATACATACCTATGGCAACGAATTGATAATCAGTCTCCTTTCACGATCTATACATATCTATGGCAATGAACTGATAATCGGTCACTTTTGCTGATCTATACATACCTATGGCAATGACTTGATAAACAGTCTCCTTTCACGATCTATACATACCTATGGCAATAAACTGATAATCGGTCTCCTTTGCACGATCTTAACATATCTATGGCAATGAACTGATAATTGGTCTCCTTTGCAAAATCTGTATATATCTATGGCCATGAACTGATAATTGGTCTCCTTTGCAAATCTGTATATATCTATGGCAATGAACTGATAATCGTTCTCGCTTCACGATCTATACATATCTATGGCAATGAACTGATAATCGGTCTTCTTTTACGATCTATACATGTATATATCTATGTCAATGAACTGATAATAGGTCTCCTCACAATATATATATGTGTGTGTGTGTGTGTGTGTGTGTGGCAACGAACTGATAATCATTCTCCCTTCAAGGTCTATATACATATCTATGGCAATGAACGGATAATCGTTCTCCCTTCACGGTCTATACATATCTATGGCAATGAACTGATAATAGGTCTCCTTTTACGATCTATACATATCTATGGCAATGAACTGATAATCGGTCTCCTATCACGATCTATATATGTCTATGGCAATGAACTGATAATTGGTCTCCTTTTTAACGATATATATATATGTGTGTGTGTGTGTGTGTGTGTGTGTGTGTGTGTGTGTGTGTGTCATTGAACTGATAATCGGTCTTCTTTTTAAGATCTATATATATCTATGGCAATGAACTGATTATTGGTCTCCCTCTAATCTCTCTCTCTCTCTCTCTATGGCAATGAACTAATAAACGATCTCCTTACATGATCTACACAAATCTGGCAATGAACTGATAATAGGTTCCTTGATTATTGTGGTCATTTTTGACAAAGTAACGTTCTAAATAAAAGGTAAAAATGATTGGACCAGAACACAGGCTAGTTGGGGTTTAACAAGTGAACTTAAACACGTAATCGAAAAAAAAAAAAAAATAAAAAAATTAACAGACGGAAACCTTGGGAAAACATAAGCCATTCAGGTTTTCGTTAATTTGCACTAAAATTATAAATGGAATTTAAAAAAGTTACAAAGACTTTTTCGATTTTAATCGTCATGATTTTTATTTAATATATAACATTTTCCGACATTTGGTGACAACATTTCCCATATTTACATCTTAATGAAATGTGAATCAACATCTTCACATAATTATGGACTACAATTGGCCCAGAATAACTATATAACAACAAACATGGGCCGGGAAAGTTAAAAAGAAACCGGTATTAGAGCATAAGGATTTATTACAATTTGAAAATACAGGCAAATAGAAAAAGAAATCGTCTTCTTCAAGGCCAATGAAATCGTGTACAGGTCACAAAAAACATTAACCTTTATTGAGATAAATAAAGTACACTAAAATCCTATCTAAGTGGCCACCTCTATTAGGCAAGCAACCTGTATTAAAGTCCAAGTAGGGGATGTTAAAATGCATTTCAATTTAACTCATACCATTTAAGAGTATGGAAATTATTATGAAGACGACAATCTGTCATTGTATTGTCAGTCCAAGTTTTAGTTGCAGGCAGAAAAAAATTTAAAACCAAGTAAAAAGAAAACAAAAGATAAAGTGACTTTGCAACTTTTTACGTAGTTTTTAAAATTCATTTTGCTTCAACCCACTAACACGTTGACCGACCATACAATAACAGAGTGTCATCTTCAAAATAATGGTAGGATTTAAATTTAAATGCAATGCAAGACCACATTGTTTACTTTTGGCCGCAACTAGGACTTTCAGCCAACAACCTGTATGAAGCAAGCATGTATAGAGTTCTAAATAAATGTTGAAATGTACCTGTATTAAGCGAGCATGTGTTTTGTGGTTTCAGTAGGCAATTTTTTAGTGTCCTTCGGGTGTTAGCTAAATAATGGTTACACTTTACCTTAGACTGATTCTTATTGTAGAGTGATTGGTTTTTATGGTGTATAACGCTGTTTTCCACACACTTCTGTTACATGGAGCCTGCCAGTGCACCTATCTATGCTT
Source organism: Hippopus hippopus (assembly GCA_946811185.2). Taxonomy (NCBI): domain Eukaryota; kingdom Metazoa; phylum Mollusca; class Bivalvia; order Cardiida; family Cardiidae; genus Hippopus; species Hippopus hippopus. Next base: position 25,794,851 of record OX328110.1, on the reverse strand, counting down.
TCCTGATGTTTTTGTTACCAAAGCTTTGCTTAATATTCTTCCAGTGCCACTACCTGCTTTCCAACTCAACTATAGTCGAAAGCAAGACCAGAAATGAGAGAGCAATGACTATCATCAATCCTTGGAAAGAAATTGGTTGAGCTGAACCAGTGACCCCTTATTTTCAAGTCTTGTAAGCTACAGACAGCCCTACAGGCGCTCGACGCCTCCCTTCCCCCCCCCCCCCCCCGTCTATTTTAGATCATACCATGTTTTCAAATGTTTAAAATTATACTGGGCCAATTATACTGTATTGGAATTTGTCCATGGTATAAATATACACACAGTACTTACCTGATATCTGATCAACATCCACATATCAAAGGAGGGCAATAAGATTGTCTTCTTACTTTAAAAATCCATAAAATCCACGATTTACAAGGATGTTTTCGAAGTTATCTGCTGCAAATTTGTTTCTGGAGGCAATAAGTTGATCTCTAGAAGGCTAGAACCAACAGAAAAGTTTTCTGTTGTGTGCATTACAACTCTTTGCTGTCTGATCTTCTTCTGTCTATAACTTATTGTCATAATTTAACCACTGTACACAAATCAAATTACAAAAAAGATGTTTCAAAAGACAATTTAATCGATCAATCAATGAACAAATCAATTTCTTTATTAATCCACTGATTAATTAATCAATTAATTATTAACTCACCTTTTTTTTTTATTGGTTAAGTCACTCACTCACTCACTCACTCACTCACTCACTCACTCACATTTCTTTCACCTTCCATGCAGTCAAAATAAAAAATACCATTATGTTAGTCCCATACTCCAATGTAATGAATATTTTAAGGCAATGAATACTTAAACAAACACATTGATGGCAATGAAGAAACTAAGTTATGCTGTATATTTAACAAATGAGATGGAAAACAGAACAAAACAATGAAACAACTGGGCCATGACAGCCCTGAATTGCTCATCTGAGCCTTTGTTTCTCTGACAGAATAACAAGTTTATTAAAATTTTTACCACACAACAAAACTTTAGAAATAGTCCCAACTGAATGCAATTCAAACACAGTATAGTCCATTATGTGGGTTAAAAACAGACACATGTTGACTATTAAGTGACAACACATCCAGGTCACAGCACGACCACAAAAGTTTATTTTGAGCACTTTGCGCCCAGCTAAGAAAATATGCATGCACATGAAAAGCAATCTTAGCAAAAATAGTTTGTTGCATATATTTGACCTAAACATTCTCTATTTTCAAAAACATTGAACCATTTACAAAACCAAGCAATATTTTTTCAACCCTTAGACATAAGGCTTCATAAAACATTTGAAAAAAGGACTTTTTCTTAGAGAGTGATCTTTTTCATTCTTTCCGAGACTAGTATGATGATCCCAGCCACATAAAACTTGTAATCTGCAGATGCTTTCAAAAGCGGACAAGTTTAAAATTCTGTGTCTGTTCAAAAGCCAAAAGATATCCTAAAGGAAAGTGGATATTTTCATTAAATTTCACCTTTATATTTTCTATAATGCCGATGAATGTGAAAGGGTAAAAATGCATTTTGAGCAATAATAAACCATAAGAAAAATTCCATCCATGAATGAGAGCTCTATTTGCCCTTGTGCAGAAATGAAAAGATACTTAGATGGGTAAACTATACCTGATCTTAATTTTGAGGTATACAGATTAACTTAAACTTTCCTATTTCATGCTGTTGTAACTATCTTGTTAAATATTTTCAGTTGAAAGTCACTGTCATATACTATTTGAAATAAACCTTTGTGGTCTTTTGTGGAAAATGTTTGTGTTATTCAATTAATATGCATCATACTAGTATTCTTGGAATACAGTTGATTTGAGATCATAATAAAATGATTAAAACATGACAATGACCTTGAATTAATGTAAGTTCATAATTTTAAATGAAACAAATAAAAACTGTAAATGGTCGCAAAGGCTCAGTCGCAGTTGCTTTTAGAAACAAACTGATCTTTTAGCGAAAATTCTATGTCAAAGAAGGGGCATAACTGTTTCAAAAATATTTTGATGCTTACTTGCCTTTGTTGTACAGGTTCCCCTTTTGATATTTAACATAATAGTCCAAGTTTGAAGTAAATATCTTCAGTAATGGTAGAGATATTGTAAAATCTCAAAATTTTTGCACGACAACACAGAGGATGATAGGGCTAAGTCAATACCTTGATGTTTTCTTTGAAAACATCTGAGCCAAAAAGGAAAGGAAAGGAAATGTAAGTTGAAAGAATTTTTTTTCCTTTTTTTTTTGTCATGAAAACAAAAAAATAAGTCTTTTACCTATGACTTGATATTAAGCTGTTCACCCATTTGTTTTCAAAAATATGGGATAAAATTGAAAGTTTAATACAAAATAAATTAGAAAAATATACTAAAAGCATAGAAAATATTGAGGAAACAGAAACTTACTCAAAATGTCAAATTTCTCTATTTACCACACTTGTTTTCCATGGTATCAAGAAAGCCAAAAGAGTCTACATGAGGAAAAAAAAGTTTAACCCTTTAGCAAGAAGGCTTTTGAAACATGGTGGGAAAAAGAGATCCAGCACTTTCTCCTTTTCCCAAAATGTTTTCCACTCTTTGAAAGACAAATTCCATCAATTGAAGTACATTCGTTTTGTGGTCTGCAAATGCTTTCAAATCAGAACAAGTCTAGAATTTTGTTATCTGGTGAAGAGTTAAAAAAAAAACCAGTGGCTAAAGCAAATTTAAATTATGCTGTGAACATATCATGGGTTGTGAATTGCTGATAATATCTGATAATTACATAGATTGATAATGAATATGTTTAAAAAATCCATAAGGTGAAGAACAAAAGCACAGTTGTGGCCCTGATTTGCTATCCAGAGCTGATTTAACCCTTTACCTAACAACCCCATGGAAAAATTTGCCTTTGAAAACATAGTGGGAAAAGGAGAAAATGTTAGTCACCAGCATTTTCTCCTTTTCCCACAATGTTTTATATCTTTTTTAAAGCAAGTGCCAACCTATGAGCCACATTTAATTTGTCATCCGCAAATGCTTCAACTGTTACAGGTCTAAAATATTGTCATCTGGTAGAGTAAATCTTACATGTATATGTATCAAAAATGTAATGAAAGGAATTACTGAAAACTCTGCAATAGTCATACATGAAAAAAACAAACACTTGCTATTGCAAAAACCTGTAATGACTGTCAGCCGACCATACAGCATAACTCTGATATTCATATCAACATTACATCATCCTATATTTCTTTGAGTCAGAAAAAGCATTTAACTTTGTATCTGCTTAAGCTCTGTAATATCATTCAAATTTAAAAAGTCAACCTTTATTTCGATAAGACAGACTGCTTCATTCAATTTGAAGAAAATACTAATCACAGATATGCAGTTTTTTTCTTTTTGCTGATACCATAGATTGATATCAAACTGCACAAAGTATGCAGGTTAATCTTAGATCCACCGTCCCATATGTAAAGATATACCAGATAAGAAACAATATTCAAAATATATTATATTTCATGTGTCTATTTTTAGAAATGTTATGGGTAAAGAAATGTCGTAATTTAAGCTGGGGGGAATTATTTCCCCGTCACAGTGAATATTTTCCTCCTGCCGAAAATCTGGAACTACTTTTTTAAGTTTTTTAAGTTTTTAAGTTTTAAAAGTGGCATTCGTTGACAAAATAATCAGAGGAAATATAATATATAATTTATTTCATCAGCTTGTGGTTAATATGGGGAAATATTTGCCTCAAAAAGGAAAGGTCCGCGAAAATAACTCTTTTTGCATGTGTCAATTGTGTTTTAGCCCCTTACAACATGAAAAAAATTAAGACTATTTCGAATTCAAAGCATTTGCAGACAACAAATTAAATTTGGCTGAAATGATGTTATTTGTTTTGAATAGGGTAAAAAAAATTGTGGGCAAAAAGGAGAAAACGCCGGTGATCAGCATTTTCTACTTTTCCCTTAAAGTTTTCACCAGCAAAAAATTGAACCAGGGTTTCAATAACTCCATATTTTGGAAACTCACAATAAGAAAATAAAACACTGTGAAACAATTCTGTAAAACCTGTGCCTAGTGTTGGCCACCTCTATAGGCAGGTGACCTGCATTAGGTGACCACACATTGAGAAACCACGGAAGGTAAATGTGTTAAAATGCACATGCGTTAACTTTTTACCACACATTCCTAAGTTTAAACAACCATGAAAAATAAAGCTTTTGAAAACATTGTGAGAAAAGGAGAAAATGATGGTAAACAGCATTTTCTCCTTTTTCACAATATTTTCTACTCTTTCACAGCCAGATCTCATAATTCCAGCTGCCATTAAATTGTCGTCTTTAGATACTTTCAACTTGAACAACCCCCCAAATTTGTGTTGTTTGGTAAAGAGTTAAGCAAGCATATTCTGAGTGTCCAATACGGTGCTTGTTTTACACAAGTTTCACTGTATCTGTAACTTTATCAACTGGAAGAAAAAAGAATTTGGAGGACATGAATAGATCTACCCCTTGCTATCTAGAATATTTGAGTGACACTGTTTTCTAGTTTCATCTTTTACCAGACGATCCTAGAGTTTTAATGACCCTGAGGAATGAGGCTTTTTGAAAGCATACTGGGATAAGGAGAAAATACTGACTCCTTTTCCTATCATGTTTTTCACTCTATCTTAGACAAATATCTTAATATGATGTACATTTAATCTGTCGTCTGCAAATACTTTCAATTTCAACAAGTCTAAAATGTTGTCGTCTGGTAAAGAGTTACCTAATATCTGATGACTAAAAGAAAAACCTATATTGATTAATGAAGTACACATCCATATAGGAATGGATTTAATTATGGAAAGAAAATGTCTGACATTAAATTAAAACATGTTGCTATGGTATCACAGTCGTTATAACTCAGTTCTGTCCTTCCAAGCTTCTGAAAATAGAAAGTACATATACATCAATTTAACCCTTTACCAAATGAGCCGATGTTTTTACTCTCTTGTGGAAGCAGGCTTTTAAAAATACTAAGGGAAGAGGAGAACATGCTGGTTACTGTTTCCTTCCTATTCCTCCTTTATAAATGCATGAATTAACAAAATAAAGTATACCTGTTCACAGTAAAATTTATGTGACAAGAAGTATTAATGTTTTCCATGGACATGATTTCACAACAAGAGCACTGCATGGACGTGCTAAGACTTGGCTGCAGTTGCTTTTAGAAATAGATTGATTTTCAAAGAAAGTGTTAAGTGGAAAAAGGGATATAACTGTATCAAAATATCTTGAAGGTTACCAGCCCTTGTTGTACAGGTGTCCCTTTTGATAGTTTGAAGTAAATATCTACAATAATGACAGAAATGTAACAAATTGTCAAAGGTTTTTCAATATGACAAAATTCTAAATCGAAAAAGGAGCATAACTGTTTCAAAAATATTTGGTGGTTGCTTGCTCTTGTCTTGTTCTTATGAGATCCCCTTTCTAATCCGAATTTGAAGTAAATATCTTCCGTAATTACAGAGATATTATAAAATGTCAAAGGTTTTACATAACAACAATACAGACGACACTGACCCAGACAACAGGGCTATGACATTACCCTGACGTTTTCCTCAAACACAGCGGAGCTAAAATTGACGGTCAAAAAATAAAGGCAGTTTTAAATTCTTTGAAAGCTAAGTGTGACAATCTTGTAATAGTACAATGTAGACTGATTTAGGGCCAGGGTAACCCCACTCCATATACAAGCAATGAATACAACAAATCTAGTTAGGTTTTCAGTTTTCCACCCCCCGACAGTTCATGAATAAACATACTTGTGATCTTTGCAACACCTTGCACTTTTGCATATGATTTTAAAATGAGTCTTATTTTATAACCAGAATACAAAGTGTTACACTTGTCCAAATTGAAAGCACTTGCATACTACAATTTAAGTATTGCTAAAGTAATAGGAATTGTCTTGAAAAGGAGAAAATGCTGGTTACCAGCATTTTCTCCTTTTCCCACAATGTTTTCAAAAGCTTTCTTTTCCAGGTACTTAAATACTGGACTATTTGGTAAACTGTTCATGAAGTATATGAAACAGCCTGTATGGCAAGAGATTATATTTATGAATCAATATTCATTCCTTACCTTTTTTTTCCGGACTTAATTCTGGAGGATCGTATTCTATTTGTGATCTAGTATTGGTGCCATATATAGTATCCCAGAATACTTTTATTTCGTAATCATACTCTTTCCATTCCGGTACAATACGCATAGCTGCTTTTAACTTGGGCTCTTTGGTCATTGGATTATTACACTGGAAGACAGATGTACAATTGTGGAATAAGTGTGAAAATGTGCTTTTGTCCTAAACACCCATAATTTCCAGGCTCCAGAAAATTGAAGAAAAACAATATGGTATGGGAAATTAGCCATGGTATAGGAAATTAGCATAATTTATGGATGTAGAGGTTATGATGAAAACATTGTCATACATGAATTTTATGCTCATTAATAGCAATTGTATAATTAACTATAGTTTACCTAAAAGTCCTTTTTGCAGAACACATATCATATAACACATTAATCGCTTATACCTTTTTTACCTTCAAACCTTTTTTTAAGAATTCATGCCATAGTATTCTAATTTAACACTTCTTTCACAACTATAACTGCTTTTGAAGCCAATGTAGATCAAGATCAGACTGCATGAAAAATGCAGACTGATCTCTGATCTACACTGTCTGCTTTACAACTAGATTTATTGGACAAAAAAAAAAAAAAAAACTTGATATTGCAATTATTTGGGTTTTTTTTCCAGACTGAGACTGTGTGTTGGCATTATTTGCTGCTTTGAGGTTTAACAATTCTCGTACAATGGTATGAAGAGAAATCAGGTACATGTAATCAAAGACAGCATACAATTTGTGCATTTATGAAAAATAGAATACTGGCCAAAAAGGAAAAAAGCCATTTCACATATGATAAAATTGCCTGGTTGTGACAAGCAATTTTTCCTTGAGCATTTGATTATACACAAGTCATAAGAGTGTTGCAGCCTCCTCACACAGACTTAGTTTTGGACATGCGAAAAGGGGCATTCGGACATTTGCGTAAAGTGTCGTCTCGGATCAGCCTGCGCAGGGTGATCCGAGACGGCACTTTACGACTACATTAGATTTTGTGCTACAGTAGACTTGCACAAAACAGAAAATTACATAAAAACGGAAAGTGTCGTTTCGGATTAGCCTGCGCGGATTGCGCAGGCTGATCCAAGACAACACTTTATGCAAATATCCGAACGCCCCATTTCGCGTGTTGCAGGCCAGTTGTCAACTGATTTTTGGATATATCTAGAAGAGCCACACTCTGGCAAAAGAGGGTTTAGTGCATCTCCATGATGCATAATTCCAAGAAAGCCATCAAATAATTATGCGTCTAACAACAAGCTGAATCCTGAGGTAGAGTCTTCTTTGACATGCAGAAATTTGACCATAGCAAAATGTTTTGACCCAGGACTGTGCAGGCTGACATGGGTTAATACTTTTTGTTGATGTAGATTCCTTTTCACAGAGCATGGCTCAAACATCTATATGTAAAACTTAAAATTAATAAAAAAATGCATAGGTTAAACTTATCAAACAACAACAGTACTTACTAAATCTATAGTTTTGGCGTACTTCTTTGACTCATCACTGCACCAAGTCTCGCACCACAACCATTCCTGTGGTAGTGACTTTATTGCAACTTGATGTATCATATTATTTGGAAGATCTTGATCTAAATTAGACAAACTATTGGGATCCTGACTCAAACCCTGATATTGACCCCTAAGCCTGTCCCCGGCTGCTATTTGCCGGAAACGTTTTAAATCCACCACATATAAGGCACTGAAAGTATAAAATAGAAACTTATTCTTTTACTTGTAAAAAAAAATGCCTTTTTGAAACTTTCCTAAATATTAAAAATTTGGCATATATTTAAGCCTTTGTCACATATGCCTTTTCTTTAAATGTCTTTTCAGTGTTACAACTTTATGTACAGGCAATATGGCACCACTATAAAAAAAGATAACTGTCAAAGAGAAATAAAAAAGTAAAATCTTGCTTTTATTTCAACCGATCAACACTTTACCATATAATCCAGACTAAATGACCCTAAGACATTGGTTTTTTGAAAACATTGTGGGTAAAGGAGGAAATGATGCTCATCAGCAGTTTCTCCTTTGCCCATAATGTACTCTACCCTATCAGTGAACTTAGGCTCACTTAGGCCATTTTTACATTTGTTGTCTGAAGATTCCTTCAATTTGAAAGAGCCTAAAATTTGTCGTTTGAGACAGGGTCTAATAATAGTATTGTAGAAGTATGTTTCACTATCAATTACTGGCCAACATTGACTACATTTTAATCAGACCCTTATTTCTCTAATAACACCAAAGAGCAGTTCTAACTCAGAGTTACACACAAAGTTCACCAGCCTTCCAACTTACCTAATATGGTATTTCCTATGTCCCAAATGGGAGGCCCAGTAACCTGATTTCCAAAACCTGCAAAATTGAAAAAAATTGTCAAATAATATCTTTTTAACTCTTTTAAACTCTTTTAAACGACAAACTTGGACTAGTCAAAATCCAAAACATTTGTAGAAGACCAATCAAACGTGGTTCAAAAACTGAAATTGCCCTTCATGGGTAGAAAACATTGTGGGAAAAGAAGGAAATGCTAGTAACTAGCATTTTTTCCTTTTCCCGCAATGTTTCTAAAGTAGGGTCCAAAAATTTCCAGGAAAGACACTCGTCCTGTAGGACAAGTGACTTTGAAAAAACACTTGCCCTGCTTAAATCCTCACTCGTCCGAGGAGAAAAACCCGTCTAATATTGGTACCTCTAATATTTGACTCTGACATTTTTTTTTCAGATGAAACGGAAACGCTAAAACGCTAATAATATTGTCTCATGTAGCAACAAACAGTAAATACCGGGTTTCAATAACCGATACCATTTATCCGGTCAAGTTATAGAAATTAATAAAGCCAAAACAACATAGTTTTTCGAACTGGTTTCGGGAAAGTATTTGCGTTATTGTTAATATCGTTCGTTTTAATAATTTGCAAAGTCACTCGTATTGAATTAGATCTACCCGAAGCATATTAAAACATTTACAAGTATGCAATGAAAATGTCCAGGGTTATATCATTAGGCTGACTTGAACCCGGTCTTCATTTGGAGTGGGTACCAGCATGTTTTATGTCCCGTTTCAGTATTTGATTTCCCAAATACCCTTAATTCGCTTATTCAATAATGGAATGGCCGTTTTGTCCCCTGGAAGTTAAATATTCATCTGAAAAACTTATTTGTTTACTACCTCCTATTTACCACTTGCCCTGCCGGACGACCATGACTGATATTTCACTCGTCCTCATCCATTTCTTACTCTTAAATATGAGCGGACGAGTGGATTCTTTGGACCCTGTAAAGCCTTCTTTGTCAAGGTCCTTAAAAGGTTAAAATCAAATAGTATCCCACATTCAAGTGTTTCACACTAAAGTTGAATATTGTTTTGAAGAATCTTCCATGGTTTGATGTAGTTAAAAAAATTACTTTACTAATGATCATCAGAGTCCATCCTATTCTGATCTATTTCATTTCAGTTTTTACCAAAATACAAAAGTTTAGACTGCATTTGGGCAACAAACTAAATCTGACTGAAAATGCCTTTGGAAGGTTAGAAAACATTGTGGGGAAAGGAGAAAATGCTGGTTACCATCAACAGCAACAGCTCATTTGTCTGTGTTTGAGTTTTGACACTGGTCACCGTTTTGAAATGTACCTTGGAAACAGCCAGCTGCTTAGACAATCTAATTGTGGTTTTAGAAACTCTAACAATGCGTGATAAGATGCCCTGTTTGCCTTGATATAATTGAAATACTTTGAGAAACAAGCCTAGGCATCACACACAAACAAACACAAATTTACAAATCATTCGGTTGAGCCCTAGAATCACTGCTAGATCAAGCTTTTCAATCATACCAATTCATAAAGGCGTTTCTATGTTCAATGATTTTTTTTACTTATTTACCAAATAATCCTGAGTTTTAATGACCCTGAAAGAGAAAGCTTTTGAAACTGGTAACCAGCATTTACTCTTCTTCCTAGAATGTTTTCTACCCAACCAAAAAAACATGTTCAATTTTCTAATCACATTTGGTTTTGTCGTCTGGAAATGCTTTCAATGCAGACAATCCTAAAATTTTATCGTTTGGTAAAGAGTTTAAAAGACACAACACTTCTCACTACTCCTGGGGATTAATTTGACACACAATTCCATCAAACAGAGACTTCACATAGCATAAATTTGTACTATCTGTATGTACCTAAATCCATCCATCTCAGTTCTATCACTACAAAATGGCGTATAACCATAGGGGGCGCCACCCAAATCTAAGTCATACAACTCTTGTAAGTCTGTCCGCACAATCTGTAAGAAAAGGAAATAGATTTATCACATAACTACCCTTGTGTTCTGTGTAATGAAGCCGTTACAAATTTTTTGCATCTGACACATGCTTACCCATTCACCCAACAATCCAATGTTTTGATAGCCCTGAGATAGAAGGCTTTTGAAAACATTGTGGGAAAAGGAGAAAATGCTGGTACCAATATTTTCTGTTTTTTTCATAACCCCAAGAGAAAAGGCTTTTGAAAACACTGTGGAAAAAGGAAAAAATGCTGGTAGCCAACACTTCCTCTTTTCCCTAAAACGCTTTAATTTAAGCCTCTTTCATTTGTTGTCTGCAAATGCTTTCAATTTGAATGCTTTCAATTTGAATGAATTCATAATTCTGTTGTTTGGTAATTTCATTCATATCAGGGCAACAGCTTTTGTATTCATGTATTTCCTCGGCTTCACCAGCACTACGCCAGGGCTTTGAGTTGTCTTGCCCAAGGACAATCCCTTGAAAGTCAGTGCTTCAAGTGCAGATCAAACCTAGTGCCTCTGGTAAACGAGTCCTATACTCTACCACTAAGCCATGCTTGACACCTATTGCAACACAGATCTTGACAGTTTTAGTCAAAGGACTAGAGAAATTGCTAAAATAAGTGTGACAAAGAAATACACTAATGACACTAACCTGATCAGCATCCACAAAAATGATTTTCTTAACATGCAACGGAAAAAGCACATCTAAAAATAGAATTTTGTATCCCCAGATAATCCTCTGTTTTTCTCGCTGTTGGTTGAGCCATTTAGGCCACTTGTATTGCACTAATTCGTATTCAAATCCATATTCTTTGGCATAGTAGGGTATAAATTCCTGAAAAGCAATAATTATACAATTAGTGTATTTACTCTATCTCTTTAACACACCACAAAATGTTTGCCACGTCAAATTGAAAGCATTTGCAGCCAACAAATGAAAAACATAAAATTTGTGTGTCAAAAGGTAGAAAACAAATGTGTGAAAAGGAAAAATGCTGGTTACCAGCATTTTCTCCTTTTCCCATAATGTTTTCAAAAGTCTTCTTCCACAGGATCTGTTATAAAGATGGGACTGTGTGCATTAAATCAGATGAAATGCTTACATTTCATACCAATCTATACAACATTCTATTTCTAAATTTACAACCCCCCCTCCCCCCCCCCCAAAAAAAAAAAAAAAAAAAAATAGTTACAACAGTAAAAATGTTCATCAGTAGAAAAAGCTCTTTTGATCAAAATGTTAATTGTAGTTTCAAATGAAATGTTCATACATGATAAAATCAAAAAGAAAAAAATAATTGCAAATAAATCTACCTGCCATACAGTTTATTCACTCCAGTATTTAAGTCAAAATTTCACAACTTGATTCAATATAATGCTTCCTAATCAAAGGTTGTCCCAAGCTGGAAACTATAGGGACATAAAGAAGTGGCGATTGGATAGTAAAGGGTCTAGTGTTCTTCTGACTACTTACTTTAAATGTTGGTGATAAATAATTCTTTAAAAACCAGAACTTCACTTTTGACTTGGTATTTTTGGTGACACTCATCATCATAATTCTGAAATGCATAACAAATGGGTCATGCTCTGTGCAAAAGGATTTTAATGCAACTGCGAGAAGTATCAACCTAGGTAGGCCTGCACAGGCTGACCTGGATGGATACATTTTGCTTTTGGTCAATTTTTCTGCATGTCAAAAGACCAGTGTATATCATGATTTAGTCCGTTGACAGACAAAATAGGTTTTATGCATCCATAATTATATGGCTTGCAACAAGCAAAAAGGGGCATTCGGACATTTGCGTAAAGTGTTGTCCCGGATCAGCAGTCCCCGCAAACTAATCCGAGACGGCACTTTACGTCAATATTAGATTTTGTCCTACAGTAGACTTGTGTGAAACAGAAAATCACACACAATCGGATATTGTCGTCTCTGATCAGCCTGCGCAAACTGCGCAGACTGATCCGAGACGACACTTTACGCAAATGTTTGAATGCCCCTTTTCGCGTGTTGCAGGCCATATAATGATTTGCTTGATATAATGCATCACAGAGATGCATTAAACCCCCTTTTGTCAAAGCATAGCTCAAATGATTGTACTTGATGAACTGACTGAAGACTGGGTTAAATGATGCACTGATTGAGTATATGAAATACAGCTAAGTTGTTTTGTTTATGGTGTTTGATGCTGTTTCAGCATTATTATCTCAGTTATTATATCAAAGTGGCAAGTACACCTATTCATGCTTTCCTTAGTTTCTTTTCATCAGTACTTCCAACAATATTTTTTCCAAGCCTTTGGCTGCTTTCCCACATAACCATCATCCAAACAAAGATTAGTGATGAAAGAGGAATGAATCCTGTTGAAATGACTATCGTCAATCCTTAGAAAGAAATCGGCCAAGCTGGGGATTCAAACCAGCGACCCCCTGGTTTCAAGATGTGTACATATGTTACTGACTAAGCCACCTGGCTACACTAAGGACTGATGAAGAGATGTGCTCAAGGCTTAACAAGTGCAAAAGAACCAAATGATGAGACATTTTTAACAGACAACAATATCTTAGACTTGTCCATAATGAAAGTACCTGTAGACAACACATTTATTGTGGCATGATTAATGGTGGTTGTCTATGAAAGTTTAGATCCTTACCCAATGACAATTTTGGATTTGTCTTTATCCAAAATATGTGCTGAGTACAAATTAAATGTGGCTCAAATCATAAAAATAGTCTATAAAAGAGCAGAAAGCACTGTAGGAAAAGGAGAACATGCTGGTTACCAGCATTTTCTCCTTTTGTCACAACGTTTTCAAAAGCCATCTTCCTAGATGCTGTTAAAACATATGACGGTGTTGTAAAGGGTTAAAAAACATTGCAAAAAAAAAGGAGAATAAGCATGTGTATATATTCAAAACATTTAAACCTTACAATACAACAAATCTTACACATAAAATATTTAAAAATCATAAAATTATCCAATGTAGGACTAATCATACCTTAAAAGTCTTTCATACAAATGTCCAGAAGCCACAGAGAAAATATTCAAAGTTTCATCTTTGTCCCCCTGAGTTTTGTCCCCTGTCAAAGAACTTGGGGAAAAAAAAAAACAAAACAAAACATATAACAAAACTTTATTTAAAAAATATCACTGGGAGACATCACCTTTCTTCTAATATTTGAAATTAGAGGAAAAAGTAATTAACACATTAATTCCACTTTAAATTTTCTTGGATAAGAAAGGAACAAAATGGCTGCAGGTTCGTTGAAATCAATTCACCCTTTCTCACACAATCCTGAGTTTTAAATATCCTGAGAGTATAGGCTTTTGGAACCACTGTCGGAAAAGGAGAAAATGCTAGTCATCAACATTTTCTCCTTTTCCCACAATGTTTCATACCATTTCAGAGACAAATTTCATCAGTATGTGTTACACTGAATTGGTCATCTGCAAATGCTTTAAAATTGGACAAGTTTAAAATTTTAATGTCTGGTAAAGGGTTATATCATTTTTTAAGTGTTTGAGAAGAAAGCACAGAAGATAATGAAAGAAATTAAGAGTGGCTATACAAAAAATTCAGCTCCTTGATGCAGGAGTGACAAAATTTCATCAGACTCAACCATACTGAAAGCAAGCACCAGCTGAAGCAATTCTGTGCATTTAAAGATATGCATGGGATTTGTGTAAATTTTCATCATCTTTGCTAGCCAAGGGTGACAATCACTAACTTGCTTTATTAACTCTTTCACTTCTGAATGAATTAATCGTTTTTTCCACAAAGGCTAAAAATACATTTCCTCTGCAAGATCAAAGTCATAATCTAGAATATAGCAGTGGACAGTGTAGATCAGAGATCAGACTGTGCAGTCTGATCTTGATCTACACTGTCCACAACAGCTTCTGGTATTGTCTATGGTATGGAAAGAGTTAAACTTTGGCCGATCCAACTGAAATTTGTAATCCCCTCGATACGCATAATCATTGGTTGTACCAATCAAATAGCGCTTTACATTTGCCATCTGTTATCAGCAAAGCGTAAATAAAAATGCCATCTGCAGGAGCATTATTGTATATGCTGGGAATCACTACCCCAAAAATACAGACAAACAATATTTACTTCAACATTCACTGTAACAAATCAGTTATATAAAGTTATTTGATACATTCCAACATCAGATGACTGACTGTCAGAAGATATGGTTGGATTTTTCCAAAAGGGTTATGTCACTTGATGTTTGACTGGTTTTTGATGATGCAATTCTTGGGGTGATCACTAACAAAATCAAGTAGGCGGTATATCTCAGGTATTACAAATTTCGACTTGATCAGCAAAGGGCAAATACAGTAAATACAGTAGTGATCTTCAACCTTGGCTGGCAAAGGTGTTGTCTCATTTGGTAGACAACACTGCTGAAAGAGATAATATGCTAGTTCCCTTGTTCTCACAATCACAATGTTTCTTCACTAGGTCATAAAAAACATAACATAAAAAGCCTTCTGCCTTAAGTTTTACAAACACTGTATTTCATGGTAAAGAATTCGGCCAAACCTGGATATTGTGTCCCAAATGCCTCCTTCTTCTTCCTTGTCATCCAGCAATTTTTCATTCTCCTTCCCCGGCTTTTTGTTTACCTATGAATATACAAGATATCATGCTGAGTACAGATAAGCCCTATACAGTTTCTGTTCACGCCAAATCTTTTTCATTACGTTCATTATGAATTATAGCCTTGTTTATAACTTGAATGAAATTTTACAAAACTTTCATGTTTTACACCCCTGAAGAAGAATGTTGTCTTGTCATTGGACTAGACAAAAAAATTTAAAGGGTCATAACTCCTGTAATAGTCCATCAATCATACTGAAAACTGTTATTGCACAGGTTTCCATTCTAATGTCTTTCATTGAAATTTAATCCAAGTTGGTTGAAAACTATTGGAAGATAGCAGGACACAAAATTACATCTATGGACAGATAGATTGACAGATAACCTGATTTTCCAGAACAAAGTTTGGGGGTATAAAAATTCAAATCCATATAAAACTACCTACCCTTAACCTTATTGTCTTGGACTTGAGATTATTCATGACCACAATGACATTTGGAGATCCTTTAGGTGTTTCAGTATTTTCATAGCTGAAATGAAATATACCAAAACTGGTTCATTATGCTTACTGATATCCCTGCAATTCTTAATAAATGTTTTTTTAAAATTAAAATAATAACAGATTTAACTCTCTAACGGAAGATAAAAATTTAGACTCATCTGTTAATAAAGCGTTTGAAGACAACAAACTGTATGTGGCTTAAAAGATGGAGCCTGTCATTACAAAAGTAGAACCATTGTAGGTAAAGGAGAAAATGCTATCAATCTACATTCTAAAGGCAAATTCATATTTTTCCCTGTTGTGTTTGGAGTCAACTCCATTTTTAACATCTTTGTCATCTTTTTAGCCTGTGCACATACCTGTAGTTTCTTTACCACTACATAACACAATTTTGACTCTACACAGACCATCAGCTGTTTTCTAGCATAACCAGGAAATCAGAAACAAAGTCAAATCTATGATTTATGAAGAGGAGAGAGGAAGCAATATGGTACCTATGACTTTCACCAAACTTCCAATAGAACTTTGGCCAAGCCTCAATCAAAATTTGCACCACTCATCTCTTTACCAAACCACTAAATCTTAGACTTGTCCAGATTGAAGGTATTTGCAGATGACAAGATAAATGGTGGCTAAAATCAAAAATTGGGGAAGGGTAGAAAACATTATGGAAAAACTAGAAAATGCTGGTTACCAGGATGTTCTCCTTTTCCCACAATGTTTTAAAATGTCTAATTTTTCTAGGGTTGGTAAAACTCTGGATTGTTTGTTAAAGAGTTAAGTCCTTTGCTGTGCCAAAATGAGCTTCACTTATCATTATAACACAAGATTAATAATAATTTGACAACTAACCTAGATATACCATATATATCAGATGATCTCCCTTCTCTGATCTTTAGTGTCCAGGCCCCTGGATTTGCTTTAAGTTGGAAATAACCCTGAAGTTATAACAAAATAACGATTTCAACAATTGTGTCAAGGTGATCGGTCACTGGTTTAAGTCTTGCCTGAGTTTCACCAGTGAAAGGTTTGAATTTTGCTTTGTCTTACCCAATGACACTAAAAACATTGCCAGTGGGGATTGAACCAACATTACTAGATTCAAATCCTAAACCCATTACCATAGTCATGGAGGACCCTAACTTAGGAAATACTGACTTGATGCCACACATCACCAAATATAAATAACTAAAAACCTCACATACATAACCATTCTGTACTGAAAGTACTGTAGCAGGGTAAACAACATTTTTACAGAAGAAATTTGGAGTTACACATAACTATTAACCACCTTCTGGCAAAAAAGGGGTTTAATGCACATCTGCAATGCATTATACCAAGCAAGTTATCATATAATTATGGATCCATTTTGAGAATCAACCGACTGAATCATGGGGTAGAATGGTCCTTTGACATGCAGGAAATTCACAATAGCAACAAGTTTACACCAGGTAAGCCTGCGTGGACTGTGCAAGCTGAGCAGAGTTGATACTTTTTTGCAGATGCATTAAGCCTCCTTTTTACAGTGCATAGCTCAAATTTGTTCTTTCCATAAGTAGCAAAATAACTCTGTCAGTACGTCATCTCCTGAACCAAATTTTATATTGAAGATATGAATCATTAATTAAGAACAATCAATAGCATTTATGAACTTAGATTTTATATATGATTACAAGTAAACACTGTGCTGAAAGGAGAAAGATTTTCACTACAGGAAGCTTCTCTGGTTTTTTCTTCAAGAATGGTGAGCTGCAAGATGCTTATATCAGATGGAAAATGCTCACCTACCAGATTAGCCATTACAATGGTATCTACCACTGTATCAGAGCTGTTTCTGCCAAGTATAAACTGCAAACCTCTAGGTGGTTGACCTGTACCAGCATCATAACAGTGACCTAGTTAATATAGAAAAAAACATAGTGTCTTGTAATGGATATCATTCAAATTCTGCAAAATCATATTTGTGATAAAATTAAATCTTATGAAAATGGCTGTACCAAATAAATAGCTCAGGAACATAATACGACTTGTATGATGACATTGCACAGTCCAAACACAGACAGTAGACTAGGTAACTAACCGTTCCCAAATATTGCCACATTATTTCATGCTTTTCAGTAGTTTATTGGGAAAAAATGGTGGATTATGAGGTTTGATTATTCAATTTAATGATCTTTCACGGAAAAAAACAAATATCCTCTATATATTTTTTAAAGTGATCTGATGGAAGATAAAAAAGTTTCCTGCAGATAGTAACCCATAATGTATTTTTGATAATACATTAGTTTTTTTTTTTTCTGGTCCCAGTTTCGCTTATTTTCCTAGTTATAAGTGCATAAAGCTGGCAAAAACCAACCAAAACGTGCTGGAATTTGTGTCACCATTTTGTGGAAAAATGACATCATTGTTGCTGGGAGACATAAACACATGGAAAGTTTTACACTTTTTATGTTCCATGACAACAAGAAATGCAGCATAGTCTACTTTTGATGTAAATGTCACAGAGCTATCTTCTCACGTATGTATGTATTTCAAGCCAAACTACCACTGCAAACATGGACCCATAACCGGTACATAGGCTAAAGGTGATGATGCAGCAAACTTATTTTTCTGTCATTCATTTCATGTATTAAATGGAATCATGCATGTGTGTTTATGTATTACCATTTTTATCAAACTGATCAAGGCTTGCGTCTTATAATTTATGTCAACTCATTTGATAAAAAATGATAATACATAAACACTCATCCTGTATATAACACACGTACAGTGAAATTGAAAGACTGTGCCCCATGCATTTAAAACAAGGTTGAATCAAACAACAAGATCTTTTCTAAATTTCTAATTTAACCCTTAACCACAAAATCTTGCATTTTTACAGCCCGCCCCCCCCCCCCCCCCATCAAGCCTTTTGAAAACATGGGAAAAGAAGAAAATGCTGGTAACCAGTGTTTCTCTTTTACCACAATGTTTTCTACCCTATCAAAGATAAATTTCATCAACGTGAGCCACATTTAACTTGTTATCTGCAAATGCTTCTATTTGTACTAGTTTAAACTTTTGTTGTGAGGTAGACAGTAACAGGCTATCTTATTTACAAAGTGTCTGTAATGTACCAAGTGATAATTAAATATGCTATGAAATCCTGTATTACCTTCTAATAACAGATATTCGAGGTCAAAATCAGCATGTACTCCACCCTTCACTTCCTCCAGTAAAATGTTATCTAAATCATACTGAGCCCTCACTGCTTCAACCAGCCAACTCTCAGGCGGGTTCATCCCCAGGGTCAAAATAGACTTATTGGGTAGGTCAGTAAATTTGGCATTAGGACCCGAGGTCAATGAACCATCTGCTTTAAATGTCAGTTCCGGATTTAATACATATCTGTAATATCTAATGTAAACAACAAAATAGAACAATATTAGATTCTCTTTTCTCATATATTTTTACTCAAAACTTCATCCTTTTTATATTTAACTGTGAGCATAGTTCTGTGAAGTATTAGGAAAAATAAACCAGGGATGTACTGATATGTGCACTGACGGCATGCTTATCTGAAACACTGTTTAAAACAACATAGTAAACAATCATAAACTCTTCAACAAATGACGTGTATGTAGACAGCACATTAAGCACAACTCAACCAATAAGATTTCTCTCTAAGGGTAGAAAACATAATAGTTATCAGCATTTTATCCTTTTTCCCAAATGTTTTCAACAATGTTAAAACATGGAATAACTTGATGAAGTGTTAATTACCTTTTCAATGGCATCTCTGACAGTTTATCCTTGCTATTCAGGAACAATTTGATGTCCAAGTTAAATAATTCATTCAGCACCATTAAGATAGGTGCTAGTTTCTGGGCAGCCACTGATGCTGGGTCTATGATAGCCTCAATCTGGAAGGCGGGTCCATCTGTGTCCCCTGGTATCTTTACAACACTGTCAAGTAAATTTTGATTATTTATTTAAATGTGCATTTATTCAAATGTGCTTTTTTCCAGAAAGGGCATATTCCTATGTAGTCTATTATATGGCAGATCATGACAACCTCTCAATATATTAGGAGTATGACAATGATGGTGCCTAGAAATACAGTGTAGGTCAAGATCGAACTGCACAGGATGTGCAGTCTGATCAATGATCAACATACCTTACATGCTAACCAGCATTTTCTCCTTTTCCCTGAACATTTTCTACCTTTTCAAAGACATAATCCATCGTTTGAGCCACATTTGCTTTGTCACCTGCAAATGCTTTAAATTTGGACAAGTCTAAAATTTTGTCCTTTGGCAAAGAGTTAAGGGATATTCAACTATAAAATATTTCTGATCAATACCTGTGCTGGTCTGACCCATAACTAAGTTCTTTCCTCACTGGGTTGGATGAAGAGGTTCCCAGTAAGCCAACAACTTTCATTAACAAATCACTGCCTCTGTAAATACAACAATAATAATGATTTCATCACACTACTTTTCTTTTATCAATGTCAAGGTTCTGGGCAGTCTATTCTTTATCCAAACTGTCGGATGAATAGTCTTGATAATAAATGTATCATTACAATTAAATTCAAAAAACATGCTTTGGAACATAAACATGAGCAAACTCTGGGATTTAACGCATTAGCATAGGGATCTAATGCATTAGCAAAGAGTATCAACAAAGGTCAGCCTGCACAGTCAGTCCAGGCTGACCTGGATAGAAACTTTTTGCTGTTGGTAAATTTTCTGCATACCAAAAGACTATTCGACCTCAGAATTCAGTGGGTTGTTAGACAGAATGGATTTTATGGAGCGTTATTTTTCAAAATCACAAAACTTTTATTGCTGTGCATTCTCAGATACAAACATCTGTAAGCAAAACAAACAAACTAGAGGCGCTTGAGCGCCTGTATCACTCCACAGGCCTGATATTTCTATAATGGCGAAAGGAAGTTTTTAACAATTATCATTCAATCCTGCATTTTAGCTCACTGAAGAAACAATTTGGTAGACAACCACCATAGGAACTTACCTGCAAAACAACCATGAAATCCAATGAATAGTTTTAGAGAAGAAATTTTTCAAAGATTTTACTTTATACCATAAAAGGAAAATAAGTCTCCCATAAAAGCCATGTTTTTTGACAGATCTTTTTTTTTTTAAGGAATTCTGTAAACCTGTATCTAAGGAACATTCCTGCAAAATAATAATGCTATCCAAATAGCGGTTTGGGAGGAGAAGATTTTTAAAGGTTTTTTACTTTGGTTGCCATGGCAACCAGAATTCTTCATGGAACACAATTATTTGAAGGAATTTGAAAGAGGACCACCAAAGGAACATTCCTGTGAAATTTGGTAAAAATCCAGTCAATAGTTTTTGAGGAGAAGTTTTTTAAAGAAAAAGTTTACGGACGCATGCACGGACGAACGGACGAACGAACGGACGGACAGACGGACGCATGACGGACACAACGCCATGACAATAGCTCGCTGGCCTTCGGCCAGTGGAGCTAAAAACTAGAGCACTGCACATGAAGTGCAAACACTTGGCTGCACTTGCTTTTCCAGTGAGAAAATGTATGAAAATATTCCAAGCAGGGTTATAATTGTGTCAAAAATACATGAACCATTTTCCAGCCAAAGGGAGCTTAATACATCTCCATGATGCATTATACCAAGCATGTCATCACAAAATCATGGATTCATAAAATCTTATTTTTAACAACCAACTGAATCATGAGGTACACTGGTACCTGAATATGCAGAAAATTTAAGGATAACAGAAAGTTTCAGCCCATGACAGCCTGCACGCACTGCGCAGGCTGACATGGGTCAATACTTTTTTTGCAGATGCATTAAGCCCCTTTTTCACAAAGCATGGCTCATATTGAGGATTTCCTGTCCCTCTGGTATGGGCTCCTATTGACATTTTCTATGCTGATACTCTAACTTTGAAGTACAACTTTCAGTGATAATAGAGATTATTGAGAATATCAACATACATTTTGTATGACAACAAGCTTGACAACACCAGAGCTGAGCCCTGGTAGCTCAGTCGGTAACGTGCAGGACTTAAGAACAGGGGGCTGTGGGTTCGTTCCCTGGCTCGGCCAATTTCTTTCTGAGGATTGATGATGGTCATTGCGACAGGATTCATTCCTCTCCCACCGCTGACCATTGTCTCGACGACAAAATAATGGTGAAAACGGCGTTAAACACCATACAATCAATCAATCAATTGACAGCAAGAGGGTTATGACAATAACATGATTTTTTCTTCATAGAAAGCCGAGCTATCGTACAATAAATGTTTCGTTTTATCTGCAACATATTTGTTGATTCCTTGGTGTTTAATGACCTTTTCAACATAAAATCAGTTATATAATTGCAACCTATGCACCTATCGATGTTTTTTCTGAGGTTTCTTTACCAGTATTTTGTACAACATTCTGTTTAAGCCAATGGCTGCTTTTGCACATAAACATCATGAAAACAATGTTCAGCAGTTAGAGAGGAGTATATCCTGTTGCAATGACAATTCACTGTCAAATCTTTGAAAAGTATTTGGCTGATCTGGGGAATCAAACCATTGACGGCAGGTCAACCAGCCCTGTACACTATTAGTTGTACGGTCAGGTGGCAGGGGACTTGGAAATTTGTTCACGGCTGTGGCGAATCATGTCACCCCCATTTGCCACAGCTGTGAACAAGTTTCCCTGCCACCTGAACGTACAACAAATTTATTATATTGTTTATAAGTTTTTCCATTCCAATGTGTATTCAGCGAAATTTCCCCATTTTATGTCCTCACGAATTGAGTATGCTGATGACATAGAATTTCCCTTCTTAGTGCCCCAATTCAATGAAAACTGAGTATGCTGATAACTGACGTCATTGAAACCTTGGTAAAACGTGCAGTTTGGTGGATGAACCTGATGATGTCACTGCGATAGACATTCGTCATATTTTCATTTGAAAATGGATTTAAACAACTTCAAGGTAAGTAACAGTGCATTTTAATGATTTGTTGTCAAAAAGTAAACAACCATTAGGTACCTCAAATGACCATTACCTTATTCTTTTAACCTTACCATGAATGAGTTTCGACACATTACAACTCACTTACCTGATGAAGGAATGGCTCGCTTTAACCCTGTGTATTTGTTTTAGAATGACAACAACAATAATTTTGTAACTATATTCATTTACTTTCAAAAATAATCCATTCTTTCTGCTTTAATGACAGTCATCAAAGGAAACTAGAAATAATATGGTGCAGGCTACTCATTAAGTTTGTCTAGTGGGTGGCTCGTATCAGTCAGCTCCGCAATTTTGGATGTTGTGTTGAAAGTGTAGTCATATATATGGGGCCTTCAAAAGGGAAACGGCTTTTACATGGATTTTGCTAGTGTACATGACTGTATGTACTGAGCATATTATCCAATCAGATCTCTAGAAATTTCTTTGCGGTATAATAATACCAACTGTACTACTTGGCTTGGCCCAAAATATATGTCACTTACTTGTCTCCTTTGTAGTTCATACTCCTCAGGGCATGTTTGATGTTTTTGGCAGACTTTTGCTTCACAACTGTTTCCAGGAGGTCAAAGTCTTCTACTAAAAATACTTCATCCTCTTTAAATGGTCCTAAAACCTGAAATGAGACAGAAAACACATCTTTTTTTAACAGGAACATACAAAGGTATAGATAGGAACTCATCTTAAAGCAGTAATCATGACATTTTTATCCTGCAGAAAAGGCTTTTCAAAACAGAGAGAGAAATGGAGAAAATGTTTGTTACCAACAGTTAACATTACAATTTACTATAGATTGGTTAATTCATACTTTGAAATAAGCAAATCTTGGCTTTCCCAGGTTCAAAAGTTTACAGTATTGCCCTCACAGAAATTTCTCTTAAAGTGCATATTGACTCAAAAAACCTAATTAGAGAACTAGAAATGAACTCTACTTAATTCTTTAGCAAACAACAAAATTTTGGACTAGACGAAATTGGAAACATTTTCACAAGACGTGATAAATGTAACTCAAATGATAAATTTCTGTCTTTGATAGGGTAGTCAAACTTGTAGGAAAAGGAGAAAATGCTGGTTACCAGCATTTTCTATTTTTCTTGCCATGTTTTCAAAAGCCGCCTTGTTCAGAGTCGTTAAAAGCCAGGATTATGTGGTAAAGGTTAAGGTCCTTTTCCTCCACAAGTCATTCAAGTTGCACATTTCACTCTGAATTAAATTTTTCATTTCGTTTGAAAAAAATACAAGAAAATAAAATTCTTTAATCATAGTTATACAGCCTTTTCAAGAAAGACAAGCAAAAAGGGTATAGAAGTGATACCTGTCCATTTGTAATGAGGCCTCGCTGACCACTAGAAAAGTCCAACACTCTTTCTGCAAAGATCTTCTGAACTTTCATGAAGTCATCTGATTGTTTTTTGTAGGCTTCTAGATAGGACTCCATGTCCATTCCCTGAAATATAAAGCCATTCTAAACTCTTACCATTGTCAATATCATAACTGAACCATGTTCAGTGAAAATAAGGTTTAATGTGTCTGCAAAAAGTATCAACTCAGATCAGCCTGTGTAGTCCACGCCGGCAGACCTGGGTAGAAACTTTTTGCTTGTTGCCTATTTTCTGTTTGTAAATGGACTAGTCTACCTCAGGATTCACTTGGTTGATGGACAAAATGGATTTTATCAATCCATAATTATATGATGACTTGCTTGGTATAATGCATCGTTGGGATGCATTAAACTCCTTTATGCCAGAGTGCTGCTCAATTATTACACTCTTTATCATTAAATCGTGTTTTATGCTGTTCTCAACAATGTTTCTTCTTCACCCACATTGTTTTCTACCCTCCAAAAGATAAATCCCACATTTTTAAATCATCTGCAAATGCTTTCAATTTGGACAAATCTAAAATCTTGTTAAAAAAGGGAAGTACTATAATAACACTTTACTTTTCTCACAAAACCAATGATGAATTAATTTTTACTTACATTTACTTCCAAATCACTCAGTGTCTTCTTGCCACTCTGCAGAGGTTCAAAGTTTTCTTCTTTGACCAGTTTGGTGATAAAGTTTTTAGCCAGCTGGTTGGATAAAGTGTTTAAAGCCACATACACAGCTTTGTTAATGTCAACTTTCCCACTAGAGGGTCCTGCTGCATTGCTGATGAATCCTACTCTCAAGTCATGAGAGTGTTTCTGTTAATGAACAATGTAAGTATATCAGTGTTTCTGTTACTAATCAGCTGAAATGTAAAAGTGTTTCAAATTCATATTGATTGCATTCCAAAACACGATGTTCAAAATGGCTAAAGTTATAGGATTAATCCTTGAGATGAGTTTTGAAAACTGTGGGAAAGGAGAAAATGCTGGTTACCAGCATCTGAAAACATTATGGAAAAAGAAGGAAATGCTAGTTACAAGCACTTTCTTCTTTTCCCAAAATGTTTTCTCCCTTGTCAAAAACAAACATAATAATTACAGTCATATTATATTTGTAGCCGGCAGATGTTTTCAATATGGACTAGTCTAAAGTTTTTGTTTTCTGGTAGAAAGGTAGTTTCTGGAATCCTTTAAAACAGATTTGACAGTATAAAAAGAAATATCATGAAGATCTATATACCAGTCTTTTCATGGCTGCATAAGCCAGACTCCTTCCAGACTCAGTCTGTAGATCACTGACTATCCATGTTGTAACTGCACTGAGATTATCTTCCTCTGAAAAAGAAAAAGAAATATTGAACAAGAAAAAAGCTATTTCGTTGAAATGATATTGCCCGCCAAAAAGGACCTTTTTTGACATACATGAGGTATTGTGTTTTGCATGTACACATGGCCTTTTTCTCATTGGTCCATAATGAAATTTAAACATTAAGCCCCCTTTTTCATGGCATTTCATTATATAAAAACAAATAATGATTGTCTGTGGCTTATGATAACAATCTAAATATGAAGTCCCATAAAATTTTGTCCAGGAGATAAAGATATATTGGTCCATAATGGAAATATACATCAAGCCCCCATTTTCCATGACACGGCATTTAAACAAAACAACAAAAATTCTATTAGTGGACTATCATAAGGAACACAATGTATGAAGCTTCATCAGTTCTTGTCAAGGATTTTAGAAGATAGCTGGATGGAGGGACGAACAGAGAGACAGAAGGATGAACAGACAGTCGGTTGGACAAAGCAAAAGCTATATCCCCACCCCTTCGGCTGGGGGGGGGGGGGTAAAAATAAAGATAAAGCTTCACGGATAGCTTTTTATGTTCCCTCATTTTCATTGTTTACACGTCCAAATTATCAGACCTAGCAAAAGAAAGTACTATTAAAAGGTGAAATTTATAGACAATGCTGTTTAAGAGTTTGCCATGGAAAAAAGAGTAATGATAGAGTAGGTGTTTGACAGAAACGCACTTTGACATAAAATGTTGGACACATAGATAGAAAAGTAAGAATTCATCATGAAATATTTCTCCTTTCAAATCTATGATCCATAGAATCTATTTCGTCTAACAACCGACTAATCACAACGTAGGATGGTCCTTGGACATGCAGAAAATTTAACAATAGCAAAAAGCTTTGACTCAGGTCAGCCTGTGCTGACTGCATAGGCTGATCTGGGTGGATACACTTTGTAAAAGCATTAAAGCTCTTTTCACAGAGCATGGCTAATGTGTTTAAGTAATGTCTAAAACAAGCCTGTATCAATAATGGGCTCATCACATCACCGAGTTGCTTTTGTAGCTGAAAAACTCAATCAAAATGTTTTCATCATCAACATCATCATCAGCAGCAGCACCACCAACAGCACCAGCACCACAGCAGCAGCAGCACCACCACCACCACCACCACCGCCGACTTGTAAAATACATTGGATTCTATTCATACTATCCTTCTTACCATTTTTCTTTAGATACTTGAGACTGTCTGCTATAACACCACATTTATCTTTACTCGTCAAAACTTCAAATGTCTGCACATCTTCTGATAATCCTGACTCTGGAAATAGATAAAACTAATGAGCAAACCATAAATTTAATCAAAAAGGTGTACAGTTATCAGTTTTTCTTCTTTGAAAATATGTTAGAGCCTCCAGAACTCTTCACCAAACAACATAATTTAAAACTTGACCAAATTTAAAGCAAAGCTGGTGGTATCCAGCATTTTCCCACAATGTTTTGTCATCTGCAAATATTTTCAGTTTGGACTAGCCTAAAATTTTGTCTTCTCATAATGGGTTAAAATCTCTCTACCATACAATAATAATTATCTAACAATTCAGACACAAGATCAGACTGCACATTCTTTGTGTTCAGATTCCAACCTTGACAGTCAACAACAGAACCCAAGTTACCTTGAGCATGTTACAGAGTTTGTCCAGCAAACAACAATCTCCTGTAGACACTCAAGTTACTCACCCATATTTTCTGTAAGATCCAAAGTTTGACTGGGTTCAGCAAGAATTCTGGAGTTCAGTCTAGGTAACACATTATCTCTCTCCATCAACCATTCTACAGTGTTGTGGCCATCATGTAGTCTGTTCTGGAACATAAAGTTGACAAAAATGATTTTTCTTTAATCCTTTACCAAACAATGAAGACTTGTAAGACTTTTAAACCTTGAGGAAAAAAAGTATTGAAAACATTGTTAGAACAGGAAAAATACCTGGTAACCAGCATTTTCTCCTTTTCCCATAATGTTTTCTACTATTTCACAACCAAATCACAAAATTTCAGTTACTTTTTAACTATCATCTGCATATTCTTTCCATTTGGACCAGCATTTTCTCCTTTTCACATAATGTTTTCCACTCTTTCACAACCAAATCTCAAAATTTCAGCCACATTTTAATTACTGTCTGCATATTCTGTCAATTTGGACGACTTCATATTTTTGTCTTTTGGTACAGAGTTAATATCAGTTTTACCCTGAATTAAACTCTCTTTTAGAAAATACTGCTGTCTTTTCTAAAACTTTCACTTCGCAATCAATGCAGTTCAAGTCTAGGGTGCTATTTAGTCAGACACTAAAGCTTGGCATAAATAATTCATTCAAAAAATAGTTTCAGATGACTATACATTATACAACTTTGTATTGAAAGTATTTGTAGAAGACAAATCAAAGAGGCCAAAATAACAGTATTTGTCTCCAAGGGGTAGAAAACAGTGTGAAAAAAGGTTAAAAAGCTGGTGACTGGTTATCAGCATAGCCTCCATTTGCCTTCAGGTTTTCAAAAGCATTCTTCCTACAGGTCATAAAACAAAAACTGTTCGGCAAAGGGTTATGTAGCTTCATTGACTGATTGATTGAATTAGATTTTAACACCGTTTTAACAGCTTAGGTCATATCACGGCGGTCAGTGCACCTATGCATGTGTTTCCCGGCTTTTTCAAACAAGTACTGACACAGCTTTCTTTCCAAGTCACTGACTACTTTCTCACATGCATCAGAGGTGAGAGGAAAGAAAGTTTGCCTCAACCGAATATCAAACTCACAACCACCAGGTCATGAGTCCAATACACTAACCACTGAGCTTCCCCGTCGGGCGTTATGTAGCTTGAAGAGAATTAACACTTCATCAAACAACCCCGAGTTTTAACAACCCTGAACAAGAAGGCTTATGAAACTATTGTGGAAAAAGGAAAAAAAATCTGGTACCCAGCATTTTCTCCTTTTCCCACACTGTTTTCTAGCCTTTCCAGGACAAATCTCACCATTTCACAAACAAGTAATTTGGTATTTGCACATGGTTTTGATTTGGACAAGTCCAAAATTTTAATTGTGATAAAGAATAAAGCAACAAGATAATATACCTGGTAAACAGCTTGCTGTATCTCTGGAGTACTTTTCATAATTTCTGACACAACCCCCTCTTCAAACTCATCCTGTGTTAAATCCTCCTTCTTCATTGGTTTACCATTGAGTAACACTTGTGGGAAATCTGAGAGGCCTGACTTGGAAATGAAATCTGTGCCACTCTGTAAAAAGAATTACGAGTAATTTCATTATGAATTTGTTGCACATATATCCTTGTAATTGATTGATTGTATGGTGTTTAATGCTGTTTTTGACATTATTTCAGTGTCACTGCACCTGCCAGTGTACCTTTCCATGCTTTCCTAGAGTTTCTGTTACCAGTAGTTTGCATAATACCTATTCTTCCAAAGCCACTGGCTGCTTTCCCACATAACCATCAACAGAAACAATGATAATCTTGCTTAGAAGCCCAGTTGTGGCCAAAAGTAAACAATTCATGTGTTCAAATGTTTTTAGATTTTAATCATCCATTTCAAAAGTATGGAAATTATTGCAAAGAAAGCAATCTGTAACTGTATGGTCAGTCCAAGTTAGTCACCGGTAGAAAAATGAATTTTGAAACTAGGAAAAAAGTTGCTTGGTTGCACTATCTTTTGTTTACTTTTTACCTGGTTATAAATTCATTTTTCTGCCAGCCACTGACATTTGGACCCACCATACAATAACACATCATCTTCACAATAACTGTCTCACTTTTATAACCTATGATTTAAATTAAATGCATTTGAACACCCATAGTGTATACTAAGTCTTTTGGCCATTACTGGACCTTTGGGTCCCTGAGAAAGAAATAATGCTGAAAAATACACGGCTAAGCACCTGTCATAAGCAAGCGAAGTTGAGCATCATTTAGATACTTGCTTAATATAGGTTGGACTGTATTGTCACAAAGAGCCTTTAGATGTATGACCACCTAAAACCAACCTTGCTGTTGAGCTAGCTTTCATGGTGATGTGTTGGATGTATATCTCTCTGTGATAATTAAGCAGGGTGTATTATGGTTAGTGCATGGATTGGTGGCCAAGACTTTGCAGGTTAGAGTATACATCAAACACAATCTGACACATTCTCTGTGGAATGGAGGTTTAATGCATCTGCAAAAATCAACCACCCATGTCAGCCTATGCAGTCGACGCAGGCTGACATTGGTCGAAACTTTTTGCTTTTTCAAAATTTTTTGTATGTTCAAGGACCATCCTAACTCCTGATTCAGTCTGATGTAAGACAATATGGATTTTATGTATCCATAATTATGTGGTGACTTGCTTGGTATAATTCATCTCGGAGATGTGTAAGAGGCCCTTTTCCAGAGCACCTCTCATTACTTATTATACCTACCTTTCTAACATAGTCATATTCTGAATTTTCCCCAAAGACTTTGTCAACATCTTCATCTGGAAACTGAGATCTAAATTCATTGAACACCACCTCCACTGTAATATCTCCAGTTTTAGCATTTTCATATACCTGATTGGAAAGAAAATTTACTAATACACAAAATACGCTTGAAAAAAAAAAAAAAAAAAAAAAAAAAAAAAGCGCCACATACAAGGGCCAATGCTGGGCTGCAGTTGCTTTCAGAAATAAGTTTATTTTCATTGAAAATCTTTCAGTTGAAAAAGGGGTAAACCACGTCAAAAAATTTTGATGGTTACCTTCCCCTGTAGTATGGGTTCCCCTTTAATAGTTAACAACTAATCCAAGTTAGAAGTAAATATCTTCAGTAATGACAGAGATATTATAAAAATATCAAAGTTTTTGCACAATGACAATGAGTTAGACAATGATACCAGGGCTGTGATAAAACCTTGATGTTTTCTTCGAAAACAGCCACACTAAAAATGTAGGTCTAGAAACCAACCACCCAGATATGACAGCATAGCATAACTTGAGCAATGAATAAAGAAAACAACAAAGCATCTAATATTTAGTATGTTTTACGGAGGTTTAAAATGTTTGGTCTATAAATGGAGCAAAACTGTCTCAAAATGATCTAAAACTTGGTACCACACAATGAAATTCCAGACTTGTCCAAACTGAGGGCTGTTACAGATTACAAATCAAAGGTGGCTAAAATGATGGAACTTGTATTTTTTAAACGACCCTAAGGAAGAAGGTTTTAGAAAGCAATGTGGGAAAGGGAGAAAATGCTGGTAACCAACATTTTCTCGTTTTCCCACATTGTTTCCTACCTTTCTAAAAAAAAAAAAAAAATTCTTCAGTCACATTTATGGTGTCATCTGCAATGCTTTCGATTTGTGACACATCTAAAATTTGGTCCTGTGGTAGAGAATTTAACAGTAGAAAACATTATGGGAAAAGGAGAAAATACTTGTGCCATCTTTGGTAACTTACATCTGTGATAAAGGTCAAAGCTTTTGCAGGGCTTTCTTCTTGCTTGATATAGTCAAAGGCATAGGCAAGTCCCACTCCTGCATCTTCCATAGGGGACTTATCTGGATCCACCACAAACACAAACCCTATACGCACAGGAACACTGTGTACAAAGAAAGCTTCACCCATTTTAATGAGCTCACGACTTTCATTTGCTACTGGATCCACCAAAAACACCTGCAAATAACATACAAATTTGTTTCTCTAACTCATTTATATCTTTGAAATAAACATTTTAGGAAGGGTCCTTAGGACTGACAGGAAGAAACAAAACAAGCCATTTTTCTGTTATCACTATATTGTAGCCAAGCCCTGTTGTTCCGTCAGTAATATACATGAGTTTATATAGCCAAGGGATCAAGAGTTCAAACTCTTTTTAAGAACACAGGGTTGATTTTTGAAGAGCAGCCAGTGGCTTTGCAAGTGTTGCACAATGTACCACTAAAAGGAAATCCCTGAAAGCAAAAATATATAATACATACATAAAGTTATTGTATTATTATGTATATGTATCCTATCTATCATTTAATGACTGATCCGTTGGAGTTTAGTTTTTTTCAAAAAAGGACAAACAAATTTAGCAGCATATGCAAATGAGCTGGTTCACTGGCCCTAATTAACATTCACTTAAGAGGGGAAAATGCATTCGATATGGCAATGACTGTTGATAATCCCTAGGATTAGCTTTGGCAAAGCCCAGATTTGAACTCACAACTGTATAATTCCTAGATCTAGCTTGTCTATCGAGTCTTTTAGATATTTATTACACAAAATCTTCATGTTGTTCATAATGAGGCTGTGCCTTATACACATTGCTCATGAATAAACCCCACACTTCTCTGAAAGAAGTTTAAAATTACATGTATGTCACAGAATGATTTTTTCCCAACATAGGTAACATGTGATGTTCTATAAATACATATGTATATGTGGTATATCAATAACATATCACATAGGTGTTATTGCACGGATATTCAGTTACTTGAATGATGAAAATGTGTACTTTGCAGCTGCAGTATAACTGAAATAATGTTAAAACTATGGTAGACACTAAACAAACAAACCAGCAAACACTATGTCTCCTTGCTTATCCTTTAATCTAAAATTTGTATGTACACCTCCAACCCTTTGGCCTTGCCAAAGTGTGGAAAAACCTGCACGAAACATTTAGTCTGATCATTGTCTGCAAAAGCTCAAATACCTTACATATAATATATAGTATTTAAGGAACTCATGATCCAGACTGATTGCTTTAATGTTAACAAATTCTTTCACACATTACTGTGCATATACAACTTGAAATCTGCATTTAACAGCTTTTAAATCATTGCACGAAATGGAGCACTTGCTTTATCACAAGCACTTGTTCTTTTCTCACGGTGTTTTCCATAACATAAGAACACTATACTTTCATCATCTTCAATTTCTACATTGCATGACTTCTAAAGCTTTCTCCTTTGTTCAGTTTTGAAGTTTCTGGTTGGTCTTTTCTATGCCAGTGCAGTAATGGTTTGACCTTATACCAGACCAACAAAATTTTAGCCTTGTCCAAATTGAAAACACTAGTCTTGCACACAACAAATTAAATGTTACTTAAAATATGAAATTTGTCATTGAAAGGATAGAAAACATTGTTGGATAAGGAGAAAATGCTGGTTAGCTGCATTTTCTCCTTTTCCCATGTTTTCAAAAGGCTTCTCCCTCATGGTCATTATGAGTTGGGATTGTGTGGTATAGGATTGAAGATCTTTCCCGTAAATGTACTCTACAAAAACAAAACGTAAGTTTGATCTGATTATTACATACCAGGTTGAAAAAATTCTTGGCAACATGTCGCAGCATTCCCGGATATGTTGGTCGCAGGATATCCATGGCATTGTTCGGCCATCCACTGTATTTTTTGTCCTTTTCCAGATCGTTGATAAACTGTTTGTTGAAGAAACATGACAACCATGTAACTCTTTACCACCATGTAGGGAAATTTTAGACTAAAGCAAATTGAAAGCATTTACAGACAACAAATTCATTGCAGCTCAAATGAATGGATTTGACTTTTAAAGGAAGGAAAAAAGGCTTTTGAAAACAGTAGGGGCAAAGGAGAAAATGCTAGTAACTAGCATGTCCTCCTTTTTCCATGTTTTCCACCCTTGCACCCTTTACAATAGAAATCTCATCATTTCAGCTACACTTAATTTGTCATCTGCAAATCAATATGAAAAAAAGAGTCTAAATTTTTTTTAAGTGGTAAAGTGTTAAAGGCCCAAAAGCAGCTAAGAGTAAACAATGTGGGTCTTAAAAGCCATTTCAAAAGTATGGGAATTATCGTGAAGATGACATAGAGGATATCTGGTTTTTTCTGTGAAAGATCGAAATTTAATTAATCGAGTGAACATCATGGGTAATATTTGCACATATGGCGCAGCCAGCATTTCCTCATTTTCTCACAATGTTTTCTACCCTATCACAGACAGAAATCATCTTTCAGGCTACATTTAATCTGTTGTCTGCAAATGCTTTCAATATGGTAAATATTGGTAAAGAGTTAAAAATTCACTTCTCTGCCAGATGAAAATCCTAGATGCAACATGGTCATTAAATAACAGATCAAGTCCCAAATATGAACTTATGAGCATTTTAGGAAGCACAGACGATATACAACATCTTACCTGTACTGCACTGTGTCTTATATCTAGGGCAAAATCATCTGATCTGCCAGTTGTGTCTATTCGAAGTAATCTGTTTAAATCATTCCCCTGTAATACAAAGAGAAAAAGAATAAGTAGATATGTACATACTTATCATCTGAAGTATATCAAAAGTAGAAAGAATTGTGGACATACGCAGGATAGTAAGAGAACAGAGTTGGAGGAATGGAAGGAGGGTGAGGGAGGGAGAAGGGGATCAGGTTGAAGATGGGAGAGAAGAGCGAGAGAGAAGGGTCAGGAAAGAAGAGGGGTGGAAAGAAGAAGGGAAACATGCAGATGGAAGGAGGTGACAGGGAGGAAGAGGAGAGGGAGGGAGATGGTGACTGGGAGGAAGAGGGGAGGAAGGTGGAAAGGAGGAAAGAGGAGGGAGTGAGATGGTGGCAGAGAGGAAGAGAGGAGGGAGATAGTGGCAGGGAGGATGAGGGGAGGAAGGTAGCAAGGAGGAGAAAGGAGGTAAGAAAGTGGGATTTGGGGAGAATGAGAGTAAGATGGGGGGAAAGGAAGGGAGAGAGAGAGACAGAGAGAGATCCATGAAATGTTAAAACGTAACCCAATGGTCCTGTGTTTTCACCGTTCAACAACCCAAGGTAGCCTTATGAAAACACTGCAGAAAAAGGAGAAAATTCTGGTTACCAGCATTTTCTCCTTTACCCACAATGTTTTCTACCCGTTCAAAGACAAATCTCATCATTATAGCTATGTATTTTTTTCCTTTGCTTCCAGAAATGTTTAAAATTGTCCTCTGGTGAGTAGGCAAAACCCACAAACTATTACCTTAAAGTTGAGTGACCACAATCCTTCCATGATTTTAGCCTCTGACTTCATGACATCAAGCAAGGAAAAAATATCATATACTTCCATATCCAATCCAATACCATTTACGTAAATTGCTCCATCTCCAGGTACCACCCCATGAAAATTCTCAAAGTACTGCAAAAAAAAAAAAATTTTTACTAAATTACATGATTGAATTATTTCATAGTGTTTTATGGCAATTTCATCAGTTATCAATTCATATCATAACAACAGCTAACCTATTCATTTTTGTACTGCATTTCATCAATCCTAGGCTTTGGCCCTGAAGTTTTTTGCCCAAAGTCAATAAGATAAGGCAACTAACGCTTTTAGTAAGGATCTGACCTTGGACCAAAGGATTACCAATCATACATCCAAAATCTAATCTTATTCATGGAGGCAACGATTTGACAAAGTCCTGAAAAAATTGTGTATTAACCCTTTACCACACGGCAAAATTTAAGACCTATCCAAATTGAAAGCATTTGCAGACGACAATTTCATAGTGGCTCAAATGACGCAACTTTCTTTGATAGGGAAGTAAACTTTGTGGGAAAAGGAGAAAATGCTGGTTACCAGCATTTTCTCCTTTTCCCACAATGTTTTCAAAAGGCCTCTTCTTCAGGGGCGTTAAAAAGCGTCATTGTGTGGTAAAGGGTTAAGCCACTTCCAACATGGTTTCAGCCATATCAGGGCTACAGTTTGCTTATTTATGTATGTTCTGGGTTTCATCAGTACTAGGCTAGGGCTCTAAAGTTTCTTGCCAAAGGATACTCTCACAAAAAACCCAGTGTTTCCAGTGAGACTCAAGCCTGAGGCATCCAGGTAACAAGTCCTATACCTTACCATGGAGCCATACAGAACCCCTAGCGATATTTATAATCCACAGGTACAGGCCAGTCTATATAACAAGTTCACAAGATTATTGTTTTGGCCATGCTCTGGTAAAAGGGAGTTAAACACATCTCCCTGATGAATGATACCAAGCATCATAAGATTTAAGATCCATAAAATCCATTTTGTATGACAACCGACTGAATCATGAGGTACACCAGTCCTTTCACATGCAGGACTTGGAGCTGTGGCAAAAAGTTTCCATCCCAACAGCCTGCGCTGGCTGACTACGATACTTTTTGCATCAAGCTCCCTTTTCATACAGCACAGAGCATTTCAGTAATCACAAAAAAGGTATTTGTGACAAAGTCAAAGCTTCTATATTTTGCACTTTAAGACAGGAAATGTAGTTACAAATTATTTCCAATTGTTACTATATTTTTCTATAGTAATCTGATACATGTTACTGCTTAAACAGTGTGATAGAAGAAAATACCTACCTGTTGGTTCTTCTCGATTTCTTTTTTCATTTTGTCATTCACCTGGACTTTAAGTAATGATCTGAAATAAATTAGAAATATCACAAGTTACTTTAACTATATACACCACACTATCCCGTGTTTCAGTGACCCTGAGGAGGAAAGCTTTTGAAAACATTGTGGGAAAAGGAGAAAATGCTGGTAACCAGCATTTTCTCCTTTTCCCACAATGTTTTCTGCTCTATGGAAGACAAATTTCATCATGTGAGCCACATTTAAATTGTTTCCTGCAAATGCTTTCAAGTTAGACAAGTCTAAAATTTTGTTATTTGGTAAAAGTTAAGCAGGTAACTGCATTACAGTGATATTCCAAACTAAATCAGATGGAAGAATGGGATGGATACACAAGGTTAACACAAAAATAGTACATATATCCCTTTATTGTCAAGCTCAATGATTAACCCTTTCCCAAACAATTCCACATTTTAACAAAATTGAGAAAAAAAGGCTACTGAAACTATTGTGATAAAAGAAGAAAAGGCTGGTAACCAGCCTTTTCTCCTTTTCCACGATATTTTCTACACATTTAAAGACAAATCCAATTATAAGAGCATCATTCATTGTGTAAACTACGTGCTGATGCTTTCGATATGGAAAGGTATAAAATTTATCTCCTAAAGGGTGAAAGACAAGATTATATTTTTGAAAATTTTCTCACCTAGCAACAGTAGGAAAATTCTGACTGATGTCTGTCAGGAATTTAAGGGCATCATTTGGGTCTGCATCCTTCACTTTTTGAGCTGCCTGTAGACTTAAATCTAAATATAAACGATAAGAAAAAAGAAACTAGAGGCGCTTGAGCACCTGTATCGCTCCACAGGCCTGATATTTCTATAATGGCGAAAGGAAGTTTTTAACAATTATCATTCAATCCTGCATTTTAGCTCACTGAAGAATCTATTTGGTAGACAACCACCATAGGAACTTACCTGCAAAACAACAATGAAATCCAATGAATAGTTTTAGAGAAGAAATTTTTCAAAGATTTTACTTTATACCATAAAAGGAAAATGAGTCTCCCATAAAAGCCATGTTTTTTCACAGATCTTTTTTTTTTAAGGAATTCTGTAAACCTGTATCTAAGGAACATTCCTGCAAAATAATAATGCTATCCAAATAGCGGTTTGGGAGGAGAAGATTTTTAAAGGTTTTTTACTTTGGTTGCCATGGCAACCAGAATTCTTCATGGAACACAATTATTTGAAGGAATTTGAAAGAGGACCACCAAAGGAACATTCCTGTGAAATTTGGTAAAAATCCAGTCAATAGTTTCTGAGGAGAAGTTTTTTAAAGAAAAAGTTTACGGACGCACGCACGGACGAATGAACGGACGGACGGACGCACGATGGACACAACGCCATGACAATAGCTCGCTGGCCTTCGGCCAGTGGAGCTAAAAACATATTCAATCATTTCAAACCTAACAGCTAATCTGGAGGATGCTTTGATATTTCAAAATTAAAAAGTGCAAGATTATTTGGAAAGACTTCAAAGAAGTTTGCTGTCATACACACATTGTTTTTCTTCCTTTGTTCTAACTTTTTCTTAAGACTTAAAAAGACCATTTTTTTGAAAACATGTTAATAGAGGAAAAATTACTTGAAAGCCTATACTCTGTTGCCCATCCATGTGAAGCAGCAACATAGTGGAAGATTTTAGATTTTTGCTTATTATGCAGGTCTTGATTTCAATCACAAATTTGAGGTTTTTTTTCAGATGGAATCTGTGTGAGAAAGTTCTACATTTAACCCTCTACCACACAATCCTGAGTTATAACAACCCTGAAGAAGAAGGCTTCTGAAAATATTTTTCTCCTTTTTCTATGACACCTTCTTCCTTTCATAAGACAAATCTAAGTGTTTGGGTCACACTGACTTTGTTGTCTGCAAATGCTTTCAATATGATTTCAGTCTTGGAATTCAGTGACACATGTAGTGTTTATGTATCTCCCTTGTGACTGAGATAGCTATCTTGACAACATGACAAAGACCTCTGAAGTTTGATATGGCTCACACTTGCAGGTTATTAAAGTTTTATTCAGTTTTTAGATTTAAAAAAAGACAGTAGGTCATACATGGCTAAGAGAAATTTGATTTGCAGTCTGGGAACCCCTGTTTAATCCATGCTAGTTGACCTCCTCATGTGTTAAGTTTCCTTGCGCGAGGTGCTGCTGACTCCAATAAATGAACTGTCACAGCGATGTAACTGATATGCTGTTGAATGAAGCATAACCCTTTCACCAAACAATAAGAAATTTTAACAACCCTAAGGGTGAATGCTTTTGAAAACATTGTTGGAAAAGGAGAAAATGTTGGTTACCAGCATTTTCTCCATTTCAAACAAAGTTTTCCACCATTTAAAAGAAAAATCCCATCATTATAGCCAAATTTAATGTAGTCGGCAAATGCTTTCTAAATGAACGGGTCTAAATTTTTCAATCTGGTGAGGAGTTCAAAACCAATCAAACAGACCAAGTCAGAAAATATGTTGCACAAAATATATTTACTTGCCTTGAAGCTGCCAGACTTTAAAAGCTGCCAGCTCGGAGGAGGATTCCGTCAAATGGGTCTTAAACTTTCTCAACTCGTCTTTCAAATCTGGGTGTAGCTCTCTAGAAAGGAAAAAAGGAATCTGGAAGAGTGTTGGAATCCAACAAGGAGAACATGTCTTTATTTTATTCATTAATTTGGATGATAAATCAGGTTAATTTTAACAGGTTTTCAGTAATCCACTGTGACAGCATACCCCTGTAAACCCTTATCAGTCAAGCACTGCAGTGCGGGTGCTAAAGCTCTGTTGCAGTTGCTGTTAAAAAATAGATTGATTTTCAATGAAAACTCTGAGTTGAAAAAGAGGCATAACTGTGTCACAATATTTTGATGGTTACCTACCTTTTCTATGAGTTCTCCTTTTGATAGTAAACAAGTAGTCAGAGTTGGAAGTAAATATCTTCAGTAATAACAGAGATGTTATAAAGTGTCAAAGTTTTTGGAAGACAGTGCAGAGGACAACGCTGATGAAAAGGCTGATGACACAGACAACAATTAACAATGATAATACCTCAACATTCTCTTCAAAAACAGCTAAGGTAACAATAAATATTTACAAACCCAGAAAAACTCTTCTAAAATCACTGTGAGAGAGATGGAAAATGCTGGTAACCATTATTTCCTCCTTTTCCCATGATGTTTTCGACCTTTTCAAAGACAAACCTAATCATTTGAGCACCATTTAATTTGCCATCTGTAAATGCTTTCATTTTGGACTGGTATTAAATTTTGTTGTACAAGATAGAGTGAATGTCATTCCTAGGTATCAATAGCTGGGCCATTCAGTGCCTTAACCCTGTACCACACAATCCTGACTTTTAACGACCCTGGGAAAAAGGCCTTTTGAAAACATTGTGGGAAAAAGAGAAAATGCAGGTAACCAGCATTTTCTCCTTTTCCCACAATGTTTTCTACCCTTCCCAAAACAAATTTTGATTTTTTAGTCACATTTATTTGGTTGTCTGCAAATGCTTTCAAATGGGACAAGTCTAAACATTTTTTGTGTGGTAGAGAGATAAGTATGAGCAAAGCAGACTTTTTCCGTCACAAATCAAATAAATGGACCACAAGACAAAGAATGTAAAAAAGGTAGAAAATTGAAAACATCTACATAAATCAAGATATTACTTAACCCTTAACCCTTAGGCTGCTTAGCACAACTCAAAGACCTTTGCAGATGACATAGATCAAGATCAGATGGCACAGAATGTGCAGTCTGATCTTTGATCTACACTGTCTGATCAGGAGATATTTTACCCCCCCCCCCCAAAAAAAAAAAAACTTTTCAAATAGCTAAATTTGGTTTTTCACAATCAGCTTAGCCAGATAAGGGTTAACTCTTTACCAAATGACAGAATTTTAGACTTGCCCACATTTAAAGCATTAACAGACGACAAAACAAATGTGACTCAAAAATGAACTTTGTTTTTGGAAGGGACGAAATTTGTTTTTGGAAGGGTAGAAAACATTGTGGCAATAGGAGAAAATGCTGGTTACCAAGTGTAAAATTCTGTTGTTTTGTAAAGATTTAAGCATGGGTCCTGACAAAAATTTTGTTACCTGAGTTTAGAAAAGACAAAACCTTCTACATCTATATCAGTATCTTCTTCTTCCTCCTCCTCTGTCTGCTCTCCTACAAAAGGTAACAAACATTATAGTATTAACCCTTTACCAGACCATAAAATTTCAGCTTTTTCTAAATTCAAAGCACTTGCAGATGACAAGTTAACCCTTTACCACATGGCAATATTTTAGACCTATCCAAATTGAAAGTATTTGCAGACGAAAATTTCATAGTGGCTGAAATGACGCAATTTTTCTTTGATACAGTAGAAAACTTTGTGGGAAAAGGAGAAAATGCTAGTTACCAGCATTTTCTCCTTTTCCCACAATGTTTTCAAAAGGCTTCTTCCACAGGGTCGTTTAAAGTCGTCATTGTGTGGTAAAGAGTTAAACATGGCTTAAATTATGCAATATGTCTGTGAGAGGGTAGAAAACATCATGGAAAAAGGAGAAAATGCTTGTTACCAGCATTCTCTCCTTTATCCACGATCTTTTCATAAGCCTTCTACCTCAGAGTCATTAAAACTCA
The DNA here is from genome assembly GCA_946811185.2 of Hippopus hippopus. Classification (NCBI taxonomy): domain Eukaryota; kingdom Metazoa; phylum Mollusca; class Bivalvia; order Cardiida; family Cardiidae; genus Hippopus; species Hippopus hippopus. The sequence goes on along the minus strand of OX328110.1, from coordinate 25,754,516 downwards.
GGTTCGTGTGGTACTGGGTTAATTCTGAAAGCCTTACATAGATGAGATGAACTCCTAAACTTTAAAAGACAGACAAAAACACTGCAAATTCAACAGTGAAAATAACTGACAGTGTAGATTCAAGATCATACTGCGGGTTTTTGTGCAGGTTTAAGGCTGAGGTCTCTACAGGTTTAGTCTTTTCAACTTGACAAAGTTTCAGCCTGGGTCATATTGAAAACATTTGCAGACAACTAATTGAATGTACCTCTTATGATACAAAATGCTTTGAAAGGGTAGAAAACACAGTAGGGGTAAGGGTAAAATGCTGATCATAAGCATTTTCTCATTTTCCTACAATGTCTTCAAAAGGGCTTCTTGGTCAGAGTTGTCCATAATAACACAATTAGTAAACAAATAAATTTGATCGGTTAGCCCTTGGTCAATTATACATAGGTAACCAATTTGCTTCTTAAGTTAGATTTCCGCTTTACACATGCTAATCGTTTCCTGTGTTTTCCGAAATCTCTTTCTACAAACATTATTTTCAAGCCTTTCAAGGAACAAATCTGATCATCCAAACCACATTTAATGTCTTCTGCAAATGCTTGGAATATGGACAAGTTTAAATGTTGTCATCTGGTAAATAGTAAACACTTTACCACACAATTGTGGCTTTAAACAACTGTGAGGAAGAAAGCTTTTAAAAACATCATGAAAAAAGGAGAAAATGCTGGTAAACAGCATTTTCTCCTGTTTCCATAATGTTTTCTACCCTTTGAAAGACAAATTTTATGTTTCGAGCAACATCTAATTTTTCCCTTATGTTTCTCAACCTTTTAGAAACAAATTCTATCATTTGAGCTACATCGAATTTGTCATCTGCAAACACTTTCAATTTGGACCAGTCTAAAATATTGTCATATGGTCAAAACTTAAAATGGCATCCTCAAGAATTTGATTTTATCAAAATTTGGAAAAACTACTTACACTAACCTAAGTCACATTTTGTAGATTTGCTTTATTTTGACTATCATTCATACGTAAATAATGACGTTATTTTCATGACAAAAATAGTTAGAAATTGCCCCTCTTTTTAATGTCTACACTTTCTCTCTCGCTATTTATACTCTGTCTTTCTCTCCTTTCTCCCTCTATCTGTCTGTCTCTCTGTCTGTCTCTCTCTCTCTTTGTTTTTACTACTCTTTTTATACTACTCTATTTATACTCTTTCTCTCACACTCTCCCCCCCCCCCCACACACACACACATTATAAATGACAAGGTATAAACAAACAGAAAATAACAAGGAGAATAATTACGGGTACAAAATAAGTCCCACAGAATAATCCAGGAAACAAAAAAAGGTAAGTCCCACATTTTTTTATAAGAGCACAAAAATCAGTTTTTATCAGGACACAATGAAAAGAAAAATAAATAACTAAAAGGAAGGCAGATATATATTGGACTATTTTGTATGTTAATATTGTGTTCCCACATGGTTCTGTTCCCCACTGTTTTACCACAATTACCTGCGTCTTGAATATCTAAAGATAAAATGAAATTCATTACCCTTCTAATACATTTTACATTTCAGCTTACATAACACAAAAATAATTCTTCAGCTCCAGGAGAAAATTTTTTGTACCTTGCAGCAGACTACTGTTTGGCAACATTGTGGCAGTTAGATAAAAATTGCAGTCACTCTTTACTAGATGACAAAATTTTGGAATTGTCCATATTGTATGCGTGTTGCATACAACAAGTCAATGTGACTCATAAAATAACGTCTTTAAAAGGGTAGAAACCATTATGGGCAGAGGGTTATCAGCTGGTTATCAGCACTGCCTCTTTGCCAAATACTTTCATCATGGTAGTTAAAATTCAGAAATGTTTGGTAAAGAGTTAAAAAATAATCTTTCCTTTTACCATTATGTTTTAATAAGTTCCTGGTTTGTACATTGATTTGTTTTGAGCATCGTTATTTTGTTAGGATGTTTTCATTGTTGTCTGCTACGGTAGATAATTCTTTCACAATGATAAATATCGATGAAAAAAATCTGAGCCATGCTCTGGCAATAGGCATTTAAATATATCTCCATAATCCTTCATACATATGAAGCAAGTCATGACATTATGGATACATACAATCCATTTTATTTAAGAACTGGCCATATCATGAGGTAGTCCAGTCCTTTAACTTGAAAAAAATTTACCAATAGCAAAAAGTTGCAAACCAGGTTAGCCTGTGTGGACTCTGTGATGAGGCTTTTTGCGAATGCATTAACCCCTTCTCACAGGGCACGGCTCATTTATATTTAACTCTAACAATTGCTCAGCCTCTAAGTATAGAAGAGAATCAACTATTAAGTTTCCGGCTTAATTTAACCCTTTACCAAACAATGAACTTATGGACACATCCAAACTCAGAGTTGATTTCCAGCATTTTCTTCTTTTCCCTAAATGTTTCTAAATGCCACCTGTCTAAGGGTTATTAAAACTTCGGATTGTTTGGTAAAGGGTTAAGTAGAAACATTACAGGGGTCAAGTATTGTTTTTGTGTATTTATATTTACTGAGTCCAGAGGTACCTGCTGGAGCACAAGCCAAAGGCACAGAAGATGTGTTCTGGGTCCATATTCACCAACCATTTTAAAGACGTTCTTTGTTGTATCCTCCAAAACTTTTTAAATGTGAAAGTAACACAACTTCTGATTAGCTAAACCAAATGGTTTAGCCAATCAGAAGTTGCGTTACTTTCACATCTAGAAAATCTTGGAGAATAAGACAAATAATGTTCTTAAGAATGGCTCGTGAATGCCAGCCCCGATCTTGGATATATACCATCAGTTTGGAGCTATATCATCTGCTTGTTAAGCCTGTAACATGAATCTTTCTTTACTCAATACCACAAATACCTATGAATGTTTAGACATATCCAAATTGAAAGGATTTGCAGACATCAAATTCAATTTAGCTAAAATGATAGGATTTGTCTTCAAAATGGTAGAAAACATTGTGGAAAAGGGAGAAAATGCTGGTTTCCAGCATTTTCTCTTTTTCCGACTAAGTTTTCAAACCCCTTCTTTCTCAGGGTCATTAAAACTCAGGACTGTTTGGTGGAGGGTTAGTTTAACTGGATAGTATATTAGTATTTTCAGGCACTGATAGAAATCAAGTTTATATATTCAGCATTGAAAGGGTTAGAACATGGAACTGTTGGGTAAAAAGTTCAGCAGAGATATCAAACACATGCATACCTTCTACTTTAGTGTCATCTTTAGCTTTATACTCTGTACTTTTAATGGCCAGTTCAACACCATAGCCAGACAGTCTGGTTTTGGATTCAGGCTGGGTCTAAAGTAGAAACAAATGCTCTGTGAAAAGGCAGCTTAATGCATCTGCAAAAAGTATTGACCCATGTCAGCCTGCTCTGTTCGTGCAGGCTAACATGGGTCAAAACTTTTTGCTGTTCATAAATTTTCTGTATGTCAAACCATTATTCTACCTCAGGACTCAGGTGGATGTTAGACAAAATGGATTTCAAGGGTCCATAATTATGTAATGACTTGCTTTGTATAATGCATCATTGAGATGCATTAAACCCTGTTTTGCCACAGCATGGCTAATACTCAAGTGTGGTGAATACGGTAAAGAAAAGATTGTGAGAAAAGAAGCAATTACTTGTTACAAGCAATCACCCCTTTTCCCACACGTTTTTTTTAAGCTAGGGGCATAAAAGTTGTACTTTGTACAGTAATTTTTTTTGCACAAATTAGGTGAAGGTAAAATTTAAAGTTATCTAATGCAACTGAATACATGTATCTCTCATCTTCTAACTTATAAAAATTTATGAGTTTTTTTCCCCCCCATTTCTTTTTTTTTTATTAGATCAACTATACCAAACATCACAATTTTAGACCTATCCAAGTTGATATCATCTGCAGATTTCACATCTAATACTGCTCAAATGCTGAATTTGCCAAATTCTGTGAATCTTTTGGCCTGTCTATCTAGAGTCTGAAAATATCATTTGTCTGCACTTTTCATTCCCTTGTGTTATTGCACCCACCTTAACAAAATGTCGGTATATATAAGCAATCTTTTTGTTGTTTGCCAACTCCACAAGAATGCCATGAAATTTCTTGAAGCCCTGGGTTCCAAGTTGGGCATACAAAACAACTGTCACTGGTCCACCCTTAGAGCCCGGATAAACATGGTCAAATTCATAGACAGATGGGGCTGCTCTAAAAGAGATCAAGACAAACATAAACTGAACGCTTTACCAAACGCTATGATTTTTAGACTATTCCATTTTGAAAGAAGTTGCAGATGACAAATCAGAAATGGCTCAAATGATGGAAATTGTCTAGTGAAGGGTACAGAGCTTTGTTGTTAGTCAAGGAGCAAATGCTGGAAACAAGTTTCTTGTAACAAGTGTTTACTTCTTTTCCATCAATCTTTCCATTCCTGTTATAGACCAAGAATTCTCTTCTGTAACTTGTGTATCCTATGTGTAATATATAGCACTGTTGGAGCTGGTAAGTATGAAAGAAAACAAGAGGACCATGATGGTCCTTTAGCGCTCACCTGAGTACTAAGCAGTAAAGGTCTACAATGAAGATAAATACCAAATATCGAGGTTCAAGGCCAAATGATAATGAAACAAGAGTGGCAAATTGTTGCAAGATATGCCCGACCCACCGCCAGTTGTCAAGGAGGTATAATAATCGCAAAGGGGCAGGTAATGCAACAAACATGTTTACCAAGTCTCAAGTCAATTTGACATGAGACTTCAAAGTTCCCTTCCGGACAAGCAAGAAATACTGTAAAAATGAAGGTCAAAGTGGAATTACTCAAAATCCTCGCTAGGTAGAGTTATTGTTCTTGAGCACTGTACTCCGTAATATTGCAACAAACATCCATACCAAGTTTGAAGTCACTCTGACTTGAGATGACAAAGTTATATTCCGGACAAGCACTAAATACTTTAAAAATGACGATCAAAGGGAAATAACTCAAAGACAGAACGAGGTAGAGTTACAATTCTTGTGCATTGCACTTCCAAATATTGCAACAAATAAGCATACCATATTTCAAGTCATTCCTACTTAAGATGACAAAGTTTTGCTCCGGACAAGCAAGAAATGCTATAAAAATTAAGGTCAAAGGGGGAATAACTCAAAATTCCTGCTAGGAAGAGTAATGGTTCTTGTGCACTGCACTCCGTAATTTTTCAACAATCATGTATACCAAATTTGAAGATGTTCAGGCTAGAGATGATAAAGTTATATTCTGGACAAGCAGAAAATGCTGTAAAAATGACGATCAAAGGGAAATAACTCATAGACAGTACGAGGTAGAGTTATGGTTCTTTCACACTGCACTCCGTATTATTGCAACAAACACAAATGCCAAGTTTCAAGTCAATCGGACAAGAGATGACAAAATTATGCTCCGGACAAAGAACTATTCTAAAGAACTTTCTAATTCAAGGGCAAATAACTCCAGTCGTTCTGGTCCGATTAGACCCATAATCGAACTCATCTGAGATTTTATGGTCATAAGTATTTTGACCAAGTTTAATGCTGATTGGTTAAAAATTGTAGATGCTAGAGTGTAAACAAAGTCAAATGTAGCAATTTTTCTAATTCAAGGGCAAATAACTCCAGTTGTTCTGGTCTGATTAGACCCATAATCGAACTCATCCAAGATCTTATGGTCATATATATTTTTGCCAAGTTTGGTGCTGATTGGTTAATATTTGTAGATGCTAGAGTGTAAACAAAGAAATGTGAATGAACGGACGGACGGATGACGGACGGACAGACGCCGGACGCCGACGGACATCGAGTGATCACAATAGCTCATCCTGAGCACTTTGTGCTCAGGTGAGCTAAAAAGCCTGTGCATTTATTCCTTAAGAGGTAAATATATAATACGGTGAGAGGCATGAAAAAATCAAAAGTTACAAAAGTTTCAAATTGTAGCACTGACAGCACATTTAGACACCAAGTACCATATGTCACCTAATTAACGAGCCAGAGCGCCAGGCAAAACGCTGACAGAGCGCTCCTATTTCACAGCTGATTTCCCAAAATTTAAGTGCTGTCCCTTAGAGTAAGCATAGTACTTTGATCCAGGTTTTCGTAAGTACCGAATGCAAAGCGATCACCATTTCAAAGACCTGCTGTATTGATGCATAATATTGATTTTTTAGCCAATCATTATTCATTTGGACACTAAATAGCATTCATGATTAATATGGAGCACTGGTATTTGATACTTCACTTTCTTAAAGTTTTTCCAAGTTAGTTAACAAATTTTGTGTTACCGGAAGCTTATAATGTCATTGGAAATGTATGTATATTTCGGACAGTCAGGTGTTAATATGACATTGATTTGTGAAGTATTTAGGATTATTTTGATGCCATACTGATAAGTTTATTTATAAAATATCAATCATCAACAATTTTCGTCAGTCTTATTTGAAAAGTTTTAGTGAAGTTATCTTGCATTTGGAAGTTTGTCACTCCAGTCATTAAGGTAAGGTTGGTGTGGGTGGGGATTATCCTGAGGCCTCTGAAGTAAGTGATGTAGTGGGGGTGCTACTGTAAGGAGGTATGTGTTAATAATATGAAATACAGTACCTTCCTAACCTGCCTATCCAACTTCCAAAGTTTCTAAAGTCAGGTATTTTATTAGACAAGTATCATAAAACTTAAAATATTAAGCCTAACAGTTAAAGTGCCATTCAACACTTTAGTTGCCTTAGTGGCCAGTGTAGACCAAGATCAGACTGCACAAAATACGCAGCCTGATCTTTGATGTACACTGTCCTCTTTGCCAAGCCGTTCTGGACAAGACCAACCTTGATATTGCAATTATATATCTTTTTCCCTAGACTGAAACTTTCTGTTGGGCTTTTCCATGTTCTGAATGTTAATGACTGATCTAAAAATCTCACTAACTTTTATAGTTCATATGAAAAAAAGTGGAGCTTTAACTTTTTACCACACAATTCCGAGTTTTAACGACCCTGAAAGAGATGGCTTTTGAAAAGATTGTGAGAAAAGGAGAATATGGTGGTATTTTCTCAGACATGTTAACCAGAATCTTCTCCTATTCCCAAAATGTTTTCTACCCTGTTGGTGACAGAAATGCTCATTTGAGCTACATCTAATTTGTTCATCTGCAAATGCTTCCAATTTGGTTGAGTCCCAAACTTTGTTGCTTGTTAAAGAGTTAGTTGTGAATAATGATCTCACTCACCTATCTCCAACACTGTTAAGTAAGCCTTCTATTTTGTCTGGTGTGCATGTTTTTTCACCATGGATATCCACAAATGAATCACAGGTCTCAGGAATGCCAGCATCTAGGGCCATCTAACAAGTAATAATAAATGAACTAAAGCTTTCACAGAAGGTGATTCATATCATAGCCATATGCTTTTAAACCTTTACTAATCAATCCATTGTTTATACAGCCCTGAGAAAATAAGCATTTGAAAACATTGTGGGAAAAGGTAACCAGCATTTTCTCCTTTTTCCACAATGTTTTCTACCCCTTCAAAGTAATCCCATCATTTTAAGGCACACCTAATTTCTTGCCTGCAAACAATTTCAACACTAACTTCACAAAAAAACTTTGTCAATTGACATATTTTCAGAAGCCTTCTTCCTCATGGTCATAAATTACATACTGGTAATCATTTTTCAAAAGGTTTAGCTCTCTGAACAGCAAAAAGGAGTAAAGCTTTAAATGAATTTGTGACCATAATTAACGGCTTTTTTTTTCTGACAGATGTCTTAATCATTGCAGCAAAAGGACAAAATTGTTCATAATCAGCATATATTTTTTTTTTAGCTTTTTTCATGACAAATTCCATTACTGGGGCCACATCTAATGTGTTGTTTGAAATCCTTACTATTTGGGCAACGCTGTAATTCTGTTTGTCTAGAAAACAGTTTCTTCTTTATAAAACAACAGAATTTTAGACTTGTCCAAAATGACAGCATTTGCAAACAGCCAATCGAATATGACTCAAATATTGAAATTTGTCTTGGAAATAATAGTAAATTTTGCTGGAAAAGGCCAAAAACTCTTTTTTCTCAGTGTCATGCTGAGCCCCGGTAGCACAGTTGGTAGTGTGCAGGACTTGAGAACAGGGGTTTGCTGGTTCAAATTCCCAGCTAGGAGAATTTCTTTCTAAGGATTGATCATAGTCATTGCAACAGAATTCATTACTCTCTCACTCCTAATCATTTTTTCAGTGATGGTTATGTGAGAAATATAACTGAAATAATGTTGAAATCAGCATTGAACACCATACAATCATTACAATCAATCAGTCCCTGATGTCATTCAAGCAAGGGGTTTTCTGGTAAAGAGTTAACCCTTTACCTAAACAATTCTGATTTTTAACAATCTTGACAGGGAAGACTTTTGAAAACATTGTTGGAAAAGAAGTAAATGCTGGTAACCAGCATTTTCTCCTTTTCCAACAATAACTTCTACCCTACCAAAAACAAATTTCAAATTTTGAACAACATTATTTTGTCATCTGCAAATGTTCTCACTTTAGACAAGCCTAACATTTTGTTGTTTGGTAAATAGTTAAATAAAACAGAAGATTACCTGTTGATACATTTCCACTGTTGGTGAGAATGATCGTAAAGACAGAAACATTTTTAGAAAGTTCTGTAACATTGGACTGAGAAATCTCTGTGAAAATTTCTGAACCATGTTATAAACAGCTTCATCCGTTTCTGAAAGAGAAGAAACTACCAAAGCGTAAAATTTTACACCCATCCATACTGAGTGTTTGCAGATGACAAAGCAAATGTCACTCAAAACAACAGCATTGGCTTAAAAAAAGGTAGAAAAACTTCAGGGAAAGACAGAAAATGCTACTGACTTACAATGCTTTTAACTCTTTCCAAGGCAAATCCCATCATTTGAAAGCACTAAATCTCTTGTCTGCAATTATCGCTTTCAATGTGAACAAGTCTAAAGTTTCAACATCATAACAGTTAAAAACATCCAAAGGCAGGAAAGTGGAAGTCTGCAGCAATAATACATGTGCAACAATTATGTTTTTACAACATTAAAACATTCATTTTTTACTGTTTTTCTTATACTTTGATATTCAATTTGCCCTTGAAAAAGACTGAAATCTGAAAATTGTACATGCCAACCATCTCTTTCTGACAAGTACAAGTCTAGGAATTCCACTCACAATAACCTATTTCCTCTTTACTGGACCACAAAGTTTCCAACCTGTCCATACTGAAGTGTTGATTGATTGATTGTATGGTGTATAATGATGTTTTCAACATTTTTTTATTTATATCACTGCAGCCAGTGAAACTATCCTTGCTTTCCTAGAGTTTCTTTGACCAGTACTCCACATAATATTCTTTCAAAGCCACTGGCTGCCTTCCAACATAACCATCATCGAAACAATGTTAGCAGTGAGAGAGGAATGAATCACGTTGCAATGACTGGGATTTCAACCAGTAACCACCTGGTCTCAATTCCTGTATGCTACTGACTGAGCTACTGGGCTTGGCAAATTTTTTTTTTTTTTAATAAAGATTTTAAATCTACCTTGCTCAACTAAAACTGCATCAAGATCAGCAATTCTGTTAACAAAGCTCCAGAAATTGTCATTTCCTTCTGCTGCTATGAATTCACTGATGAAAATAATAAAAAAAAATATATAACAGCAACTATAAATAAATGATAAAAAATAATGGCAATTAGTAACAGGTACAGAGTTCAAATCAATAATATTCCACCTGTACAATCCCAAATAGAAATTACTGCGGATGACATAGTCATGAGGTATTTCAAGTGTTTTCCGGGTCACGGGTGACATTTTATACTTGTTGATAATGAAATCATAGGCAGCCAGAAGTTTTCATTTTCTAGAATTATGAGTAATGTGTGAAAAAGTTAAGAAAGTATGGAAAACGAGATTGCCGATTTCTTTTTCCAACCATGTTTTCTAACCTTTCATAGATATGTCCCATTATGTGAAGCCTCATCTAATTCTTTGTTTGCAAGTGCTTTCAAATTGGACAAAGTTTCCATTAATTTTCTTTTTTTTTCCACACGATTTCTACCCTTTACTGGCTTTAGAACAAGTATCATCATTGAATTTTGAACCAAATTTGTTGTCTGCAAATGCTTTTAACCCCTAAAATGCCTTTCATGACTGCAATTGCCTTTGCAGCCAGTGTAGATAAAGATCAAACTGCACAAAATGTGCAGTCTGATCATTGATCTTCACTATCTGCTTAGCTGAAATACTGTTGATAAAAGCAACTGTGAAATGGCAGTTATTTGGGTCTTATTTCTTAACTCTTTACCATACAATCCCCAGTTTCAACAAACCCTGTAAAAGGCAGCTTTGGAAAACATTGTGGGAAAAGGAGAAAATGCTAGTAATTAGCATTTTTCTCCTTTTCCCACAATGTTCTCTGTCCCATAAAAGACAAATTCCATCATTTGAGCCACAGTTAAATTGTGATCTGCAAATGCTTTCAATTTGGACATTTTCACAGTTTTGTCGTGTGGTGAAGAGTTAACTGAAAATGTCTGTAGGGTTTTTAGGCACTCTTAAGGTTAATATAGAACAGTTTGAAATACTAAAAGTGCTATAAGCTAGATACTTACCTGCCCTCCAATAGTATAGGCGTTGAGGCCCATTTAGCATCAAGATTTACCGATACAAATTTGGATTTTCCTTCAATATTATGCAGGTTTAGCATCAGTATAAAAAGAGCTGTTAACTGTAACATCATCTTGTGCTTCCCTTGTCTGATCTGCAGTCAAAAATAAAATGAGTTGTGCTCTGTGAAAAGGTGGTTTAATGTAACCTGGGTCAAAACTTTTTGCTGGTAAATTTTCTGCTTGTCAAAGGATTATTCTTTTAGCACCAAACAGTATAAACTCAACCTCTTTTTACAGCTGAAAATACAAGATGGGTTCATATGATGTGGTGATTTGCCTGGTATATTGCATTACAAAGATGTATCAAACACCATTCACATAGAGCTCAGCTCTTATCAGTATTCAAGTTTACAAATATTAAAAAACAAGAGGGCCATGATGGCCCTGAAATCGCTCACCTGAGTCTTTTGACCAAACATGACCTATTTTCAATCTCTTTCGAGATATGACAAACATTCTACCAAGCTTTCATTACTACTGGACTGAAAATTTGGCCTCTAGCTCGTAAGTACTGCACAGAAAATGATGACTCTAGAGCTACACAACCTATTTCAAAGATTTGACTTGATGACCTAGTTTTACACCCGATGTGACTCATTTTCAAACTCATTCAAGATATCATCAAGATAAACATTCTGACCAACTTATATGAATATTTGACTGAAAATGTGGCCTGTAGAGGGTAAACAAGGTTTTTGTAACATTTGGCCCAGTGACCTAGTTTATGACCCAACATGACCCATTTTTAATGTTATCCTAGAAATCATCAAGACAAACATTCTGACCAACTTTCAAGATTTTCGGACTGAAAATGTGGCCTCTAGAGCGTACAAAAGGTTTTTCTAAGATTTGACCTATTGACCTAGTTTTTGACCCAACGTGACCCATTTTCGATCTTGTCTGAGATATCATCAAGGCAAACATTCTGACAAAGTTTCATGGGCATCGGACATAAAATGTGGCCTTTAGAGCGTACACAAGGTAAAAGTTGACGACGCACGACGCACGTCGCACGATGCATGATGGACGCCTGACACAGCACGATCACAAAAGCTCACCTTGAGCACTTTGTGCTCAGGTGAGCTAAAAAAAAAATCAAGTTCATGTATAACTTATTTTTCTAGCACTTTGCAAGTGCAATTTTACAAATAGATGAATGGATAACTGATATCAGTTTCTCTTTGCCCATTATTACAATGTCAACTTGCATGATTTCAAGGGGCACATGTTTTCAAACCTAAAAGGCTTTCCAAATTTTGTTCTGGTTTAAATAATTCATGACATCACCCTAAAGTGTTCATTCTTTATCAAACAACAAAATTTTAGAGTTGCCCAGATATTTGAAGACAACAATTTCAAAGAACCTCAATTTTCTCGGCATTTTCTTTGTGTTTGTAATGTTTTAAAAGCCTTTCTTCTTCAGGGTCTGTAAAACTTGGGATTGTGTGGTAAAGGGTTAAGTGCTGTTCTAAATGTAAACACCACAACAGTCTTAATGATGTTAATCTAATTATTCACTGATCCAGATTCGGTGAACTAAACAGGCTGTTGTTTGACACTTTCCCCTTCTACTCTATTTAACACAATGGAAAAAAAAGAGTATAATAATAATAAGAAAAAAAGAAAAACATTGTGGAAAGGGGTGAAATTGCTCATAAAGATTAATTTCACACTTTCCCGCACTGTTTTTTTTTTTTTTTTTTTTTGTTGTTTGTTTTTTTGGGTTTTTTTTTCTCCCATAAAATCAACAATTTACAATCATATTTCAGCCAGTTCGGAATTGTTGTCTGCAGGTTCCTTCAGTTTCAGACTGTCTCAAAATAGTATGTCAAAGACAATTGTCAAATCACTCACAACCTAAGGCTGTACATAAGATTGGACCACATAACCTTATCTGGATCTCTGAATAGTTCATGTATTTGATTAACTCTTATCCTGCAACTTGTCATCATAGCGAACAGTGAAATCCAAAATTAGTCTACACATCAGTACACTCGAATCTTGATCTGCACTGTTCTCAAAGTCACAAATTTCGATATAGTACACTTTTATTCGCATTAGAAAAAAAAAACTTCAAATAGAGAAAATAGACTGTTTTAGACTTTTAGTCAGCAAGATAAGATGAAACAAGATGATTGATGAAAATAACGATTATTGTAAGGATAGAGGGAGGATGGCCACGACCTCCCCTATCCAATATACATGGCTAATAAAGTTTAAAAAAAAAAATGATGTTAATCTATACAATATCTTTTTTTAATGGAAAGATCATGATTACAAGCAAATTTGTTATTACTTTTTCCATCCAATATCATATCATCTTCGAAATCCTTATTTGTACATCTTACTTAAGTCTGAAAAGTTACAGGCAGTTAACATAGTCACTTTTTATTGCTTCAATGTCATTTGAACATACCGCAATGTGAAAACATTCAGATCTATAATTGATCACATTCTATTTCTGGCGGTACCGTTCTTGAATTGTGCCCTGGATGAATGATTCCATGCTCACTTCCCTTACAGGCCAAACTAATTTCAGTTGTCATTTATCATAGTTATGTTAACTTAGGAATGAAATCGTATAGGATACTTGTGGATTGACAGAGAAATAAGTCTGGAATTCTTTTCTCAGTAGGAATGCCCAAGGTTTTCCATGACCCTCTGTTTCTTTAAATTTTGACCCCCAAATTTTCAAAATGACCCCCAAAATTCATATGTGTGCCTTCTTTTCTTCATTTAGAAGGGGTCAAATGACCCCCAAACCAGAAAGTCAAGGAAATGCCATGTTTTATGTTGTAGTTGATAATTGCATTATTACAGGACTCAAAATGTATAAGGAGCCCTCTCTGTAAAACACATGATACACTGATACTGGCCAACTGTAGTAGATGTGTGTGTGATTAGCTGAAAGAAACAGCTTCAACAAATCCAATGTATTAATACTGGCATGTTGACAAAATATTTCTGGGGTTTCATGACAGCAAGATGTGTTTGGAAAATAGGAAAAAGTAAATTGTGTTATTTTGGAAACATGTCTCAAATAATGCCAATATTTGCTCTTTTAAAGCACATTTTGACATAATCTTGAAATTTCGGTACTGCAGCTTCTGGAAGGAAGTCAAGACCAGAACCTTTTTTAAGACATCTTCTCACCCAATTCATCTGTATCGCTGAAACATTTCTGGGCACGATAGAAGGATTGGTATGATTAAAGGACCATCGACGATAATTTATGGCTTTGTGTGAAAATTGGTGTTTTTTTTTTTGATAATCAATGTTTTTATCTGTGTCCTTTCAAACGCCTTAATTCTTTAAAAAGTTGTTCAGGCTAAATATGAATCAACAACACAGCTTCCAAGTGGGACAAAATCACTGTGTTTCATTTCGACTTTTGCGTTTATGAACGAACCGGCTTTTGGACGCCAGACGTGGCAAATAAACTTCTGCTTTCATAGAATGACGCGCCAAAATATCTGCAGGGGAAACAGCCTCAGTGACAAAAAAAACTTTTAAATTTAAGAGGGTTAAGTGATCAAAAAGAATGCGCAAAAAAAAAAATCGATCAAGGGATAAAATGACCGAAAATATCACTTTACTTGCAACTACAAAACTCTGTTTTGGTCTTTTTCTATGGAAGCTACCATATTGCAGCCACGGGCATGAGGTGGTGTTGGCTGATTGGTCAGATTAGTTTTTATCAGTTTTCTCAAAAACATATTTGAAGGTGAAACTTTTCCAATGATGTATCAAAGCAACTGATTTAACATCTAGCTCAATGTATTGATTGTTACAATAAAATTTTGCTCTTTTCCTTTTTTTTCAGCTTTTGTTTCACTGCTGAAATTCGAGGGAAGCAATTTCTAGTTTGTAATTACCGATTATTTCCCTTGCACAATCGTCTGCAATTTTCGTGAAATTTCTTGTATTTCGCAATCCTTCATTTACTATATTCTTGTCTTTTTAACTTAACGGGCAGATATATGTATCTTGTTTTCATTTTCCAAGCATAGGCTGTCAAAAAGTTATCCTCTGTATGGCATTATTTGAAGAAGAGATCTATATCTTTGCAAGACTACATGGAGGATGCCGTTCACCCGGGATTGGAAACAAACGGAAATGATAAGCTTTCAGTAAAACACCGATATCTGATTGATCAGACGGTGAAGAAGATTTCACAAAATAGTGCCAGTAATAGGTCTACTAAATAAAAAAAAAAAGCCTACTATAAGTACCTGCCTAGGCTACGGACTACCAGATTCGGCATGATCTGCCCTTTCAAGATGGAGCCATGCTCTGTGAAACGGAGGTTTGATGTATCTGCAAAAATTATCGAACCAGGTCAGCTCATGCTGATCTAAGTCGAGAGTTTTTTGTTTTTGGTAAAATTTCTGCATGTGACTCAAAGAAGAAGCGTAGACCTACCTCATGATTCCGTCAGTTGTTAGACAGAATGGATTTTTTTAAATCCATAATTATGTGATGACTTGATAATTGGCCTGCAACAGGTGAAAAGGGACATTTGGACATTTGCGTAAAGTGTCGTGTCGGATCAGCCTGTGCAGTCCGCGCAGGCTAATCCGAAACGACACTTTCCGTTTTTATGTAATTTTCTGTTTTGCGCAAGTCTACTGTAGCACAAAATCTAATGCAGTCGTAAAGTGCCGTCTCGGATCAGCCTGCGCGGACTGCGCAGGCTGATCCGAGACGACACTATACGCAAATGTCCGAATGCCCCTTTTCGCATGTTGCAAGCCATATTATGTATCATGGAGAAGCATTCAACCCCGTTTTGCCAGAGCATGACTAAGATGTTTTATTTCAGAGATAACTGTCAAATTTTCTATCTGCAGAAGGCATAGATCTAGGCCTACCATAGGCCTACATTAGCTTGTTCTTACGGCTTGCCGAGGGTTTTTTGTTTCCTCTCAAAATAATACCATTAAACGGTAATGGTCTTTTAGGGATAACTATAGGCCTCACCAAAACCTTTAAAATTAATGATGGACTTAAATGTAACTTTCAATAGATCGATATAATTAGAGAATCATTCAAATTTGTGCTCAAAATTATATGAGCCATGCTCTGTGGAAAGGGGGCTTAATGCATATGCGTAAGATATCGACCCAAGAAAGCCTGCCCAGTTCGTGCACGCTGACCTGGGCCGAAACTTTTCGCTATTAGTCAATTTTCTGTTCATCTAAGGACCAGTCTACCTCATGATTAAAAGGGTTGTGAAAAAAAGATGGATACTATGGCTCCATAATTATGTATGGTTAGCTCAGTCACTGAAATGCATAAAGCCCCCTTTTCATATATTCTAAGATTAATACTGCTTTGGGGGAGGGAGAGAGGGAGAGAGAGAGAGAATCACCAAATCTCTTAGAGTTTAGGTGGGAAAGCAGCCAGTGGCTTAGGAACAATATTGAGTGAAGCACTGGTAAACGAAACTCCATGAAAGAATGGATTGGTGCGTTTGCAGCCGCAATATATCAGAATTAGTTTTGAAAACGCCATTAAACACCGCAAAACACACACACACACACACACACACACACACACACACCCAACCCCCCACACACACACCCGCACACACCCATACCCACACACACACACACATACACACACACACACCCACACCCACACCCACACCCACACAACTGCATGAGTAGTAGCTAGCTGACATGAACAAAGTACCGTGTAAACCTAAGCATACCAGATGATGGTCACGAAAAATCGGTTGGCAACCCATTGAACAGTACAAGGCATCGAAGGACAGCCAAGACAAATTATAATAGACAATTACAGCCGTTCAATGACATGAGAAATAAGGAGGTTAAATGAGACGAAATATCATTTTACAAGCGATTTATTTCTTTCCTTGTTAACACTTATCCAGACGACAAATTTCAAATTTGTCCAAATTAAAAGCATTTACAGACAACATCTAAAATCAGGCCCGATGGATGGAATTTGTCATTCAAAGGGTAGAAAACATTTTGGGAAAATGAGAAAATGCTGGTTACCAGCATTTTCTCATTTTCTCACAAGGTTTTCAAAAGGTGTTTTCGTCACGATCGTCTAAACGTGTAAATGATTGGTTTAGGGTTAACTGCAATGTCGATCAGTAATTCAAAACGATTACAAATGAGAAAACAGACAAACATGCATTGTAAGTAGGCCTACAGCCAATCAACCCCTTACCACATAATCTCGTGTTTATCTCTTTCGTTGCCAGCTTAATTGATTCGACTTTCTCTAGGTCTTGAAACATAGTTTCGTTGCATATAAAGGTGTTTTGGTCAAATATTAGTGTCAGATATCGGACAGTGTAGGTCCAAGATCAGACAGCACGTTTCCGCAGCAGCTTTCCACGACGACATTGGCAGTGAAAGAGTAAAGTACTACTACTACACCACTTCTACTACTAGAATCTACTAATTCTTCTATTACTACCACTACTACTACAGTACTACGACCTTGAGGAATAAGGCATTTCAAAACATTGTGGAAAAAGGAAAACATTTTGGTAACTTAAGACAGACAAATCTCGTATTTCAAGAGACACTTCCTGTTTTCCCTATAAACGTTTTCAATTTGGACCAGCCCTACTAGACGACAAATTTCAGTCTCCAATAATAACATAGCAGACGACAATGTCAATGAGGTAGAACTGATTTTTTTGTCCGTGAAAGATGAGAAAGATATTGTGAGAAAATGCTGGTAATCAGCAATTTCTCTTTATTATATTCCTATCCGTGAATTACTGTGAATAACACTACTAGTGATGATAAGTATGGTATCATCACTAGTGACGATGTAGTTTTAGAATGTTTGCCGAAACTACTTTTATCCTATATTGCTCATATTGTACCATTCTTGATAATTATTAGAATAAAAAAGGGTGAACTAAGAAAATAATAAATAAGATAATCAACTGATTGTGTGCGATATTGAAATTCTGTCATTCGTCCTTTGGACTCCTTTTTTTTAAACCGCATCGTGCACCCCACTCTAGTGACAGATTTTTAATATCACACTCAAGCAGTTGATTATCCTTTATATATCCCACAATGTTTTCTTGAGCCTTCTTCTGTAGAGTGGTTAAAACAAAGGATTATTTTGTCAATGGTTCAAGCGCTGACACCTAGCGAATCTCTCACCCATATCCCTATCCCCCGCGCTGATGCGAGACAGAGTAGGAATAAGACCTATGGCAGGCGATACTGAATTTTGGATAACGTTTATTTCCCTTTCATTCTGGAAATTTTACAATTGAGCCATAAGGGATTAATGTATCTCCAAAAAGTATCGACTCGGGTCGGCCTGCGCAATCCGCAGTAATGATAATAATAATAATAATTATGATAATAATGTAGAAGATAATTTTTCATTTGACACAATTGAGCAGAAGTTCTCTGACAGGTTAGGCACTTTTTCATAAAAAATAAGAAAATTGCTTGTTTCAAGCAATCTCATCTATTCCCACAATGTTTTATGCCTTCTCAAACACAATCCATAACATTTGAGCAAGGTTCGTTCAGTCGTCTGCAAATACTCTAGATTTGGAGGTGTCGAAAATTTAGTCAAAAGGTATAGTATTGTATTATATTGTATTGTATTGGAGTTTAACGCCGTTTATTAGCTAAGGTCATATCACGGTGGTCAGTGCACCTTCATATATGTTTCCTGGTTTTCTCAGACTAGTACAGAAACAACTTTCTTTCCAAGTCACTGACCACTTTTCTCACATGCATCAGGGGTGAGATGTGAAAAACAGCCGGAAAGAAAGTTCGCCTCAACCGGGTATCAAACTCGCAACCACCAAGTCACGAGTCAGATACGCCAACCACTAAGCTACCCGGCCGGGCTAAAACTGGTAAAAGGGTGAAAACCAAGCTAAGAAATAGATTGTCTGGAAACCAAGAGATTAACTTTTCATCGCCGATAATGGTTCCATGTTTTCTTTCTTTTGAAAAAGAAAAATATTTTTCTTACAAACTAGCGACTGACATGTCTTATCCTTTTACCCACAGGCTGCTAAGCGCGACTGAAGGACCTTTTGCAGACAGTGTGGATCAAGGTCAGACTGCACAGAACGTGGAGTCCGATCTTGGATCCACACTGTCCGATAGGGAGATATCCCTCCCAATACCTTTGAAATAGCAAAATCTTTGGTTTTTACAATTGGATTACAAGTTTCATTTCACTTATTTAGCAGGAAAAGGGTTAACTCTTTACCACACAATCCCGACTTTTAACGACCCTGAGAAAGAGGCCTTTTAAAAACATTGTTGGAAAAGGAGAAAATGCTGGTACAGCAATTTCTCCTTTTCCAACAATGTTTTCTACCATTCCCAATGCAAATTTCAATTTTCAAGTCACATTTACGTTGTCGTCTGCAAATGCTTTCAATTTGGACAGGTCTAAAATTTTGCTGTTTGGTAAAGAGTTAATTAAAAGATGAACTTTGCAAATCCTCTTTTCATCAACTTCTAATCTATGTCTCTGATCTTACTTATTAATTCGAATCTTGGGTGATTTGTGTCATTTTCGTTGTTCCAAGGGAGGTAATCGAGTCCTAAAATGGGAAAAGTAGCTAGGCGACCTATCATTTTTTTTTGCATTTTTTGATAAAGGATATACCCATGTGTATATCTGCGTAAAATAAGAAAAATCTCTGCGCTAGATTTTTTTGGAAGTCAAATAATGTCTTGACTTTCTATAATAAAATGATCTTTTTGGCGGTTATGGATGTTATTGAAACATCGATAGCGGGTCATTAATTTGAAACAAATATTAATTTCTCATCAAGTTGAGAGGATCAATCGATTGCTTATGAATTTAAAACACACAGAACATGATTTGGCTGAAATGATAGACTTTACTCACAAAATTCTGATGTTTGCTGCAATAACTGGGTTTTTCTGTAATTTGAAAGAAGGGTTATGTTCTTTATGGGCTCAGAACTTTTTTGTTCATCTTGTTAGGTCTGATTATCTCTTCATATACTGATAAAATATACTTTGAAGTGTCTCTGTGTCAAATTTTACAAAATTCTCTGCACTAGAAATAACTCGCTGAAACGCCTTTACAGACGATAAATGAAATGCTGTTCTTTTAATTCATGTGACTTGCCTTAGGAAGACTATAAAACAGTGCGGGCTAAGGAGAAAATGCTGGTTGCCAGAGTTTTGTTCCTTTACCAACAATGTTTTCAAAAACCGGTTTTTTTCGATGTTGTTAAAACTAGGGATTGTTTATGATTAATCCTGTCCCAAACGACAAATTGTACCGAGATATTACAAAACTGAGAGCATATACAAACAATAAATTTAATAGTGGTACAAACGAACTTAAGTTCTTTAATTAGGTAGAAAACATTGTGCGAAAAGGAGAAAATGCTGGTTACCAGCATTTTATCCTTTTCCCACGTTGTTTTCAAAAGGCCTTTTCCTCATTGTCGTGAATAATATTCATTTTTCCAAACAACCGATTGAATCATGAAGTATTATTATCCTTTAATATGCTCTAAAATTTGAAGATAGCGAAACGTTTCGACCCATGTCAGCCTGCGCAGACTGCGCAGTCTGATCTGAATCGATGCTTTTCGCAGATGGATCAAGCCCCCTTTTTACAGAGCGTAGCTCATATCTATCTGATGCTGCGAATTTCAAAATAAAAAAAATACGTTTATTCAAAACAACGCTTATTGGTACGATTTAACCAGTCATTGTGAAATAGCATGTACCATATTCACCAGCCGCTTATGAACACAGCCCCAATAGGCCTGGGAGAAAGCCTTGGTATAAGCCTTTGTTAACGTCTGTGAAAAAACCCTTCAAAAATCCCAGTCCCCATTTCTATATTTAGAAACTATACAAAGAGTTGCAGTAAGAAGTGTTTTCTATGGCGTGAAAAACGTTGCAATATTGTATCTGGTAATATATGTCTTTCATATTAAAAATGTTTATTCTATATTAAGATATTTATTGTATATAAAAATTATTTATATTGTGTACAAAAAATATATATATTGTGTATATTTTTTTTTTATTGTGTATAAAAAGAATATTAATTTATTGATTAAAAAAAACTGTGTATAAAATACATTAATTGTGTATAAAAAATATTTATTGAGTAAAAATATATAACGTTATATATTGTATATAAAATAATTCATTGTCTAAAAAATTCGTTTATTGTGAATAAAAATATCTATTGTGTGAAAGAAAAAAATATTGTATAAAAAATTTATATATTATGATATGAATAAAAATATTTATTGCGTAAAAAAAAGTATTTATTGTCTGTAAATAGTTTTCTCTGTAAATTATTTTTCCCGTTTACAATCATTATATTTTCACGAATTTTGGTGCCGCTCCAGAAAACAGGCTTGATTTCTCAAAGAAGTATTATTCACAGCCATTTTGCGCTTGCTACTTTTTAGCGGCAGGGTTTTGACTTCATACATAGCAGACAGGTTAATCATCGAAGAATATGACATGCGCAGACTACGTTGAACGTTGAAATCTAAAGTCCCGACGGCAAAATGGCATTATTTTCGCAAAAAGTAATCCTTTCTCTCTCCGAAAAGAAGTCCTTCTTTTTTGCGAAAAAGTACCCCTTTCTGCGAAAAAGAAATCCTTTTTCGCGAAAAGGGTTCCACGTCTATTTCTAGGTTCGATTTCTGCTGGTGGCGCAGGTTGCGTGGCTGTATCCAAGAGCAGACTACTGCAAAGCCAAGCCGAGTTCAGACGCAATTCGCGAAACACAAGATTATGTGAAGTATTGCCGTGATATAATAATTAAAACAGTTTTGACAGTGGCTCAATAATCGCTAAAGTAGTCACGTATCACATTGGTTAACCGAGTTTTATGTATGCAATGCCTTGTCAAAACCGGGAAAGGCCTGAACGATGGGAGGCATAGGTCATGTGACATTTTTTTGGCTCGTGAATAGAATAGAACTAAAGTACCTTGCTTGGTGTGTTGACAGATACTGATTCAATGTCAAGTAAAGGCATCTGGTCGTGAAGTGTAAACATTGTTTTTATTGTCACACTGGCAATTGCAGACAACTTTTTTCGCCTTGACCACTTTTGGTAATATCGTGAACTTGATTTACTGCGCCTCGAAGGACGACATTTGTAGATAGAACGAGTAGAAAACGTTGTGAATTAAGGAGAAAATACCGGTTAATAGTGCTTTCTCATTTTCCACAATGTTTTCAAAGGTTTTCTATCTCAGGGCCATTGAAACACGAGATCGTTTGGTTAAGGGTTAATTAAAAGATCCGTGATAAAAGGGGGGGGGGAACAAGTCGACATGAAGAAATATTCTATGTTTCATATTTCATTTGTCCAAATAAATGCGATCTAATAAATAAAAAAAAAATTCTTTTTTTTGAAAACGAGACATATTTCATATGAGGTAACCATTGAAGTATAAGTTCAATGTGATCTATCTATAACAAATGTTGTTGTCATTGTGATATTTCATTCATTTCGAACCTCGAACAAGTAGTGGTACGAATAATTCGGTCAACTCTGACGTCTAAAGCCAATATAAAAACCAAACACTGAACTAAGAATGGTTGGTGCTTCTGGAAGATTTTGGAAGTTAACCATTGATTTTATGGTTGATTCAATCAGTTTCTGTTTCAAATAATTGGTTTCGGGACTTTTTTAAAAAAAAGAAAGAAGTTTATGTTAAGACAGGGACAAAGTTGTACATAATCATGAAAAAAAAACAAAACCATGAATTATTTCGAGATCTTAACCCTTACAAGGCCGAATTAATGAAATGGACTTTTTTCAATCAGGAAAAATATCCAAAATATTGTCAGTGCAGTCTGATCTTGATTTACACTGTCCGTAAAAGCTGCGTAAGTCGGTTCTAGCACAGTAAGGTTTAAGCGAGTATGACGGCGATAATGACATACATGTGTAGTACTTTCAGCAAAGGTCTAAGGTATGTCTCAAAAAATTATTGACATCACTAAACGTGCAGTTAAGGAATTGAAAATACATTGTGCAATTTTGCAAATTATGGCGGAGACTCCAGGACCAGCAAGAATATTCACTAATGGGATAGTTGATACAGGGATAGCTGATACAGGCTTTGGTTGATTGTGTCATACTTGAGTTAACGAAGACAGGCTCCGATGCTGCACGACCTGATGTCAGATGTAATGCACTGATCATACTGATACTCCTTACGTTCTTTGTCGGACAAGGCATAGCCTTATTGAATAAATTTTATTTCTTTAACCCAGAAAGATTGGTATAGGGCGAAATAAGCCCCACAACCTCACTGTAAAGGAATATTTTCTTGTAACAGCTAGTTAATAAAAATCGATATTCATTAATACGGATTATAATTTCAAGGATGTCGTGTTTCTCCCTTTTTTCCGACGAAAGTGGCGGATTAATATAAATTTCTGTATCTTTCCCTCCTTTGCCTTGAGTATATGAATTGACTCTGGCAATTATCCAGCCATGGGTGATCTAGAACTAGACAACGCTACAGTTCTTGATAATTCTACAATAGAAGACATAGTTTCGACAAGTTTAAGGGCTCCATTACCCATTTGTGTAAATACGAGTCTTATTGTATTTATTGTGATCGCCATTTTGATTGGAATACCCGGGAACACTGTAGTACTTGCTGTATTGATGAAAAATACGACGAAAACTTCCACAGATTGGTTTATAATTTTTATAGCCGTATGTGACTTACTATCATTGGGCATGAACGGATCTGTAGATATATTGAGGTACCACACTAGGCTCTGGGAAAACATCGGGTCACCAGTACTTTGTAAGATACATTATTACATATTGAATGGACTATTTATGAATTCGAATTTCTTGATTTTGTCTGTTGGCGTCGATAGATACTTTAAAACATGTAGACCGCACGAAAAATTCTTCACGCCAGATAGAGTTTTCCGGTTTTGTGTTGGAGTTACGACTGGCTCATTTGTATGTGCAATACCATGTTTATTAAGCACCACCGCCTCGAGTTCTAATCAATATAACTTCGATAATTGATTTGCAAAACTCAGTATAGTGTTTGTGATAAATTTGATTACGGTCTGCGTTGTTAGTTCCCTTGTATCAATGGTCCTGTACAGCAAAATAGCTATTATGTTAAAGAGGCGAGCCTCCACTGATAAAAGTTGTCGAGGCAGAATGAGGCAAATCATTGAAAACTTTGGCCAGAACAATGCTAGCGTCCAAAGTCTCGGCGTGGCCAGCAGATCTGAAAGAACACAAACGACGATTTTGAATAACTCGGTGGATGAGACATCAAACGCGGTAATGCAGCTTAAAGACCTTGCGACCAACTCAACAATCTATAACAATTCTGGCAATGGTGACGGTAGCGAAGAACAAGAAGATGCGATTTGTGAGTCGACGAAGTTGAACAAGCCATTCCGTCAAGACATCAAAAAAATAAAGTTAAGGATAAATCCCAATGAATCCTCATTGGAAGGTCCAGATGACGACTGTCCAAATGTACTTAATATTGCAAGAGAATGTCCTCTTCAAATTAACAGAAGCGAAACTGACCGGCGTGTAACACCCAGCAAGGGGCATGATCATTCGAAACGGGCGCGTAAAACGACGACATTAATGTTCGCCATTTCTCTGTTGTACATCGTATCTGCCGTTATCCCAGCTGTGACGTCCACTTTCCTGACAGTTACCAGCCTACGACAAACAAAGGAAGGTGTGATTGTAATAACCCTGGCACTGAGATTGTATACTATAAGTAAGTTTGCAAATCCTTTAATTTACATGGCCCTCAGCTCATGTTTCAGAAAGAAAGCAGTAACTATCATACAGTCGTGTATACCTTAGTGATATTATATAGCCTACAGAAGAATCAAAAGCTGCAAGATGGTGCAAGACTGGTATACAGAATTACAGTCTTCAAAACCTTTATGTTGACAATATAATTGGCCTACAACACATGAAAAGGGGCATTCGGACGTTTGCGTAAAGTGTCGTCCTGGATCAGCCTGCGCATTCCGCGCAGATTAATCCGAGACGACACTTTCCGTTCTTATGTAATTTTCTGTTTTGTGCAAGTCTACTTTAGGACAAAATCTAATATAGTCGTGAAGTGCCGTCTCAGATCAGCCTGCGTGGACTGGGCATGCTGATCCGAGACGACACTTTACGCAAATGTCCGAATGCCCCTTTTCGCGTATTGACGGCCATATTGGCCGTGGCTGACATCACTAAGTCTACATCATTAGCCTCCTCATTCTAAAATAGGCTCTAACACGTATCTTAACATTTGAGCGGTGATCTAGGAAAAGGGAGTTTAATGTACCTCCGTGATGCATTATACATTAAGCCAGTCATTAAAGTAACAATAGGTGCCAAAAGTGTACAAACCAAGTCTTAAAATTCAAATTTAGATCGTACCATTTAAAAGTATGCAAATTATTGTGAAGACGACGATCTATTAATGTACGGTCGGTCCAAGTCTAGGTAGCTTGGTAGAGAAATTAATTTCAAAACTTGGTTAAAAGTTGCCAGGTCACTCTATCTTTTGTTTACATTTTGTCTGCTTTTGAAATTCATTTTCTGCCAACATCTAAAACTTGGACCGATCACACAATAACAGATTATCATCTTCACAATGTTTTCCATATTTTTATATGGTATGGTTTAAATTTAAATGCTTTTCGACACCTGTATTGTTTTTTGTTGCCTCTATTAAGCCTTTAAATAATTATGGACCCATGACGTCCATTTTGTCTAACACTCCACATAACCAGAGGGCTAAAATGAACCTTGGGCACACAGTAAATTTTCAAATAGCATAAAGTATTGACCCATGTCAGCCTGTGAGGACTGCGCAGTCTGACACAGGTCGATAATTTTTTCAAATGCATTAAACCCCTTTTCGACAGAGCATTTCTCATTTAGATTTTATTTTCAGCAATCGACAAATGTCGAATTTCCTTGTTTGGAGGATTTATTTTGTATTTGTTTGGCGGTGAAAGAAAAAAGTAAGTACTATTGTGTCAAGATCCTTTAATGTCATTTTTTATTGTTATTTTCTCCATAATTGAAGATCTATTTGCCTTGATTATCAAAATTGTCATCATGATCTGTCTTTCTGCTATTATTATTATCATTGTTGTTATCATTATTATTATTGATTTTGTTCGACTATTCAATTGCTAGTCACTGTATTATTGTTGGTTAGTGTTTGAAGAGAAACTGTAATGTTTAAGTCAATAAAGTATTGTTTATTGTCTATTCTCTAACGCAAAGCTTGCTGATAAGCAATCAGCAGTGAGGGTATTTGAATAACGAAACCCTCAGACAGATCATTTAACCCTTATCTTGCTGAATAAGTGAAATTTACTTTGTTTGCCGATAGTAAAAACCGGCCAAATTTTGCTATTCAAGGGTATTTTTTGGGGAACAATAGGTCCTTATCGGACAGTGTAGATCAAAGATCAGACTGCACGTTGTGCAGTCTGATCTTTGATGTACACTGTCCGTAAAGGGTCTGTGAATCGCGCTTATCAGCCTATGGGTTTAACAGATAATTTCAGAATCATTTCAAGTCAGATTGTATCAATAACTAACTTCACAATTACTACATATGTTTCATAGCTGTAGACTCGTGTCTTTGATTCTCTATTTCAGGCAATTAACGGCCCTTTTTAATATAAATCGTTATTACAGTAAATTTGTGACAGTTTTCCAGTAGTTTATGAGCCTAAATTGACATTTTTATAAAAAAAAACTGGAATGGTCCATGAAAAAAAAAAAAATAGATAAATCAAAAGCTATGTTGAAACACCCGGCAATTAACTTGGAACCATACTGTATTTGTAGAAAAAAAGTCAAATTGCTCTACATAGATGCCAGAGTTTTGATGCGTAAGTTATTATTATGTTTGATGGTAATGATGATGATGATGATGATGATTGATTTAACCCCTTAAAAAGTCAGAGAAATTACTTTTTTTTTTGGAACAGAGTGTTTCTCTCTTACTTTCAATAATTTTGAAGTTTATTTGACATTTCTTTTTCTTTTCACTTATTTTTACTTTAATTATCAGCATTCTATATGTTCCTAGTATATCATATACGAGTAGATCGTTACTACAGAAAATTTGTGACAGTTTTCCAGTAGTTTATGGACCTAAATTAACATTTTCATTCAGAAAAAAAAAACAGGGAATGGTACATGAAAGAAAAAATGGATTAGAGAAATTAAAAGCTATGTTGAAACACCCACCAATTATATTGAAACCATACTGTATTTGTAGAAAAAAATGTCAAATTGCTCTACATGGATGCCAGAGTTTTGATGCTTAAAGCCCCAGTAAAGTCCAAAAAATAGGTAATTTTCACCGTTTATAACTCGAAAATATAACAGATAACCCATCACAACACACATATATAAGATCGGAGAAAACCCGAACGTGTCAGTTACTGTATTGGTTGCCATGATATACGTGTGCAAAAATGCATGGAGAAGCCCGTCGATTTCAGGGACGCCATTGATCGAGACAACCTTCGTTATCGTTCGTGTATATTCGAACTAGGTCTTCGAGAACGTCACGTGATAACATTGCATCTCATTAGTGCTATGACGTAGTACACAGAACTATTGTTTACACTTTATGTCATCGGAGAGTAAGATTGCTAATTCTGAACCTGTTTTCTTATTTAGATGTAGTAAACTCTTCTGGTATTGATGATAAATGAATAAGCGATCATCAGCCTGTGTCGTCGTTTCTGTTTACAATGTCGATAAACTTAGTTTTTCAAGCCTAGAATGGGGACAAAACGATCAAGTGAATGAAAGTTCTTTTTCGACGCTTTGAATTGTCACGTGGTGTTTACGTCACTATTACGTCACTGCGGAGATTTACGACGAAAAGTCAGCCAATCGTCGGCGATCATTGATGTAAACAAACAGATAATGCGACATGGTAGGATCTGTTCCAGTTTCAAAATTCTTTTTTCTGCCAGTGACTGGAACTTTTACGAACTGCACCTTTACATATCGTTAAAGTCATAATAATCGCCATATTTTTACATGGTAAAAATGAAATTTACTTTTAGTTTATAAACAGGCCTTTTTACATTTGGACTTTACTGTGACTTTAAGCTATTCTTATGCTTGATGGTAATGATGATGATGATGATGATGGATTTTCCCCCTCAAAAAGTCAGAGAAATTACTTTTCTTATGGAAAAGAGTGTTTCACTCTTACTCTTGTTTTTCAAAAAATTTGAAGTTTATTTGGTTTTTTTTTTTTCTTTTCACTTATTTTTACTTTAATCGTCACAACTCCTTTGGGTTTCCTTGCAGCATAAGAGTGAAAAGCATCGATTGCTTAGACTTGATTCATTATTTTAAGAGTTTAGCCCTCATGTAAAACACATTTAAGATTAGTTAATGTTATTACATCTTAAATCATTATTGTGTTCACGTTCTGACAACTGTGTCACATTTTTTCAGGAGGGTATCTCATTTCATTATCGTATTTCTTGATGTGTTTCTTTGAAGAAACCTTTGAATAATTATCATCGTATTTCATTTTGTACAGATAGATCTAGTAATCTTTATTGTATTGTACTAGTTACATTTTTTCCCTTTTGTTGAGAAAGTGGGAGGAAAGGTTACAGTCAGAGATTTTGTCTTATGGTTATTTTCAGATTGTTTACTTTCTTTGGTCGCACGTTTTTGCAAGTTGACTGCTTAATGCGACTCACTGACCTTTTGCGGACAGTATAGATCAAGATCAGACTGCACAGAACGTGCAGTCTGATCTTGGATCCACATTGTCCGATAAGGAGATATTTTTACCCAAAACGTAAGGTTGAAATAGCAACATTGGGGCTTTTTTTTTAATATCGGCTTGAAAGTTTCATTTAACTCATTCAGCAAGATAAGTGTTAAGGGCTCAATGGAACATTTATGTTTGAACAGAGCTAAGTCTAGCCTGAATTAAGCAAACGCCTGAAGAACACTCAAAAGTTAATTGCTTAAGACAGGTGTTTGCTTAATCCAAAATCATTTCATTTTTTTGTATTAAGCAAGCACCCGAAGGACACTCAAAAGGTGCTTGCTTAAAGATACATCCTTACAGATAGAGAGTAAAAAACGCTTTCGAAACTTGAAAGTGTGTATAATGGCTCAGCAGTGTAAACATAAATAATTACCAACATAAATGATATGGTGCAAGGGATAGAAAACACAACGGATTTGTCCTCGTCTAAAACCGGAAACGACCACAGTGATTGCTTTGAAGGCCTCCAATACACGAAGTTCATTTTCTATTCGTCGTAATCTGTGCAACCTTGCAGCCATCAGGGGCAACATTGGTATGAAGATACAAGAATGATTAAAGTTTCATGAAATAAGAATGAAATGGGTTAAAAACTGGCCGAAAATTGCCTAAAAACGAGTACATATGTACATGTATCTTTAAGACAGGTGCTTGCATGATCCAAAGACATTTCAACCTAATTTTTTGTGGTCTTCGGGGAACTCAGTAGTTGCTTTCTTAATACAGGTTGCTGGTTGAAAAAAGTGGTCGCTAAGACAGATTTTACTGTAGAAAATGCTTGGAAATTTGTATCTAGTCTAGCAAAATATACATGTATTGTTATTATTCCTTCTCGGGGATCATCATTTCGACGATTATTATGTGGGAAGAATATTCTGCGAAGTACTGGTAAAAGAAACTGTAGGAAGGCATGGATAGGTGCAGTGGCCGTCGCGATATAACTGAAATAATGTTGAAAACCGCGCTAAAAAGAACATAATCAATCAACCTTCTCGGTGGTGGGGGGGGGGGGGTGATTTATCTGTAAAAGAATAAAAACAAATCTGCTGAACCATTCTAGTGCCATCGGCGAAAACGAGGGCTTTTCGATAGGTAAAGATCAAGATCAGACCACACAGCATGTGCAGTCTGATCTTGGATCTATACTGTCCTATTGTTTAGTCCAGCCTTTGAGATAAGAATCTTTCTATTTTATTTTCTAATATATGGGGTTGTATTTTCAGCCGTCAACAGAGGTCAGTTTTGTATGAAACTGAACTCGTTGTGGAATAACTTGAATATTACGTTAGTGTCTCAAAATATAAATGAGTCATGCTCTGGCAAAAGGGGGCTTAATCACATGATTATGAATCCATAAAATCCATTATGTCTAACAACCAACTGAATTATGAGGTAGAATGGGCCTTGGACATGCAGAAAAAAGGACCGATAGCGTAAAGTTTCGACCCAGGCCAGCCTGCGCGAAATGCGCAGGCTGACCTGGTCGATACTTTTCGCAAATGCATTAAACCCCCTTTTCACAGAGTATGGCTCATATGTTATTTACCTCGGCTGTAAGAAACAATCAGTGACTCGGCAAGCTACAGTGTATACATGTAATCGGTTCTACAAACCTCGGAAGATAACGTTGATACTTTGGATAACATTGATATTTTTAGACAACATTGATTATTTCAACAGTGATACTTTTTGGTAACATTGATATTTTGGATAACATTGATATTCTAAGCATTGACAATTTTAGATAACATTCATATTTTTGGTAACATTGATATTCGAAGCATTGATATTTCTAAATGACATGGATATGTTTTAGATAGCAATGATATTTTAAAAAGACATTGATATTTCTTTGAGAGTATTGATATTCTTTAGGGAACATTGATACTTTTTTAGACACCAACATCATTTTCACCTAATAATTAAATCCTAGGTACAAGACAACCCCGAGTTTTAACGTCCCTTAGGAGTAAAACATTTGAAAAAAAAAAGAAAGAGAAAATGAGAAAATACTGGTAACCAGCATTTTCTCCTTTTCCCACATTTTTTCTGCCTTTACAACGACAACTTGATGTCATCTGAGTATTACTTATTATACCGTCTGCAGATGCTTTTAAATTGAACCAGTCTAATTCTTTTTTTTTTTCGTCTGGTAAATATTGATGGGGTGCTGTGGAAAACACAGTTTCATTTATTATTGTAAAACTCGGTTGGTATATACGTGTAGAATAACGAAGGCAGCGTGTAACTTGGCAAGGGTGCAGTATGTAACTTGGCGAATGGTCTTTTGGAATACAGGATTTGAAAAAAAACAAAGTAAGCTGAATTAACGAGCCATGCTCTGTGAAAAGGGGGCTTACTGTATCTGGAAAAAAAGCATCGATTCTGGTCAGCCTTCGCAGGCTGACATTGGTCGTACGTTTTTGCAATTAGTTAATTTTCTGCATGTCCAAGGACTATTTTACCTCCAGATCCAGTCTATTGTTGGATAAAATGGATTTTATGGATCCATAATTATATGATGACTTGCTTGCTGTAATGCATCACAGAGATGCGTTAACCCCTTATCAAACAATCCCTGATTTTTACGATCCTGAGATAGAAGCCTTTTGAAAACATTGTGGGAAAAGGAGAAAATGCTGGTAACCAGCATTTTCTCCTTTTCCCACAATGTTTTCCGCCCTGCTCAAAACAAATTTCAATTTTTGTGTTACCTTTATTTTGTCGTCTGCAAGTGCTTTCAATTTGGACCAGTCTAAACATTTTGTCGTTTGGTAAAGAGTTAAATTCCCTTTTCACAGAGCATGACTCAAAGCTTTTATTCGATTAAGTACACACCTTAATATTCCTATACTATGCACTAAACAAAACTTCTAAACGGCCACTTTTTAGCCGGAATACCCCGTAGACCTCTTTTGGCATCCTCTGTCCAGAAAAGAAGTAGTTCATTTAGTTGCAGTGTTTTACACTGTTTTAACATTATTTCAATTGTATATCAGCGGCCAGTGCACCCATCAATCAATTCCTGGAGTTTCTTTTATCGGTACATGTACAGCATTCTCTTCAAGCCATTTGCTGCTTTCCCACATTCCCATATCGTAGAAACAATGCTAAGCGTTAGGAGAAGAAAAAACCCTGTCGCATTGACTGTCGTATATGAGTCAGCCCTGGAAAGGGACTTGACCGAGCTTGAACTCGAACTTATGACACCTTGATTGAAAGCCCTTTGCGTGAATGAGTGAGCCACCGTACTAGGCTTTTGGCAGACATCATGTATAGAAAAGTGACCATCCATTCCTCTGATATGAAGCCCCGTAGGTGTCAAGTATCGTGTATTTGTTTTTATTTCGTTATAGCGAAATACTGATTCGATGAAGACGAAACCATAATTCGTCAAATCTGGAATCTCATTTTGAGGGGAAAAACAGATAATCGGTTTTAACAAAATGCTGATTCGATAAATCAAAATACTAATTCGTTTTATCTACATGCTATTTCGCGAAAACGAAGTAAGTATGTTGGGAACACTCGTTAGTTTCGTGTGCTATGAATCGATTGCACGTGAACAGAATAATATTCCGCTTAATCGAAATTGAATTTCGTTAAACCGAATTATTGTTTCATTAAACGATTTTTTATTTTCTTTTATCGAACAACTATTTCAAGGTAACGAATTGTCACTTAATTTGATTGACATAGGACATCGCTGTACGGAATTTATTTAATTACATAAACCTTCTTTGTTTTCGGTGTAAAATACCCATTACTCTTTTTTTTAATCTTACACGTTATGGATAACATAATGTAAAGTCATACGTGAATGAATTTTCGGGTTGTCATTACAGAAACTACGATGTGCACATGTATGGTTTTGCATATTCTGACCTATAATTCGCACGATACTGTTATGTAATGAAATAAATCTGGCATTCATTGGTTTTTGAGGTGAAATTTCTTTAAACTTGTCCACAAAATGTCATAAAGCTCGCCAAAGGCTCGCTTTATAACAGTTTTCAAGACTAGTTTCACAAAAAATTATATCTCAAATACCAACCCATGTCAGATCCTATAAATACTGAATAAGAATTTCTTTCTTTAACGAAATGAAAACTGTTTGACCCATGACACCTACGGGGCTCCGTACTATAAAACAATTACTCGTTCCCCTTCTCTATTCGTATTATTAAAACATCACGAAAGGTAAACGATCATATTTCTAAATCTTGTGGCCGACCACTTTTGAAAGCATCCAGGCAAAAGGAGGAATTTCTTGTAACGAGCGATTTCCCCTTTTGCCACAATGTTTTCGCTTGTGTCCGTGAAGGAAACCTTCGTTCATGTTGATGATTCATTTTTCACCCCGATGTTTTCAAAGTATTCGGCTGCCATTTTGTATCTGGTAGAAAAAGCCTAACCCTTAGGCTGCCTAGCGCGACTCATTAACTTTTTTCGGACAGCGTAGATCATGATCAGACTGCACAGAACGTGCAGTCTGATCTTAGATCTACACTGTCCGATAAGGAGATATCCTTTCCCTCGAAATAACTTTGAAATAGAAAGACTTGGGTTTTTACTGTCGGCTTGAAAGTTTCATTAGAATTTATTTAGCAGGATAAGGGTTAAACCAAATACCAGACGACAAAATTTTGGTCTTGTCCAGTTTAACAGCAGTTGCAGACGGCAAACAAAAAAACAAAGATGGAATTTGTCTCTGGAAAGGTGTAACACATTGCAGGAAAACGAAAAAAAAAAAAAAAAACACACACACACACAGTTTACAAGCATTTTCTCCTTTTTTCACTAACTTTAAAAAGTGTTTTTCCCTCAGGCCACTTAAATTCTGGGTCCAGAACATTTCATCGAATGAGATTTCGTTGAATGATGAAAGAACGTCGAATGTAACGGTCTGTCGAAAAGTCATTACCAGAAAATAAATTTTCGAACAAATTTCCAGATTCGTAAAAATTTTATCGAAAACAGTAGAAAGTACAACGAGAAACAGAAATAACAATAACCGTTAAGCTGCTACATGAATGAAACAAAAATTTCTACTCCATAGTAAATGCAAATATTGCAATATTAAAGTTGATTTCACCTAAAAAAAACGTACCGGACAATGAAGATCTAAGATCAGACTGCATGTTTTGTGCAGTCTGATCTTGATCTACATTGTCCGCAATAGCGCCCCGAGTCGCTCTCAGCAGCTCAAGGGTTACCTGAATTTCGTTTGGTAAAGGGCTGACAGAACGGTGGCTCCATATATAGACCAATCAAACTCTGGGAAAAAAGAAAGAGAAGGATTGGCTTACACCTTTAAACAACGTGACATAGCGTTCTTTATATAGACTGTGAAACAAGAACATTTTTACGTCATGTTATGGACAAATGCCACAAAAGTGCAGCCTGGCCTGATATGCTGCATGAATAAAAACAGATATTTTCAGCAAAACAAAAAAGAAAAACTATTGTTTTAATGTCAATGTGTCTTTGACACGTACGTAACTCCTCACAGAATATCGATCAACAGAAATGAACAATGCCATGTGAAAAGGGGGGCTTGATGCATCTGCCAAAAGGCATCGACCAATATCAGCCTGTGCAGGCTGCGCAGGCAAACCTGGGTCTTACTGTTTTGGTATTGGTCATTTTTCCCCTTTCTAAGGACCATTCTACTTCATGACTCAGTCGGTTGTTAGACAAAATGGATTTTCATGGATCCATTATTTTGTGACGGCTTGTTTGGTAAAGTGCATCATGGAGATGCATTAAACCCCTTTTCCCAGAGTACGGGTCTTATCTAAGATCAAGCAACATTCAAAGGGCCGTCTGATCTCAATCTGCACTGCCTGCAAGCGCAAAATAATATCGTTTTAGTTCTTTAACTCTTTACCACACCATCCCGACATGTAGCGACCATGAGAAAGTCGGCATTTGAATGCATTGTTGAAAATGGAGAAAATCCTGGTAACCACCATTTTCTCCTCTTCCAGCAATGTTTTCTATCCCTCAAAAGGTAAATATCGTATTTTGAAAGACACTGACTTTGTCATATACACATATATTCTGTTTCGACAAATATAAAATGTATAGGGTAAAAGCGTTGAACACAGGCTTTAATACTTTGTCTATGTCCACACATTTTGTACAGTCTGATCATGATCTTTACTGTCCGTAGCGTAGCTAGGAATGTTGTAGAGAGCTCAATCTACTCTTTTTCTTCTTCTTCTGTTATTTCTTCTTCTTCCATTTCATCATAATCATAAGCATCATCATCGTCGTCGTCGTCGGCTTCGTTGATAGATTGATTGATTGTATGGTGTTTAACGCCATTTTCAACATTATTTTAGGTATGCCTCAGGGGCCAGTGCACATATCCATGCCTTCCCTAGAGTTTCTTTCACCAGTATTTTGCACAAAATTCTTTTCAAGCTACTGACTGCTTTCCCGCATAACCAACGTCCAAAGAATGGTCAGCGGTGAGAGAGGAATGAATCCTTTCGCAATGACTATCATCAATCCCCGGAAAGAAATTTGTCGAGCCGGAGGTCGAACGAGCGACCCCTGTTCTCAAGTCCTATACGCTACCGACTGAGCAACCGGGGCTTGGAGAGTTGAATACCTGCAAGTAAGTTAAGCTAGCGAAGCAGTAAAAGACTTTTGTACCTGTCATCTTGCCCTCTAGCCCTTTGAGTTAGCGAAGCAGTTCTTCGTGGTCGTCGTAATAATAATAATAATAATGATGATATTAATAATAATAACAACAATAATAATACTAATAATCATCATCATTATCCTCCTCCTCCCCTCCTTCTCATCATCATCATCATCATCTTCTTCTTCTTCTTCTTAATCTTTCTTTCTTTCTTTCTTTAGTTAAAGTAATGGTAAGCAAGGGCAGACAACGCAACGCTATGGAATTTAGAAAATTCTGGAACATGAAATTAAGAATGTCAATGAGAATGGTTGATGAATACGGACCTTGCCATCTTTGTTTAAGGCTGGCAACGCACCTGCTGGCAAGGACAAAAGTCATTCGTAGTGCCTGGAGAATAAAGCCATTGCGCTTCACTACACCTCTGAAGTAGAAATTCTTTACTATACCAGACGAGATTGCGTTACTTTGAAATTTGAAAAATTCCTGAGAATTACTAGTTCTCCAAGAATGGTATTAAACCTTTATCACACATTCCTGAGTTTCAACGACAACGAGGAGGAAGACTTTCGAAGACATCGAGGGAAAAAGAGGAAAATGCTGGCAATGCTGGCAAACAGCATTTCTCCTTCTTCTGCAGTGTTTTCTACCCATTCAGAGACAAATTCCATCATTTGAGCTATATCTGAATTGTCGTCTGCAAATGCTTTCAATTTGGACAAGTCTAAGATATTGTTATCTGGTAAAAAAATAAGAACGGTTGCTGAATAAGAGCCCTGGCTTTAAGAATAAATGATTGAATTTCGCATTATCGTATGGTATAGAAGGATTTCTGCGCTCGCAAGAATGTCTCGTGGAATTATAAAGGTAAAATTGATTTTTGATGACGCAGCCATTGTACATTTAATGATCTACGAACAAGGTATAAATTGAGCTTTACGGATGGATGTCAGTTTTAACGATGCACTGTATTAAAAACAATCCTTTAAGGTTTTCAAAAATGTGTTTTTAAGAAATCCTTCACAATTACGTGGCTCGAAAAGTACTGAGATATACCACACGATGGTTTATAAGTTTACAATAGCTGACTTAAGTTGAGACAAAGCCACGTTTGCACAAAATTTACTTCAGTGGTCATGTGAAAAAGTGCTTGTATGCTTTTCGACGATTATTTAAAACAATCATTTTGACCTCATTTTTTTTTTTTTTTGTATCTATGTTTTGAGGATTTTTGTCTCATCCAGAAATTTATCAAGCCATGGACGGGCTAGGTCAAGACAATGTAACAGTTACCGGTAATTTTTCAATTAACGACTTCTCGAACATTTTTAGGGTTACACTGCCGACGTGTGTAGTTACAATTCTGGTGGTATTTATTGTTATCGCCATTTTGATTGGAATACCCGGAAACACTGTAGTGCTTGCTGTCTTGATGAAAAATACAACGAAAACTTCCACAGATTGGTTTATAATTTTTATTGCAGTATGTGACTTACTGTCATTGGGCATTAACGGATCTGTAGATATTCTGAAGTACCAAACTGAAATCTGGGCAAAAATCGGGTCACCAGCACTTTGTAAGATTCATTACTATATACTGAATGGACTTTTCTTAAATTCGAATTTCCTTATTTTGTTTGTTGGAGTCGATAGATACTTAAAGACATGTCGACCACACGAGAAATACTTCACGCCAGACAGGGCATTCTGGTTTTGTGCTGGAGTTACGATTAGCTCATTTGTATGCTCGACTCCGAGCTTTTTCGGCTCAACTGCTTCTATTTCCAACAGGTGTATCTTTGATAATCGATTCGATAAACTCAGGATGGTTTTCATGACAAGTTTGATTGCGATTATCTCTCTAAGTTCCTTGGTATTGATCATTCTATACAGCAGGATAGCTATTCT
This sequence comes from Hippopus hippopus, assembly GCA_946811185.2. Lineage (NCBI taxonomy): Eukaryota > Metazoa > Mollusca > Bivalvia > Cardiida > Cardiidae > Hippopus > Hippopus hippopus. The sequence continues at coordinate 25,717,404 of OX328110.1, read as the reverse complement.
GTTAAAGAGACGAGCCACTGCAGATAAAACTCGCCAAGACAAGTTATGGCAGGCTCTCGAAAACGTAGCACAAGTCAACGTTACCTGTCGAAGTCTACGCGATACTAGTAGACCTAGAAAATTACAGACAACTTTTACAAATAACGCAGTTTATGATACAGCGACCGATGGAATGCAGCTCAAAGATCCCTCGACCAATCAAAAAATGAATAGGGATGCCATCAACTGTAATATTAGCCAAGGAGAGGCCAGCTGTGAGGCAACGAAAATAGATAAGCCAGCTCGAAGGGCATTTCGTCTTGGAATCAACAGAAGAACAGGAAGGGTATATCCCGCCGAAAACTATCGTGGAAACCCCGGTGAAGCGGATCCAGGTAAATTCAACAGGGAGAGAATTCGTTCGTTTCAAACAGTGGAGAGCGGAGCTCGCCGCCGTGTCAGACTGGCAAGCACGCACAATCCGTCTAAACGGGCAAGTAAAACGACAAAAATCATGTTTGCTATCACTTTATTGTACATCGTATCGGTGGTTATACCAGCTCTAACTGCAACGTTTTTGACGGAGACGAATCTGCGACATTACAAGGGAGGTTTGATTGTTATAACGATTTTCTTGAGAATGTACACTATAAATAACTTTGCTAATCCGCTACTTTACATCTCCATTAGCTCTTCGTTCAGGAAGAAAACAATGAAAATGATGAAGTCGTGTTTATCTTGGTGATATACACTGATCTGGTTTTGGCCAAAGGCTCAACTGACGTCAGCTGGGCCAATAATCTTGTACTAAATCAAATGGCTATTCCATTGGATGTGCAACACCGCATGTACTCTCTGTATGTTTTTTCTCTCCTTTTTTTCTTTTTATATATACGAGCCATGCTCTGTAAGAATGGGCTTTAACTTATTAGCAGACGACAAAATTTTAGCCTTGTCCAAATTGAGAGCATTTGCAGACGACACTTTCAATGTGGCTCAAATGGTGCGATTCTTTTTTGATAAGGTAGAAAACATTGTGGGAAAAGGAGAAAATGCTGATTACCAGCATTTTCTCCTTTTCCCACAATGTTTTCAAAAGACTTCTTCCTATGGGTCGTTAAAAGTCGGCATTGTGTGATAAAGGGTTAATGCATCTGAAAAAAGCATTTAACCATGTCAGCGTGCGCAATCCGCGTATTAAAACCCCTTTTGCCAGAGCGCCGATTATATACTCTCGCCGAAGTATGATCACAGATCAGTTTTTTTATTCTACCTTCTCAAAATGTCCATTTCTATTTTCAGGTCGCAAAGGCAACACGGAACTGAAGTAATTTAAGTAAATCAAACGATTTAATGAATTATCTTTTGTGGCAGATCTAAGTTCACCAATCACAAACGAAATTCTGTGAGCATTTTCAAGTTTTCCTCGTTTCTTTTGCCAACCTTTTTTCAACTTGATTGAGCGAAGAGAGTTATTTACGTAAATGACCCGATGCGCATAGTTTAATCGTCGTCGATAAATACACACCATATAATGCTAGTCATATATTAGTGGTAGGATGCACACCATATAACGACGCATAATCAAGGCGTGGCTCTAGTATGGGCGGCGACTAAATCTCGTACGCGATTCCTGATTGATTCGCAGTAAGATATTGTATAAATTGTATGTGCACACCATCAGATGCAGATGGGGCGTTGCGAAATTGACATTTGATTTATCAGCATTGTATGGTGTGTATGCATGTATAGTAACTAGACAAAACCAATATTTAACACTTTACTAAAGAATTCCAGGTTTTCCGAGCATTTTCTCCTTCACCCAGGTTTTTTTTTTTAAAAAGCTCATTATTTAGGCCACACTAAATATGTCGCATGCTCTTAAATTCAGCGAGTCTATAATAATTAAGTCACTCTCTGCGAAAAGGGGTCTTAATGCCGTCTGCAGATGCTCTTAAATTGAGCGAGTCTATAATAATTGGGCCACTCACTGTGAAAAGGTGGCTTAATGCATCTCCGTGATGCATTGTACCAAGCAAGTCATCACATAATTAAGACTCCAAAAAAGTCCATTGAGTCTAACAACCTACTGAATCATGAGGTAGACTGGTCCTTTGACATACAGAAAATTGACCCGTAGCAAAAAGTTTCGACCCATGTCAGCCTGCGCAGGCTGACATTGGTTTATACATTTTGAAGATGCATTAAGTCCCCTTTTCTCAGATCATGGTTTAATTGTGTATAATACTGGAAGGTGTGCTACATGTATAACAGGGTGTGATTTCCCTTGTCATACGGTATCCTGCTAAAAAAACTAAAATGAAACTTTCGACAGTAAAAACCCAAATACTACTATTTCCAGGTTATTTTTGGGGGAAAAATGTCTCCCCATGGGGCGGTGTAGATCTATGATCATGCTGTACGTTCTGTACAGTCTGATCTTGATCTACACTCTCCACAACAGGTCAGCGAGGTGCGTTTAGCAGCCTAAGGGTTAAATTAATGCATGGCTAGAACTCTCTTAAAGCACGGTCTTTAACAGACATGCACATAGGTTTACATGCAAGAATGTTCGATAATTCGAGGTTTTTGGACAAGAACACCCTTTCAACGTTGAAAAGTTGTATTTAAGATTTTTTCTATAACCTGTTCGATACTATCTAGCATAGGTTACAGTCCTTTTTATTTTTTCCTTTTCTATCATTCTGACGTTACTTTGTCAAAAATGAGAATTACGGAAGCGATAGGCCTACATCGTTTTGCCACACGTCTGTATAGACCATCAAAGGAAACCGCGATAAGGAGTGAATAAAATAATATTATATTTCATGTGTCTATTTTTAGAAATGTTATGGGTAAAGAAATGTCGTAATATAAGCTGGGGGGAATTATTTCCCCGTCACAGTGAATATTTTCCTCCTGCCGAAAATCTGGAACTACTTTTTTAAGTTTTTAAGTTTTAACAGTGGCATTCGTTGACAAAATAATCAGAGGAAATATAATATATAATTTATTTTATCAGCTTGTGGTTAATATGGGGAAATATTTGCCTCAAAAGGGAAAGGTCCCCGAAAATAACTCGTGCCTTACGGCACTCGTTATTTTCGCATACCTTTCCCTTTTTCGGCAAGTATTTCCCCATATTAACCACAAGCTGATGAAATAAACTCTATATTACCGCCTGGACCCAGGCTAGAACCTATCTGTACTTAGTTTTCACTGCAGGATCCATATTTACCAAACATTCTTATGAACGTTCTTATTCTTCAGAATTTCCTAAATTTGATAGTAACACAACTTCTGATTGTCTATGACCATTTGGTTTAGCAAATCAGAAGTTCTATTACTTTTAAAGTTAGAAAGTTTGGAAGAGTAAGACTAACAATATTCTCACGACTGGTTGGTAAATATGGAGCCAGGCTTAGAAAACAGGACATAAATCGAGAGCCTGTACAAAAATAATCGCTGCACTTAGTTTGAACTCCAGGGCTTAGAAAACAAGACATAAAACGGGAGCCTGTACGAAAATATCTGCTGCACTTAGTTTGAACTCCAGGGCTTAGAAAAGAAGACATAAATCAAGGTGGAAACCTACAAAGTGCAAAGAAAACATTTTCTTTTCGAATTGTTTAGCCGTGTTAGGCAGCCTTTGTAATGCCGAGGCGTATATCATTGCTTAACTTTCTCGCTGTCAACTAAATATTCAGCAAAACCTGTCTCAATTACCATTCCTCTTGAGCAAGCAGTCTGTATTAAGCAAGCATATATTTTGCGACGAGTGGTGTTCCTGGTCGTGAGGTAGAGCGTCGGCCTCCTACCTATAAGGTCCCGAGTTCGATAACCGGGAGCGGATTTCAACTTTGGGACTGTTCAATGACCCACACATTCGGCGCGAGTACTGGTGTAGTTTCTAGGAAGCAGAGAGTAGTATAAGTTACATAAGATTGATTGATTGATTGATTGTATGGTGTTTAACGCCGTTTTCAACATTATTTCAGTTATATCGCGGCGGCCAGTGCACCTGTCCATGCTTTCCTGGAGTCTTATTTACCAGTACTCCGCACAATATTTATTTCCAAGCCACTGGCTGCTTTCCCACATAACTATCGTCGAAACTATGGTCAGCGGTGGGAGAGGAATCGCAAGTTACATTATTAGTTGTACGGTCAGGTGGCAGGGGACTTAGAAACTTGTTCACGGCTGTGGTGAATCATGTCGCCCGAGCCTCTTCTGCTCGGGGCGACATGATTCACCACAGCCGTGAACAAGTTTCCAAGTCCCCTGCCACCTGACCGTACAACGAATTTATTATACTGCAAAGTTTTACCATTCCAACGTGTGTTAAGCGAAATTTACCTGTTTTTTGGTTTCAAAAATTAAGTACGCTGACGAAGTAGAATTTCCCTTCTGAGTGCCCCAATTCAATGAAAATTGACGTCACTGGGAACTGACGTTACTGAAACCTTGGTAAAACGTGCAGTTTGGTGCATAATCTCGATGTTAATCTTGATCGACGCCGCCATTTTGGATGTTGTGTTGAAAGTGTAGTCATGTATACGGGGCTCCCGAAAGGGAAACTACTTTTACGTTGGTTTTGCCAGTGTACATGATATATATGGGGCAGATTATCCAATCAGATCACGAGAAATTTCTTTGCAGTATAATAAAAGAACTTGTTTATCAATCGATGTGACATAGATATGAACCATGCTCTGTAAGAAGGGAGCTAAAAGTATCCCCGTGATGCATGACCCAAGCAAGACATCACAGTATAATAAATACTACAGATCCATAAAATATGTTTTGAATAACAACCAACTGAATCATGAGGTACGATGGTCCTTTGAACGCAGAATATTTACCAAAGGCAAAAAGTATCGACCTAGGTCAGCCTGCATGGACTGCACAGGTGCGGTCTTTTATTTTGTGTTTGATGCCAAAGGTTTTATTGAAATTTTGATTCTTTTCATATTTACCGACAGGGCAGTGAGGTATTGTTTTGGTTAGTAACTGGAACAGCCATTGTTTATTCAAGGAATACAATCCGTATCCGCAATTGTACACTAAGTATGGCCTTGTTTATCTTTGACCAAGACTTGGTCATGTTAAAATCGAAAAAAATCTTCTTTCTATCGTGGTTTATCGTTCAATAAACCACGGTTGTGAGCTATTTATTGTGCCTCATAACTCACGCCCGTCGTGTATTGAACGTATTGAACGATAAACCACGATAGAAAGAAGATTATTTCTTAAATAAAGCACGGTTGTGAGTAATGAGGCGCAATGAATAAACCACTCCGGCCATCCCCCTCGTGGATTATTTATTGTGCCTCATAACTCACAACCGTGGTTTAATGAACAATAAACCAAAATAGAAGGATGTTTTCCCCTTTTCCCTCTGTGTTTTCAAAAAAGCAATCTCTCTCAGGCTCGTTAAACACAAGGGTTGTCTGGAAAAAAGGTTAAATGTAGAATCTGTACAAAAATATATAATTAACCGATGAACCAAAGTTCACCTCGATGTTCCATTTATATCAAATAAATTATGATGTTAAAGCCATACTAAACTCTTTACCAGACGACAAATTTTTAGACTCGCTCAAATTGAAAGCATTTACAGACGATAGTCAATGAGATTCAAAAAGTGTAATGCGTCTATTGAAGAGTTGAAAACATCGTGGGGAAAGGAGAAAATGCTGGTTACCATCATTCTCTCCTTTTCCCACTTTGTTTCAAAGGCGTTACTACCCAAGTTAAAAACTTGGGACGGTGTAGTAGAGGGCTAAGAAATATGTCTCTGCTTTCACTGATTAAGTTTCAAAGGCTTGAAGGGGGCTTCTTTACTTTGTATTTGATAGGCTACTAATCAAAATATCTTGTAACAAAAAATGATAAAAAGCACTAGTATATTTTTCTATGCGAACATAAAAGAGCTAGATTTTTACATTTTTAGCGACTTATTAAGATATCTCTTTGAAGAATTGATAGATTCTTCTTAACATGTTTTTCTTTGCCAGCATAAAGAGACTTGACGTTTAGAATCAGTCAGACGGTGCAATTTTGACATTTGAATAATGGGATGGTCGTTTTGCGATCGAGATTTCCGGTTAGCCTATATTTATGAGATCAGATCTAACATCAGCGTACCTACTTGAATACGATCTAACTTAATTAACGCAAACAGGTTTTGTGACGCTCCTTTGCGAAATATTCACGGTGCAAACCCTAAAATACTTACAGAGCTTACGCAGAACACGCGAATCGAATATAGGGTTACTTCACGTTTATGAGGTCAACTTACGATACTTTTGGTAGCAGACGATACCTGTTGCATAAACTTGTAAGAAAAAAGGAGACTGACTTTTGCTCTGGTCAAAATGGCGCCAATGAAAACAGTAAACAAAAAAACGGCGAAAAAGTGGATTAAAGGTCTTCCTTGAAAACTTATATGCAGTCCTTGGCAAGCTGACATGTATTTACAATCCACAAATGCCAGAATTCACCGATAATTGGCGAAAATTTAAGAAAACAGGGTGAAAGAAGACCATTTTTTTAGGTGTTTTCGGGCACTTAACAAGGGTGACTTCACGTCATTCGATTTGCTTTTCTAGATCAGACCAGCGTCCATACTGCTCATTAATACATTGAATATTCTAAGATGATCAATGGACAGTGTAAAAACACCAGAAAGTAATGTCACGAGTGAATAAACTAGACAGACGACTCTTTAAGTAGCACCTGCTTCCTACTGCATAAATCAAACGAAGGGAACTAACGTTTTGTTTTTTATCTCTTCATACGATGACAAGAAACCCAGTTACGATGACTACCGAATCATACGTGCCAGTTACTCAAGCGCAAAAACACGAAAAATCTCGCAATCAAAAGCAACTGATACCTGTTGCACTCGCAAAAACACGTAAAATCGAGCATTCAAAAGCAACTGATACCTGTTGAATAAGTCAAATATATGAAACCAGTTTTTTCTCTTTTTCTCTTCCTAGGACCATTGAATTGGTTTCTATGTGTTCCCCACACATACGTGACTGTTACACGCTGGGCGAAAAGACAGAATCAACATACAAAACTTTCGGCAGCAACTGATATCTGTTGCACAAATCAAAGAGAGGGAACCAATATTTTCACTTTTCTCCAGGGCCACGAAAACATTGGCCATTTGCACGCATGCAAAGACATAAAAGATAAAACAGTGAAGGAACCATTACTTGTTGATTAAAACCTTGACTGTGTCTGTCAGCCTGATTAGTCCGCACAGGCTGACAAGGGTCGATACTCTTTGCTATGTGTACCTTTTCTGCATGTTGAGAGACGATTCTACCTAATGATTAAGCCGGTTCTTGAACAAAATGGATTTCATGTAATAGATATACGATGATTTGCTTGGTATCACGATCATGGTGATAAATTTTACCCATTTTATCAGAGGGCCGATCATTTCATACGAGAAATAATTTAACTTTTTCCTCAAGAATATAAAAATATACAATTATCGGTTTCAGTATACAACCTTTTATCACACAAAAAATTTGGCTCGAGCAAATCTCAAGCATTCGAAAAGTGCAAATCAGATTTGGATAAGCAGAAAATGTTGGTTAGCAGTGTTTTTTTTCTGATTTTTCCGCAATTTTTTCAAATAACCTCTTTGTCAGGATCGTTTAAGGTCTTATAAACAATTGAAATGCTGAACAAGCTAGACGTATGACTACTCTCAAAATCAGAATGATGTGAAATCCTCTCTAAAAAATGATATACACGTATATCTGATTCATACGGATAAGGCATTTTTATGGAATAAAATTTCTTGTAATGTGTTATTTTCAAACTGGGTAAATAAGAATAGTACAGAATCTAGCCAAAATTGTGCTGATATGAATCCCTACGGTAATCCTGCTACTTTGATTTTAGGGACTGGTTCGTTTGAAAAACATAATCGAGCACACGTGTTCACTTTTTGCCATAAAGAGAAGCAAAGTAAAATGCGTGATGATTATTCAAATAAAAAAAAAATCTCAATATGTTGCACAAACCAAGATAAACCGTCTGACACTTTGTCAAGTATTTAACACTTTGCAAGACGACAAATTTCAGACTTGTCCGAATTGAAAGCATTTGCAGACAACACATTAAGTGATGATAAGATTTGTCTTTGAAAGTGTAGAAAATACTGAAGGAAAGGGACTAACTTCTGGATAGTACCAATTTCTCCCTATCTCTCTCTCTATATATAATTTGTTTGTTTTCGATTGAAAGCGTTAATCCAACTTAATTTCTGATTTCCCTCCTTTACCAAATATTCCTGTGTTTAACGACCCTGGGAAAAAGCTTTCGAAAACACCAAGAAGAAAGGACAGAATGCAAGTAACCTGCATTTTCTCCTTTATGCACAATTTTTTCTACTCCTTCCAAGCTAAATACTACCCTTGCAGCCACTTTTAAATTGTTGCCAGTAAATGCTTTCAATTTGGACAACTCTACAATTTTATCACCCGGTAAAGAGTTAAACAATCAAATGGACTAACTATGAAATGTATGGAATTCAAGTGAATCTGAATAAATTGATAGATTGAATGGTGTTGTACGCCACTCTCAACATTATTTCAGTCATATTTCGGGGACAGCTTACATTATTCATTACGTCCTGGGTTTTACCAGTATAAGGCTGGGTCTCTGAAGTGTCATGCCCAAGGACACTCCCACAAAAAACTAAGTACTTTCAATGAGGCTTTCAACCTGCGGCCTCCAGGTTACGATTCCTATACGTTTCCACTGAGCCATGCAGAACCACGAAGTTTTAATAAAGAATCAAATGTCAAATTTTCTTCTGCAGACGATATTTTACGTCCATATACAATCTCTAACAACAAAATAATGGTAGAAGAGGAAATTGCATGTAACAAGCAATTTAACTCTTTACAAGACGACAAAACCTTAGACTTGTCCAAATTGAAAGCATTTGCAGACGACAAATTAACCGTGACTTAAATGACAGGTTGTGAACATTGTGCATAAAGGAGAAAATGCTGATAACCTGCATTTTCTCCTTTTCCATCAATGTTTTCAAAAGACTTCTTACTCAAGGTCATAGAAAGTCGAGGTTGTGTGGTAAACCGTTTTAACCGCAAAAAAGAAGGATAACTCGACTTCTTTTGACGGCTTAAAATACAATCCACTGTAACCCAGAATGATTTTTCCCTCTTCGGATTGACTAAACAAGCGGATGGTATAGATCGCAGATCAGACTGTACATTCTTCAATTCTGTGCAGTCTGATCTTATCTATGTTGTCCCCGAAACACTTTCTTTTCGTCTATGAGGTTCATTACAGTTTCCATTTTATTTCATAAACTGGAAGCCGATAAAAGGTGTATAGATAATCACTCTTGTCAGCTCTTTTCAGTTATACATGTAAATGGGCCATACTCTGTGAAAAGAGGGTTTAATGCATCTGTAAAAACAAAAGGGCCACGATGGCCCTTAATCGCTCACCTGAGCCTTTTGACCAAACATGACCTATTTCCAATCTGTTCCAAGACATACTGACAAACATGCTGACAAAGTTTAATTAGTACTGGACTGAAAATATAGCCTATAGAGTGTACACAAGCTTTTTCTAGAATTTGTCTCAGTGACCTACTTTTTAGCTCAACATTGCCTATGTCAAACTTATAGAAACTATCCAGACAAACATTCTGAATACCTTTCATAAGTATTAGAGAGAAAATGTGGTCTATAGAGAGTACACAAGGTTTTTTCAAGATTTGACCTGGTGACCTAGTTTTTGATTCAATATGACCCATTTTCAAACTCGTCTAAGATATCATCAAGACACACATTCTGACCAAGTTTCAAGATTACCGGTCTGAAAATGTGGCCTCTAGAGCATACATAACGCTTTTCAGAGATTTGACCTGGTGACCTAGTTTTTGATCCAAGATAAACCATTTTCAAACTCATCTAAGATATCAATAAGACAAATATTCTGACCAAGTTTCAAGATTATCGGACTGAAAATGTGGCCTCTAGAGCGTACACAAAGTTTTTCAAAGATTAAAGCCGGAGAACTAGTTTTTGACCCGATGCGATACATTTTCGAACTCATACAAGATATTATCAAGACAAACATTCTCACCATTTTACAAAAGAATTGCCATGAAAATGTAGGCTCATAAGGGTTTTCTAAGATTTAACCAAGTGACCTACTTTTAAACCTGACATGACCCATTTTCAAAAGTGTCCATCAAGACAAACATTTTGACCAAGTTTAATGAGTAAGAGACTGAAAATATGGCCTCTATAGAACTCACAAAGTTTTTCAAAGATTTGACCCTGTGACCTAGTTCTTGGCCCAAAAATGACCCATTTTCAAGATCATATATGCTATCTTCAAGACAAACATTCTGACCAATTTTCAAGTGAATACAGAAAATGTGGCCTCTACGGTGTACACAAGGTTTTCCTAAGATTTGACCTAGCGACCTAGTTTTTGACTGACATGACCCATTTTCAAACTTGTCCAAGATATTATCAAGACAAACATTTTGACCAATTTTCAAGAGTATTGGATTGAAAATTTGGCTTCTAGAGTGTACAAAAGGTTTTTCTAAGATTTGACCAAGTAACTTAGTTTTGATCCAACATGACCCATTTTTGAATGCGTACAAGATATCATCAAGGCAAACATTCTGACTAAGTTTCAGGGGTATTGGTCTGAAAATGTGGCCTCTACAGTGTACACAAGGTTTTTCCGAGATTTGACCTAGTGGCCTTGTTTTTGATCCAACATGACCCATTTTCAGTCGTTTGAGATAGCATCAAGACAAACATTCTGACCAGCTTTCAAGAGTATTGGACTGAAAATGTGGCCTCTACAGCGTTCACAAGGTTTTTCTCAGATTTGACCTAGTGACCTAGTTTTTCACCTGACATTACCCATTTTTCTCGTTCGAGATCTTATCAAGGCAAACATCCTGACCAAGTTTCATGAGTATCAGACTGAAAATGTGGCCTATAGAGCGTACACAAGGTAAAAGTTGATGGGGGACAATGCACGACGGACAACACATAACAGATGCAACAAGATCACAAAAGCTCCCCTTGAGCACTCTGGTGAGGTAACAATCAACCTATGTCAGCCTGTGCAGTCCACACAGGCTGACATGGGTTGAAACTTTTAAATCTTTTTACAAATTTTCTGCATGTTTGAGGACCATTTTACCTTTTAATTCATTTGATTATTAGATAAATTAATTTTTGTTATCCATAATTATATGATGATAGAATGAATGTTGTTTAATGGTGCATTGACAGCTCTCGTGATTTATTGTGCATGTATGTATTTAAAGATGATGAAGTCCACTTTTTGTGCTTAATAAGACATGAACATAATGATAATAGTCAAAAGTGTTAAATGAAGAAGGATTATGGTAAATTTGATATGCATAAAAGACATTATTGAATGGCAAAGCAATTCATATCTACTCAAAAAAGATGGCAGAGTGCAGTTTTTGTGCTGAAAAAGATTTGAACAATAGTAGAATGATAAAAAGTGATAAATGTTAAATGTTTATTCTGCAGCTCTTTACATCTGTAAAGTAACGCACCAAATACCCACAAGATTAGAAAAGACAGTGTCAATACTAGAATCTGGGTACATCAGGGGAGGCATTCTGGACTGAGTGATGTTTATCACTCGACCAGACAATATTTTGGCATCTAGCTTTGCATGCACCTTCTCTAACATTCCAAGTGATGCATCTAACATAGACACGTGACCTAGACTGGCATCCATCAGTGCCTTATGTATTTGTAAGTGCCACATCCGGGGTCCATTACATGTAGGTCCTGCAAAATAAATACCGAATATCATGTTGTAGTAACTTTCCCGAAGCTTGTATTCTATTCATGCAGCGTAAGAAAATTTGATCACAAGAGACTGTAGGTTGAGCACGATGTCAAATTTTTCTTACGCAGCAAGAAGCAAATACTAGCACCAGGAAAGGTATTACAATATAGTATTCCTTTGTTTACACGCTACAACTTTCAACAACAAAATATTGCAGTTATTGACAATTTTATTCAAAAACAGAAAACAAAATAAAATTTAGTCTGTGAAAGTACGATAGAGGCAGAAATTATCCAGTACATAATTGTTTAAACCAGTATAATGCTTTCATATTCATTATTAAATCTAAGTTTGAGTTAACTATCCAATTTTTACTAGTAGACTACCATTGTCCATCAAAAACGAAGATGTCTCCGTCACCATATGGGTTTGACAACGTCGGGAGGAATGTTGAATTCCTCATCTTGAGCAAATGTATCTTTTCACAATGTTTTATATTGTGAAATGTTCATGAATACAAAGATCTGCATCTAAGTTGAGACTTTGTCCTCTGTCTTAAAGGGGACTATTTACTTTTCAGGCCATAAATAAAAAAAAAAACCAAGCAATTTCGTTGAAATGATATGCCCCGCCGAAAAAGACCTTTTTTGATACAAACATATTAGAGGTATTGTGTTTTGCATGTACATGTGGCCTTTTTGTGATTGGTTCATAATGAAATTATACATTAAGCCCCCTTTTTCTATGGCACAGCATTTCATTAAATAAAAAATATATAAGAGGTCCATAATGAGATTATACATTAAGTCCCCATTTCCATGACATGGCATTTCATTAAATGAAAACAAATAATGAAAATATACATCAAGCCCCCTTTTTCCTAGACAGGTCATATATATATATATATATATATATATATATATATATATATATAGAGAGAGAGAGAGAGAGAGAGAGAGAGAGAGAGAGAGAGAGAGAGAGAGAGAGAGAGAGAGAGAGAGAGAGAGAGAGAGAGAGAGAGAGAGAGAGAGAGAGAGAGAGAGACTGTATCAACGGACTATCTAAAGGAAGACATGCATGAAGTTTCATCACTTTTCGTCAAGGACTTTAGAAGATATGTGTGTGGCTGACAGATGGGCAAACAGACTGTTATTGGTCCATAATGAAATTATACATTTAGCCCTCCTTTTTCATGACATGGCATTTCATGAAATAAAAAAAAATAACTATTGTCTGTGGCTTGTGGTAAACAATATAAATATAAAGTTTTATAACATTTTGTTCTGTAGTTAAAGAGATATTGGTCCATAATGGAAATATATATCAAGCCCCCTTTTTCCATGACACGGCATTAAAAAAAAAAAACAAGGGTATATAACTGTGGTGTTGCATGGTCAATCTGGATGAAACTTTTTGTCCTGCATTTTGTAATGGTGGTTGACAGATGTGACAAGTTTGATGTAAAAACTGTGTATAGTTTTCAAGATAAGACTGAAAACATCAAAAATTTACTCGACCACGTAACTTAAAATCGCTCCCAGTCAGCCACTTTGCATCGAATCCAAAAAAAAATTTATAGGCAGAATGGGTTATTGTACACACATATAAAGTTTCACGAAATTCTGTCCAATGGTATTGGAGATAATCTCCCGGACTTACACACGGACGGACGGAAGGACGGACGGACGGAAGGACAGACGGAAGGAAGGACGGACAGACAACGCTAAAACTATACCCCTCCATCTTCGGCGGGGGATAAAAACAGATACAAGTAAATAGTCAGTAAAAGGTGTTATTTTGGGCATTTGAATAACAGGATGGTCGTTTTGCGATAGGTAACTCTGTGTATTTTTATTATAACAGATATGATGTCATGATTCTGGTTTAAATATAAATCCTCATGATCGATGAGTGCTATTGATTATGCAACACTCCCAAAACCCTTCGCGAACCTCTCACACGAAATCTAGAAATACCTTGAGAAGCTATTTAGCCCATGAAAGAAATATCTTTGGAAAAAAAAAAATGTTTCATTTCTTTTGACTTTCTCCTTTACCTATGATTTGACTGTTATCTCTTGTGATGAATCATTTTTGAAATTTAGTGAGATTATAAAAATCCATATAGATCTAGCTCCCTTCAACATTTATTTCAACGAGGGTTTCAGTTGTTCACCGAAAATGCATGTACATGTACCATACATGGAAGTATGTCGTATAGACAATGTTGTTTTGTTTATGCACCATGTCTAATAGAAACATCGTTGTGCACCTTTAAAGTTATGCATGCTTGACTATAATCACCTTTATTCGGCAGACGGTCTTCAAGCTACATATCTGATAAGCATATTGGTGGTAATGGGTGAAAAAATATAAGAGTGATGCTATGATATAAGGGGGTTTAACTTTTAAACAACTAAATAAACAAAATAAAAATTTCTACTCAGTAGTGACAACCTGAATATTGTGGTTTCAAAGTTAATTTCACTGGGAAAAAAATACCGTATTCGACAGTGTAGATCAAATATCAGACTGCATGTTTTGTGTAGTCTGATCTTGATTTACACTGTCCGCCAAAGTGCCCCGAGTCAGGCTTAGCAGCCAAAGGGTAATTGCATCTCTGTGATGCCTTATACCAAGCAAGTCATCACATGATCATGGATCTATAAAATTCATTTTGGTCTAACAACCGACAGAACCATGAGACAGATTGGTCCTTTGACTAGTAGAAAATTATTCAATAGCAATATGTTTTGACTCAGGTCAGCCTGCGAGAACTGCGCAAGCTGACTTTGGTCCATAGTTCTTGCAGATGTATTAAACTGCCTTTTCATAAAGATTAGTTCTTAAGGATTTGAAGGTGTTTTTTTTCAACATGCATGCTTTTACTTTTCAACAAGGAAAGTGACTTACGCTTAAAAGTCTTTAAAAATAAAAGAGAACCATTCAAGCAATGACATCACTTCTGTCAGCACGACACAGGGAATCGTAGTTCTGAGATGTCTGATTATAATCTTCATAAGCACTAATTGTTCTACAGTACAGAAAGAAAGAAACCTTTAAAAACTGCACAACTTAGCGCCGTAGAAGATAACAATTCTTTGAAAGCTTTAAGCACTCTTCCATAACCTGCTAAGCCAGACTCCATCCGCTTTCGCAGACAGCGTAGATCTAGGTTAAGATCACAATGCATAAAAATCTAAACCGGAGTTGCAGACACAGAACTCAAATGAAAGAAAAACACGCAGCAAATTCTAATGTTTTCTTGCACAAATGTCCAAGAACCCGTCCTATTGCATTTCTTTGACATAGCAGTTTTTGCCTGACCAAGATTCCTTTTCCCTGACAAAGCTGACTTTTCGCTATGGGTCAATTTTCTGTATGTCCAAGGACCAGTCTACCTCATGAATAAGTCAGTTGTTAAAAAAAGTGGCTATTATGGATCCGTAGGTATGTGATGGCTTGCTTGGTATGATGGATTACGGAGATGCATTAAGCCCCCTTTTGCCAGAGCATGGTTCAAATTAATGCTGTACCTTGGGTTATAACTGACTGCAATTGAATACTATAGTAACTTTAAAAATCCTCACATCATAATAGGCCCCTGTATCTCATTGCCAAACACACTGTATTTTAAATGCAAACAGCTTTCATGAAATTTCTGTCAAGCAGTATCACATGCCTACCTTTGCAAGCGATAACAAAATGAAAACATGCAACATCTGCTTTAGTCTTTACAATATAGTCCTCGTTTTGACGACCTAGAGGAAGATGGCGTTTGAAAACATTGTGGGGAAAAAAAGAAGAAAGTGCTGGTACCTAGCATTTTCTAGTGATCTAGTATTTCCTTTACTTTCAATGTCAAATCCTGCCATTTGAACAACATTAAGTTTGTTGTCTGCAAATGCTTTCATTTAAGATGAGTCCAAAATTTTACCATGTGGAAAATTAGGTGTTAACATCTGTGTTGAACTCTCTACCCCCTAACACTTTTTTTTCTTGGACTTAAGAAAAAAAATTACAGACAAAAAATTAGATGTAGCTTAAATGAAAGTCGTTGTCTTTGAAAGAGTAGAAAACATTGCAAGAAAAGGTGAAAATGCTGGTTACCAGCATTTTCACTTTTTCCCACAATGTTTTCAAAAGCCTCCTCTCTCAAGGTCGCTAAAACTCGGGACTGTTTAGGACAGAGTTTAATCCAGTTATATGCATATCTACTGAACATGTAACCTTGACAGATAAAACAGGTCTCCTCTATCTTTCAGTCTTTATCTATCCGAGTTACAATCATTATCAGCTTTTTAAAGTTAGCTAACTTTATTTTTTCCCTGCATTCATTCATTAAACATATGTTGCTAAAGACATAAATTATGGCCAAATAACACTGTAACATGACATAGCACACCATACAGTTAGTTTTTGACTGTGCAGTGATCTCTGTGTAACAGAATGGTTGTTCATGTGTCCAAAACCACAAATACAAACTGGCATGTCCAGACAACAAGGAGTGAGAAAAGGTCATTAATTACTAAATTGACGCCAATGAAAAAAATCTTCTTCTTTTGAAATCAGTATAAAAGTCTGTATTGTAATGAAAATTGAATGAAATTATCCCACAAAAAACTTACCTGCTTTATACACATGTACATGTATGTATATCTTTAAGCTCTTCATCTGAAATTAAAGGTATATTAACCCTTTCCCAAATGTTGAATTCTGGACTCTATTTTAAATCATCTGCAGACAATAGATTCAAAATTGTGCAAATGAACTTGAGCTCTCTGAAAGGGTAGAAAACATTGTGGAAAAAGGAGAAAATGCTGGTTACCAGCATTCTCTCCTTTTCCCACAATGTTTTCAAAAGCAGTCTTTCCCAGGGTCGTGAAAACAAGGGATTGTTTGGTAAAGGGTTAAAAACTCGTAAAAGTGTTACTTTACTTTCCGGATACTCTGTATTTATGGTAAATTTCACTAGTCATAATCAAGAATTTTCAAGCCTTATAATCGACCATTATTTCCTGATAAATTACCAAGAAGCATGAAAGTATTTACAAATACCTAGCTCAAGATGACTTGTTTTGAATTTCAGCTGACAAACTTGTGTACATTGTGGCAAAATGCAAAATCCCTCTTAACAAGCAAATTTCTAATCTCGTAACACTGATCACTGATAAACCATTCATTATTGTAATCCTTATAAACCACACAATTCCGAGTTCAAATGACCTTGAGGAAAAGGCTTTTGAAAACATTGTGGGAAATGGAGAAATTGCTGGTAGTAAGTATTTTCTCCTTTACCCACATAGTTTTCTTGCCTTCAACAGACAAATTACAGTTTTCAATACATTTAAAACCTTTTACACTGTCAAAAAGTAAGAACCACTCCATGCCATAAGTTCTCGGCAGATTAAAAAAGAATGTGCTGAATATTTTTTGGTTTTAGGGATAATTATCTATGTGAAAAGATAAATCAGAATAATCCATACCCTGACCAGTCCGTCTTTAACCTTTCAAAATGAGACAACCTCCTACATGAGAGTAGATAGTCTAACTCAGAGCCACAGATAATTAAGGTATTTCAGGTGTTCAAAAGCAGTATTTCGAAAAAAAAAAAAACTCCTCAAGAAGATACATTCTTATAATTCAATACTACTTGTTTTCATCACTATTGGCTAGTTCTGATTAGCTGAAAAAAAAAAAAATCATAGCTCCGTGTTTAAAAAAAATAAATCCTGCAGTGTAGGAACTACTTTTGCTGTTAAACCAGAGACATAGATTGTATTGTATGTCTCTGGTTAAACTAATGAAAACAAACATGTATATGAGATTTCGTGATGTTTTCCTTTCTAATCTTATATTGATTCTGATGTTCAAATTTTGGCTAAGTTAATTTTTTCTGAATATCATAAATTGAAAAAAAATATCCGACAATTAATTCTAAGACAGAACTTAAAACTCACTTTCAGTTTACTGAGTACGAATTGTCTAATTTTCAACTTGCTTCTAGCACATGTACAATGTACATGTAACACTTCTAACATTAGATCTACTAAATCTGCAATGTTCAATGCTATGATGACATCATAAATTACACATTTTTTTACGTCATGAATGACCTGTTTTACAATATAATGAAATATCAATGAAATGGTTGTTAGAAACTGCAATACTGAATTTACAAAAAAAATTGCAGTTAGTATTATTTATGTGCATATTTGTTGTTTGTGATATTGAATTATAAGGAATGAAGAGAATTGGAGGTATAAAAACAACCTAATCACACTTTTGTAAGGTTTCATACAGTGTGACTAGGTTTTTTTTTTTTCAATTCTATATCATGCTTTTTCTTGTGACTTTCATCAAAATCCGGTACAGTTGTTTTGGGTAATCCCCCGTGGTGTATTCCCCCACATAAGAATGGATTGCGATATTACGTAAAGCACGAGAAATATAGGATAAATGCGCATAAATTACTTCATATTTTCCTCTGGTTAAATGGCATGCACTGTTTACCTAGATAACTAGTGCATGGGAACTACTGTTTCGGCCTTCAATTGAAGAGTTATGGAAATATTTACTACCAAAAAGTCACAGACTTACGAAAATTTAGTAATACTGATTTACCAGTTAAGTAAATCTGAACTAAGGCGTAAAGTTATGAAAATTCTTACGCAAAACTTATGAATTGTTAGTAAAATGGTACCGGAGGGGACTGTTTTACTAAAGAAAGTTCAGTACTGTAGGTCTGTACTAGCTAGTTGCTATGAAATTGGTTAATTTCACTGGTCGTAACCATGAATTATTAAACCTTATAATCCACAATTATTTCCCGATAAATTACTGAAAAGCACATCAAATATAAAAGAAAATCACCACATGTGGATGCCAATGCTTGGCTGCAGCTTTTTTTTCTTTTTGTGAAAATTCAGTCAAACAAGGGCATAACTGTGTAAAAGATATTCTGGTGTTATCTGCCCTTGTTGTATAGGTTTCCCTAGTGATAGTTAACATCCAGCCCAAGTTTCAAGTAAAATCTTCACTAATAGCAGAGATACAAGAAAATTTCCAAGTTTAAGCATGATGATTAATTCCCAAACAACCCTGACAACAGGGACAAAAACTAACATGTTACTCTCAGAGGGACCCTGGGTGACCCTGAATTCCTATAAATTCAATATCAATTTATCAGTAATAAAGATTCATGCCCACAAGACAAAGTTCACCAACAACCCAAGTGTACCTCACTGTCTCCAGTAGTAAAATTTATAACAGACCTCTTATCTCCAGTGTAGTCCCTGTTTAACAACTTCATTATTCTTTCAGGGTACCATCCTGAGTTTTAACAACCTTAAACAAGAAAACTTAAAAACATAGTGGGAAAGGAGAAATGCTGGTAACCAGCATTTTCTCCTTTTTCTATAATGATTTTGTTGCTATCAAAGATAAATCTCATTTTTTAAGCCACATTTTATATGTTGTCTGCTTTTAAAACTGGACAAGTCTTCTATTTATTTTTGTTGAGTGGTAAAGATATAATCAACTTAAAAAAGCTTTTAACTACGAATCTGCTAAAAATGACAGTGTAGAAAAAGATCAGACTGAACAGCATGTGGTTGCTTAATACAGAGGTGTTGTCTTAGAAAGAATTGACTGTATTAGAATACATGTAAAAGCATTGTGACAAAATGAAACAAGAGCACCGCATGTGATGCCAATGCTCAGATGCAGTTCAATTCAGAGATAGACTGATTTTTAGTGAAAATTTCGAGTTGAACAAAGGATATAACTGAGTCAAAATATTTTGATAGCATTATGTGTGGTTTGTATTTAGTGATGACCTTTATCTTGGTCTGATTCCAGAGTGATTCTTACGGTAAGTATTTCACATGTACCGTAAGCACTTCACATGTAGAAACATTTACAATGTCCACTGCAAACGCTTTCCATTTGTTCAAGTCTAAAATTTTGCCATAAATTACCATTTGGTAAGAGTTAGTTAATGTTCTAGTTCTTTATTCTACATTCTGTAACTATTCTACTAATTCTTGGAGACAGAACATCTCAGCCAATCAGATAACTTGCCTTGAAATTCAGAATAAGAATTTGAATCTAAAAATTAGAAATGATTTTCAAATGGTTTGTAAATACAGAATCTCTAAAAAACTTACCAATAATTATTGTAAAGATGGAGTGTGATCTACCGGAATGGCCCCTGTCTATCTCACAGCAGGCCCTGATGCCATTAGACTGTCAAAAACCACTTCACTACTTCCAGTTACAACTGAAAACATAATCTGTATGTTTGTTAAGGTCCCTACAGGCCATTAACTGAAACTTGTGAAACAAGACCACTGCATGTGGGTGCAAACTCTAAGCTGCAAGCGCTTGATTTTCCATGAAAATTCTAAGTCCAAAAAGGGATATAACTATGTCAAAAATATTTTGATGCTTACCTGTCCCTGTTGTATGAGTTTCTCTTTTGATAGTTAACTACTTGTCCAAGTTTGAAGTAAACATCTTCAGAAATAACAAAGATATTACAAAATGTCAAAAGTTCTTGCACAACAACAATGATGCAGACAACGACAACATCGCCAGGGCTTTGACAAGAACTTGTCGTTTTCTTCGAAAACAGCCCAGCTGAAAAAAAAACGGGGAAGCAAAAAATGGAAAAGCACTTTCCCATAATATACCAAGAATATCTGAAGAAAAGAAAATGCAATTTCTGAGTGACAGTAAATTACACGAAGAGCATTTACTTCTAAACCCAATAGCTCCTTTACTTTAAATATTTTCAAAAGCAATCCATGGTAGGGATACAAAGTATGCAGTCAAAGGTTAATCTGTAACATCATGGGAAGGTCAAATGCTTCTTTCAGAAGGATACTTTCTAATAGTTGTTGGATTTACAGAAGATGTTTTCAAAGGTTGTATAAAATTTCACACAGTGCTTTTATTAAAGTGCTTTATAGAGGAATTAACCCTTAGGCTACCAAACACGACCCACTGGCCTTTTGTGGACAGTGTAGATCAAGATCAGACTGCACTGAATGTGCAGTCTGATCTTGGACCTACACAGTTCAATAAGGAGATATTTTTATCCAAAAATTAACTTTGAAATAGAAAAGTTCACAGTGATTTTTTTTTTGCAAATTTTTAACAGTGATCCCTGGGACCAGAAATTTTATTAGTCCTGTGAAAAATTTCTGAGTCCCAAATATTTTATATCAACCAACTAATTGTTAAAAGTTCTAAAACTCAAAATTGCTTTTACCATTCTTCCCATGTTTTCACCCTTTACCACATGAGAAAAAAGTTGACAAGTCCATATTGAAAGCATTTGCAGAGGACAACAGTTTTCTACTGAAATGCAAATTAAATGATAGAATTTGTCTTTGATAGGGTCAAAACTTTGTGGGAAAAGGATAAAATGCTGGTTACCAACACTTTTTTCTTTTCCCCACAACGTTTTCCAAAGGTTTTATTCTTGGGGTCAGTAAAAAGTCGGGACTGTATGGTAATGGGTTAAAGACACTAAGAAAAAATGTATTTGAAAACATTTAGGGAAAAGACAAAATGCTGTAATCAAATGCTACTGATAAAATGCCATGTGCATTTCCAAAATTACACCACAGCAAATAGGTATTCCTACTTTGCAAAAGGAAACTGTAAAGTAGTTCTGACTTTGCACTAGAAAAATGGACTGATAACCGAACCCAATTTCTTTATAATATTTGTTTTTCAGTGACTCAAGTTTTGCTGAATTTGTAAATTGAAAACAAAGAAAAATAAACATTGGACTTACTGTTTGTCCATATGCAATCACAGCTGAATTACAGCCATCAATTACAGACTTGATCAGACTTTCCACATATACTGTATACAGTTCATCCTGCAAAATGCAAACATAAAATTAAGAATGGAAATGAGCAATGCTCTGTGAAACGTGGGCTTAATGCAAGGTATCGACCAAGGTCAGCATGTACAGTCTGCACAGGCTTACCTAGGTCGAAACTTTTTGTTATTAGTCAATTTTCTGAAAGTCCAAGGACCAGTTTACCTCATGATTCAGTGGGTTGTTATACAAAAAGGATTTTATGGATGACTGGTTTAGTATAATGCAACACAGAGATGCATTAAGCCCACTTTTGCCAGATCATGGCTCAAACCTATGCGGGTGCCATTGGTCAGCTGCAGGTGTTTTTTAGAGAAAATTCAGTCATAAAAGGGTAAAAAGTGTGTCAAAAATATATTTAGAGTTACTTGAACTTCTGACAAAAGTTCGGAACATCAACTCTCAAAAAGTACTCAGCCAACTTATGACCCAAGATAACTAGCCCTGCACAAACGGAATATCGGATCAGGTTGAGTTGTGTGTGCAAAGAAACGCTTATTGGTTGAGACCCCAGGTCAAATCCAATATGAACCTTTTTACACACACGATGAGACCTGCCTTAGATAATGTTTGTATTTCAGTTAGATCATTTATACATGTAGGTATATAATAAATTACAAACTAAGTTAACCAGATCAGCTTAAGATCTGCTAAGAAAAGATTCTTTACATTATCAAGTTGCAGCTTACTCCAGTTGTTTTTGAATTGAAGACTTCATCAAATGTAAATGCCCTGTCTTTACCCAGCACAGCCTGCTTTGTTGATGGGATCAGCCTAACACAAACTTCTCCTCCTACTTTTTTTTCAAGAAGCAAAAGTCTTACCTGTAATATAAACAGTATAAACAATTAAATAATAATGAAAAAAAAATCAGAGTCTGTATTTACCTAACTATCCTATAAAATATTCTTGGTCTAATTACAGATTTTGATAGTAACACACTTTTGATTGAATAACCTTATTAATTCTAAAAAATCAGAAGTTTCATCACTTTTAAATTGAGAAAATTCTAGAGAATAAGACTAAGAATGTTCTTTAGAATGATTGGTGAATTGCGACCCACGTCCTGCAGACTAAACTTTTTACAATGAAATTGATCAAGATTTTAGACTTCTTCAAATTGTAAGCATTTCCAGATGACAATTTAATAATAGCTTAGTAAAGCTTATTAATATTCAGATGAGATCTGTATTTCTTTATGTTTGTAAGGTAGAAAATATTGTCGTAAAAGGGGACAATATTTGTTACCACCTTTTTCCCTTTCTTAACACGGTTAACTGTTAAACGAATGATAGGTAACATTTTGCATTGGTCCAAATTAAAAGGATCAGCAGACAACAAAATAAATGTGAGTCAAAAAATGAATTTGATTTGCGAAAGGGTAGTAAACTTTGTTGGAAAAGGAGAAAATGCTGGTTACCAGCATTTTCTCCTTTTCTCACAATGTATTACAAACCTTCTTTCTCAGGGTCGTTAAAAGTTGGGATTGTGTAGTAAAGGATTAACCCTTTACCACACGACAAAATTTTAGACCTGTCCAAATTGAAAGCATTTGTAGATGACAGTTTTAATGTGGCTGATATGAAATGATTTTTTTTTGATAGGGTAGAAAACATTGTGGTTACCAGCATTTTCTCCTTTTCCCACAATGTTTTCAAAACCCTTCTCTTTCAGGGGCGTTAAAAGTCGTCATTGTGTGGTAAAGGGTTAAAAGCTTTTTTTTGGATTGTAAAACATGGGACTATTTGGCACAGAGGTAACCCTTCAGGCTTTACAACATAATCCCAAGTTTTAACCACCCTGAAGAAGAAAGCTATCGAAAATATATGTGAAAAAAGGAGGAAATGCTGGTAAACAGCATTTTCTCTTTTTCCCACAATGTTTTCTGTCCTTTCTGGCAAAAATTTCATCATTTGATCCACATTAGAATTGTTGTCTGCAAATGCTTTCAATTTAGGTGTATGCAATATTTTGTCCTTTGATAAGAAGTGAAGATATACAAGAGCTATAAAAACCAGAACTGTCAAAAAGCGGAAAAATACCCCCACCAGCACCTTGTGACTGAAGCAGCACAATCAGAAAATGGAAATAATTTTCAAAACAAAGATCACCTGTGACCTTGACCTTTGACCCATTGACACAAAAACAATGAGAAAACTCTTTGGGTCATGAGGAACACTTGTATAAAGTTTCAGGGTCCTAAGTCAAATGGTCTTTGAGTTAGAGCATGGAAATGAAAAAGTCTACAGATGAACAGATTGACAGGTGGATGGCTGGATGGATGTACATGGTGAAACTAATGAATCCCCCTGTTCTTTATAGGTGGGGGGTATAATAAAACAAGATGGGAAAGTACTCAGATGGTACTCAATTTCAAATGCTATTTTTAACAACATTTCAGTCATTCTACAGCAACAGTACACTTTCTTGTTTTCAGGATCACCTGTCAACACTAAATAGTAAACTGATAGTAACTAAGCAAAGGAAGAAAGACTGTAGATGTTAGATATAGATACAAGCAATTTTGTGTATACATGAAGTTCTTTTCATGACCAATTTCTTGAGTTTGCTTTTCATCATTTTCACAAAACAGTTTCACAATTCATATTCTGGTGTCTCTTATGCCATCTATCTTTTCTAAAGATATTCTTGTTCAGCATGAGAATATACAAAATTTAACCTTACCTTACACCAACTCTGACATTAACTTCTTGTGTTGTTTTTTTCCTTCACTTCCATAGCTGTAACCTGTAGGAATTGAAAAAAGAATATCTACAGGTGAATATACAAAAACAAATATATAACAAGGATAGCTCTATACTTTGTCAAATAGTATACTACTCAAAGTTTGCTAAGCACCAAGAATATTGTTGTAGATATCTTAGGTTGAAGTTAAATTTTTAGATTTTTTTGCCTGTTGAATAAGTACCTTGTGCTTTATTTATTATTGTAGATAAAGATTTTACACTTGTTATGCACTCTTTTGATTTTATTTTCATTTTTAACTGGATGGTCACTAAAATGATTGTTTTTCTGAAACAAGTAAAAAACAGAACTGGAGAAATAAAAACTAGCAACTAATTTGGTATGGGCCTAATAATGAGTATGTGACTTGTTGCTATCAATGACAGCTTGGCATCATCTTTGCATACCTCCAATTGGTTTTGGATAACCATTTGTGGGATAGAATTCCATTCCTCTACAAGGAATGCACTAAGTTGCTGAATGCTTTGTGGCTGGACCTGATGAGCTGAAATGTGGATCTGTAACTCATTCCACATGTGTTCAATTAGATATAAGTCTGGGGAACAGGATGGCAAATCCATACACTGTATACCCTGCCTTTGCAAGTACTCTTGGACAACATGGGCCGTGTGAGAATGAGCATTACCCTAGAAGCATTTTGAAGGTCAGAACACAGTTGAGTTGCAGTCCCAAAGCAGTTTTTCTAGCCTGGATGACCAGATATCGATCATCAGCTGCAGATGTAGTCCTTCTCCTGCCACCACCATGTCGCCTGATAGGTGTGCCATACTGCTGGTACCTCGCCCAGGCTCTGGTGATAACAGTATTGTGCACACCAAATGCCTCACCAACCTCAAGATAAAGAGCCCCTTGTTCCAATATTCCAACTGCCCGCGCATGTCTGCATCTGATAAATGTCTTCTGACATTGGCATTTGCCATATTAACATCAACAACGTTCAGCCTTTCAAAAGAAAGTGAAGAATTAAGAGTGTACACAGTGTATACAAGTTTGGTACATGTATGCAGTTTCTCAAACACTATAAAAATAGACGGTATCTGCATTTGCAAGACTTGCAGAAAGAATTTGCCTGTCATACAAGGTAATGTGTGTACTGGAGACCTTCTCAATAGACCACTGAATGATTTCCAATATTAATATCACAGAAGTATAAATACAGACTCTTATTAGGTTCTAGGAAATGTTGGTGCTTAGCAAACTTTAAGTAGTAGGCCTATATTTCAGTTATAATATCCCTCAGAGTACATCATTACATGTATTATTTTCTTTATCTCTCTGTTTTTTTCCAATTTGTTTCCCATTATCAAATTTATATGTTAACCCTTAAAGTACCTTTCACAACTATAGTTGCTCTGGTGGCCAGTGTAGATCAAGATCAGACTGCAAAAAACATGTAGTCTGATCTTTGTTTGACACTGTTTGCTTTGCTGTGACATTCAAGGCAAAATCAACCTTTATATTGCATTTCTTTCATAATTAGATTTAAAATGTCTGTTGATTTTATTCTAAGCTTTAACCCATAAAGCACCAAATAAAACCAACAAAATTTTCATTAAGTTAAGCCCCCTTTTGCCAGAGCACAGCTCATATCATGATTATAACACAATTTAAGTAATATCACATCCTATCTTAGCCATCCTTTTACCTGTGCAAATGGAAATACTGTAGATGGGTGAAATGGAAACTGTCATGGAGCAAAATTTACAGAGAATTGAATTTGGTGTAAGAAAAGTGAATAACAATACTTTTTCAATAATATTGAAAGGAATGTTATTCTGTTTATAGATACATCTATACTTGTTTTCAGCCAGTTTTTAACATATTTGATGTTTATTTTATGATACTTAAATCATTTTTGTATGTTCATGCCCCTGATGGCAGCATGATTACACAAACTAGGATGGACAGAAATTGCATTTCATGTTTTGGAGTCCTTCAAAGCAAATGCCGTCGTCGTTTCTTATGAATATAATGCCGTCATAAAATACAGTTGTTTTAATGATGACAAACCCCTTGTGTTTTTCTATTCCTTACACCATGTATATTGGTAATTTCTATGTTTAGAGAGCTGAGCTATTTCACACATTTTCAAGTTTTAACAGCGTTTTTTCTTTCTAGCTGTAAGGATGTATCTTTAAGTAATATTTCATCCAGTTTTAGTCATTCAGTATAAGATGTGTCATTATCGGTACTTTGCTACTGCAAATTGGCAATATGAGGGCAAAACGGAAACCATTACAGCATAAATAAACAAGTGACACAAAAATTATGTAAATATAAGAGTTTGCTTTATCCTTTTAACCCTTTACCACACAATCCTGGCTTTTAACGACCCTGAAAATGAAGCCTGTTGAAAACATTGTGGGAAAAGGAGAAAATGCTTGTAACCAGCACTTTCTCCTTTTCTCACGATGTTGTCTACCCTTCCCAAAGCAGATTTCAATTTTTCAGTCAAATATATTTGGTTGTCTGCAATTATGCTTTCAATTAGGAGTGGTCTAAAATTTTGTCATTTGGTAAAGACTTAACCAGTGTTCAGAGATTCTCAGCAAATATCATTGTCCAAATTTTGACATGTAGCTAAGACAACCATTTTGTCCATTTTAATCATTTCACGCAATAGCAATCTATCATTTAAAAGCACACTATCATGCCCTTTTCTCATCTTTTCATGAACCTTACAGTTACTTTCATGTCATCAAAGTGACAAACATGGCATAGATTTAATGTGAGCAAATCAATAGACAGGGAAAGAGTCAGAATTCATTTTTGGACAAGGAAAAGAACATCTAACCTGTTTTCATTGTAAACTGACCTTAAAAATACCTTTAAGCAGCACTGGAAATTGACCGGATGCTTTCCCATAACTTCATGAATCATTAAAAAATAACAGAGTAATTCCAAATGTTGTTAAATGATGCCATACAGGGGGTATTCCTAAAGGTCAGTCTAAAGATGCATTTTCTATGGCATGCTTTGAACTACCAGTAATGGGAATATACAAATGTTGTGTTGTACCTGTGGACAACAAATGAATTATGGAGAAAAAAATATTGTTTTAGACAAAAATGTGACTTTTTAATTGTAATTCTGCTTTTGATACATTTCTTTGGCACAGAGAGCTTCTCTGAAATGTTTACATCTCTAAAAGTTTGATGGGGGCACAAAAACAGAATGTGCAACAAAATATTGCTAGCAAATAATATTCACAAAGATATATGGGAATTCACAGGGTAATGAGAACCAGCTATACGTTCTAAACAATACTAATACTTTCTTACAATACTAAATGGAAATAATTACTTTTAAAATGATTTGACAAATACCATTTCATGATTTCATTCGAAAATTACTTCTTAAATTGTTATATACCCTTCTTCTATTTTTGCAACCATTTTCATTTCGCCCATTTGAAAAGTATCCCATGAGTATTTCAGATCTATGGTCAACCAACCTATTTTCGAGGGGTATTTGTTTTTGAACCTGAAATGATATACAAGCTTTCTTGTGAACTATGAAGTGAATGACATCAATGTAAATTAACAAAATGCAACAAAAACAAGACAGAATACACGTTTTCAACCCTTTTATTAAGACACTCATTATTTTTAGATGTTTTATGATAAAATGGTGTTTAAAACAATTCCCAATCTGTCCTCAGAGGGCATATAAATTGATAGTAGGGACAACATTGCTTTAATATTTGCTATTCTGATATGCTAGTGCTGCTGTCACGAGAGGGCCAATGACCGCCATGACACTCATCTGTCCCTTTCATTGCGCTTCAAAAACTAGAGGAAACTGATTTAAACATGTTTGTTTATTTTTGTTAAAACAGTTCTTTCTTGTGATAGTAAACATATTATTAGATTTGGTGTACATGTTGTTTCTTTATGAACTATTCTACAGATAGAGATTAAAAGCCAAGAAATGAGGGCACAATGTGCCAATTCAGCTTTTGGCACAAGATTGAAAGATATACTATGTTGTTATCATTGAATATGCCTGATTCAAACATTTATGGTTACAGATGCATTTAAAAGTGATCTGTTGGATTCTAAAAAGATTTTGGTAATCAGTAGATCTACCTCATATAGATATGTGTGAACTAAAATATTCAATTAAGAACTTTGAAAACTTGACAGTCTACCTCACTGGCCCTCGATCTTAATCTAAAATCGTTGCATGTGTGTAACCTAACATTATTAGGTTACACATAAGCAACGATTATAAATTAAGATCGAGCCAGTGATCAGCCTATACCATATGAGATCATCCAACATGGATATATATAATGGACCTTCTAGGCAAACAAATGAGACCTTGCTTAAACCTTTAGCACATAACCCTGAGGTCATTTTAAAACATTGTGGGAAAGGAGAAAATGCTGGTAGCCATTATTTTCTCATTTTCCCACAATGTTTTCTAACCTTTCAAATATAAATTTAAATTTTTGAGTCACATTTATATTGTCATCCGTAAAAGCTTTAATTTGGACAAGTCTTATAGATCTAGATTTACTTTGTTGTTTGGTAAAGAGTTAAACAATAGATATACCTATCTTGCCAAGAAATAAGAGAACACCCAGACATTGCTAAATACTTCTCCTGAATCAAGCCTTCCACAAGCGGTCTCCCTAATCAGCGTTAGGAAATGTCAGGAAGCGTTGTAAGCCCTAATGTTCCATCTTTCATGTTTTTTTTTTAAATATATAGATAGATCTAGTAATGGAAAGTGACGCTGAGTCGGCAGGAAGATCAAAGGTCATTCGCTCATTGATGCAAGATTCAAGTCGGAGTGACCATGTAAACTTTACAAATATTCGGCAAACCTCGGGTGATCCCTTGAATTAGATCATAGGCCTCTGAAACTCCATTGGTCTATCAAGGGGTAATGAAATTTTTATTATTGGACACTGTTACTATAAATAGCACATTGGGAGATTCCCTCTGTATCGTATATAGTAAGACTATATACCATATAGAGGGAGTCACCAATGTGCTATTTATAGAAACAGTGTTGATGAAAATTTGAATATATATTCCGTGATATACAGGCGATGCACCAATGTGCTATATGTGTTCGATGATCGACCAAGGACAATTTTAGTGTTCCGTGATAGACCAATAGAGCTTCAAAGGCCTGTGGTTAGATGTAGTTACGGGATCGGCCGAGTTACATGACGAGTGGCCTCAGATATCTTCTACACAAAACAAAAAGGAAAATAATATTGCTAAGTACGCGAAATACCTTGAATGGAAAAAACGGATCTGATCCATCTGTATCAGGGATCTTATATGTGTATATACGATCCCTGATCTGTATGTAACACGGGTTTCTACAACATTTCAGCAAAATCATTGTTACGCCATGTACTCATGCACCCTTTCTAATTGATCATCTGTCAACGCAGGGATCGTATGCACACGATCCCTAGTCAGCGTAACGACATTGACTGGCGGGGGGGGGGGGGAGTTGGGGGGGGTCGAGCTAGTCTCAATAATGAGATGCTACGGTGATTTTTTTTATATTCGGACACTTTACTGTAGACCGTAAAAGAGGCGACCAATCACAAAGTAAAATCGCATTTGGTGACAGTTATCTGTACTGTTGGGGGGGGGGGGATAATTAAGCCATGTTTTGCAAATTATTTGCTTTTATTTACGATGAGGGTTTGCTAGTTGTAAATCAGATCTTGTCTAACAACTAGGGGGTTTGTTTTCGTATCTTTTGTGGAAGGCGTCTTTTCTGCATTTTTCTCGAAACACGAGACGAAGTGCTCAGAATCATATATTGAAAACGTTGATTGTGGCGACACAGATTGAGATAGTGTGGACATCAAAACCTCAGTTTGATTAGCCTAGATCTAGACTTAATCTGATTTTTTCCAGATTTTCTAAATTTGAAAGTAACAAATGGTTAGCCAGTCAGAAGCTGTGTTACTTTCAACTGAAGAAAACTCTGGAGAATAAGACGAAGCAGATGTTCATAAGAATGTTTGGTGAATACGTACTCTGGACATAGACGGAATTCGACTACTTTAATAAGTTAAGTAATAAACAACTCCGACCCGGAGCAATATGACTCATGAAAACATCTTGGGAAAGGACAAAATTCTGGTTAAGTTCAGCCGTCGGTAGCTCAGTCGATAACGTTAGTAGACGATTGAAACCAGGGTGTCCCTGGTTCGAATCCCAAACTCGGCGATTCACCCCCCCCCCGATAGATGATATTCAATATCCATTCCTCTCTCACCACTACGGTGGCACAAAAGTGACATGGAAGATATATTTTATACTACGTGCGCACGCAGTAGCTAATACGTGCGCACATATTAGTTATTATGTGCGCACACAGTAGCTAATATGTGCGCACGTAATAACTAATACGTGCGCACGCAGTAGCTATTACGTGCGCACGTAATAAGTAATACGTGCGCATGCAGTAGTATTACGTGCGCACGTATTTGTTATTACGTGCGCACGTAATAACTAATACGTGCGCACGTAATAGCTAAAGTGACATGGAAGATATATTTTATACTATGTGCGCACGCAGTAGCTAATACGTGCGCACGTAATAAGTAACACGTGCGCACGCAGTAGTATTACGTGCGCACGCAGTAGCTAATACGTGCACACGTAATAACTAATACGTGCGCACATAATAACTATTACATGCGCACGTATTAGCTAATACGTGCGCACGCAATAGTATTACGTAGTATAAAATATATCTTCCATGTCACTTTTGTGCCACCATACACCACTGATCACCGTTTCGACGATGGCTATTTAGAAAAGCGTGCCAATGGTTTGGACAATAAATTGTGCGAAGAACCGGTAAAAAAGAAACATTTGTTCCACCGCTGCGACATAACCGAAATAATGTTGAAAAAGGCGTTGAACACGTTACAATGAAACACTTTTAAATCAATCATATTCTGACGACTCCTCCAAGAGCCTGACCGCTGCATCTACTTGCGATTACCTCCTAACCGATTCACATGATTTCTGAGTTCTAACGACACCGAGAAAGTAGGTTCCTGAGAAACAAAAAGGTCTTACCAGCGAAATACTGTAAAACACGGGATTATTCAGATTTGATAGAAATAGTAGCGCAGTTCTTCGCTACGTAAAAATTGAATTTTTATCACTCAAAATTGACAAATTGAAATTCGGATATTTATACGTAGAGCCTAACATGAAACTAAAACATTAGACATGAGTATTAATAAATTAACTGATTAATTAATTTATTCATTTATATTTTTGTTTATGTAGGTTAATTATAATGTTTAAAAGATCTGTCTCATGTAAATTTTTTAAAACTCTGGGATTTTGAAAGTAGGCCTATTTGCTTGATGTAACAAAACATGGTTTGATTTTAGCACTCCCAAAATCATTTGAAAGAAACATGAGACACAAATCACGTGGTATAGAATTCT
This sequence comes from Hippopus hippopus, assembly GCA_946811185.2. NCBI lineage: Eukaryota > Metazoa > Mollusca > Bivalvia > Cardiida > Cardiidae > Hippopus > Hippopus hippopus. The sequence continues at coordinate 25,685,456 of OX328110.1, read as the reverse complement.
ACTTTTGCACATGCGCAGATTCTTTTCGGCCGCGGAGTTCTTAAATGGAAGAAGCATTGCTGAATTTCTCGGCTTATGGGTAAAATTCACCATATTCTGGAAAGATCTATAATTGTCAGGTATGACTATTATGAAACGATAGAATAACGCATGATTTGCGAAGTTTGTTTTCCATGTTTCGAATGTATATTGCGTAGAAAAGCGATCCCAAAGCCTCCAGATATAGGTATATAGTTCTGTGCGGCCATCAAGACGATTTTTAGTTCACTGTCCATAAAACGTAAAAATAGAACAGAACACTTCAAAGAATTAAGCGTACGAGATAGCAAGATGTCTGGAGTTTATTCTGTTTGCGCGCATTTACCTTTCTGAAAACTTTCGCGCAATGCAACAAACATAAAACACCTGTGGGATATCTTAAATTAGCTGAAAGAAACATGGCAATATGGTAATGACGTCACATTTACCCAGAATCCATACTCGCACCTGCTTATTACAACAAAACTGATGACCTGGTACAGAATATCCAATCAACGTGCAATACTGATCATATGGTCGAAAATACCCAATCAGCGCATAGAGATTTACTTCGTCTGCAGCGTTTGTAAAATGGCAGCTTACAAGTTGGAACTGACTGTTGTTCTCTGTGTTTTAAGCAAATTTTATTCATACAGGATTGGAAAAAGGCTATTCCAGGTATGGATTTTATATTATGCATACATTTTACACAGTTTTCGAAGGTAATTTTAAACTTTTTGACGTAAATACTGTGTAAAAATCAATCTAAAGAAAGAGCCTAGAAGTCGAAGAAATTCAACGGCTGGCAAAACATTAATCTCTTTCATTTGAAATGCCCATTCGAATTATGTGCCTGGAAAAAGGTCATCGTTTCTTAAAAGAAGTACTCTTTGCTATTGAAAAGCGGATATTATCTTTTTGGAACCAAGGTTTAGTAAAACGCTGTATTTACATGTTGCTTGCAAGAAAGGGTAAAATTTAATGACATCAGGCTGCGTCACGTGTTTACAAGAGAAATGAGACGATGCTACCAGTAAGTGATTTAAGTTTGATAATTTATAGGCAGAGAGAGAGAGAGCAGCTACAGCAGGTGCAACTTTAGAACTAGTTGCAAGGAAATACTTACAACTTACTCGTAGGTCTGGCATATTTCCTGTCCTGTGGCAGTCAGTGAACTTTTCGCTCCTGTCAGAATTAGAGTGATATGTGTCAAAGGTCAAAATCAATTTGATGTGGAATAATCATTTCAATACATCCTTGCTCATTATAACAGTTCTCATTTTAACCCATTTTCTGCTGAATTAAGTGATTTTTTTTTTTCAATAATCCATTATTTATTGTCAAATACTTGGTTTTAAGTGGGCATTAGGAAACTTATGGTAAGGTATCCATGTGAGCAGACCAAGATAAGACTGTGTGGTTAGTAGGCTGATCTTGTTCCACTCTTTCAGCAATTGATATCTGAGGTCGCACAAAGCAGGGTACTTTTAAAGCAGGCCTGTCACTGCCAAAATTTAGACACATCCACATCAAAAGCATCTGAGCCCCACTCTGTGAAGAGGGGGCTAAATGCATTTTTGAAAAGTATCGACCCATGTCGGCCTGCGCAGGCTGACACAAGTAAAAACTTTTGGCCATCTTTAAATTTTCTGCATGTCAAAGGATAATTCTACCTCATGATTTAGTTGGTTATTTGACAAAATGGATTTTATGGATCCATAATTGCGTGGGGTCTTGCTTTATATAATGCATCACAAAGATGCATTAACCCTTTACCACACAATCCCGACTTTTAATGACTCTGAAAAAGAAGGCTTTAGAAAACATTGAGAGAAAAGGAGAAAATGCTGATAACCAACATTTTCTCCTTTTCGCACAATGTTTTCTACCCTATGTAAGACAAAAATCATCATCTTAGCAACATTTAACCCTTTGCCACACGACCAATTTTAGACCTGTCCGAATTGAAAGCATTTGCAGAGGACAGTTTCAATGTGGATTATATGAAATGATTTTTCTTTGACAGAGTAGAAAACATTGTGGGAAAAGGAGAAAATGCTGGTTACCAGCATTTTCTCCTTTTCGCACAATGTTTTCAAAAGCCTTCTCTATCAGGGGTGTCAAAAGTCGTCATTGTGTGGTAAAGGGTTAATTTGTCGTCTGCAAATGCTTTCAATTTGGTTCAAGCCAAAGTTTTGTTGTTTGGTAAAGTGTTAAGCCTCCTTTTGCTAAAGTATGGCCCATTTGGAAGCGACATTTTATTTGTGGCTTAGATGATTAGATTTAACCCTTTACCACACGGCAAAATTTAAGACCTATCCAAATTGAAAGCATTTGCAGAAGACAATTTCATAGTGGCTCAAATGACGCAACTTTTCTTTGGTAGGGTAGAAAACTTTGTGGGAAAAGGAGAAAATGCTGGTTACCAGCATTTTCTCCTTTTCCCACAATGTTTTCAAAAGGCCTCTTCTTCAGGGGTGTTAAAAGGCGTCATTATGTGGTAAAGGGTTAAAAGGTAACATTACACTGGCCTCTACTATGTTTTCAAGTTCTCTTCCTCGGGCTCTTCAGGATTTTTTTCAATGCATTTTCAGTTAAGGTAATACATGAACCATGCTCTGTGAAAAGGGCGCTTAATGCAACTGCAAAAGAATATCGATCCAGGCCAGCTTGCACAGTCCCTGCAGGCTGACACGGATAAAAATTTTTGCTAATCTTCAATTTTTTACATGTCAAAAGGTCTCATAATTCAGTTTGTTGTTAGACAAAATGGATTTTTATGGAAAAAAATTATGAGATGACTTTCTTAGAGTGAGTGAGTGAAAGAGTGAATGAGTGGGTGGGTGGATGGGTGAATGAATGGAACATTATCCTCATTGTTTCAGTTTCTTATAGGTATATGCGCGTCTTTTCATACTTTTTCTATTATGGCTATTGTTAACCCTTTGGCTGCTTAGCACAACTTGCTGACCTTTTACGGATAGGGTAGGTCAAGATCAGACTGCATGGATCGTGCAGTCTCATCTTTGATCTACACTTTCCACAGGGAGATATTTTTCTCCAAAAAATAAGTTTAAAATAGCATTATCCAGGTTTTTACCATCAGCTTGAAAGTTTCATTTAACTTATCTGGCAGGATAAGGATTAACAAGGGCTGTGTAGTTTTGAAACCCCGCAAATCGTCTTATAAAGCCTATTTTTCCCTTTTCATTCAGATTTTATCCAAGTGAGAACAGAAGTGTAAGACACAAACTTCAAGGTCGAAAATCTGCTCGAAGTCCCTGAAGCAAACAGCTGCAAGAATTTCTTGAAGCCGAAACAAAGCAAATTACCCAAGAACAAGAACAGCTTACTGTCTGTTGATGAAGCAGGAAGTGCTCATAGCCCAGAAGCAAAAACTGTATGTTCAAGTTAATAGTTAAAATGCAAAATCATTTCTCATCCCTCTGTCTGCTTCTCATATTGACTTTATATGTGTGAAACTTCTTAGGGCTACCTGTCAGTTACAAAACCACCTGCTAATAAATGTGAGCAAAGGAAAATGCTGCAACAAATTTGAAATAGCCTATTCTTAATATTTTGTCTATGTACCACACTATTTGCTAAATCATAGGATTATAGTGCAGGCCTGGAAAGTGAAAAGTTGCAAACACATTGGTTGCTGGATGTATGGTGCAGAATACATAGATCATAATTACTAAGCCGGTTGGTTAATGCACACATGCAGCTATACAAATGAAAATACATGTGAAAAAGCAGCTAGACTTGACTTGGGACAAGCCTTTTGAACTTTTTCATGCTTTTAATCTAGGTTTTTCGAATATCATGCACTGTGGCGCTGTGGCCATTAATTAAGTGTAGTTGTTTGTTAGTAACATAGAAAACCCCTGCCCCCCCCTTCTTTGTGGCTCAGTGGCAAAGTGTAGGTCTTGCATAGGTCTCGTGACCTGGAGGCCCCTGGGTTGAGCTTCTTGAGATCCACTGGGTTTTTCATGGGAGTGTCCTTGGGCAAGACACTTCAGAGCCCTAGCCCTACCCAAGTACTGGTGAAACCCAGGAAATACATAGATATGTGAGCTGTTGCCATGATATGACTGAAACAATGATGAAAATCGCATAAAACACCTTTCAATCAATCAGTCATTCAAATCAAATGACCAAAACATGTTAAACCCTAAATGTAAGACAGAGGGATTGCTGAGCTAGATTTTGCAGATATATTTCCCAGTTCTTTCATCAAAGAAAGTGTAATCAAACTAGATTCAGTTTCCGGTCTTGAAATGAACTCATCTGGAGTTTCAGTCAATAAAAAGAAAAGAAAAAAAACTAACGATATGCTATCTGTGGTTTATGCCACGATTCTGCTAGTCTTAGATGGCATAATTAGGGCGGCATCTCATTTTTTATTTGCTGATAAATTGCAGATCAAGGTCAGACTGCACAGAATGAGCAGTCTGATCTTGGATCTGGACTGTCTGATATGTTGAGATATGTTTGATATCAGTCTGGTAAAAACAGCCATGAAATGACATTTTCTGTTATAAGTGGGAACTGTTGATTTCGTTTTTTAGCCATCTATGATTTAACCCTTATCCTGTTAAATGAATTGAAAATTTCAAGCCATTGCTATTTCAAAGTTATTTGATGGGGGAAGATATGACCTAATGCAGTCTGATCTTGATCTAAGCTGTCAGCAAAGGATCCATGAGTCATGTTTAGCAGCCTAAGAGTTGATTACATCTCTCTGCTGTTTCAAAAGGACAGTCAGTGACAACTTCATTCTAAACTCCTCAGAGGTAAAGAAAAATAATATACATTTACTTATACTTAGGTTTGGTGTAAAGAGTCGAAAAATAATGTGACATGATACATGCTTCTAATGAGAATTAAGCATGTTTGTTTCAATGGTTATCCTTCATAAATGCACTAAATAGTGTCCTTATGGAGGAAACACTGAAAATTGAAATCGACAAGGTGACAAACACCTGTTTCTGTTTGATTACAATCTAGTTGGCATTTCATGTTTCTGCCACTCCCATCCACCTGCCATATTTTCAACCCCTTTATCCACCAAATGATTAATATTTCATCAACAATGAAAAAGGGATGCAGAGGACTTTAAAAGTACCTACGTAAAACAATCTGATATTGTGAAACCTCTGTAGCGTGTCACTTACGGTACTTTTTTTTCCGTGAATGCGTTCGGTTTTCTGATATTTGCCTCATCTCTCCGTTTTAGGTAAACTGTAGTCACATCTAACGTAGTTGACCGTAGTGGGGAATGACTGTAGTTTGCTGTAGTTGAACGTATTAGACATAGTTGAATGTAGTTGCATGTAGATAACCGTAGTTCAACATAGTAATGAAAGTAGTTTTAACTTATGTTTTGCCCGCAGTAAGCACATTATTTGTCAATATGTTCAAAAATTGGTTACAGTTGACTACATCCTACTGTGACCATAGTTTGAATGTGGTTGACCTTAGTTAATAGTAATTGACCCTAATTAAGCGTAGTATGTTCTGTGTGTAGTTAGACATAGTGATACCCTAGTTAACCCTAGGGCTCCACTTTGCTTGCAGTTGACCCTACTTAACCATAGTGTGTACTGTAGTTGACTGTAGTTTTGGAAGAACATTGTTTCTATCTTAGAGGCATGGCAGAATAAGAGATCAGAAACATTGGCTGGTCAAATTCCAAAAGCATGATGACCATAACTTACCAGCACTGAGCAGGCGCAGCCACAATGTTTTAACATAGCTTAACACAGATGAAATTTACAGTAGTTGCGCTTACTTAGGACGTAGTTTATATGTAGTGTAACATAATTACTTGTAGTTAGACATAGTGATACCCTAGTTAAGCCTAGCCACTTTGCCTGCAGTTGGATGTAGTTGACTACTTTCATATAGTTAACCTACTTGGAATTTCCATATTTCCCCTTTTTGCCAATTTTGAACCTACTTCGAATGTACTTCACCCTAGTTGACCGAAGTAACACTATGGCTGACTATATTTGAAATGAATTATGGACAACTACATGCATTACAAGTTTAATAGTTGGCATGTCCATGGTGTAGAGGTAAAATACCTGGACACATCGTCCCAAAATAAATGTCCTGTAAAATCGTAAATTTATCGGAGGTATATAAATAGTTTACGTAAAAAGACGGACAATTCATTAAGTGACAAGTTAAAGTGGTTTCACAATAGCACTCAAACTAAAATTTATGATGTAAACACAAGTAAAAACACTGCCCTAGTGCTAGGTTCTAGCTAGGCTTTTTTTAGCACAAAAAGCCATCTGCATGAGTTAACTCTTTACCAAACGACAAAATTTTAGACTGGTCCAAATTGAAAGCATTAGCAGACGATAAAATAAATGTGATTGAAAATTTGAAATTTGTTTTGGGAATCCATTTGAAAACATTGTGGGAAAAGGAGAAAATGCTGGTTACCAGCATTTTCTCCTTTTCCCACAATGTTTTCAAATGGTTTTTTTCTCAGGGTCGTTAAAAGTCGGGATTGTTTGGTAAAGAGTTAACCCTTTGTCAAACAACCCCATTGTGTAATGACCCTCAGAAAAAGGCTTCTGAAAATAATGCGTAAAAAGGAGAAAATACTGTAGGATTTTTCCCCTTTCCACAATATCTTTTATAAAGATAAATAACATCATTTGAGCCACACTTAATTTTGTCATCTGCAAATGCTTTCAATTTTGAAAAATCTGCAATTTTGTACACAGGTAAAGAGCTAATGTTTTTTTCAATGAGTACAAATTACAATGCTGGCAATGTTTGAAGGCGTCTGTTGCCAACTTTTTGTAATGGAGGGGTTTTTATGCTGCCATGCCCCAATATTGATGTACTTTTAGAGATATGTAGGTTATGATCAGCTGGCATGGCACATCTGATCGTGTTCTACTCTTCCCACTTCTCTAATGGGCAGTTTTGTTTGTGATCCACATGAATTGCAAAGACATAATTAACAAAAGTTATTTCTAAAATAAGAAGATCAAAGTAAGAAGCAAGAAGAGAGCAGAATTAATTAACCCTTTATCACACAATCACAAAGTTTTAATGACCTGGGGGGAGAGACACCATTTGAAAACACAGTGGGAAAAGGAGAAAATTTTGGTAACCAGTATTTTCCTCCATTTCCCACAATTTTTTCTTACCTTCCAAAGATAAATGCCAACATTGAAGTAACATTTAATTTGTTGTCTACAATTGCTCTCAAATCTGACAAGTCTAAAATTTTGTCTAGTAAAGAGTTAGATTCAACGAGTTTACACCCTCATTCACACGGTGCCAAGTCTAAAAGCACGGACAGAAACTAGGGGTCATGGTTTGGATCCCCAGCATGGCAAATTTCTTTCGGAGGATTGATAATAGTCATTGCAACAGGATTCATTCTTTTGGCCGGTGATTATTGTTCAACGATGTGGGAGAGCGGCCAGTGATCAAGAGTAGCTTTTGACATATATTTTGGGAAGTACTGGTAAAAGAAACATCAGAAAATGAAAATGAAAGTTGAAAAACAACATTATGATAATAATTTATCAATATGACTGTGTACCTTCTAAATTCTGTCCCTCCCTCTTCCCACTGGTCCAGATGTTTGTGGTCAGAAATCACGTGTTTTGTTTTCATTATAAATTTCATGACATTTTGATAGTTCATTATCTAAATTTGGTAAAAATCTATTGATACAAAATGATTGCAAAGATGCAAAACTAGTATTTCGTTTAACCCTTATCCTACCTAATAAGTTAGATAAAACTTTCAAGCTGATAGTTAAAACTCAAATAATGTTATTTTTTCGAGCAAAGTATCCCCTTATCTGATTCTGTGCAGTCTGATCTTGATCTATGCTGTCTGCAATAGGTCAGTGAGTTGCACTTAGCAGCTTAAGGGTTAACCCTTTTCCTGTTAACCCTTTACCAAACAATCCCTGGTTTTTAAGACCCAGGGGAAGAAGCCTTCTGAAAACATTGTGGGAAAAGGAGGAAATGCTGGTAACAAGCATTTTCTCCTTTACCCACAATGTTTTCTACTCTTCTAAAGTCAAGTTTCAATTTTTGAGTCACATTTATTTTGTCGTCTGCAAATGCTTCCAATTTGGACTAGTCTAAAATTATGTTGTTTGGTAAAGAGTTAAATAAGTAAAACCTTTAAGCAGAATGGTAAAAACCCCAAATAATATTATATAAATCTGACTTTTTCGAGCAAAATATCTCCTTATCAGACAGTGTAGATCCAAGATCAGACTGCAAGTTCTGTACAGTCTGATCTTGATCTACCCTGTCCATAAAAGGCCAGTGAGTGGCCTTTAACAGTTTAAGGGTTAATATGTGTATCATGGTACTAAGACTTTTTACATCGATATTGTCAAGTAACTGGGAAAAAAAATCACTTGGTTTCTGGCGTAATCAAACATGTGCATGCTTGTTCCATGTTTCAACCATTACTTTTCACTGGTTTACATACAGTAAAACCTCGGTAGTTTGTAGTGCAAGGGACCAAAGTTTTTTATTCGAACTAAACGTACAAACCAAAAGGTGTGACTGTGTTCGGGTATTTTCGGTGCTGTTTACAGAAATAGACAATCGCATTTTCGTAGCATTACCCTAAACTGGTACCCATTACAATGGTAGCCTTGCAAATCATTGGTTCACAGAATTATGGTCCGATCAAGAAAAAATGCCAAAACTGTATTAGAGTACCTATAGAATTGATTACAAAATCATTTTTAAATTTCATCATTTAGTTAGCATCATGAAATAACATCATTCAGTTCCATCCAAACATTTGAAAGAAAACCGACCTTGAGCTACATCACTATCCCGCAGCTATTTTAAACTTGATTCATGTGACTTTGCTGGGTTTGTCAAAAAATGATTGTAAGGTGATAAAGTTGGCGCCAATTTGAAGTCGCATGGTTTGAAAATATTGCCACATGATCCAGCAAATGCCCTAGATACGCCATCTTCTGTTTGTTAGTAAAACTGCATGTAAAGAAGAATTTTAGGGGGTGGGTTAAATGGTGTAAAGTAAGAAGGTGCTGATAACATCCTTTTTGCTTCCAGAATATTTCTTTCCATTTAAAAGTTGTATTTTGGAGATAAAAGGTGACTTAGGAGTGATATCCAAGTCAAGGAATTTACAGTGAAAATTGAGGCCAAACAAGCCGCTAGACGGTGCTGATGTTTATCATGATGAAAAAATTATCCGTTGTTTTATACGTTTGTTGAATTTCTTTGGAGTGATTTCCCTTTTGGAGATAAAGCACTCGCAGTGCTTAGACCGTTATCTTATGTTTTTCCCATGTCGCGTATTTTAAGGAATTTCGGAATTGTCAGTTGTCATTTTAATTGATTAATTGACGTTACAAACCAATTGACGCCTTCAATTACATTTGTAGTTCAAAACTGATTTGTACCATCGACATCGTCAATCAACAGGACTGGTGTGAAAATCAAGGTTGGTCGCGACTTTTCACACCTTCGTAAATTTTCAAGTGGATTTATTGACATAGGAACTAAAGGTATGAATTTGTGTTTGAATAATACTTTGGGGACATGAAATATTCTACGAACTATGAACCACTGATGTTCGAAGAATCCGGAGCAATTTAACATTGATAAAGAAGGATGAATATCGGACCGCAGGTAGCAAATGAACTAACACATAGCTGCAAACCAGCGACATGCAAACTAACCAGATTCCACTGTATGTGAACTTTTCAGCAAGGGTTTCAGGTTTAAGCAGAGAAACTGTTAGAAAAGGTAGGTGGAAGAAAACACCATGTTTTAAATGTTCCAGAATGGTCTTGGGTTGAGAAAAGGAGTAAAACAGTGTAATTATGTAAGTATTTTTTTTTAATTATTATTATTTTTTAGTAAACATGGCTCTAGAGAAGGATTTCAAGATAAGGCACAGAAGCAAACAGAAAGACTGATTGATTGTATGTTGTTTAACACCGTTTTCAGCATTACTTCAATTATATCGCGGTGGCCTGTGCACTATGCTTCCCAGGAGTTTCTTTTACCAGTACTCAGCACAATATTCTTTCCAAGCCACTGGCTGCTTTCCCATATAACTATCGCGGAAACAATGGTCAGTGGTGAGAGAGGAATGAAACCTGTTGCAATGACCAAAACAGAAAGGTACTTAGAGTTGACATTTTTGAAGAGTATTACTTCATTTTGTGGTAAACTTGTATAATGAAACTACAGAAACATAAATGTAGTGTGTATGATGACTTTGCGTTTTTAGCTCACCTGAGCACAAAGTGCTCAAGGTGAACTTTTGTGATAGTGCTGTGTCCGTTGTGCGTCGTCCGTCGTCAGTCGTCAACTTTTACCTTGTTTACACTCTAGAGGCCAGATTTTCAGTCCAATACTCATGAAACTTGGTCAGGATGTTTGTCTTGATGATATCTCCGACGACTTTGAAAATGGGTCATGTCTGGTCAAAAACTAGGTGACTAGGTCAAATCTTAGAAAAACCTTGTGTACACCCTAGAGGCCACATTTTGAGTTCAATACCCTTGAAACTTGATCAGGTTATTTGTCTTGATTATATTCCAGATGAATTTGAAAATGGGTCATGTCTGATAAAAAACTAAGTCACTAGTTCAAATCTAAACAAAATGTGTACGCTCTAGAGGCCATATTTTCATTCCAATACTCTTGAAACTTGGTCAAGATGTTTGTCTTGATAATATCTCTGATTATTCTGAAAATGAGTCATGTCAGGTAAAAAACTAGGTCACTGGGTCAAATCATTAAAAAACCTTATGTACACTCTAGAGGCCACATTGTCATTCTGATACTAATGAAACATGGTCAGAATGTTTGTCTTGATGATATCTCAGAAGAGTTAAAAAATGGGTCACATCAGGTCAAGAACAAGGTCACTAGATCAAATCTTAGAAAAACCTTGTGTACACTCTAGAGGCCACATTTTCAGTCCAATACTCTTGAAAGTTGGTCAGAATGTTTGTCATTATATCCTGGAAGAGATTAGAAATGGGTCACATATGGTCAAAAGGCTCAGGTGAGCCTCTCAGGGCTATCATGGCCCTCTTGTTGGTATATAAACATGTAGATTTTTAAACCTTTACCAAATGACAAAATTCTACACTGGTCCAAATTCAAAGGATTTGTAGATTACAAAAAGAAATATACTCAGATCATGGGATTTGTATCAGAAAGGATAGAAAACATTGTGGGAAAAAGAGAAAATGCTGGTTACCAGCATTTTCTCCTTTCCTACCATGTTTTCAGATGCCTTCTCCTTCAGGGTCGTTAAAAGTTGGCTTTGTGTGGTAAATGGTTAATTAAAGAAGAGAGACAGACTAGCAGGTAGAGTCCACCTAGATATCATTTGGCAAACCTCAGGTGATTTGATGATCAAGATGTAGGAACAGAATTAGCCAAGTAAAGACAAAAGCCAAGACATTTGTGCCAAGTCAGTGGAGTGCTAGAGGTTAACTCTTTACCAGACAACAAAATTTGGATATGTCTAAATTAAAAGCATTTGTAGGCAAAAATGGATTGTTCCCTCAATGAAGGGATTTCTCTTTGATAGGGCAGAAAACATTGTGAGAAAAGGCAGCCAAAGCTTCTACAGGTTGTTTAAACACGAGATCGTTTTTAACCCTATACCACATAATCCCGAGTTTTAACGACCCTGAGAAAGAATCCTTTTGAAAACATTGTGAGAAAAGGAGAAAATGCTGGTAACCAGCATTTTCTCCTTTTCCCACAATGTTTTCTACCCTTCCCAAAACAAATTTCAGTTTTTGAGTTGCATTTATTTTGTTGTCTGCAAATGCTTTCAAATCGGACCAGTCTAAAATTTTGCCGTTTGGTAATGAGTTAAAGAGTTAACCGTTTACCACTCAGAGAAAGAGAGACTTGACTTCTATAACATTGTAGTATGGGACACATAAATTACGGATTGAAGGCTTTGAGATTTGCAGAGAGAGAGCAAGAGAGCAAGGTGTATAGAGGCAAAATGTCCTTGAATTTGCAATTAATGACTTGATTCCCGGAATAGTTCAAGCATGGGTATAATTGAAGGCTTATGCGTTTGATAAACACTAATGACCGGAGGAAAATGTTTCGGTGTTGAGTTTTTGGATGGGCTTATTTTTAGGTGTCCAGATATTTCAAGGGATTATAACTGTTCTTTGGATTTGTAACCTCTATTAACTCTTAGACTATGATAAATACATAACACTTTTTCAACGGCCACTAGTACTAACGGCCACCAGCACAGCTCCACTGAGAGGTGACTGACTGAATTGGCATTTATTTATCGTTGCCACCAGTTGCCCAAATGGGCGACACCTCCGAAGGCTGTTACTTTGGTTACGGGAGATAGTGCAAGATACAGGACGAAACACATGTTAAGGTCAACCGCCCCTAACTCATTGGTAAACATCAACATTTTCATAAAGACCATTCGGCCAATCTCGGCAGCTTCCATCTTTCAATATGAGAGTTAGGGGCCGTAGACCTAAAGTTACGCCTGGTTCTTTTATGTTAAATAATCGTATATATGAGTTATGGTTTCATGTGGAAACTGTTTATCTTACAGCTTCCTTTTGATTTTGTCAGATTTTTTTTTTAATTATGTTGAATTATATTGTATATTGTATTTGCAACATTGAGAAGTTCATTGTTTAATGGGTACAATTTAAACTAATATTTGGATAGAAATACATTGTGAACTGATCTATTAATCTGATAATATGTGAATAAATACTGCAATTATGCCAGTTCATCCTCACTAGACTGAATGAATTAAGGAATGAAGAGAATTTTTTTTTGTTTTCATGGAGGTATGAAAAAAAAAAACCTAATCACACTGCTTCGCGGTTTCATACAAAAGTGCGATTAGGTTTTTTTTTTTCATACCTCCATGAAAACAAAAAAAATTCTCTTCATTCCTTATAATTCAATATCACAGACAACAAATATGCACTTAAATAATTCTAACTGCTCTTTTTTGTAAATCCAACATAGCGTATTTATTTACTGTCCTTTTCATTGATATTTCATAGCGCGGTAAAACTGCTCCTTCATGACGTAAAAATGACGTAATTCATGATGTAATTATAGTATTGAACATTTGCAGATTGAGTGGATTTATTATTAGAAGTTCAATACGCTAGAATTAAGTTGAAAATAAGATTGTTTAAACCCAGCAGAGTAACAATGAGTTTTCAGCTCTCTCTTTGAATTTACTGTTGGATTTTTTTTTCAGCATTCAGAAAAAGTAAATTCAGCTAGCAATTTGAACTTCGGACTCGATATAAAATTAGAACGAAAAACATTATGAAATCTCTTATACATGTTTGTTTACATTAGTTTGACTGCAAAAGTAGTTCCGGCACTGCTGATTTTTTTTTTCATGGAGATATGAAAATTTTTTTTCAGCCAATCAGAACTCGCCAATGTTCATGAAAACAACTTATATTGAATTATACTAATTTGACAATGATAAATTTTATATGTATATGTTATAATATATGTAAGTTATTATTGGTCATTGTCTATTTAGAGTATGTTTATTGACAGGTTTTTTATGCTCCCTGAAGGGGGAGCATATGGTCGCCGCTTTGTCTGTCTGTCCGTCCATCCGTCTGTCTGTCCTTCCTTCCTTCCATCTGCCCGTCTGTCCGTCCGTCCATCCATCCGTCCATCCAAAGACATTTCTCCACAACCCCTGGACCAGATTGGATGAAACATCATATATATTAACTCCTTAGGATATTGCGCCAATGTGTTTTTCCCGGTTTTCCAATTTGAGGCTGTGTCTTGGAAAAAGGCGGTTTCTTGTAAAATTCCAATTTTTACTAATATCTCCTTCAGTTTATGTCAAAATTTCATGAAACTTCACATTTATATTGTTTATTAAAAGTTTCATCATGTGCCCTTGTTTTTTTATTAGCTGAACTGAGCACAAAGTGCTCAAGGTGAGCTTTTGTGATCGTGCAGTGTGCATCGTCCGTCGTCAACTGTTACCTTGTGTTAGCTCTAGACACCACATTTTGAGTCAGATACTCATGAAACTTGGTCAGAATGTTTGTCTTGATGATATCTCAGACAAGTTTGAAAATGGGTCAGGTCAGGTTAAAAAATAGGTCACTAGGTCAAATCTTAGAAAAACCTTGTGTATGCTTTAGAGGCCACATTTTCAGTTCAAAACTCTTGAAAGTTGGTCAGAATGTTTGTCTTGATAATATCTCAGACGAGTTGGAAAATGGGTCATGTCAGGTCAAAAACTAGGTCACTAGGTCAAATCTTAGAAAAACCTTGTTTAGGCCATAGAGACCACATTTTCAGTCAGATACTCATGAAACTTGGTCAGAAAGTTTGTCTTGATGATATCTCAGACAAATTTGAAAATGGGGCAGGTCTGGTCAAAAACTAGGTCACTAGATCAAATCTTAGAAAAACTTTGTGTACGCTCTAGAGGCCACATTTTCAGTCCAAAACTCTTGAAACTTTATCATGTTTGTCTTGATATTATCTTGTACGAGTTTGAAAATGGGTCATGTTGGGTCAAAAACTAGGTCACTAGGTCAAATCTTTGAAAAACCTTGTGTATGCTCTAGAGGCCACATTTTCAGTCCAAATTTCTTGAAAATTGGTCAGAATGTTTGTCTTGATGATATATCAGCTGAGTTAAAAAATGGGTCATGTTGGGTCAAAAACTAGGTCACTAGGTCAAATCTTACAAAAACCTTGTGTACGCTCTAGAAGTCGCATTTTAGTCCAAATTTCTTGAAAATTGGTCAGAATGTTTGTCTTGATGGTATCTCGGATGAGTTCAAAAATGGGTCATATCAGGTCAAAAACTAGGTCACTAGATCAAAGCTTAGAAAAACCTTGTGTACACTCTAGAGGCCACACTTTCAGTCCAAACTCTTGAAATTTGGTCAGAATGTTCGTCTTGATGACATCTCGCTTGAGTTTGAAAATGGGTCATGTCGGGTCAAAAACTAGGTCACTAGGTCAAATTTTAGAAAAACCTTGTGTACACTGTAGGGACCACATTTTCAGTCCTATACTCTTGAAAGTTGGTCAGAAAGTTTGTCTTGATGACATATCTCGGACGAGTTCAATCTCGGACGAGTTCGAAAATGGGTTTATGTCTGGTCAAAAAGTAGGTCACTAGGTCATATCTTAGAAAAACCTTGTGTACACTCTAGAGGCCACAGTTTTGGTCAGAACTTGAAAGTTGGTCAGAATGTTTGACTTGATGATATCTCAGACGAGTTTGAAAATGGTTCATGTTGGGTCAAAGACTATGTCACTAGGTCAAATCTTAGAATAACCTTGTGCATGCTTTAGAGGCCACATTTTAAGTCCAAAACTCGTGAAACTTGGTCAGATTGTTTGTCTTGATGACATCTCAGACGAGTGTGAAAATCGGTCATGTTGGCTCTAAAACTAGGTCAGTAGGTCAAATCTTAGAAAAACCCTGTATGTGCTCTATAGGCCACATTTTCTGTCCAATACTTATGAAAGGTGGTAAGGATCTTTGTTTTGATAATATCTACAATAGGAAAATTGGCTATGGTTGGCTAAAAAGTAGGTCACTGAGAGAAATTCTAGAAAAAGCTAGTGTACATGCTAGAGGCCAAATTTCTAGTCCAGTAATTATGAAAGCTTAGTAGAATGTTTGTCATCATATTATCTCAAAAGAGATTGAAAATGGGTCATGTTTGGTCAAAAGACTCAGGTGAGCGACTTCAGGGCCATCATGGCCCTCTTGTCTATGCAAAACCATGTTACAGGAAAAGGGTGCTTAATGTCTTATAACTTTAGGTTTTGTTTTTTTGTACTCTGAAATTAAACATTTCCCCTTTTCTTCAAGACTATTCAACATATATGTTGCTGATCAAAAGCCCCAGACCATGATTTCATTCTTTCCTATTTATACTAAGCTGTGTTATATAAAAAAGAGGGCTTAATGACAATCTCAAACACGAAGTTTATAAATGTTTAATCTGATTTTTTTTTCAGACAATTTTGCCATTACTATAATAGTAATGTTTGATTTACAGATTGTTCACATTGACAGGAAGTTTTACTCCACTGTTCCAAGAGTTATGCCCCTTCTTTATTTAATTATTTGAACACTGGAAATGCAGTTTGGCAGACGGGACCAAACACAAGTAGCCTGTTTCAACCTCACCCTCCTCTTCCATGACCAACTATTTAGCGACAGCCTTCACTTTCCTAAAAAGAAACCTGTTCGGGGAGCATAATCCGTCTACGACGGCTCTTGTTTACCCTGTTATGTTAACTCTCTATCTCTCTCTCATAATTATGCTGATATTGATAACCTTTTGTCATCCTGTAGCATTTGACTAATAGGGATTGAATGTTATTTATGTTTTATCCAATCTAGTAGAGCAATACATTTATATAGTTGGTGAAAACAATTTTGTAATGATGACAGTGTACATTGTACATGTCTGTTGAATAAACTTTTCTGTCTGTCTGTCTGTCGTATGCATGACCCATACTCTGTGAAACGGGGCTTAATGCGTCTGTAAAAGTATCGGCCCATGTCAGTCTGTGCAGTCTGCGCAGGCTGACTTGGGCCGAGACTTTTTACTTTTTGTAAACTTTCTGCATGTCAAAGGACCAGTGTACCATGATTCAGTAGGTTGTTATACAAAACAGATTTAATGGCTCTGTAATACTGTATTGGCTTGCTTGGTAATCATGCATTGTGGAGATGCATTAAGCCCCCTTTTGGCAGAGCATAGCACATATATTGTTTTTCCTTCAGTTTCATGGTGTACATTTTATTATACTGCTCACCTATGAAGTAGGGGGCATATCATAGTTTAACCATGTCTGTCTGTCTGGCCAGTCGGACCGTCAATCTGACCATGTTTTCGTTTCCGTACTCTAATTCAAAAGCTGCTTGCCCTAGGACCCTGAAATTGTATACAAGTATTGACCCAAGGAGGTGCACTATTGTTTCTTGGTCACATGGGTGTAAGGTCAAGGTCATAATTGAACTTTGTTTGAAAATTGTTTCTGTGTTGTAACTCAGTAGCTGTTTGACCCTGGGCTCTGAAATTTTTTACAAATGTTGCTCATGACCCAAGGAGGTGCCCTATTGTTTTGGAGTCACATGGGTCAAAGGTCATGGTCAGAGGTGAGCTTTGTTTTTGAACAATTACGGCTCTCTGATTGTGCTAGCTGCTTCTGTGAAAATGTACTGCTGGAGTGGGGAGTATTTGTCTGCTTTGTGACTTTTCTGATCGTTTCAGCATTTGTGTGGTTACAGGATAGGAACATTTTTTTTTTGTATTGTTTCATGTTATAGCAGGGCTGAGAGTATATTTTGTTTGGTACATGTTGTACCAGAGACAAGGTATATAGTTTGAATTTATTATGCTAGTGTATGAATGATAGGGATACTTTAATCATTTTGTTTTGTGTGAGGGCACAAGGGTCTTTCCTCGTTTTCCTTTAATTATTGGATGCATTATTATCATTCCTGTTTTACTTCTTAGATTTGTTTTCCTTGCCCTTATATGCATACACTTTTAAAACATGTTTGTATCAAGGATTAGGGTAGATTTTCTGTTGGTTCTGGTTGTATAAGAACACAGAGAAAATAAATTTACAGTATCAAATTGTTTCACTACAAAGGAACTTTCCAGGTATAGTATTAGGGCTTAAGGAATTCTTTTTGGTTGTTCAAGGGTACAGGTGCTTATTTTCAGGTTCTATTGTGGGCACAAGGGATGTTTTCTATTGTTTCAGGCAGAACAAGATTATAGCACTTATTTTTACAGGTTCAGGTTGTATCAGGGACTTGTTCAGTTTTTGTCAGGGCATCAGGTGTTATAGGTGAAACAGGATTTTGTTAAGGTTTCTCATTTCCCACCATGACTGAACTAGAACAGGGTGTCCAAGGTCAGGCAAACAGTCAGAGAAAAAAAAAATTCTCAAGGTCAGGGAATTGTCAGGGAATTAAGAGATTTGTTAGGGAATTTTTTAATTTAGGCAAAAAGTCAACAAGTCTATGGATAGTGAAACTATCAAGAATAAAGGCTAAGGCAGTTTCTTCATGTTTGGCTGTAATGATAATGATAATAATTATTACATGTTTGAAATTATTCTTTTAGAAGATACTGAAGGGAGTAGCACCCCTTGCCTCCCCAGCTGAAATTTCTTTTTCAGGAATGGAAGATACCAGATATTTAGATCACCATGACGCATACCATTGATAAGGTTTTCACTTTCAGAATTTTTTTTTGAGTCCATTTATAGAAACAGTTTATAAACTTGTTCCTTTTATTCCTGAAGAGGAAATTATTGTCCATTTATTTGTGTTATGAAATTAGCATAAATGATTGTAAGCCATTTATTTACCCTCACTGCGAAACATACCACCTATGAAATATGAACTAGTCATGATGGTTGTTGTATTACCTGTGCTTTAGCTATAAGTCACATATGAAGAATGTTTTACTTTTTTCGTTTTAAATACTGTTGGCTGTAGTTTGTTTTCTTTGTAACACTCAATCTTCTGCTGTTTTCATTTAATCTTTTACTGACTCTCCTCATCAAATGTCTACAAATTATTAGTAGTCAACATGTCTTGCTGATATAATTTAGTATCATATGCATTGCTTAATATTTTAGATTTGCTGAGCAAACTTACTCTACAACATATACATGTATTTTTCATTATGTGGCAACTAAAAACATCAGCTAAATTTCATTCCATTTTTAGCTCCACTGGCCGAAGGCCAGCGAGCTATTGTCATGGCGTTGTGTCAGTCGTGCGTCCGTGCGTCCGTTCGTTCGTCCGTTCGTCCGTGCGTGCGTCCGTAAACTTTTTCTTTAAAAAACTTCTCCTGAGAAACTATTGACTGGATTTTTACCAAATTTCACAGGAATGTTCCTTTGGTGGTCCTCTTTCAAATTCCTTCAAATAATTGTGTTCCATGAAGAATTCTGGTTGCCATGGCAACCAAAGTAAAAAACCTTTAAAAATCTTCTCCTCCCAAACCGCTATTTGGATAGCATTATTATTTTGCAGGAATGTTCCTTAGATACAGGTTTACAGAATTCCTTAAAAAAAAAAATGATCTGTCAAAAAACATGGCTTTTATGGGAGACTCATTTTCCTTTTATGGTATAAAGTAAAATCTTTGAAAAATTTCTTCTCTAAAACTATTCATTGGATTTCATTGTTGTTTTGCAGGTAAGTTCCTATGGTGGTTGTCTACCAAATTGTTTCTTCAGTGAGCTAAAATGCAGGATTGAATGATAATTGTTAAAAAACTTCCTTTCGCCATTATAGAAATATCAGGCCTGTGGAGCGATACAGGCTCTCAAGCGCCTCTAGTTTTTTAATAAGATTGACCAGTAATTCTATGATTTGTAGATATAAGTGATTTTATAATATTTCTAACGTAAGGGCATAAGGTTTATGTATTATTCTATGTTGAAAATGGACATGTGGAGTTCTTTCTTTTGTTTCACGTTGAATATATAGGGGATAATATGTGTTGTTGTAGTTTGTAACAGGGAGACCATGATAGATATGTTTTTGTTTTAGGAAATAAAAGTGACACAGGTGATATTTCATTTTGGTTTTCAGTTTGCATAAGGTTTAAAGTTTGCATGGTTTCAGGTCAAAACAGAAATACAGTAAGTATAACTACTTTTGCTTAGATTGTAACAGGGACATATGGGTAATTTTATGTATAATAGATATTTTAACTGTTTCGGTTTGTATCCGGGCATAAGGAATATTTTTATGGTTCAGTTTTCAGAGGGACAATGGAAAGGTGTACACTGTTTTATGTTGTAGATCTACTTGTAACATGGACACAAGCGATATTTGATGTTGTTCAAGGGTACAAGGGATGTCTTTTTATCTTTCAGGTTGTATCTGGTCATAAGAACTTCGTTTTTTAAATTGTTCAAGGTATAAAAGGACCATGCAAAACATAATATATTGTAAGATATGTTTACAGGGACACATGCAGTATTTTGTATTCTTTCAGTGTTTAGGGCACAAAGGATTATTTTATGTTGTTGAGTAGTTTATGAGGACAAAGGATATTTTTATCATTCTAGTTTGTAACAGGGCTATAGAGGAAAATGCTAAAGTATCACAGGCTGTAATGGGGGGGGGGGGCACAAAAGTATTTAATGCTATTTCGTTTTATTTGAAAAATAATGTACATGTATGTATTTACAAGATGTAACATGGACACAGGTTATGTAATGTACTTCAGGTTGTAGAAGAGAGATTTTATACAGCTTATATTTTACCAGATACAAAAAATTTATTCTATTTATTATTAATATACAGTTACATAAAACTATATGTAGAAACTTTATGAACTAGATACTGTTATGGGAATGCATGGGATAATATATCACTGTTATTCAAATGTAAATATAAATTTATATATGTAGAAATACTATGAACTAGAATACTGTTACAAGTGAAATATATAGTTATGCATGGGATGATGTATAGATATTATTTGAATGTTTTTAGGAAAAACAGGATTTTTTTTCTATTGGGTTTTGCTAATACAAGAGATGTTTTTTATTGTTAATGTTTTTAACAGGGATATTATGTATTCTTGTTAAGGTTGTAAATAATATGTATTTTATGTATTTTCATGTCAGTTTGTATGAGGGAAAATGTATATGTTTTTATTGTTTAAATTGTATTAGGGCACAGTTTTTGTAAGACTATATCAGGATATACCGTAGAGGGGATATATTTTCACTGTTTTATTGTATAACAAGAACACAGGGACTGATACTAATTCTTTTGGATTGTAACATGAGATATTTTGCATATATGAATGTATATATATGTATATATATTTTTTTCTTCATTTCTTGTTAACCAAAACTATATTATCATTGTGTCAGTTGGTACATAGGTGCAAGGTACATATTGGGTTTGTTTCAGGTAAGAGCATAATATACAGTTTTAGATTATTACTGGGATGTAAGGTATTGGGTTGTGAAAGGACACTAGGAGGTATACTTTTGCATGTTGTGTCATTCTTTATACTTGTTTAAAAAAAAAAGGAATATTATGTAATAACATGTTTTAATCGCGACACATTCGTTGTTTGTATTGATTCTGTTTTTGAGAGTATACATGTATAAAAAGGTTTTCTAACATGTCGGCATGCATCTGGTTGCAAGTAATATTTTCAATTTTTACCGTTTACAACAGTAACACAGAGAATATATTATGTTATTACAGTTTGTACAGGGACACAAAAGATACTTTATTTTGTTCCTATTGTTTCAGGTTCAACAACTGTACAAGGAAAGTATTTTATGATTTCATGATGTATGGGGCCACGAGGGATATTTTGTAAATGTTTTAAGTTATAAGAAATAATAAAGAAATATGAATTTATATATTGTAACACAGTCTAAGAATGACTCATGGGATATTTTATAATCGTTTTCATTAAGACACAAGGGATGTTTCTTTTTGTGATCAGTTGTTTCAGCATGGAAAAAATGATTTTAACTGTTTAAGTTGTACCAGGGACACAGGGAATATTGTATGTATTGTTTTAGGTTGTATCATGTGCGTAAAAAATGTGCTATATATGTGTTTTTATTATATATATTGTTGGAAAATTGTATCACTGCAATCAGGACTTTCCAATATTTCTAGTGTCTATTTATCAGGTTGTATAAGAGCACAGAGCAAATCTACAGTTTCAAATTGATTCACTACAAAAGAACTTCTAAGGTAAAGTATCAGGGCTCAAGGAATTCTTTCGGGTTGTTCAAGGGCATGGGTGCTTTTTTCAGGCTAAAAATTATGGGCTCAAAGGACTTTCTTTTATTATTTTAGGTAGACTAAGATTGTATGCTATTTTTTCAGGTTTAGGATGTATCAGGGCACAGGGGACTTTTTCAGGTTGTTGTTCAGGTGTTATAGGTGCATAAGGATTTTGTTAAGGTTTCTCAAGGTGTAATATTCATTTCCTATGACCAGGGATCGTGTATAGTGTATATAAGATCCCTGCTATGACTGAACTTGAACAGGGTGTCCACGACCAGGGAGTAAGTCAGGGGAAAACTATTTTCTTTTTTCAAGGTCAAGGAATTGTCAGGGGATTTTGAGATTTGTCTAGGAATTCTTGGAATTTAAACAGAAAGTCGGGGAATTTTGAAATATCAAGGCTTAAAATGATAAAACCATCAAGAACAAAGGCTAAGGCAGTTTCTTCATGTTTGGCTATAATAATAAAAATGATAATAATAATAAATTACATGTTTGAAATAATTTTTTTTAGAAGAAACTGAAGGGAGTAGCCCCCCTTGCCTCCCCAGCTGGAATTTCTTTTTCAGGAATGGAAGATACCAGGAGATGTTTAGATTGCCTTGGCATATACCACTTTTAGAATTCTGTTGCTGAGTCTATTTATAGACAGCTAATTATATACTTGTTCCTTTTATTCCTCAAGAGGAAATTATTTTCAATTTATTTGTGTTATAAACTAGCATAAATGACTGTAACCAATTTATTTTCCTTCACTGCGACACATACCACTTATGAAATATGAATTACTCGTGGTGGTGGTTATATCACCTGTGCTTAAGCTGTAAGTCACGTATGAGAATTGTGTTATTTTTCTCATTTTAAATACTATCGACTGCAGTGTTTTGTATTCTTTATAACACTCCATCTTCTGCTGTTTTGATTTAGTCTTTTACTGACTCTTCTTATTAAATGTCTACAAATTATTTGTAGTCAACATGTCGTGCTAATATAATTTAGTATCATATGCATTGCTTAATATTTTTGATATGCTGAGCAAACTTACTCTACAACATATACATGTATTTTTCATTATGTGGCAACCAAAAACGTCAATTAATTTCGTTCCCTTTTTTTTTTTTTATATGATTGACTAGTAATTCTATGATTTGTAGATACAAGTAGAAATACTGTTACAAGTGAAATAGGTATGCATGGGATAATGTATAGCTTCATTCAAATGTAAATATAAATTTGTATATGTAGAAGCACTCTGATCTAGAATACTGTTACAAGTGAAATAGGTATGCATGGAATAATGTAAAGATATTGTTAAAATGTTTTTAAGAAAATCAGGATATTTTTTTTCTTCAGGGTTATACAAATACAAGAGGTGTTTTTTATTCATATTGATGTTTTTAATAGGGATATTATGTGTTCTTGTAAAGGTTGTAAACAATTAATGTATTATGTATTTTCATATCATGTCAGTTTGTATGAGGGAAAAATGTGTATGTTTTTATTGTTTAAATTGTATCAGGGCACATTTTTTGTAAGACTATATCAGGATATACCATAGAGGGGATGTATTTTCACTGTTTTATTGTATAACTATAAAACAGGGAGTGATACTAATTCTTTCGGATTGTTGCAGGCACTCATGCAATATTTTGCATATATAAGTGTTTGTGCATTTTTTTTTCATTTCTTGTAAACCAAAACTATACTATCATTGTGTCAGTTGGTACATAGGAGCAAGATACATTTTAGTTCTATTTCGGTGACAATATACAGTTTCAGAATATTACTTGGATGCAAGGTATCTTTTTATTATTTCAGATTGTGAAAGGACACTGTGAGGTATACTTTTGCATGATGTGTCATTCTTTGAAGTTATTTCAAAAAAGGGAATATTATGCGGTAACATGCTTTAATCATGACACATTCGCTGTTTTGTATTGATCCTGTTTCTGAGAGTATACAGGTATAAAAAAGTTTTCTAACATGTCGGCATGCATCTGTTTGCAAGTAATATTTTTATTTTTTACTGTTTACGACAGTAACACAGAGAATATATTATGTTATTACAGTTTGTACAGGGACACAAAAGATATTTTATTTTGTTTATATTGTTTCAGGTTCTACAACTGTACAAGGGAAGTATTGATTTCATAATGTATGGGGCCACGAGGGATACTTTGTAAATGTTTTAAGATATAATAAGAATATAAGAAATCTTGAATTTATATATTGTAACATGGTCTAAGAACGACTCATGGGATATTTTATAATCATTTTCATCAAGACACAAAGGATGTTTCTTTTTGTGATCGGTTGTTTCAGCATGATGCAAGGAATGATTTTAACTGTTTCAAGTTGTACCAGGGACACAGGGAATATTGTATGTGTTGTTTTAGGTTGTATCATGTGCATAAAAAAATGAGCTATATGTGTTTTTATTATATATATTGTTGAAAAATTGTGTCACTGCATTCAGGACTTTCCTATATTTCTAGAGTCTATTTTTCAGGTTGTATAAGAGCAAATCTAGTTTCATATTGTTTCAGTTCAAAAGAACATCTCAGGTAAAGTATCAGGGCTCAAGGAATTCTTTCGGGTTGTTAAAGGGCAGAGGTGCTTTTTTTTTTCGGCTAAAAACTATGGGCCCAAGAGATTTTTTCTTTTGTTTTAGGCAGAATAAGATAATATGCTATCATTTTACAGGTTCAGGTTGTATCAGGGCCCAGGGGACTTTTTTTTTTTTCAGATTCGTCAGGGCATTAGGTGTTAAAGATGCAAAAGAATTTTGTTTAGGTTTCTCAAGGGGTAATATTCATTTCCCATGACTGAACTTGAACAGGGTGTCCACGATCAGAGATAAGTCAGGGGAAAACTTTTTTTCCAGGTCAGGGGTTTGTCAGGGAATTTTGAGATTTGTCAGGGAATTTAGGAATTTAAACAAAAAGGGAATTTCGAAATATCAAGTCTATAAAACGATAGAACCATCAAGAATAAAGGCTAAGGCAGTTTCTTCATGTTTGGCTATAAAAAAAATAATAATAATATTTTTATAATGATAAATTACATGTTTCAAATTATTCTTTGAGAAGAAACTGAAGGGAGTAGCGCCCCTTGCCTCCCCAGCTGGAATTTCTTTTTCAGATACCAGGAGATGTTTAGATTGCCTTGGTGTATACCATTAATAAATATTTCACTTTCAGAATTCTTTTGCTGGGTCTGTTTATAGACAGACATACTTGTTCCTTTTATTCCTCAAGAGGAAATTATTGTCCATTTAATTTTGTAATGAAATGAGCATAAATGACCATAACCAATTTATTTTCCTTCACTGCGACACATACCACTTAATCACGTATGGAAAATATGTTATTTTTCTCATTTTAAATACTGTTGTCTATAGTTTCATTTTCTTTTTTTTTTGCAACACTCCATCCTCTATTGTTTTTATGTAGTCGTTCACTTTTACTCTTCTCACCATTGTCTACAAATTATTAGTAGTTATCATTCTTGCAACTTAAAACATTCTGATTTGTTGGTACCAATTAAATTTAATTCTATTTTCTATATGATTGATCAGTTATTGTATGATTTATATAAACAGGTGATACATATTTTTCTAATATTGTAGTGCATAAAGGTATAAGGGATATGTATTATTCTATGTTGAAAAAAGGACATGAAGTGATCTTTCTTTTGTTTCAAGTTGAAGGAGATTTTTTCTGTTGGTGTATGTTGTAACAGGGAGACAGTTATAAATTTTTGTTTCAGGTTGTAAATGTGACACAGGTGATATTTTGTATTGTGTTAGGTTGTATCAAGTACAAGGTTGAAGAAATACTTTCAAATGTTTCAGGTTGAAACAAAAATACAGTATTTTTTTTGTTTAGAATGTACCAGGGGCATATGGGATATTTCATGTTTAAAGTATCAACTTTACTTAAACTGTTTTGGTTTGTATCAGGGCACAAGGAATATTTTTAAGGTTCAGTTTTCAGATGGACAACGCAAAAAATATACTTTATTTTATATCGTGGATCTATTTGTAAAATGGACACAAGGGATATTTGATGTTGTTTAAGGGTACAAGGTATGTCTTTTCATGTTTCAGGTTGGATCTGGTCACAATGTTTTTTTTCTTCTAATTTTCTTAGTTATAAAAGGACTATGCAAAACATGACATATTGTAAGATATGTTTACACGGACACATGTGGTGTTTTGTATTATTTTTAGTTGCTTAGCACACAAATGATTATTTTATACTGTCAGGTTATATAGGGGTACAAAGGATATTTTTGTCATTTTAGTTTGTAACATAGAAATTGGGAAAAATGCTCAAGTGACACAGGCGGTAAGAGGGATGCAAAAATATTTTACTATATTTTATTTTGTTAAGAGAATAATGTTTGTAGAACTTTGCAAGATGTAATATGGATATAGGTTATCTAATGTACTTTCTTTTGTATACGGGACATTTTGTGTAGTTCCTGTTTTGGCAGGTTGTATCAGGAAGATGTATTTCATTGCTTCAATTTACATGTGTATAAGAAATATATGTATATATAAAAAATTATTTACCAGTATACTATAACAAGTAAAAATGGGTGTGCATGCATTGATCAATGTAAAGACATTATCTAAATGTATTTAAGAAACAAGGGATATATTTGTTCTTTAGGATTTTACTATTGCATGGATACGTTTTTATTGTTTAGGTTTTTAAAAGAGATATTATGCCTTGTTTCAGGTTGTATCAGAGATACAAAGGATACCACATTGTTTGATTCTCTTTTTTCTTGTTGAGGTTGTAAACAGTACATGTTTGATATATTTTAGTTTGTGTTGGGGAAATTGATTTTTTTAAAGTAACATGTCTAAGAAAAGGGAATATTTTGTATTGTAACATGCTTTGATCGTGACACATTACTTGTTCTGTATTATTTCTGTTTTTGATGATACAGGTGTATAAAAGTTTTTAATGTGTCAGAATGCATCTAGTTGCAAGGAATATTTTTACTTTTTTACCGTTTATTACAGTGACACATGGAATATGTGATGATGTTACAGGTTGTAACAGGGACACAAACGATTTATTTCTTTCCTGTTATTCAGGAGTTTAGAATGGAATGTATGATACTATTTCATGTTGTATCGGGGCACAAGGGAAAGTTTTTTAAAATGTTTTAATTCATAATAATAAAACAGAAAATCTTGATTTATATATTGTAACAAGGTGTTGGAGTGACTCATGGTTTATTTTAAAATTGTTTTATTAAGACGCTAGGGATATTTTGTAGTGGTCGGTTGTTTTAGCGTACAAGGGATGTTTTTTACTGTTTCTCGTTGTACCGGGGACATGGGAATTTTATATGTGTTGTTTCAGGTTTTAACATGGGCATAAGGAATGTGCTATATAACATGTTTCTAATTATATGTATTGTTCAAAAGTTGTATCACCACATTCAGGACTTTTCCGTATTTCTCAAGTAGTTTACACTTAGTTTGTTACTCATTGTTTATATTAGGGAGATGAGAAGATTATTTACTGCTTTGATTTTTTTTTCATGTGTCTCTTTGTTCACGAGTGTAATATATATATGTACTTTTTTATAGTTATTGTTTCAGGCTTGTTATACTTGTACAAAAAGGATTTTGTGAATTGTTTCAGATTGATTCATGATGACAGAGACATAATGAAATTTTACATCTGAAACGTCAACCTGCTATATAAGTGACTTGAAACTTCCAAGCCGTTTGTAAACACCCATATTTTGTTATTTCATTTTTTTTTAAATATCTCCTTATCTGACAGTGAAGATGCAAGATCAGACTGTACGTTCTGTATTGCATTCAATACGAGTATTGATTGCAATACCGTTTTTTGAAGGCAAATGATATTTTGTACTTGGAAAGAGTTAGAGAGGGTGGGGAAAGTACTGTTACAGGTGTTATTTAATTTTTTTTGTAATATCTCCTTATCGGACAGTGAAGATACAAGATCAGACTGTACGTTCTGTATTGCATTCAATGTGAGTATTAATTGCAGTACCGCTTTTCGAAGGCAAATGATATTTTGTACTTGGAAAGAGTTAGAGAGGGTGGGGAAAGTACTGTTACAGGTGTTATTTCATTTTTTTGTAATATCTCCTTATCGGACAGTGAAGATGCAAGATCAGACTGTATGTTCTGTATTGCATTCAATACGAGTATTAATTGCAGTACCATTTTTTGAAGGCAAATGATATTTTGTACTTGGAAAGAGTTAGAGAGGGTGGGGAAAGTACTGTTACAGGTGTTATTTCATTTTTTTGTAATATCTCCTTATCGGACAGTGAAGATGCAAGATCAGACTGTATGTTCTGTATTGCAATCAATACGAGTATTAATTGCAGTACCGTTTTTTGAAGGCAAATGATATTTTGCACTTGGAAAGAGTTAGAGAGGGTGGGGAAAGTACTGTTACAAGTGTGGTTCTAGTTTTATGAAATGCTTTGAAGCGCATCAAGATATTATATAGAAAGGCATATGGGTATGTGTGTGTATATGATATTTTTCCTTTCAGCTTAGGGCGTAAACACATACAAAAGAATACGTTGTTGAAGTTATGACGGATACTTTCCTTTTTTTAAGTTATATTTAGAGAGAGAGAGAGAGAGAGAGAGAGAGAGAGAGAGTTAGTTTTAGTCAACAGAGAGCAGTCTGATACAGCGTGAAAACGTGACACTGGAAGCTATGCATATTTTTGGAAGAATGAATAACATTCCCTTTTTTGTGAGTATATATTTTTAAAACTATAGATAAAAGAAAAAAATATGAAGATGTGGGAAGCAAAGAGAGATATATGCAATACCAGGGAGAAGTGCAGAAAGTATAATGATGACAGTACTTTGCTTAAGAATGTTCTCAAAATCAAATTCAAGATAAAAAGTAAGTGTGGAACAGACGAACCTATCTATACAACCATTTTAACTGCAAGGGTTGCAGGCCGTTGAAAGGTAAATAAGTAATTATTTTTGAAAGAAATAGTTTTTGTCTTTCCTGACGTGTGTCGGATTGTATTGTTACCGATGCAGTTAAGATGGAAGACAAAGATTCTTGTCACATACAGGTAAGAGTACATAATTGTTGCCTAGAAAATGTATGAGGTAGTTACATTATTGTCACTGTTCGACTGCCATGAAAAATTGAGCATAAAGATATTAGCCATCTTATTTTGATTGATGCAACAATTATCCATGGTGTACAAGAACGATATCAACTACCACTGTTCTATATCTACTACCCGATCTGGGGGCGCCAAATCTTCAAATTTGACCTCGACTCCACATCAACTGCCAGGAAGGTATCATGATCGTTGCAGTGACATTGGGATAAGACTAGTTTTTTGATCATCTGACCATAGAGCTGTGACCTTAACCTTCGAGTATGGTTTATGAAACCCCGCTTTGCATATCGTCTCATCAAGATGAACTCT
Source organism: Hippopus hippopus (assembly GCA_946811185.2). Taxonomy (NCBI): domain Eukaryota; kingdom Metazoa; phylum Mollusca; class Bivalvia; order Cardiida; family Cardiidae; genus Hippopus; species Hippopus hippopus. Next base: position 25,656,129 of record OX328110.1, on the reverse strand, counting down.
TGTGCGCAATATTTAAAAAATCAGGCCGGGGATCCAAGACATGTCGAGCTGACAGGATTACCGAGCATCCGATCAGAACTCCCCTTCTCTGCTGTGACACTGACTTTGGTGCTTGGCATCTGAATCCTCCGGTTTGCACATCGGGATGCACAGAGGTTCAAGAGGAATTCAACAGACACAATTTTAAGCATCTGACCCTTGACCCATGTTGTGATCCTGACCTTGGAGCCTGGCGTCTGAAACCTTAACTCTCCTCCACATCATGACCAGGGGATTAAGAGTTATGGAGCTAACACGGTTTATGAGCATCTGACCATTGACACCCTCCACTGTGACCTTTACTTGGAGCTTTGCATTCGAAATCTCCATTCTGCACATCTTCTCATCAAGAGTAACACCTGTGTGAAATATTTAAAAAATCAGTTCAGGGAATGAAGAGATATGGAGCAAACCATTTTACCTTGGAGCATTGCATTTGGAACCTCTGCTCTGCACAACGTTACATCAATACGCACCAAGTTATTAAGCAGACACAATTTATGAATATCTGACCTTTGACTCCTGCTGAGTCCTTGACCTTAGAGAATGGCGTTGGAAACCTCTAGTCTGCAAATCGTATTGTGTGACCAAAAAGCAAATGAAAAAGAACACAGATCAAGGGTTCAAAAGATGTGAATCAGAGGAAAAGGTGTTACAGATGGAGAATTGCAAAAAGGCCACCCCTAACATGCCCTCACTCACTCACACACATATACACTAACTCTCTCTCTGTCTGTCTGTCTCTCTATCTTTCTCACCCACCAATCCACTCACCAATTCACTCACTCACTCACCCACCGACTCACTCACTCACCCAGCCACCCACCCACCCACTCACTCACTCACTCACTCACTCACTCACTCACTCATCCACTCACTCACACTCATCCACTCACTCATCCACTCACTCACTCGTGCACTCATTCACTCACTCACTCATTACTAATTCCATCCATCCCTCCCTCACTCAATCATTCACTTACCCATCCAACCACTCACTCACCCATCCACTCCCTCTATCACTCAGTCATTCACTCCCTCCATCCATCCCAACCACTCACTCACCCATCCACTCACTCCCTCCCTCACTCATTTTTCCCTTCATCTGTCCCTCCCTCCATCACTCAATCACTCACTCACTCACTCACTCATCAATCAATCATTTAACCGTTCATCCACATACTCTCTCACTCGCTCATTTTTTCAGTCACCAACTCACTCAATCTCTTGTTTATCCAACCAACTATTTAGCCTCTCACACATTGAATTACCCACTACCTCGTCACTTCTTTACTCTTTCATACACATAATTACTTTTTCACCCACTCATTTACTAATTCACAAATTTTCGTATTCACTCATTCGCCATCTCATAATGTCATTTAGCTTTTCACCAAGCCACCCACTCAATTACTCACTCTTTCGCCGACTCACTCGTTCAATCACTGATTCAATTATTAACTTACTGACACACTCACTAACCACTGAATCAATCACTTAATATACGTGTATATGTGTATCCCTGGCTTCGTAGCTGTCGTCCTCTCTGTCTCTCTGTATCTATGTCTGTCTGCCTGTCTGTCTCTCTTTCTGATTCGGCCTCATTTACTTGCTTTCTCACTCATTACTACATTCACCCACTTTCCCACCTACTCAAGCACCAACCAATTAGCCCACTCATCTACTATTTCACTGACTTACCTTTTACTTAACCTATTTACCATCCACTCACTTATTTTCTTACTGACTACTCACCCAACCAATCATTCATTTACTCACTCCAGCAATTATTTCCCCTTTCACTTACTAAACCATTCATTCACTCCTTCTCTTTTTCAATCCTTCAACCACTTAACCACTTTCTTCCTTGTTTATGTATTTACAAACTCCATTTTATCTCTAAAATCTTTCTATTTGTCTCTCTGTTTCTCTCCCTATCTCTTTTTTTCTCCCTATCTCTGTCTGTTTGTCTGTCTGTCTGTCTCTCCATCCCTCCCTCCCCCCTCTCTCTCTCAACCTTTTACGCATCCATGTATTCGTTCGCTTATCACCCTTTGTATGTCAGTCTGTCTCTCCGTCTGGCTGTCTGGTTTTCAGTCTGTCTTTCTATCTCTCTCTTTTTCTCTTAGTACTCTCATCATTTCTCCTCCCTCTGTCTCCCTTTAGCTGTAGTCTCTGACTGTTCTTCATTTCTCTCCTGTTCTCTCATTCTCTCTCTCCCTCCCATTCTCTCATTCTCTCTCTGTCTTTTTCTACCCCCTCTCTCTCCCCCTCCCCCCCCATCTCTCTCTCTCTCTCTCTGTCTCTCTCTCTCTGTCTCTCTCTGTCTCTCTGTCTCTCTCTCTCTCTCTGGCTTCTTTTGTCTCTCTTCTTGTGTGTCTTTTTTCACCAAAACAACTACTCACGCGTTTTCTCTACAACCACCCCTTCCCAAACTTTCTCTCCTATCTTTCTTACCCATCCCTAATCTTCCCAAAGACCTAACAGTCCACTCTGTCTCTCTCCTTCCCTCTACCTGTCCTTTTGTCTGTCTCTCTGTCTATCATCCTGTTTCTCTCCATCTTTGTTTCTCTCCTCTCTGTCTGTCTTTATCTCTTTTCGTCTGTCTGTCCATTCGTCTGTCTGAGCGTCTGTCTGACTGTCTCTGTCTGTCTGTCTGTCCATCTATATATCTATCTATCGATCGATCTATCCATCTATCCATATATGTCTTCAATACTCATTGTGTCTCCCCTTCTCTGTCTCTCCTGTGTAGTTTCTGTCTTCTTCATCTTTCTCTCTCCCATTCTCTCTCTCTCTCTATCTTCTTCATCTTTCTCTCTCCCATTCTCTCACTCTCTCTCTCTCTCTCTCTCTCTCTCTCTCTCTGTCTCTTAGTCTGTCGATCTCTGTATCTCTTCGTCTGTCTATCTCTGTTTGTTCTTAGGTTCATCTGTCTCTTGCCTTCTTTCTCTAACTCACGCACTCATGCATTCTCTCTTCAACCTTTCCGCCCACACTTTATGTGCTATCTTCCTCAACCCTCCATTATCCACCAAAGACCTAACAACCTATTCACTAGATCACTCACACACTCATAAGTTCAATCAACCATTCACTCACTCTCTCCCTCACTCCACCTTTTACCCATCAATGTACTTGTTTGCTAATTCTCTCTCTGCCTGTATGTCCGTTTGACTGTCTGTCTGTCTGCCTGTGTTTCTCATGCTCTCTCCCTTTCTTTTTAGTACTCTCATTTTTTCTTCCTCCCGCTGTCTCCTCTGTCTTCCTTACCCCCTCCCTTATCCACTAAAAGACCCTACAACCCATCCACTCACCCACTCTGCGTCTTTCTGTCTCTCACACTGTCCGTCTGTTTGTCTGCTTGCCTCTCTGTCTGCGTATCTCTCTCAATATCTATATCTCTAACTCTGTCTTCCTCTGTATTTGTCTCTTTCTCCCACCTACCTACTCACGCTCTCTCTCTCTCTCTCCCTCTGTCTCTGTCGCTCTCATTTTCTCACTGTTTCAACTGCTCATTTTCTTAAACACTCCTCATTAACCCAAACCTCCGTCATGACTAACTCACTCGCTACTCTTTTTAAAAATTACTAACAAAACCATTCAGTAACTAGTAACCTATTTACCAACCCATTCGCTCAATCATATCTTCGTTTACTCACTCCATCATACACTCAATCATTCACTTATTATTCTCACACTCACCAATAAAATCAACCACTCGTTCACTCACTCAATTATTTCTCTATTCCCTTACACAATAACTAACTTGCTTACACATTAACCTACCAATTCACTAATCATACCTATCCTTGAGTTTCTCACTCCTTCCTTCAACCTTTCATCCATCAATCCACCTAGTTACCTCACTCTCTCACTCTTGCTCTCTATCTCCCTCTTTTTGTCTCTGTCTGTCTTTGTCAGTCTCTCACTCTCTGTCTCTGTCTATATGTCTGTCTGTCTGTCTGTCTGTCTGTCTAACTCCTTTTCAGTCTGTCACCCTCTCTGCTGACTTACTTGTTTACCTATTTACTTACCCACTCACTCAAATACATCTTCATTGATTCACCCGCTCAATCATTCACTCAGTCACTTTCTTTCCACTTACTCTTTCAATCGCTTTCTCTTTTATTTGATCACACACTCCCCTATCCATCTCTCCTCTCATTATTTTACACACTTATTCATTTACTTATTCATTAACTCACCTAAAACTGTTTAATTTACTTACCCACTTTATCACTAACCGACTCACCTATCCACTTACTAAATAGTTCATCAAGTAATTCATTTACTCACGCGTTCATTTACTTTCTGATTTCACTCTTTCACTGGCCTTATCACTCACCCACTCTGTCACCTCTTTGTCTTTGTCTGTTTTCCCTCTCTCTCTCTTCTTTAATATTTGTCTCTCTTTCCCTACCTATTCATTCATTTACTCTTTCCTCCCTCTCTTTCTGTATCCATCTGTCTGTCTCATTTACTCACTCACTCATTTTCTTCCCCCCTTACTCTCTGACGTACTTTCTCCCTCATTTTCCCATCAAACAATCTATCTTTCCACTCACTGATTTACACATTTACTCGCTCATCCACTTATCTACCTGCTCACTGACTCACTTGCTTTCTCATTCTGAAATTAACTTACAAAAACATCCACTAAGTTCTTAATGTTTTTGCCAAACCACTCATTCAATCTTATCTTCATTGACTAGCTCACCAACTCAATCATTCACTCACTCACTCACTCGCTCACTCACTCACTCGCTCACTCAACCAAGCAATAAATCAATCGATCAATCAATTAGTTGCTACTTCAATCACTCACTCACTCACCAATCCACTGATTAATTAATTTACTCATTTTTTCATCCACTCATACATTCCAAATTTCCACTCACTAAATCATTTATCCACACTCTTTCCTTCTCTTTTTCATTGTCTCCTGCTCCATCTGTCTGTCCATCTCTCTGTCTGGCTCTGTATCTCTCTACCTCTATCTTTCTGTCTGTCTGTCTTTGTCTTTCTGTCTGTCTGTCTGTCCCTCTCTCTGTCTCTCTCATTATCTCCCTCTTCGTGTCTCTCTCCTACATATTAATTCAACACTAACTCATTTTCCTATTCACCCACTCATCCATTCACACACTTTCTCCCTCATTTGTTCATAACCCACCTACCTTCTCACTTCTTCAATCACTCGCTCGCTTACTTATTTACCAATTCATTCAACAAAATTTTTCACTTATTCACCCACTTAATTCCTCCTTCCCTCCCTCCCTCACTCATTCATTCACTCACTCACTTATTTATGCATTTACACATTTATTTATTCTTTCTCTCATTTCACTCTTGCCTCTCACCAACTCTGTCTTCCTCTGTCTCTCTCATTCTTTCATTTTTACTCCCTCTTTCCCTCTCTCTCCCTCCTTTATCTCCCCTTCCTCTCTTTGTGTGTCTGTCTCTCTCTCTCTTTCTGTCTTTCTTTATCTCACTCTCTCTCATCCTCTCTCTCCCTCTCTGTCTGTCTCTCCTACTCTTTTTGTGTCTGTCCCATTCACCCACCCAACCACTTAATCACTCATTCCTCCATTTACTAACAAACTCATTTCCTTAATCACTCACATAAGAATTCACTCACCCACACATTCCTTCATTGAGTTTTAAGTACACACTCATTCGCCGACTCACTCATTCAATCACCAGTTCAATTATTAACTTGCACACTTACTTACTAATGAAATCAATCACTTAATATAAATGTATATGTGTATCCCTGGTTTCGTAGCTGTCGTTCTCTGTCTCTCTGTATCTATGTCTGTCTGCCTGTCTGTCTCTCTTTCTGAATCTGTCTCATTGACTTGCTTTCTCACTCATTACTATATTCACCCACTTTCCAAACCCACTCAAGCACCAACCAGTTCACCCGGACATCTACTTTTTCACTGACTTACCATTTACTTAACCTATTTACCATCCTGTCACTTATTTTCTCACTGATGACTCAACCAATTTTCTCACTCATTCCAACAATTATTTCCCCTTTCACTTACTTGCTAAACCATTCATTCATTCACTTCTTCTCTTGTTCAGTCCTTGTTTATGTATTTACAAACTCCATTTTGTTTCTAAAAATCTTTCCAATTTTCTCTCTGTTTCTCTGCCTATCTCAGTTTTTCTCCCTGTCTCTATCCGTCTGTTTGTCTGTCTGTCTGTCTGTCTGTCTTTCTGTCAGTCTTTCTGTCTGTCTGTATGTCTGTCTGTCTGTCTGTCTGCCTGTCTGTCTCTTTCTCTCTCTTTTACAGTTGCTTGCATACTCAATCTCTCACTCTTTACCGTATTCACCCACTTACCTACCCGCTCAATCACTTAACCATTTGCCCCATCATCCGCTATTTCATTTACTTAATCACTCAACCATTTGCTCATCCACTAATTCCCTCATTAAACAACTCAACCTCTTACTAACTCATTAGTCTATTTTCCAACTCACGCATTTACCTCGCATTCACGCATTCCCTCACTCCCCTGGCACTCATTTACTGACTCCCAATTCCGAAACTAACACAACCACTCACCCATTCCCTCATTAATCTTTTTTTCAACAACGCACTTACTCGTATTTCTATTTACCTACCCACTCGCTCACTCAATCATATTCTTACTGACTCACTCATCCATTTATTTGCTCATCTTCTCACCAAATCCCTCAGGCACTCATTTACTTACATGTACTTCCATTTCACTCAGTCAGTCACTCACTCACTCACTCACTCAATCACTCACTCAATCAATCTTCATTCCGTTAACCACTTCATCACCTACAATCTTGTTTACGTATTTTCTCAACTTATTCCAATTACTCATTCACGCACTCACCGACTCACTGTCTCTGTGTCTCTGTCCGTCTCTCTCATGCTCTCTCTCCTTTCTCTCTCCCTCTCTCTTTCTCTCTCAATCTTTATCTCTGTGTGTCTGTGTGTCTGTCTATCTGTCTGTCTGTCTCTCTGTCTCCCTGTCTGTCTGTCTCTATGTTTGTCCTTTCTTTCTTTCTTTCCGTCTTTCCTTCTGTCTTTCTGTCTGTCTCTCTCCTTCCCTTGCTCTGTGGCTCTGTCTCTATCTTTCCTTGTCTGTCTTGCTCTCCCCCTACATATCTCTCTCTCACTTTCTCCTCTCCTCTCTCTCTCTCTCTCTCTCTCTCTCCCTCCCTCCCTCTCACTCCATATGTTTCCCTTCCACTCTTTCTTTCTTTTTTCCTCCTTTCTTCAGTTCTCCCATTCTTTCTTCATTTATTTTTTCTTTCTTTCTTTGTATGTCTTTTTCTTTCTCTCTTTTTTTCTCTCTTTCTTCCTTTCTCACTTTCTCGTTCTTTTTTTTTCCTTCCTCCCTCCATCCCTCTTTCTCCTTCTTCCATCTCCCTTCCTTACATTTTTTTTCTCTTTTTCCCCTTTTCCCACTTTCTATCTGTCTGTCCGTCTATCTGTCTGTCTCTCTGTCTCCCTGTCTGTCTCTCTCTATATTTGCCCTTTCTTTCTTTCTGTCTTTCCTTGTCTTTCTGTCTCTCTCCTTCCCTCGCTCTGTGGCTCTGTCTCTATCTTTCTTTGTCTGTCTTGCTCTCTCCTTACATATTTCTCTCTCACTTTCTCTCCTCTCTCTCTCTCTCTCTCTCTCTCTCTCCCTCCCTCCATATGTTTCCCTTCCACTCTTTCTTTCTTTCTTCCTCCTTTCTTCAATTCTCCCTTCCTTTCTTCCTTTAATTTTTCTTTCTTTCTTTGTTTGTCTTTTTCTTTCTCTCTTTCTTTCTCTCTTTCTTCCTTTCTCGTTCTTTTTTTCCCTTCATTCCTACCTCCCTCCCTCTTTCTCCCTCTTCCATCTCCCTGCCTTCCTTACATTTTTTTTCTTTTTCCCCTTTTCCCACTTTCTATCTACTTCCCTTTCTTTTCTCTTTCTCCCTGTCTCTCTTTATCTTTTCTCTCTCTTTCTCTCAGTGTCGCTCTCTCTATTTCTCTTTGTTTGTGTGGCTGTCTGTCTGTTTCTGTCTTTGTCTCTCTCTCTCTTTCACTCACTCACTCACTCATTCATCACTGCAATCAATCACTCATACACGCATGCAGTAACTCGTTCTATCTATTTACCAACCTACTAATTCATCAACATAATCCCTTAACACATACTCCAATGCTAGTCAATCGAACAAACATTGATTCATTCACTTCACTCATTACTGCTTCACCCACTCTTTTACAAACTCATTCCCTCATTTACCAACCAAAAATTCTTGCACATTTTCTCTTTTTCACTCTGTCACACTATCTGTCTGTTTGTCTTTCTATTTGTCTGTCTTTCTATTTGTCTGTCTTTGTCTGTCTGTCTCTGTCTGTCCGTCTGTCTGTATGTCTGTCTGTCCATCTGTCCATCTATCTATCTATCTATCTATCTATCAAACTGTCTGTCTGTCACTGTCTGTCTCTGCATTAACCTATGTCCCAAACTGAATTTCACTTACCCACTCGCCCACTCACCCACTTATTCATTTACTCACACACTCATCCACTCATTCCCTAATCAAATATTTCAACCTGTTAATTACTCATTTACCTATTCACTAATTCCTCATGTGTTTACTCTCTTTACTTTCTTGCTCACTCATTCACTTATTCACTCACTCCTCCAAGCACTCATCTACTCACTCCCAGTTTAGTTATTTACTCAACCATTTACTAATTCCCTCATACAACCTAATTTTACCTCTCCCTTGCTAATTCACCTATCATCAACTTATTCATATTCTCACTGACTCACTGCCCCATCCTTTCACCCAGTTCTCACTCACTCCTTCAGACACTCATTCACTCATCCCCCTTTCACTTATATTTCAACCACTCACTCAACCATTCTCTTTTGCACTATTCTTACCATTCCTTCACTTATGTTTATTTATTTACTTACCCAATTCACTCTCTCATATACTCACTCACTCATTCTCTCAATTATAGAGTAACTCACCCTAACCCTGACGCAGTAGCTTTTTTTACTAATCCGTTTACCAACCCACTCATTCAATCATATACACAATTACTTAAAAAGATATTTCATCTTCTCACTCACAGATTTCTTTGTTCCCCAATTCAAGCACTTACTCACACACTTAACTCACTATTTTACCCACTCCCGTACTCATCCCAATTTCCGAGCCCACCCACATACTCCTGCAATCTTTCACTCTTTCACGTTTTCACTCTCTCACTTGTCCATATACACACTCAACACACACCCAGTCTTCAATTCCATGACTCAAACTCTGACCCAATCATTCACTTCCTTTCCTGACTTATTAATTCATACACTCTCTCTGACATTCCCTCATTTACCAACTCAACACTCTTGCACTCATCACACTTCAATCAACCACTTACTCCGTTTCTTCTTGCTCCTCCTCCCTCCCTCACTCACCCGTCCACCTCTCCATTAATACATCTATCCACTTATTCCTTTGCTGTCTTTTTATCTTTCCATGTCTCTCTTCCACTCTATCTGTCTGATTGTCTCGCTGTGTCTTTCATTCTCTCTCACTGTATGTCTTTCTATGTGTCTGTCTAACTCTCCCCGTCTACCTCTGTGCCCTTCTTCCCTTGTTTTGTCTGTTTCTCCTTCTGTCCTGTCCGTCATGTCTGTCTTTATCTCTCTCCCTCTCCTCTCTCTCTCTCTCTCTCTCTCTCTCTCTCTCTCTCTCTCTATGTCTCTCTCTCTTAGTCTCTTTCTCTCCCCATCTGTCTGTCTGTCTGTCTGTCTCTTTCTCTTCCTTTATTTCAGTCTCTCCATTTCTATTTCTCTCTCTCCATCTGTCTTTCACCCACTTATTCACCTACTCACGACTTCTTACACTCGGATACTTTTTCCAACCCATTCAATCAAACCATTCACTTACTCACTCATCTACTCAATCACCTAAGAGTTTACTATCCAACTGTCAGTTATTTACTCAATTTCTCCCACATCCATGCAATAACTCGATTTATCTATTTACTTAGCAAATCATTTTATTATATACTTACTTAATCACTTAATCACATGCTTTATTATTCATTCATTTACTCATTCCCCATTCAAACACTCACTCAACCACGTAATACACTCGAATACCTAATTTCCAACCCACCAAATTATCTCTCCACTTACTGACCCAAGCACTCTATCAACCACTCACACACTAATTTCGCCGTTCACTTACGCCTTTAACACCTTGCTAACTTGTTTTCCTACTTCGCTACCCACTCACCCAATCATATCCATACTGACTCACTCACTCAATCACCAATTCAATCATTAACTCAATTTTTCGCACACTAACCAATTAAATCATTCACTCTCTCCTTTCCTCCCTCACGTAATCGCTTTCTCAGTCACTTATTTATTTACTCACCCTCTCACTAACCAATTGAATTAACTAATCACTTTTCCCGTACCTATCTCTCCATTACCAATCATCCTTCTACCATTCCAGCCGTCCTTCAACACACTTGCTCTGCTGCATTTGCTGTCTCTGTTTCTCTTTATGTCACTGTCTCCGTCCTTGACAGTCTGTCTGCATGTCTGTCTGTTTGCCTCTCTGTCTCTTTGTCTGTCTCTCTTTCTCTCTCATTCCCTCATTCACTCGCCTTCTCACCCACTAGCTTAACAACTCACTTAACTCGTTTACTTATTTATCAACCACTCAATCATCTATTAACTTACCTTTACTCACCCATGCACTTAATCAATCACTCACAAACTTACCAATTTTTAATCATTTGCTCAATCACTCTAAAACCTGCGAAATAACTTTTTTGATCTTTTTACCAACCTACTCATTCAGTCATATAATTACTGAATCACTTAATCACGTACTTCATCTCTAAGTAACTCATTTATTCACAAAATCACTCATTCCCTCATTTAAGCACTTATTCCCTCCCCTCTCTCACTAATTCGCCATCTCCCTTGCACACTCATTTCCTCATTTACTAATTCACACATGCACTTGCACACACACACTCTCACTTTCTCAATCTCTATCTCACTCTAACTGTCTTTGTATGTCTGTATCTCTGTTACTGTCTGTTTTTCTCTCTTCCTATCTATCTATCTATCTATCTATCTATCTATCTATCACATTCTTTCCCTCTCTCTGTCTCTCTCCTCTCTACCTCTCTGTTTCTGTCTCTCTGTCCCTCCTCTCTCTCTGCCTCTGTCTGTCTCTCTCTCTCTCTGTCTTACACCTCATTTACCTACTCTCTCAACTTACTCTGTCACCCTCATTGAACGATCATCCCACCAAACCACCTCCCCATTCACTCACTGAAACACTCAACCATTCACTAACTCAGTTAATCACTAGTTTCCCTTTTTACAAACCTAGTCACTCAATACTTCCTTATTTGAATATGCCACTCATTCATTTCAAAATTCACCTGACAACCCACTAAGCCGCCCACTTAGTCACTTCTTCACCTACAAACTCACCTTTACCCATCGATTCGCTCACACACTCACTCCCTCTATCCCTCACTCTACCCCTCACATACTCACTCTACCCCTGACAAACTCGCCCACACAGTCAATCATACACTCACTTTTTTCACTAGAACACCCATTACTCACTTAGTCAACCATTCATTCACTCAAACACCTATCTACCCAACAATCCACCCACTTACACACTCACCTACCATTCCATCCACTCCACTCACTCATTTACTCGCTCGCTCACACACACACACACACACACACACACACACACACACACACACACACACACACACACACACACACACACACACACACACACACACACACTCACTCACTCACTCACTCACTCACTCACTCACTCACTCACTCTCTCATCATCCACACACACACCCCCTCACTCACTCACTCACTCACTCACTCACTATCCTTCTTACTTGCTTCTTGCTCTTTTACTAACTCACTGACTCACTCACTAGCTCACTCCATTACCCCCTCGCTCACTGCCTTAGAAAAAGAAGGTTGCTGCATTAGACTTTATGAGCCAAAGATACAAAATGTTAGTAGGATTCTGCATCATTGTAATGATTTGCAGCAGTTATAATGTCGGAATATATGAGGAAATGATATGAAGAAAACACCATCAAAGACAGGAAGGAAATTTGATATGTGTCAAAAGCAAGACAGTTATACAGCTCTCAAAATTCAATTTATCAGGGATATTTATCATATCAACTCCTTTGATTTCTTTCATTAACATGAGGCGAGATTTCAACGACTATCATTAATTGTAGGCAGTGTGGAATGTGGAGCAAAAGGCTGTCGATTCTGCTTTTTGTAGGGCTTTTGGGGTGTAAAAACTCCTATCACCAGAGAGCTGAGATGAGTTTTAAACATTATTGAACATTGCCAGGCGTCGAAGTGACCGCGGCAAAGAGGGTAACCAGTTTACGACAATGTTCAAGATCCACAAAAACAATCTGTCTAGAGCAACCCAGCATTGGAAGAACCATTGACTGTACCTAGTTTGGATTTATCAAAAAAAGATCTTGGAAGCTACAATTACTGGAATCGCTGGAAGACCTGATATCAGTCCCAGATATAGTGGCTGACACATTGAAATGATCTTCTACAACTTCAAGAAAGTATTTGTTACACTCTCCCGTTCTTGTTTAATATTAGAAACATGAGTCTCATTGCGATGTCGGGTCAACTTTTGATTAAGCATCTTTTATCATCAAATGGAACCAAAGAATTTTCCAAAAAGTAATGAGTGGGGCTCAGCAATGCAGATTTCTAGGTCATACATGCTCTTCATCTATCATTGACTGACCTTATGCTGCAAAAACTGTTCCCATGCTATTTTCTATTTTGGAATGTGCAAGCTCAGTTTAGTCTCCACAGCTAGAAAGCATCCAGTTTCCATCGAGAAAAGCCGAGAGAGCACTCACTCATTCATTCCATCCCTCACTCACTCACTCACTTACTCACTCATTCATTCATTCCAACAAAAAATTGTTCCCTGTATCAACCACTTCCTAAACATCGAAAGGACTATTGACACCAGAGTATGGGAGGATGCATGCCGACCTGATTCATATATTCACTCAAACACCCTCTCACTAACTCTTTTATCTATTCAACTACCCTCTCAATCTTTCACCTACTCATCCACTCACTCACTCACTACCTACTTACTCACTCACTCACTCACTCACTGACTCACTCACTCACTCATCCACTCACTTATCCACTCACTCACTCACTACCCAACCACCAACTCACTCACTCCTTATCAGTCACTCACTCACTCACTCACTCACTCACTCACTCACTCACTCACTCACTCACTCACTCATTCATTCCATCCCTCACTCACTCACTCACTCACTCATTCATTCATTCCATCCCTCACTCACTCACTTACCCATCAAACCACTCACTCACTCATCCACTCACTCCCTCCCTCACTCTCTCCCTCATTCATTCACTATCTCTGTCTGTGCCCCCCTCTCTCCCTCCCTTCCTCACTTACTCACTCACTCACTCATCAATCAATCAATGAATCAATCAATCATTTAACCACTCATCCACATACTCTCTCAAACGCTCATTTTCTCAGTCACCAACTAACTCAATCTCTTGTTTATCCAACCAACTGTTCCAGCCATTTAGCCAATCACACATTGAATTAGTCACTCACTCGCTGGCTCACTCACTCACTCACTTTACCACTCACTCAACCAGCCACTCACTCAACCACCCTCTCACTTATAAACACAATCAAACATTCAACCACTTAGTGAACAACTCTTCCTCTCTTTCATACGATCCCTAACTCACCCATTCAACTGCCAACGTGCATATTCCCTCCTTATTCACCGTACCAACAGCTTGCAAACTTACCATTCAACACTCACTCACTCACTAAAACAAGTCAGCAACTCACTAGCTCGTTTATTCCTTTCTTTACTAACATGTTTACTCAGTGAATTATCCATTCAATCATTCATTAAATCACTCACACACCAATTAAATCAACCACTCACTCACTCATTCACTCTTTCTTGTCTCTCTCCCTCACTCAGCCTTTTACCGTTCCACGTATTTTTTGGCTTATCCCCCCCCATCTGTCTGTCTTTCTATCGGTCTGTCTGTCCGTTTACAAGTCTCTCTCTCTTCAGTGCTCTCAATGTTTCTCGATCCCTCTCTCTCCCTATCGCTGTTCTCTCTGTTCTTCTTCATCTCTCTCTATCTCTTTCTCTCCCTCTCAGTCTCTCCTTACTCTCTCTCTCTCTCTCTCTCTCTCTCTCTCTCTCTCCCTCTGTCTATCTCTCTCTATTTTTGTCTGTCTTTCTGTCTGTTATCTCTCTCTTTTTGTTTGTCTGTCTCTCTCTGTCGATTTTTCTCTCTTCTTGTGCCTCTTCCTCACCCACTCTACAATTACCCTTCCACACTTCCTCTCCTTTCTTATTCCTTATTCACAAAAAACCTACAACCCATCCACTCACCTACTCTGTCTCTCTTTCCCTCTCTGTCCATCTGTTTGTCTGCCTCTCTGTCTGTCTCTCTCAATGTCTATCTCTCTGACTCTTTCTTCTTGTGTATTAGTCTCTCTCTACCTACCTACTGATGCTTTCTCTCCCTCTCTCTCTCTGTCTCTGTGTGTGTCTGTCTGTCACTCTCATCTGCTCAGTCCCTCACTCACTCATTTTCTTAAACACCCTCTCACCCACTGACACTTTCTCTGACATAACCGATCCGCCTTCCCAATCACTGACTTACTCATTCACTCGCTCAATCACCCAGCCCTCCATCATGACTCACTCACTCGCCTACTGTTTTTAAAAATTACTCACAAAACCAGTCAGTAATTAGTAACCTATTAAAACCCTTTTCACTCAATCATATTTTCACTGAATTGTTTACTCACTCCATCAATCATTCTCTTTTTAACTCACACACACTCATCAATGAAATCAACCACTCATTCACTCACTTAATTATTTCTCAATTCAATTACACAATAACTCACTAAATCGCTTACATATTAACCAACCAACTCACTAATCATACCTGTCCTTTAGCCTCTCTTTCCATTCTTCACCCTTTTATCCATCCACCCACCCACTCACTCACTCACTCACTCACTCACTCACTCACTCACACACTTATTTAATAGCAATCACCTTTTTATACTTGCCCTTTTTTCCTGATTCATTCATTCACTCACTCATCCACTGACCAACTTGCTGGCTCTCTCCCTCTCCCAGTCTGTCTGTATGTCTGTCTCTGTCTCTCTCTCACTTTTTCCTCTCTCTCTCTCTCTTTCTTGCTATCTCTCTATTTTTCTCTCTCCTTTTTCTCTTTGCCTCCCTCTCTGTCTGTCTGTCTATCTGTCTCTCTCTCTCCCTGTCTCCTTTTTTTCTTTGCTCTGTACTGTCTGTGTCTCTCTTCCCCTGTCTTTCTTCTTGTAATATTTATCTGTCTGTTAGCTGTCTTCCTCGCTTTCCCCGTCTATCCTTTATTTTTCACGCATTCACACATTTGCTGATTCTACCATCCCCTTTCGCACTTACTAACTACCTCTCCCATCTCCCTTACTGCTTCCTTTATAAACCGAAAAACCCAACCTTCCATCCACACATTCACTCATGCACTCATCCACCTAATAGCTTATTCACCCATCGGGTCACTCACCTCAGCAAATACATTCAGTCCTGAATTCATTCACTCACTTATTCACTAAATTATTTACATATTTACCAACCTATCACTAAATCACATCTTCACTGATACACTGACCCAGCCACTTAATTATCTTTAACTCTACTCATTCACAAAATTAATCCCTCATGAACTGACTGACTCACTAACTGACTGACTGACTGACTAACTGATTGATTAAATGACTCACTCACTCATTCACTCACTCAACTTTTCACTCACTTAGCGATGCAATCAAGCACTCAACCACTAACTAAACCACACATCCTTTCATTCACACACTCTCTAACTCACCCATTCCGTCATTAACACTACCAACAGCATGCCAACTTACCAACTGAACACTCACTCACTAATACAAGGCAGCAACTCACTAACTCATTAACATATTCATTTCTTTTCTTACATGTTTACTCATTTCAATCATCCATTCAGTCATTTACCAAATCACTCACTCATAAGTTCAATTAACCACTCACTAATTCACTCCTCCCTGTCTCTCTCCCTCAATCAACCTTTTACCCGTCCACGTACTCGTTCGCTTATTCCCTCTTTGTCTGTATGTAAGTCTGTCCATCTCTCTCTCCGTTTGTCTGTCTATCTGGTTTTCTGTCTGTCTATCCCTCCATCTCTTTCTTCTTCTCTTTCTCTCTCTCTCTTTCTCTCTCTCTCTCTCCCCCTCTCTCTCTCTTTTTTTTCTTAGTACTCTCATTGTTTATCCCTCCCTCTGTCTCCCTTTTGCTATACTCTCTGAATGTTCTTCTTCATCTCTCTCCAGTTGTCTCATTCTCCCTCCCATTCTTTCATTCTCTCTCTCTCTCTCTCTCTCTCTTTCTCTCTCTGTGTATCTCTGTTGCTTCTTCTGTCTCTCTGGTTGTGTCTCTTTTTCACCAACTCACCTACTCACAGATTCTCTCTACAACCACCCCTCCCAAACCTTCTCTCTTATCTTTCATATCCATCCCTTATCTACCCAAAGACCTAACAACACACTCTGTCACTCACCCTCCCTCTAGTTGTCCGTTTGTCTGTCTGTCTATCTATCTTTCTGTTTCTCTCCCTCTCTGTCTGTCTGTTTCTCTCCTCTCTGTCTGTCTGTATCTCTGTTTGTCTTTATGTTTGTCTGTATGTTTGTCTTTTCGACTGTCTGTCCATCCGTCTGTCTGAGCCTCTGTCTGTGTGTCTCTCTGTCTGTCTGTTTGTCTGCATGTCCTTCTATCTATCTATCTATCTGTTTATCTGTCCATCCATTTATCTATCTATGTCTTCAATACTGTCATTGTCTCTCCCTTCCTCTGTCTCTCTCCCCTTCTCTGTAGTTTTTATCTGTTCTTCATCTGTCTTTCTCTCTCTGTTTCTGTCTGTCTGTCTGTCTGTCTCCCTTGGTCTGCCGATCTCTGTATCTCTTCGTCTATTTCTGTTCTTAGGTTCTTCTGTCTCTTGTTTTCTATCTCTAACTCACACACTCATGCACTCTCTCTTTAACCTGCTAGCCCACACTTTATGTTTTATCTTGGTCAACCCCTCCCTTATCCACCAAAGACCTAACAATCTATTCACACAGCCGCTCTGTTTGTCTCTCCCTATCTGGCTGTCTGTTTGTCTGTCCCTCTCTGTCTTTTCTCTAAATGTCTATCTCACCACCTACTCAGTCACTCCTCACTCACTCACTCACTCACTCACTCACTCACTCACTCACTCATTTGCTGGTTCATTACCAACCACTTTACCACTCACTTCAACTCCCACTAACTTACGGTCGCAATCAAGCACTTAATTACTTACTGAATCTCTCATCCTCTTATTCACACCTCCCTCATCACCCATTCCCTTATTAAGCCTACCAACAGCATGCCAACTTACCAATCATCCATTCGGAAGTTCACTAAATCACTCACACACTCATAATTTCAATCAACCATTCATCTTTCATTCACTCCTCCCTGTCTCTCTCCCTCACTCAAGCTTCTACCCATCCATGTACTTGTTCGCTTATCCCCCTCTGTCTGTATGTCTGTCTATCCATCTGTCTGTCTGTCTGTCTGTCCGTCTTTCTGTCTGTCTGTCTGTGTTTCTGTCTCTCTCTCTCTATTTAGTACTCTCATTGTTTCTTCCTCCCTCTGTCTCCCCAGTCTTCCTTACCTCATCCCTTATCCACAAAAAGACCTACAACCTATCCACTCACCCACTCTGTCTCTCTCACTTCCTCACACTGTCCATCTGTTTGCCTGTCTGTCTGCCTATCTCTTTCAATATCTGTACCTCTAACTCTGTCTTCCTCTGTATTTGTCTCTCTCCTCTACCCACCTACTCTCTCTCTCTCTCTCTCTCTCTCTCTCTCTCTCTCTCTCTCTCTTTCTCTCTCTCTCTCTCTCTCTCTCTCTCTCTCTCTCTCTCTCTCTCTGTCACTCTCATTTTCTCTTTGTTTCAATCGCTCTTTTTCTTTAACACCCCTAACCCACTAACACTTTCTCTGACATTTACCGATCCACCTTTCCACTCACTGTCTTAACCCAAACCTCCATCATGACTAACTCACTTGCCTACTCTTTTTAAAAATTACTCACAAAATCATTCAGTAACTAGTAACCTATTTTCCAACCCATTCACTCAATCATATCTTTACTGAATTGCTTACTCACTCAATCATACACTCAGTCAATCACTTATGATACTCACACTGACAAATAAAATCAACCACTCATTCACTCACTCAATTATTTCTCTATTCACTTACACAATAACTCACTAACTGGCTTGCACATTAACCTACCAACTCGTAAATCATATCTATCCTTGAGTTCCTCACTCCTTTCTTCACCCTTTCATCCATCCATCCACCATACTAATCTCACTCACTCACTCACTCACTCACATATTCACTCACTCACTCATTTACTGTCTCTGGCTCTCTATCTCCCTCTTTTTGTCTCTGTCTGTCTTGTCTCAGGCTCTCTCACTTTCTCTCTCTTTGTCTTTCTCTCTATCTGTCTGCCTGTCTGTCTGTCCTTATCTCTCTTTCTAACTCCTAATCAGTCTCTCACCCTGTCTACTCATTTACACGGATATCTATTTACGGACCCACTCACTTATTTTCTTATCCCCTTACCCATTGACATACTTTTCTCCTCATTTTTCCATCAAACAATCCATCTTCCCACTCACTGATTTACACATTCACTCGCTCACCCACTTATCTTCCCGCTTACTGACTCACTCACTTTCTCATTCCAAAATTAATTTACAAAAACATATACTAAGCTCTTAACGTTTTTGCCAAACCACTCATTCAAATATATCTTCATTGACTAGCTCACCGACACAGTCATTTGCTTAATCACTCACTCTCTTACTCTCTCACTCACTCACTCACTCTTTTTCAATGTCTCTCTCTACATCTGTCTCTCCGTCTCTCTGTCTGTCTCTGTATCTCTCTACCTCTGTCTCTCTGTCTTTGTCTATCTGTCTGTCTGCCTGTGTTTCTGTCTCTCTCTCTCTCTAGTACTCATTGTTTCTTCCTCCCTCTGTCTCCCCAGTCTTCCTTACCTCCTCCTTTATCCATAGAAGACCCTACAACCTATCCACTCACCCACTCTGTGTCTCTCTCTTCCTCATACTGTCCGTCTGTGTGTCTGTTTGCCTGTCTGTCTGCCTATCTCTCTCAATATCTATATCTCTAACTCTGTCTTCCTCTGTATTTGTCTCACTCCTCCACCTACCTACTCTCTCTCTCTCTCTCTCTCTCTCTCTCTCTCTCTGTCTCTGTCACTCTTATTTTCTCACAGTTTCAACCGCTCTTTGTCTTTAACACCCCTAACCCACTAAAACTTTCTCCGACATTTACCTATTCATCTTTCCACTCTATCTGTCTATCTATCTGTCTGTCTGTCTGTCTGCCTGTGTTTCTCTCTCTCTCTCTCTCTCTCTCTCTCTCTTTAGTACTCATTGTTTCTTCCTCCCTCTGTCTCCCCAGTCTTCCTTACCCCCTCCTTTATCCATAGAAGACCCTACAACCTATCCACTCACCCATTCTGTGTCTCTCTCTTCCTCACACTGTCCGTCTGTGTGTCTGTTTGCCTGTCTGTCTGCCTATCTCTCTCAATATCTATATCTCTAACTCTGTCTTCCTCTGTATTTGTCTCACTTCTCCACCTACCTACTCTCTCACTCACTCTTTCTCTCTCTCTGTGTCTCTGTCACTCTTATTTTCTCACAGTTTCAACCGCTGTTTCGCTTTAACACCCCTAACCCACTAACACTTTCTCCGACATTTACCTATTCATCTTTCCACTCACTGTCTTACTCGTTTACTTGCTCATCAACCCAAACCTCCATCATGACTAACTCACTTGCCTACTCTTTTTAAAAATTACCCACAAAATCATTCAGTAACTAGTAACCTATTTTCCAACCCATTCACTCAATCATATCTTTACTGAATTGTTTACTCACTCCATCATACACTCAGTCATTCCTTTGTTATACTTACTTACAAATAAAATCAACCACTCAGTCACTCACTCAATTATTTCTCTATTAACTTATACAATAAATCACTAACTCGCTTGCACATTAACCTACCAGCTCACTTGATTTTCTCACTCCTTTCTTCACAGTTTCATCCATCCACCTACTTATCTCACTCACTCACTCACTCACTCTTTTTCAATGTCTCCCTCTACATCTGTCTCTCCGGCTCTCTGTCTGTCTGTCTCTGTATCTCTCTACCTCTATCTCTCTGTCTTTGTCTATCTGTCTGTCTGTCTGTCTGCCTGTGTTTCTCTCTCTCTCTCTCTCTCTCTCTCTTTAGTAGTCATTGTTTCTTCCTCCCTCTGTCTCCCCAGTCTTCCTTACCCCCTCCTTTATCCATAGAAGACCCTACAACCTATCCACTCACCCACTCTGTGTCTCTCTCTTCCTCACACTGTCCGTCTGTGTGTCTGTTTGCCTGTCTGTCTGCCTATCTCTCTCAATATCTATATTTCTAACTCTGTCTTCCTCTGTATTTGTCTCACTCCTCCACCTACCTACTCTCTCACTCACTTTCTCTCTCTCTCTGTGTCTCTGTCACTCTTATTTTCTCACAGTTTCAACCGCTGTTTCGCTTTAACACCCCTAACCCACTAACACTTTCTCCAACATTTACCTATTCATCTTTCCACTCACTGTCTTACTCGTTTACTTGCTCATCAACCCAAACCTCCATCATGACTAACTCACTTGCCTACTCTTTTTAAAAATTACCCACAAAATCATTCAGTAACTAGTAACCTATTTTCCAACCCATTCACTCAATCATATCTTTACTGAATTGTTTACTCACTCCATCATACACTCAGTCATTCCTTTATTATACTTACTTACCAATAAAATCAACCACTCATTCACTCACTCAATTATTTCTCTATTAACTTACACAATAAATCACTAACTCGCAAATTAACCTACCAACTCACTAATCATACCTATCCTTGATTTTTTCACTCCTTTCTTCACCTTTTCATCCATCCACCTACTTATCTCACTCACTCACTCACTCACTCACTCACTCATTCATTCATTCATTCATTCACTGTCTCTGGCTCTCTATCTCCCTCTTTTTGTCTCTGTCTGTCTGTCTCAGTCTCTCACTCCCTCTGTCTATGTCTGTCTCTCTATCTGTCCTTATCTCTCTCTCTAACTCCTAATCAGTCACTTATCCTGTTTACTCACTTACTCGTTTACCTGTTTACTGACCGACTCACTCAAATATATCTTCATTGATTCACCTGCTCAATCATTCACTCAGTTACTTTCTTTCAGTCACTTTCTCTTTTTTTCGATTACACGCTCCCTTGTCCACCTCCCCTTTTATTAATTTACTCATTTATTCATTTACTTATTCATTCACTCATCTATAACTCTTTCATTTACTAACCCACTTTATCACTAACCAACTCACCTATCCACTACTTAAACAGTTCATCAACTAATTCATTTACTCACTAGTTCATTTACTTTCTGACTTCAGTCTTTCACTGGCCTTATCACTCAACCACTCTGTCTCTCCATCTTTGTTTTCCCTCTTTCTCTCTCTTCTTCAGTATGTCTCTCTTTCCCTACCTACCTATTCATTCACTCTTCCCCCAGTCTCTTTCTGTATCCATCTGTCTCTCTCATTCACTCACTCACTCACTTATTTTCTTATCCCCTTACCCACTGACATACTTTTTCCCTCATTTTCCCATCAAACAATCCATCTTCCCATTCACTGATTTACACATTCACTCGCTCACCCAGTTATCTTCCCGCTCACTGACTCACTCGCTGTCTCATTCTGAAATAAACTTACAAAAACATCCACTAAGTTCTTAGTGTTTTCGCCAAACCACTAATTCAATCATGTCTTCATTGACTAGCTCACCGACTCAATCATTTGCTCAATCACTCACTCTCTTACTCATTCACTCCCTTACTCACTCACTCACTCACTCACTCACTCACTTGCTAGTTTAATCCACTCATTCATTCTAAATCTTCACTCTCTTAATCATTAATTTTATTCACACTCTCTTTCCTTCTCTTTTTCAATGTCTCCCTCTCCATCTGTCTGTCCATCTGCCTGTCTGTCTGTCTGTCTGTCTGTCTGTTTGTCTGTATGTATCTCTTTACCTCTATCTTTCTGTCTTTGTCTGTCTGTCCGTCTGTCTGTCTTTCTGTCTGTCTGTCCGTCTCTCCCCCCCTCTCTCTTTCTCTCTCTCTCTCAGTTTTTCTCTCTTTGTGTCTCTCTCCTACATTTTTATTCATCACTATCTCATTTTCCTATTTACCCACTCACCCATTCACACACTTTCTCCCTTATTTATTCATAATCCACCCACCTTCTCACTTCTTCAATTACTCACTGGCTTACTCATTTACCAATTCATTTAACAAAATTTTTCACTAATTCACCCACTAAATAAATTCCTGCCTCCCTCCTTCCCTCCCTCCCTTACCCACTCGCTCACTCACTCATTCACTCACTCCCTCATTTATTAATTTACACCTTTATTTATTCTTTTTCTCGTTTCATTCTCATCTCTCACCAACTCTGTCTTCCTCTGTCTCATTCTTTCACTCTTACTCACTTTTTTGCTCTTTCTCCCTCCTTAATCTCCCACTTCCTATTTCTCTTTGTGTCTCTGTCTCTCTCTTTCTTTCTCTCACTATCTCTCATCCTCTCTCTCTCCCTCTCTCTCTGTCTGCCTCTTTTTCTCTTTTTGTGTCTGTCCCATTTACATCCTCCATCACATTTTCATTTTCTTGTTCAATACCAAACTTTCTCCCTCATTCACCTATCACTGACTGACTCACTTACTCTCTCATAAGGCCATTTACTTCCAAAACTACTCACTTACTTGTTTACTTCTTTACCAGCCAACTCAATCATATTTTCACTGACTCACTCACATACTCAGTTACTGGCTTATTCATTTGATCACACAATCCTGTACCTACCAATCCACTCACATACTTATTCATAAACTAGTTCACTCACCTAAAAACTCTTTTAAACAGGCACTCATTTAATCAGTCACTCACATGCTTACCACCCAGTAAATTGTTCACCAGCATGCTCATTTACTCATTTATTAATTCACTCACCTCTCTTTTTACTTGCCCAATCACTCAGCCACCATGTCTCTCTCTCTCTCTCCCTCCCTCTCTCTCTCTCTCTCTCTCTCTCTCTCTCTCTCTCTCTCTCTCTCTCTCTGTTTGCCTGTCTGCCTCTCTCTTTCAATATCTATCACTCTACCTCTCTCTCTTTCTCAGTATTTGTCACTCTCTTCCTACCTACTCACGTTCTGGATTTCTGTCCTTTCTGTCTCTCACATTCTCACTCTCTCTCTCTCTCTCTCGGTCTGTTTGTCTCTCTCTCTCTCTCTCTCTTTCTCACTCTCTCATTTACTCATTCCCTAACTCACCAATGTTTCCTCCCCTCTCTCTCTCTCTCATCTACTGATTCGTTAAATTCCACAACTTGCCATTTTTCTTATACACTCCTTTCCGACTACATACTTTCTGCCTCATTTAGCAATAAAACCATTCACCTTCCAACTCTCTGACTTACATTCAATCGCTCACCCACCTTCCCTCCCTCTCTGTCTCTCTATCTATGTATATTTCTCTCTCTCTCTCTCTCTCTCTGTCTCCCTCTCTCTCTCGCTCTCTCTGTCAATAATATCATTTCTGACTCACTCACTAAATTAAATTAATTTACTCTCTCATTTACTCAAACACCCACTGACTCTCTGACTTATTCACCTACTCATCCATCCAAGCATTTACGCCTTCATTTCTTCAGTTATTCACACCCTCTTTACTAGTTCTTTCACTCAATTTCACTCAATTACACACTTAATCATTCACTTAATCTATGACTCACTCATCAACCCACACACTCACTCCCTTGTTCATCCTTCTACCTATTTTACTCCTTCACTGACTCACCCACCCACTCACACAGTCTCGCTCACATGCATGCTTACTGGCTCCCTGCTTCACTCACTCACTCACTCACTCACTCACTCACTCTCTCACCTATTCATTTCCTCATTTTAACAGTCCCAAGCTCACTTACACTCTTTACATTCACCTTTTTGTTTGCTAACTCAACCACTCTTTTCCTCGCTTACCTGAAAAATCACTTATTCCTCATTTACCTACTGCCTCACTCACTCATTTTTTATTCACTCAGTCATATACTCCCTCCCTCATAGACCTTGAATCCAATCACGTACCTTCCCTCTTCTTTTTTCTTTCCATCAATAACCATCTCAACCTCTCACTAACTCGTCTACCTATTAACCAACCCACTCACTCAATTAAATATTCACCAACTCCTCCACTCAATCAATCATTCACTCATGAATTCACTCATTCAGTTGCTCTCTCACTCACCCTCTAACTTATTTACTTGTTAATTTTCTCACAACTCAATGACACACTCATTCAATCACTCAGCTACCAACTCACCACCCCATCCATCCACCTCACGCACTTATTCACGTACTTACTCACCTGTTCAACCACTACCTCAAATGAAATCCCATTTATATACCTACACACTCACCTATTCCCCCAATCAACCCACTCACACAGTAACTCACCTACCCACCCATCATCCTTACTTACTCACTCATTCACTCACCTACAAAGTCACTCACATACCCACTACCTCAATTATACCCACTCATTTATATACCCTCACACTCACCTACCCACTCACACACTCACCTAACCACTCACCTAACCACTCACTCACCCACCGACCCACCCACCCACTCACCCACTCACTCACTCACTCACTCACTCTTTCTCTCTCTCTCACTCTTTCTCTCTCACTCACTCTCACTCTTAGTCACCCACACACTCACTCACTCACTTAGGAGACAGTGTACAGGAATTCCATTTCCATTTTCTTTGGACCACTGCCTGCTACAAATTGAGAGAGACTGCACTGACCGGCGTGCTGAGGTATGGTGAATTCCTTCGGAAAGATTCCTTGCAGCTGAAATGCTGAATATGACATCTGTGGGGACAGCTACATCAAGGTCTCAGTCGAAATAAATTTGTATGGATGTTTACAGATGTTGTTGTCTTTGACCAGGGCCCACTGACTGCCAATCACCATTGGAATTACATTCTGGGTACCGAGTGATGTTGTATGCAGCTGCAGAAGGTGATAGTTTGTTGCAATGGGCTATGATACTTGTTCCCCTTTTGCAGAGGTTATTCATGAGGATATACAAAAAACGGGCAATGCACGTTTGTAATTGCCATTCCAACCCCCTGAACTATATACCACGGAAAATGAGTTGTCGGTTAGAAATGTCATTCCATCAGACATTTGGATCTGCAAGCCCAACCTCCGACCTCAGTTCCATTGAGAAGGAGTTGCAGGTTAGAATATAAGCCAATTCGACGTTCTCTATTGCCAGCTCAACCCACTGACGTCATTACCATTGAACATGAGTTGCAGATTCAAATGTCAGCCCGCCAGAAGTTCGGAATAGCCAGCTCGACCTAAATACCATCGAGCATGAGCTGCAGATTTGAATGTCAGTCCGTCAGACGTACGTAATTGCAAACCCTACAACCCTTACTTCACCACCATCAAGCATGAGTTTACAAGCTCAAATGTCAGCTCGTCAGACGTTCAGAATCGCCAGCTCGACCAACTGACCTCAGGTTCGAATGAAAACCTGTCAGACTTACAAAATTGCCAGCCCAACCCCTGAGCTCAATTCAGAGGAGCATGAGTTGCAGGTTCGAATGTTAGGCCATGAGATGTTCGGAATTGCAAGCCCAACCCTGTGACCGCAAAACAATTGAGTCTGAGTTGCAGATTCAAATGTAAGCAGATCAGACATCCGGAATTGCAAGCTTGACCCCCTGACTTCAGTAGAAATCAAGCATGAGTTGAAGGTTCGAACATCAGCCTGTCAAATGTCCGAAATTACCAGATCGACCTCTTGACCTCTATATTTGCCAGCACAGCCCCCAAGCCAATACCATGTGTTGCAGGTTCCAACGTCAGGCCTTCAGATGTTTTGAATTGCCAGCCAAACCCCTTGGCAAGCATGAGTTAAAGATTCAAATGTAAGCCAGTTAGACATGCAGATTTCCAGCTTGACCCCCCCGACCTGAAAACAACTGTGCATGAGTTAGAGGTTCAAATGTAAGCCTGTTGACATCGGAAAATACCAGCTTGATCTCTTGACCTCTACCGGAATTGACCTCCCCATCTAGATACCATACCATGTCCGTGGCTGTGAGGTAGAGGGTCGGCCTTGTAACCATAAGGTCCTGAGTTCGATACCCGGGAGCGGGTGTCAACTTTGGGATTTTTCATTGGCCCACACATTCGGCGCCAGTACTGGTGCAGTTCCCAGGAAGCAGAATCGAGAGATTAGTATAAGTTGTAAGAACTTGTTTCTCAATCGATGTAAAATAAATATGTTTAAATTAAACTAAATTAAACCAGATACCATAGAGGATGAGTTGCAAGTTAAAATGTCAGCTAGTCAATTGTTCTGAAATGCCAAGCCTACTCTCTGAACTCTGTACCACCGAGCATGAAATGCAAATTCGAATGTCAGCCTGTCAGACGTCCAAATTTGCCAGCTCAAACCCTGACGTCATTTCTATCGTGCATGAGTTGCAGATTCAAATGTCAGCCAGCAGATTTGAATGTTAGCCAGTCAGATATTGGGAATTGCCAGCTCAAGGTCTTAACCTTAATTCCATCAAGCATGAGTAGCAAGTTCAATTGTCAGCCCATCAGACGATCGGAATCGCTATCTGGACACTTCCTGACCACAATACCATAAAGCATGAGTTGCAAATTCAAATATCAGCCAGTCCTACATTCTTCATAGCCAGCCTGACCCACTTACCTCAGTACCATCCAGCATAGATTGCAGGTTCAAATTCCAGCCAGTCAGATGTTCAGAATTGCCTGCCGAACCCACTGACCTTAGTACCATCAAGCATGAGTTGCACATTCAAATGTCAGGCAGTCAGACATTTGGAATTGCCAGCTCGACCCCCCTGACCTCAATACCATCGAGCATGAGTTGCAGATTCAAATGTCAGCCTGTCTGACATTAGGAAAGCCATCATAAGCCTCTGACCTCGATACCATGATGAAGAATATTACAGAAGTTTTTTGCTTAAGATACATCTTAACCCTGACCTCAGTTTGTATTGAGCAGGAGTTGCATGTTCCATTATCAGAATGTCAGACGTTTGTTATTGCCAACTAGATCGCCAGGTCTCATTACCATCAAGCATGAGTTTCAGGTTCAAATATCAGCCAGTCTGATGTTCAGAATTGCCAGCCCGACCACCCGACAACAATACTATTAAGAATGAGTGCAAGATTGAATGTTATGCTGTCAGGCATTCAGAATGCCAAGCCTGACTCTCTAACCTCAATACAATCAAGCATGAGTTGCATATTTGAATTGACAGCCTGATGCCATGAGCGCAATTACATTGAGCATGAGTTGCAAGTTCGCATGTCAGCCAGTCAGATGTTTGGAATTGCCAGTCAACACCCCCCCCGACCTCAATACCATTGAGCATGAGTTGAAGGTTCCAATGTCAGCCATTTGGATTTGCCAGTTCCAACATCCTTACCTCAATGCCATTGCAAATGAGTTGAAGGTACTAATGTCAGCCTGTCAGACATCAAAAATTGCCAGAACGACCTCCTCACCTCAATGCTGTCGAGCATGAGTTGCAAGTTTGAATGTCAGGCAGTCAGACGTTTAAAAGTGCCAGACGACTCCCTGACCTAAATACAAGCATGAGTTTCAGAATCTAATGTCAGCCCATCAGACGTTTGAAATTGCCATTCAGACCCCCATCACCTATAAACCGTCCATCATGAGTTGCAAGTTTGCATGTCAGACGGTCTGACGTTCAGAACTGGCAGTTCATCCCCCTGACCTCAAAACCATCCAGCATAAATTTCAGGTTTTAATGTCAGCCTGTGGGACATTAGTAATCGCCATCCCAACTACCTGACCATAATGCCCTCAAGCACGAATTGCAGATTCCGATGTCAGCCCGTCAGACATTAAAAATTTCCAGTCTAACCCACTGACCTCAATATTATCGATCATGAGTTGCAAGTTCGATTGTTAGCCCCTAAGACGTTCAAAATTGCAAGATTGACCCTCTGACTTCAATACCATGGATCATGCATTGCAAGTTCGAATGTCAGCTTGTCTTACATTCAGATTTAGCAGCCTGACCCACTGACCTCAATTACATTGAGCATGAGTTGCAGATTCGAATGTCAGCCTGTCAGACATTCAGAATTGCCAGCTCCTAACCCCTGACCTTAATTCAATAGAGCATGAGTTGTAGATTTGAATTTCAGCCTGTCAGACGTTTGGAATTGTCAGCCCGACCCCCTGATCTGAATACCATCAAGCATGAATTGCAGATTTTAATTTCAGCTCATTAGACGTTTGTTATGCCAGTCAAACCCTCCAACCTCAATACCATTGAGCACAAGTTGCAAGTTTGAACAAAGACTGTCAGACATACAAAATTAGCAGCTCGACCACATTACCCCTTTACCATTGAGCATAAATTGAAGGTTCGAATGTCAGCCAATCAGACATTCAAAATTGCAAGCCTGGTCTTCTGACATCATTTCAATTGAGCATGAGTTGTAGATTTCGAGTGTCAGCCCGTCAGACATTCAGAATTTCCAGCTAGACCCCCCACCTCAATTCCTTTGAGCATGGGTTGAAAGTTCCGATGTCAGCCAGTGAGACGTTTGGAATTCCAGCACAACCCCCTTACCTCAGTATTATTGAGCATTGCTGATTTGAGTGTCAGCCAGTCCTTTGTTCTTTATTGCCAGCCCAATCCCCTGACCTCAGTACAATTGAGCAAGAGTTGCAGATTCTCATGTCAGCCAGTTAGACATTCAGAATTGCCAGCTTGAACCCCTGAGCTCAATACCATCAAGCACGAGTTGCAGATTCTAATGTCAGCCAGTTAGACATTCAGAATTGCCAGCTTGACCCCCTGAGCTCAATACCATAATAAGATATATTAAAAACATATCAAAACTGCAGCCATAACATAGTTTTGGTTAAAGATACATCTTTACCTATATTTCAGGCAATACACAGCCAGTTTTTAATCCGCTTCATCCTTATTCTATGAAACTATAATCATTCTTGTATCTTCATGCCAAATGTTGCCCCTGATGGATGCAAAATTGCACAGATTACGAAGGACAGAAAATGCATATCATGTTTTGTTGGCCTTCCAAGCAATCGCTGTTTACTCTTTTAAATGAGGACAAATCTGTTGTGTTTATCTATACCCTACACGGTATATATTGGTAATTTATCCATTTTTACACAGCTGATCAATTTGCACAGTTTAAACAGCTTTAACAGGGTTTTTTTCTCTCTAGCTGTAAGGATGTATCTTTAAGCAAACTATGAGTAATATACTTTTAAACTATATACAATATTGGTTGATAAATGGTATGTTAGAATTATAAACAGAGAAAGGTAGGGAAGAAGATGACATTTATAAATGATTCAACATTGGTTGCAGTACTGTGTTACACGGTAAGTCTGTAACATATATTGATGCCAACATGACTATTGATGTCCAAAATGGTTCTAAAAACCATTAATGTCTCGCTTCCCACATTATGGCTGCTTTTGGAATCAGATACAGGTCTACTGTAATTAATATAAATTAGCTCTACTGTCTATATTACTGCTTAGCCACCAGTCCATTCTATCAGATAACAACAGTTTGAGATGAAACAGAAACAGATGTCAAGCATAAACAAGAATGGTCATATGTTTAACAACAAATTTTTCATGGGATAAAAATGGCTAGTGAACAGGTATGTGCTAGCCTATTCTCTTATATCACTGTTCATGAAAACAGTCAAGTTTAGTAATTTGTAAACTGATTTTATGTATTTTCCATACAAATATCGATACTTGAATTATGAATATTTTGTATTAAGCATCACATTTTTTATTCATCAATATGATCTCCTAAACTTGGGACGTTGAGCACATGGGTGTACAAAATGTGATATACCTTAAGTAATATGTGTAATGTATTGGTATTAAATTGGGATGCTTTTCACAAGTTTACATTTTATAACCATTTATGCTTACAGATTCTCTCTAGATGAGGCTTCACATCTTTTTTAATATGACAGCCTCTTACAAGGCCGATATACTAGTGAAAGAGCCAGACAATGCTACAGAAAGTGATGAAGAAAGTAGTGATGAATGATTGAAATGTAAACAGTCTAAACCAGCTGTGAAAAGATGTAACAGATTCTTTGCAAAATGGAACAGGGTCGGTCTGCAAACTCGCTGACAGAGATGAGGATGGAGCTTGTGAATAGACTAACAGGAATTGGCACAAGGGAACTGGTACTTTGCGGTACTGGTATGGATCAGACCATAGACATATGAGCCATATACTGGCAAAAGGGGGCATAGCCGTGATGCATTATACCAATCAAGCCATTACATAGTTATGGATCCATGATAGCCACTTTTTTCAATCACCAATGTAATCATGAGGTAGACTGGTCTTACTAGATTTAAGATGAGAAATATGCAAAATGTATCTGTTCCGGTATTCACAGGGCCCACTGCGGAGCTGCTGGTGTAAAGAGTCTTGCACATTGATCCTACAGAAGTTGTCACTGTCTGCCGATGTAAAGGGTATTGCACATTGATCCTACAGTTTCTGCCACTGTCCGCCGATGTAAAGGGTACACATCGATCCTACAGTAAATCCCACTGTCCCCTGGTGTAAAGGGTATTGCACATCGATCCTACAGTACATGCCACTGTCCGCTGGTGTAAAGGGTATTGCACATCGATCCTACAGTACATGCCACCATCAGCTGATGTAAAGGGTCTTGCACATCGATCCTACAATACATGCCATGGTCCGCCAAGACAGCCTCTATCACCATATATAGGGCCAAGAGACACACAGAAAAGATGTGCCTACTGATAAGCGGAATCTACAAAATCTTTGTAAAATGTCATGTTGGACTTCCTGACAGATTGTTTGTTTGCATTTTATTATGAATGATGAAGGAAGGACTAGATCTTTAAACTGGATAGAGAGTCCTCAGTGTGTTAACAGCTTTTAATCATGAAGAAAAGTGTATGCATAAAATCGTACTGTAGTATGCATTGTGATAGAAAAATAGGAGGTTCAGTTAAAATTAATAACCCAAGTGTCTTGCATCCCATATTTTGGATATGCCTGAAAGTGCCTAAAAAAACTATCCATGATGAATTACTGGCTATTTTTGAGTTTGATCTCTTTTATTCATTTATTTCAATAATGGACTTTGATCTCTTTTATTTATTTATTTATTTTTATTTATTTATTTATTAGCTGATTTTTGTTGTTTTCTGCCTTGATCTGTTTTTGTTTAGTAAAACCACTAAAAAAAATAATGTAGTCATAAAGGTCAAACTGGCAGCCAAAATGTTTCGTTGCTTTACTATTCTTCATCAGTGTCATTATCGATCAATGATACTGAGTAAATAGGAATAGTTCAGGACATAGCCGCTCAAATGTGACTCTCTAACAACCTAGCAGCAGTCAGCTGTTGAAAACACTTTGTGAGGAGCAACTGTTTTTAAAAAGTAAATACTATATTTCCCTCCATGATTTCCATACAACAAATGTGATTTAATTCCGTGGTATGTATTTCTATTGTGCAATTTGTAATA
This sequence comes from Hippopus hippopus, assembly GCA_946811185.2. Lineage (NCBI taxonomy): Eukaryota > Metazoa > Mollusca > Bivalvia > Cardiida > Cardiidae > Hippopus > Hippopus hippopus. The sequence continues at coordinate 25,624,069 of OX328110.1, read as the reverse complement.
ACTGCACTATGAGAATGATCGTGCCATTAACTAATACGGTGCAAGAAGAGCTTCAACTCAGATAAGATGGGAAGGCTACTCAAGAATGATTTGAGCCAGACTCCTGCAGAGAAATGTGGGGCAAGACTGACAGAAGAAGATTCAACAGTAAGGTCAATGTCTCTTTTCTTTTTAGAGCTGTATCATGTAACCATGAAGTTCTAGAATTTTATACCACTATATCTAAGTAGTACCATAATGAAATTTTGCAGTAGCACTTTTGTTGCACTATTTCATGGAGCTGAGAGGGTATATAATTTAGATTAGCTTCAGATTTTGGCAGTGGGAGACCACTTACATGTGTTTTTATTGTATATTGGTTGGACATTTTTGTGTCACTGGAGTAAGAAAAACTTGAGGTCATGGCCTTGAACAGATGTTCATAACAGGAAGAAATTCTGGGTGCCTGTGTTGGTTGGGATTTAGCATAAATCATAATCCGTTTACATGTTTTTTCTCTTTTTTTTATGGACGATGGATATGCTTTTGAGAGCATCAGACGAAGAAGCCAGAGTTGTGCCACTTAGTGATGTGTGAAGCTCCACGTATGGTCATTTCGACCATATTTTCAATGTAGCAAAAAATCAGTGGTGTGACACCTGGAAAAGAAGGAAAAGAAAGCATGAGAAACAGTCTAGTGACCATATTTCAGGGCATAACCAGCTGACATTTTAAAGACAAGTAGGGTAGCTGAGAGGCTTTGAAAAGGATTCTATCAGGAGTTCGGCTGAGGTATTTTGAATTTATTTTTTAAATTTAGAATTTAAATCAGGAAAATATTTGGACCGGTATGCTGAGAATTTTGTCAAAAAATCCTTTGCACTGTTTAGAATCTATGGACGCTTTGTTTGCAAGTTTCCAAATACCAGACAGTTGAAAATCATCCAAGATAGCTGATTTAATTTTCTTTTTGAATTGTTTAATTCTTATTTAAATTCTTTTATTTAAGAATTTAAAATTGATTTATTCTTCACATAATGCCAGCAAAGTAACTGGTGTTTACTTCTGAGACCGTACACAATCCAATCGCTCACCTGTATTTAGTCCAGCGGTCCTGATGTTGAGGATAGAGCTGCTCTCTGCGAGTGGTGACTATCCTCCATCTCTGGCTTTTTCTGGAGGAGATTTGAGTTCAATACGTGACGTCACAGGAAACTCAAAAATCTCTGGAATCTTCTGGGGAAACCCCCAGTAGACTGACCTAGATCCACTACACTAGGAAAAACTTGAAAATGCATCTCAGTTGCATGCAAATGGAGGACCAGCCCGCATAGCTCAGTTGGTAGAGGGTAGGACTCAAGAACATGATGTTTCAGATCACTTGAGGGTATGGGTTTGATTCCCAAGGCTGGCCATCTAAAATTATTAATAGTCTTTTGGATGGGATATTTAACTGAGGTGCAGTGTAATAGTGCTATACACTGAACACTTTGAAGTACCAGGCGTAACTTAGGATGGATTTCGTCCTGTTTCTGCACCATCCCCTGTAACAATACTAACAGCCTACAAGAGGCGTCGCCCATATGGGCAACCAGTGGTGACAGTAAATAAACACGAACTCAGTAAGTGCAAATGGAAAATGCTTGTTTTCGATTTGTAGTGCAAGACCGGATATGAGCAATACAGATTCAAGGATCCAAGAGATCCTGCTGGGGCTTGCTTTTGAACCTACACAGCTTACAAGGCTCATTCTCAGACAACTTGGACAAATGGTATATGAAAATGTCAATTTTTTCATATTGCCAAATTATTTCATTTTCATTTTCTTTGTATCGGTATACAATTATGTTAACTCTTTTTTTTTGGAGTTTTACCAGCTAGGAGCCAACAACTTTCTATTTATGCATTGTTATACTGTAAAGGGTGCTGGTATTTTTAAAAATTATTTAAAAACATGACCAGTTATGTTGGTTTCACCATGGAGTAGAAAAAATTTCTGATAACTGACTTCAACACTAACGATTTAGCAAGATGATAAAAGCTTGTGAGGAAAATGACAACATTTTGCATGATTTTCTAGTGCTATGTAATGATAAACAAGAAAGAAAAAATGTACATGTTATCTTTTTTCACAACCGTTGTCTTAAAACTATCATCATTCCACAATAGAGGTTGAATAATTACTTTATCTTTACTTAAAAGACAACGGTTACGATACAGAAATATATCCCTACAGTGCCTCGCTGGTAGGTTTGAACGATACATCGCCACATTAAAAAAACACAGTGTCCCGTATGTGACACTATTTTGTCCCCAATGTGATTCATTTATGACACTGATGGGAAAGGCAGCATTTTAGCAATCTTTTGATAGATTGTGTGCATTGAAAGCAGAAAAACCAGAAAAACAAACTATCTTCGATCAAAATATACATTAATTGTATGACTTCCCAAACGACTGCTCTTAACAATCAGCTGACTCTAGATTTCAATAAGTCATTTTTTTTTCAACTGTTGTATTGAGTATTCTGACAGACGAAACCCATTCAACAACAATTATTGAAACTGTGTCATAACAATCTTTTGGCATATGTTATAAAATACTTGGGTAAAGTATGTCCCAAAGAAATGATACAGAGAGGAAGAATTATTTTACAAATGTTCCCTAAGTGACATGTGTGCACAGGTTCCTGATAGAGCTTTCGAATCAAAGAAATCACATCTTAGTATTCGTAAATATGGACTGAAAAAGTCTATCGAAAATAAGGAAACATGTTTAAATGGTACTGTTTTAGAAAATATTACTAATCCATATACCATGGAAAAAGAGGCTTATGGCATGGAAAAAGGAGACTTGGCCATGATACACTTTCCAATATGCAGCCTTTATACATAACCAGCATAATGTTTACCATCATTAAAGTGTGAAAACCAGTTGAGTGAATGCCAAGCTGTGTTTTACTTACAACTTAATAGGCACACGCTTAGCTTAGAAGTCCTCAGCCAAAAGCAATTCATCCTTGTAACTTACAGGAAATTCGCACATCAAATCTTCCTCTGGTATGTTCATATTAAACCTGTTCTCAGAATTCAATATTTGAACTCTCCTAATTTATCAACGTTAAAAGAAGGAAATGATGATAATAATAATAATAGCATAATAAATAAATGAATAAAATTTGAGCAACACTAGGAAAGCGAAGAATGCCCGTTCTGAGAACTTCAAGTTTGCTGTTTCTGCAATGATTTCAAAAGTTCTTTATCATACGGATGTTACAATTTAAGATTCTTTTGTATATGTTAGAGAATGACAGGGCACAATTTACGTGTGACTTCCTGATGACTTTGTAGAACAAAATCGTCATGCACACTGATTTTTTTTTCTTATTTATTTATTTTTCAACCTTGACTTCTGAGTCATGTCATTCATTTATTCTTGCATAAGCTGCTGGACATCTTTTGGGAAAGACAACATATAAATACATGTACCTGAAATAGAAAGCTTGAGATCCCATAACACATCCTTAGTTTAATTCAGCTCATACCCCTACAAATTTAATAGTTAACTTTTGCATGTTCCCGTTTTGTATCTGGTGATTACTTACACCACGCATAGTAAACTTTTAAAATGGTATTACATCACAATGAATGGTTCAATATGATTTTTAAATTCAAACTTATGATGTTTGACCGACTATGATACAGATTGAGTGAACAAAAGTTCAACATCGTCATTCATCTTCATTTAAAACTTATTCATAATTTAGACAAAATGATGTCAAAACTTGCTTTCAACGCCAAAAGTCTCTGCAGTTGAACTTGGAGACATCTTCGTGATCATAAAACATGGATTGCAGCTTGAACAATATGAAATTAAATATGAAACTTCAGGAGTAGCATATGAGATATCAAGGAGGTTTTCTTTATTTCATAAGTCATGCTACGGGTACATGGTAGCATTAGAACTAGAATTTACATTTCAGACTTATTTGCGGTCTACAGTATAAACGTCTGCCATCATAATCTATTGAAAAGAAAATAAGAATAATAAATTTTGAGACCTTTAGGACCAACAACAATTCTGACAGCAATCTTTCATTTGTAAAAACAGTGGTGCAAAACAAAATACTTACACCTCCGTGCATCAACAGACAGTTGAAGGAACCCAACCAGACCGAGAAAGCGACAGAAACTATGTAGTTGTTGGTCTTTTGAAAAAGATTTAGCGTTAGTTAGTCCCGCATGTTATCGACTAGTACGTTATTGTTAACAGAAGGTGCCAAATTAATTCTTCTGTCATAACTGTGATTTACCTTTTTATGAAATTTCATTTTATTATAGAGAGAACAAACTTGAAAGGCATCATTTAACGACTGCATTGTTGATATAGGCATACAAACTTAAACATGAAATCCTCGTTAGTTATTGTCTTGTATGTTATAATTAAAAATTACGCTCATTAATCAATGGTTGATGTTCATCTTAAGGAAATTTCACTTGTTTACATGAAAAACTGCTAATGTTGGTTTGATTACCATGACAAGTAGTCACAAACTCTGTATATATAAGAACTGTCACATGCTTTATGCAGTCGATTACAGCACAAACAAATGTTGTCCTGTAAATTACTCGATTTCGGAGACAAGGAAATAGACGTCAAAAAATGACAGAAATATGGTAGCCATGTGGATTACGCTCTCCTACCGAGTAGTACTGACATATTGGTTTAAAAAAGGGAAAAAGTTGTAGGAAGGGAACACTTTTGTAGATAATACACACTTTTTAAGTAACAGTCACTGTTCTGGCGACATAGTGTTTTCAAGCATCTGGGCAGCTTCAAATACGCACCATATCGTAAAATGAAGTCAAGAAAAGGTAAACCTAAGCTTAGGATATTGAAATATGTGTGGTCTCAACTTACTTTTAGTTGCATTACCTCTATTGATTAATATTTTCAGTAAAGAGCGCAGAAACGGGCATTTGCATGGGCTGTGTCAATCCATAGCGATAAAAGGAGCCAGACTGCCTTTGGACTTGGGGCTGTAAGTACAATTCCCCCTTTTTTTTCAAAACCAATGTGGCAGAGGGAGCCAGAACTACATATGGAACCCTTCCCCAAATTAAGCACTTAATCTCTCTTTTCCTCTCTCTCTCTTTTCCCCTCTCTCTCTCTCTCTCTCTCTCTCTCTCTCTCTCTCTCTCTCTCTCTATCTCTTCCCCCCCCTTCTGTGAAAATATTGCAGCAGCAGTTCTCAATCAAATATAGGACTGCCCTCTTCTCATTCTTCCTCTCTCTCTCTCTTTCTCTCTCTCTCTCTCTGTTTTGACCAGCATTAGGCTTCATCAGTTGTGCTCCTATGCACTAGACAGAGTTACTCCCCTTTTCTCTTTCATTTCCTGTTTACTTCCTTCTTTATCTTCACTCTGTCTTAAGTAATCAGTCAACTTGTTTTAGACTCCTGGCATATGTTTGAATGTTGTGGTCCCTGTTACATGGTCAGATAGCCCTTTTCCTACAGTGTGAGGTACTCATTTGTAAGTCTTACTTGGATAGCTTGCCTCTTTTTGATGTAGCAGCTCATCTTTTTAAGCACCTTACTACCTAATGCCCTTATTGAGATCTTTTATAATTGTTTCTGTAACCAGTTGCACAATAAGGTTAGTATTGATGGATGCTAGCTTTGTTTGTGGTATTTCATTATATATAATAAATCTTTATCATTGGGGATTCATATCTACATGTTCTGCAGTAAAATTGCAACTTCATAGCAGGACCATTGTTATTTTCAGTCTTGCAGAGTACAATAACCATCCCGCAGTTTCCTACGGAATGCTCTTCGATGAGAGTGTTGATTGTTTCCAGCATTTTTCCCTCTAAAATAATTTTGGGTCTCTTTGAGAGGATGTAACCAAAGATCAGATGGCCTCCCTATGGCTGTGACATTATCAATGTTCAGTGATCTGTCTGTGACTGGAGATGTGACAATGTTTTCATGTGGAGATAGTACACTCATCTTGTGAATATTCAGGTAATTTCTTTTTTCTTAGAGCTAAATATCCTTTCTTGAAAAAGCTTAAGATTAAGGGTTTCTTCTTCTACTTTATCTTCTCTGTTCATTTCCCCCTATATTCTGTCTGTATCTGACCAATTCTATTGCTCTGTTTTCTTCTTGTTTAATGAGTGAACCTGGATAAGTGTAGTCTTTTATACTTTTCTGTCTGTCATATATTTAAAATCTATCCATCCAGTGACCAACTTACGTGATACACTAATCTGATTTGACAGGTACCGATAAGGCCAGCTGGGGCCTCTGTAATAAATTCCAACAATCTTGATGTTTGAAAAGGGCCTACTTCTGTATCAGAGTTTTGAGCTGTTTACATCAGAGATAGTCTGATCCGTAAATATAATTTATTATTTTTCATAGATGAAAACATTGTTACAAAAGGAGCCATGTATAGTTTGATTTTGTAGTACTGGTATTTTATGAAGATTAAGGTCCATGTCCATCATCTTCTATAAAGACCAGGGGTCCTGTGTGGCTCAATGGTAAAGTGTAGGACTTGCGACGGGTTCAAGCCTCACTAGCTCCACTGGGTTTTTCACAGGAGTTTCCTTGGGCAAGACACTTCAGAGCCCTAGCCTAGTACTGGCGAAATCCAGGAAAACATGAATTTGTGAGTTGTTGCCATGATATGACTGAAATAATGTTGAAAGCAGCATAAAACATCATTCAAACATTCTATAAAGGCCATCTACTTTCTTTCTTTCATATATTCCACTCTCATTTTGACTGATAATGCTTCACTGAAAAGAATTAAAGCATTGAGAACACTGAAGTGGTATTTGTCAAGGAAACCATTGTGTGGAATTAGTAATTTGAAAGAAAAGGAGAAATATTATTCAAATATTGGCTTGAAAGTCAACCTAAGAAGCAAATAAATAATTTTTCGTTAAAGGGAGTGTACTCACGACAAAGTTAGAATTATTTGTATTGGTGGTCTCCCATTGATCATTAGGAGGAGTCAGGAGTAATGTCCCTTGACAATACGATGCATGATGGATAGAGAGAGAAACCATGTGAATATATCAAATAAAATTAAGTTTGTAACTGAAAACTATGATTTTGAAATATATTTGGCCGTTAACATTAAATTCCCAACATTAAAATAAATTATTTCGATATATAAATATTCATGCCCAATCAAATGGAGTAGCGCACAATCATGGGATGAACAAGCCATGGGATGAACTGGTTTTGGAACGAAAAAGCCCAGGACCAAGCGATCATTAGACAAATTTTGTATGTATCATTGCGCCAATAGAAAGATATGGGCGAGTGAAGCTATTTTCAATCAAGAATTAATATTTTCACGATCAATGGCCTCACCCAGTGTATTTGAACATGCCATTTCCTATTACATATCTGAGTGCTACCGAAAAACTCATTTGTCTGAGAAAAATTGAGTTTAATTGAGTTTATTTCCTTCGGCTTTGCACAAAATACGATGCAGAGCTCCAGATAGAGGGAGTGATTTTGGTTTTAAAATTGAAACTGTTAATAATTCTCCACTAAACCCTATGTTGTGGGTATTCATTACAACTGTCTCATCGAGACAATTCTAATGAGTACCCACAACATAGGGTTTTAAAGAGAAATAATGGATTTAGAATACCATCACTCCCTCTTATCTGGAGCTCTGACGATACATGGTCTTCAGAATTCAATATTGAACTCATAGTGGTATTGTTTTCGACAAATACCACAAAAAGCTTAGAAATGTGCATTTGGCTGGTCACATGGAAGATTACAGAGAAAAAGAAATGAGGAACCCCCTGAATTTTGACCTTAGAATGGGGATTTTGGCAAGAAGGCTACTTTTAATGCAATGTTTTCAATGTACATAAATGAAAATGGATAACAAAGACAGACAAAAGGTCCCTGAAGAGTATACTTTTTATTTTATGTAAATCAATAGAGGTTTGACTGAGATATGTTTGAATTTGTTGGCTTAGTCACTGGGCTTAAAATTACCATCTTTATAGGGTCTTGGCCACAAAAATGTTCATGTTAAACAGAACGGGTTTTCTCTTTTAAAATGGCCTTGATTTCTTTCTGGCCAAGTTTTCCTTGTTGCAATACCAGAAGGCCGAAAAACCAACTTGATAGTCAAATTCTTTTTTATAGATGAAAAGGAAGTGAAGGTACAAGAAACAGTCTAGTGACCATGTTTCCAGGCATAACCAGCTGAGATTTGATAGACAAGTAGCTGAGAGGCTTTGAAACAGGATTCTATCCAATGTTGGGCTGAAGTATCTAGAATTTAATCTTTTAATCAAATCTAGAATTTAAATTAGCGAAATTTCAAAGTTTTTGGACCGATATGCTGAGATTTTTGTTAAAAAATCCTTTGCACTGGAAGAAATCTATGGACGCTTTTGTCCGTAAGTTTTCAAATGCCAAAAATTTGAATACTTCTTAGATAAGTAATTTTATTTTCTTTTTAAATTGTTTAGTTCTAATATTAATTTTTTTATTTAAGAATTTAACTTGATTTGTCTTTCACAAAACACCTGGAAAAACTTGAAAATGCATCTGAATTTCATGCAGATGGAAAATGCTTGTTTTGGATTTGTAATGTAAGACTGGCAATGGGCTATTCAGATTCAAAAATCCAAGGGATCCTACTGGGGCTGGGTTTCAAACCTGCACAGCCCAAAATGGTATTTATTGTCAAAGGGAGATCTCTGGATATTGACCAAAGTTTCATACTAGCCACCTCTGTAATTTCAAGCTTTGGTACTACAAACCATACAAACCTGAAAGAAAGTTTTGTTTATAATGGTAGGAAATGTTGTTTTGACAGGGGCATTTGCATGGACTCTGTAAATCCATAGCGATAAAAGGAGCCAGACTGCCTTTGGACTTGGGGCTGTAAGTACAATTCCCCCCTTTTTTTTTCAAAAACAATGTGGCAGAGGGAGCCAGAATTACATATGGAACCCTTCCCCAAATCAAGCACTTATTCTCTCTTTCCCTCTCTCTCTCTCTCTCTCTCTCCCCCTTCTCTCCCCCCCCCTCTTGTTTTTCTTCATGTGAAAATGTTGCAGCAGCAGGTCTTAATCAAAATAGGACTGCTCCCATCTCTCTTTCTCTTTCTCTCTTCCCCCATTCCATCCCTCTCTCTCTCTCTCTGTTTTGGCCAGCATCAATCCTCATCAGTAGTGCTGCTATGCACTAGACAGAGTTATTTCCCCTGTGCTCTTTTATTTCTTGTTTACTTCCTTATTTATCTTTACTCTGTCTTAGGTAATCAGTTAACTTGTTTTTGTCTGAATGTTTGAATGTTGTGATTTAAGACCCCTGTTACATAGTCAATTAGCCCCTGTCCAGCATCATGAGATGCTCATATTTAAGTCTTGTTCGGACAGCTGGCTTATTTTTCTTGTAGCAGCTCATCTTTTTAAGCACTTTACTGCCTAGTACCCTTCTTGAGATTGTTGTAACTGTCTCTGTACCCAATTGCACAATAAGGTTAGCATTAATCGTTGCTAGCATTGTTTTGGGTATTTCACCAAACGTCTTCATCATCTGGGATTCATATCTACATGTTCTGCAGTAAAAATAGCAACTTCATGGCTGGGCCATGGTTATTTTTAATCTTGTAGAGTGAATCAATGATCCCACAGTTTCTATGGGAATGCTCTTTGATTAGTGTGTTGATGGTTTCCAGCATTTTCCCCATATTGATGATGTGATTCCATCTAAAATAATTCCTTGTCTCTCTCAGAGGATGTAAGCAAAGATTGGAAGGCCTCCCTATGGCTGTGACATTATCAGTGTTTGGTGATCTGTCTGTGACTGGAGATGTGACAATGTTTTCATGTGGAGATGTTTCACTCATGTGGTGAATATTCAGGTAATTTCTTTTTTCTTTGTGAAATGAATTTCCTTTCTTTAACCCATTACCACACAATCCCTACTTTTGACGACCCTGAGAAAGAAGCCTTTAGAAAACATTGTGGGAAAAGGAGAAAATGCTGGTAACCAGCATTTTCTCCTTTTCCCACAATGTTTTCTACCCTTCACAAAACAAAATTCAAATTTTCAGTCACTTTTATTTTGTCGTCTGCCAATGCTTTCGATTTGGACTGGTCTAAAATATTGTCGTTTGGTAACGAGTTAACAAGCTTAAGATTAAGGGCTTCTTGATGGGTAAATTCATATGATCAGGCATGATCAGACCAAACAATCCTTTACCACTTTATTGCATGTTTTAATGACCCTGTGGAATAAGGCTTTTGAAACTTGTGGAAAGAAGGAAATGCTTGTAACCTGCATTTTCTCAGTTTCCAGTAATGCTTTCTATTCCTCCAGAGAGCTGCCTATATTGAAGCTCCACCTCTAATTAATACTCCCCCAGCTTTTTTCAACTGAAAATGAACTTACCAAATGGCCAGTCCATGGGTAAAATTGAAATAAACAAGCATTCTGATAGTATTGCATAGCAATACCGAGTCCCCTACTGGCCGTATATATCGCTGGCAGGTATAGTTTGTGAAACTCTGTGGAGGACAAAGAACGTATTTGACCCCCTTTCAGAATCATAAGCATCGTGTCTGTCATATGCAATGCTTTAATGAAAGCCATATATATAAGCATTTTCCTTGTTAAAGTAAGTTCATTGAAGAAATTTTACTAAGAAAAGATGTGTTTGTGAAACACAAATGGCCCCCATAAAAGCATTTTTTCAGAAATATGACTTTTACCTTGTGAGATGACCTTGACCTTATCATCAGCAGGTGTGTACCAATGAGAGGTACCAGCTTACCATGTATAAGTGTTATAACTTAAGTACTTTGAATATACAGAGGAATGACTGAAAAGTTTTGAGGATAAGTTTTCATGATAAGTGTTAAAATTTTTGACCTTGACCTTGGACATGTAACCCACAGAAGATCGGTATCAATGACAGGTACCTACATACCAAACATGAGCATTGTAAGTAAGAAAGTCGGGAAAACTGTTTTTTCAGTGAAATTTTCTAAGTCCAAGGCCCGTAATTTCGTCCAAAATCAGTGGACCAAAACGAAACTCGAACTTGATCTGTAACTCATGGTGTCGCACCACTGTGAGACTGCTTCCGGTTCGTAGTAGTCAAAAGTAGTCCCATGTGAAAATTTGCAGTAGCACTTTTGTTGCACTGTTCTATGGAGCTTAGAGGGCTTAGTGGTATATAATTTAGATTTGCTTCAAATTTAGGCAGTGGGGGACCACATAGATGTGTTTTTATTGTACATTGAGTGGACTATTTTGTGTCACTGGAGGAACAAAAAATTGGGGTCATGGGGGTGAACCGGTGTTTTTGAGAGGGAAAATTCTAGGAAGCCCGTTATTGTTGGGATTTAGCGAAAAACGCAATCGGTTGACATGTTGTTTTTAATGCATTTTTTTGAAGGACTAAGGACGTACTTTAGAGACAGCAAGAGACGGAAAAGCAAAAGGTTTGCCATTAAGCGATCTGTGAAGCTTCAAAGATGGCCAATTTCACTATATTTTCAATATGGCCAAAAACCAGTGGTGTGACACCTAGATGAGTGAGAAGTGAAAGTATGTGAAACAGTCTAGTGACTTTATTTTCAGGCATAACCAGCTGAAATTTGGTACACAAGTAACTGAGAGGCCTTGAAACAGGATTCTATCAAAAGTTAGGTTTAGGTACGTAGGATTTAAATTTTTAATTAAATTTAGAATTTAAGGCAGCGAAATTTCAAAGTTTTCTGACTGGTATGCCGAGAACGTTGTCAAAAAGTCTTTTGCACCGGAAGAAATCTATGGCCGCTTTGTCTTCAAGTTTTCAAATACTAAACAGTTGAATACCTTTTCAGATAAGTGATTTAATTTTCAATTTAAATTGTTAAATTCTAATTTAAATTCTTTTATTTTAGATTTGAAATTGATTTATTTTTAATAAGATGACAGAAAAAACTTGAAAATGCATCTGAATTGCATGCAAATGGAAAATACTTGTTTTGGATTTGTAGTGTAAGTAAGACCGGATAGGTGCAATTCAGATTCAAGGAACCAAGTTATCCCTCTTGGGCTGGGTTTCAAACCAAACAGCCCACATAATGACAGTTATGGTGAATAGGAAATCTCTGAATGTTGACCAAAGTTTCATGAAGGGCACCTCTGTAATTTCAAGCTTTGTGTTAATACAGACCATATGAACCTGAAAGAAAGTGTTGTTGAAAATGGTAGGAAATATTGTTTTGACAGGGACATTTGTAGTGGCTTTGTAAATTCATTGCGGCAAAAGGAGCCAGACGGCCTGTTGGACTTGAGGGGCTGTAAGTACCATTTAATACCTTTAATCCTCTTTGCATATTTTTTCCCATTCTGTTGTTTGTCCAGCTGTCTCTAATATCCCCAAATCCCCAAACCTGTGTTTATCTGTCTCTCTTCCCCCCCCCCCCCCCCCCCCCCCCCTTATGAAAACATTGTGGCAGAAGGAGCCAGAATTATGTATAGGACCCTTCCCAAAATCAATTACTTTCCATGCCTTTCACTCTCTGTCTTTCTCACTCTCTGTCTCTCTGTCTCTGTCTGCCTGTCTCTCTCTCTCTCCTGTTTTTCTTCCCATGAAAATATTGCAGCAGCAGTTCTTAATCACATATAGGATCCCCCTCCCCCCATACACACACTTCTCCCTCTCTCTTTCTCTGTCTTTCTCTCTCTGTCTGTCTCTCTGTTTCGGCCAGCATCAGGCCTCATCAGTACTGCTGCTATGCACTAGACAGAGTTACTCCCCATGTTCTCTTTTATTTCTTGTTTACTTCCTTATCTATCTTATTTCTGCCTTGGGTAATGAGTTAGCTTATTTTGGTCTCCAGACATATGCTTGAATGTTCTGGTCTAAGGCCCCTTTCACATAGTCAGGTTCTGGATAGCTACTTTCCTGCATCATGAGGTGCTTATGTTTAAGTCTTGCTTGGACAGCATGCCTCTTTTTGTTTTAGCAGTTCATCTTTTTAAGCACTTTACTATGTAACACCATTCTTGAGATGTGTTGTAACTGTTTTTGTGTCCAGTTACACAATGAGGTTAGTATTGATAGATGCTTGCATTGTTTTGGGTATTTCATCTTACTTATTCATTCTCTTTGATTCATATCTACATGTCCTGCAGTGAAAGTGCAACTTCATAGCAGGGCCATTGTTATTTTCAGACTTGTAGAGTAAATCAACCATTCCACAGTTTGTACAGGAATACTCTTTCATGAGAGTGTTGATGGTTTCCAGCATTTTCCCCATGTTGATGATGCAATTCCCTGTAAAATCATTTCCCGTCTTTTTCAGACTCTGTGACCGAAGATTGAACGGGTTCGCTGTGGCTGCGAAATCATCAAAGTTTGGCAAGCGGTCTGTGACTGGAGATGTTACACTGTTTTTATGTGGAGATGTTACACTGTTTTCATGTTGTGAATATTCAGGTATTTTCTTTTTTTCTCGGTGAAATAAGTTCCCTTTCTTGAACAAGCTTAAGATTAAGGGCTTCTTCAACTTCTTTGTCCTGTCTTCTCTATTCATTTGCCCCCTATATTCTGTCTGTATCTGGCCACTTCTATTGCTCTGTTTTCTTCTTTCATAATGAGTGAATCTGGATAAGTATGGTCTTTTATACTTTACTTTCTCTCGCTTTCTTTCTTTCATTCACTCAAATCTATCCACCCTATGACCTACTTACCCAATACACTAACCTGATTCGTCAGGTTCCGATAAGCCCAGCTGGGCCTATGTAATAAATTCCAGCTGTCTGGATGTTTGAAAAGGGTCTGCTACTTTATCAGAGTTTTGAGCTGGTTACATCATAATGGTCTGGTCTGTAGAAATTACTCATCATTTGTCATAGATGAAAACATTGTGACAAAAGGAGCCATATGTACATACATTTTGCAGTACTGGAATTTCATGAAGATTAAGGTGCATGTCTGTCATGTTCTATAAAGGCCATCTTCATTCCTTCTTTCAAATAATCCAACCTCATTTTGATTGATAATGCTTGACTTTTGAATAAAAAGCTAAGAAATGTGCATTTGGCTGGTCACATGGAAAATTAGAGAGAAAAGATATGAAGAAAACCCTTAATTTTAGCCCTCAGAATGAGATTTTTTTGGTCAAAAGGCTACTTTTCATGTAACGTTTTTTATATATATATAAATGAAAATGGGTTAAAAAGACAGACAAAAGGGTCTAGAACAGTGAACTGTTTATTTCATGTAAATCCATTGAGTTTTGACTGAGATATGCTTGATTTTGTAGGAGTAGTCACTGGGCTTAAAATTTCCATTCTTTTAGGGTCTTGGCCGCAAAAACAGTCATGTTAAACAAAATAGGTTTTCTGTTTGAAAATGGCTTTGATTTCTTTCCGGCTAATTTTTTCCTTGTTGCAATTACCAGATTCAGCTAAAATGCTGAAAAAACTCGACTCGAAAGTAAAATTCTGTTTTATATAGGTGTTGCACCACTGCGAGACTGCTTCCGGTTTGTAGTAGTCAAAAGTAGTCCCATGTGAAAATTTGCAGTAGCACTTTTGTTGCACTGTTCTATGGAGCTTAGAGGGCTTAGTGGTATATAATTTAGATTTGCTTCAAATTTAGGCAGTGGGGGACCACATAGATGTGTTTTTATTGTACATTGAGTGGACTATTTTGTGTCACTGGAGGTTTAAAAATTGGGGTCATGGGGGTGAACCGGTGTTTTTGAGAGGGAAAATTCTAGGGTGCCAGTTATTGTTGGGATTTAGCAAAAAAGGCAATCGGTTGACACATTGTTTTTAATGCATTTTTTTGAAGGACTAAGGACGTACTTTAGACAGCAAGAGACGGAAAAGCAAAAGGTTTGCCATTAAGCGATCTGTGAAGCTTCAAAGATGGCCAGTTTCTCACTATTTTCAATATGGCCAAAAACCAGTGGTGTGACACCTCATCGTGGTTGACTTACACACCAAAAATCAGTTCAATATCTGCCAGTGTTTAGAAAAAAAGTCCGGAAAACTGTTTTTTCAGTGAAATTTTCCAAGTCCAAGGCCTGTAATTTCGTCTAAAATCAGTGGACCAAAACGAAACTCGAACTTGATTTGTAACTCGTGGTGATTCACTTACCAACCAAAAATCAGCTCAATATCTGCCAGCGTTAAGAAAAAAAGTCCGGAAAACTGTTTTTTTTTTGGTGAAAATTTCTAAGTCCAAGGCCCGCAATTTCGTCAAAAATCAGTGGACCTGAACAAAATTCAAAATTGATCTTTAACTCATAATGGTTGACTTGCACTGCAAAAATCAGCTCAATATCTACCAGCGTTTAGAAAAAAAAGTCTGGAAAACTGTTTTTTCGTGAAATTTTCTAAGTCCAAGGCCTGTAATTTCATCAAAAATCAATGGACCTGAACGAAAACTCAAACTTGATCTGTAACTCATGGTGGTTGACTTACACACCAAAAATCAGCTCAATAGCTGCCAGCGTTTAGAAAAAAAGTCCGGAAAACTGATTGCGTGTGGACTGACAGACAGATGGACGGACGGACAGATTGCAAACCTAAAGTCCACTTCGGCTTCGCCAGTAGGGGACTAAAAAAACAAGGTAACCGTTTTTTCAGTGAAATTTTCTAAGTCCAAGGCCCATAATTTCGTCAAAACTCAATCTTGGTCTGTAACTCATGGTGGTTGACATACACACCAAAAATCAGCTCAATAGCAGCTAGCGTTTACAAAAAAAGTCAGGAAAACTGCTTTTTCTGTGAAAATTTCTAAGTCCAAGGCCCGTTATTTCGTCAAAAATCAGCGGACCGGAACAAATTTCAAACTTGATCTGTAACTCATGGAGGTTGACTTGCACACCAAAAAATCAGCTCAATATCTGCCAGCGTTTAGAAAAAAAGTCCGGAAAATTGTTTTTTCATGAAATTTTCTAAGTCAAAGGCCCGTAAATTCGTCAAAAATCAGCAGATCGGAATCAAACTCAAACTTGATCTGTAACTCATGGTGGTTGACATGCGCACCAAAAATCAGCTCAATAGCTGCCAGTGTTTAGAAAAAAAGTCCGGAAAACTGTTTTTTCGGTTAAAATTTCTAAGTCTAAGGCCAGTAATTTCGTAAAAAAGCAGTGGACCGGAACGAAACTCAAACTTTATCTGTAACTCATGGTGGTTGACTTACACACCAAAAATCAGCTTAATATCTGCCAGTGTTTAGAAAAAAAGTCTGGAAAACTGATTTGCCGGACTGACGGACAGACAGACAGACGAATGGATGGAGTGCAAACCTAAAGTCCCCTTCGGCTTTGCCGAAGGCGACTAATAATGTGGAATACTTAATGGCATCAATATAACCCTAATTACTAATAAAAAAAATATGATTAATGCTTGAATATCTGAAAATACAACCATAACATTATAAACCTATTGCAGCATTAAATTTGTCAGTGAACTTGGAAAAATCTTAAGCAAGAGTGATTGATTGAATTTGCGTTTATTTATCGTCGCCAACGGTTGCCCATATGGTCGATGCCCCCTGAAGGCTGTTAGTATTGTTAGGGGGGGATAGTGCAGATACAGGACGAAACCCATCTTAAGTTACGCCTGGTTCTTTTACGTGCTCGGTGTATAGCACCGTCACACAGGACCTAGGTTTAACGTCTCATCCGAAAGACAATTAGTAATTTTAGGTGGCCACCCGTGGGGATTGAACCCACACCCTCCAAAGACTCGAAACATCATGTTCACGAGTCCTACGCTCTGCCTATTGAGCTATGCGGGCTGGTCTTAAGCAAGAGTGGGACTGGTGGGACAGGGTCACTTTACATGTGACTTGGCTGTGGAGCCAATCTGTCTACTTGTGCCACGGTTCAATGGTCATTTCCTGCCAAATCAGTCACATGACTGTTTGTATATTTTTCACTCAGTCACTAACCTTTGTTGAAGAAACACTCTTTTGATTCTGAACAAGAATTTTGGAGAAAAGAGTCTTTGAGATGTCATGAATTTTGATTTCCTTTTCTTTCTTAGTTTCTATCATTTGTGAAAGTTGCTGTGATGATCTTTTCATTCCATTTGTTTTTCAGATCTTCTTAGCATTTTGCTTTAAATTTGAGTCCAATTCTGGTTTTCCCTCCATAGAGTTCTTGAAGGTAGCATTGTTCTTCATTAAACAATTTCTTACCTTTTTGCTAGTCTGCACTAATCTTATATTAATATTTTCAGTTACTTAGTCGTCTTGGAGGAGTGAGAGAGACTGTCCTGAATGAAAACAGTTCCTGAATTGGTAAGTGCTTGTTTTGCATTTAACATGTATTTTTCAGGACTACACTATACATATTATTGTAGAATTTTAAAGCTGAAAGTACTATATTAATCTGTACTTTACATAGAGGTAAACAGGGTAAAGGGGTGACGAGAAAGGAAAAGTTAAACATTTTATTACAAATATTATGTAAAGTCTTCAGCAGTTATAAATAAGTATTGTGGGAAAAGGGTAATCATGTCAGCAAATGACCTGATAGGCCTTTTTCACCAATGCATTAGAAATTGACCTGTGGCTGAAGCAGAATGAGATCAGATATTTTATTATTGGTTGTTAAATCTGTCATTGTTTTCATTTCAGAGTGTTGGCTCTCTGGTTGTTGGAGACAGACAATAAAGATTGTACACAGAGACAATCATTAATTTCTTTCAAAGACTTGTCCATACAGAAGAACCCACTTTAAATAAACAGCAAGTCACAGAAGTCTTACTAGGGATGCTGCTATTACTGGAAGGCCCTGGGTTCCAGCCTCATGCAGAGTTTACAGTAGCCACATTGTCCATGATTTGAGAAAAGAATGTGCAGTCTGATCTTGGATCTACACTGTCTGATGAGGAGATACCTTTCCTCCAAAAATACCCTTGAAATAGGTAAATTTGGGTTCTTGCAATCAGCTTGAATTAGTTTCATGTCTTTTATTTACCAGGATAAAATATAGTGGCAGATCATGGTAATCGTAAGAGAACCTGAGAGGACATGATGAAAATAGTGCAGATCTTGACCAGAGTCATTTAGTTTTGTAACAAATTGCTGAAGCACATAACAAAATATATCAAGAATGTAATAAAGCATTGGAACACATAGTAAAACAAAATTAACATATTGTGGAGTTTGGTTCTGTTTCCTAAATCCTGGATGTCGCAGACATGGTTGCAAACTGTTACAGCAGCATCACTGGATGCTCTAGGTAATTTTTGGGAGTGTCCTTGAGCAGGACACTTCAGAAACCTAGCCTAGCACTAGTTTATCCCAGGACATACATGAGTATATGAGCTATTGCTGATGAAATATTACTGAAATAACATTGAAAGCAGTGTAAAACATATTCTATACCTTTTTCATGAGAGGACTATTTGCCGTCCATAAAATTAAAAGGAGACAGGCAAACATTTGAATTCTTAAAAATGGGGAGTCAGGGAAAACCTTGGATACCTCAAACAATTCACAGCAGACATTTAATTATTGTCTGCCTATTCTTCCAGCTTGTGACAAGTCTAAAATTTTGTCATTTTAGATAAAGGGTTCAGCCAGATGCAGTTGTTGTTGTGGTTACATCATGGCCAAAGTTAGAATTGCTTGTTTTAAGCAATCATTGTTTGAGCCTAAAAATTTTTAAAATTAGTCTGTTGGTGGACAGAACTAAAATACCTGGGAGGTAGAAAAATTAACAGGTTGCTATTTCTTTATTTTCAGATTATCATTAATGATGAAGGACATTCATTTCACCTGCAGTTTTCAACAGTCATTCTTTCCTAGGTCAGTACTCACAAACCATTCTTGAGAACATTCTCAGTCTTATTCACTAGGGTTTTCTGAATTTGAAAGTAACACAACTTTGATTGGCTAAACCATATGGTTTAGCAACTCAGGAGTTGTGCTACTTTCAAATTTAGATTTTTTTTTTTAGATTCAGACAAAGAATGTTCTGAAGAATGTGATGAACATGGACCCTGTATAGTGGCCATGATAGTTACATTTATGAAGAGGGTGAAGGAGAAAATAACAGCTGTAACATAGGTCACAGACATTGTTGAATCCCTACCAAGTAAAAATAGATTTTATGTCTCAGAATAAAAGATGTTCTTAGGGGAACAGGTAAAAGTAGTATTTTTGTGTTTAAGGGGCTATAGCTGCCAAAAGTAAACACTGGGGCAGTAAAATGCATATAGATTGAAATCACACCATGTGAAAGTATGGAAAATATTGTAAAGGTGACAGTCTGGTTTTGTACAGTCAGTCCAAGTGTAGGTCGCTGACATAAAAAAAATCATCTAAGGTAAAAAGTAAACATAAGATATAGTGCAACCTGGCAACTTTTAACCTACTTTTAAATTTCATTTTGCTGCCAAGGACCAACACTTGGACTAACCATACCATAACAGTTTGTCATCTTCACAATAATATATTTACATTTGAATGGTATGATTTAAGTTTAAATGAATTTTAACATCGTGATTGTTTACATTGAAATTTCGCTGCTATGGGACTTTTAACTCTTTACCAAACGACACAGTTCAATTTGAAAGCATTTGCAGATGAAAATAAGTGTGACTCAAAAACTGCTTTTAGAAGGGTAGAAAACATTGTGGGGAAAGGCAAAAATGCTGGTTACCATTGTTTACGCAATTAAGTCTGCATTTGTGGTCAGATTTTTGTGAAACATGCACAGTTTGTTTATATCATCAATAGCTAGAACCGTATTGATTGTGAAAAAAATCTAACAATCATTAAGGGAAAAGTAGCCATTTCAAGTTGAAAAAATTGCATTGAAAGTCTTGAAAGATCTCAGATGAATTGGAAAATTGGTGATGTAGGGTCAAAAACTAGGTCACTGGGTCAAATCTTTGAAATACCTTGTGTGTGCTCTAGAGGCCACAGTTTCAGTACAATACTGACTGGTTCAGAGAGAATTCACCTCAAAGGCATTTTGGCCAACACTATAGGGAAGATATGATTAATTCTTTCAGTACCATAGGTGAAGTTTGGGTCTTTTATGGAGGGTATAGATCCAAGATCAAGCTAAACAAAACATGCCGTCAGATCTTGGATCTTTATTCCTACTGTGTAGTCAAGCCTAAAAGTTAGAAATCTTTCTGACTTTGAATGGATTGTATTTTCAGCTGCAAAGAGGTTGAGTGAAGATAGTAGGTGCTGAAAGAATTAATTGGGTAGAACAACCTTTCAGAGGCCAATTTCATGATGGGCTGTAGTTTCGACTTAAGTCAGTGGTGTTTCTCCTGAATGGGTAGAATTTCCACTCGAGTGACATAATTTGACATTATGAAGTCGACTTTTGTAAACCCTGCTGCAACTGAGGATTACTAGAGTTCCAAAATGGTGGAAGAGAAGGCGTAAGTGAGGCATTCGAAACTTTTTCTATTATTTTTGTGTTTGTCAGTTTGGACATGTATTAAATGTGTTGTTATACAACAGATGATCAAATGGACTTTCAAAATATTTTCTTTTAGAAATGTTTTAAAATGAATTCATACATCTTCCTAAGTATGCATGAATGGCACCTTTATATTTGCAGATAAATTGGAAGTAAAGATTTCGGGTACAAACCTTTTGTCAGGGTATCAGTTTATTTTGAAATGGAATGCATGGAATCTGTTGAAGGTATAGTCAATGGAAAACTCAAAGAATTATGTTAGATCATTTTTGAGGCAAAAAGAGTCAATTCTGATATGACAGCTTTTACTGGAGCCTGATTAAATTAATGCCTGCTCATGAAATAAGAATAGAGAGAGAATTATCCACCTTTTGCTTAGTAGATAGGCTACAGCTTTATTCCTTTGCAAAGAGTATATCAGAAAGTTTCTGTAGCTGTCTTATAATGGTATTTTCTGTACTGATAATCAGTAGCCAAGGATGCAGAACAGTCCAGGTAGCTCTGTAGTCAGAGCACTGTGAGAGAGGAGTCCCTGGTTTGAATTCATGTACAGGCCACACTTTTTCTCATTCAAGTTTCTAGAACTCTCTGTTTGCCCATGATGATACTGATTGTAAGTTTCAGTGTTGGCTAGGACCTTTTGAAATGAAAATATGTAACATTCATGGGTATTCCGTAGGGAAGTTGTTGTTAACTTGTGAAGTAAATTGTGTAACTTTTTTACTTGCAGATCTTTTATAAGTAGAATTGATAGGCAGCAGTACTCAATCTGTGTACCTTCAAGTTTTGTGGAATCTGTAATGCAGATGGTATGTCACATGTTAATTTTGGGTCACTTGACAATATATGTATACTGAGCCCAACCAATTTTAATGATTGATTTCTGTATACATTGCTAAAGACTGTGCTAAGTCATACCTGTATATATAAATTGCATATTAACTCGTTACTAAATGGCAAAATTTAAGCTTAGTCCAAGTTGAAAGTATTTGCAGACAATAAATCAAATGTGTTTCATATGATGAAATATATCTTAGAAAGGATAAAAAACATTGTGAGAAAAAGAGAAAATGCTGGTTACTAGCATTTTTTCCTTTCTCTAATTTTTTTTCAAAAGCATTCTTCTTCAGGTTCGTTGAAAGTTGGGATTGTTTGGTAAAGGGTAAAATATCATGTTTACTGAAAAAAAAAAAGTTTCTGTAAACATGTGAGTCTACACTGCTATCCAAAACAGGGTCAGAACAGAGGAACAGTTTTTTTGCTTCTAAAGAGATATCTTTTTGCACCAACTATACCACTGAATTTTCAGTAAAGTCTCCTTTTATATGTCCATCAGTAGTTCTATTTTTTAAACAATATATTAATAGTAATTAGAAAATCTTAGCTATTTTACTTTAAGTGAACAAAGTGGATCATAATCTAAAAGCTGTTCATGTATGAAGCTGTCTGATCTGGGTTAGCTCTTTTTACAAAGGCATATGAAAGAATGTACGCAGGGAGTAAAGATTTAAGAAGTTGGACACTAGTCTTTCATTAGATCATCCAATACGTGTATATTTTTTGACATTTTTTGTAAAAATCATTTCAGATCGTAGGGTGAGACACAAAGCAAATGAAACAGTGACAAAGGACCTTTGGCTCAGTAAGACCAATGAAATGGCCACATACGAAATAGCAAGTAAGGACATTATTATCATATGCACAGCTACTGTGCTCAGTGTGAATAATTTGTTTAACTGCAGAGCCATTGTAAAGCTACAGTATAAGCTATGGCCGGTGCCTTTGGATAATTGTTCATCATTAAGCAGCAAACCAAATTGAGTGAATATTCAGTGCTTTTGTAGACAGTGTATATCAAGATCAGACTGCACAGACCATAAAGTAAGATCTTGAATCAACATCAGTAGATATGCTGAGAACTTGGGGATTTTACTATAGGCTGGAAATGTCCATTTCATTTATTTAACTCTTTGTCAAATGACAAAATTTCAGACATGTCCAAATTGAGAGCATTTGCAGACGACAAAATAAATGTGACTCAAAAATTGAAATTTTTGGGGGGAAGAGTAGAAAAAAGTTGTGGGAAACGGAAAAACTGGTGACCAGCATTTTCTTCTTTTCCCACAGTGTTTTCAAAAGGCTTCATTCTCGGGGTCGTTGAAACTCGGGAAGGTGTGGTAAAGAGTTAAGGGGTAACTTCACAAAATATTAACAAAAAGTTTTACAGCAAAGTGTTAAGACTTGAGCCAAGAAAAGTTTTGTCTAAAAATTTGCACTTTATTAAAAATTATGATTGGCTCCTCGTACTATGAATAGGACTGCTGCTAAATGACACAAGCCTTAAGTTATTCTAACCTAAACATTCATGCAAAACTCCATCCACTATGAATATACAAGCGAAAGAATATTTTACAATGTAAAAATAGAAGTATTGCTGTAGTACTCTAAGAAAAATAACTAAATATGTAATACCCATTAAACAACCGCATTGAGCCTTATCAGACAGTCTAAAAGGAGCTGGTTGATTTTTGCCTATTCAGACTGTAGAAAGGTCAAAAGATATCAGCAGGTGAGAAAACGCTATTTCAATGAAAATAATGCATTGTCTTGGATCAATGCTGCCTTCAAGCCTCAAAAGATATTTCATAAATGTTTATAAGTACAATGAGACCAAAATGCCCATTATTCTGATATGTGACAAACAGTGTAGACTCTTACCAGATGCTAGGTGAAGGACGAAGCAATTTGTCTCGATCTGCACATTTTAATATTAAGTAAAATTGTTATCTGTGATATGTTATAAAAAATATATCTGATTTTGCTACAAACATAATCTGTATGTCAAACGGCACAGATCTCAGGTCAGGCTCAGCATAATTGGTGGGCTTGATCGGGTCCGAACTGTTTGCAAAAACCATGAAACTGGACTGAAGTTGCTGCTAGTACGCAAAGAGTTATTGTTGGCTCTAGATAGATAGCCGGAAGTGGCCCGCTATTTCATTATCCTTTTCATCATGATCTATTTGCAGATGAAAGCATTTGCCATGGAGAATTTCAGTGCTATGACCAGAATATGAAAGATAACAACTACAACATGCAAAGTCCAGAGCAAAAGATGAACCATACTTATATTCCTAATTTGTGAAACAAGAAAAACAAAGATAAAGATCACAGAAAGATCTGAGAATGGTTTGAAATTTATATAATAGCTCATCAAAACAGTCAACATCTTTTGCTTAGATTGTTCAGCCTTTGTTACTTACATGTCATGTGACATTGGTCAAGATTATGATTCTATACAGATTGCAACAAATTGTTCTGTTACACAGAAAATTGATAAAAATTTATATGTCTAGGATCTAACATGATTTGGTGTTCGAGATAAAATTTTATTAAACGAGTCTCGGAAAACGTTATTAACTCTTGACCACACCACAAAAATGTAGACTTATCCAAACTGAAAGCATGTTGCAGACGACATATTAAATGTGGTCTAAATAGTGGAATTTGCCTTTGATCAGATTGAAAACATTGTTGGAAAAGGAGAAAATGCTGGTTACCAGCATTTTCTCCATTTCCCACAATGTTATCAAAAGGCCTCTCTCTGATGGTTATTAAAACTCGGGATTGTGTGGTAAAGAGTTAAGCGAGCCTTTTGGTACTTAATTACATTTTTTCTTGATAAGTTTGGTAATATTTTATCTCAAAAGCCAACAAATGTCAGATTCTTTTTATCACATAAGGATATTCAATAAAATATAGATCAGAAGATGCAAAACCATTTATAGATGCAACCGGAGTAATATCCATAAAACCAGTTCACTTCTATGAAATACATACGGAATATTATACTGTAGTGACTTTCCTGGTGCATGTATTTGATGCCAGCCACATGAGAAAATTCAATATCATGCAAGACCGAAGGTCAAGCAAGATGTCAAAATTTTCTTGCATGGCGAGAAGCAAATACAAGTCCCAGGAAAGTTACTACAACATAATATTCCTTTTATTATATGTATATACCTATACCTTTCAACGAAAAAATTTGCAATTGTCGACATTTCATTTGAAAATGGAGAACAAAATAAAACAAATAATGGTGTAGTAGCCAGTAACTTTGTTTTTATGAATATTACAATGTAAAATTTTGACCAATCAAATTGTAAATGAATACATTCCTATACTGCTTGTGAGTTACATCATGATGATGTCATCATACCATATTTGGAACCGTATTTCACAGTAGATACAGATTTTTTTCTGTCCTGTGTGCTATTTTATCTGCCTGTGATGCATGTATGTTCCCCGGAAAACTTTCAGGTATATAATAAACTCAAAATGACGTCAAAAATGATGTCACATAATTGTGATATCAAACATGTATAAGATAAGAAAATTGTGATGAATATATAACACTGAAAATAAGGGAGGTTTACTTGTAAAACAGTAGTTTGAAAGTAAATGTAATAGAAATAAGCATAAATAATATGTAAGAATATTTGTAAAACATGTACTTTTGTTTTCAGATTGCCAAAGTGTGGAAAAAGGAGAATGAAGAAATGATGATTCATTTAAGGCTGGCTCAGGACACGCTTTTCTGTGTATCAAAAAATCATGACCAGCTGTGGGACAAGATTGTTGAGGAGTTGCATAAGAATGAGGTAGTAGCAACAAAGTGTGAAGTTATCAATAAATGGAAAGTTTTATGAAGGAAATAGTGGTGATTGTTAGTGTCGTGCAATATGTTGGAAGGAGTCAACTATGATTTTTTAGACTGATGCCTGGAAATGAGGAAGAATTGTCTGAATAAACACAAAGACACTTTATTCAGCAATGCTGGTCAAATCAGGTTCATATTTACATATAATATACAAGAACAAAACGCAACTTGTCAAGACAAATTAGAGTGAAGGCTTCATGCAATGGATTGGCTCAACTTCACACTCTAGAGAAGTAAAGTTAGATGTGGGGAATCATGCAGCTCTATGAGAGGCACCAATGATAACCATACTATTTAATACAGAGATTCAGCAATGACTGTTGTCACAACAAGCGACTAACACATACAGTTTGCATGAAATGAAAAGGAAAATGTCAAGGTAATACTTTGACACAAAGTTTAACATATAAAAATATCTTAAATATAAGATGACAAATACAAATCCAACTTTAAATTGCAAAGCTATAAATAAGAGTGGAGAACTTAAATAGTACTTCATAAATTAAGACTAGATCTTTCATGTCGGAAAGCAGACTGTTGAAATATAACTGTTTGGAATGTGTATTCCCCGGTCCCACTTGAAAAAATAAGCTATAATCCCCTGCCCCAATTAGAAGTTGATGTAGGAGTTTTTGTGCTGAAATGGTTCAGATTTTATCAAGTTTTGGAAAGATATGTATGGAGTTATGGAAAACTAACATATCCATCCCCTTTGTTTTGGACTCAACTATGTATCTGATATCAAATTTTTAAATAATTTAAAGGTTATAAACTGCATAATACAGGCTTTTGAATGATTTTTTAAATCTAAAGATTGATGCATGTTTTTCTTTTTGAGTGATTGGTGTTTCAATTTAAAAACATTCTGACTATATACAGTGTATATTATATATATTGAAAGAGTAAGGTATTTGGCAGATGTATGAAAAATTCATGTAAATACGAGCTTATAATATTACCCTGAAAATTGTAAAAAGTGATAAGGTTTTTTAGGTATAAGCAGTTCCTTATTAGCATTCTGTCTGAAAGTTGAAAATATGGACCCTGTCAGAATTCAGGCGCAAACAAGGTTTCTTGCCCCTAAGTTACAAAATTTATCCTGTTTTGGTCTTGGAAATATTTAGGTTCAAAGATCACAGTATAAGCTTTCAAATGATCTAGAGAACCTTGAATTTTGGTTTCAAATTTTACAAGGAAACTACAAGTTCATTCAGGCCATATCGAACTACAGGTGTATGAATATTCATGATCATTATGAATTAACGTGAATTTGAGGAATGATAATTAACAGTAAAAATAATTTGTAGAATACATCTCTTGCATGTATTCAAACTCATAATTTTACTGTATTATACATGTTTATTGCAAAAATAAAGTCTTAAAACAACATCAAAATGAAACTACCTTGTGTGAGTGTGTGCATTATAATGAACTCCATGACTAAATACTACGCAGGCAAATAAGAATGCTTAGATCAAATCAACATTTTAAAAAAATCAGCATGTCCTCCTTTTCGCACAATGTTTTAGAAAGTGATTATTAAGATGCTCAAAATCAAGTGATCTCATGGTAAAGAGTTGATTAACAACAAAGATGCTTATCTGTAGTAGGGTTTTAAAGATGTGTGTATTAATTGCATTTTTATTCACTCATTCTCTAAATCAGCTAAAAATTGTATTTTTGCCATAGTAGTTCTGTTGTCATTATTATACTGCAAAGAAATTTCTTGCGATCTGATTTGATAATACGCTCCGAACAAATAATCACGTACACTTGCAAAGTCCAAGTAAAACAAGTTTCCCTTTCGGGAGCCCCGTATACATGATTATTCTTTCAACACAACATCCAAAATGGCGGCGTCTATTGATACGAGCTGCCCACAAGACAAACATATGAAACTTGAACATTGTAGCATTAAAAGGATAACCTAATGGTCGTCTGAGGCAACTAATAGTTGTTTACTTTTGCCAACAAATCATTAAAATGCATAGTTTCTTACCTCAAAGTTGTTTGAATCCACGTTAAAAGAAAAATGTGTCAAATGCCTATCGTAGTGACACTACTCAGTTCATTCACCAAACTTCACATTTTACCAAGGTTTCACTGATGTCAGTTCCCAATGACGTCACTTTTCATTGAATATGGGCACTCAGAAAGGAAATATGATTTTGTCAGCGTACTCATTTTGTGAATACATAAAACAGGGAAATTTCTCTGAACACACATTAGAATGGTAAAACTTTGCCGTATAATAAATTTGTTATATGGTTAAGTGGCAGCGGACTTGGAAACTTGTTCACGTCTGTGGCAAATCATGTGCTCAGGGCAACATGATTTACCACAGCTGTGAACAAGTTTCCAAGTCCCCTGCCACCTGACTGTACAACTAATAATGTCAGTGGTGTTATTTTCTGATATCTATTTAATTAATGATATTTACTTCAAATTTTGGTAGCAGAAGGGTTATGGTAATGAGCAATATCTCTTTATCACACACTGTTCTCTGCCTATCACTAAATAATTTTTTTTTTTTGGTCATAGTTTGATACTTTTCCTCAGCTGCTGTCATTTTGGAAAAGTCTAAAGATGGCATATCAGGAAAATGGTGAATAAATGATTTCCACTTAATACAGAAAGGAAAATAGGGAGGATATGTGTTTTTGAATACTTCAGTTTCTCTATAATTTTTGTTTATAATCAATTACAGGCTATAGTTTGTTTTTACAATTTATTTTGATGATGAAGTTCAAAAGTATGGACCTGCAGATCTGTATATTCCTGTCAGGTAACCCTTTACCATGCAGTCCAGAGTTTTAACAACCTAGAGCAGGAAGGCTTTTAAAAATAATGTAGGAAAGGAGAAAATACTGGTTACCAGCATTTTCTCCTCTTCCCACAATCCCTGTCAAGGACAAATAAATCATTTGAACTAAGTTGAATTTGTCATCTGCACATGCTGTTAATTCAGTTTAGTTGAAAAATTTTGTTGTCTGATAAAGAGTTAAAATTATAGGGCTGATTCTTCAAAATGTTAATGTGCAAACTGAGTGGATTTTAATGAGGAATCTGGTTGCAGGAGCTGCCTGATTTTGAACTGCAAAGTAATCCAAAAGTTGACAATTAAAGTTGTTTTATTTACAAAGGGTAAATCAAACTAAAATTAGCTCAAAGTATGAAGAAATCTAATTATTAAGTCTTCCCTCAAACAGTGTAGATTAATAAGAGCATGTTAATCCTTTGCTCCACACACATGTATTTTGGACCCTAGCAAACAGTAGACACAGATGAGGCACAAAGGTCTGCAAACGCACCTACTTACGTGTAAATGATGCATTTCCGTGATCCATGGTACCAAGCAAGTCATCACAAATTTATGGATCCATAAGATGCATTTTCTTTGACAACCGATTGAATCATAAGGTACAGTGGTCCTTTGACATGCAGAAAATTGACCAAAAACACAAAAAAACAGACTGCACAGACTAACCTGGGGCGATACTTTTTGCAGATGCAATAAGCCCCCTTTCGAAGAGCACGGCTTCAACAAAAGATACACATTTGTAAAAAGTTTTGTTCACGATTGGACTACATAATCATGCTTTTAATGAATTATGGATGATCTTGATCTACACTACTCAGTTGATAATATTTTTACAAAAAATACATATAGTTTTAGAAATGTAATTTTACCCAAACTAACCCTTAGAGCACTAAATAAACCCATTTCGAGACATTTAAAGCTTGTCTGTTTTCGAAGAAAACATAAAGTTATATTCGTAGCCCTGGCGTAGTCAACTTGTGTGCCCTTGTCTGTGTCGTCATGCAAAAACTTGACATTATATACTATCTCTGTTATTTCTAAAGATAATTACCGGTTTGTCAAACTTTGATATCTTGTTAATCATCAAAAGGGAAACCTTTACAACAAGGGCAGATGACTATCAAAGTATTTTTGACACAGTTATGCTCCTTTTCTGACTTCACAGGTTTCACTGTTTATCAAGCAACTGGCAGCAGCTGAGAGTTGGCACCTGCATGCAAAGCTCTTCGTAGTCTTGAAATGAGATCTGAATGAATGAATTTTAAGTTTTCTGTACAGAATGTCTAAGCAAAGTGTCAATGTAGTTCAAAGATCAGACTGCAATTTTTGTGAAGCCTTATCTTGATCTACACTGGCTACAAAGGTAACAATGTTTGTAAATGGTGCTTTAGCTCTTTACCAGTGGACAGAGCTTAATTGATAGAATTGAAAGCATTAATTTTGCAGACGACAAATTGGATTTGGCTCAAATATTGAGATTGGCTTTAAAAGCATTAACTCTTTACCAAACAACAGAATTTCAGACTTGTCCAAATTCAAAGCATTTGCAGACGACAAAATAAACCTGACTCAAAAATTGTAATGTGACTTTGGAAGAGTAGAAAACATTGTGGGAAAAGGAGAAAATGCTGGTTACCAGCATTTTCTCCTTTTCCCACAATGTTTTCAGAAGGCTTCTTCCTCAGGGTCGTTAAAACCAGGGATTGTTTGGTAAAGGGTTAAGCAGGGCCATTGTTATTTTCAGTATTGCAGAGTAAAATAACCATCCCATAGTTATTATTGGAATGCTCTGTGATAAGAGTGTTGATGGTTTTCAGCAGTTTTCCCATATTGATGATGTGATTTCCTCTAAAATAATTCCGGGTCTCTTTCAGACGATGTAACCAAAGATCAGATGGCCTCCCTATGGCTGTGATATCATCATTGTTTTGGGATCTGTCTATGATTGGAGATGTGACTATGTTTTCATGTGGAGATGTTTCACTCATCTTGTGAATATTCAGGTAATTTCTTTTTTCGTGAAGCTAAATATCCTTTCTTGAAAAAGCTTAAGATTAAGGGTTTCTTCTTCTTCTACTGTATCTTTTCTGTTCATTTCCCCCTATATTCTGTCTGTATCTGACCAGTTCTATTGCTCTGTTTTCTTCTTTTTTAATGAGTGAACCTATGTAAGTATACTTTTCTGACTGTCATTCTCTCAAATCTATCTGCACAATGACCTACTTACCTGATACACTAATCTGATTGGACAGGTACTGATAAGCCCAGCTGGGCCTATGTAATAAATTCTGACCATCTTGATGTTTGAAAAGGGCCTGCTTCTATATTAGAGTTTTGAGCCGTTTACATCAGAGATAGTCTGATCCAGAAATATTACTCATCTCTTTTCATAGATAAAAACATTGTGACAAAAGGAGCCATGTAAAATTTAATTTTGCAGTACTGGTATTTCATGAAGATTAAGGTCCATGTCTATCATCTTCTATAAAGGCCATCTACTTTCCTTCTTTCCTATATTCCACACTCATTTTGACTGATAATGCTTGACTTTAGAAGAAAAAACTTAGAAATGTGCATTTGGCTGGTCACATGGAAGATTACAGAGAAAGAAACATGAGGAAACCCGTTAATTTTAGCCCTCAGAATGGGGTATTTGGTTAAAAAGGCAACTTTTCATGCAATGTTTACAAGGTACATAAATGAAAATGAGTAACAAAGACAGACAAAAAGTTCCTGATGAGTATACTTTTTAGTTCCACTGGCCAAAGGCCAGCGGGCTTATGTCATGGGCTGGTGTCCGTCGTGGGTGCATGCATGCATGCGTCCGTCCGTCTGTCCGTCCGTCTGTATGTGCGTTAACTTTTATTTCAAACATCCTCTTCTCTGAAACTACCCATCCAAATGTGATGAAACTTCACAAAAATGATCCTTCCATGGTCCTTTCAGACTTTCTTGAAAGAATTTGATTCCTTCAAAAACTCTGGTTGCCATGGCAACAAAAGCGAAAAATATTGAAAATCCTGTCTGAAACCATAACGCCCAGGGCTACCAAATTTGGCATGTAGCTTTATCTAATGGACCTCTAAGAAATTACTTCATATGGGGTCCCTATGCCAGCGATCACAAGTTTAGCATGGACTTATATAGTGACTTCAATTTAAAACATTAACCAAGGGAAATAACTCCTGTTTATAAAAGATAAAGTTTGTTACTATTACCTCCCTTGATTATCAAACTGCAATAATACATGCTTAATGTTGATGTTCTAGTTTTTTGGATAAGACATGTTCTGTTTTCAGGGAGAGTGATTTATTTTGATGCTAATAGTTATGCTTACATGAGTGGAATATACTTAAAGTAAAGTTTCTGTCATTCAGTTTTCTTTCCAGAACTTTACCTTTCATGCCAGTGAATAAACCTGCTTGTATTCTCTGACTTAATCTTTGCACTTAAAAAGGTATGTTTTTTTTTGTTGGGCGGGGGGGGGGGGGGGGGTAATGTTTTCCAAGTAAGTTTATTACCATACAGACTTTCAATGCTGTGTGTCTGTGTCAGTGCCAATTAAGTGCATGATACCTTAATTTTACTTTTTAAGAAAGGGCAAATTTTTTGACTGGACCAAGTTAAAAGCCATGGCAAAAGACAAATTGAATGTAGCTTAAATGATTGTTTTTGTCTTTGATACGGTAGGGAACATTGTTGGAAAAGGAGAAAATACTGGCTGACAAAATGTTGTCATTTTCCCTCAAGGTTTTCAAAAGCCTGCTCTTTAACTCTTTACCAAACGACAAAATTTTAGACAAATTGAAAGCACTTGCAGATGACAAAATAAACATAACTCAAAAATTGAAATTTATTTTCAGCAGGGTAGAATACATTGTGGGAAAAGGAGAAAATGGTTACCAGCATTTTCTCCTTTTCCCACAATGTTTTCAAAAGGCCTCTATCTCCGGGTCATAAAAACCAGGGATTGTTTGGTAAAGGGTTAAAGGTCATCAACACTTCGATTTGTGTGGTAAAGGGTTAAAAAGCCAGTGGAGCGATACAGGGCCATCATGGCCCTCTTGTTATTATCTTCTGCCGAAGGCAGAAGGATATACATGTAGTTTCAGCGTTGTCTATGCATTTGTCCATCCGTCAGTGTGTTTGTCTGTGACAATATCTCCAATACCATTGGATGGAATTTCGTGAAACTTAATACGTCTATATAATAACCCATTCCACTGATATATGTATATATACATGTGTATATTGTTTTGATTCGATGCAAAATGGCCAGCTGGGAGCAATTTGAGTTAAGTGGTCATGTAAATTTTTGATGTTTTAAGTCTTATCTTGAAAACTATACAGAGTTTTTACATGGAAGTTGTCACATCTTTCAACCACCATTAGGAAATGCAGTGCAACATGTTTCACCCAGATTGACCATTCAACACCACAGTTATATACCCTTGTTAATTTGGAGTTACTGCCCTTAGTTATTTTACAAATTGGATGTTGTAACCATTTTTGGAATTATTGCTGTTTGTAATTTAACAGATTGCATTTTTGTCCGGGGCATAACTTCCAAAGTGTAAAAGCTGTTTACTTCAAACTTCATATACAGATAGATCACATTGAGAACAAGTGCAGTGTACAAGATCCATAATTCTTTTTCGTTGGTTTTTGAGTTATTTCCCTTTGATTTTTTTTTTTACAAATTGGATTTTTCTCCTGGGCATAACTTAAAAGGATATAACATATTGATTTCAAACTTCATGTGCAGTAGGTCACATTGAAGACTAGTGCAGTGCAAGCAGTACAACAACTTTCAACCAGATTGATCATGCAACGGCACAGTTTTATCCACTTGTTTCCATCCAAGATTGCCAAAATTTGACTTTTTGTTTTTGTCCATTTGGACTTGTAGGATGATTGAAGTTTTTTTTTTTTCAGAAATATCAACCACCATCATGAAATTTCACTTATTTTACGATGTAACATGTCAGTTATGTCCTCTTGTGAAACTTCATCTTTATATTGTTTATCATAAGCCAAAGACAATCCTTATTTGATTTTATTTAATGAAATGCCATGTCATGGAAAAAGGGCACTTGAATGCATAATTTCTTTATGGATCTATAACAAAAAGACCACATTTACATGCAAAACAGAATACCACTGATATGTTTCTGTCAAAAAATGTCGTTTTCGGAGGGGGATATCATTTCAGTGGAATTGCTTGTTTTATGTAAATGATAGAGTTTTACTGAGATATGTTTGATTTTTTTTGTCATAGTCACTTGGCTTAAAATTTCCACTTTCATAGGGTCTTGGCCCCAAAAACGGTCATGTTAAACAGAATGGGTTTTCTCTTTGAAAATGGCCATGATTTCTTTTTGGCTAGTTTTTTCCTTGTTTCAATACTTTGATTCAGTCTGAAGGAAAAAAAAAAACACTTAAAAGTCAAATTCTTTTTCATAGATGAGAAGGAAGTGAAAGTATGTGAAAAAGTCCAGTGACCATGTTTCCAGACTTAACCAGCTGAAATTTGATAGACACGTAGCTGAGAGGCTTTGAAACAGGATTCTATCCAGTGTTGGGCTGAGGTATTAAGAATTTAATTTTCTGATTAAATTTAGAATTTAAAATAGCAAAATTTCAAAGTCCAAAAACTGCTTTGCTCTGGAAGAAATCTGTGGACGCTTTGTAAGTTTTCAAACTTTTTAAATGCCATATAGTTTAATACTTCTTAGATAAGTGATTTAATTTTCTTTTTAAATTGTGTAATTGTAATTTTAATTCTTTTATTCAAGAATTTAGAATTGATTTATCTTTCAGAAAACACCTGGAAAAACTTGCATCTGAATCGCATGCAAATGGAAAATGGTTGTTTTGGATTTGAAATGTAAGACTGGATATGAGCCATTCAGATTCAACGGTCCAAGGGATCCTGCTGGGGCTGGGTTTTGAACCTGTACAGCCTACAAAATGGCATTTATGGTCAATGGGAGATCTCTGGATATTGACCAAAATTTCATGCTAGCCACGTCTGTAATTTCAAGCTTTGTGTGACTACAAACCATATTAACCTGAAAGAAAGTTTTGTTTATAATGGTAGGAAATGTTTTGACAGGGGCATTTGCATTTGCTGTGTAAATTCATTGCTGCAAAAGGAGCCAGACTGCCTTTGGACTTGGGGGGCTGTAAGTACCACTTTGACTGCCCCTATCTCTCTTTCTCTCCCTCTCTTCTGCTTCTCTCTCGCTCTCTCTCTCACTGTCTCTGTGATTTGGCAAGCATTAATCCTTATAAGTATTGCTGCTATGCACTAGACAGAGTTATTTCCCCTGTTCTCTTTTATTTCTTGTTTACTTCCTAATTTATCTTTACTCTGTCTAAGGTAATCAGTTAACTTGTTTTAGACTCCTTGGATAGCTTGCCTCTTTTTGTTGTAGCAGCTAATCTTTTCAAGCACGTTACTGCCTAATGCCCTTCTTGAGATCCGTTGCAACTGTTTTTGTACTCATTTGTACGATAAGGTTAGTATTGATAGATGCTAGCATTGTTTTGGGTATTCCATCATACGTCTTCATCATTTGGGATTCATATCTACATATCCTGCAGTAAAGATAACAACATCATAGCAGGGCCATTGTTATTTTTCAGTCTTGTAGAGTAAATCAAACATTCCACAGGTTCTATCAGAAAGCTTTTTGATAAGTGTGTTGATTATTTCCAGCATTTTCCCCATGTTGATGATGTGATTCCCTCTAAAATCATTCCTGGTCTCTTTCAGACACTGTGATCAAAGATATAACGGCCTCACTGTGGCTGTGACATCGTCAATGTTTGGGGATCTGTCTGTGACTAATGATGTTACAGTGTTTTCATGTGGAGATGTTTCAATCATATTGTGAATATTCAGGTAATTTCTTTCTTTCAAGCTTAAGATTAAGGGCTTCGTGATGGGTAAATTCATATGATCAGGCTTGATCAGAGTAAACAATCCTTTACCACTTGATCACATGTTTTAATGAACCAATGGAAAAAAAAAAAAAATTGAAACCTGTGGAAAGAAGGAAATGCTTTAAACCAGTATTTTCTCAATTACCAGCAATGTTTTCTGTTCGTCCAGAGAGCTACCATCATTGAAGCTCAGCCTCTAATTCCCCAGCTTTTTCCAACTGAAAATGAACTTACCAAATGACAAGTCCATGGGTAAAATTGA
The DNA here is from genome assembly GCA_946811185.2 of Hippopus hippopus. Classification (NCBI taxonomy): domain Eukaryota; kingdom Metazoa; phylum Mollusca; class Bivalvia; order Cardiida; family Cardiidae; genus Hippopus; species Hippopus hippopus. The sequence goes on along the minus strand of OX328110.1, from coordinate 25,588,870 downwards.
AATAAATCAGCTGGAATAACTAATGGCCTCAATATAACCCTAATTACTTACAAAAAAATATCATTAAGGCTTGAATATCTAAAAATACACTCATAACATTATATACCTATGGCAGCATAAAATTTGTCAATGAACTTGGAAAATATTTAATAAAGATAGTGTCGAAGATAAGTAGACCCTATCAAATTGGAATGCCACTTAATGTCCACATGCATCATTTATGTAGGGTTAAATTGATATTCTACTTTAAAAACAACTGGTTTCTCACATGGTAATTGCTCATTCATCAAACTTCAAACAGTCACGTCCCTCGGCTGTATCATGAAGCTTCATTAGCACCAACTTTGTATGTTTCTTTGCTAGATGTACACCGTTTTACCATTTTTAGAATTGTAAGAATCATCTTAGAAAAGAAAATATGAGTCACAATTTTCTATTGATATCTTTCTAAGCATATTTCCTTTGACAAACAGTTTGTTCATTTAATTTTTAGCAAGGTTTATCAATTCTGTTGGAAGTTTTCATCGACAGATCAATAGATGTGAATAACTTCACTTTGGTTGTCCATGTTGTTGCCAAGTGATGTATATGGGTGCCACCACGTTTAAGATCATGTGATTAGCAGCTCAAAATGGAAACCTCCATTAGACAATCATGGTAAGATGTAGGTATGGAATCAGGCAAGTTGTGACATGTGGGTGATTGCTTTGCCATGGGCACTGACCAGGACCCTGATGGCAATGTTATCATCATCCTAAGAAAATTGTATGTCATGTTGCCTCTATCAAATGCCTCGCCTGTAGGAAAATGTACATGCCAGACTGGTGAAGTGTAGGACTGGTAACTTGAAGGCCCCAGGTTAAATCCTCATTCTGTGTTTCAAGTACCTGTGATTAATGCCCCTCCCCCCATTAATCATCCCCCTGTTTAGGGAAAATGTGCATGGCTTAGGGTGTAGGAGTGGGACTGGTAACTGTGTGGCAGGGTCACTTTTCATGTGACTTGGTTGTAATTTTCAAAATATAGTTGGAAAGAGAGAAAATTTAATACTGGTTACCAGCACTGTCTACTTTTCCCACAAGTTTTCAATACATATGCAGTCTTTTGCTATAGGGTTGGCAAGGAAATTTTTTTTATTTTTGTTCTCATATTTCATTGAATGCAATTATTACATCATTGTGTGATATGGAAGATTGATAATTTCTGTGAAATGATATTGAAAATTAAGTAGGCATTTATAAAGGTGCATAATGTTATATGATACAATCCAAAGTTTTAAAGGACATGCTCTGTGAAAAGGGAGCTCAGTGCATCTTCAAAAAGTATCGACACGGGTCAGCCTGCACATTACAATCTGACTTTGGTCCAAACTTTTTACTTATGATCAGTTTTTCAGCATGTCAAAGGACCAGTCTACCCCATAGTTTAGTCGGTTGTTTTACAAAACAGACTTTATGGATCCATATTTATGTGATGACAAGCTTGGTATCATGCATCACAGAGATGCATTAACCCTTATCCTGCTAAATAAGTTACATAAAATTTTCAAGCCAATTGTAAAAAACCAGAATAATTCTATTTCAAATTAATTTTTAGAGTAAAACATATCCTTATCGGACTGTGTAGATCAAGATAAGACTGCATATTCTGTGCAGTCTGATTTTGATCAACCCTGTCCGCAAAAGGTCACGCTCAGCAGTCTAAGGGTTAAGTCCCCTTTTGGTAAAGCATGGCTCATTTGGTTTAGCTAATCAGAAGTTGTGTTACTTTCAAATTTAGAAATTTCTTGAGAATAAAACTAAGAATGTAAAGAATGGTTGGTGAATATGGACCCTTAGTTATCATACTGCTGAAGAGTCAAAGTATAAATGCTCTTTGAGCTATATGTCAGGTAGCAATAGAATTGATTTCCATATATGGTCTGCAACATGCGAAAAGGGGCTTTCGGATATTTGCATAAAGTGTCATCTCGGATCAGCCTGTGCAGTCCGCACAGGCTGATCCGAGATGGCACTTTACGTCACCATTAGATTTTGTCCTACAGTAGACTTACATGAAACAGAAAATCACACACGATCGGAAAGTGTCGTCTAGGATCAGCCTGTGCAGACTGCGCAGGCTGATCCGAACGGACACTTTATGCAAATGTCCAAATGTCCCTTTTTGCATGTTGCAGACCATATAGTTAAAGGTCATTTGATATTTTTTAAACTCTATTTTCATAAAGAACTTTTCACACCATAGTAAAAAGATAGGCTGTGTAATGTATCTGTGACCTTTGTAATGTGAAGTGATTTTCTGCAATTTTAAGGTGGTTTAAACTCTGATCTATTTGATTGGAATTTAGGTTGAGCACTCATTGAAATATATGAACGCCCATGGTAGAGTTGCATTAAGAGAGCTTGCCTCAAGGGAAAGAGGTTGTAGGTTGAAGTTCTGGTTGGATCAGACCTAATGTCATAGTACAATGGTTGTACTGACTTAACTCATCGGTGCTCAGTGAGTTGTGCAAAGAATGTGCAGAAATTTTGGGGTTCATAATCAGACAGTCCCGAGTTTGATCCACTCTAGAGGCCATGGATGTCATGGGAGTTACAATTGACAAGACATTTCAGAGTCCAGGCCTGGCCCTGATTAAACATGAATGATGAAGTTGTCTCAATGATTTGACTGAGATAATGATGTGAGTGGAGGAAAATCTTACTAAGTTAATCTACATGTATCTGTCAATCAGTCTATCAACTCAGTACTCAATATTTGACCCCGTACCAAATTAGTTCACATATTTATGATGTTAGGGAAGAAGGCTTCTCAAATACTGTAGGAAAAGGAGAATGTGCTACTAACCAGCATTCATCTTTATACCACAATGTTCATAAAAGTATTTGAGCCACATAATTTGTCTTCTGCAAAATTTTAATGCTTTCAGTATTTCAATGTCCACTTTGCTTGAAACACTGTAGACAAGGGCAACCTTGAAGCTGTAATTATTTTGAATTTATTTGGGTTTATTCTGCACTCTGTTGGGTTAAGAAGAGTTATAATAGGTGCCAGCAGCCTGATGTATTGTTGGTTAAAAACAGCTCAGAAGGTTTATCATTTTTGCACAATTTTGAAATTTTCATGAGCTTGCAGAAAACCTTATTGTCTTGTACCAGACCACTTTTGGAAACATTGTTGCAAATTGAAAAATTGCTTAAAAATAGAGGATATTTGTTTTTTTCGGTGAAAGACTGAAATTGATTTCATCAAGTGAACATCATTGGTAATATTTTTACGAGTGACTTAGCCACTCTAAAGGCTACATTTTCTGTGCAATACTCATGAAAGGTGGTGAGAATGTTTGTTTTGACACTATCTACAAGTTGTAAAGTGGGCTATGTTGGGCTAAAAAGTAGGTCACTGAAACGAATTCCAGAAAAAGCTTGTGCATGCACACTCTAGAGTTCACATTTTCAGTCCAATTCTTATGACAGTTTGTTAAAATATTTGTCATAAAATCTCGGAATAGATTGGAAATGGGTCATGTATGGTCAGAAGGCTCAAGTGAGCGACTTCAGGGCCATCATGGCCCTCTTGTTTGTTTCAAAGCGTATGCAACTGCTTTTTTTAGTACAGTCACGACTCTGTAATAAACTCTGTACCAAACAAAAAAATTCTAAACTTGTCTAATTTAAAATCATTTTCTCTTTTTCCCACATTGTTTTCAAATCAAAGCCTTTTTATCACAGTGGTTAAAGCACATGATTGTTTAGAAGAGGGTAAACCTGAAAGTGTAGATGTGGATGACTCAATATTCAGGTGTCTGCTTTTACCCTGATACCCCACAATGCAGTATTTTGACAACCTTTAAGTAGAAAGCTTCTGAAAGCATTTTGGAAAAGGGAGGACATGGTTACTATCATTTCCTGCTTTACTACAATGTTTTCAAAGAAATTCAGTGGTCGTTTAAACTCAGAATTGTCTGAAGAAGGGTTAAGTCAACTTTTGATATAGTTCCCCAGTCTGTTTTTAAGTTGGTTCTGTCCAATTCATGACATCTCATTACTGCAGGTTTGGTTGAAACTCCATGGGGTGGGACGCCTGTGGAGGCTTGGTCATCTAAAGATGCTCTGAAAAAGTGTGATCTTTCTAAGGAAGAGACTTTGTCCTTTTCAGACACTCAGTAAGTCTTATTGTTTAGCTCATCCGAGTACAAAGTGCTCAAGGTGAGCTTTTGTGATCGTGCTATGTCCATCTTGCTTCGTCTGTCATGCATCATCAATTTTTATAGACATGACATATAGGTTTACGGTACATTTTGCTTCGTGGTAATCGGTATTTTTTCCGTGATAATAAACATCGGCACCCTCTAGCAGTTTGTCTGGCCTCTATTCTGAGTGTACATGTAACAATATTTTCTAATCAAGTGATTACAAATTGATGCCAAATTTTTCAAGTTGCAGTGAAATTTTGACGAATACCATCGAAGGCACATGATTTAATTTCAAAATGGCAGCAGGACAGTGATGAAGGTCAAGGTGGATTTTCTTTCAATTTTTCTTATGAAACTGCATGATATTTTCTATGAGGCTAACTTAAAGATGAAATTGAAAAAAATATATGGTAATTGATTATATAGTCTGTTAAATTTTGGCTTTTACTTGATTGAGCCTTAATACCGTGAATCGCAAGGCTACCTTGTGTACACGCTAAAGGCCACATTTTTTGTCCGATACTTATGAAACTTGGTCAGAATATTTGTCTCGTGTTACTGAAAATGGGTCAGGTCGGGTCAAAACTAGGTCACTGTATCAAATCTTAGAAAAACCTTGTGTATGCACTAGAGGCCACATTTTCAGTACACTATTCTTGAAAGTTTGTCAGAATCTTTGTCTTGATGATATCTCAAACGAGTTTGAAAATTGGTCAGGTCGGGTCAAAAACTAGGTCACTAGGTCAAATCTAATGAAATCTTGTGTACACTCTAGAGGCCACATTTTCAATCCAATACTCGTGAAAGTTGTTCAAAATGTTTGTCTTGATAATATCTAATATGAAGTTGAAAATGGGTGACAACAGGTCAAAAGCTAGGTCACTGGTTCAAATGTTAAAATAGCTTGTGCACCCTCTAGAGGCAACATTTTCTGTCCAATACTTATGAAAATTAGTGAAATTGTTTTCTTGATGGTCAGTTAAATGAAATAGAAAATGGGCCACACTGGGTAAAAAACTGGGTCACCATGTCAAATATTGGAAAAACCTTGTGGACACTCTAGAGGCCACATTTTCTGTCCAGTACTCATGAAAGGTGTCAGAATCTTGTTTTTGATTATATCAACAATGGGAAAATGGGCTATATTAGGCTAAAAAGTAGGTCACTGAGAAATTCTAGAAAAACACGCTATAGGCAAAATTTTCAGTCTAATATTTATGAAAGCTTGTTAAAATGTTTGTTGTAATATCTGGTAAGAGATTGAAAATGGGTCATGTTTGGTAAAAGGCTCAGGTGAGCGACTTCAGGACCATCATGGCCCTCTTGTTTTTCTTTTGTTTTGCTTTATTCTAGATGTTTTTCTGTTTTCAGATTTCTTCCATAATTTACTTTCTACATAATGATGCTTAAATTTTCTTGTCATCAAGTGATTTTTTTCCTTTTTTTCACACCTTTTCTGTGCATTCAAAGACAAACTATATTTTCCCAGTTACATTTGATTCGCTTTGTGCAAATTCTTTCAATTTGGAAAAGTCTACAATGCTGTTCCTTGGTAAAGAGCGAGAGTTCCTTTTTAATGTGATCCTTACAGATAATGATAACGTCAGCAAAATTTGGTAAGAAATTAAACATCAGCCTTTAATGTGATATTGTACATGTATTACAAAAAAAGCTGCAGAACTCGATGACATCGCATTTTAGATGATTTGATGACAAATATTAGCACTCCAAAATTATAATGGGTCACAATAGTTCTCAAATACGTTCTTTGGTGCTTGATTCCGTATTTCCCTAGTATTAGCCCTTTCCCACACAACAAAATTTCAGACTCATTCAAATTGAAAGCATTTGCAGACGACAACTTTAATGTATTTCAAATAATACCACAGGTCAGGGCATACTATATAGAAACAAATAGTCAGATTTGGACTATCATGTCGGAATAAACAGAGTTATCATTTGCATTTATGGCAATTTTTTTCTCTATTTTAGAATACAAAAGAAAAACTTGAAGTTGCAAAAAACGAACATCTTTAACAAGGCAGTTATAACTGTATGTAAAACTGAATATGTTTTGTTAATCTTAATTTTAAAGGAAACATGTACAACACAGAAGGAAATATTTGTCTGAAAAGAGATTCGCAAAGGGAACAAGACATGCAACTGAACGACTAGCCTGAGTTCCAGTCTGTTCATGTTCTTCCTTTTCTATTATTTGGGCCAGTGATATCACACATATGGACGAAAATCAGCAAGGCCAGAGGAAAGGTGATGACGCTGAAGCAAGTGCTGTGGCTGTAATGACATTGTCTCTACCAGCTTCAACCTCCATCCAGAATGGTGTTTTACCGCCAACGGCTTCATACCAACCTTGGCTCAAAAAATAAGAGCATAACATCCAAAATGCACCTTACGCAGTATTACAAAAAATGGGAAGAGGAGGCTCAAACGACTGTCTCATCATTAACCTGACCTGTGTCAAAACCTTTTGCTTTTGGCAAATTTCCTGTTTGTCAAAGGACAAGTCTACCTCATGATTCAATCGGTTATTTCATAAACTGGAACCATTTTGTGGATCCATGATTATGTGATGACTTGCATGGTATAACAGATCATGGAGATGCATCAAACACACTTCTCCCGGAACATAGCTCAAATTTGATCATTTCAATCATATTCAGTTTGTCGTCTGAAAATGCCTTGAATATGGACAAGGAAGAAATGAAAGAAAGAAAGAAAAAAGTGCTCTAGTTGAGACGTTTTATTGTCAAAGAAACGCTTGGGAAGGATTATAACCTATCTGTTCAAAATTATTTGTCAGGGGAGGTAATATACTCTTCCGTAGAAAATCCGGAAAAAGAAAGAAAGACAGAAAGATTGATGAAAGATCTTGCACTAACTGAAACTTTATTTTCTAAGAAGCAGCTGGAAGGGGAGATAACCTATCTGTTCAAATTCATTTTCAGTGGAGGTAATCTACCCTGCCGCATAACAACCTTGGGCATGGAGATAACCTATCTGTTGAAATTTATTCATTAAAGGAGGCAATCTACCCCTCAGTAAAAAATGCAGAGAGATAGAAATGCAGAAAGAAAGAATTGTATGACATGTCAAACGTTGCAATCGAAAATTGCAACGATTGACTTGCCATAGAAATGCATAAAGAAAGAAATGCAGTTAGAAACAAATGTAGACAGAAAATGGTTGAAATGTTTTCCCCGTTAGAAATTTCTTGGCAGGGAGATAACCTTTCTGATCAAATTAATTTATCAGGGGAGGCATTCTTCCCCTCCGAAAGAAATACAGCGTTACACTAGAAACTAATTTTGAATAATTACCTTGTAAGCGAAAACTTACGTCCTGTTACCTCTGGTTAGTTGTCGAAGTCGGTAGCGTACAGGAATTCAAACCAGGGGGTGTCTTTGGTTCAAATCTGCAGCTCTGCGACTTTCTCTGTGAGGATGACCTGAAAGTTACTGCGACAGGATTCCCATGTTTTCTCACTGCTTATCTTTGTTTTCTCACTGCTTATCGATGACTATGTGGGGTAGCAGGCAGTTACTTTGGAAGAACATTGTTCGAGATACTTGGATAAGAGTCTGCAGGAAAACATGGATAGGTACAATGGCCGCCGCAATAAAACTGACTAATGTTGAAAACGGCGTCAAACACAATACAAACACAAGTATGAGCGGCGCTGTCGAAAAAGTGAGGTTTATACAATGTCCAATATGGCATGCAACACTCGAAAAGGGGCATTCGGACATTTGCGTATAGTGTAGTCCCGGATCAGCCTGCGTACTCCGCGCTGACTAATCCGAAACAACACACTTAATTTTTATGTAATTTTCTGTTTTGTGCAAGTCTACTGTAGGACAAAATCTAATGTAGACGTAAAGTGTGGTTTCGGATTAGCCTGCGCAGATCCGAGACGACACTTTACGCAAATGTCCGACTGTCCCTTTTCGCGTGTTGTGGGCCAATTATGCATTGTACCAAGCAAGTCATCACGTAATTGTGGATCTATAAATTCCATTTTGTCCAACAAATCGGCTGAATCATCGGGTAGAATAATCCATGGACATGCAGAAAATTTACAAATAACAGAGTTCCGATCCAGATCGGCCAACGCGAGCTACGCTGGCTGACATGGGTCGATACTTTTTGCCGATGCATGAAGCCCCTTTATCACAGAGCACAGCTAAACTTTGTTGTTACTAGTTTATTCCATGTCTTGAAACAAAAGTCACGAAACTTTACCATCTGCTTCGCTCTGCCTCTCGCTCTGCTTCCTCTTACTCTTTACCATGCGATGAAATTCTAGATTTGTCGACATGGAAAACATTAGTGGAAAGAAACAAACGTCATTCAAATGATAAGAAGTGCTGGCTTCCTTCAATGTTTTCATAAATCTCTCACAGGATCGAACAAAACGTGGGATTGTTTGGTGAATACCTACATGTCATAACTAAAAAAAAAAGAGAAAAATTCATGGTAAAGTTAAATAAACTACAAGTAGTACTAGTATATATAGCTAAAAATACTAATAAAAGATACAATCTCTCACCTAATTAATCGTTCCAGTACCAACTTTCGATACTTACCGTAAATAATGACTAAACATTCTATCTATATTATTTTGAGTTATTGACATTTTGAGAACGCACATGTGTGTGTGTTGAAAAGAAGAGAGAGAGAGGCATGGAGGGAGACAGACAGAGCATAATCTGTATTTTTTTTTGCACTATGGAAAAAGTCTGGCCAAGGACGCATCCAGTTTGTTAGCTTATCCCACATCATCAGATATAACGTTAGTCCTGCATTTTCATGTCCAGCTATACCTCTTTTTGCTACATTGCTACCGCGTGCATTTATGTCATGTATTGTTTATATTTCGTAACAACGGTCAATACTTTACAACGGTTTTCACAGTCTTCTGCGAATAAATAGCTAAATGAATAAATAAATAACAGTACATAAAAAAAAAAATGAACTAGTTTTCGAACCATAATATTTCCATTGACCCGTAAAATTCCGCTCCTCTTGTTAATAACCTACATACCCACTGACCTTATTTCATGATGTCCTTTTCACACGCAGGCGATATTTAACTTTTTCAGAGCCATAGCAAAGGCAAAAAATACCATTTGCGGACAGCATAGATCAAGATCAGACTGTACAGATTGTACTGTCTGATCTTGGATCTTTACCGTCCGGTTGTTTAGAGAAGCCTGTAAGAGTAAAAAACCTTTCTGGGTTACAGTGAATTGTATTTCTGGCGTCGAAAGACGAGTTTAAATAGCTGTTGCGGACGACATAGCTCAAGATCAGACTGCACAGAACACGCGGTCTAATCTTAAGTCTATATCCTACCGCTGATTTAATCACTACTGTAAGATGAAATCTTTGTGTTTTGGTAGATTGTATTTTTTGCCATCGAAGGAAGTCGAGTTTAAATAACTTGCGGACGATAAAGATCATGATCAGACTGCACAGAACACGCGGTCTGACCTTTTGTCTACATCCTTCCGCTGGTTTAATTATGATCTTAAAGTAAAACTTTCTGTGTTTTAGTGGATTGTATTTTAAGCCATCTTAAGAGGTAGAGTTCTGTCTCGGCTGATCAGAAAGTTTGAGAATTAAAACCCCGATGAAAAAGACTTTTGAATTCATTTTGGAAAACCAGCATTTTCTCCTTTTATCACAATGTTTCCTATTCTGAAGTTTCTATTTCTGGTGCTTCGCAAAACATTCTTCCCTAGCCACTGGCTGCTTTTCCTCATAACCGTCGTCGAAATAATCACCAGTGGTGAGAGAGGAATTAATTACGACGCAATGATTATCATTAATTCTCGGAAAGAAATTAGTCACGCCAGGAATTCAAATCAGCAACCCACACCTCCTTGTTCCCAAGTCTTGTAGGCTGCCGACTGCGCCACCTGGCTCGACAAAAGGGTTGACAAAGGGTTGTATTTAGAATTGGTTCATACGCACCCTAGTCAACGCACAAAATGATCAACACACTAAGAATTGGTCAATCCGTGTATTAAAAAATATTTTTTTAATAAAAAGAAAACAATTATGATCGTTGAACCAGAAATGACTGTTATACGTGAATAAGCTTATAAAAAATGGTTGAGCGGTCATTTACGTTGACCCTTCATATACCGCACAGAAAATCATATAAAATCCCTGAAAGATAAAAAATAAAGGTAGGCACTAAAAACTAGACAGAATTTTACCAGCGGATCTATGGAAACACGAAAATCCGGACGGAGGGACCCAAATACCAACCCACACACACGCCAATATACATGTACCTACCTACCTATTTTCGTTTTTCTTCTCCGACGACTATTCAACTGTTTGTCACAAATCTTTATCAGAATTCTGCTTGCCTGAGTGCTCGCCTGCTATCCTTGTTTGTCCAGTCTGTCTCAAAATTTCGTCGTAAGAAATTAATTGCCCGGTGATTACAAACGTGAACATTATTAGTTTTACGGTTAGGTGGCAGGGGACTTGGAAACTTGTTCACGGCTGTGGTGAATGATGTCGCCTCCTTCGGCGAGGTGGCGACATCATTCACCACAGCCGTGAACAAGTTTCCAAGTCCCCTGCCACCTGACCGTTCAACGAATTTATCATACTGAAAAGTTTTACCATTCAACTTGTGTTAAGCGAAATTTACCCGTGTTTTGGTTTCAAAAATTGAGTACGCTGTCGAAGTAGAATTTCCATTCTGAGTGCCCCACTTCAATGAAAACTGAAGTCACTGAAACCTTGGTAAAACGTGCAGTTTGGTGCATATTCTTGATGTTAATTTTGATCGACGCCGCCATTTTGGATGTTGTGTTGAAAGTGTAGTCATGTATACGGGGCCGCCGAAAGGGAAACTGCTCTTATTTTGGTTTTGCCAGTGTACATGATATATATGTTCGGGGCATATTATCCAATCAGATCACGAGAAATTTCTTTGCAGTATAATAATGTCCTTTTCTAAAATCAACAACTAGTGATTAATGAGACTCGCTTTGTGAAAAGGGGGTTTAATGCGTCTTCAAAATGTATCGACCAAGGACAGCCCGCACAGTCGGCTCAGGCTAAGTTTAAAGGACCAGTCTACCTCAGGATTAGGCCGTTTGTTAGACAAAATGGATCCATAGTTATGTGATGACTTGCTTGGTATAATGTATCACAGAGGGGTATTAAACGCCTTTTTGCTAGAGTATGGCTCAAAACTTAGGTAGCCTAATTAAAAGCACCTACAATTGCAACATTCACCCCTTTTTTTCATTTTGAAGACTTAAAGATACATCCTTACTCGTTTTCAGCTAGTTTTTAACCAATTTCATCTTTATTTTATGAAACAATTATCATTTTGTATCTTCCTGGCAAATGTTGCCCCAGACGGTTGCAAGGTGGCACAGATTACGACCGATAGAATATGCATTTCATACTCTTGGTACCATCAAAGGAAGCACTGTTGCCGTTGCCGGTTTTAAACCGAAGACAAATTCTCTGAGTTTTTTTTATTGCGTTTACCATATTTATCGATTATTTATCCATGTTCACATACCTGTCCAATATCTGAACCATTCTACTCACTATAAGGTTATAAAAGTGTTTTTTCTCTCTGGCTGTAAGGTTGCACCTTTAATTTTCGAACAAAGAAATCAAGACCAGACTGCACGAACATATGAGCGTTGCTCTTGCAAAAGAGGTTTAAATAATGCATCTCCGCGATGCAATATACCAAGCAAGTCATCACCTAACTATAGGTCCATAAAACCAATTTTGACCAACAACCAAGTGAATCACGAGGTAGACTGGTCCTTTGACAAGCAAAAAATTTACAAATAGCAAAAAAAAGTTTTCAGTCTGTGCGGACTGTGCAGTCTGATCTTGATCTTCATTGTCCATGAAAGGGACTGAAAGGGAGCTTTGGAACTTAGGGTTATTATTTTTTTGTAGATTTAACCGAATTGTTTGTATAAAACTGTAAAGTCTGGTCAGTTACCCCTGATATCAACCTTTATCCTGCTCAATAAGTGAAATGAAACTTTCAAGCCGATAGTAGAAACCCAAATTTTGCTATTTCAAATGTATTTTTTGGGAAAAGATACTTTCCTATCGGACAGTGTTGATCCAAGATCAGACTGCACGTTCTGTGCAGTCTGATCTTGATCTACACTGTCCACAAAAGGTCCTTTAGTCGCGCTTAGCAGCATAAGGGTTGAGGCAAGTATGCGGAAAGACAACAAAGTATAAAACGATTTATTTCTGTCTGACTGATGGATTATAATAAGCCCTCTGTTTGCGTAAAAAATGAACTAAGGTTATGTATTATTTTACAATCGATAAAAGAATCCAACTATCAATTGTAATGCGTCAAAAAAAAAAACAACCCTTGACTATTTAGCAGACAAGAAAATTTTAGACTTGTCCATTTTCAAAGCATCAGCAGACGACAAGTCTAAAGTTACTAATATTCGATTATCCTCTCAAAGGTTAGAAAAGTGTGTGGGAAAAGGAAAAAATCTCTCCTTTTTCCACTATGTTTTCAAAGGCCTTCTTTGCCAAACTCGGACTTGTGGTAAAGGATTAATACTGTTGAAAACTAGTTTTCAAAGGAAAGATTTTTTTCGGAGGAAAGTCGATATTTTCGAGTTGCCAAACGTTATGAGGTAACTGTTTACATTTTTATTTTATTTTTCGGGGGGTGGGGTGGGGAAGAGAGAGGGATTGGGTTGGGTTGGAATGGGGAAGGGGATGTTAGGGAGAAAAACAAAAATATCAGAATGCAGCCCTTGCGCTGAAATGTTTTGAGGGAAAAAATGAAAAAAAGTAAGTCATTCCAGGTACAGTCTGGTCTTGATCTACACTGTCCACTTCAAGGTAATATTTCTGGCCAATATATTTTTAAATTGCATTATTATGATTGTCCTAATTGTAAAGGTCCAATTTATCAACCCCTAACCAAACCATCCCGAGTTGTAACGACCTTTGGAAAGAAGGCTCTTTAAAACATTATGAGAAAAGATAAAAAGAAAAAAAATGCTGGTACCCATTATTTCTCCGTTTTCCAAAATGTTTTCCACTCTTCTAAAGACATACAATAACTGAGAAACATTTGATTTGTTGTCTGCAAAGGTTTTTAATTTGGACGAGTCTAAAATTTCGTCGTTTGGTAAAGTGTTAACTAAGTGTTCTATGGGTTAAGGAATCATTTGCAGAAAGAAAGCTAAGTAAATAGAGGATTTTTTTTCGGTGAAAGATCGCAATTTATTTCATCGAGTGAACATCATCAGTAATACTTCCACTCGTGGCGAGTGAAAATATTACTGACGATGTTCACTCGATGAAATAGATTTCGATCTTTCACCGAAAAATAAACCAAATATTCTATAAATTTCATGCTTCTAACCCCTTTTTTGTTGGGACTGTCATCAAAATCCAGTACAGTTGTTTTCGGAAATTCCTCGTGGTGTGCCCCTCATAAGAACGCATTACAATATCACGTAAAGCGGGAGAAATGTAGGGTAAATGCGCGTAAATTACGTCATATTTCCCTCTGTTTGACTAATTTTCAAAACGGCAACCGTTACTTCGAATGCCAAAATGAAATAAATAAAACCAGACCTGGTACGATTCATCTAGCCATGATTAGCTAGCATGTAACCTAGGTACCAGCCATAGTATGTAAACACAGTCCCTATAAACTTAAGGAATAGTCCCGGTTTATGCTTGGCATGTTGGGGACGTTATTTTTGTTCTTGAAGTCTGTTGCACAAATCCCGGTTTTCCTCATGTCTGTATTTAGAGGCCTCATGCAAAGATTTGCAATACACATTGGTATTCTTTTGAAATATTTTTCCGTGTAAAATTATCATATTTCTAGGAAGTTTGGAGCGATGAATAGGTCTGATTTTCCGCATACTTATTAACATATTTAGCCATTTTCCGGTTGCTACTTTTTTAGCGGCAGAGTTTTTTTTTTTTACACAACGCGTATTTATATTTATTCTATAAAGGATAGTGATGCTTCATCATTATCTCCCTCTAGATGGCATTCTACAAATACGCATCTATCTAATTTGGGCATTCTGGGTACAGAACCGAACTACTTTTCAAAACAACAACCATTATTTTGAATTTCAAAATGAAATAAACGTTTAACCAAAAAAAACGCTACCTGGTGCGATTCATTCAGCTATGATCAGCTAGCATGTAACCTATGCACCGGCCATTTATTAAAACAGCCCCTACATTCTTGGATAATAGCTTCGGTATAAGCCCTACTTTTCCAAGATATACGGGGATGGGTGATGCGTCATAGCAGACAGGTCGAATCTTCGAAGAATATGACATGCGCAGACAACGGATGCTTCATAGCAGACAGGTCAAATCTTCGAAGAATGTGACATGCACAGACAACTACAGATCGGGAACTACTACTTCCGCATTTAATTGAAGAGTTAATAAGTATGAAATCGATAGGCCTATTTTTCACTGGTCGTAGCCATGAAATATCGAATCATAACCCATAAACTACCAAAAAGCATGAAATAAAATCTGACATCAGCGAGATCTAGTGTTTTCAGAGATAAAAGTTTGTTTAACGAGTCTAGGAAAATGTTATTTAGCTAGCCTCTGTCGAGTCAAAGAAGTTTGATAGACGAATTTTAAGTTTTAATTTCAAAAGCCAACGAATGTCAGCTTTTTGTTTTAATTACAGGATAATTTGCGAAAATTTGGTAATACATCTGCAGTCCGCGCAGGCTGACATGGGCGAAACTGATTAGTTATGATTAAAATTTCTACTTGTCAAAGGACCATTCTACCTCATGATTCAACTAGTTTTTGAAGAAAATGGACTTACGTTTATGCGATGACTTGCCCCCTCCACCACCCGCCCCATCCTACTTCATGATCCAGCCGGGTTTTGGACAAAACAGATCAATATTAATGTTATGTCTTGCTCCTTAACCCCCCCCCCCCCCCTTATCCCCCTTCTTTCAAACTCTCGCTAGCCAAGGGAGATGATCGATACGTGAATAGAATAATGTCGTGATCGTCGTCCTTAGCCGGTAAGTAGAGAAGATCGAACTTGTGACCCATTTTACCAGAGCGCCGTTCAATTATATAAACACATTTAAATCGATACAGCATCTATCAAACTGTCATTGGTGTTTATCATTGAATAAATTCAGCGTTTACAATGTGTTTTTGTCTTACATCTCAATCTTTCAGTTCAATAATGTATATTAATCGTAGTGTTGCCCGTTTCAGATATTGTGTACTTTGTCATTTTCTCTTAAACCACGTGAGACTGACTGGCTGACTGACTGACTGACTGACCCACCGATCGATCGACCGACCGAACGACTGAATGAATAAATGAATGAATATTTTTCACGCCACTTTCAACATTATTTCATTTATACCTTGGCGACAACTCACTTATTCGTGTATGTCCTTGGTTTCACCAGTTCCAGGCTATAGCTCTGATGTATAGTGTTTAAGAACTCTTAGAACACCCTCAAAAAACCCATCACCTAAATTGAGGATCAAACCCGGGACCTCAAGGTTACGAATTCTACACGTTCACCACTGAGCCACACAAGATCCCACCATGTGTGATGTATACGTCATGAGGTTTTTATAATTGATATATTGTTAAAAATGTCAATTATCGTAACTAAAATTGTGATTTATCACACCCATCGACACACAATGATGACTTATTACGAGAAAAGTATTATTTTTTTTAAATCTCAAAAAGAAAAATTCCCTTTTTTTTTTTCTTTCATGGCCTTCGAAATGGGCCATGATCTGAGAGCAGGGGATTCAATGCATCTGTAAAAAGTATTGACTCGTGTCAGACTGCGCAGTCCGCGCAGGCTGACATGAGACGAAACTTTTTGTTATTAGTAAATTTTCTGCATGTCAAATGACAATTCTACCTCATGATTTAGTCAGTTGTTGGACAAAATGGATTTTATTGATCCATAATTGTATGATGACTTACTTAGTATAGAGCATCATAGAGATGCGTGAAACCTCCTTTTCCAAGAGCACGAATCATATGAGTCATGCTCTCGGAAAAGGGGGCTTAATGCATGTCCGCCATGCATGATATCAAATCAAGCGATCACATACCTAAGGATCCATAATAGCCAAATCTTTTAACAGTCAACTTAATCATGAGGTAGACTGGGTCTTGGCCATACAGAAAATTGACCAATAGCGAAAGGTTTCGGCCCAGGTCAGCCTGCGCAGACTGCGCAGGCTGACCTGGTTCGATACTTTTCGCAGATGCATTAAGTCCCCTTTTCACAGAGCATGGCTCATATACTTTTGTCTTTTTTTTTTCTTATTTGAGTAAAGGTATTTTCATTCACTAACCACTTTTGGGGGTTAAGTTCTCGTCGGTACTTTTAGCTCTCTAACAGACGACAAATTTTAGACTTTATCAAAATGAAAGCACTTCCATACGACAAAATTATTATGGCTGAAATAATAAACGTTACAAGTTTTATTAATTCTCTCAGCAAATGTACATTTATGTGATATAAGGTAACAACAAAACATGTAATTATTGGGATTTTCTGTATCACAGGAAGGAAAATATCATGGCCAAATTTGGAAAAGTCTTCGATTTTTTTCCTCTGTTAAAGGCTTACCAGACGACAAAATTTTTCTATGGTCCAAATGAAAAAGTATAAATTGATGTGGCACAAATGAGGAGATGTGGATCAGATGGGATAGAAAACGTGATAGGTAACGCATTTTCGCCTTTTTCCACAAGGCTTTCGAAAGCCTCTTTCTTTTCGATTGTGAAAACACAGAATTGTATGGTAAATGGTTAAACCTTTACAGCACAAACCCATGTTTTGACGACCTTGAGAAATTAGTCTTCTGAAAACATTCGGGAAAAAGGAGAAAATGCTGGTAACCAGCATTTTCTCCTTCTCCCAAAATTTTTTCTGCAGACAGACATCATCATATGAGCTTCATTTGTTTTGTCGTCTGCAAATGCTTTGATATTGGTCCGGTCCAAAATTTTGTCGTTGGCAAAGAGTTAAAGCCTGTCGTCAGGTCACTATGAACTATTAAATTTCATTCAAAAAACTGAAAGAAATTATTCATAATTTAATCGGGGATAGCTAGACCTTGACGCACGACGCGTGACGTGAAAGCGAGCACTAAATAACTTTTTTTAAGCAGGTGATTAAAAAAAAACTTATTGCATGTATATACAGATAGAAATATAAACGTACCAAATTAAATCTAATCAAATAATTGAATCTGTGTCAGCAAAGGAATGAAACATAGCTCTTTCCGTAAAAAGACAAAAAGAAAAGAAAATAGAGTCAACAGCTTTTCTCATGTTTCCTCATTGTTTTCAAAACCCTTTTTCTCCAAGCAGTTGAAATGCAAGATTTTTCTGTAAAGGGTCGTTATGCCACAGGCGAGATCGATCTACATACGTACTGGTAACATTTCGTTTCAGAACATCATCTTGAAATGTATGTTTTATTTTTCACTCAAAGTTGGATTTTCTAAGATGGATTCAAGAATACATGTGAGTACTTTTTTCTAAATGTTTCCATATATTTTTTCTCATCTCTTAACCACGCTATCCCTTGTTATAAAGACCCGAAAAAGAAAGCTTTTGGAAACTTTATGGGAAAAGGAGAAAATGCTGGTTACCAGCATTTTCTCCTTTTCCCACAAAGATTCTACACTATCAAAAACAAGAATCGTCATTTGAGCAATAACTGATTTGTCGTCTGCAAATACTTTTAATTTGGTCTTGTCCAAGTTTTC
The DNA here is from genome assembly GCA_946811185.2 of Hippopus hippopus. Lineage (NCBI taxonomy): Eukaryota > Metazoa > Mollusca > Bivalvia > Cardiida > Cardiidae > Hippopus > Hippopus hippopus. Next base: position 25,570,845 of record OX328110.1, on the reverse strand, counting down.
TCGTTTGGTAAAGGGTTGCTGCGATTGCTGATGAACCTCTGGATAAATTTTGTTAATTTTTTTTTTAAACTAAGAATAAACAAATACCGATTAAATATAATAACGTAATAATGAAAACTATAAGACAAAAAATTTAATTTTGATTGTTTTATCCCGATTTTGACGTTGTTCATTTCTATCACGGCGACAGTTCATATATTCATGTATGTCCTTGGATACATCAGTACTAGGCCAGGGCTCTGATGTGTCCTGCCCAAGGACACACCCATGAAAACCCAGTGCTTCGTGTGAGCATAGAACACGTAGTCTCCAGGTTACGACTCCTACAAAGACATAATAAAAAGTCAAAATAAAAAGATACTATTATAGAAATGATGGTGATGGCGATAATAATACTAACAGTACTACTGCTACTTCTTTTGATAATAATAATAACAATAATAATAATAATAATAATAATAATAATAATCATTCTGTAGGTTAAGTGGTCGCCATGTTATAACCAGAGAATACTCTTAACCTTTTAACCCTTTACCAAATAATCTCGAGTTTTAACGATCGTGAAGAAGACCACTATTGAAAATATTTTTGAAACAAGAGCGGCAAATTGTCGCAAGATACGCCCGTCCCACCGCCAGTTGTCAAGGGGGTATAATAATCGTAAAGGGCAGGTAATGCAACAAACATGTTTACCAAGTCTCAAGTCAATTTGACTTGAGGTGACAAAGTTCCATTCCAGACAAGCAAGAAATACTGTAAAAATGAAGATCAAAGTGGAATTACTCGAGATCCGCACTAGGTAGAGTTATTGTTCTTGCGCACTGTACTCCGTAATATTGCAACAAACATACATACCGAGTTTCAAGTCACTCTGACTTGAGATGACAAAGTTATATTCTGGACAAGCAGAAAATGCTATAAAAATGACGATCAAAGGGAAATAACTCAGACAGCATGAGATAGAGTTATGGTTCTTTCGCACTGCACTCCGTATTATTGCAACAAATACACTTGTCAAGTTTCAAGTCAATCGGACTGGAGATTACAAAGTTATGCTCCGAACAAGCAGAAAATGCTGTAAAAAATGACAATCAAAGGGAAATAACTCAAGACAGCACGAGATAGAGTTATGGTTCTTTCGCACTGTACTCCATATTATTGCAACAAACACAAATACCAAGTTTCAAGTCAATCGGACTGGAGCTGACAAAGTTATATTCCAGACAAGCAGAAAATGCTGAAAAAATGACAATCAAAGGGAAATAACTCAAAGACAGCACGAGGTAGAGTTATGGTTCTTTCGCAATGCACTCCGTATTATTGCAACAAACACGCATGCCAAGTTTTAAGTCAATCAGACTGGAGATGACAAAGTTATGCTCCGGACAAGCAGAAAATGCTGTAAAAATGACAAAGGGAAATAACTCAAAGACAGCACGAGGTAGAGTTATGGTTCTTTCGCACTGCACTCTGTATTATTGCAACAAACACATATATAAAGTTTCAAGTCAATCGGACTGGAGATGACAAAGTTATATTCCGGACAAGCAGAAAATGCTGTAAAAATGACGATCAAAGGGAAATAACTCAAAGACAGTACGAGATAGAGTTATGGTTCTTTCGCACTGCACTCCGTATTATTGCAACAAACACACATGCCAAGTTTCAAGTCAATCGGACTGGAGATGACAAAGTTATGCTCCGAACAAGCAGAAAATGCTGTAAAAAATGACTATCAAAGGGAAATAACTCAAAGTCAGCAAGAGGTAGAGTTATGGTTCTTTCGCACTGCACTCCGTATTATTGCAACTAACACACATGCCAAGTTTCAAGTCAATCGGACTGGAGATGACAAAATTATGCTCCAGACAAGCAGAAAATGCTGTAAAAATGACAATCAAAGGGAAATAACTCAATGACAGCACGAGGTAGAGTTATGGTTCTTTTGCACTGCACTCCGTATTATTGCAACTAACACACATGCCAAGTTTCAAGTCAATCGGACTGGAGATGACAAAGTTATGCTCCGGACAAGCAGAAAATGCTGTAAAAATGACGATCAAAGGGAAATAACTCAAAGACAGCACGAGGTAGAGTTATGGTTCTTTTGCACTGCACTCCGTATTATTGCAACAAACACACATGCCAAGTTTCAAGTCAATCGGACTGGAGATGACAAAGTAATGCTCCGGACAAGTAGAAAATGCAGTAAAAATGACGATCAAAGGGAAATAACTCAAAGACAGCACGAGGTAGAGTTATGGTTCTTTCGCACTGCACTCCGTATTATTGCAACAAACACACATGCCAAGTTTCAAGTCAATCGGACTGGAGATGACAAAGTTATGCTCCGGACAAAAACTGGACGCCACCTGCCAACCCACCCGCCCGCCCATCCACCGTTGGTGATCCCATAATACGTCCCGTCTTCGACGGGCGTATAATAACTCAAAAATTAAGCAAGCAAGAGTTATGATTCATTTGCACTGCACTCCCCCTTAATGAGATCTATCCACCCATGAAGTTTCATAACCGTACCTAGCATAGTTTTGGAGATATGCTTTGGACAAAATTCAAGTATGAATATAAACAAAGGGAAATAACTCAAAAATTAAGTAAGCAAGAGTTATAATTCCTGTGCACTGCACTCCCCCTTGATAAGATCTATCCACCCATGAAGTTTCATAACCTTAGCTAGTATAGTCTTGGAGATATGCTCCGGACAAAATTCAAGTATGAAAAACAACAAAGGGCAATAACTCAAAAATTAAGGAAGCAAGAGTTATGATTCCTGTGCACTGCACTCCCCCTTGATGAGATCTATCCACCCATGAAATTTCATAACCGTAGCTAGTATAGTTTTGGAGATATGCTCCGGACAAAATTCAAGTATGAAAAACAACAAAGGGCAATAACTCAAAAATTAAGCAAGCGAGAGTTATGATTCCTATGCACTGCACTCCGCCTTGATGAGATCTATCCACCCATGAAATTTCATACCGTAGCTAGCATAGTTTTGGAGATATGCTCCGGACAAAGAATGGGGACGCCGTCCGCCCGCCACGGGTGATCCCATAATACGTCCCGTCTTCGACGGGCGTATAAAAAAAAATGCTAGAAACCAACATTTTATCGATTTCGCACAATATTTTCTACCCTTTTAAAGCAAACTTCTGTTATCTGAGCCACATTTGACGTGTAGTCTGCAAATGATTTCAATTCGGACAAGTCTGAATTTTTGTCCTCCAGTAAAGAGCAAAAACGCTGGAAGTTGATTTTCCACAGAAAGTGCTGTCTGATTTTTGGATCTACACCGTCTGCTACATAGTCACATGTTCTGGACAAAACAACCTTCGAGACCAATATTTCAGATAATTTTTCCTGATAAAGTTCAGTGTTCTACAGATTAAATGCAGCGTTGACATTATTTAACAACTTTTATCATAGACACAGATAAATTTAATTTGACGTAAGCTTGTACTGCTCCTAGTCATACAAACTAATGATTACAATACATATGAACCATGCTCTGGCAAAAGGGGGCTTAATGTATTTCCGTGATCCAAAGTACCAAGCAAGCCATAGAATACTTATGGATCCAAAATGGCCACTTCTTTTAAAAACCGACTCGGTTAATTATGAGGTAGACTAGTCCTTGTACATACAGAAAATTGACCAATAGCGAAAAGTTTCGGCCCAGGTCAGTCTGCGCGGACTGCGCAGGCTGACCTGGGTCAATACTTTTCCCAGATGCATTAAGCCCCTTTTTCACAGAGCACGGCTCATATATTGAAAAACATGACGATCAAGTAATTTACAAATGAATTCATAATATGTTACTTGTAGGCTAACATTAGGAAGAGAGTTAGATAAGAGACAATGGTAAAAAAGTAAATCAGTAAACAAATATTAACACATCTGACATCCCTCAGAGCGCATACTCGGACAAGAAATAAAACCCAATTAATTACAAATTGATAGTTGCTTTTGTCTATCATGTTTTAGCGAAGAGGGCAGTGTAGTTCAAAGATCAGACTGCACATTCTGTGCCGTCTGATCTTAATCCACATTTGCCGAAAATTCAACTGTCGTAGTGAAAGGCGCTGTTAGGGTTGACAGTCACCTAACAATTCTAATAGCCTTCTTGATTAGCGTTTTACTCAACTAAGTGGGGCGTTTGCGTGGCTCTGTGTTGAAGGTGTAGGCTTCGCAGTCAAGAGGAGGACATTCGAGGTGCTGGGTTTTTCAGCGGCGTTGTCCTTGGGCAGGACACTTCAGAGCCCTACCCTAATACTGGTGAAACCCAGAACACATGACTATGTGAGCTGTCGCCTTCGCGTGACCGAAATAATGTTGAAAGTGACGTAAAACACCATTCAATCCATCCAGTCCATTCCAAAACACTATTCAATTAATCAACTAAGTGCCAAGATTAACATAAACTTATGCTAACAGTCAAAGCAAACGGATTTGTTTAGTTCTATGGCATTTAACGCCGTTTTAAACATTTTTTCAGTTATAAGGCAGCGGCTAGTGCACCTACTCATGCTTTCATGGATTATTTTTTACCAGCACTTCACACACTATTCTTCCCAAGCCACTGGCTACTTTCACACACAACCATTTTCGAAACAATGATCGGCGGCTAGAGATGAATGAATCCTGCCGCAATGACCATCATCAATCTTCGGAAAGAAATTTATCGAGCTGGGGATTCGAACCAGCGACTTTTTGGTGTAAACCTAAAAATATCCTAAGAGGCTACGCATCCCACATAAGGACAAAAGCATTTTACATTTGAGCCACGCCCTGTGAAAAGGGGGCCCAGTGCATTAGCAAAAAGTATCGACCCAGGTCAGCCTGCAGAGTTCGCGCAGGCTGACCTGGGTCGATACTTTTCTGCTTTCGGTAAGTTTTCTGCATGCCAAAGGACCAGTGTACCTCGTGATTCAGTGGGTTTTTAGATAAAATAGATTTCATGGATCAACAACTATGTGATAACTTGCTTGGTATCATGGATCAACAACTATGTGATAACTTGCATGGTATCATGGATCAACAACTATGTGATAACTTGCTTGGTATCATGGATCCACAACTATGTGATAACTTGCTTGGTATCATGGATCAACAACTATGTGATAACTTGCATGGTATCATGGATCAACAACTATGTGATAACTTGCTTGGTATCATGGATCCACAACTATGTGATAACTTGCTTGGTATCATGGATCACGGAGGTATATAAAGCCGCCTTTTCGCAGAGCATGCTCCATTTATTTTTGCTGACTTTTCTCTTTCTTATTCATCGATGGTTTATCAGCAATAACTTTTCTAATTTCAGCAATAAATCATATTTCTTTGAAGTTTGTCATGATAAGAACAATCTGAACGACCCACTTTTAAAATGGAAGAATTGATAAATTGTTTTGCACTGAGGGGAAAGTGCCAAAGTGACGTTTTTTTAACCCTTGATCAAGCAAATCCGAGTTTTAAACGACCTTGAGGAAGGAGTCTTGAAAATATTGTGGGAAAAGGAAAAAATGTTCGTAACCAACATTTGCTGCTGTTTACTTGCAATGTTTTTCGGACTTTTTTTTTTTTTGAGACAAATGTCATCATTTTAGCCACAGCCAATTAGTCGTATACAATTTAATTTAGACGGGTTTAAAATTTTGTCATTTGGGAAAGTTTAATGATTAACCCTTAACCTGCTAAATAAATGGAATAAAACATTCAAGCCGATAGTTATAAACCCAAGTGTTAAAGGTATATTTTGGGGATAAGTATCGGACAGTGTAGATCCAAGGTCAGACTTCACGTTATGTGCGGTCTGATCTTGATCGACACAGTCTGCAAAAGGTCATTAAGTCGCACTTAGTAACCTAGGAGTTAATGTCTATCCATGTGGATCCAGTGTTAAATGATGTCATTCCTTTTCATTCTTTTCGATCGAAGGGTTCCGTTTGACGAACATTACCGTTCTTATTTTTGTCGTCACAAAAAGGTATGATTTACTATTCGTAAGTTCTACGCAAGACAAAAATAATTTGTGAGCTATTATGTTTATTTATCTTTTCATCGCACCTATTTTTTTCTCGTCTCTGTCCGTGTGTCTGTCTCCTTTTCTCTGTCTGTGTGTCTGTCTCTTTTCTCTCTCTGCCTCTGTGTGTGTCCCTCTCTCCTTCCGTTTCTTTCTCATCAGAACCGTAATTCTTATTTAAATACCTACGGGTATATTTTCCCAAATGTCGCATTTTCGTATCTCCCAGAGGTAGTGTAGTGTTAACCAACAATCCTTGCTACCTTTTAAAGTCGATCCCATACTATCGAGGCGTGTTATAGATAGTGTGAAATCTCTACAAGGTTATTGCAAAATTCTTTCGCCAAATCTAAGAACACTATAAGAGGATACACATTTTTTTTCTTACACCAGACAACTTTTAAACTGAACGTCTTCGCCTTTTTTCACTGTTATCATATGTATCGACGTATTAAACCATAATGACTTTTTAATGATGTTTTCAACGCCGTCTGCAACGATTCTGTTTCAGGGTGTAAAAGATTAAAACTCTATGGACCGGAAAAAATATGCATATTGATCGACTATAAAAATAAGTATACATGCAAACATAAATCAGTACAGTGAACAGTGTTATTGTCCTATTCTTGCTTCTGTATTTTTCCACTCATTTGCAGACACTATAGATCAAGATCAGACTGAACAAATCGTGCAGTCTGATCTTGGATCTTCACTGTCCGACATTCTAAAGGATTCTAAAGAAAGAAAGAAAGAAAGAAGTGGTAATAGTAGTAGTAGATTTAGTTGTTCTACTAGTGGTAGTGGTAGATCTTGTAGAAGAAAAAGAAGAACAAGAAAAGTTGAAACGCAATGTCTTGAACTTTAAAACTGATTGAATGTGTTCATTTCAGTTATTTAAGCAATTGCAGAATTAACCTTAACTTGGTGTGGCTCTTTACCAGACAACAAAATTTTAGACTTGTTCAAAATGGAAGCATTTGTAGACGACATTTGAAATGTGGCTCAAGTAATGATGTCCTTCTCCAAAAACATCTGATTCTTTTTAATTGTCTTTTTCTGTCTCTACAAAATAGATTAATCATTTCATTTTGCAACAAGAAGTTTAGTGATTCTAAAAGCAAGAATTTTGCATTTAAAAATGTAATTCAGGCATGAGTCATTTCGTGAATTTTAAGTCGAGAGCTAAGTCGTTATAGGCCTATGCTAAAAAAAAATTCTCTCTGAGCTACTAAGCTTGGGTATGAGCTATTTCTTTACCATGACAGCTTTATATAAATACAAAATTACGCGGTAACTGCTGCGGCAGCGATTTCGCAGTGTTTAGTCTGACCTTGGGCGTGCAAGCGTACATTTTGTGTATAAGCCTAATGCGTGTCCGCGAATACCTTCCAGATATCGGATATTATAGACTAAGATCTGATGGCATCATGGAGTCTTATCTTGATCTAGGCAATCGAACAATTCAACGAAATCTCGCATTTGGCACCGAAATGCAGGCCTTCGTCCGATTGCTACTTAATGATTGTGTGCTCATAGCACTTTGATTATTTTGATCAAGCGGTTGTGCCTATTTTTAGAACGTTGTCATTTCGCCCCATGTAGTTTCGCTCCATCGTTTTCAACAAGAGATTGTTTCGAACCTCAGCTGCTTGGCACTGTAAATCTTATTTACTACCTGTGTATTTATGTTTAGCAAATAGGCCGAATGAATTTTTTTGTAGTTTTTCAATATTAAGACAGAACAAGTTGGCTTCTTTAAAAAAGAAGCCAGGAGAGGTCAGCATCAATGTTTACAAATAGTTTATTGGCTATTAATTTCAATATATTTTGGTACATGTAAACAAACAAGTAGGACATTCAATGAATGAGAAAAAAAAACGCAGCAGAGAAACCTCTCATGCAGTACATGGCAGTCATGTGACCTTCTTCCCGCGTTTCCAAGTCACGTGATCTTCTACCGCGGTGTTCTGTCTCTTTTTTAACGAAATTTCCTTTTTTCCCCTTTTGCTTAGACTATTCAGCTTAATAAATAAAAAAAAAAAACAATTCTGAGAGAGAACGTTTGCAATCAAATCCATAGAAAAAAACTCTTTTGATATCCGTCAAATAAAAACAAACTAGTCTATTTCCTATTTCAGTTTTTTGATTTCGGTTTATTTATAAAACCATGACGAAACAGACTGTGTATCAGAATAATTTCGCAAAGAAAATTGATTTAGACAGCAATTTCTGAGACAGTCTGCCTTTTAAACTCACCACTGTTGGAGAGGTCTGATGACCTCTCCAATGATTGAAAAGTAAACGAGAAATCGGTCGTTATTTACCCCAAATTTCGAGAAGAAATCTCTTTCAAGGTTTTACGACGTTTTCCTTTGTAGAGAGTAGAAACGTTTCCCGGCTTGCACTTTATCGAGAATCTAAACGGGTCAAAACGGGTCTAGCATTTAAACAAGTTCATTCTGAGAGTATATATGGGGTAACACGAGGCTAATTCTTATTCTGTATTATATTTAGGACCATGTGCCGTGTTTCAAAGCCAAGCCTCGTAGATCAGTAGGTTGCCGGACATGTAACCAGGGTATCGCTGGTTATAATTTCCAGCTCGGTAAATTTCTCTGCAACGATTGATCAATGATAGTCATTGCTTCGGGATTCATTTCTCTCTCACCACCAACCATTGTTTCGACAATAGTTATATTGATAAGCAGTCAGTGAATTTGGAAGAATATTGTTCCAAGTACTTGTAAGTGAAACTCCATAAAAGCTGGTTCCACTCAGATCAGATTTCCCTTTTACAATCTGACATTACTTTGTCAAAAATAGACAACGGTCATGGAACCGATAAGCAATTTTGCCACATATCTGTTCAGGCTGTAAAAGGAGGCCACAATAAGGAAGAAGCTTTTATAGATATGTATATGAGACATGCTCATATAAAAAGGGGTATAAATGTATCTGCTAATGCATCTGCCGTCCGCGCAGGGGGACATCTGCAGTCCGCGCTGGCTGACATGGGTCGAAATATATTGCAATTTGTAAATTTTTGCATGTCCAAGGACCAAACTCCTGAATGACCCAGTGGGTCTATAGACAAATTTCATTTTATAGATCCGTAATTATGTGATGTCTTGCTTGATACAATCAGTCACGGATATACATTGGACCCCCTTTTCCTAGAGAATTGCTCATGAGTCATTAATCGACTTACTTTTTTGAACATACAAGCAACCATTGAGAAAAAGATAGATATTTCTAGGAATAGCCATTTTTTTTAATAAAGTAATATTGGAATCATTTGGGAAACGGGAACAATTGCTTCATATAAGCAATTGCTCTTTTTTGTCTCAGTGTTTTCGAAAAGAAGTATTCAGCATTGAATATGGAAAATCATATTTGCAATGTAATGGGTTATGTCACTAAACTTTTTTTTTTTTGTTCCTGAATAGTTTCCATGGCAACAATATCAGGTCATTGGAGACCCTTATAAACTGATGATTGATAAGAGAAAAACAAGGACATGAAATCTTTACACAAAACGGTTGAATAGCTATAACAGCCGCTTTAAACTAGCTTTTGAAAATTTTTTATTTGTATGGAAATTCGATATTTCTTAGGATAGGCCGAATCAATGGATAAATGGGGAAGAGTTACGTATCCCGTAATGGTGTCCTCCAAAATTAGGTATTTCTAAATTTTTAAACGATTTCATTAACTTAACCAGGCAACAACTTTCAGCTTGGCTTTCTTTTTTCACCCTGTACCACACAATCCCGACTTTTCACAACCCTGATGTAGAGGTCTTTTCAAAACTTTGTGAGAAAAGTAGAATATGCTAGTTACGAACATTTTCTACTTTTCCCACAATGTTTTCTGCCCTGTCAAAGAACGTCAGTGCATTTTGTAGCACTTCAGATTTGTCGTCTGCAGATGCTTCCAATTTGAAAGAGTGCGAAAATTGTCGTTTGGGAAACGACATATTAAATTTTTTTAAAACCATACAATTGGACTTTCAAAGGGTAAAAAAATAGATTGGTGGAAAAAAAAAAATACCGGTTAAGAGCATTTTCTTCTTTTTTTTTTTCATTTGCATCCTTCCTCATGTAGGGATTGTTTGTTGGTAAAGGGTTAAAATATCTTTTATAAGTAAATAACCATTCTACTATTTTATTACAAAGGTGGAAAAGAAGTATTTCCCATTAGTGAAAAAAAAAAAAACGTACATAAGAATAATTAGTTACAATGAATTATAAAAAACAGCCGTTTAAAATAAGCAAAACATATTTATAGACATATCGATTTTCCAGAGAGAGAGAGAGAGAGAGAGAGAGAGAGAGAGAGAGAGAGAGAGAGAGAGAGAGATGAACAAATGATAAATTTTGTTACTTACAGAATAAGGAAATTCAGTCTTTAAGTCTTTTACTAGCAATAACAATTTAAATTATTTTTTTTGTTTGGTATTTAACGCCATTTTTAGAATATTTCTATCATATCGCGGCGTACTCCTACCCATGCTTTCCTGAATTATCTTTTCTTCAACTTTCTTCTGTAGCAACTGGTTGCTTTCCCACATATTAATCATCGAAACAATGATCAGCGGAGAGAGGGGAATCATTCCTGCCGCAATGACTATGATCTATCCTCCGAAAGAAACTGGCCGAACTGGGGATTCGAACCAGCGACACCTTGGTTTCAAGCTCTTTACGTAATCGACTGAGCTACCAGGCTCGTGGACTTAACCCTAAGGCTGCTAAGCGCGACTCAATGACCTTTTGCGGACCGTGTAGATCAAGATCAGACCGCACAGACAGTGCTGTCTGATCTTGGATCTACACTTTCCGGTAAGGAGATATTTTTCACCCCCCCAAAACAGGGATCGTATATACACAGGGATAGGCAACGCAACTGGAGTTAAGACCAATTATCGATTTTTCACTGACTTACCTGTACGGCGTCCAATAATCCGTTGTCGTTCCTTGCGAGTTATTATCTTCCTTTCACATAATATAATTCCTTGCCGATTCCGACAATTTTTATATCCGCCAAAGAAGCATTTAGTATGAAATGCGTTTCAATGTTTATGTCAATGTTTTTCTATTATTGTTTTTTTCAGTTAAAGTGTTATTTTTTTTTTATCTGGAAAATTTAAAGTGTCGACTAATTGGGCGTTTCAGATATACAGAACAGAACAGAACAGAACATTTTATTGACTTAACCTGTACAGGTTATCATCACGTATTACATTTATAATCATCAAACTACATTACGTGAATCATGCCCTAGACAGAAAAAAATATCTAATATGATAAGCATACTATCGTATAGAAGAGAAAAAAAAGTATGGAAACTGAATAGAAATTAGTTATAAAGGTGTAAATTGCACTACTAGTAAAACTGGTACCATCTAATACAGAATTTGAGATGAAAACAAATTAGGTACCAGTTAGTTCATTACGTAATGAAAAAGCCTCATATATATAATGACCTAGCTTCTTTATTATAACTGGGTTTTTGGAATTTAACAACTCGACAAATTTGTACATGCTGGGTCTAACATGGTAATATTTTTTAATGTATTTCTTTCTTAGATGCAGGTAGATCGGACATATCAAAACGAAATGAAATTCGTCCTCTATGTCCGCCCTAGTGCATAAATTACAAACTCGTTCATGTCTATCAAGTCTATTGCTACCATGGCGACCAGTTTCGATGCTTAGACGATGGGATGAAAGACGTAGCTTAGATAAAACAATTCTATATTTTTTTGGAAGGAGATCTAAATATGGTTCAAAACTGACCGTAGATTTAAAAAACTTATAAGAGCACATCGAGCTTTGCAATACTATTTCGTTACACCATGTCTGTTTGAAAACATCAATAGCTCGACTGTTAAATAAAACATGAAAGGTTTTCAAATTGACAGTATACGGATCATAAAAAACGTGAGAAAAACCGTAATTGTCAAGTAATGTCTTTACATTTGACAACCAATTCCTTTTATTGGTTGAAGTACATTCATTAAACATAAGGTTATAGACAGCCTTAATAATTGAATTATTACTTAGTAATAATTTGCACCAATACTTTATGATTCTTCCGTATCTATTTATACTTAAAGGATAGCGTCCCAACTCCCCATATACGCCTAGAGTACTGGTTGATCCCTTAACATTTAGAATGCGCTTGCAAAAATTTAAATGTACTTTTTCGATGTCGTTGAACGTACCATAGCCCCAAACCTCGCTCGAATAGTGTAGAATCGAACCAACAAAAGCATCGAATAATTGAAGTTGAACTGAAACTTGTATATCGTATTTATTAATGTTACTTAAAAGGGTATTCAATGCTTTATACGACTTTCCAACTATAGTCTCCTGATTTTCCTTAAAAGAACCAGTGTAATTAAAAACCGTACCAAGATAATTAAACTTGTCAACGACAGCAAGAATATCTTGGCCAAAATGCCATTGTTCATCAGCGCGTAAACCCCCCCTTTTGCGAAAAACCATAACTTTTGTCTTTTCAGTATTTACAGAAAGCCCCCATCGATCGCAATAAACATTCAGTAGATCCAGCCTGCGTTGAAGATCATTTGGAGAATTGCCAAAAATAACCATGTCGTCCGCAAAAAGAAGTATTACTAACAAAATATCATCTAAACTGAAGCCACATTCAGTATCATCTCTCAAAAAGGTTTCTATATCATCAAGAAATAAAGAAAATAAAACAGGGGAGATAACCTCTCCTTGTTTCAATCCAACGATGCAGTCAAAGAAATCTGAGTAGGAGTTATTCCCCTTTATACAAGTTTTTACTATGCTGTACATATTTTTATGATGCGTAACATTTTCCATCTATACCTAATCTAAACAGTTTGTACCAAAGATTACAATGATTAATGCTATCAAACGCCTTTTTCAAATCGATAAAGGCACAGTATAGCCGTCCTTTATCGTTCAGAACTTTATTAACTACTGCATTTAAAATGAAAATTGCATCTATTGTTGATCTGCCAGCCCTAAATCCAAATTGTGCATCACTTAGTACATTATTATTTTTAATCCATTCATCTAACCTTTTGTTGATGACTCCAGTAAATATTTTAGAAAAGCAGCTAACAAGTGTAATTCCTCTATAGTTTTTGACGTCATTTGGATCGTTCTTTTTAAAGATGGGAACCAAAACACCTTTGGTCCAAAGCTCCGGAAAATGGCCACTATCTAAAATAGCATTAAATATATCAACTAAATGTGAGCCTAAGATATCAAAGGATTCGATAAAATATTCATTCAAAAGGTTATCTCCTGCGACAGATTTATTTCTCTTCAGATTACGAATGACCGCGCTTATTTCGGCTACAGTTACAGGTTTATCGAGTTCCTCGAAAGTACTTCGAGTGTTATCAAAATTAAAGTTTTCACTAAAATCGAATGCTTCGGTGTCATTTACAGACAATAAATCGTTTTGTTGGGACGAGAAATAGTTAAAAAATGTTTCCAGGCTAATATTACTTGATATATTTTGTTTATTTTTACTAAAGAGTCGCCAAAAATCTGTAGGCTTGGAATGTCTAAGGTTAACTATTTCGCGACATTTTTTAAATTCAAAAGATCGCTTCTTATTTCGGACAACTCTCTTATATACTGCCCTTTTACAACACATGTCTAGCCTATTTTCTACAGTTTTTCTACAGTTAAATTTGTTTAGGGCGCTTAAGTATGGTTGTCTAGCATTGTAACAATCACTGTCGAACCATTCAGCTGATTTACATAACTTATTTCGAGACATTGAACAGTGCGACTGAGTGCCATGACTAGACTTTTTCGCAAACATCGGGTCCGCTACATCGCGAATTGCTGCAGTGAAATTGTTAATATACAGGTCATGTTGTCAGTCTTGATTTAACACGAAGTGTAAATAGTGAATGGAGATCAAAACGGCCCGGTGCCAAAACGACCCATTACCGAAACAACCCTCTTTTTCGTAGTAACTTAAAATATTTTAATATTTCTGCAGTGGATATCTATTGCAAACAATTCGGGAAAAGCACACATCGCCTGTTGAAGGATTAAGTCCGTCTAACGTTTCGGAAGTGGGCTGCTTTTGTCCAATCCCTGTATTTGACATGATCACAAATGGGACATATCAAGTTGTGTATCTGTCATGACACATCTACTGTCAGTAGTGTCCTCTTCTGTTTATAGACAATACGCATCATTGAAATTAAATATTTATTTTCTGATTTTCTTCTCCAAATGTTTCAATTTGGTCAGGTCAAAAGCTTCTCATGTTATCAGGAGTGATAAACATTTCACCTGTATGTAGTACAATGTATTAGGCCGGTAAACACAGAGATCTGTTAATAGTTATATACCCATTTTTCAATAGCAAACTACACAAAGGGCATATAGAACCAGAAAATTGCCTTCACTGCCCATTAAATGGACCTTCCAGTACATTTTCAGTTCAGCTTGCAGCTACTCTTAAATCACTGTCTTTGACAGAAAAAAAGGAGAATTTCCTGCAAAATGGAAAGAATTAGTGAACTTTCTGAAAAAGTAGGCTCGTGAAGTGTGAGGACCTGTCTGCAACTCTGTTCCTAATTTTATACATTGGAATCAATTACATACACCAGTGGCCTTCACAATTGCATCATTTCGAATTAACCTGTGTACCTTACAACCTTGTGTGTTTGATGACTTCGGAATATTTAAAGCTTTTTGAAAATATTGTGGGAAAAGAACAAAATGCTAGCCTAGCACATGCACCTGTTCTTCAGCATTTTTATCCGCAATGTTCAATACCATGCAAAAAATCCAATCGTTTGAATCTACTTTCAGTTGTCGTTTGCTAATACTTTCAATTGGGGATTCAAAAGGCCCCCCAAAAATTGTTCTTTGGTAAAAAATAGTCAGTAGCATAATCATTAGAAAAAAAAAAAGACAAATCTGCAATTATCCCTTTGCAACACAACCCTGATGACCAAGAGAAAGAAGCCTTTTGGAAACATTGCAGGAAAAGGAGAAAATGCTGGTTACCAACATTCTCTCCTTTTCCCCAAATGCTTTCAATTATATCATTGACAAATTCCATAATTTGAGTCGCATTTCAATTGTTGTTTGTAAATGCTCTCACTTTGTACAAGTCCACTTCTGTGTTGTTTCAAGAAGAGTTAACAGTGTAGCAAAGTAAAAGTTGCTTTTGACAAGCAATTTTTCCTTCTTTAATAATGGTTTTTTATTCTGTGTCAGAGAACTTAAGGTTATCTAATAACTTTGAATGCTTTGATTTTGGACCAATTTGAAAACAGTATAAGTTGTGTAGGACTTTGTACAAATTTGACTTTTCGCTCCTCATACAGTGGACAGCATTGGAAAACATTTGTAAAAGACCAGTTGCAGCCAGTAATCAATTCTTTTCAAAATGATTTCTGTGCTATTAAAAATATTATATTTTTGCCTTTCCTTCAAATGTTTTTCATTTTTTAAATTTTCAAAAAAAATTCACACTGTACACAGAAAGTTTATGTTGAAATTGATATTTTAAAATTTCTCACTAAAAACATCAAGGCAGCCATGAATATTGAGCTACATGTCTGTTACAAAATTAAATGGTGCTGAAAAATGTGTTCTTTAGCAAGTTTTAACTTAATGCCTAATAAATTTGATTTTACATAAATCCACTGTAGAAATCTTTGGAAAACAGTATGACACAAGGACCAATCTTTTTGCGATAAAATGTAACATGCAAATGGTTGGTTGCTTCCGCAAATGCTTTTTTCATTGAATGTAGACTTTTATCTCCTAAAACTTTTTCACTGTGGCAATTTGCAGTTAATGATGATGGTAAAAGTATTGTGTATAAGAGATATTATTGGTATATTAAACTATCATTATAATCCTGGTGTATGTCATACAAACGCCCAAAATATACTTCTCTCCCTCAACAGAGATTTTCAAGTAGAAACATTCCCAACTCTAGTAATACATGGAATATGGATAGCTGCATTGTTTGCTGTGATACAATTGCAAAATGTTGAAAGCAACCAACCTTCAGGAACACTTTGCCAGACAACAAAATTTGAGACTTGTCTGATTTGGAATTATTTGCAGACAAGAAATGAAATGTGTCACTTGTGTCTTTGCTGAGAAAATGAGAACATGCTTGCCAACATTTTCTTCTTTTCCCACAATGTTTTCAGATGTGTAAATATTTCCCATGGTAGTGAAAACTTAGGATTCAGGAATACTGGCACCTGTCAAAGATTATTAGATAACTCCTTACCACAAGTGGCTTATAAGACTGTAGATACTGAATGTACTGTGTTGTTTGAAGAAACCAAAAGTATGTCAAATTTAATACATGTACTTTCAGTGTTTTATGACAATAGTGTGAGTAGTGGGAAACCAACATCATGATTCTCAGAGAATTTTGCACAACACAGATACATACTTCTCTCCCTCAAAAAATATGTTGATGAGGAAAAGCAACACGCAGCTTGTGCAGACAGTTGTGCAAATTCAAAAAACAAATAGATAAGTATAATGGCTGCTATGATACAACTAAAATGTTGTGAAACATTGCAAATTGAGCAAGGTTCCATCCTTAACTTTTTGCCAGATTACAAAATTTTGGACATGTCTAATTTGAAAGCATTTGCAGACGACAAATGAAATGCAACTGAAATGAGGAGACTTGATTTTCCTGGGGAAATGAGAAAATGTGACATGTACTTACCAGTAGTTTCTTCTTTGTTCACAATGTTTTCGGAAGTATGGATATTCCCCAGGTTAGTGAAAACTTAGGATTCAGGAATACTAGCATTTGTCACAGATAATTAAATAACTCCATACTTCTAGTGGCTTATTGAGCTATACATACTAAATATACTTTGGTGGTAGAAGAAGCTCACAGCTTTCATATTCAAATACATTAATTTCACTTTAGCATTTTTCTTGCAGGTTTGTACAGTTCACAGCTGATTTGGTCTTTAATATTCCAAGTTTTCAAGCCCAGCTTCAGTTTTATACTAGCACACTTTATGCAGAATTACAAAACCATCTTCAATGTCATTCTTCTGTTCACAGGATGCATCACAACAGTATGTTGACAGCTCTTGAAACCATGTTTTGAAGTGTTTGTGCTCTCACAATACATACCTGGAAAAAAAAATATAGAACCAACTGAATTTCAAATTTCTCCTTTTTACAAAACGTAACATTTTAATTCTTCAGTTACGTTGCAAAATATGGTTTTATTTTCACATGGTTAGACTATAATGAGAATTTGTTCAGGATATGGCCAACTATCAGAGATCCAATCATTTTTGACTAATGTGCGGTACTGCGCTTCCACCTTTACTGAAATAACCCCTTTTTAGGCTGCCATCTTGCAATTATGACCGAAAATAGCCAAGTTTTTGAGCCCCCAGTTATCCAACCTTTGCATCGAAAATCACTAGATTTGATTTAAAAACAAAAAGAAATACTTATTGCTTATAAATATGTCAAAATCTGAACAAATTTATTTCTAAAAATAAATTGAGAATGCTACAACTATCACTAGGGTCCCGCCTAATTCACCACATTGGTCCGCCATTTTGTGATGAAATACCGAAAATAGCCCAGTTTTGAGCCCATAAATATCTAACTTAGGAATCGAAAATCAGCACAAAATTGGCTTTAATACAAGGAGATGTACTCTATCTCGTGATTTTTACCAACATGTTGCTATTTGGACGCTACTTTATGTACTTAAAAAGTACTTTTGCACGTCACTAAATCCTCCTGCCGAACATCCCCTACGGGTCAAACATGATTAGGTCATGATGTTTTAACGCCAAAATAAGCATATAAAACAAAATCTCCGAAAAAATTGATGTTACATATATTCTAAGCATGTAAATAGTCGGAAACTTACCTGTTGAGAAGGACGTATGGGATAACCAAGCAAAACGTTGATTAAAACAGTGACCGTCGTATGCCGAAATTTAAGATGGCCGCCGTTTTTTCCTTTGCGGTCAATTCGAAAGAAGACAGTGAATAACCGGAAGTTATACCGCGTTTCCTATCCCTGTATATAAGATCCCTGCCCAAAATGACTTTGAAATAACAACATTTGGAATTTTACCATAGACTTAAAAGTTTCATTTAACTTACTTAGCAGGTTTAGGGTTAAATTCAAGGGTATGATGGCCTACTACTGAAGATCACAGCCATAAAGCTATAAACACATAATATTCTAATCGATAAGAGATGAGCAAGGTCCGACATTTATTCATATTACGTAGGACACTGTTTCAAGTTAACGTCAAGTGTGTACACCGCGTGTTGCAATAGTTAACACATGACTGCATTATGAGGTTCGTGCGGTTAAGAAAATTCGAAAGACTACCCGGATAAAAAAATGTTGAGGATCGGTTAATTTTCTTTGTTTTCTTTTTACTTGTAGATTTTTTTTTTAAATCCCCCTTTTTTCTCTCTCTCTTAGACTCTTTAACAAACTGATTTTTTTTTTTTATTTGTCTCAAAAAATTAAACACGTACGTTTTGAAGGGATTTACCGACGACAAATTAGTGTGTCTCACGTTGAAACATTTACAGACGACAAATAAGTCGTGTATTTTATATATATATATATATATCACTGTGAAAATGTAGAAAATGCTAGAGACCAGAATTTTATCGCTCCTTTTTTTTTTTCTTCTTTTTCCGTACTTATGTTTCATTTTCTTTAAATACTAGTATCCTTTATTATAGGTTCGTTGGTTCACCTGTTACGCTAAATTCCTCTTTTCTATTGCTTTCTTGAACTAAACACAATCAATTCTTTGACCTATTATGGCTGTATAGCTTCGCAATTATCAGACAAATTGATATTTTAAACAAATTGACTTGCTTATAAATACTTGCTTAGGCACGAATAATAGAGTCAACAATGGAGTGAGCAATAGAGCGGTTTTTTTTTTTTGCATACTATTCATTTAGAATTGCATTTTTTTCTGTTTTGTTCTATAAACTATTATCCTGATTTGGCATGAAATATCTATATAAACATATTTGTAGCTATGAATTAAAAAAAAACCTTGCATGTATTCAAAGAGAGCAAAGCAATGAAACATAAATTAATCGCTTTCAGAGAAGGTAGCTAACAGTGAGAATGCACAACAAATTGTTGAAATGTATCGAAGTAGAACAGAACAATGAAGTGTGAATAAGTCATATTCAGGGAAGATAGCAAACAGTGATATTTACACCACAAGACAAACGGAAACAAGACAATATAACCAGACAAAGCTATGGAATGTCCGAAAGAAGGTGCATATATCAGTTTCTTGCAATACAGAAATTTGCAAACAAATGAGGATTTCGAAATTTTGTAATTTTTCAAAAAAACATGATGTGGTGGAGAACCATAAAGCTAAATTAGGACTTTTACATGTATATAAGTAATGCTCTGTGAAATGGGGGTTAAATTCATCTGCAAAAAGTATCGACATGGTTGAAACTTTTTTTTTCCATGTGTAAGTTTTCTACATGTCCTTGGATCCTTTTTCCTAATGATTCAGTCGGTTGTTAGACAAAATGGATTTATGGATTCATTATTATGTGATGATTTGCTTTCATCACAGAGATGTATTAAAACCCCTGCACAACACTGCTAATATACGGAAGCCAATAGATCGTTCAAAGTACACGTATTTCACTCTTCCAGCGCGAAATCTTTACACTCGTTCCCTTTTGATGGCTGATAATACAACCCTGATCTTTTGTGACTGCTGAAACTACAATCCATGGACACATTGATGGGATTTGTATTTGAAAGGGTAGAAAACATTGTGTGAATAAGAGAAAAGGCTAAATATCCGCATTTTCTCCTTTTCACAGTTGTTTTTTCTAAAGTCTTTTTTTCCCTTTTTCCTTCATGGTCGTGAAAAATTAATTTGTTTGATAAAGGGTTAACTGGAAACGGACCATGTCTGTAATACAGATGTAGCAGCGCTATTGTGTGCTCTTTTGAGCAGTAAGAACTGCTGTTTAACGGATTTTCGGTAAAAAATTCATATAGATAATATCTCAGCGGTTTAGTCCTTAGACAAAAAACAGGGACCTCTTGATTGATTGATTGTATGGTGTTCAACGCCGTTTTCAACATTATTTCAGTTATATCGCGGCGGCCAGTGCACCTATCCATGCGTTCCTGGAGTCTCTTTTACCAGTACTTCGCACAATTTTCTTTCCAAGCCACTGGCTGCTTTCCCACATAATCATCGTCGAAACAATGGTCAGCGGTGGGAGAGGAATGAATCCTGCCGCAGTGACTATCATCAATTCTCGGAAAGAAATTGGCCGAGCCAGGGGTCGTAGCCAGGGATCGAACCCTGGACCCTGCACGCTACCGACTGAGCTACCGGGGCTCGGCAACAGGGACCTCTGCGGACAACATATATCAAAATTAGACTGCACAAAATGTGCAGTTTGATCACCTTGAATCAAAACCATCCGCTTGATTTAGTGAAGCCTGTAAGATAAAAATGTTTCTTTGAGGGTTTCGGTGGATAGTGTTTTCAACCTTCGAAAGAGGTTGCGGTCATAATATTAGGCGTTGAAAGAGTATTACTCTTTACCAAACGACAAAATTTTGGACTTCTCCAAACCTAGAGCATTTGCAGGCGACAAATTAAATGTCGCTCAGATGGTGACAATTGTCATTGAAAAGGTAGAAAACATTCTGGGAAAAGGAGAAAATGCTGGTTACCAGCATTTTGTTATGTTGTATTTTTAGCTGCGAGGTTATGGGAGTTTTTCTCTGTAACTAAATACAATAAGATGTCCGTTCCATCAATTTATTCTTTCTTAGCCAAAAGTCATGTAATGTATGACTTGTTTCTGAACGGACGCATCTTATACCAATTTAGACTCGAGCAAAATTAACCAATGAAATTTTAGTTTCATTACAACATCAACCAATGGAATTTCAGTTTCAATCAACTAATTAAGCACAGTGACACTGGCGAGCAATTACTGCTGTAGGTTGAGAAATTAGCCATTAGATTAACAATGCAAATAGTACAAACCGTGACAAACCACGTAGGTAAAATCTGCATTGACCATTGACCAAAATGATGACTGATAAAAGGATGTATGCAGGCTTAACTTGATTACAAGTCAAACATGTCACAAGCATTTTATCCATGAATTCCTTCTTAAACTATCTGCAAACTATGAAATCTTGAAAGCCTCTTGGCATTAAAAAAAAAAAAACCGAGCCATGCTGTGGAAAATGGGGGTGCAGACATGCTGAACTGTATTCAAGCAAAAATATATGTGTATGCGCCCGACAAAAAAGCAGCTACAAGAAAAGTCCTTTTACTTCTGCGACAACCCTCGTACGTTTTTGTATGAACTCAAATCATGCACGAATATATTCAACATTAGTTATCGTTTCTGCTTTATATTACATGGGCGTCTTCTTCTGAAACTTTGACTTCATCACAGAAAATTTGAATGTGAGCAAGTTAACAACGGACAATGTTCAGACAAACGAAAAAGTTCGGTAGAAAATAGGAAATTTGAAAAGACGACGTCGGAAGATCGCGTGGCGCAGCGTACAGTTTATAAAATTTGTGCCGATCTTGGAATGACATTCGTCCAGACTATAGAACAAATTTGGTGTACTGAAAAGTTTAAAAACATTTCTCGAGCACTGGCCAACAAGTGGCATGGCAGGAAAACAGACTTAAGGGCAGGTAAACGCTAGGAAGAGGAGAAAGCACGAAATGGTGGGCCGATTTCTTTAGATGAAGAGTCGTGTGATTTGGTGAAGAGATGCATTTTTGCCGATCAGAGACTAACAGTCAGAGAGATATCGTCGTCAATCCCCATTTCAAGGTCTTTCTATCCACGGAATACTTAAGAACCTGAACCTATTAACCTGAACATGTCACGAGTCTGCGCAGGATGGGTTCCAAGTCTGCTATTTGATGAAAACAGAGGAGGGATCACACGTCGCTTGAGTTTCTTGCTCGAGTTGAAGCAGATGACGCCCTGTTGGATTCTCTTTTTATAGCGGGTTAGAGGTGGTTACACTACTTCGAACCTGAAGGAAAGCGACAGCCCAGTATATGGAAGACACCTGGGACCCCTCCGTCCAACACGGCGAAGATTTCTACTCGGATTTACAACTTTGCCTGCTTTCCACAGCTAAAGGAGGATTTACGAGGTCGCAAGTCTGATTCCAGCAATGAGCT
The DNA here is from genome assembly GCA_946811185.2 of Hippopus hippopus. Lineage (NCBI taxonomy): Eukaryota > Metazoa > Mollusca > Bivalvia > Cardiida > Cardiidae > Hippopus > Hippopus hippopus. The sequence continues at coordinate 25,548,553 of OX328110.1, read as the reverse complement.
GATGTCTGCTATATTTGCTTTTAACAGAGGACTGACAGAAATGTGGTTTAAGACAGTTTTTGATCAGTCGTGGATTAAACGACACGGCAAATGCGTTGAATTTCATGGAGAATACTTTGACAAAGGTTAACGTTGACGTCGTTATTGACGCTTGACGTGCGCCGCAGTTTGGGTACTTGTCGTGGTATATATGCTATAATTTTCTTATTTGGAAAGATTTTTGTGTGATTTTTTTTATATATATGTTTGGATCATATGTATTGAAAACATATCTAAAAATTGTATTTGTAGCGTTTCATTTTCTTTTGTTAATGAAATTGTCACGGAATTTTGGGACAACCCTCATTGAAAGGTAAATGGAAACGAATTGTAATATGTATCTTGACGTTTATCATGGTATTGCAATGAAGAGATTCTCGATTCTGCCAACAGAAGGCGTGTCTTTTTGAAAAGAGAGAAAACACATCGGTTGCACATGCGTGGTGTCTATGAGCCAAAACAGATTAAAAAGAGCAGCTTAAATTACTGAAACTTTGTCAGCGATAAGAAAAAGCAAGAAAATTATTTTCTGCACAAAAATACAGTATAATCCGGGAAAACGATTCTGGAGTTTTTCAAGAATTTGATTCAGTTTTCAATATTGAGTAAATGGATTGTTAATAGGCTCCTTTAACAAGAACCAGTCGATAAATTCTGTTCAGATTAAGGCTAAGGTATGTTTTTACACTAATCAATCATTGTACAAAAAATCAAACTGAATGAAACATCTAATTTTTGGACAGTAATGAAAAAAAAAAAAGGTCTACGGGGAATTACAGCTTAGAAGTGGCGGTTTATAAGTTTTGCTGAGTGTATTAAACAAGTCTGAAAAATGTCACTAAGCGAGCCTCTGGTGAGTTTAATAGCATTCTTGTTGACGAGTTTAATGATGTTTATCTCAAAAGCCTATTAGAGTCAGATTCTTTTTGTCAAATTATGATATTTCACAAAATTAATTATAGGTCAGGATGTGCAAAACCATACAAGCATACATGTACATAGTGATTTCCATAAATAAACCCCGTTCACTTTTCTGAAAGACGTATAAAATGATGCCACCAGTATTTTCTACTTTTCCTACAACGTTTTAAGAAGCTTTATTCCTCATAATTGTTACCGAACCCGGTAGCTCAGTCGGTAGCGTATGGGGCTTGAATTCATAGGGTCGCTGGTTTGATTCCCTAGCTTGACCAGTTTCTTTTCGAGGATTGATATAATCATTGCGACAGGAGTCATTCCTCTAATCGCTAAACATTGTTTCGACGATAGTCATGCAGGAAAGCAGCCAGTCGCTTTGGTAGAATGTTGTGCAAAGTAGGGATATGTGTACTAGCCGCCGCGATGTAACCGAAACCGTTGATAACCTTACAAACAAATCTTTAAGGTTGTTAAAACAGGTAATATTTGTAAACGCGTAAGATGCAAATAAATATGCAGCTCGTTCGTGGATGAACTTGCAAAGATGTATCAAGTTGCAAAATTAAAGACCTCTTTTGTTAGATAGCTGTGCAATAACAAAGACACCCATGTTTTGCTCTGGTAATTCTGTATGCATGTATATAGATCCAATTCATACTTTGGATAAATGACAAAGAATATCCGTCTTTAGCATGTGCGCAATTTTACCCCTCACAACCAAAGGCATAAACAGGGGTTTTCGCGGACGGTATCGATCAAGATTAGAATGCACGGAACACGCATTCTGATCTTTGAACTACACTGTCCGCTACAAGATAAAAGTCTTTATGTGTTCCACTCGATTGTACTTTTAGCCGTTGAAATGGGCTGAGTTTATATATTTGGTGTTGAGAGATTTAACCCTTTCCCAAACAGTCCCGAGTTTTGGTGACCCTGAAAAAGAAGGCTTTTGAAAACAATGTTGAAAAAAGGAGCAAATGCTTGCAAGCCAGCATTTTATTCTTTCTTCCCCCCCCCCCCCGCCAATGTTTTCTACCCTTTAAATAGAAAATCACGTTTTTTGAGCCACTTTTAATCTATCGTCAGCAATGCTTTACGATTCTTTTGTCGGAAAAGTGAAACGTTCTGTGCTGTCTGATCTTCATTCACATTGTTTTGAAAGTGTTTTTAGCAGCTCCTAGCAAATGAAAACGGAAATGAAAAACAAAAGATGAGAATATTTCACTATGGCATTTAAAGATTACTCGTACCTGTTTTGTGCATATAACACTTTTTTGTGTGCGTCGTTTATTTGCGTATGAAGTTCGCGCAGGCTGACCTTGGCCGATATTTTTTTTGCTTTCGGCAAGTTTTCTGCATGCCAAAGGACCAGTGTACCTCGTAATTCAGTGGATTTTTAGATTAAATGGATTTCATGCGGATCAACAACTATGTGATAACTTGCTTGGTATCATGGATCAACAACTATGTGATAACTTGCTTGGTATCATGGATCAACAACTATGTGATAACTTGCATGGTATCATGGATCACGGAGGTACATAAAGCCCCTTTTTGTCAGAGCATGGTCCATTTATTTTTGCTGACTTTTCTCTTTCTTATTCATCGATGGTTTATCAGCAATAACTTTTCTAATTTCAGCAATAAATCATATTTCTTTGAAGTTTGTCATGATAAGAACAATCTGAACGACCCACTTTTAAAATGGAAGAATTGATAAATTGTTTTGCACTGAGGGGAAAGTGCCAAAGTGACGTTTTTTTAACCCTTGATCACGCAAATCCGAGTTTTAAACGACCTTGAGGAAGGAGTCTTGAAAATATTGTGGGAAAAGGAAAAAATGTTCGTAACCAACATTTGCTGCTGTTTACTCGCAATGTTTTTCGGACTTTTTTTTTTTTTGAGACAAATGTCATCATTTTAGCCACAGCCAATTAGTCGTATACAATTTAATTTAGACGGGTTTAAAATTCTGTCATTTCGGAAAGTTTAATGATTAACCCTTAACCTGCTAAATAAATGGAATAAAACATTCAAGCCGATAGTTATAAACCCAAGTGTTAAAGGTATATTTTGGGGATAAGTATCGGACAGTGTAGATCCAAGATCAGACTTTACGTTATGTGCGGTCTGATCTTGATCGACACAGTCTGCAAAAGGTCATTAAGTCGCACTTAGTAACCTAGGAGTTAATGTCTATCCATGTGGATCCAGTGTTAAATGATGTCATTCCTTTTCATTCTTTTCGATCGAAGGGTTCCGTTTGACGAACATTACCGTTCCTATTTTTGTCGTCACAAAAAGGTATGATTTACTACTCGTAAGTTCTACGCAAGACAAAAATAATTTGTGAGCTATTATGTTTATTTATCTTTTCATCGCACCTATTTTTTTCTCGTCTCTGTCCGTGTGTCTGTCTCCTTTTCTCTGTCTGTGTGTCTGTTTGTCTCTTTTCTCTCTCTGCCTCTGTGTGTGTCCCTCTCTCCTTCCGTTTCTTTCTCATCAGAACCGTAATTCTTATTTAAATACCTACGGGTATATTTTCCCAAATGTCGTATTTTCGTATCGCCCAGGGGTAGTGTAGTGTTAACCAACAATCCCTGCTACCTTTTAAAGTCGATCCCATACTATCGAGGCGTGTTGTAGATGGTGTGAAATCTCTACAAGGTTATTGCAAATTTCTTTCGCGAAATCTAAGAACACTATAAGAGGATACATATTTCAGTAAGGTAATACGATTAAAAGTTTTTTTTTTTTGTATTTTGAGTTGTTATATAGTGATGGTTTGTCAAATGATACATCACTAAACTTAGTAATAAAACATTTTACAGTTCCGCCTGATCATTAAACTCTCCATAGCCCTCTTTGAAAAGGACTGCATATATATTTTCTTTTTATTTACTATTCCGTTTTCGGGTCAATATATTTTTTCCCAACGGCGAGCAATAAGTTTTCCTTTTGGTGAATGAAGTTCAGAAATTCACACACTTTTGCTGGAACCTAGAAGATGAAATTAAAATATCTTTTTGTCCATGGCATTATATTAATAAATCGGTTCTATAGGGGTTTTTTTTTTTCGCATTCATTCGTACTTATTTCTTGAGTAAAAAGAAAAAGGAGAAAAATCTTGAAAGTTCATGAAGGGACAGGAAATACATAAATACATAAATAAATCGTACATGCAAATGAACTATGCTCTGAGAAAATGGGGTTTATTGCATCTCCGTGATGCATTATACCTAGCAAGTCATCACATAGTTATGATCAATAAAGTCCATATGGTCTAAAAAAAAAGCCTGAATCCATAGGTAGAATTGTCCTTTGACCTGCAGTAAATCTACAAATAGCAAAATGTTTCGACCCATGTCAGCCTGCGCAGTCCGCGCAGGCTGACATGGGTCGATACTTTTTGCAGATGCATTAAGACTCCCTTTTAACAGAACATGACCCAAATGTAATGGATTCGAGATATTTGCATACAAATATGTTACCATAAATATTACCTGCAACACCTTTGTAAAATATGAAGAAGGTATCACTGAAAAATTGCATCAATACGAATTCATCAAAATGCACTTTTAAACATGAATACTGCAGACGCCACTTTTTATGTTGCAGAAGACAGCTTTTGAAAACATTGTGGCAAATGAAAAACAAAATGCTTGTTGAAGACTACCTTTTCGAAAATATTTTGACAAGAAGGAGAAATATCTTGTATCGAGAAATTTCTCCTTTCTATCGCAATGTTTTCTTAAGTACAATGCATTTCAGTCTTAAAGCCAGACTCATGTTGACGATTAACATTTCAACCCTATACCTCACAATCTCGAGTTCTTACGATCTTGATGAAAATGGTTTTGAAATCATTGTGGGAAAAAGAGAGAATGCTGGTTACTAGCATTTTCTCCTTCTACCCCGTTAATCTATTTTACCTTTTCAAAAAGAAACCGTTTATCATTCGAACAAGACTGAGTTTGTCATCTGCATATGCCTTCATCTCAGACAAGTCTTAAATAATGTTATGAGTTAACTCTTTACCACACGACAAAATTTAAGACTAGTCGGACTTCAAAGCATTTCCAGACGACAAAATTAACATGACTCGAAAATTGAAATTATTTTTGGATGGGTAGAAAACATTGTGGGAAAAGGAGAAAATGCTGGTTACCAGCATTTTCTTCATTTTCCACAATATTTTCAAATGGCTTTTTCTTCAGGGTTGTCAGGGTTGTGGATTCGAACACACGACCACTTGGATCATTTGTCCTGTCAAGAACTTACTGAGCTATCCGGCTCGGTCCTGCAGTCTAATCTGAAATTTACAATAGGATTAATTATTGCTACGTTCAGAATGTTAGGTTTGGGTCCTTAACCGACCGATTGAATTGGAAAAAAAAGTTGGTATTTTGATCAGATGCATTTAAAGGGGATCATTCGTTAGACCGTAACAAAATGATCGCAGAGTCTACACACAAAAAGAAAGAGATATCGTCTTGTACTCCAGGATAAAGATTTAAAAGGCTGGAGGCTCGTCTCTGATTTGTACCATCCCTTCCGCGTTCTTGCATTCATTTCCACCAACCACATCCGCCTCACACGCGCAGTAATACACAAGTTACATGTACCGACGTATCAATCGCTACGGCCGACTAAGATTTGCATTGGAGGACGGCGCTAGACTGCGCTGAAAATGCAGTGTTAACTTAGATTTACGTCATCCGCTGCATGAGTCAAATTTATGATCATATTTATCTGTATTTTATGTTTAATTCATTTTTTGCTTAAGCAGTCGACGATAAAAAAACAACAGCTAAAACAAATGAGCCATGCTCTGGCAAAAGGGGTAAAATGCATCCCCCATGATGCATTATACCAAGCAAGCCATCACCTTATAACGGACAAAAATTCATTTTGTCAAACAACCGACTGAATCCTAAAGTAGAATGATCCTTTGCCGTGCAGAAAAATCACTAATAGCAAAAAAATTCTATTCAGGTCTGCGCAGGCTGACCTAAATCGAAACTTTTTGCAGATGCATTAAGCCCCCTTTTCAGAGTGCATGATTCAAACGTTGTTGCGGTTGAAGAGTAATCACATGTTCAAGTTTTGTCTCGAGGTTTAAGTTGCGTTGGACAGGGTAAAGCTTTTATTCAAATTTAAATGTTCAAACCGCAATTTACATGTATTTTGTTTACAAAAATAGTTTAAGGCTTTCTTTTAACTCTCTACGAAAAGGCCTGACCAAATTGAAAGTATTTGCAGACGACAATTTCAGTGTACCTTAGAAGATTATTTATGTCTTTGAATTGGTAGAAAACATCATGGAAAAAGTGATGAGGCTTGTTACCAGCATTTTCTCCTTTTCATACAATGTTTTCATACGCCTTTATACGTTCGGAGTCATCGAAGAGCGGTGCTATTAATAAAGGATGAACGAAACGTCTTTTGTTTTAACTTGTCGACACAGTAAACATTTTTAAACACAGTGGAAAAAGAAGAAATTGTTTGTAAACTATAACGGCCATTGTGTGCCACGTGGAAAGGGTTAAACCAAAACGATTTTTTGGTAGAAATATTTAAGATAAAACTTAATCTCTAAAAATAATCACCTATAATATTAGACATCTAATAATGATTTCGGATACCGGAATTATACCGGATGTGTTGTTGTTTTGGATTATTTGTGTATGTACAAGGAGAGATCGTGTATATAGAACAATTTCTCCTTTTTCCAACAATGTTTAATATATTATCAGAGAACTTTGACAGATCGTTTGTACCAATTTCTCGTCATTTTGCGTCATTTGCTTAATAAAGATCTGGACTAATGCTTACAAAGTTTTCCCCATGCTCAACTTTAACGAGCCTGAAATTTCACAGATATTTAAATGTTACTGAACAGCCCAAATAGCTTATCTTTTTAACCTTTTTGAGTACCATATTTCTTTTCATAATTCAGTCATGATCTGAGAAAAAGTGGGTTTTAATGCATCTACAAAAGGTATCGACTCATGTCAGCCTGCGCAGACTGCGCAGGCTGACATGAGTCGAAACATTTTGCTATTTGTAAATTATATGCATGCCTTAGGACCTCATGCTTAAGCCGGTTGTTAGACAAAATGGATTTTGTGGATCAATAATTACGTGATCGCTTGCTTAATATGATGAATCACGGAGATGCATTAAACCCTTTTTAGCAGAGCATGGCTTATAATAAAATGTTCATGCTCTTTGAAGAATTAATCAAACTGAGAGTTTGGCCGCTAACTCAGTTGAGTATGAGCACAACTTCATAAGCACTGATCCTGGTTTGTAGGGATGCAAACGTTTATGTCTCTCTGAGCTCTTCATTATAAAACTTTAGGCCATGCTCGATTGAATTTGCGCACAAACTTACAATTTCATCAGTGCTTTTGCAAGTACGGCAATGAGAAATAAATATTTTCATATAGTCAGAAGAAGGAATGAGAATTTCGAAAAAGTTAAAAAGTTGCTCTGTGAAGTGTATCGAAGCATTTTTGTAGAGTAGTGCAATTTCATGCTTAACCGAGTTGAGCAAAAAGGTTTTATAAGCAACCCTTATTTATCATAAATATTCAACCCACCGAAGACCATTTTTCTTTTCTTGCATCAGACAACTTTTAAAAACGTCTTCGCCTTTTGTCACAATGTTCTCATATGTATCGACGTAATAAACCATAAGGACTTTTCAATGATGTTTTCAACGCCGTCTGCAATGATTTTGTTTCAGGGTGTAAAAAATTAAAACTCTATGGACCGGAAAAAATATGCATATTGATCGACTATAAAAATAAGTATACATGCAAACATAAATCAGTACAGTGAACAGTGTTATTGTCCTATTCTTGCTTCTGTATTTTTCCACTCATTTGCAGACAGTATAGATCAAGATCAGACTGCACAAAACGTGCAGTCTGATCTCGGATCTACACTGTCCGACATCATAAAGGATTCTAAAGAAAGAAAGAAAGAAAGAAAGAAAGAAGGAAAGAAAGAAAGAAGAAAGCAGAAGAAGAAGAAGTAGAAGTAATAGTAGTAGTGGTAGTAGTAGATCTTGTAGTAGAAAAAGAAGAAGGAGAACAAGAAGAGTTGTTCAATCGCAATGTCTTGAACTTTAAAACTGATTGAATGTTTTCATTTCAATTATTGAAGCAATTGCAGGGTTAATCTTAACTTGGTGTGACTCTTTACCAGACAAAAAAAAAAAAAAAAATAGACTTGTTCAAAATGGAACTAACTATATGATTTGCAGACGACATATGGAATGTGGCTCAAGTAATGGTATCGTTCTTCAGAAGCGTACAAAACTTTGTTATAACTTTTGTTTTCTTTCTCTAGAAATAAATTAATCATTTCATTTTGCAAAACGAAGTTTCAGCGATGCATGATTTATTTCGTGAACTTTAAGTCGAGAGCTAAATCGTTATTGGTCTATGCTGAAAGAAAAGATGCTCTTCGAGCTACCGAGCTCGGGTATGAGCAATTTTTTAGATACAATGATTTCCAACTCTGTACCAAACAAGTTGGCTTCTTTACAAAAGAAGCCAGAAGAGGTCAGCATCAATGTTTTCAAATAGTTTATTGGCTTTTAATTTCAATATATTTTGGTACATGTAAACAAACAAATAAAAAAGCCGCCGCGTAGAACCCTCATATGCTTTACATGACGGTCATTTGACCTTCTTGCCGCCTTTTCAAGTCGCATGATCTTGTCCAGCGGTCGTCTTTCTTTTTTTCAACGAAATTCCTCTTATTTTTTCTTCTGCTTAGATTTATTTGCTTAATGAAAAATTACAATTATTTGAGAGGTCATTTGCAGCAGGGATCGTATATACACAGGGATAGGCAACGCAACTGGAGTTAAGACCAATTATCGATTTTTCACTGACTTACCTGTACGGCGTCCAATAATCCGTTGTCGTTCCTTGCGAGTTATTATCTTCCTTTCAGATAATATAATTCCTTGCCGTTTCTGACAATTTTAAGATCCGCCAAAGAAGCGTTTAGTATGAAATGCATTTCAATGTTTATGTCAATATTTTTCTATTATTGTTTTTTTTTCAGTTTAAGTGTTATTTTTTTTATCTGGAAAATTTAAAGTGTCGACTAATTGGGCGTTTCAGATATACAGGTCATGTTGTCAGTCTTGATTTCACACGAAGAGTAAATTGTGAATGGAGATCAAAACGGCCCGGTGCCAAAACGACCCATTACCGAAACAACCCTCTTTTTCGTGGTAACTTAAAATATCTTAATATTTCTGCAGTGGATATCTATTGCAAACAATTCGGGAAAAGCACACATCGCCTGTTGAAGGATTAAGTCCGTCTAACGTTTCGGAAGTGGGCTGCTTTTGTCAACTCCCTGTATTTGACATGATCACAAGTGGGATATATCAAGTTGTGTATCTGTCATGACACATCTACTGTCAGTAATGTCCTCTTCTGTTTATAGACAATACGCATCATTGAAATTAAATATTTATTTTCTGATTTTCTTCTCCAAATGTTTCAATTTGGTCAGGTCAAAAGCTTCTCATGTTACCAGGAGTGACAAACATTTCACTTGCATGTAGTACAATGTATTAGGCCGGTAAACACAGAGATCTGTTAATAGTTATATACCCATTTTTCAATAGCAAACTACACAAAGGGCATATAGAACCAGAAAATTACCTTCACTGCCCATTAAATGGACCTTCCAGTACATTTTCAGTTCAGCTTGCAGCTACTCTTAAATCACTGTCTTTGACAGAAAAAAAGGAGAATTTCCTGCAAAATGGGAAGAATTAGTGAACTTTCTGAAAAAGTAGACTGGTGAAGTGTGAGGACCTGTCTGCAACTCTGTTCCTACTTTTATACATTGGAATCAATTACATACACCAGTGGCCTTCACAATTGCATCATTTCGAATTAACCTGTGTACCTTACAACCTTGCGTGTTTGATGACTTCGGAATATTTAAAGCTTTTAGAAAATATTGTGGGAAAAGAACAAAATGCTAGCCTAGCACATGTACCTGTTTTCAGCATTTTTATCCGCAATGTTCAATACCATGCAAAAAAAATCCCAATTGTTTGAATCTACTTTCAGTTGTCGTTTGCTAATACTTTCAATTGGGGATTCCAAAGGCCCCCAAAAAATTGTTCTTTGGTAAAAAATAGTCAGTAGCATAATTATTAGAAAAAAAAAAAGACAAATCTGCAATTATCCCTTTGCCACACAACCCCGTGTTCTGATGACCAAGAGAAAGAAGCCTTTTGGAAACATTGCAGGAAAAGGAGAAAATGCTGGTTACCAACATTTTCTCTTTTTCCCCAAATGCTTTCAATTATATCATTGACAAATTCCATAATTTGAGTCGCATTTCAATTGTTGTCTGTAAGTGCTCTCACTTTGTACAAGTCTACTTCTGTGTTGTTTCAAAAAGAGTTAACAGTGTGGCAAAGTAAAAGTTGCTTTTGACAAGCAATTTTTCCTTCTTTAATAATGGTTTTTTATTCTGTGTCAGAGAACTTAAGGTTATCTAATAACTTTGAAAGCTTTGATTTTGGACCAATTTGAAAACAGTATAAGTTGTGTAGGACTTTGTACAAATTTGACTTTTCGCTCCTCATACAGTGGACAGCATTGGAAAACATTTGTAAAAGACCAGTTGCAGCCAGTGATCAATTCTTTTCAAAATGATTTCTGTGCTATTAAAAATATTATATTTTTGCCTTTCCTTCAAATGTTTTTCATTTTTTAAATTTTCAAAAAAATTCACATTGTACACAGAAAGTTTTTGTTGAAATTGATATTTTAAAATTTCTCACTAAAAACATCAAGGCAGCCATGAATATTGAGCTACATGTCTGTTACAAAATTAAATGGTGCTGAAAAATGTGTTCCTTTAGCAAGTTTTAACTTAATGCCTAATAAATTTGATTTTACATAAATCCACTGTAGAAATCTTTGGAAAACAGTATGACACAAGGACCAATCTTTCTGCGATAAAATGTAACATGCAAATGGTTGGTTGCTTCCGCAAATGCTTTTTTCATTGAATGTAGACTTTTATCTCCTAAAACTTTTTCACTGTGGCAAGTTGCAGTTAATGATGATGGTAAAAGTATTGTGTATATGAGATATTATTGGTATATTAAACTATCATTATAATCCTGGTGTATGTCATACAAACGCCCAAAATATACTTCTCTCCCTCAGCAGAGATTTTCAAGTAGAAACATTCCCAACTCTGGTAATACATCGAATATGGATAGCTGCATTGTTTGCTGTGATACAATTGCAAAATGTTGAAAGCAACCAACCTTCAGGAACACTTTGCCAGACAACAAAATTTGAGACTTGTCTGATTTGGAATTATTGGCAGACAAGAAATGAAATGTGTCACTTGTGTCTTTGCTGAGAAAATGAGAACATGCTTGCCAACATTTTCTTCTTTTCCCACAATGTTTTCAGATGTGTAAATATTTCCCATGGTAGTGAAAACTTATGATTCAGGAATACTGGCATCTGTCACAGATTATTAGATAACTCCTTACCACAAGTGGCTTATAAGACTGTAGATACTGAATGTACTGTGTTGTTTGAAGAAACCAAAAGTATGTCAAATTTAATACATGTACTTTTAGTGTTTTATGACAATAGTGTGAGTAGTGGGAAACCAACATCATGATTCTCAGAGAATTTTGCACAACACAGATACATACTTCTCTCCCTCAAAAAATATGTTGATGAGGAAAAGCAACACGCAGCTTGTGCAGAGAGTTGGGCAAATTCAAAAAACAAATAGATAAGTATAATGGCTGCTATGATACAACTAAAATGTTGTGAAACATTGCAAAGTGAGCAAGGTTCCATCCTTAACTTTTTGCCAGATTACAAAATTTTGGGCATGTCTAATTTGAAAGCATTTGCAGACGACAAATGAAATGCAACTGAAATGAGGAGACTTGTTTTTCCTGGGGAAATGAGAAAATGTGACATGTACTTACCGGTAATTTCTTCTTTGTTCACAATGTTTTCGGAAGTATGGATATTCCCCAGGTTAGTGAAAACTTTGGATTCAGGAATACTAGCATTTGTCACAGATAATTAAATAACTCCATACTTCTAGTGGCTTATTGAGCTATACATACTAAATATACTTTGGTGGTAGAAGAAGCTCACAGCTTTCATATTCAAATACATTAATTTCACTTTAGCATTTTTCTTGCAGGTTTGTACAGTTCACACCTGATTTGGTCTTTAATATTCCAAGTTTTCAAGCCCAGCTTTAGTTTTATACTAGCACACTTTATGCAGAATTACAAAACCACCTTCAATGTCATTCTTCTGTTCACAGGATGCATCACAACAGTATGTTGACAGTTCTTGGAACCATGTTTTGAAGTGTTTGTGCTCTCACAATACATATCTGGAAAAAAAATATAGAACCAACTGAATTTCAAATTTCTCCTTTTTACAAAACGTAACATTTTAATTCTTCAGTTACGTTGCAAAATATGGTTTTATTTTCACATAGTTAGACTATAATGAGAATTTGTTCAGGATATGGCCAACTATCAGAGATCCAATCATTTTTGACTAATGTGCGGTACTGCGCTTCCACCTTTACTGAAATAACTCCTTTTTAGGCTGCCATCTTGCAATTATGACCGAAAATAGCCAAGTTTTTGAGCCCACAGTTATCCAACCTTGGCATCGAAAATCACTAGATTTGATTTAAAAACAAAAAGAAATATTTACTGCTTATAAATATGTCAAAATCTGAACAAATTTATTTCTAAAAATAAATTGAGAATGCTACAACTATCACTAGGGTCCCGCCAAATTCACCATATTGGTCCGCCATTTTGTGATGAAATACCGAAAATAGCCCAGTTTTGAGCCAATAATTATCTAACTTAGGAATCGAAAATCAGCACAAAATTGGCTTTAATACAAGGAGATGTACTCTATCTCGTGATTTTTACCAACATGTTGCTATTTGGACGCTACTTTATGTACTTAAAAAGTACTTTTGCACGTCACTAAATCCTCCTGCCGAACATCCCCTACGGGGCAAACATGAATAGGTCATGATTTTTTAACGCCAAAATAAGCATATAAAACAAAATCTCCGAAAAAATTGATGTTACATATATTCTAAGCATGTAAATATTCTTAAGCTTACCTGTTGAGAAGGACGTATGGGATAACCAAGCAAAACGTTGATTAAAACAGTGACCGTCGTATGCCGAAATTTAAGATGGCCGCCGTGTTTTCCTTTGCGGTCAATTCGAAAGAAGACAGTGAATAACCGGAAGTTTTTTTTATACCGCGTTTCCTATCCCTGTATATAAGATCCCTGTTTGCAGCCATGGCAAATTAATATAACAAATCTTTTCTGAAATTCGTCATGTAAAAATAAACCACGTCTATTTCCTCTTTCGGTTTTTTGATTTCGCTTTATTTACAAAAACATGACGAAAGAGATTTCGCAAGAAAAATGGATTTAAAATCACCACTTTTGGAGAGGTCTGATGACCTCTCCAATTACGCGAGTCTGACTCTGAGCGTGCAAGTGTACATGTGAATGCGTGTCTGCGAAACCCTACAAATGTAGAACATTATAGAAAAAGATATGATTACAACATGCAGTCTGATCATGAGCTAAACAATCGACAAATTTAACGACAACTCGCATTTGGCACCGAAATGCAGTATTTCGTCCGAGTGCAACTGAATGGTAAAGTGATCACAGCACTTTGATTATTTTGATCAAGCGTTTGTTCCTATTTTTAGAATGTTGTCATTTCGCCCTAGTTTCGCTCCATCGTTTTCAGCAAGAGATTGTTTCGAAACTCTATGGTGGCGTATTTTTGCCGCGAGATACGAGATAGCTATCATGATAATTTTAGAAAACTATCGTGATAGAACAAAGTTTCCTGGAAATATTATCTAGATAATAAAATTTTCACGATAAAAATATCGCGATAATTCTAACTGTTATCATGATTTTTTTTGCTTTAGTGCCCACAACTGACATTCATGGTATCTATAATTAGGTACGGTTTCGGAACATCTTCGTCTACAACCTTATGAATTCTCCTTTTCCAAGAATGGTTTATAAGTGTTCGTAGGAGGTATTTCGAGTCGTCTTTGTGATTTTACAGATTTCTGTTCATTTCGAGTCTTGTCAAAATTTACCAGTTAAGCTACAATTATTAATTATTAGAACTTTTACTTACTGCAATCTCAGGAAACTTTAATTTATCGCGATAGTTTTGTAAAATTATCATGACAGCTATCTCGTATCTCGCGGCAGAAATATGCCACCATACATTTCTTTACTGTGTTAAAGCCATGCCGCGGAGATCAGGAGGTTGCCTGACATGAAAACAAGGTATCACTGGTTTTAATCTTCAGCTCGGTTAATGTCTTTGCAATGACTGATGATAGTTACTGCTACGGGATTCATTTCTCTCACCACCAATCATTGTTTCCACAACAGTAATATATGAATAAGCTGGGCTCCGATCAGATTTCCCTTTTACGATCTGATATTACTTAGTCGAAAATAGACAACGATCAAGCAATTTTGCCACATATCTGTTCAGGCTCTTAAAGGAGACTGCAATAAGGATTGGGTAAATAAATACATGTATGAGAATCGACCAAGGTTGAATGAAAGCTTGGATAGGTGCACATGCATCGAGATATAATTGAAATGGTTGAAAACGGCCGTTTAATCGTCGAAACAATTACAGAATTAAGAGAAACATAAAACTGACTTCTCATTATCGATCTCTATGTAAAAACAAGCATTTAGTTGATGACATTAGTTTCTAAATAAATCCCTGTGATGCCACAAAGTTGGTCTCATTACATTCCCCAGAAAAGGTTTATGAGTAATGCAGATTTCTAGATACCGACCACTTTTTTAATCCTTTCGGTGCCATAGGCGAAAACAATGGCTTTTGCGGTCGGCAAAGATCAAGATCAGACTGCACAAAACGTGCAGTCAGGTCTTCGATCGTTAGTGTCCGCTCGTTTAGTCAAGCTTGAATGATAACAAAACTTTCTTAGTTGAAAGAGGTGGACAGATTAAATGTGGCACAAATTATGACTTTTGTATCTAAAAGGGAAGAAAACATTGTGGAAATAGGAGAAAATCCTTGTTACCAGCAGTTTTCCTTTTCACGCAAAGTTTTTGAAAGCCTTCTTCCCAAGGGTTTTTGAAATACTTCGATTGCGAGGCAAAGTGTTGATTGATAACACGCATTTAGTGGAAGAAGCTTTTATAGATATGTACATGAGCCATGCTTATATGAAAAGGGGTTTAAATGCAACTGCTAATGCATCTGCAGTCCGCGCAGGCTGATAAGATTCGAAACATTTTGGAATCTGTAAATTTTGTATGTCAAAGGACCATACTACGAATGATCCAGATGAAAAGACAAATTTTATTTTATAGATTCATAATTATGTGATGTCTTGCTTGGTATAATTGGTTACAGAGATGCATTAGACCCCATTTCCACAGAGAATGACTCATGTCTAATAGATCGACTTGCTATTTTGAACATACAAGCAAGCGTTAGAAATGGCGCAAAAGATAAATATTTCGATTATTAGACACATTCTGTTTGTAAAATGATATGGAAATCGTTTGGAAAACGGAAGCAATTGCTTGATATAAGCAATCGCTATTTTTTTTGTTTGCCGCAGTGTTATCAAAAAGAATTATATGGCATAGAATTTGGAAAACTGTATGCGCATTATATAATGGGTGACGTCAGTATAATGGTTTTTTTCGTTCCTGAATAGTTGCCATGGCAACAATATCAGGTCATTGGAAACCCTTATAAAACTGATGATTGATAAGAGAAAAACAAGGACATGAAATCATATCTTTACACAAAATGGTTGAATGACTATCACAGCCGCCTTAAACTAGGTTTTGACAGATTTCTATTTGTTTGGAAATTCGATATTTCTTCGGATAGGCCAAATCAATGGATAAATTAGGGGAAAAGCTACGTATCCTGTGATGGTGTCCTCAAAAATGAGGTATTACTAAACTTTTAAACAATTTTATAAAGTCAATCAGGCCACAACTTTGAGCTTGACTTTCTTTTTTAACCCTTTACCACACAATCCCGACTTTTCAAAACCCTAATGTAGAGGTCTTTTCAAAACCTTGTGAGGAAAGTAGAAAATGCTGGTTACCAGCATTTTCTACTTTTCCCTCAATGTTTTCTACCCTGTCAAAGAACGTCTGCGCATTTTGTACCACTTTCAGATTTGTTGTCTGCAGATGCTTTCAATTTGAAAGAGTCCAAAATTTGCCGTTTGGGAAAGGGTTAAATTATCGTTTATAAATAAATGATCCCTCTATTTTCATTAAAGGGTAGAATAAAGAAAATAAGAAACTACATTCTTTCGTTAACTCTTTACCAAAGCACACAATTTTAGACTTGACCAAATTGATAGCATCTGCAGACGACATTATTAAATTTTACTCAAACATAAAGTTCTACTTTCTAAGGGTAAAAAAAATGATTGTTGAAAAAGAAGAAAATGCTTGTTAAGAGCAATTTCTTCTTTTTCCAGTATCTTTTTAAAAGCTTCCTTCCTTAGGGTCATTAAAAATCGGGATTGTTTATTGGTAAAGGGTTAAAATGTCATTTTTAAGAAACAACAATTCTTTTTGCATTACAAAGGTGCCCGGCGGGGTATCTCAGTGGTTAGCGTATCGCACTTGTGACATGGTGGTTGCGAATTCAATACCCGGTTGAGGCAAACTTTCTTGCCGGCGATTTTTCGCCTCTCACCTTTAGTATTCAATGACTTTAAATAAAGTTGTGTCAGTACTAGTGTGAGAAAGCCTGGAAACATATGCGTAGGAGCACTGACCGCCGTGATATAACCTAAGCAGTAAAACAGGCGTTAAAGTCCAACAGCCAATCAATTCCAAAGGTGCTAAGGAAGTACCTCCCCTTGGTAAAAAAAAATGTAAGACTAAGTATAGGTTAAAACAAATTGAAAAAAAAAGACAGCGGTTGAAAATAAGCAAAACTCATATTTATAGATACATCCAATTTCCTGAGAGAGAGAGAGAGAGAGAGAGAGAGAGAGAGAGAGATATGAACATATGATGATAAGCATATGGTGACTGAGAGGAATTATTTCTTTGTTTGGAGTTTAACGGCAGTTTCAAAATATTTCAATCATATCGCTGCGGTCAGTGCTCCTACCCTTACTTTCCTGAAGTATCTTTTCTTCAACATTCATCTGTAGCAGCTGGCTGCTTTCCTACATATTCATCGTGAAAAAATGATCAGCGGAGAGAGGGGAATGATTCATTTCGTCATGACGATCATCAATCTTCGAAAAGAAACTGGCAGAACTGGGGATTGGAACCAGCCACCCTTTGGTTTCAAGTCCTGTACGTAACCAACTGAGCTACCAGTCTCGGTGACTTAACCCTTTACCACACAATCCCGAATTTTAAAGACCTCGATCACGACAGCTTTTGAAAACATAGTGGAAAAAAGGAGAAAATACTGGTTATCAGCATTATTTCCTGTTTTTCCTCAATGTTTTCTACCCTTTGTGATAAAAGTCCCATCTTTTGTGCGACACTGAATTTGTCATCTGCAAATGCTTTCAAGTTGGATCAATCTACGATTTTGTCTTGTTGAATTCAATGATATGATGAGCTACGACTACTGAACATTACAGTCATAAAGCTATAAACACATACTATTCTAATCGATAAGAGATGAGCAAGGTCCGACATTTATTCATATTACGTATATACACAGTTTCAAGTTAACGTCAAGTGTGTACACTGCGTGTTGCGACAACACATGACTGGAATATAGAAATTATTGAGGTGTGTGCGGTTAAGAAAATTCTAAACACTACCCGGATAAAAAAATGTTGAGGATTGGTTAATTTTCTTATAGGTATTTTTCTTTTCCCTTCTGGATTTTTTAAAATCCTTTTTTTCTCTCTTAGACTTTTACAAAACGGCAATTGTTTTTTACTTGTCTCAAAAAAATTAGACTCGTCCATTTTGAAGGCATCTGCCGACGACAAATTAATGTGTCTCACGTTGAAACATTTACAGACGACAGATTAGTCGTGTCTTCAATAATATATTTTTTTTACTGGAAAGGTGGGGGAAAAAACACACTGTGGACAATGTAGAAAATGCTAGAAACCAGAATTTTATCGCTACTTTTTTTTTCTTCTTTTTTCCATTCTTATATTTCATTTTCTTTAAATATCCTTTGTTGTAGACCAAACATTTGTTGGTTCACCTGTTACGCTAAATTCCTTTTTTCTATTGCTTTCTTGAACTTAACACAGTCAATTCTTTGAACTATATGGCCGTAGGCCTATAGCTTCGCATTTATCAGACAAATTGATATTTTTAACAAATTGAGTTGCTTATAAATACTTGCCTAGGCACGAATAACAGAGTCAACAATGGAGTGAGCAATAGAACGGGTTTTTTTGCATACTATTTATTTAGAATTACATTTTTTTTCTGTTTTGTTCTATAAACTATAATATTATCCTGATTTGGCATAAAATATCTATATAAACATATTTATAGCTATGAATAAAAAAATACTTAAATGTATTCAAAGAGAGCAGAGCAATGAAATATAAATTAATCGCTTTCAGAGAAGGTAGCAAACAGTGAGATTGCAAAACAGATTCCTCAAATGTATCGAAATAGAACAGAACAATGAAGTGAGAATAAGTCATATTCAGGAAAGATAGCAAACAAAGATAGTTTACACCACACGACAAACGGCAACAACACAGTATAATCTGACAAAGATATGGAATGCCCGAAAGAAGGTGCAAATATCAATTTCTTACAATACAGAGATTTGCAAACAAATGAGATTTGGAATTTTTGCAATTTTCTAAAAGAAAAAAAAAAAAAAAAAATGATGAGGTGGAGAACCAAGCTAAATTAGGACTTTTACATGTATATAAGTAATGTTCTATGAAAAGGGGGTTAAATCCATCTGCAAAAAGTATCGACATGGTTGAAACTTTTTTTTTTCCATGTGTAAATTTTCTACATGTCCTTGGATCCTTTTTCCTAATGATTCAGTCGGTTGTTAGACAAAATGGATTTATGGATTCAGTATTATGTGATGATTTGCTAGGTACCATGTATCACGGAGATGTATTAAAACCCCTTTTGCCACAACACCGCTAATATGTTGAAGCGAGTAGATCGTTCAAAGTACACGTATTTCACTCTTCCAGCGCGAAATCTTTACATTCGTCCCTTTTTGACGAGTGTAAAGATTTCGTGCTGGAAGAGTGAAATTGGGTCGGCTGAAGCTACAATCCATGGACACATTGATGGGATTTGTATTTGAAAGGATAGAAAACATTGTGTGAATAAGAGAAAAGGCTAAATATCCGCATTTTCTCCTTTTCACAGTTGTTTTTTTTCTTAAAAGCCTTTTTTTCCCCTCATGGTCGTGAAAAATCAATTTGTTTGATAATGGGTTAATATTTCTGTAACACAGATGTAGCAGCGGTATTGTGTGCTCTTTTGAGCAATAAGAACTGCTGTTTAATGGATTTTTAGTAAAAAATCCATATAGATAATATCGACATATCTTAGCGGTTTAACCCTTAGGCAAGAGCAG
The DNA here is from genome assembly GCA_946811185.2 of Hippopus hippopus. Lineage (NCBI taxonomy): Eukaryota > Metazoa > Mollusca > Bivalvia > Cardiida > Cardiidae > Hippopus > Hippopus hippopus. The sequence goes on along the minus strand of OX328110.1, from coordinate 25,528,899 downwards.
GGACCTCTGCGGACGACATAGATCAAAATTAGACTGCACAAAACGTGCAGTTTGATCATCTTGAATCTAAACCATCCGCTTTGTTGGAAAGGCAGAAAAATCCTGGGAAATGGAAAAAATGCCGGTCACCAGTATTTTCTCCTTTTCCTATGACGTTTTCAATAGCTTTCTTCCTCAAGTTAATTAAAACACGGGATATTGTGATAAAGGGGTTAAGTGACACTTTAAAGTTCTACATGAATTCTTGGTATTGTGTGTTGTATTTTACTTCCCATTTTCAATTAATTCCTGACCTTTCTTCAAGTATCATCTCAACATAATCTTCCTGTGTCTACTCTTTAGCTCTCTCCGCCATAGGCGACTCAAAAAGCTTTCCAATACGGTGTAGATCAAGATCACCTTGCAGAGAACATGCTGTATGATCTTGATTCCACACCGTCCATTGTTTGATGCTGCTTTTCTCAATATAAAACCGAGCGAAAAAAATGTGACAGTTGTAGCTATCACTCATATTTAGCAACGTCCCTTTCTCTTTCAACTTTGTACCGGTGAAACCTAGGACACACATCAATAAGTGAACTGTCGCCGTGATGTGACTTTGTGAAATAATGCTGACATTCATATCAATCTATCAATCAATAAATCAACCAACCAACCAACCAACCTCTTTCGAAATGGGTCTGGTGCGAAACTCAAAATAGAAGAAGCGCCAAGAAACGACCAGAAGCATGATTGTGAAATCGTATACTGAGCCTTTTTAATAAGATTGCTTGATTGGTACAAATGTTGCTCAATATTGGCATGGCTAAATTCAAATGCAAATAGCTTGAAAGTAGCTAATTTGCGGTGAGATTTATAGGAGAAAAACCGACATCACTACATGCTTACCATTTGGTTTAACAGTTGGATTTCAACTTGAGTTGAATTCAACGCACCCATCTCATCAGCGCTTTGATATCTTTTTTTTTTCGAATCTGAGTCATCAGTTTCTCATCCTTTATTTTCAGGCTATTTTCGAATGAGGCTCACATATGAATACTTCAACGTTCTAGCCCACTTATAGCCCACATAATGGATACTTACCCGGACAACGCAGTTTTTCATATGGAATTGCCTGAAAACAAAAGGGTACGTTTTTTTAAAACTCTTTCCATACCATAGAGGACACCAGAAGTTTGCCTGCATGTTTTGTGCAGTCTGATCTTGATCTACACTGTCAACTGCTGTATTCCAGAATATGACCAAACTGTCTCTTGATATTTTAGGTGAACTGTGGTGTAGCCTGTGAGAAAATGCAACTTATTTATTCAGTAACGAAAGAGTTAAACATTCCCCTCTCACCGCTTAACAATTGTTCCACGATGGTTATGTTGAAAAGCAGCCAGTGGCTTTGGAAAACTTGTGCGAAATACTAATAAAAGTAACTTTAGGAAAGCATGGATAAGTGAACTGGTCGCCGCGATATATCTGAAATGATATTCAAAACAAACAAGCAACCAACCAAACAACCGAAAAAAACAAAGAAACAAACAAACAATAAAAAACAACAAACCAACAAACAAACACAGAAACACTCTCAGAGAAAGCATTTGCAGGGGACAAATAAGATACGACTACGAAGATGAGAGTCTTTCAGCACGTAGAAAATATTGTGTGGAAAGGAGAAAATGCTGGTTACCAGCATTTTCTCTGGTTCTCACGATGTTTCAGACACTCCCTTCTTACGGTCGTGAAAGGACAGATGTATTGTGCAAGAGTTCAAAGAAACAAAAAACAAGAGGGCCATGATGGCCCTGGATCGCTCACCTGAGTCAATAGACGAAATTCATTCCACATGCATAATTCAATTTCTGACCAATTGTCAGGTCAATTGAGCTTAAAATGTGGCATCTAGAGCGTCCACAAGGAATTTCCGTAAGTTGACATAGTGACCTAATTTATCTGCCCACGTGACCCAATTTAGAACTCATCAAAAATTTATCAAGACAAACATTCTGAAAAGTTTTAAAGTTAATTGAGCAATAAATGTGGCCTCTAGGGTGCCCACAATGTATTTCTTAAATTTGACCAAGTTACTTAGTTTATGACCCCAGGTGACCCAATTTCATACTCATCCAATATTTCATCAAGACAAAAATTCTGACCAATTTTCAAGTCAATTGAGCAAGAAATGTGACCTCTAGAGTGTCCTAAAGGTATTTCTTTGATTTGACCTAGTGACCTAGATTATGACCCCAGGTGACCCAATTTTGAACTCATCCTAGATTTCATCATGACAAACATTTTAACCAATTTTCAAATCAATTGAACAATAATTGTAGCCTCTAGAGTGCCCACAAGGTATTTCTTTAATTTGACCTAGTGACCTAGTTTATGACCCCACATGACCCAAATTCAGACTCATGTGAGATTTTATCAAAACAAACATTCTGAACAATTTTCAAGTCAACTGAGCACAAAATGTGGCCTCTAGAGTGCCCTAAAGGTATTTTTTGAATTTGACCTAGTGACCTGGTTTATGATCCCAGTTGACTCAAATTCAGACTTATGTGAGATTTCATCAAGACAATCTTTCTGACTAATTATCAAGTCAACTGAGCACAAAATGTGGCCTCTAGAGTGCCCTAAAGGTATTTCTTTAATTTGACCTAGTGACCTAGTTTATGATCCCAGTTGACCCAATTTAGAACTTACAGCTGTATCTGAACGTTTATCAAGACAAACACTCTGAATAATTCTCAAGTCATTTGAGCAATAAATGTGGCTTCTAGAGTGCCCACAAGGTATTTCTTTAATTTGACCCAATTTCAAACTCATCCGATATTTCATCAAGACAAACATTCTGACCAATTAGCAAGTCAATTGAGCAAGAAATGTAGCCTCTAGAGTGCCCTAAAGGTAATTCTTTAATTTGACCTAGTGACCTAGATTGTGACCCCAGGTGACCCAATTTTGTACTCATCCTAGGTTTCATCAAGACAAACATTCTGAACAATTTTCAAGTCAACTGAGCACAAAATGTGGCCTCTAGAGTGCCCTAAAGGTATTTTTTGAATTTGACCTAGTTACCTGGTTTATGATTCCAGTTGACTTAAATTCAGACTTATGTTAGATTTCATCAAGACAAACATTCTAATTATCAAGTCAACTGAGCACAAAATGTGGCCTCTAGAGTGCCCAAAAGGTATTTCTTTAATTTGACCTAGTGACCTAGTTTATGATCCCAGTTGGCCCTATTTAGAACTTACAGCTGTATCTGACGGTTTATCAAGACAAACACTCTGAATAATTCTCAAGTCATTTGAGCAATAAATGTGGCTTCTAGAGTGCCCACAAGGTATTTCTTTAATTTGACCCAATTTCAAACTCATCCGATATTTCATCAAGACAAACATTCTGACCAATTATCAAGTCAATTGAGCAAGAAATGTAGCCTCTAGAGTGCCCTAAAGGTATTTCTTTAATTTGACCTAGTGACCTAGATTATGACTCCAGGTGACCCAATTTTGTACTCATCCTAGGTTTCATCAAGACAAACATTTTAACCAATTTTCAAATCAATTGAACAATAAATGTGGCCTCTAGAGTGCCCACAAGGTATTTCATTAATTTGACCTAGTGACCTAGTTTAAAACCCCACATGACCCAAATTCAGACTCATGTGAGATTTTATCAAAACAAACACTCTGACCAATTTTCAAGTCAATTGAGCAAAAAATGTGGCCTCTAGAGTGCTCACAAGGTATTACTTTAATTTAACCTAGTGACCTAGTTTATAATCACAAGTGACCCAAATCCAAACACATCCGAGATTTTATCAAGACAAACATTCTGACCAAATTTCAGATCATTTGAGCAATAAATGTGGCCAGTACAGTGCTCACAAGGTATTTCTTTAATTTGACCTAGTGACCTAGTTTATGACCCCAGGTGACCCAATTTCGAACTGACTGAGCATGTGCTCAGGTGGGCTAAGAAAAGAAGAATTTTAAAGTTTTCCTTCTTTGTTTCTATGTTCAAACTTGTGACCCCCAGGGCGGGGCCACTTTTGACCCCAGCGGCATCATTTGAACAACTTGGTAGAGGTCCACTAGGAGATGCTACATACCAAATATCAAAGCTCTACACCTTCCAGTTTTAGAGAAGAAGAATTTTAAAGTTTTCCTTCTTTGTTCCTATGTTCGAACTTGTGACCCCGTGGGCTGGGCCAGTTTTGACCCCAGGGGCATCGTATGAACAAACTTGGTAGAAGTCCACAAGGAGATGCTACATACAAAAATATCAAAGCTCTACGCCTTCCAGTTTCAGAGAAGAAGAATTTTAAAGTTTTCCTTCTTTGTTCCTATGTTCGAACATGTGACCCCCGGGGCAGGGCCAGTTTTGACCCCAGGGGCATCATATGAACAAACTTGGTAGATGTCCACTAGGAGATGCTAGATGCAAGATATCAAAGCTCTACGCCTTCAAGTTTCAGAGAAGAAGAATTTTAAAGTTTTCCTTCTTTGTTCCTATGTTCGAACTTGTGACCCCCGGGGCGGGGCCAGTTATGACCCCAGGGGCATCATATGAACAAACTTGGTAGAGGTCCACTAGGAGATGCTAGATGCCAAATATCAAAGCTCCACGCCTTCCAGTTTTAGAGAAGAAGAATTTTAAAGTTTTCCTTCTTTGTTCCTATGTGCGAACTTGTGACCCCCGGGGCGGGGCCAGTTATGACCCTAGGGGCACCATACGAAGAAACTTGGTAGAGGTCCACTAGGAGATGCTACATACCAAATATCAAAGCTCTACGCCTTCTAGTTTCAGAGAAGATTCAAAGATTTTGCTATTTTTTTCCTTTATGTTGCCATGGCAACCAGGAATTCAATCTCTTGAACAACTTAGGTAGAGCTTCACCCAAGGAACATCCCTGCCAAGTTTCATCAAGATTGGCCCAGCGGTTTAGGAGGAATTGTGGACAGACGGACAGACGGACAGATGGACGCCGGACAACGACCGATCACAATACCTCACCTTAGCACTTCGTGCTCAGGTGAGCTAAAAAATCTTAGAAAATTAGGGAGATACTGCTCAGGATTTTTAATCGGTCGGCGTGAGCCGGACGATTAAAGAGACCACAAATTTCGGAAACCCTTCTGCTGAGAGCAAACAGATGTAACTGCAACTCGTAACAGCTTTTACTTACAATCTTTTAACACTAATACCAGCTGTCTTGACCTTATTATATTGACCTTAATATTACCTTTAACCCAGATACGCGCAAGAATACTAACTATTAGTAAACAGGTCTTCAAGTAATCCAGGGATCGTATATAAGATCCCTGAGTAATCCCACACTTAACTTTTCAGTTATGTAATTAATGGCGGTAACAGTTTGGTCAGCATTAAATTATGTCATAATACCAGTATAATCAATATCACGAGCCAGCAAAAACTAAAACTTTTCTAAGAGTTTACTTTCAATACGGTTATAAGAAATGGTGTCAGTGATAAAGCAACAATTTATGAATGAAACAAGAGCGAATCAAGGGTATCGGGTTATGTAAGCACATCTAGTAGTCTTCTGCTGCCCATATTATTCGGTAAACTCCGAGTGATCCGTTGATCAAGTTCATACGTATTTACGAGATCGGCCGAGTTGTGACGAGTGCTGCCCGTATATGTAGCAGATGTTGAAAGATGATAGGTTATTTGGCCTTGACCAAGGATAAATTTGCAATGGAACGGAGTTTGTAAGGAAATATTGCTTTAAAAGAATTTGAAATTTTAGATTGTTTTGCCTTAAAACAAACTGACGTAATTGCAACTGGTAACAGCCGACCATTGGTCGTTTAATGTTAGCAAGGTGAAGCGTGTGAAGCAGCGAGGGACAAAGGATGTAGAATTGTTCAAGGGTTATGACCCCAGCGGAGAGACCATTACGTAAACATTTTCAGAATGGACTGGTTATCCACGCTTGGAACCTTAGTAAACACATTGTCCATTCATAATACTGACCAGCATAGATCTGATTACGCATCTGTCAGCTTCATAGGATGTATTAACCCTTGGGCTGCTACGCGCGACTATGATTTTTTGAGATGAAGGAAGACCAAGATCAGACTGTGCACTATATGCAGTCTACACTGTCCGATTAGGAGATATTTATTCCCAAAAAAATACCTTTGAAATAGTAAAAAATTTGGTTTTTACTGTCTGCTCGAAAGTTTCATTTCACTTATTTAGCAGATTATGGGTTAAATTATTTTCATTGACCATTTTCTCTCCTTCCAACCACGGCACTACCATTTTACACGCTCACTAACATGTTTCTTTTTGATGACACTCTGAAGATTGGAATCAGTCTGTTAACCGTTGACCAAACAATCCTGTGGGGCTTTAAAAATGTAGTGGGAAAAACAGCATGTAGCATGTTCTCTTTTTCCTCACAGCATTATGTCATCATTTGAACGATTTTCAACATTTTGTCATTTGGTAGAGTTAAATAGAGCATTTTCATAGAGGAGAATAAAAAAAACTGAAACTACAACACAGTTGACGTCATATTCTCCATGGCTGAATCAACTGACCTGGACAAAAGCCTCTTCGGAAAGCGCAGATTCAGACCAGACTGCACAGAACATGCTATCAGATTTTGGATCTGTCATGCCAGTTTTCTGAGATATTCAACTCAAGACAACCACAGCCCTGCAATATTTAGGCTGCTTTTCCACACGTAACATAATTATCTATTTCATTAGTTCTGCGCTTTAAGTGTAAAACTCTCAGTAACATGTTTGTCTCATCAGCTACTCCATATTGGTTGATTCTCATCCTTTCCATATTTCAGATTAAGAGCACAAGGTTTACTGCAGTGATGCCCTTGCTCATTGGAATGACTCTTATACAATGACTTGTGTTGTCCAAGGACAAGTAATGTCGCTTTTGAATACAATAAAAGATCAAGATCAGACTGTCCTTTGAATGAAATGCAGATCAATATCACAGATGTACATATCTAAGATCTTAACTGTCTGTTTATGTATGACATATAGAAAAAACTCGACCATGAAATTGCAATGTTTAGTTTTTGTTTTTCTGACTGTAAAAGGCAATAACTGAGTGTTTTAACTCTGAACCAAACTGTCCGGTTTACCCCGAGGAAGACGGCTGTTCAAAACATTGTGGAAAAAGGGAAAATGCAGATAACCATCGTTTTCACCTTTTCCCACAATTTTTTTTACCCTTTCAACGATTCATATAATCGTTTGGTCTACAGTTTACTCGTCATGTGTAAATGCTTTCGATTTGGACAAGTCTAAAATAACATCATTTGGTAAAGGGTTGAGGGCTGGGTAGATACTACATTCTTTGAAAGTAATGTGGGAGAAATTGGCCAGCCGATGTTTTGGACAGAACGATTTGGCCCAGGATAATTTAGACAGCCAAAAAACATTAGGATGGCTTGTTAAAAATGGAAAAAAAAATTAAAAGGCTCACTGGCAGCCAAAAGTAAACAATTCGATAGTCATAACACAGGCATATTCTATACGACTTATTCATATCATTTCAAAGTATGATTATTATTGATAATATCTGACAATATTTTACAGTATAGTTACCAAAGTTGCAAAAATTACATGATCAGAATTGTCACATATATTTTACGCTCTTTTGCTGTCGACTAGCTAACATATATCTTTAGCAATCCGTTAAACTACTAATTGGTCAAGGACAGTTAAAAAAGGGAGTTCCTACGTGACTCAGTCATAAGGTGTAGGATTTCTATCCCATACATACATGTAGTTCAAACAACTACCATTTGATTTGTGATTTCAAACCATTGTAGGTATTCAGTGTAGACCGATTACAGTGCTGACAGCACTTGATTTTAAATCCCATCCTTTCACCCATGCTTTCGATAGCAGGTTGACCTTTTGTCGAGGTCAAAATATTGGGGTCAATAACATGGATAACACTATCACATCTCCATGTCTACCCTTAAAGCGCTTCTCATTATTATATTTGGCTTTGCAGACAGCAAAGGTCAAGATCAGACTGCACAGAACGTGTAGTCTGATCATTGATCTACACTGTCCACTTTGCCGAAACATTCCGGATAAGAGCAACCTCGAAATTGCAATAATTGGTTCTTATTTCTAGACTGAAAATGGCTGTTGGCTTTATTTGGAGCCCAGGGTATGGGTACAAACGTAATCTGTGTAATATGCAAACAAAAATATTTATCCTATCTGACATGCGACATAGAAGTGACATGGGTGAAGAAAAAGGCGTCCCATGGCCATGACTTAAATGTCCAGTAGAGGCTAAAAGTAAACAATGCGGATGTTAAAATACATTTAAATTTGAATCATATTATTGAAAGGTATGGAAATTAATGCGTAGATGACAATCTTTTAACGAACGGTCGGTCCAAGAATCAAATGCTGGCAGAAAAATGAGTTTTAAAACCTGGTAAACAGTAAACAAACGATGAAGCGAGTTCCTTTTTCTGTCAGCGCCGTAACTTAGATTGACCGTACATAACAGATTGTTATCTTCGCCCATACTTTTAAATGGTATGGTTTAATTTCAATGCATTTTAACACCCGCATTGTTTATATTTTGTCGCCACTGGGCCTTTAAATATCTCATTGCTTCTGGATAATTAACTCGTGACCGGTAGTAAATTATCCATTGAGAATGAGATATTACATGGAATTTGTTTTCATTGAACAATAAGCTTGCAGCCACGAGATTAACCCCTATCCTGCCGAAATTAAGCTGTTGACAATCACAATATGGCCTGCAACACGCGAAAAGAGGCATTCGGACATTTGCGTAAAGTGTCGTCTCGGATCAGCCTGCGCACTCCGCGCAGGCTAATCCGAAACGACACTTTCCGTTTTTATGTAATTTTCTCTTTTGCGCAAGTCTACTGTAGCATAAAATCTAATGTAGTCGTAAAGTGCCGTCTCGGATTAGCCTGCGCGGACTGCGCAGGCTGATCCGAGATGACACTTTACGCAAATGTCCGAATGCCCCTTTTCGCGTGTTGCAAGCCATATATAAGCCATGCTTTGGCAAAAGGGGTTTAATACATCTCCGTACGTGTGTTACTAATCGTGTCACATTCCAACAAGCCTTTGCGAAATTCTGGCACAGAATCTATACGCAGAGTGATAAAAGTCTACACTCTCTGAAAATACCATCAAAAGTCGCAAATGAAAGGCTAGAGTGTTAAATTGTAAGCTTGTTTTCGGCCATTTACGGGAGTAACACTGAAGCCAGTGCCGACCAACTTTTTTTTGCGAATATATATTTTGTTGACTGACGTGTTGAGCACCGAACAAGATGGTGGAAAAAAGCCTAAAACGATCAATCAAAGGACTGACATTATTGAGAAACAGTGTCAGTGCTTTTAAAACATTATTCACGCTCAACTCAACAGATCAGGAACCTTTACTAAAATAGTTTGTTGTAATTTGAAACATCTTGCCGGATACTTACTTGTAAACTGTAAGAACATTTCCCTTTCCCAATCTGTTAGATTACAGTGTTAGGTTCAAATATAGATACAGTATGATGCACAAATGACATTTTAAAGTTTCAGCAACATCTCAGTGGAGCATGAACTTATGTACGGACCCTATAGAATTTCAGACCTGATGTAGGGACCCTCTTGAATTTGAGTACATGCTCAAGTAAGCTCATGCTCACGTTCTGTGCAGTCTGATCTTAATCTTTGCCGCCCGTAAAGCCCCTGTTTCCGCCCATATCGTTGAAAGGGTTAAAAGGACTAAGAAAAAAAGAAAAGGCGCTAAAAGTTAAAATGTTATATCATGGGGCGCATCAAACTGCATTTAATTGACTTTTAAGTTTCGTCCTCAGTTGAGTAGAGCCGAAAAAGAACGTTTTATTAGTACTGACCCAGTTCTGTTTTATTTTTTTATCTAGAAACAAAACCTATGGATGGTATCGAAATAACCTTACTTTCTTTGTAAAATGTGGAAGATTACTTAAACCATCAGTTTTCTTATATCCGAGAAACTGACATCCATGTGTAAATGATGATTATTTGTCCAGTGGGCGATTACGACAGATAAAACCAAAGGCAGATAACGTATTCACCAACTACCAAATGGTTCAGCCAGTCAGAAAATGTGTTACTTTTTAAAGCTAGATTTACTCGAAGAATAAAAATACAATTTAGACTAATTAATAAACACGGTCCAAGGGCAGAGTTTAAGATAAAGACCCACTTTCCATTACGACAGTACATTTTCTTGATGACTTTGTGCGTCATTCGGCCCCACATCCGCTTGAGTACTGGTAGAGGATATAGCCTTGCGCGAAAACAGTATTACTCTGTCATTTTTCTTGCCATATAGCTCAGACGAAAATCAATGTAGATGAAAAAAATGATTTCCTGAAAACTGGAAATTCGTTTGTTTATGCAAAACTTCTGTTAGTTTCAACAGGTGGAGCAAGCCTAAATGGCATTACACTTATTGTTCCGCCTATAAATCATGGCGGCATAACATGCTACTGAGGGAAATGTGTCCAAAAACTTTGACCGAATCCCTTCTAAACAGCCATGTAAACCTTGCAGAAGAAAAAAACTAAGACGTTGTTTTGTAAGGACAACTATTTCGTAAAGAATACAGCTACACGTTTCCAAAGCGATAAGAATTTTAAAGAAGAACAGCTACAGTCGATTACTAGTATTCTATATAGTGAAATGGGTTTGGTTGATTACGAAGCCTTAGTAGACAGCACAGGTCAAGATCAGACTGTAAAGAACGTGCATTCTAACCTTTTGCTATCTGATACTAGACTATGACCAAAAGGTATCTACCGTTGTGTCTGAACTACAAGTTTAGTTCTCAAAAAAGAAGTTGGAATCAATCAGCTTCAACCAAAAGATCCAATTTCATTACAACCCTGTGGAGAAAAAGTCTTTTGAAAATATTGAAGTCAAAGAAGAAACTGCTAGTAACCAGCATTACTCCTTTTACCACATTATTTTTCCACCATTCTAAAACCAATTCAAATAATTTAGATAAATTTAGATTGTCGTCTACAAATGTTTTCATTTTGGACGAGGTTAAAGTTTTGTCGCCTGGCAAAGAGTTAACCCTTTACCATACTATCCCAAATTTTCTTTTAGAAAAGAAAACATATTGGGTAAAGGAGAAAATGTTGGTAACGTGCCAAAGGCGAATCTCTAATTTTAGTCACTTTTGTTTTGTCGTCTGCAAAAGCTTTCAATTTGGGCAAGTCTAAATTTTTTGTCGTTTGGTAAAAGGTTAACTCTTCACCAAACGACAAAATTTTAGATTGTTCAATTTTCACAGCACTCGCAGACGACAGACTAAAATATGGTACCGGTGATGCGATTTGTATCAGAAAGACAAGAAAACATTGAGGCAAAAGAAGAAAATACTGGTTACCAGCCTTTTCTCCTTTTACCTCAATTCTTTGAAAGGGCCTCTTTCTCAGGGTCGTTAAAACTGGGAATTATGTGAAAAAGGGTTATTTCGCAACGTAAGAGCCTAAGCGAAATACACATGTCATTCTAACCGATAGCAAGGCCTGGATTTATCTGCTTCAAAAGCTAGGACTTGTTCTAGATTAACTCTTTCACTACTGAATAAATAAATTGCATTTTCTCAAACGCTAAAAGTACATTTCCTCTGCAAGATCAAGAGACAGTTCGGTCATGGTCTAGAATATAGCAGTGGACAGTGTAGATCAGAGATCAGACTGCACGTTCTGTGCAGTCTGGTCTTGATCTATACTTTCCACAAAAACTTCTGGTGTCGTGTTTGATATGGAAAGAGTTAAAAACGTAATATAGAACGAAAACACAATCGATAGGAAAGCAGATAGTTGCTACGTTACATATTTTCCACTAATTGCTTTACATAGCCTGATTACAGTTTAATGTGCGTAATCACGTATGAGCTGTGCTCTGTGAAAATAAAGTTTAAAGCATCTGCCAAAAGTATCGGCCCAAGTCAGGCTACGCAATCTGGGCATGCTGACCTGGGTCGGAACTTTCTGCTTTTCGTCAACTTCCTGTATGTCAAAGGATCAGTCTAACGCATGATTTTATTGTTCGACAAAATGGATTTTATTGATCCATAATTTTATGATGACTTGCTTGGTAAATTGCACCACGGAGATGCCGAGCCTCGGTAGCTCAGTCGGTAGCGCACAGAACTTGGGTACAGGAGGTCGCTGGTTCGATCCCAAGCTCGGATAATTTCTTTCCGAGGATTGTTGATAGTCATTGCGACAGGATTCATTCCTCTCCCACCGCTGACCATTATTTCGACCATGGTTATGTGGGTTTGCAGCCAGTGGCTTGGAAAGAATCTCGTGTGGAGTACTGGTAAAAAGAAACTCCAGGAAAGCATAGATAGGTGTACTTGCTGCTGTGATATAACTGAAATAATGTTGAAAACGGCGTTAAGCAAGTTTTGTCTGTTTTTTTGTCCTTTGAGTGGCTTGTGATTAGCCTGGGTTTCCGTCCGACCGTTTTTTCCTGTTACATATTCTGGCGTTACTTTGTCAAAAGTGGTAATGATTTAGGAAGTGATTATCAGTTTATTGTCATAGATACGAGTATGTATGGATAGTGCAAAGAGACCGCGATAAGGCGTAATTTAAAACTATTTCCACCCGGTTCCAGGCTAGCATGTGATAAGGCTTAGGAGGTTTGAATTTCATTGGTTGGTGAAAGACCAAGCTCAACCATAGCTGCTTAGGAGTGCTGAAGGATATAGGAAACATGCGGGAAAAGAAGACAACTGTCTCGTAGCCCCGACTGAACTCTTTGGAAAACAACGAAATTTTGGACTGGCTTATGTTGAAAGCTTTTGCATATAACATGGGGCGACTCTCGGGACCATCAGCTCTTTGATTAGGTAAGGACAAGAGTCCTAGAATGTCCGATATTTGTGACCTATTCTGACAAAGCAGTTTTGACATTTGAATACTTGCAGGTGCATAGCTCCTCATACTTGATTGAGTCCAGATGATTTTAAGTGACCGAAGTCAAAACTGTTGAGTGCTGTATTTTGGCCGTGATCTCTGAAAAGGGGATTAAATGCATCTGTAAAAAGTATCGACCATGTCAACCTGCGCAATCCGCGCAGGCTGACCTGTGTCGAAACTTTTTGCTTTTGGTAAATTTTGTGCTTGTCGAAGGACCAGTCTACTTAAGAATTCAGACAAAGTGGATCCATGATTATGTGATGACTTGCTTGAATGAATCACGGAAATGCAGTAAAGCCCCCTTTGCCAGAGCGTAGCTAATTTATAAATTCGTTCCTTGGTACTTTTCAGATCTTATTTGGAACCAGTTTTGGAGAGTGAATAGAAATACCAATATTAACCCCTAAACAGCTGTAAAGAGTTAAAATTTCCAGTCCATATAGTAAAATAAATGTTGCACTTTTTTGAGGGGGGGGGGGCGTAAGAGGCAAACAATGCCGAAAAGAACATTTGCTTCAAACAGGTATCGAACTCGCAACCACCAGGTCACGAATCGGGTATGCTAACTGCTGAGCTACCCGGCCAGGAGATTAATTGTCATTCAGTAACATATTATTAGTTGTACGGTCAGGTGGCAGGGGACTTGGGAACTTGTTCACGGCTGTGGTGAATCATGTCGTCCCGAGCCGAAGGCGAGGTGGCGACATGATTCACCACAGCCGTGAACAAGTTTCCATGTCCCCTGCCACCTGACCGTACAACGAATTTATTATACTGCAAAGTTTTACCATTCCAACGTGTGTTAAGCGAATTTTACCTGTTTTTTGGTTTCAAAAATTGAGTTCGCTGACGAAGTAGGATTTCCCTTCTGAGTGCCCCAATTCAATGAAAACTGACGTCACTAGGGAACTGACGTTATTGAAACCTTGGTAAAACGTGCTAAAACGTGCAGTTTGGCGCATAATCTTGATGTTAATCTTGATCGATGCCGCCATTTTGGATGTTGTGTTTAAAGCGTAGTCATGTACACATGGCTCCCGAAAGGGAAACTGCTTTTACGTTGGCTTTGCCAGTGTACATGATATATATGTTCGAGGCATATTATCCAATCAGATCACGAGAAATTTCTTTGCAGTATAATAAAGCTGTATGTCTACGTATATTTTCGGACACGTAAATTTTAGCAGCAACTGCTCCTTTTCCAGTGATGGTGTGGATTAACATCTAATCTTTAAAAAAATGTACCCAATTGAAATGTTCACTTTTTAACCATATGCAAAACAATGAGAAAAAAACAGGCAACTGTTGTTAGAGTTACGTTTCATCATGTCTGTTAATATTGAGCCACAAAATAATTTCAATATTGATATTCCAGTACCTCTAACGCCGTCAATCTTTTTGTAACCCTTTATCACCCATCAAAAGTTTTAGACTCTTCCATATTGAAGGAATTTACAGATGACCATTCAAGTGATTTTCAAATGATATTAGTAGTCTTTGAATAGGAAGAAAACATTGTGGAAAAGGGAGAAAATGCTGGTCACCAGCATTTTCTCCTTTTTCCACACAATGATTTCAAAAACCTTTTCATTAGTGTCGTTATAGGTCAGTATTTTGTGGTAAGAAGTGAAAAGATTTCAATTTGTTATCAGCTAAAAAATCTCGCCTCCAAGGGGTAGCTACGCCTTTGACTCGGGTCGTTTGACAGTTTGACATTGGTGTATCACGTATTCCAGGGATCATGTTACCCCTAGACATCTAAGTGCAACATAATGCCCTTTCCCAGACAGTCTGGATTAAGCTCAGGCTGCACAGAGCTTGCAGTGTTGATCTTGGGTCGACATTGTCCGATACAATAAAATTTTACCAGGGAAAAAGTCAAAACTGCGAAATCACAATATCTGGGGTATCGTTGTTAGCTCGAAAATTTCATTTAGTTTTTTTTTTCTTTTAACAGTTTAACTCTTTACCAAACGACAAAGTTTTAGACTTGTTCAAATTCAAAGCATTTGCAGACGACAAAATAAAAGTGACTTAAAAATTGAAACTTGACTTTAGAAGAGTAGAAAACATTATGGGAAAAGGAGAAAATGCTGGTTACCAGCATTTTCTCCTTTTCCCACAATG
Source organism: Hippopus hippopus (assembly GCA_946811185.2). Classification (NCBI taxonomy): domain Eukaryota; kingdom Metazoa; phylum Mollusca; class Bivalvia; order Cardiida; family Cardiidae; genus Hippopus; species Hippopus hippopus. Next base: position 25,513,791 of record OX328110.1, on the reverse strand, counting down.
TTTTCAGAAGGCTTCTTCCTCTAGGTAGTAACAACCAGGGATTGTGTGGTAAAGATTTAATCTTTAGCAGACCACAAAATTTTATTCTTTTCCATAAAGCAAGCGTCGACAAATCATGTGTTGCTCAAATGATGAGGTTTGTTCTAGAAAGGATAGAAAACATTGTTAGGGAAGGAGAAAATGCTGGTTACCAGCATTGTCTCCTTTTCCCACAGTGTTTTCAAACAGTTTCTTCATCAGGGTCTTTGAAAATCTAAATGGTAGGGTAAACGATTAAATTCGAAACCGTCTATTCAAATTGTCTCAAGCTTGTGAACTACTTTTTTTTTTACGCCAGCAGTAAATGTGCAGACCAATCTCAACGTGTAGCATAATAACTCGGGTAATTACGACTATTTTTAGAGTCACTATGTGCCCATTAATCCTGTCCGTGCCATAGGTAAAAAACAATGGCTTTTACGGACGGCACAGATCCAAGATCAGACTGCAGAGAACGTGCAGTCTGATCTTGAATCTACATCGTTCGATGTTTATTCTTTACCATGACTAAACGTTATCTAGTGTACTGTATTCAGAGTTGAATGGCACATTTAAAACTTTTACGAAGAAGAGAAATTAGCGGTAAAAGTTCGTTCTTTGCCATACGACAACATTTTAGGCCTGTCCAAATTGAAAATATTTGCATATTACAAATTAAATGTGGCTAAAATGACGGAATTTCTATTTGAAAGGTTAGAAAACACTTTGAGAAAAGGAGAAAATGCTTTTAACAAGCATCTTTTCTTCTCTCGCAACGTTTTCTCTTTTCGTTAAAAACCAGGATTGTTTTGTAAAGGGTTAGGCGGGTATTCACGGGTTTTTATCATGCTAGGCTGGATATGAACATGTGCAAAAAACATGATTTCTGCACAACCTATTTATTTTTCAGCATGGCTGACTAAGCTGATATTTGACCTACTTCTTGTTATTGTTATACTCGACTAAATGAATAGTAATTCGTGATTGGTAAAAAAGTGGATACTTTTACCCTCCTGGGCTGCCTTACACTAGACTGCGTACGCACGAAATTTGTGTCCACATTTTAGGTAAGCATTGTAAAGTCTGAAAACAAGTTTCAACGACACGGCATATTTTACGATTAGAGTAAATATTTGCATAACTTTATGGCAGCTCTAACTTTTGGTAAAGTAGGGATCGTATGCGTGTTCATACAATCCCAAATAATTTGCGTAAATCTATGCATTTTTTTAACGCAGCTCTAGTCTCTACAGGCACTTTTATGCACGATTGTTTAACGTTATTGTTTGACGTCATTTTGTTCGTATTTCATAGACGTGAATGGGTTTTATGGATATTCCTGATTGGCGTTTGAGATAAAATTTTATTAAACTTGTAAAGAAATAATGTTCTCATGCACTAGTTACCGTGCTAAACTGCGTGTGCAATTCAACCAGAGGAAAAAAATTGACGCAATTTACGAGCATTTACCTTAGATTTTTCGCGCTTCAGGTAATATTGTATTGCGCTGCTATTTGGAGGGGGTATGCCAGGGAAATTACTGAACACAACTGTTGACGAAAGTCCAAACAAAAAAAAAAAAGGGGGGAGGGTTAGAAGCATGAAGTAATGGAATATATTTTTTTCTCTCGAAATTTATTTCATCGAGTGAACATCATCGATAATATTTTCACGAGTGGCGCAGCGATAAAAAGAAAATAGCCTCTATATCTCAAACGCCAATTCATGTCGTATCTTATATATGATAACAATACCAAGCACTAGGTAAAAAGTTCCAGCTTATTCAGACACGCCGAAAGAACCGCTTCTTTAAACTCTCTACCAAATGACTGAAAATTTTGGACCTGTCAAAATTGAAAGCATTTGCAGACGACAAAAGAAATGTTACTCAAAACTTGAAATTTGTTTTTAAAAGGATAGAAAACATTGTGGGGGAAAGGAGACAATGCTGGTTACCAGCATTTTCTTCTTTTTCCCGCAATGTTTTTAAAGGCCTCTTCCTCAGAGTCGTGAAAATTTTGGATTGTGTGGTGAAGGGTTAAATTTTATGATATTTTATTTCTGCTGAATATCATATGATGATATAAAATTCAAAGTGATCACTCATTTAAAATTGTGCCTTTAAGTGTTTCCTTGAACGCCTTTTAGATCGATCACGTCACGTGACAGATATAGCTTCGTTGCTGTTACTAAAAAAGAAAGTATTTTAACATATAAGACGACGATGAAAATTTACATGCGTCCATATTGAAAGCATTTGCAGACGACATTTAAGGTGGCTCAAACGGTGGGATTTGTCTAAGGTAGAATTCACCTGGGAAAGGAGAAAATGCGTTTTACGGATGTTTTCTCCTTTTCCCACGACGTTTTCAAAAGCCCTCTTCTTCAAGGTCGTAGAATCTTTGGCTTGTTTGGTAAAGAGTCAAATGTAAATTAACCCATCACTGTGCAAGACCGACCTTTCGCCCCATGAAGACAAGGTGTTGAAAAAATTGCAGGAGAAAGAAATAAATGCTTGATGCACGCACATGGACTACATTTATTCGCGCTTTTCACAATGTTTCCACATAATTTTTCATATACTTGATATATAAAATCTGCTATACTTTCCTTTGCTAATAAACCATTGCTACTTCTTTGCTAAATCGATAGGACGGCGGTGTGACATTATCGGCTGTGTACTGTGCTGCACATTTAATTATGATTAATTTGAATTTTTCCTCCTTCTCACATCATATATGCGTATTTTAATTTCATAAAGAAAAATATGCGTTATAAATTCTTTTGTTTTATATGTAATGCTGCCATTTTTTGTGTATTTTCCTTTTCCATTTACCACCATCTTGTGTCTTTGTTCGTTAATGTTCTTGATCACTGTTCGTTTCTTCTCTTTTTGTACATGAAATTTTCTTTCTTTCTTTATTTCTTTCTTTCTTTCTAACTTACGTACTTTCTTTCTGTCTTTCATTTTACATACATGTATGTTCTATTTGCATGTGTCTATTTCAATCTGTATCGTCTCTTAAAACTGACATTATGCCTGTCTTTCGCTATCTCTTTTTCTGACTTTCTGTCGTTCCATATTCGGTCGGTTCATTCCTTATTTGCCAAGTTTTCCTTACGCAAAATGAAGATCTAGAAAAAAACGTAAGAAATCTTGATTTATTGTACTCTATTGTAGCTTTTTAAGTAGTTGTTTGTGACCGCTACTTGTCATTTTATTTTTATCCCATACCAAACAGTCCCAAGTTTTGACGACCATGAGTAAAAGGGCTTTTGAAAACATTGCACAAAAAGTGTAACCGGCATTTTCCCCTTTTCCCAAAACGTTTTTTACCAATTTAGAGACAATTCTCGTCATTTGATCCATATTTAAATTTAGCCTTTTCATCTTCAAAATCTTCAGATTTGGAAAAAGTCCAATATTTTGTTGGTTCAGAGTTTGCTGAACTGAACAGATTCTATGTATGGTGAACACGAAAAATAAGTGCATTTTTCAGTCTCTCTTTTCGGTTGCTTGAATTTTTACTGCCCAATCCGATTTAAATCTACAATGGGAGATCTGATATTGCAGAGTATTTCAGTCAAACGAAAAAATATCAATTATCAATTGAAATAAATAACTAAGTTGATCCCATAGTGCAAATGTGCTCAAGCAGTATTCGCACACGAAACCTTTGTGTCCGTATTCACTTACCATTCTGAACGCTTATGTAGTGGTGACAGTCAGTATGTAAGTTTTTATTGTCTCGACATAGGTCTCTACACCCATCTGTACCCCCTTTTTTAGCCATCTTTTCCTATTTTATGTGCTTTCTAGACTTGTTCTTTATATCGTACTTAATACATTCAATAACCGGAAACTGGAGAGGAAGTCTATCAGCTTTGCTTCCGGTCCAATCCTTTCTACAGGGCTGTCTTAATTAATTGATTGTATTGTTTATGAAGTGTATTGTATTTCTGTGGAGGAAAATATGTTTAAATTTTAATCCGTTCTAAAATACCATTCTTTTTCTAAGTTTGTCAAGACTTTTATTTTTTTTAGTTTTAAAGTGACATAATTTCTGATTGGCTTATCTAATCTGTTTAGCAATCAAACATTGTGTTGCTTTTTAAGGTTAGGACTTGACTATGAATCTTATTAAGAATGGTTGGTGTACAGGGTAGCTGGTGTCAGACATAAAAACGCTTTAATCCTTTGCAAAACAATCCCGTGTTTTAACTTTTCTAAGAATGAAGGCTTTTGAAAACATTGTGGGAAAAAGGAGAAAATGCTGGTAACCAGCAATTTCCCCTTTTCCCACAATGTTTCCCTCTATTAATTGAGAAATCCTATCATTTGAGACAAACTAAATTTTGTAAATGCTTTTAATTTGGGCCAGTCTAAACTTTTGTCGTCTGGTAAAGAGTAACCTCTTACATCATACGTATACCTTGATTTGTTGGTAACTATCTTTTTTTATACTTTAGAATGAAGGCAAACAACAGGAAAAACTAACATTCTACGAAAGAGTTGAAAAGAGGATAGGAGATGGATTCGCCTCGTTTGGAAGAGTTATAGCCGGGCATCCCTGGAAATTCCTTCTTGTTACTATTTTTATCAACCTGGCGCTTGGTGTTGGTCTCATTCGATTGGAGCTTATCATCGATGCAGAAAGAGTTTATTTACCACAAGGTACATTTTCTTTTTCTGCGTAGCTGAATGCACTGGCCTTTGACGTACTTCTTGGTACTGATAAAGAATGAATAGATGGTAATTTGCGATTGGTAAAAAATGCGAACTTGTTTATTTGGCGGGCCCCTAGTGGCATATTTGCTCGCACATATACTCCTCACAAAAAGTTAAGCAACAATGAATTATCGCTGCACCAAAATCTTATTATTACACATATAGACAATTTCATTGTGTAAATAAAATGAGTATTGAGTTAAAAACCAGTCCAAGCAATTCTGTACTTCTATCAGATAATGTTTCTCTTTTTCAGGCTTTTGAAGTAGGGCACTGTCTAAATCCACATGCAAAAAAGTGGTATACTACCTAGATGTTTTAAAATTTCTAAAATTCCGTCAATCTGCAACTAGGACACGGTCAGTACACGGTATGGCCACCATTAGCACGAATACAAACTTGAACTCTTCCGGGCATTGACCACATCAAGCCGTCCTGCTGTTGTTGTGGAATATACTGCCATTCCTGACTCAAGAGTTGCTTAAGGTGTTGGATATTCTGAGGCCTCACATTTCCATCATTGACACGCCTACCGAGAATGTCCAATGCATGCTCAATCGGATTGAGATCTGGAGATCTTGCTGGCTACTCAAATTGCCCTGAAGAGTTCAAGCTTGTATTCGTGCTAATGGTGGCCATAACCTGTACTGACTGTTGCAGATTGAACGAATTTTAGAAATTTTAAAACACCTGGGTAGTATACCACTTTTTTGCATGTGGATTTAGACAGTGCCTTACTTCAAAAACCTGTAAGTGAGAAACACTATCTGATAGAAGTACGGAATTGCTTGGACTGGTTTGTAACTCAATACTCATAACATTTATACAATGAAATTGTCTATATGTGTAATAATAAAATTCTGGCTCAGCGGTAATTTATTGTTGCTTAACTTTTTGTGAGGAGTATATATGGACCACTGTTAACAAGCACTGTTACCGCTAATCGATATCCTGAGGCCTTGGTTCATACCATAGCAAATCAATGGAAAAGAGAATGATTATTTTCTTTTTCTATTTGGAATTTTATATTTTCATAAGCGTTACCCAATAACCCAATACTACTTTTCCACAAAATGAAAAACAGCGAGGAAAAAGACGCCACTGCTCGTGAGATTTTTCATTATTTTACTTCATATTGAGCCAAAAAAGACTTTCAATATTTATGATCCAGTATCTCTTACGCCGTTTGTCTTTTTAGAAGATATTTTCTTATTTTTCAAATCTATTCTCTGATTTATCAACATCCTGGCCTGCCAAGGTGACGATCGCTTCGTGGATCTTCGGTAGAGTAAGTGATTGTCACCCTTTGGGTTGCGAAGAAAATTTATCAAATACTTACACACTATCTTTTGTGGAGCATATAAAGTGAGAGTCTTAACCCTTCTCCACAGAATTCCGAGTTTTAACGACCCTTCTGAAAATGGATTTTGAAAACATTGTGGGAGAAGAGAAAATGCTGGTAGCCAATGTAAATGAAATACTTTGAAACCGCTAAAATTCAAAGGAAACAAACGTATTTTTACAAGAAATTTCGTTTTTTTTTTCTTTTTCATGATTCTTTTTTTAACACTGAGGGAAATTTGATATTGTCGCTGTTTTTAAAGCATTAAGTTTTCGACAGTTTGGAGGAGATTTACTGTAATTTTAATGGCTTGTCAATAATTTTATCATTATTTGTAAATCTTAAAAACTGGGCTATATGGATTTCAAAACTAAACAAAAATAAAAAAATGACTCATGGTAATAGCCGGCAAACTATCATTAAATATAGAAGATAAATAAGGAAAAGAAAGAAATAGAGGACTTCTTTTTTTTTGTTTGTTTTCGGTGAAAGATTTGAATTTATTTCATCGAGTGAAGATCATGGATCTAATATTTTCATGAGTGGTGTAGTAGCCACTCATGACCTAGATAGCAGCCCCCCAAGCCCGAAAATGTCGTCTGCGTCGCACATAAACATTGCCAAAAAAAAGTGATCAATTGTGGGAGAGGAATTACGTCGCAATGACTAACATCAATCTACTGAAAGAATTAAGCTGAGCGAGGGATTCGAACCAGCAACCATCACAGTTTTAGGTCTTCTACATTATCGACTGAGCTACTGGGCTCTACTATGAAATTAATATACATTGAGGCATGTGACTTGAAGTTTTCCCTAAAACACCGTGTACTGAATTGAAATGAGAGATCAAAAGAAAAGATAAAAATGAAATACAATTATTACTGTGCATTTTGAAACAAAAATGATTGACAGAGGGAGGCTTTTTTAATTATTTTTGAAATCCAGGGCAAAGATCTATCTTCATTAATAAACATAACCTGTAGCTCGATATAAAGCATATCTGCTAAACGTTACGTCTTTTAGGTGACATGCAACGAGATTTCGTTAACCCATACTATTTTTAGAAGGTGATGACTCATCACCTTCTTATGCCAACCGACAGACTTTTTCCCCAAGATGACGTATTACACCTCAGTTTCAAGAAAAATAGGTCCTTATAGATCAATGAACGGACGTGTCTGTGTCATTTAATATGTGCAAGTAATGTGCGGGTTTTAAAAATCAGGTTAAGCCAATTACACAAACAATGAATTTCAGAGTTAAAGTCGTAGAATTTGCAATAAATTTGAAATTAGTCTCATTCCGCAGCTTTGACCTGACCTAGTTTATAAAGTGTACATCGCAGATGAAGCAGTAAAAGAAACACCCCAAAATATCCAAAACCACTCGAAAATTCCCCAAAACCTCGATCATTACACCTTAAACACTTACTTTACATCTAAAACTCTTTGCGAAACGATTGGATACACGATTTTATGGAAATTAGCCATGAATTAATCCTATCAATTTCAGTATTTGATCCGAAGTATTTACTTTGATTTGTTGTAGTTGTTCTGGAAACCGGAAGTAGAAAACGATTGTAATCAATAAAGTTAAAAATCTACATTTATGCTAGTTATAGCTGTTGTCCGGACCCTTAAACAGTGGCGACAAGGATATTTCATTCCCTCCGTATACAGTAAATATAACTTGAAATATGACACGCTGAGTAAAATACAGCAATGTCAACCGTGCATCGACAGCTGGTTGGAGAACGAGGAATATCTGTCCAGAGTGGTTTTCAATACCAAATACATGTAGCATCGATGATAATGATTTAAAAAAAAAAGAGCTGATTCTTTTTTTTTTTTACCTCTATGGGGATCTAAGACTTACAGCCCACTCTGTAATTTTGTTGCACCTCAAGAGTTTAATGGTAAGACTTTCGACCCAGTTAAAAACCATTATTTAAAAGAACCCGAAACCTTCATCATTGCAGAACGATTTATGTTTCATTGTAAGATGCAAAACGAATATGAAACTGTAACCAACTAGTTGACAGAATTAATGTGGCTAAGTGAATCATGTGAGTTTTGGACATTTTTAGATGTGGTGAGTGATTGTTTCGTCAATGGGTTACAGAACAGTGTTACTCAGAGAAAGTTATTGTCAGCAGTGAAATTAACTTTGAAAAAGGCAGTTGATTTGGCCGTAAGTATGGAATTGGTGGACATTGAAGCGTCAAAAACCAAGGGCCCATGATAAAGTGTTCACATAGTGGTTTATGGGTGGTAAAACTAATCATGACAGTCAGAATTGTTTCTACAAGAATGTCGAGTGTCATAGCTGTAAAGGTCGCAGCAAGATGTTTCTGAAAAAGGCTCTTAAAAGATGACAAAAGTTCACAGCCCAGGGTGAAACGGGACAAGAGAAATAAACAAATGTTCATTTACTGAATGAACATCAAATTTTCAGAGTCTGGAAGTGAAAACGAGGTAGAATGGCCACTTTTCACACTAAGATCACTGTCCAGCTCAGAAATCTATGTTTCAGTGCAGATTGAGGGTAAAGATTGTGACGTGGAAATAGATACAGGGGCCTCTCATTCGGCACACCTCGGGTGATGGGAGCCATCATATCCCTCGGCTGTAACTGGTGGATTGATATGCACCAGATCGGTACATACCCGGAAATACGCCAGTTAACCGTTCTGAAAATTGTAAGGCTCCTCTTAAAAAAGAAAACTTGAGTTTCAATTTTCTATCGAAACCTTTCTAATTTTATTTCAGTTCAGTTGACAAACAGTTCGTACATTCATTATTTAACGTGGGTTTATTAATTTCGATTGAAATTTTTACCGACAGATAAACAGATGTGAATAACTTCATCGAGGTTGTTTATGTCGTTGCTAAACGACTGTCAGTGGCGCGCTATATATAGAATCACGTGATTCTCATTTCAAAATGGAAATCTCCTTGATACGGACGAGGTTAGATGTAGGTACGGAATCGGCCGAGTTGTGACGAGTGAGGGGCCTCTATGACTGTTGTTTTGGAAAAATTCCTTGAAAGTACTTTTAATGTGAAACTTGAGCTACTTTTGTGTTGCTAAAAACAGACAAAGGAGATAAAGTTCCAGACCAGGTATAGTAACTGTCAAATATCGTCATCAAAAGAAAAGTCTACCATTAGTTGTCATGTGTGGAGATGGTCTCCCTATTTGGAAGAAGCTGGTTAATGGAACTCAAGCTTGATTGGAAGAATATTAAATGAAGTCACCAAGTTGGTTCTTTAGAGTAATTGTTGTCAAAATACTCTTACTTGTCTGATACAAATATTGGAGTAATGAAAGGTGCTGCAGCAAAACTGACGTTAAATGATGACTGCAGTCCAAACTTCTGCAAACCAAGACCTGTACAGTTTGCATTAGAGAACAAAATTAAAACAGAATTAGAAAGACTAGTTGATAGTGGAAATAGTCCAAACTTTGAATGGGCAACACCAAAGTTAGCTGAGTTGTTGAAGGGCTCTTTGCGTAAACTAAGAAGTAAACTGAAACTTGTCAAAGTTGATAGAGACAGTAATATCAGTGTATCGACCAGCCCTGCAAAAGGTCGCAAGTTCTCTAAAAAACTGAACTAGAAGGTTTTACTGTTGTATAAAGATTGATGCAAAGTACTCTTGTAAGTTGTGTCATGACAGATCTTAAATTACCTGAAACTGTGGTTAGCATACCATGAGAAAGCTGAAAACATTGTGGCAAAAGGAGAAAATGGGGGTTGCAAGCCTTTTCCTGCCTCACGATATGTTCTAACCCTTTGATGACTATTGCCACTTGTAAAACCAAACTTAAGTTTGGGCACAAGCCTTATGCCTTAAATTTCTTTGAAACTGGATTTTACTTACCATGAGAAAGTTGAAAAAAATGTGGCAATAGGAGAAAATGCTGCTAGTAAGATTTTCACCTGTTGACAAAATATTTTCATTACTTTTTAGCATTATTTACATCCTTTGAGTCATTATCCATATTTGTCTGCTGCAAATGCTTTCATTTTGATTGTCAGAAACTATCTTACCTCGTAGAGAGAATGAATTTCAGCAAAAAATTCTGTCCAGGATTTTGGAAATAATAGTGCTTGGAAGATTTAAAAAAAAAGAAAACAAAAATGTGTCAAGAGAAACCATTATTCAAGCAAGTAATGCGTTCTCTTTCCATAATTTTTTTAAATAAAAAGAGTGAATGAATTGAGCTGGGGAAACGGTAAACATGTTTAAACTCTATACCACGCAGTGCTAAGTTTTAAAGACCCTAAAGAGGAAGGCTTTTGGAAACATTGTGTGAAAAGAAGAAACCAGAATTTTTTTTCTCTTCAGACATTGTTTTCAGAGATCTCAAAGTGAAACACTGTCATTTGTGTCCCATTTTATTTGTCGTCTGCAAATGCTTTCAGTTTGGACTGGTCTAAAATTTTGTTGTGTTGCTAAGAATTAAGTACTGGTAGTTTCTTATACGAAGAGAGATATTGATTAAAAAGATAGAAAGTACATGTATTATATTATTTCCTGCATTGACATGGTTTTGTATTTAATAAAACTATAAAATTGTTAAAATATTACTATTTTGTTGTACAACTCAGCTCACATCCTGTTTTTAATGTCTGTCTAAACTTCTCCTCAGTCTGACCACTTCTCCCCATTTTGAAAAACTTCTCCTAATTCTCAGGCTAAGGAGAAGTAACTTCTCCACAATGTTTTATATCCATAAAGGGTATGGATTGAGCTGGGGAAACAATAAACATGTTTTAGCTCTTTACCACACAGTCCTGAGTTTAAGAGACCCTGAAGAGGAAGGCTTTTGAAAACATTGTGGGAAAAGAAGAAAATGCTGGTAACCAGCTTTTTTTTTCTCTTCCAACATTGTTTTCAAAGATCTCAAGGACAGATATATACCGTCATTTGTGTCCCATTTTATTTGTCGTCTGCAAATGCTTTCAATTTGGACTGGTCTAAAATTTTATCGTGTTCACAGTTGCAAAGATTTAAGTAGTTTCTTATACGAATAAGGATATTGATTAAAAAGATAGAAAGTATTATATTATTTCATGTATGGTTTTGTATTTAATTAAACTGTGAAATTGTTAAAATATTATTATTTCTTTGTACAACTCAGCTTACACCCTGTTTTTAATGTCTGTCTAATCTTCTCCTCAGAGTCTGACCACTTCTCTGCATTTTGAAAAACTTCTCCTAATTCTCAGGCTAGGGAGAAGTAACTTCTCAAATTCTGAGAGTTGGCAGAGGCCTGAGTATTAAAACCTGACAATAAAGTTAGAATTTAAGGAGATTGCAAAGTCATGTTTAATCCATTATTTTATATAGGAGAATATCCATTACCTACAGCAGAAGATGTGTTCATAAGATTAGACTGGGGACAAAAGTTTAAAGATGTTGACATGTGTCATGTGTACTAACATGTATGATTAAATGAGCAGTCGCATGAATATGTGAAAAATCAACATTTATACTGGTTATTGCTGTTGAGCGGACTCTAAAACATTATATAAATCTGATGGAAAAGATGTTATCAACCATCAGATGAATGTAATTGTTAATGAAATGATTCACTGTTAAAACCTATTTGCTAGCATATTTCTAGCATCACCTTCTATTAGTACTTTCAGTACTTTGATTTTCAGTATAGCTGACTACGTTGGCTTTTGACCTACTTTTTAGTATTGATATACCAGAGTGAATGAAAAACATTTTGCGATTGTTTAAAAAATTGGATATGTTTATTCGGCGGGCCTCTGCTAGCCTAATTGTGGGCACATTTTACGCAGCCCATAATATTAGGCAACAACCGCTCCTTTGTCAATGATGATTTGGATTGATATCCAAGCTTTGAAAATATGATTTTACAACAATATAACTGAAAATTTCTCTTTTTGATTTCAGTATACAAAAACAATGAGGAAAAAGAGGCAATTGATGGCATTTTTTTTTTTATATTATTTCTATTTATGTTAAACGACAAAAATGTTTCAATATTCTACTAAAGTGCAGAGATGGCTTTATGACCTAGACTTGCACAGAAATACTCGTAGAAAATATGAGGAATCATCCATTTTTTAAATTTTTCTTTTGTAAATTTTCTCCTCCCGTTTTGTCACGCATAGCCGATTATTCCGCATTAGTTTGTTTTAGAACTGAGTTTATGCACTTTCGAAAAATCGAATGGTCTATACCTCGAACTAGATCTAGAGTCTTGATCTTAACAATCTAGATCTAGTCATATCAACATTTCACCTATCGAGTTTTCTTGAGGAAAAGAAAAGCCGGTTACGCCTAAATCTCCAATTATACATTCAGGTTCCCAAGCAAGGAAGGACGAGGAAAGAGTTCAGGAAATATTTCCAGACACGTCAAGAACCAATTACCAGAAGCTTCAACTTAACCAGATAGGGAAATGGGCAGCAGTGCTGGTACGCACCAAGACAGGAAATTTACTAGAGGGAAACGCCCTCGTGGAGATTTCGTCACTACATGACGTCATTAGTCAGACTGTTGCGGCAAGGGACGATGGGACGGAAATTCGGGTTAGTTTCAGATATAACCCTTTCCCTGCCAGTAGGGAGATAAATAGCTATTGCGGACGGCGTAGATCAAGATCAGAATGTGCAGTTTGATTTTGGATCTATTTCGTCCGCCATCCGACGCTAACTTTTCCCCCCAAGCTATCTTTTGTTGTAGTGGAAGTGAACTGTAAACCTCTGAAAGAAGTCGAAATAGAATTGCCAAAAAATACAAATTGTGCAGTAAGATTACAGCATGTGGATTGAAATTACAGATACACATCCCTGCCGGAACTACTTTCTTGTACAAAGTACTCCATATTTACATAAAGAGTAGAAAGGATAAGCTCGTTCAGTAAAACAGATCCTGGTATTCAAATTTGATAGCTTATGAATATCTCACAGTATCTTAAGATATTGAAAAGTGTAGAAATGGGTCAGATGATGATCACGTTCTGTGCAGACTGATCCTTTTATACGCCATCAATAAAAGTACCGTCGAAACATTTATGAATAATACCAGCTGTAGATCTAGTCAAGAGTTATTTTGATGTCAAAAGAAGTTCATTTATTAACAACCAAATTCAGTTTTCCTTTCAACATTTAAGTGTCGTAAAACGCAGCTGTCGACGAATGACGGCAGTCATTAACATAGGTGCATGGTAATTGATTTTGAACTATTTTATTGTGGCGTCAGCTGTAAAATGAATAAATAGTCGAGATCAATTTATAGTACTGCTAAAGTGTGTGTCAAAAAATATTGATCGGGTGTAGGTTTCTGATTTTGTTGCTTTCCGGAGTTTCAATAGAACTCAAGCAGGGAGATCCGTTGTCACCTTTAATATTTATGCTACTTATGAATAAAGTTAAGACTGATAAAGGCTTGACGACCTTGACTTGAATGATTAATAATTTCAGTTACTCGTCACACACATTGCTTTGCATTCTTTGGCAAACTTTTATTTCCTTCCCAATTTAATCGAAGTTGGAAAAAATGTGAAACGGTCCAGGAAACATCAAGATTGCAAATATTAGTGTACTGATTTCCCCAGCCACAAAAAGAGTGTTTTCTGTGTCTATCTACATTACTACAAATTAGGGTTGATTGAAGTACGTATTTAATCCTTTATATATAAAAAAAAAACCCGTGTTTTAACAACGCAAAACATGAAGCCATGTGAAAAAATTGTGGGAAAAGGAGAAATGTTTTTTTTTTCAGAGGCAATTTCCATCATTTTGTCAGCATTTATTATGTCGTCTTTAAAAGAAAGATTTCAAAATGGGCCAGTCTAAAATATTGTTGTGTGGCAAAGAATTAACTGTCAAAGAAGTACCAGAATATGGCTAAAAGTAAAAGTAAAGTGGTATTTTTTCTCTGCAGTTGACGGACATCTGTGCTTTAGTAAATGGCAGGTGTTTTGTGGAGGGTTCGGTGTTTTGGACAAACGAGTTTATGAACGCTGTAGAGCGACAGAATGTCACCTTTCCGTGGTTTGTATCTTCGGAAGGCCTGTCTAACTACAAGACATACATTGGAGGTACGACATAAGCCAACGCTCTCTCATGCATCTTTTAGAGTGTTTGATTATAGTATTACTGGTCCTTCTTTGATCTACTTCCCTGAAATACAATAAAATATCTCTGATTTAGTTATGTCTTCTTCTTTCAACTCCTAGTATGTTTGTATGACGGTCTTTTACCTGCTCTGAGCTACCTGTATATACTATATCAGCATACTTGAGCCTTGCTCTGGAAAAAAAAAGGGGGGGGGGCTTAATGCTTCTCCATCATGCAATTTATCAAGCAAGTCGTCACAGAATTACGGATCAATAAAATGAACCATGCTCTGGCAAAAGGGGCCTTAATGCATCTCCGTGATCCATAGTACCAAGCAAGCCCTAAAATACTTATCGATCCATAATAGCCACTTCTTTTAAAAACCGAGTTAATTATGAGGTCGACTAGTCCTTGTACATACAGAAAATTGACCAATAGCGAAAAGTTTCGACCCAGGTCAGCCTGCGCGACTGCGCAGGGTGACCTGGGTCGATACTTTTCGCAGATACATTAAGCCCCTTTTCGCAGAGCACGGCTCAAATCTATTTTTCAACAACCGACTGAATCATGAACCGACTGAATCATGCGGTAGAATGATCGATAGACATGCGAAAAACATACATAAAGCAATATGTGCCTCACTTAATTTGTCATCTGAAAATGCTTTCAATCTGGACAAGTGTGGAATTTTGTCGTTTATAAATAGTTAATAGAACGGCCTGACTACTTTTGTATCATAACAGGACAAGTCGATAGAAACGAGACCCATCTACGCGGTATGGAGTACATCAAGATAGAGTATGGATTTCGTACAGATATAGACGCCACGGATGATATCATCAAATGGGTATAAACAGCCATTCTAATATTCATAGATTTTTTTTCTTTTTCGTACGCACTTGCATTGAGCGATACATGATCTCTTTGTTGCGTTGTAGGGCGTATGAGTATGTGTGTGTAAGTGTGAGAGTTAGTGGTACCTGCGTAGACCTTTGTGGAGGTCCGTCCATGTAAAGTATAATAGGGCAGGTGGATTGAAACGAGTCTATTGCCAGCTTGGTAAATTCTTTCCGAGGATTGATGATAAGTCAGTGCTACATGCTTCAATCCTCCCGCACCGCTGAACGTTGTTTCGACGACGTTTATGGGAACGCAGCCAAAGGCTTGGAAATAATGTTTAGCCAAGTTCTGGTATGATAAAATCTTCCAGAAACTAATATATAGGTGCAGTAGCCAACTGTGAAATAGTGTTGAAAAGGCGTAAACACCATGAGGAATAAAGATATATGACACATGCTCTGGCAAAAGGGCATAAATGCATCTCCGTGATGCATTGTACCCAGCAAATAATCACATAAGCATGGATGCATTAAATGCATTTTGTTTAACAACCGACTTGTTTATGAGGTACATAGGTCCTTTGACATACAGAAAATTGACCAAAGGCAAACAGTCTTGTTCCAAGACAGCCTGCGCGGACTGCGTCGGCTGACCTAGGTGGAGACTTTTTGCAGACGGTTTTAACCCCCTCCCACTCTTTTTACTGAGCATGGTTCAAATATGTTTTTAATTTCAGTGTACCGAGTTTCTGAATGTGTTAGAGCGATACAAAGGAGAAGATATAGAAACCCTGTACGCCCATTATGACTCGCTCGATGAACAGCTCCATGACAATGTTCTAGGGGATCTTGGACTGTTTGCCTTTACCGTGGCTATAATGATGGCTTATTCGATATCTGCAACCGTCTCAGCAAGGTAAATGGCCTGCAACACGCGAAAAGGGGCATTCGGACATTTGCGTAAAGTGTCGTCTCGGATCAGCCTGCGCAGTCCGCGCAGGCTGATCCGAGACGGCACTTTACGACTACATTAGATTTTGTGCTACAGTAGACTTGCGGAAAACAGAAAATTACATTAAAACGGAAAGTGTCGTTTCGGATTAGCCTGCGCGGACTGCGCAGGCTGATCCGAGACGACACTTTACGCAAATGTCCGAATGCCCCTTTTCGCGTGTTGCAGGCCAAATTATGTTTGAGCCATGCTTTGGCAAAAGGGGCTCTACTGCATCTCCGTGAAGCATTTTACCTAGCAAGTCATAAGATAGTGATGAATCAGTAAAATCTATTTTGTCTAACAATCGACTGAATCACGAGGTACATAGTACTGGTCCTTTAACAAACAGAAAATTGATCTTTAGCAAAAAGTTGCGAAGAAGGTCAGCCTGCGAGGACTGCGCAGGCTGACCCGGGTCGATCTTTTTTTTTTGCAGATGCATTAAACCCCTGTTTACAGAGCATAGCTTAATTGTTTCCTCACAACTCGCTGTTTTCCCCCAGTATTTTCAGTATTTTGATTTTTATTAATGTAGCGCTAAGGCTTGCCCCAAACTTGAAGGGTGTTTTCTGTTTTACTTATGCGGGCAGTGCCGACCAAACGACGAAATTTTAGCCTTGTCCAAATTGAAAGCATTTACAGAACACATAGTAAATGTGGTTCAAACGATGGGATTTGAATATGTTGAAATTATTGTTTGAAAAGGAGAAAATGCTGGTTACAAATATTTTCTCCTTTTCCAACAACGATTTCGAAATCCGTTATTCTTATGGTCCTTAAATCTCGAGGCACATTTGCTTATGGGTTTAAAAAACGCTGAGAATTCAGCATTGTTTTACGACCTAGACAGCTTTTTGGTATAAATTATGTTGTTTTTTTTTTAAAAAAGGGAAATAATTCATGCGAAATTTAAAGCTATACTTGAGTTTGATTTGTGCTCTCATCGTCTTGAATAATTTAGACATAAAAGACACATAACACGTCAGCATAGAATGTGTGACAAGCTTTAACATAAATCTCTGCGTATCTTGGACAATTTTGGCTCTACGTTGACCTTTGCGTAACGCTTTGTGTATTGTGAACAACTTGGGCCATTTGTTGATATTTTACTGTCCTAAACTTCTGTTTATATTTTCATTGAAAAATGAGACTACTATGAAGAATTGTCCTTTTTTAATAAAAGTTAGATTCAAATCTCAGGCTAATAAAACGGACTAGATGCATTTCACAAGAAAGTGCTTGTTAAGAGCTGACTTCAGTCGTGAATCTACACTGTCCGAAACGGTGACATTTCTTTCCTGCGCAAGAAAAACCGTAAAAGTCATAATATTTTGGGTTTTAATTTTTGGTTGGAAACCTTTATTTCAACTATTTAGCAGTTTAACTCTTACCGTAATCAAACAGTCCTGTCTTTTGACACATCTGAGAAAGAAGGCCTTTGAAAACTTTCTTGGAAAGGGAGAAAATGCTGGTAGCATTTTCTCCTTTTCCCACAACGTTTAACGCACTTTCATAGACGCATCTTATCATTGAACCATATGAATATTAAATTTGTCGTCTGCAAATGCTCTCAGTTTTGAAGAGACTGCTGCTATTTTGTCGTGCAGTCGAGTTATCAGTTGATATCTATGAAGAAAAAATTGTTTTTCCTTTCCATTTGATCAACAGATTAACGGACAGTGTTGGCCAGCGGGTCTGGCTCGGTGCTGCCGGTTGGCTCGCGACCGGCTTGTCTATACTTTCTTCTATCGGTCTCTGCGCAGCCATCGGCATAGAGTTTGTCAGCATAGTCGGCGTCTCTCCCTTTCTGGTGTCAGGTATGATATTTTTCTGTATCATTTAGTATACGATAGATATGAGGCTGGCCCATTTGAACAGAATGTGTACTTTATGCACGTAATAACCCATACCCGTAAATAATAGAAGAACTCATAAGTCTTGCTTCTTTTCCAATCCATCTCTACAGGAATATCTTTGTTAATTGATTGTATTTTGTATTGTTTATTACCTATATCGTGTTACTGTGGAATAATAGTAATAATAATTAATCGGTTGTTAGACGAAAAGGGTATTTGGCGATTCCAGAACCTTCTGTGGACAGTTTAGATCAAAATCAGATTGCAGAAAACGTGCAATGTCAACTTTTTTTTTTTCTAGTTGAGGAGCGAATCGTCTCTTGACCTTGTAGCAAATCTGTAATTGTAGCCGTTGAGAAAATTTAATTTATTTATTCATTCAGCTGTGAGAGTAAAGTCCCCTTTTACCTGAACATGGTACATCTGGAAGTAACACAATTTCTGATCGACTGACCCAAATGTTGTGGAAGACAGTGTGTATGTAGTGCATCTGTCGCTCACACCGAAGATTCTGGGTTTGAATCCCGTGTTAGGAAGGGTCAGCTTTTGACCTACTCGCGTCACGGTGCTAGTATTGGTTAAAGTTTCCAGGAAGCAACCATTGAGAGTAATTAGTATTAGTTGTGAGGGCTTGTTTCACAGTTGATGTAAAATAAACGAGCCGCGCTGTGGTACTGGCAAAAGGTGGCTTATGCATCTACGTGATGCATTATACCAATTAAGACATCGCATAATTATGGGTCCATAATAGCCACTTTTCTTTTTAACAACCGACTTAAACATGGGGAGGACTGGTCTTTAAACATACAGAAAGTTGGCCAATAGCAAAGAGTTTCGGCCCAGGTCAGCCTGCGCAGACTGCGCAGGCTGACGTGGATCGATACTTTTTGCAGATGCATTAGGCTCCCTTTTTACAGGGTATGGCTCAAACAAGTTTTAACTTTAACCAAATGTTTAAATCAATTTGAAAATGTGTTGTTTGGAAATTTAGACTTTTCTAGAAACTAGAATTTTAATGCCAATAAGAGTGTTTGGTCAATGAGGCTTTCGGTGCAGCTATTCTAACATGATACCATAAATCAACCACTGAAATTATTTTCATATGGTAAACTCGATATAGAATTAAGACATATT
Source organism: Hippopus hippopus (assembly GCA_946811185.2). NCBI lineage: Eukaryota > Metazoa > Mollusca > Bivalvia > Cardiida > Cardiidae > Hippopus > Hippopus hippopus. Next base: position 25,494,772 of record OX328110.1, on the reverse strand, counting down.
GTTTTAATTTGCTATGGATAAATTACGTTTCGACCAAAACAAAACAAGATTTGGTTAGCTGGCCTAAAGACTAACCCTTCCATAATGTTTCAGGCATTGGTATAGATGATATGTTTATTTTGCTTTCCGGCCTTTCTGGGGCTCAAACACAAAAGACGGTCTCGGATAAACTGGCGGAAACCATGCGAGTATCCGGTGTTGGCATTACAATAACTACGCTGACAGATTTACTCGCATTTGGCTGCGGTGCAACATCAACCTTTATCAGCGTGAGGAACTTTTGTATTTATACAGGTTTGTCATTTGTTACTTTGTATTACTATCTAAACACTAAACCAGGCAATTTGATTAGACTGGTCCATATTGAAAGCATTTGCAGACGACAAATCTAGTGTTTATTCAAATCATAGACTATTTCTGTATGAACCTCTTCCAGACGACAAAATTTTAAACTCATCGAAATTATAAGCATTTGCAGAGGACAAATGTGGTTCAAATGGTGAAATATATCTTTGACAAAGTAGAAAGCATTTGGGAAAAGAAGAAAATGCAGATTGTCCCATCAATCTTGAGAAGGAACGCCATTACCACTTGACATGACTCCCCTTTACCATACAATCTGGAATTTGAATGACCCTGAGAAAGAAGCCTTTTGAAAACATTGTGGAAAAAGGAGAAAAGGCTGGATACTGGCATTTTCTCCTTTTCCCTCAATGTTTTCAAACCTTTCCGAGACAAATCCTATCATTCGAGCCATAATTGAATTTGTCGTCTACAAATGCTTTTAATTTGGATTACTTTAATGTTTTCATCTGATACGGAGTTAAGAAAGTCATGATCATCTTTTTTTCTATTTTTCGAGGACAAAAAAAAAACAAGTTGCTAATGGCGATACATTTTGGCTATAAATTATGATTAAGAAGTAGACGATATATATGAGCCATGCTCTGTGAAAAGCGGGTTTAATGCGTCTGCAAAAGATATCGATCCAGGTCATCTTGCAGAGTCCGCGCAGGCTGACCAGGGTAGAGACTGTTTGCTATTGGTCAAATTTTCTGCTTATCAAAGAACCAGTCTACGTCTGTCTCCTGATTCGACGGTTATCAAACCAAATGGATTTATTGGGTCCATAATTATAAATGATAAATGGCTTGCAACACGCGAAAAGGGGCATTTGGACATTTGCGTAAAGTGTCGTCTCGGATCAGCCTGCGCAGTCCGCGCAGGCTAGTCCGAGACGGCACTTTACGACTACATTAGATTTTGTGCCACAGTAGACTTGCGCAAAACAGAAAATTACATAAAAACGGAAAGTGCCGTCTCGGATTAGCCTGCGCGGACTGCGCAGGCTGATCCGAGACGACACTTTACGCAAATGTCCGAATGTCCCTTTTCGCGTATTGCAAGCCAATTATGATGACTTGTTTGATATAACGCATCACGGAGATGCACTAAATCCGCTTTTGTCAGATTATGACTGTTATCAAAGATATACGGAATACTATGCTTTATTACATTCTGTTACTAATAATAGTAACATTTTCTACTGAAAATGGTGTAATATCAGTGTCACGCGAGGGCAGATATGGCGGGGCAACGGGCTGATATCTGATATCCTGCCCGTTGACAAGATATTTGTTCTAAATCTATAGTAACAGAACACTCGCTCGTAAACTTACGTTCTTAAAACATCCATTTTAAAAAAAAATTGCTGAATCAGTCCGTCAGTCGCTAGCGGACATTTCTTCAGAACTACTGACAATGCTTGAATCGCAAAACCAGCTAAGACACGATGAATAAAGAATAGAATGTTGTTGTCTTAGATTGGAAAAGTTTATCGGGCAAGGCATGGTGTTTAGATAGGCTAATATTTCTACGAATTTTATCCGTTGAGCCGGGGAAACCGAGACTGATTAAGTTTCACAATCCAAAGCACCAACCATCTATCCTATTTATTCCTGTTTGTCATTTATAACACCTTACATACTAAATTGAATATTTGGCCTAATAAAACACACATACTGGCATCTTTTTAACTATTAATAAGTATGAAAAACTGTTTATTTAAAACGTCCTTATACTGTATATGCAGCTTCGATAGTGATGATGAATGATGCATGATTACGTCATGAACGTGACGTTTACCCGCGGAAAAAAAGTTGTGTCGGATAAAGACAAGAATTTTTCTGTTTTAAGTGTTTAAACATGTAAGAAAACGATGCAAATGATCAATGAATGTAATAAACAGGTTATTACACGGCTGATGAGGGCCGGAGAGTGATATCGGCCCTCCACCTCGAAATCTGCCCTCGGGCTAAAGCCCTCGGGGCAGATATCAAGGTGGCGGGCCGATATCACTCTCCGGCCCTCATCAGCCGTGTAATAACCTCTAAGTAGTAATTTTCCTGGTGCTTGTATTCACTTCGAGCAGCGTGAGAAAATGTGGTATCGCACAAGACCGAAGGTCGAGCGAGATGCCAAAATTTTCTTACGCATCGAGAAGTAAATACAAGCACCAGGAAAGTCACTACAGCATAATATTCCTTTTATTATATAACTGCACCTTTTCAAAGACAAAATCTTGCAAATTATTGACATTTTATTCGAAAACGGTAAGCAAAATACAACAAATAATTATTCAATATTAATTTTTTTCATAAACATTGGCGAGTTCTAATTGGCTGAAAAAAAATTTTCATAGCTCCATGAAAAAAAAAATTAGCAGTGCCGGAACTACTTTTGCATTCAAACTAATTTAAACAAACATGTATACGAGATTTCATAATGTTTTTCTTTCTGATTTTAGATCTATATCGAGTCCGAAGTTCAAATTGCTAGCTGAATTTATTTTCTCTGAATATCGAAAAGAAATCCAACAGTAATTTCAAAGAGAGAGCTGAAAACTCATTGTCACTTAGCTGGGTTCTAACAATCTTATTTTCAACTTAATTCTAGCGTATTGTACTTCTAATGATAAATCGACTAATACTGCAAATGTTGAATACTATAATGACGTCATGAATTACGTCATTATTACGTCATGAACGAGCAGAATTACCTTGCTAAAGCCTGTCTCACACAGAACACGGTTGGGCACACGGTTCCAATACGGTATACTCGGTTATACACGGGTTGACTGGTACGAGTATTGAGCTCCAACCGTGCCTGGGGATGAGTTTGTACGATTTAGACTCGAATGTAGCACGAGTATGTACGAACAAAGCACGGATATACTCGGTCAAGCAAGGTTTGTCACGGTTTGAACACGATTTGCAAACGATTTTCATACGATTGTTGTACGGTTCCAAGTACGGTCTAGTACGGTCTGTTACGGCCTAGTACGATTAAACACGACTTTTACTCGATTAACTGGACATTTACAGGGTTTACATACGGTCCCACCGACTTTTGTTCGAGTTATGCTCGAATTATCACACATTCGTGTATGTTTTGATATTGACACGGTTGAGCTCACTCGTGGAGTGGACTTCATGTGCGGTTGTATATACGGTCTCGTACGGTCTCACACGGTCTCTCACGGTCTTGTACGATCGCTAATACGATCATACACGGACATGGCACCCGTGCCAGTTTTTTAAAAGTTTTAAAAATCATACACGGCTTTCACGGATACACTCGAATGGCCCGAGTGTAACTCGGATAAGGCCACGGTTGGTTCGGTTGTATGTACGGTTTACACGGGTGGCCAACCGTATAAGCCGTGTGTTCTGTGTGAGACAGGCTTAAGAATTATCAATGAAATGGACTTTAAATAAATACGCAATGTTTGATTTACAAAAAAAGCAGTTAGAGTAAAATTTAAGTGCATATTTGTTGTCTGTGATATTGAATTATAAGAAATGAAGAGAATTTTCATACAGTGTGATTAGGTTTTTTTTTTTCATACCTCCATGAAAACAAAAAAAGTTCTCTTCATTCCTTAAATGGTGTAGTAGCCTGTAACTTCGTTTTTGTGAATGGCGGATAAATATTACAGCGTAAAATTTGACCAATTAACTTGCAAATGAATACATACGTATACCGCCCATGAATTACGTCATTATGACGTCAGTATACCATATTTGGAACTGTATTCCACTGAGTGTAGATACGGATATTTTTTCCATCGTGTGTGATTTTATCCGCGTACGACGCATGTATTTAACCAGGAAAACTTACAGGTATATAATAAAGGTCTATACATTGACTTCTTTGTGCCATTTTTACTTGGTCTATACCGTGCTCAATAACTTTGTTTGTAGCCTGCAGCTGTGTTGAGGTTTTTATGGAGACAGAAATACAGCACGAGTTCCAAACAACCGGTAAACTTTACCAAAAAACAAAAATTTGAAGATGTCCAAATTGAAAGCATTTGCAGACGACAATTCAAATTAGGGCTTGAATGATGTTTTTTGATTGTAAAAGGGTAGAAAGCATGGTGGGAAAATGAGAAAATGCTGATTACCTGCATTTCTCCTTTTCCCACATTATTTTCAAAGCTTCCTTTCACAGGCTCGATAAGACTTGGGATGTGGTAAAGGTTTAACCAGTTGAAGGCTAAATGAATGAAATAAAGGTTATAAGTCAATACAAAATATGCAGGTATATTTTCATTTCAAGGATATTTTTGTCAGATTATCTGGTAAGGTAACGAATAGTGTAGATCCTAGATCAGATTACTTGTTCTGTGCATTCTGGTCTTGATCTACAATATCCATAAAAAGCGGTTAAAGCGAGGTTCAACACTAAAAAAGGTAGGGAACCAGAGTTCTCTTCTGCGAGTTTTAAACGTTTGTTTGTTCTTTCTTTCAGGAATTTCAGTTACATTCTGTTATATAAACAACATTGTGATATTTGGCGCCTTCATTGCACTTAATGAAACACGTGTTGAGCAGAACAGGCACTGGTTCACGTGCAGAACTATAAAAACGAAGGAAGAAGCAAAAACTGAAGATCACAAGACGCCATATTTACTTTGTTGTACCGGAAGACCTCCGGCATCACGTGACGAGGCTGAAAGCTTGCTTGACAAATTTCCAAGATGGCTGCTGCCAAAAATAGTGCTTGTCACCCCGTTGAAGATATTAATATGCTTGATATTTATTGGATATCTCGCTGGTGCGATATACGGATGTATCAATTTAAAACAAGGATTGAGATTCTCTCAACTTCCTAGTGACACATCGTATTACTACGCATACGCTGCAGCAGAGGAAGATTTCTTTCCACGACAAACACCAGTGCCATTCATCATAACTCAACACTACAATTACTCAGAATTACACATACAACAATTAATTGAAAGTTTCATGACTAAAGTGAAAGGAGAAGACCTTTTCGAATCCGATTTTGAAGTGAACTGGCTTAAAACATACATAAGTACTCCATATTACACAAATGCAAGTGAACAAGCGTTTATAGTCGGGCTAGAGGCGTTTCTCAACAATTCTTTATTTTCTTCATTCAAAAATGACGTCGTGATAGACACTTCTAGAACTAAAATAACAGCATCTCGATTTTACGCAAGATCTAGAGACTTAGATGGTAGCCAGGAGGAAGGAGATCTGATGTTACGGTCACGTGATCTTGCTGATGACTTCGAATTGGAATGCTTCGCATTTTATCCAAGTTTTATACTTTTTGAACAATATGTGTTGGTGTTCCCTCAAACGATGCTAACGGTGGGAATAGCTTTGATCGTTGTTCTGATAATCACGTGTTTCTTTATGCCACATCCGGTTTTGATTTTGTTCTGTACCATAGCAGTCGCCCTGATTATGACGGGCGTACTCGGTTACATGTACTATATAGATGTATCTCTTAGCGCTATAACCATGGTGCAGATCATTATGGGAATAGGATTTTCGGTGGATTTTACAGCTCATATATGTCACGGTTACATGTCATCCTCCGGGGATACCCGAAATATACGGGTGAAAGGAGCCATCGATAAGACTGGCTCACCCATAACGCATGGCGCGATTTCATCCTTATTAGGTATAGCGTTCTTGGGTGCTGCTCAATCATATATCTTCAGAACATTCGCAGCTGTTGTTGCCTTCGTCCTGAGTTTCGGCTGGGCACATGCGCTACTATTATTGCCTGTTGTTCTATCCTGGATAGGGCCTGGAAACTTTAAATCAAATAAATCAAAGAAATCCAGTAACAGAAAACAAAAAAGCTCAAAAAGACACGAGGACAGTTACTACACCGGAAACGGGTATCTGCCGAAGCAAAATCTTAGCAATGGCGTCGGATACAGACTGTCGAATAATGATCAAAATATAAGCATGATAGATCTACCAAACGGGGGACCCGGGATGTCGGGGGTCCAAACGGAAAGCATAATACCGAATGGTGCTCCAAAGGCACCCATTAAGAATGGCAAAATAGCAAATGGAGGGCCAAAATTATCAAGTGAATATAGAGACACAGCTGTTCCTCATAAAGACAAAGGTAAAGGTAAACACAGTGATCATATACAGAAAGCTGATGTTAAAGAAAAGAAAGATGAGGGTAAAGGAAAAGATAAAAATCTCTATGACTTTGATCAGAAATCCACCGTGTATAAGATATATCCGGATATATGGACAGGTGACTACCATTGGGAAACAATGTCAACAAAACCTGGGGAATGGATGAAGAAGATGAAGGGTTATTAATTCTTTACCAGACGACAAATTCAAACCCTTAGGCTTTTAACCACGACTCGCAGACCTTTAGCAGACAGTGTAGATCAAGATCAGATTACACAAAAACAAGCAGTCTGATCTTTGACCTACACCGTCTGATACGATATTTTCTTTCCAGTGAAATCAACTTTGAAAACGCAATATTTGGGTTTTTACTATTGAGTGGAAATTTCCGTTTTATTCAGTGCGTGTAATTTATCTAGAGGGAAATACAACGTAATTTACGCGGATTGACTCTTCATTTCTAGTGCTTTATGTAACATTGTATATCGTTCTTATGTGGGAGAGGTACGCCACGGACTGTACTGGATTTTGATAAAAGTCTGAACAAAAAAGGGGTCAGAAGCATGAAAAAAAAAAAACTAGAATTTTTGCGCAGCAGCCACTCGGGAAAATATTACCGATGATGTTTACACGATGAAATTTATTTCTGTCTTTCATTGAAAAAACAATTATCCTCTATACCATATGACAATAATTTAGACTGGTCCAAATTGAAAGCATTTGCAGACTACCAATTAAACGTTGCTCAAAAACGGAGATTTGCCTTCGGAAGGGTAGAAATCATTGTGGAAAAAGGAGGTAATGTTGTTAAGCAGCATTTTCTCTTTTTCTGGTAATGTTTTCCAAAGCTTTCTCTGTCAAGGTTGATAAAAATCGTATGGTAAAGAGTCTTAAAAAAAAAAAAAGACAAATAAAGTGTTGTGATTTCAAAGTTCTAATGGCCGGTAAAATCATACCGTATTGGATAGTGTTTATCAAACATCAGAATGCCTCTTACGTGCAATCTGATCTTGGCCATACGCTGTCAACAATGAATCTGGCTTTGCAAAAACAGGGTTTAAAGTTCAATTAATTTGGTAACTTTCAATGTAGAGTACGATCAGACTGCATAGTTGTGCAGCGTGGTCCTAGCGAACACATCTGGCAAAGACAGGATAGCCAAGGTCACAACGTGCAGAATAAGGATTGCGTTTTTATTGGTTAAAAAGAATATATGGGCCTACAAGAATGCTAATGGATCTAGTACAAACGGACAATTTGAAAATACGTGTATTTAGAATGGCGGTGTAGACATGTAGTTGGATATCTGTCAATTGTTGATGTTTTTTGTTATTTTTTGTTGTTATTGTTGTTCTGAGGACCTGAAGAAATATTGTTCTTAGACCTAAAACATGGTTGCACATGTGTAATATTGATGACCGGTGATTTAGGGTCGACAATTTTGGACGAAAGGGGAGTGGGCTTGTTCGTTTATAGGCCTGAATTCTAGTAAAATTCAAAATTTCTCATGGAGAATCATGTCTGTCTACATGTATTTGCAAATTTCATTGCAAACACATACATGTACCTTTCCAGCGTCATAGGCGAAATCAGGGGGTTATTGCGGACGGCATAGATTAAGATCAGACAGCACAGAATGTGCAGTCTGATCTTGGATCTATACCATCCGTATATTCAGAAGTTCACATATCTTTTCAAGTTTTACCTCATTGTATATACGGCTGTCGAAAGAGGGCGAATGTGTATATTTGGCGCTATAAGATTTAGAAAAAGTCCCAATAACTCATTGAACCTTGCATATTTATGCTTGATATATCATACGATCTACTATGTTTAATTCCTTACCACACGATAAAAATTTGGACTTGTCTAAATTGAAAGCATTTGCAGATGAAAGTTTAAATGTGGTGCAAGTGACGGAATTTTTCTTTGATAGGGTAAAATGTTGGTAAACAGCATTTTATCCTTTTTCCTACAATGTTTTCAAAAGACTTCTTTTCCAGGTCGTTAAAACGGCTGATTGTGTGGTAATGGATTAAGACTGTTAGTGACCTTGAGGCCCATTTGTCCGCGGGTACATTTGTCGAGTTAACGTTTGTTTTTATTTTCGTCTGTGATTTTTTAGTTGTATGTTTTAAAAAAAAAAGCATTGTTTTCCATACTGCAAGCATAATTCATTAACGTATTGATATAATATGTCTTGTCGTTATAGAGAGAGAGATCATTATTTGCATTATATGACAGTATGCTTAACATGCCTCACCACCTCTCTCTCTCTCTCTCTCTCTCTCTCTCTCTTTTTCTCTCTGGCTATCTATTTTTCACATTTCGTTGATATTCCAATGTACTATGCTTACAGTATTACTGGCACTGCTGTCTTATTTGCAAAAATGAAACTTGAAGTATGTAATTTGTACACAGGTCACTTCAATAAACTATTTTAATATTTACTAACTACTTACATGATTTGTTTATATATATAGTTTATTTAACTAATTCCCTTGTCATTGCTTTGTTAAACTCGCTGTTTTCTTAATAAAACTGGATTTTGTTTCCAAAAGTTTGCCTACGTTATCAATAAAATTGATCCTTCACAGTCTTAACGACCCTAAGGAATAAGGCTTTTGAAATCATTACTGGAATGGGAGATAAAGCTGGTTACCAGATTTTTCTTCCTTGCATTCTTTATTCCAGTTTGCCATCCCAGAGACAAACCCCATCAATTAAAGATTGCATTTAATTTGTTGTCAGCAAAAACTTTCAAGTTAGAAGAACCTATAAGTTTTTTTGGTTAAGAGTTACGCTCATTTGAAGACATCGTTTAGCATTTGCAAAAATCATATTTTACAAGGCATTCGAACCATCCCTGTCGCTGCTACAGACGTACAGTCTAGTTTACCATACAACCAAATACGTCGATAGCTCACATTTAGAGCAACAAAAAAAAACCAATGACTTAGGCATCCGATGTGTTGAATAAACATGTGGTTGAGTCATGCGAGAAGGGGCTTGTATGCATTTGCAAAGAGTATCGACCCATTTCAGCCGGCGCAGTACGCGCAGACTGACATGGGACGAAACTTTTTGCTATATGTATTTTTTCTGCATGTCCAAGAGTAATTCTACATCATGATTCACTCGGTTGTTAGACAAAATGGATTTCAAGGGTCCATAATTATGTGATCATCTGCGTGGTATACTGCATCACGGAAAAACATTTATCACGTAAAACCCCACACGGCAGTGTATTAAACCCATGGCTTATTTTTGATAATACACTAGTGTATTATCGTTTTTTGGGTCCAGAACTACAATTATAAATATGGACCCGTGAACGGTATATATAGGCAAAAGGTGATGAGGCAGGATATTTTTCGTCTGTCATTCGTTTTATGTGATAAATAGAATCTCACATTCGTGTTTATGTATTATCATTTTTTATAAATATATTTGACGCTTGCCAAGGCTCGCGTCATACAATTTTAGTCAACTCGTTTGATAAAAATGATAATACATAAACGCTCATGTAAGATCCTCTATTTGACCATCTATCCACAGAGCAAGGCCCAGTTATAGTCTTACAATGGTAATTGTAAAGAAAGGAAAATACGGCGTGATAAGCAATAACAGATCAGCATGATGTACTGAATTTATCTGAATAGAAATCACTTGCAAACGATTTTTTACATCATTCAGAATATATTTATGAAAGCATTTTGGCAAAAAAAAGGAAAGTATCTCTCTAAATTTGTCTATTATGATAATAAAAAAATAAGTCACCTGTTTACCTTTTATTTCAAACAAAAATATCCATACAGAACTTCAATTCATTCAGTGTACGCACTTCCTGTCACCAAATCTATACAATACAACATTTAAGACATGGTGGAAAAAAGATTACCTGCAGCAAAGAAAAACAACATTCATACAACAACAGTAACAACAACAGACAGAAATATTTGTCTTGCAAGCGTGCATAACGAGTTACCTCACGTAGTGTTATAAATAATATAACGTCATAATGAGGAGGAAAACTGTGCAGCTATGAGTGTAAATATCACACGAAAAATATTAAGAAAGCATAATGTTGAAAAATGAGGCACATCAACGTTTGAAAAACACAAACATTTTGGTTGCATTTCATTTTAGTAAGCATTTAAATCCACAGAACACTATAAAAAAGTAAATAGAAAAGAAATTTTAAGGAAAAAGGGGAAGCGTGTAAATTCACTTCTCCCATTCTTCCGCTGCGTTCTATGTGGCAGTATTAGTTTGACATCAGCTATTCATGCATATAAGCCACGCTCAGTGAAAAGCGGGTTTAATGCAATATCCAAGTCAGCCTGCAGTCCTAGTCTTTTTTGTGTTTGCTTTTGGTCAATTTGCTGCATGTCCAAGGACCATTCTAACTCATATTTCAGTTGGCTGTTGGACGAAATGGATTTTATGATCCATGATTATTTGGTGAATGACTTGGTATAATGTATCATGGAGAAACAATAACCTCCTTCTGCCAAAGCATGCCTCATATCAATTTGACCTTTCTTTACACAAACCAAAGAAACACATTGTATTGGCCTATATAGTAAGGCGCAGTAAATACAGCCCAGCCGATAGTAAGTTATTTAGCGACAAAAATATGAACCATGCTTTGGCTAACAGGAGGTTGAATGAAACCCGGTGATGCACGATACCATCTACATCATTATAATAGTTATGGATCCGTAAAACCAATTTTGTCTTTCAACCGGCTGAATCCTCAGGTAGGATGGTCCTTGGACATACAAAAAAATGACCGATAGCAAAAAGTTTCGACCCAGGTCAACCAGCGGACTACGCAGGCTGACCTGGGTCGATAGTTTTTTTGCAAATGCATTAAACCCCCTTTTCACAGAGTATTACTCAATAAACTCGATCTCTTTCGAAGACTGAGAATACAATCCACTATAATTCAGAAAGACTTTCTATCTGATAAACTTAAGTCTACACGTTCTGTGCAGCCTTGATCTATCCCGTTTGCAAAAGCTCATGGATTCACCTATGGTCTAGAAAGGGTTGAGACCCCCGCTACACCAAACTCGTTTTCAGAATGTCCGACCCCGTTCTAAAACTATATTTGAACGGGTTATAATCTATCTTGAAGGAGTAGCTTGTGCCGGCAAATGTGCATGATACGATTATACCTGCTTCGACCCGAGACTCTCCACAAAATTTGTAAACACTGCTACACCGTTGTTACATGTTCAACTCCGTTTGCACACAATTTAAGCGCGTTCGGCCAGACATTTTACGGACGCAGTGTGAACAAATTTGGTGTAAGCACCCGAAGGACAAATCAAGTTGTCCTTGTTTAACCCATTCGTTGCTGTTGAAGACACCAGAAGCTTTTGTTGACAGCGTACATCAAGATCAGACTGCATAGAACGTGCAGTCTGATTTCTGATCTACACTGTCTACACTTTCATTCTAGATTATAATTGAACTTTCTCTTTCTCGGAACTGCACTTGTAGCCATTAAAAATGTAAAGGTTATTTATTTGGTAGTGAAAGAGTCAAGACAAATGCTTGATTATCACTAGTATCATTGAACGTATCCGCCTTCTTTCGGAACTCAATCTGCATTTTGCTTGATACAGGTTGCTTGCTCAATAGACGTGGCAATTCAGACTTTACGTTATCTCTTTTTTTCATTTTTTTTTCCTGTTTAGCTCTTTAATTTTTTTTTCTCTCTTTCTTTCCAAAGACAAATGTTTTATTGGGATGATAAATATGTCTAATGCTCCTGCTCGGACGGAATGTCCGGTACTGCTTGGATATCCTTGCCTGTTTTCAGAGCGAGTGACACGCTCACATATTCAGAGCTGTAAGCTCCAAAGACTGGCCAGAGAGGTTTTGAGGTATCAATACCTTTGAAACGAAAGAAAAGGCGTCGGTTCTTTGCGTCAACAATGTACCAATGTTTGGCGTTCATATCAACCAAGAATCCGATCGTGGTCCGCAAAGTAGTTCCAGGCGGAGCGTTTTCCGTCAGAGGGTTGTGATACAGCCGGACGCCATTGTGAAACGTCATCAGACATACAGTGCGACATAGAGGACATCTACGCGCGCATACAGTCCACGCATTTGGAGATCCATCGACTGTGTAGTTCCGGTCGATTTCAGACTTTCTGGCGATAGCTACCTCGAAAATGAGGTCATTCCGTAGCTGGCGCTTGATAAAGAAATATACCACGACTTCAAAGTAGAATCTACCTATCTTGCTGAATGGTTTGGTTCCAAGTACCCCGCGGTAATTCTTCAGGGCTGTTCCAATGTTGACCGTCCGTCCACGAACATTTTTTAACGTTCTGGTATCCGGGGTAACCATGTTTTGAGGATGACACGTGGTAGCTTCATAGGTGAAATCAGGACCTTAAAATAGAGACAGAGCCAACTCTGTATTAACTCTAAATGAAACATTTACCAAACAGTCCTGAGTTTTAACGACTCTGAGAAAGAAGCCTTTTGAAAAAAAATGTGTAATAAAAAGTCCTACATTATGCTAACGAGCCACGCACGACCCCGTAACATTTGGCCTTAAAGAAAAACCGAACTATAAAAAAAAAATGTACACTTGACCTTATTATTAGTTGACGTATGCCAACAGAAAATAATGTAATCAAAACAAAATGTTTTTAATTAACTTTAAACCAAAAGAATAGCTGACCTAAATCATTATCATGATACTGCAAAGAAATTTCTCGCGATCTGATGGGACTATATGCTCCGAACATATATTGCTGTACATTGGCAAAATCCAAGTCCCCTGCCACCTGACCGTAAAACAAAAAATGTACTCTTGGCCTTATTATTATTAGACATATTAAGTTAGTAGACCCCTAACGCTTCTAGTGCAACATGGAATAAAATTTCTTGTTAGTTGATAAATAGGGATTTATACTGATATACATGTAATACTTTTGCACATTTTTAACCGACCAGAAATTCCTTTGATGTTTATCTTGAAATTATTTGTTGATACCTGAAAAGGGAGGGAATTATTATTGCCCTTCGTAATGAGAATATAAGTAGTAAAGGACGTCGTAATACGTATCTGACGGGCCCGGTCAGATACGTATTACCACGTCCCTGTAGAGCCCTACGCTACCTACCCTACAGAGAATTTGTCCCAGTTTGCCTACCCTGAGGGGAATTTGTCCCTACATCACTGAGTTGGACTTAGTTTTTTCTGAGTTTTTCTGCATCTATGGATGATTTTTCTCTCTAAAAGCCTGATCACTGAGTAGGATATTTGCAATTAAAGGCTAGGTGACGACCAAAAATGACACATTTTCTATTGTCAATCTTCTTTTCTCTCTAAAAGCCTGATCACTGAGTTGGACTTAGTTTTTTTTCACTCTATGGATGATTTCTCTCTCTAAAACCCTGACCATTGAGTTGGACTTAGTTTTTTTTACCCATATGCTATTAGGATTGCTTTATTGTTTACTTCTATCCACTACTTGACCTTTAAGTGGTTTCTCTCTCTAAAAGCCTGAACACTGAGTTGGACTTAGTTTTTTCTGCATCTATGGATGATTTTTCTCTCTAAAAGCCTGATCACTGAGTAGGATATTTGCAATTAAAGGCTAGGTGACGACCAAAAATGACACATTTTCTATTGTCAATCTTCTTTTCTCTCTAAAAGCCTGATCACTGAGTTGGACTTAGTTTTTTTCACCCTATGGATGATTTCTCTCTCTAAAAAACCTGAGCACTGAGTTGGACTTAGTTTTTTTACCCATATGCTATTAGGATTGCTTTATTGTTTACTTCTACCCACTACTTGGCCTTTAAGTGGTTTCTCTCTAAAAAAGTCTGAGCACTGAGTTGGACTTAGTTTTTTCACCCTATGGATGATTTCTCTCTCTAAAACCCTGACCATTGAGTTGGACTTAGTTTTTCTACATCTATGAATGATTTCTCTTTCTAAATGCCTGACCATTGAGTTGAACTTAGTTTTTTCTGCATCTATGAATGATTTCTCTCTCTCTAAAAGCCTGATCACTGAGTTTGACTTAGTTTTTTTACCCATATGCTATTAGGATTGCTTTATTGTTTACTTCTATCCACTACTTGACCTTTAAGTGGTTTCTCTCTCTAAAAGCCTGAGCACTGAGTTGGACTTAGACTTTTTTCTGAGTTTTTTTTACTCTCTGGAGTGTGGCTCTTTGGAGTGTAACTCTTTGGAGTGTAACTCTTCTAAAAGAAAGAAGTTTGACAATTTGAAGAAATGACAATTTGAAGATAGAACTTTCGTGGTAAATGGTTAGTCCTGAAAAGGACTGTTGGGTTAGCCCTGAAAAGGGCTGTTTTGTTTTGGAGGCTGTGTTTTTTCGTCTCACGTTGTTTTTTTCCACTTCTAATGACAGCATCCGAAATTCGCTTGGCAAATGGGGCATGCTTCAACTCTTTTTCTGATTACCATTGCTCCATTACCGAAAGTAATCTTCCACCCAAATTCGATATCAACCAAAATGACATCCGTTGTTGTCTTTAAAAATAGTTGAACTAATCTTTCGCCGAGATCTTTGTATGGCTGTGTTATACGTTGTAGTTGGTTTTGTTCCTCCTCTCCTACGAAATGAGTGTTTAGTTGTAATAACTGTTGACCTGCATTTAGATATTCTTGGAGAGCCTCACGTAGTTGATAATCTATCTCCTCCATATTGATACTGCTTCCGAATATTGATACTGCTTCCGAATATTGATACTGCTTTCGAAGTGTTCGTTAGCTGAGAGTAAAAAAATGATGAATGTATGGAAATAACGCTGGGTTTTATACGTTTAAGGAGGATTGAAATTTTTAAAGAGCGCGGACCTGACGGGAAACACCAGGATTGTACTGTGTGACAATGAGTTAGGAGTGGTAAAAACAGCATGAAACGCCGACGCGGGAAAAACATAGGAAAAAATGACGTCATGAGTCAATCAGTTCAATCCTCCTGTAAATCTATAAAACCCAGCGATATTTTTACATAAAATCATATTTGTTCCAGTATGGTTCGAATTCTTGTCTGCCCCCACTGCGCAAGCAGATGTCTGATAGAGTGTGGGAAATGTTTTGCCATACTTTTTTACCCTTGTGTTTTGTTGATTTGCAAAAGAAACAGTTCTTTGTTACTCGTTTTTTCTTCTTTTCGTTGTTTTGCTTTTTCTCCTCTTTTAGATCCAAAGTTTGTTGTTTTCTTAGATTATCGCCTGTAGATATTTTTTTCTCTGCCTGTTCTGTTATTTTGCAGATTTTTGAATCGGTGATATCCGTTGTGTCGGACTGCATGTCTACGGTCTGATTTTCAACCGGTGATATTGTAGTCTGTAGTGAACTTGTTTTCCATGTATTTTCGTTGTAGAATGAATTTAGTGTGCCGACGAATTTCGTATGTTGGAGACCGACAACGTTGTAAAACGATGGTGAAATTTCGGTGTCATGACTGTGTGGGTTCACGTAGACAACAAACAAATGTTCCTGTCTGATTTTCTTTTTTGGACAATTTCTGGACCAATGTCCTGCTTCGTTGCACGTAAAAACAAATATTTGTTCTCTCACCATTCATCCCATATCGTTTGTCGAGCGTCGCTTGATCTAAAACTCTGTAGCTGATAGTACGGCGTATAGAGGTATTTATAAAAATAAAGCTTTACTACTAGACGCTGACGTAGTGTACCTCTACCCAATGGTCTATTTATAGCAACAGACGCTAGCTATTGTGATCTAAGCCCCTGTCACACTAAACGGCGTTTCCACTGAGTTGGCACGGTGTTGTTTAAGTTCCCAGAGTGCCAAGAGATCGCAGGAAAAATGCGAAGCTCCCGTGGTCTATTATCGCGTTCCTGATGTTGATGAAAAAAGCAAGAAGGAAATCAAGTACATTGATATCTGTTCTCTGTACCCTTATGTTTGTAAACACAAATCCTATCCTGTAGGTCAGCCAGAAATTTTGTCTGCTGAGAATATTGACATGAACAATATTCGACAATATGAGGGCTTAACCAAATGCAAAGTTTTGCCTCCAACTGATTTGTTTCACCCCGTTCTCCCAGTTCACTGTAACAACAAAATGATGTTTCCACTCTGTATGAAATGTGCAGAAGAAAGTTCAAGCATTTGTAGCCATGGTGAAGAAAAGAGGGCTTTGGTCGGAACTTGGGTTACTTTTGAATTATTCAAGGCTCTTGACTGCGGTTATCGATTATTGCAAGTGTATGAAATTTGGCATTTCAATTCTGTGTCAGATCAGTTCTTTAAACGTTATGTGGACAATTTCTTGAAAATTAAGCAAGAAGCCAGTGGTTATCCAGATCGGTGTCAATCAGACTCAGAAAGAGCAATTGCACAAAGACATTACGGAATATGAAGACAAATGTGAAACTCGTGGTATTTGCGAATTTGCATTGTAAAAAAATATTTCAGTGTGATTTTTTTCATTGTCAAGAAAATGTTTTTTACGCTGTATTGTAAAAAAATGTTTCCTTATGAATTTTTTCATTGTCAAGAAAATTTTTTATGTTGCATTGCAAAAAATGTTTCATTGTTTAGTTCTGTTCAATAAAAATGCTTTCATTTTCAATGATGTTATCATTTTATCATTAGCCTTTAAAGAGTAAAGTAAAAAATGGATGTACAATCCATATTATTTCAACATCCTTGTAATATTTTCATCACAGGGCCGAGCGGTTGTGGAAAAACAGAGTTCGTTCATAAATTAATTGAGTATCGAGAAAACTTGTTCAACATCGTTCCTGAAAGAGTTGTTTGGTGTTACAAAGAATGGCAACATGCCTACAGTGTTATGCAGGAAAAGTTTAATTCACAATTTGAATTGATAAAATTCGTGTAGGGGATTCCTGACGACGAAAACGAAATTGTCAGTGATGTATCCATACCACATTTAATCGTCTTTGATGACATGTTGGGGGAAAAAGATGAGGAAAAAATTAAACTTTGGTTTACAAGAAAAGGTCATCATCGTAATGCAAGTGTGATTTACATCACGCAAAATATGTTTCAACAATCGAAATCGAGTCGAACCATTAGCCTTAATTCTAGATATATGATTTTATTTCGAAATGAACGAGATAAGAATCAGATTAAAACATTAGCTCGACAAATGCAAGCCCCACATTTGGTACCTGCTTATGAAGATGCTACATTGTCGGACCATGGATATCTAGTCGTAGATTTTCATTCACAAACAAACAAAGAATTAAGACTCCGAACAGATATATTTTACCGTTGGTATACACAAGGTAATGAAAGAGGACCTGTTATTTATTCTTCTGCTTAAAAAAGTTTCTTTAAGAAAATTTTTTTTATGCAAAAGTTCTTGCTTTAAAAGAGAATTACATTTTTAAATATAAATCATTTTTATGATACCCATCCGTGAGTAAACATGGACTTACCACCTACACCAAGATCGGTTTTAGCTGCTTTGCGAAATTTAAGTCAACAAACCGATAAACATGAAAGAGAAGCTGTGTTAAAAGCAGGATTAAAAGAAATTTTAAAATGGTTTACATTAGCTGCGCAAAACATCATCGAAAATAAAATCAAATTACCAAAACAAACCATAACGTACATGACAAAACATAGAGCAGATATTGAACAGCTAGCAGATCCGTCCATAGATGAGGAAAGTAAACGTAAAATCATTTTAAAACCTGGAGGGGGTGGATTTCTAGGTGGTGTGATTATCAGAAGTTTGCTGAGATGGGATGGAACAAAAACCATCAGAAAATTTGGAGCTGAAAGACAAACTCGAAAACGTGTTCCACGAAAGCGTGCTCCGCAAAAGAAGAAGTCTCCGAAAAAGAAAAAATCGCCAACAAAGAAGAAACCTCCAAAAAAGCTTACTCCAAGAAAGCGTGCTCCACCAAAGAAAAAATCTCCAAAGAAGAAGAATTCGCCACCAAAGAAGCATGCCCCAATTACGATTGATGAAAGATTTGTTACTACCCGAAAACGAAGTTCTGTAGGAAGCAACATTTCAGAACATCAACAGTATCCGAAATCCGAAGAGGAAAGAATGAGAAAAAAACTGCAGGATTACGAAAGAAAGTATTCAAGATTCATATTACCAGGTAAAAAATTATCGTTTCAAGAAATCCCCTCCAGCACGTGGTCTCCAAAGACATTAGCTAAACATAAAAAAGGGTTAAAAAAATTTAAACGAATGTTTTATGATATGGTGAAACACAACCTTGATACAGGGAGATATAATCTTGACGACAAAAATGAGGTGCTCCACCTTGGGAAAGGAAGATCTGTTCCCGTGGATTCATCTTTATCTACAGCCACTACATTAGCCGACGATCTCTATTCACAGTTTTCTTAAGAAATTTTAACAACAAATTTTGTCTACAAAAAACATTATATTAGCTATAAATGTTAGTGATATGGAACTTGTATTATCATTTAATCCGAAATCGAGATCAAGTCAACATGAAGAAGAAAACACCTCTGATAAAAAAACATGGTTCAATGGTTATGGCTATGATACAGGCTAAACCAAAAGCACGTAAAAAACTTGTAAAAGATTCATCACCTGAAGTGATAAAATGCATATCGGAATGCTGTCATAATGTTTTAAAAGGCAATGTACATTTATCATCACCTCAGAAGAAGAAATTGTATTCAAGTAGGCAGCATCTCAGACGTTTAGCTTCGAAATCAGTCTCAGTAAAAAATAAAAAACAAATATTAAATCAAAAAGGTGGATTTCTTCAATTGCTTGGTCCTGCATTATTACCATTGTTAGGAAAAGCCGTTATCGGAGGAATAGGAGGAGCTCTTAAGGCCTTGTAATTTTATAATTTTTAAATTATGTCTGTTAAAAAAATGGTTATTGTGCCTTACCAAACCTTAGAAAATATGAATCGTTGGAAAGCCGAACAAGCTCAAAGACCTCGTTTACCACCCAATCCACAAGTTGTAGATGTAGTACATCTTCAACAGGACATGGGACATATTTTACAAAACACCAATTTATCAGAATCGGAAAAAGCTCAAAAGTATGGTGAGACTTTGTTTAAGTTACAAAATTCTCTTCAAAAAGCAAGACCGACTTTGAACAATTTACTTTCAACGACAAAAAGTGATGATAGTGTACAGAAATCAACATCTGTTACCTTGCATGATCAAATTTTGCAAAGTGTACCAAAAACCATGAAAAGAAAAGCCGAGTTACTTTTGAATATGATAAAAGATAACAATAATTTAACTTGGGATGAACAAGGAGTTGTGTCATATAAAGGCGGACGCATTCATGGTTCCAATATCATCGATCTTATCAATGATGCAATACGTCAAAGAAAAGGTGTTGAACCCAAAGGCTGGAAAACTTTTTCAAAGGCATTACATGAAAGTAATATTCCGCAAGAAGTCATTGGCAATCCAAGCAGATGGAGGTGGATGCATAAAACTTATGATAAGCCGCTGAGTGAAGATGAAGAATCCCATGGTGAGTCTGATTACTTATTTCACATACCAAAAAGTGTACAAAAAACTGCAAGGAAATCGCCTGCAAAAAGTGTTAAAAAATCTACGATGAAAACTCCATACATGAAAACTCCATACATGAAACCTGAAGAAAAAGAAAGACTGAAGCAATTCTATACTAAAGAGTTGTTAACTCCACCAGATTCTATAAAAAAGACCCCTAGTCGTAAAACGGCTCAGTCATGGGAGCCCTGGTAAAGCCTAAACTTGATTACGTGTTAAGAAAGTTTTTTTATGATCCCAAAAGTACTGTCGCATTTACTGGAATAAACCAATTGTATCACGCTGCAAAATCTGTTTTGAAAGGAATAAGATACAAAGATGTTCAAGAGTGGTTACGAGGTGAATCCACCTGTACCTTACACAAACCAATCTGTCGACGTTTCAAAAGACGAAAAACTATTGTAAGTGGTATAGATTATCAATGGCAAGCTGACTTGGCCGACATGCAACATTTAGCAAAACAAAATGATAACAAGAAATATTTACTTTGTGTAATCGACGTGTTTTCAAGATTTTCATGGGTTGTCCCTATTCCAAATAAAATGGGAAAAACTTTGATTCGAGCATTTCAATCTATTGTTCAGAAATCAAAACGAAAACCTTTGGCACTTCAAACAGATAAAGGTTCGGAATTCAAAAACAAACAGTTTCAACAAGACTTGAAAAAGAGTCAGATTCATTTTTTCACCACCGAAAATCCAGAGACAAAAGCAAGCCTCGTTGAAAGATTTCAACGAACTTTAAAATCGAGAATGTGGAAATACTTTACGTACAAGAAAACAAGACGTTACATTGACGTATTGAATTCTTTAGTTCAGAATTACAATCATACTTTTCACAGAAGTATTAAAACATCTCCTGCAATGGTAACAAAATCAAATGAGGCAGAGGTTTCGAAAAATCTGTATCCTCGATTATCGACAATCGCTATGACAAAAAAGCCAAAATTCGAAATTGGAGATCGTGTTCGGATCAATAAAACAAAACGCACATTTGGATAAGGGATATTTACCAAATTGGACGCAAGAAATATTTGAAATCACTCATGTTAACAAGACATTTTCACCTATCACCTATAAAATAAAAGATTTACAGGGTGAACAAATTTTGGGAACTTACTATGAATACGAACTTCAATTAATAAAAGATGATGAAGTCTATGAAATTGATTCAGTTCTTGATAGACGTACAAGGCGTGAGGGCAAAAAATTAATCAAAGAAATAAAAGTCAATTGGAAAGGTTATCCAAAAAAAGTTCAAAGTTGGATACCAGAATCGCATTTGGTGTCTTTGAAGGGGAAAAAAATCTTATAGATAAAAAAATCTTATAGATAAAAAATCTTATAATAAAAAATCTTATAAAAAGACAGTACATTTATGATGAATTCACAGTCAAACATTGAGTGCGCGACAGAACGTGTCGATAGTGTTGGTACTAAAAATTACAGCTGCTGTGGAAATCGTGTTCCAAAGAATCAGTTTACATATATTTCACAGATAATAGTCATTTACGCAATTATTGCAACCTCCATAGTACATTTAAGTATTCAAAGTCAGGATCGTGAATTGTGGTTGATACTGTTAAGTAGTTCACTCGGATATATTCTCCCATCTCCGGGGTTAAAATTCACAAAGACAGAACAAAAACAACCAGGACTTGATTTCATTGACAGTAAAAAATAAAATATTTAAAAAATGAATTCGTTTTATGTTACTTTACCTAGCGATAGTTCCATAAACCTTTATCCGAACAACACACAGTGCTGTTTTAAAGTTCATTTACCAAAGACAGTTCATATTGATAGGGAAAATTGGGAAGGTGCATTAGTTCAACTTATTACCCCCTCACAGTTTTTAAACGTAAGTACACAAGAAGCAAAGTTCGAAATTATAACTGCAGATAACGCTTTATACAATGCAGTAGCAGCGGTAGATAAAAAAAGAGATAATATGGAGATATCTGTATTAAGGCGAGACGATAAAGGTAGAGCAGAAAAATGGTCAATTCTATTTACCTTTCCACCGGGTAGTTACACTTCACCAAAGCATATTATAGAGGTGATCGATGATTTGGTTCAAAATAACCTATCGGGTGTCCTTCAAAAGAATTCAATGCTACTGTCTATTAGCTATTCAACCTCATCCAAACGTCCGAAACTTGCAATCAGAAATATTACAAAAACCGGAATCAAATTCCACTCATCGCTGTTTTTAAAACTGGGAGGATCGCCAGAATTTCAAAACGAGGCGATTTATCCGGGTAGAAGATTTTTAAATGCATTTAAATACAGTCCTAACATCGATGCTGGCTACAACCATCTGTTTGTTTATTCAGATATTGCCGAACACACTATAGTGGGTGATACATTTGCTCCCATACTTCGTGTTTTACCGTTCAAACCAACCGAATCAGTTGAAAATAATTATGAAACCCAACATATCAACCATGATATTACATTACCGCATTATATCCCCGTTTCGAAATCTGATTTCGATACTATTCACATTCAAATAACAGGGGATTCTGGCATATCGTTTCATTTCATTACTGGTAAGACAATCGTCAAGTTACATTTCAGAAAAAAAAAAAAAAAATATTTGATATTTTGAAATAATTAAACTGATACATTGACAAAAAATGCTGCCAGTTTATCGTGGCGTAAAACATCAGTATGGGTATGGATTAGGTTCCCTATTTAGATCAGCACTTAAAACAGTGACACCATTGCTTAAACCCTTAGTCAAATCTGGTTTTAATGCTATAAAAAAAGAAGGAATCAAACAAGGAATACGTGCAGCAGAAGATATCCTTTTACGTGGTGAAAACCCCAAAAAAGTTACAGTTTCGCGGGGAAAACAATATGTTCATAATTTAGCGCAACAGTTAATACCTGGGATAAATAAACGAAAATCACAAAAGACAAGTCATTTATCTTCTCGATCTCACAGGGGTAAGATTATTAATACAAGACAAAGAAATCATTACACTAGACCGAGACCTCTTGATATATTTGATTGAGAGAAAAAATCTTTTGAAAAAATCTTTTTTTGAAAAATCTTTTTTAAAAATGATGCAAAGCGGATCTTGCGAATGCAGTAAATCAGAACTCGATGTTCTTTCTGTACCACCCACATTGACAACGATGCAAGAAAGTCAATGGGTTGAACATTTTCCAATATCATCTTTGACAAACAATTCACCGATAGAATTCATCATACCACCTCAAACCGAACATTGGACAGATTTATCACAATCGTATTTGTATATCAAATTCAAAATCGTTA
This sequence comes from Hippopus hippopus, assembly GCA_946811185.2. NCBI lineage: Eukaryota > Metazoa > Mollusca > Bivalvia > Cardiida > Cardiidae > Hippopus > Hippopus hippopus. Next base: position 25,471,471 of record OX328110.1, on the reverse strand, counting down.
AAGCAGATGGCAACAATTTAGATGCCGGCTCAAATGTAGCCCCTGTAAACAATTTCATGCACAGTATGTTTAGCAGTATCGATTTGTATCTAAATAATAAACTAATCAACAGTAATTCAGACACCTATCCATACAGAGCATATATCGAAAATCTTCTGTCATATAATGCCGACTGTAAGACTACGTTTTTGAAAGGTGGTGTACTTTGGATCGAAGACACCAGTGGCCAATTCGGAGCACTCAACCACGATGGGAATAATGAAGGATTACGAGGAAGAATCGCTGTAATCACACTAAGCAGAACTGCAGAGCTTTTCGGACGATTGCATCTTGATCTATTTCAGCAAGAAAAATATTTACCTAACGGTATTGAAATCAGACTTAGATTAAACAGAGCTTCATCAAACTTTTGTCTTACGGGAGGTACTGGTGCACCAGCTGCAAAAATAGTATTGGAAACAGTCAGTTTACATATGCGAAATGTCGAATTGTTGCCTGTTATTGCGAATGATCTAAATCGAATTATTTCTCAGCAAAACATGAAAATTCCTATCCGCAGAGTAGAAGTAAAGACTTTTACCATTGGTAATGGACTTCAGTCTAAAGTTGAAGATCATTTGTTTCAAGGACAGCTTCCGAAACGTGTTTTCATTGCAATGGTAACAAATGCTAGTTATAATGGAGGTTATGATACCAATCCATTTTTCTTTCAACATTTCAATCTGTCAAAAATAGATGTATCATGTAATGGTCACAGTATTCATAACAGACCCTTTGAACCTGACTTTGAAAATGGCTTGTATTTGAAATCATATTTGTCAATGTATCAGGCTGTCTCAGCCTTCGGGCTCAATAAATCATTTGATATTGCCAAAGAAGATTATGCTGGTGGATACTGTTTGTGGGGGTACGATTTGACAGCTGATCAAGGTAGTGAAGAAGGTCAACTTCACCCTATAAAAACTGGAAGTCTTCGAATTGAGCTTCAATTCGCCCAAGCCTTGCCAGCAGTGGTCAACGTTATTGTTTTTGCTGAATTTGACAACCAGATCGAAATCAACAGTTTGAGAGAAATCATCACAGATTACTAACTTCGGAAAAAATCACATCAGAAAAACAGTCCTTTTCAGGACTAAAGAGCATATATAGAAAAAACAATGCTTGGACTCAGATTTGCTATATCACTGAGAGAAGAAGCAGAAAAAGTGAAATATTCTACTCCAAAGTGCATCTCTACTCGGAAAAATGACATTCACAATAGCTTCGAAAAACATATGATTGAAGAATTACAAAATCTTATTGCCAGTGAAGTTCGCAACCAGTGTTACGGATGTCAAGTGGACCACCCCAGTCAAATACAGCACGATCTGTGTTTATTCAAGAACAGAAAAAGCTATGATGGAATTAAATCCATACAAAATCATGGAAAAATGGTATCCTGAATTAATGGAAATGAAACTCGATGACAGTGACTATGTGGAAACCTACAGAATATGGCAAAATATAAAACAAAACATTTTATCTGAAATCACAGAATCGTACTTACAATACTGGTGTGACAAAGTAAAACAATCCTGGGAAGAAAGTGACTAAGAAGAAAAAACGTGATGTATACTTCTGAAATTCAATACATATTGGATCACGGAACCTGGAAAAAAAATCTACAGGCGAAAGTCTGTGCAAAAGACCAGTTGCCTCGACAGAAACCAAATCATGTGAAAGCCTACATTGTGAATACAGAGAGATCAAATAAACCAGGAGAACACTGGGTGGCGGTGATATTCAACAATAATGACAATGTACTATACTTTGATCCGTATGGACTACCACCACTTGAGCCAGAAATCATTAACTTTTTAGACAATCATTCTTCAACATGGAGATACAATCGACAAACTCTTCAGAGTCTATAGGGTAAAGTTTGCGGACTTTACTGTATCTTTGTATTGGATGCTGCTGCTAGAGGATACAATATACAGAAATATCTTCAACAGAAATTCCTCTCAACGAAACACCATCGAAACGATCGAGATGTATCATTGTGGTTTAATCAACACTACGGAATTCTATACAAGAAAATTTCAGAGACTCAAACCCACAAACAGTGAAAAATGATCTTTTTTTGCTATCAATTCATTGTGAATATTTCATTTTTTGTCTTTTTTTACAGGTCATTGTAAAATATGTTCATTGTAGATATGTTCATTGTTCAGTTCTGTTCAATAAATAAAAGTTCAAAAACAATAGAGTTCTTCATTCTGTTTTCCCCAAGACTTGTTCTGTCTACATTTTTTCCCATACATCGGGTCATAACTTTTTTGCTATATTAGCATGAAACGTAGGATGGGAAAAAATGTATGTGCTTTCTGCCAGGTCCGAGCTCTTTAAAAATTTCAATCCTCCTTTAACGTACAAAACCCAGCGTTATTTCCATACATTCATCATTTTTTGACTCTCAGCTAACGATCACTTCGAAAGCAGTATCAATATTCGGAAGCAGTATCAATATTCGGAAGCAGTATCAATATGGAGGAGATAGATTATCAACTACGTGAGGCTCTCCAAGAATATCTAAATGCAGGTCAACAGTTATTACAACTAAACACTCATTTCGTAGGAGAGGAGGAACAAAACCAACTACAACGTATAACACAGCCATACAAAGATCTCGGCGAAAGATTAGTTCAACTATTTTTAAAGACAACACCGGATGTCATTTTGGTTGATATCGAATTTGGGAGGAAGATTACTTTCGGTAATGGAGCAATGGTAATCAGAAGAAGAGTTGAAGCATGCCCCATTTGCCAAGCGAATTTCGGATGCTGTCATTAGAAGTGGAAAAAAACAACGTGAGACGAAAAAACACAGCCTCCAAAACAAAACAGCCCTTTTCAGGGCTAACCCAACAGTTCTTTTCAGAGCTAACCCAACAGTCCTTTTCAGGACTAACCATTTACCACGAAAGTTCTATCTTCAAATTGTCATTTCTTCAAATTGTCAAACTTCTTTCTTTTAGAAGAGTTACACTCCAAAGAGTTACACTCCAAAGAGCCACACTCCAGAGAGTAAAAAAACTCAGAAAAAAGTCTAAGTCCAACTCAGTGCTCAGGCTTTTAGAGAGAGAAATCATCCATAGATGCAGAAAAACTAAGTCCAACTCAGTGATCAGGCTTTTAGAGAGAAAAAATCATTCATAGATGCAGAAAAAACTAAGTTCAACTCAGTGTTCAGGCTTTTAGAGAAATCATCATCCAAAGAGTAAAAAACTCAGAAAAAAAACTAAGTCCAACTCAGTGCTCAGGCTTTTAGAGAGAGAAATCATCCATAGATGCAGAAAAAACTAAGTCCAACTCAGTGATCAGGCTTTTAGAGAGAGAAATCATCCATAGATGCAGAAAAAACTAAGTTCAACTCAATGGTCAGGCATTTAGAAAGAGAAATCATTCATAGATGTAGAAAAACTAAGTCCAACTCAATGGTCAGGGTTTTAGAGAGAGAAATCATCCATAGGGTGAAAAAACTAAGTCCAACTCAGTGCTCAGACTTTTACAGAGAGAAACCACTTAAAGGTCAAGTAGTGGATAGAAGTAAACAATAAAGCAATCCTAATAGCATATGGGTAAAAAAAACTAAGTCCAACTCAATGGTCAGGGTTTTAGAGAGAGAAATCATCCATAGGGTGAAAAAAACTAAGTCCAACTCAGTGATCAGGCTTTTAGAGAGAAAAGAAGATTGACAATAGAAAATGTGTCATTTTTGGTCGTCACCTAGCCTTTAATTGCAACTATCCTACTCAGTGATCAGGCTTTTAGAGAGAAAAATCATCCATAGATGCAGAAAAACTCAGAAAAAACTAAGTCCAACTCAGTGATGTAGGGACAAATTCCCCTCAGGGTAGGCAAACTGGGACAAATTCTCTGTAGGGTAGGTAGCGTAGGGCTCTACAGGGACGTGGTAATACGTATCTGATCGGGCCCGTCAGATACGTATTACGACGTCCTTTACTACTAATATAATGGTTTTAGATTTATAAATGATAATTCTAAGAAAGAAAAAAAGGAAAAAGTGGCTCGGTTACAGTAGTACAATAATACTCATTTTTAATCATAGCAAATTTTGTAGGATAATATTATAGTTGAAATAGCAGTTTTCCATTAGGGGTCTACTACCTTAAAGAACATAAAAAAAAACACAGTAATCACGTATCATACTTACAAATTATATCCCCAAACACGCGATAGGATCGTGTTTTAAAGTGTCCTTTGCCATAATCATCATCCTCATCGTCCATCTTTAGACCTGTAGCAATAATAATAATAATAATAATTATAATTTAAAAGAATAAAAGGGTATAAAAATGGTATTTTGTTACAGCTCAAGCTTCTACTGTTATGGACTACTAGGCTGAAATTATGCAAATGAGCTTCCGTTGTACAAACGTACATTATTAGTTGTACGGTCAGGTGGCAGGGGACTTGGAAACTTGTTCACGGCTGTGGTGAGTCATGTCGTCGCGAGCCGAAGGCGAAGTGGCGACATGATTCACCACAGCCGTAAACAAGTTTTCAAGTCCCCTGCCACCTGACCGTACAACGAATTTATTATACTGCAAAGTTTTACCATTCCAACGGGAAACTGCTTTTACGTTGGTTTTGCCAGTGTACATGATATATATGTTCGGGGCATATTATCCAATCAGATCACGAGAAATTTCTTTGCAGTATAATAAATAGTATTATATTCTAACGACGATACGATGTCACTAACATGTGAGCCATGATCTGGAAAAAGCCGATTTAATGCATCTGTGTGATGCCTGATACCAAGCGAGTCATCCCATAATTATGGGTCAAGCTTCGATAGCCCAGTCGGTGGCGTACAGGGAGTCGCAGTTTCGAATCCCCAGCTCGGCTAGTTTCTGTCCGAGGATTGATGATCATCATTGCGACGGGATTCATTTTTTTCTAACCACTGATCATTTTTGTAACGATCGTTATATTGAAAAGCAGTCATTGGCTTAGGAAAAATATTGTACCAAGCGCTGATAATAGAAACTCCAGAAAAGCATGGATAGGTTAACAGCCCGCCGCGATTTAACTGAAAAAATAATGAAAACGGCTTTAAACACCATGCAAATAAACATCATTATTGATCCATAAAATCCACTTTGTATAACAACCAACTGAATTACGAGGTACACTGTTTACTTTGGAATGTAGGTATAGTGCGAGGGAAATAGTGTCATTTTTTGAGGATGAATTTAAATGTTTCTGTTTTGGAAAAAAAAAAAAAAAAACTGCATTCCTAATATTCACATGCAACTACTCAGAAATTTATAACATGCGTTCTGCATTGTCATTATGCACCTTTTTTCGTGGATATACAGGTTGCACAATGTTTATGTATACTCGTATATTAATCTTTCAGAAAGTTATTCATTAACTATAACATTTATTTTGGTATTGTTTCATACCTTCCCTCCTGTACAATGATTTAATCTTACTAGGCGACAGTATGTCATCATTAAATTAAACTCAAGGATACCTAAGTTAAAATATTAGAAAAAAAAAGTGAATTTATTACTGATTTTTTTGTGAAGAAAAACTGTGCTTATTATCAAGGTTTAAGGCATGAAAACGTCTGAAAACGTGCCTTTGTAAAGGATAGACAAAGCTCGTTTGATTGTCCGTGTGATATGGAGACGAGAGATAGCTCATGTACATATCACATACAAAATCAAACGAGCTTTGTCTATATATAGGTCTAACCTAGACCACGTAGATACATGTATATACAAACCAAATACTGAACGATGATTGGCTATTAAATCTGAACCGTAGTCTAACCATAGGCTACTAAAATTCCATTTGCCTATGACGGAACACCAAAAATCCCATTGCTCGATCACCGTTACTAAAGATAGCACACTGGCGCATCGCCTCTAACAACACTATATACGATTGAGAGGTGATGCTCAAATGTGCTATTTTTAGTAACGGTGTTCGATGATGGAGCAATGAAAATTTCGGTGTTTCGTGATAGACCAATGCTATCAAGATTTAATTCATGGAAATATGAGAAAAACACGTGACAAAAAAGAAAATACTCCTGTCATATAAGCCACGTTTACTTTTCTTTGTGCAAGCGCTTTTAACTCTTTTAGTACAACTTATACAAGCTCGACCTTAGGGGACGACAAAAAACACGGGCATGTTTTTATAGCTCGGCTGTTTTCAAAGATAACGTCGAGGTAATGTTGCAGCTCTGCCTTCGTCGTTGTCGTCTGCGTCCTCGTCTGCGTCGTCGTGCAAAAACTTTGACGTTTTATAATATCTGTGTTATTACTTAAGGTATCTAGTTAAAACTCGGAAAAGTTTTTCACTATCAGAAAGGGAAATTATAAAACAGGGGCAGACAGCTGTCAAAATATTTTGGACAATTTAGAAATTTAAAAAAAGAATAAGTTCAAACTATCTCTGTTATTACTGAAGAAATTTACTTCAAACTTTACAATTTGTAAATTATCAAAAGGGAAACCCAAACAACAAGGACAGATAACAATCAAAGTCTGACACAATTATGCCTCTTTTTCGACTTAGAAACTTCACTGAAAATCAAGCAACCGGAGCCAAGCATGCGGTGCTTTGTTAACCTATATGCATTACTACACAAGCCGGCATTATAAAAAAATATCAGACAGCACGTTCTGTACAGTCTGATCTTGATTTATGCCGACCGTAAAAGCCTTTATTTTGCCTATATCACTTTAACGGTGTCTGAATTGATATCGAATGATAAAGGGTAAAAAGAACTGGTCGATAAAACACTTCAAACTCAATCTAGGATATTCGAATTCCAAGCAAATCTATTCTACTTTTGTCACACCAAATTTACCCGGTACTTTAAGTTTCACTGTCCCTTCTTCCTTCTTATCACGTGATATACCTGTTTGATAAATTGTTATCAAAAAGCGAAAATATGAAAACATAAATAAATAAATAAATAAATAAGATAAGTAAATAAATGAAAGAGTTTCTTTCAAAGAGTGACAGGATAATGGCGGGAAAAAAGAGTCCTAAAAACCTTGAGCTCCTAAATTAATTGAACGGATACTTTGAGTCGGCAGCAAAAAGCCCGATTATTTCATTTTTTTTTTTTGTTTATTTATTTTTGCCTTGCAACACATAAGTTCACGGTACTCATAGTGCGATAAGAAAAAACAACTAAATATCCACTACGCATTCAAGCAAAATCAATACTATTATTAAGCTTCATTTTTCAATAAGCATCGAGTAATTATCATTCCATTTCATCCAAAGGTTTCACAGAAACCCCAACATGACCTTTAGCACTGTTCAGCAGCCATTTTGAAATCGAATGATGTGATTTCACTAGTATTCGTCAAGAAAAAAAAAAAAACATTGCAACTTGATATAGTTGCCGCCGATTTGTTGTCACATGATTTAAAAAATATTGCTACATGATCTAGCAGATGATCTAAATACGCCATCATGTCTGTTTGATAGTAAAACTGCATGTAATAAAAAATTTAAGAAAGTGTGATAAATAGCCGGTAGGTGTCGATTACAACTTTTGGAATATTTCTTTCGAATTCAAAATTTGTGTAAAACCGATGTTTATTATGACGGAAAAATACCGATTAGCACAAAAGTAGGGTAAAATTGGTGGTACAAGAGTCCCAACTTTGATCCCAAGTTTGAATTTTTGCGGGAAATTTTTTTTTTTGCACGAATTTTCATTCATTTTTAAACATGATCCCAACTTTGATCCCAACTTTGAATTTTTGCGGAAAATTTTTTGCGCAAATTTTCGCGTGATGTTTGAATTTTCCTTCATTTTTAAACATGATTGGATGGCTTCCGCGTTCTTTGATGATCGATTTTTGTGAGAATTTTTTTTGCGCGAATTTTCGCATAATGTTTGAATTTCCCTCCTTTTTGAATGGATTACGTTCTTCTATAATCGCTATTTATTTTTTAGAACTTTAAGCGTTTGTCAGTGGCGAGAAAAAGAGAAAACTGAAAGAATACTATTTTAAAGCTAAGAATGCTGGCGTGTTTATGGGGCTCAGAAAGTGTTTTTGGAATTAAATAAGAAGCATCCAGGGATGATATCGTTACAATTCATTAAATCTTGGTTTAATAACCAGGATGCCTATGCGCTACAGAAACAACCTCGAGATCGCTACAAAACGGCGCAAGTGCGCGTTTCTGGCGTGGGTGAACAGTTGGATTTGGATTTATTATCGATGATGAACTTGGCCGAGGAAAATGACGGTGTAAGTATTTCCTTTTTGCCATTGACGTCTTTAATCGCAAGATTTGGGTAAAACCTTTAAAAAACAAAACTGCGAAATCTGTTTTATCTGCTGTGAGGGATATTCTAGAAGAAGTTCAGCCAAAAAAAATCGGAAGCGATAAGGGATCAGAGTTTGCCAATAAATGGTTTAAGTCGTTTTGTAAAGACAAAAACATCTATGTTTTTACCACGAATAATCCCGCTAAAGCCAACTACGTGGAACGGGTGCAGCGTACTGCAATATACCGGATGATGCGATATCAGCACAACTATCATTACATTGATAAATCAGATGACATAGTAGCCAATTACAACGCAACGCACCACCGCAGTTTAAAACATTTAGTACCAAACGATGTCAACAAAGAAAACGAAGCTGATGTATGGGCTGATTTATATTTGAAAAAGCGTAGTCCAAGAAAAGTTAAACCAACCTTTAAATTCAAACTTGGAGATTTGGTACGAATCAGTTTTTTGAAACAGCCTTTTCGAAGAGCTTATCAAGAATAATTTACAACCGAGGTATTTCGTGTGACAAATCGTCTTCTAAGCAGCGTATTCCTATGTACAAATTACAGGACCTAAAAAATGAGAAAATCAAAGAAAGTTGATAAGCACGAAAATAGTTTGTGGTTTATTGAGAAAATCATCGAAAAAGGAAAGGAAACTTACAATATTTTGTGAAATGGCAGAGATTTGACAATTCATTTTCGGGTTGGATAGACGCAAGTGAAGTTAAAGATATAACTTCTTGAAAAAATGGAACATTACGTTTACGTACACGCCAGCATTCTTAGCGTTAAAATAGTATTCTTTCAGTTTTCTCTTTTTCTCTAACTCAGTCATTTTTATTAACTGTGCAACGTTTGACAGTCCAAGTAAAAATGACCTACATTGTGACAATTTTACGTTTTTTCGCCACTGACAAACGCTTAAAGTTCTAAAAAATAGTGATCATCGAAGAACGTAATCCATTCAAAAAGGAGGGAAATTCAAACATTATGCGAAAATTCGCGCAAAAAAAAATTCTCACAAAAATCGATCATCAAAGAACGTGGAAGCCATCCAATCATGTTTAAAAATGAAGGAAAATTCAAACATTACGCGAAAATTTGCACAAAAAATTTCCCGCAAAAATTCAAAGTTGGGATCAAAGTTGGGATCATGTTTAAAAATGAATGAAAATTCAAACATTATGCGAAAATTCGTGCAAAAAAAATTTCCCGCAAAAATTCAAACTTGGGATCAAAGATGGGATCAAAGTTGGGACTCTTGTACCACCAATTTTACCCTAGTCACAAAGCAAAATGTACCGTGAACCTACATGTCGTGACTGTACAAGAATAAAGACAGAGTATTGTCTAATCCAACTGACTGACATAAAGAGACTGCACAATTGTAGTGAGCCATTGCAACAGCATTCTTTCATCTCACTCTCCTAATTTTTCGTCTCGTCTTTTGACCTGAACATCAACAGAATATTGGATAATGTCCAGTTCAAACTAATACAATGGGGTGATTACGATCTAACTCCTAGAAATTCTGTTTCATTTTTGCGTATATAGGACTGCAGCCACGGCAGATAGTAATTTGGGGAGAGAACTGTGTGCAGTATTGGTCGAATAAAATATCTCCAGGAAACCTCATTGATAAAAATTAATGTACTAGTCGCCCTAATAAAGCAGACACAACCCTTAAACTGCTGAATAAAAGAAATAAAAATTTCAGGTCGATAACAAAAATCCAAATGTCACTATTTTAAAGGTATGTTTTGAGGAAAATATCCCCATATCGGACAGTGTAGATCTAAGATCAGACTGCACGTGTTGTGCAGTCTGGTCTTAATCTATACTGTCTGCAAACGGTCCTTGAACCGCGCTAAACAGCCTAAGGGTTAAAATGGATCTAACTCTTTACCACACGACAAAATTTCAGATTCCTCTGAATTGAGTGCATTTGCCGATGACAATCAGATGAAATAATTGAATTTGTCTAAGAAAGGGTAGGAAATATTGTGGGAAAAGGAAACAATGCTGGTTATCAGCAATGCTTTCTTTTCTCACAATGTTCTCCAAAGCCTTCTTTCTCAGGGTCGTTAAAACTCGGAACTGTGTGGTATAAGTTTAAACCACCAAAGGAATAAGTAGAAAGAAATAATTATCAGTTACTCGGAGACCAATAACAGTCAATTTCAAGTTTCAGTATATGACAGAATATAGTAATTAATATTTCTGGAACGCTCTGGGAAAAGAGGTTTAAACGCATCTTCATGATGCATTATACCAAGCCAGTCGTAGAGTACAGAATTTATTGATCCATATTATCTAAATGCCGTCTGAATCATATCGTAGAAAAGGTCCTTCGAAATGTAGAAATTTTACCTGTATCTATCCTGGACTTCACTTGACCCATTCCTGTGGCATACTCATAATCTCCTGTGAAAGTATTGTATAATAATAATAATAAAACAACATTGGAAGAGACAATATTTAAATGGATAAATAGAGTCTGACGGTTGAAAAGTCCAAGGGAAATAATTCATGGATGCCCCATGCAATCTCTCTTGCTTCCCTTCTTTTCCGTCACTTGTACTTCAAGTAGTGCACACCAGGGAGATATTCTTAAGGAAAAGCGGGGTGGGGGTGCGAGGGGGGGGGGGGGGGGGGAGGTAAACTTTTGCATTTTAGCCTCATACTAAAAAAGCCCACGTTTCAACTTCTCTGTAAAAGAAGGCTTTTGAAAATAATGGGGATGGAGGGGGAGGGGGTGGGAAAATGAGGAGAAAATGTTGGTACCCAACTCTCACCATTTTCGCTCCATGTAATTTGTCGCCTGCAAATGTTTTCCATTTTGACAAGTCTGACATTTTATCGTCCGGAAAAGGATAAATAAATTGAAGATGAATTCAGATTGTTTTTTTTTTTGTTTGAATAAATATGTCTTGTTTGAGTGTAAAGAAACTAAACCTGCCACTAAACGATGAAATGACATTGCCCTGGCGCATAAGAAATTCCAAGTTATAACCCTTATCCTGCTAAATAAGTTAAATAAAACTTTCAAGCCGATAGTAAAAACACGAATAATGCTATTTCAACACTTGTTTTTTTTTTCAGAAAAAAGATATCTCCTTATCGGACAGTTTAGATTCAACATCAAACTGCACGTTCTGTGCAGTCTGATGTTCATCTACACTGTCCGCAACAGGTCAGTGAGTCTCGCTTAGCAACCTAAAGATAAAACAACATTAAAGATGACAACAACAATAATAACAATAACAGACATAGCGTCAGAATTCTATCATGACGAAGGACGGGTACACTCCTGGAAGCCCTTTAACCCTTGTCCTGTTGAATAAGTTAAATGATACCTTCAAGTCGACAGTAAAAACCAAAACATTGCTATTTCTAATTATTTTCGGAGAAAAAGTATCTCCTTATCGGACAGTGCAGATCAAAGATCAGACTGCACGTTCTGTGCAGTCTGATCTTGATCTATACTGTCCGCAAAAGGTCTGTGAGTCACGCTTAGCAACCTAAGGCTCAAAACAACGTCTATATCATCATCTTATTTGAACATAATCAAACACTGGCTCAGATATCTGTCCCCGAACGCGATTTCACGTTTTTGACCGGTCGCATCCGTATGCAGAGATGATCACATGAACTCATATTTTCACAATATGACGACAAAACTACGATTTAAACATACATATTGCCTGCGTATTCAATACCCCTTCATTTCACATCCATATGTTTTCTATTTAACCTTAATCGTGAGAAAAAATAGTTTAACTCATCTTCTGTTCTAGATATTTACATTTCCCCAAAACAGACACAAAATGGCTGCCAAACACGATATACATTGTCAGTTTTTTCGAGATTTACAAGTTATACACGACTTCTGAAAGCGCTTAAGGTAATGAAACATTTAGTTATTTGTTCTTGGTCACGTGTGTCACTAAAAAATAATTTCATTTCGCTGCAATACAGATTAAACCGATGCAACATAAAGTAAAGACAACGCTGTAGCTTTTCTACCGGAAAATTCACGATGGACTTGAGGCGGTACGTTGCACAATACATTTCCATATATGATAAGAAGCATTGTAAACAATCCATCATTAAGACTAAATGAAACACCTACTTGTGACGTCATCCTCTAGGGCACCGGGCCGTCTAACCTTGAAAACCACGCCCGGATCTATTACGGGCATCCCTAGGACAAATACACTGGCTCTATGGTCACCAAGTTTGGTACCCTGCACGGAACGAGAAACAAAGTCACTCTTTCGTAACTTGTTATTTATTGAACTGGTACCCATTGTATATGGGAAATAAGCTGTTTAAAGGGAGATAAACAATCTAATTCATCACACTCATTCAGATTTTTTTTCAGTCTTATAGCAGACATGTTTGAAAACATTGGGGGAAAAGGTGAAATTGCTCATGACGAGCAATTTCTCCTTCTATCACAATATTTTCACTTGTTTTCCCTACTTCATACTCTTCGTTCTAATAATTAAAAGCTTTCAAGGGTTTTCGGACACCTATTCTGTGAAACTGTTCCACTAAATAATGGGTTTATGAATACACGAAAAACATAAGTTTTGCATACCTTTGGTGGGTTGATACTCGTATGTGAGGAAGTGCAATTACTAGTAACAAACAACTGTTCCCTATCTTACAAAGTAGAAAATAATCCTCTGTGTTACTTATAGTCAATACTTATTATCGCTGGTCCGATAGAGTTATCTCTCTTTGAACATTCTTCTGCATATTTGGTAAGAAACGGAACAACACAGCGTGATACTATTAGGTCAGCTACGGTATCCGTAACGTAGAAAAAACATTAACTAACCCCTTACAAGAGTAACAAAATGAGAAATAAAAGCTTGAATATACTTATAAGACACTAATTCGCAATGAAATGTGCCACTGTTAGTATAGATAATAATTTGTTGCATTTGATAGTATTTCGTATATTGTTACCCTTGATTTTGGTGTATCTGTGGTCCGGGTAATAGGTCTAAACGGGCCTTTAATTTGAGAGTTCTACTTATAGAAATTGAAAGTATTCATCGAATTTATCCCAAAGATCTATTTATAAATCTAACCCCGTCGTATTTACTTGGAATTTTATACATTTCACTTTATTCATCTACGAGTAGCACGTTACAATCACATATTACAAGATATTGCTCATCGTTCCACGATGTTATGTTAAATCTATCTTCAACAGGGGTGGAAAAGCGAGCTTTTTGTATAATAACTGGTAAAGCTTCAGTTTTATATACAAAGAAAGTGTGTTCTTCCTTGTACTTCAGATAAAACAAGAGTATGTACAAATTGCCACGTCATATAACGTATTTGAGCCATGCTCTGTGAAAAGGGGGCTTAATGCATCTGCAAAAAAAAGTATCGACCCAGGTCAGCCTACGCAATCCGCGCAGGCTGACCTGGGTCGAAACTTTTTTCTATTGGTCCATATTCTTCATGGAAAAACACCACAGTAGGCCCTACCTTATGATTCATTTGGTTGTTATACACAATGGATTTTACAGATCCATAATTATGACTGTGACGACTTGCTTGGTATAATGCATCGTAGAGATTCATTAAACCCCGTTTTGCCAGAGCAAGGCTCATTCGTGTATACATGTACTGATGTGAACTTTAACTTCCGCAAAAAACTGATTGTACAAATAATAGCCTGGCTATTGATGAGTAAATATTAAATAATACGCCCGACTTTAACCTTTACCGAACAAGCCTTAGTTTTAACGACCCTGAGGTAGATGCCCTTTGAAAACATTGAAAAGTAGAAAATGATAGTAACCAGTATTTTTTCTTCTCCCAAGAGGTTTTGTATCCTATCAAAGAACTTAAGTTCATTTGCACCAAACAGAAACCATAGTCGTCTACACATGCTTTTAGTTTAGAAAATTCTACAGTCTGTCTTTTAGTAACGGGATAAAGTGGCATCTAACCACACACTTCGTTTTACAAGGTTTTAAGAAAATCTGAACTAATAATTTTTATTCGCGTGCAGTCGCGAGTGTTTCACGACATTGAAGAAAAACTAAAGGCCCTTTAGGGCCTGAATCGCTCCACTTTCTTTTTTCTATTTTCTTCATTTCTAATATGGCTCAGTCTCTTGATGATACAAATGATCTGTGTAAGTTTCAAAGGCATTAGACTGAAAATGTGGACTATATTGCGTAAACAAGAAACGAACATTTTCAACTTTAAATGGCTGCTTTTTCGTTACAAATTGTCATTTTTTTTTTTGTTCAAAATTGATAGGCTTCAAGCTATTAATGATATTAAGCAACTGTGTAAGTTTCATGAAAATCAAACCACAAATACGGACATAATTGCGTAAACAAGAAATGTAAATTTTCAACTTTAAATGGTCACTTTTACTTGCAATTTGAGCAGGCTTAACTGAGAGGATGTCAAAAGACCAGTCTGCCTGCAGATTCAGTCGGCCGAGCCCGGTAGCTCGGTCGGTAGCTCACAGGACTTGAAAATAAGGGTCGCTGGTACGATCCCCGGCTCGGCTAACTTCTTTCCGTTGATTGATCATAGTCATTGCGACAGGATTTATTCTTCTCTCACCGCTGACCATTGTTTCGACGATTGTTATGTGGGAAAGCAGCCAGTGGCTTGGAGAGAATATTGTGCTGTGTTCTGGTAAAATCACCTCCAGGAAAGCATGAATATGTGCAGTGGCCGCCGTGATATAACTGAAATACTGTTGGCGTTAAACACCAAACAATCAATTAATAAATCAAACAATTCAGTCGGTTGTTAGACAAAATAAATTTTTAGGATCCATAATTATGTAATGACTTGCTTTGTATAATGCATCACAGAAATGTATTTAACCCCCTCTTGTCAGAGCATGGCTCATATGTATTATCATAACACTTGAATAGCGCCATTTACCACCTTACCAAACGACAAAATTCAAGAATTGGCAAAAAAAAAAACTGAGAACATTTGCAGGCGATAAATTAGATGTCCCCCAAACTCGGAATTTTGTGGTAAATGGTTCAGTCCTTGAGTTGGCCACAAAACACATTCATTTTCTCTTTGTGTAGTTGTTGAAAGTGTGGCTTTTAATATAGAATTCAACATTATTTTAGTTAAATCGTGGAGGCCAGTGCACCTTTCCACGCTTTTACTTTTGGAAATTTCTTTTATCAGTATTTCGCACAATCATTACTTCTCTTTAGCCACAGGATGCTTTTCCACATAAAGATCATCGAAACAATGTTCATCTCTACTTTAAATTGAATTGGTCTGTGTCACAACTTTCACACATGTTTATGAAAAATAAATGTATTGTTTTGTCAGATCTTACAATGGATATTAAAGGTCGTTTCTACTTGTAAGTGATAACAAAAATGCATGACCTTTGAATCGAAATTTATCTCTTCAACAAGCGACAAGGTTTTAGACAAAGGTAGAAAAGGAGGGAAAAGGAGAAAATGCTGGTTAACAGCATATTTCTTCTTTTCCCACAGCGTTTTTAACGTCTTCTTCCACAGAGTAGGTTAAAACGAGGGACTGTTTGATAAAGGATTAAGGAAATTTATATTTGTCAGATAAAAAGTAGGATGCGTTATCTTTTTTCCTCCATCTTGAGTGGCACTGTATCGAAAAGTAGTCTCGTTTATCCCTTTACCTCACAGTTCCGACTTTGAACGATCCTGAGCTAGACAGGTTTAAAAACATTGTGGGAAAAGCAGAAAATGCTGTTAACCAGCATTTTCTCCTTTTCCCACAATGTTTTCTACTCTATACAATGACAATGTCTGTCTTTTATCCACATTTATGGTGCTGTCTGCAAATGCTTTGAACGTAAACAAGTCTAAAATTGTGTCGTCTGGTAAAGAGTTAAACGTATGACAGCATGCACTTTTCCTGCATTGTTTTATCAGAAAAAACGGAAGGGCAGGTCTAAAATAATATTGTTGGCGTTGATTCAGTTATTTCTTTGGAAAACGAGTGCAAGTTTGTTACTGCTCAGGGAACTACTTTGTGCTTAGTCCACTGGGCGTATATTTAATAGAAACAAACAGCAAAAATCTTGGTCCGGTTTCACGAAAAAACTAAAGTCTCTTATTTTACTCAACTCTACTAACGGTCCCAGGTTCTTACTAAAGTTGAGTTCGTTATTTGAGACGCATTTCAGAAACATTAATAGGATGTAGTAACGTTCTCAAATCCTGGGTTGATACCCTTTTTCCGACACAACTAAGAGCAAAATAAATGGACTAAAGTCAATTAGCAGATTTGAGTCCATTATTTTGCTGAGATGAGTCTGAAACGTTGTGTCAACACAGGACTTGAGAATGTCACATAAGTCCATTAGTATTCATAAAATGCGTGTAGAATAACAAACTCAAGTCGGAAAATAAGTCTGTAGGCGGATTTGCATAAGTAAAATAAGAGACTTATCTTTTTTTTTCGCGAAACCAGGTCCTGGGTTGCCAAAAAGCAAGTAGAGACTTTAAGATTGGAGTCATCAATGTAGTGAAATGGCTGTGGTGTGATACCCTGGGAGTTTTGTAAAGTCATCTTTCTGTACAGCGTCTACTATAAGATGACACACAAGAGATAGTTGTTCACTTGTGCGGGGTAAAGAGAACCGTCAGGGGTCAAAGGAGAATTTTTTTTTACATGAATGTTTAAGTCTCTAACTTCCTTGACAGAATTCTACAACTAATACACCCTTTATCACACAATCCCGAAATTTTAACGAAACCCAAGAAAAAAGCTTCTCAAAACCTGGTAGGAAAGGGAGAAAACGTTGGTAAACCAGCATTTTCTCCGTTTTCCACCATGTTTCAACGTATTATAGGCATAAACCCTTGTTTTACGCATGTCCAATTTGTAGTCTGCAAATGCTTTCGATATGGACACAATTATGTTGTTTGGTAAAAAGTTAACTGTCCAAAAACAATTCATTGTTTTAACGACCTTGATTTAAAGATACATCCTTTCAGCTGGAAAAAAAAAAAAACGCTGTTAAAACTTGTGTGTAGAATCGGTCAGCTGAGTAAACATCGATAAATTACCAATGTAACGTTATATATGGTGTACGGGATAGAAAAACACAAGGGATTAGTGCTCATTTAAAATGGAAAACTACAACAGCGATTGCTTTGAAGGCCTCAAAAACATGAAATGCATTTTCTATCCGTCGTAAACTGTGCAATCTTGCAGCTACCTCGGGTAACATTTGACATAAAGACACAAGTATGATTATAGTTTCATAAAAAAAGGATGAAATGGGTTAAAAACTGACTGAAAAACTGCCTGAAAACTAGTATAGATGTATCCTAAAAAAATATACAGCCTTTGATAACCCTGTAGGAGAAAGAAAAGTGCAAGTCACGAGAGTTTTCTGTTTGCTTTCAACGTTTTCTATGCTTTCAAAACAAAAGTCAAACATTAAGGCCACATAATAGTATAAATTACCATCTGGTATGTAATATGCGAAAAGGGACTTTCGGACATTTGCGTAAAGTGTCGTCTCGGATCAGCCTGCGCACTCCGCGCAGGCTAATCCGAGACGACACTTTCCGTTCTTGTGTTATCTTCTGTTTTGCGCAAGTCTACTGTAGGACAAAATCGAATATAGTTGTAAAGTGCCGTCTCGGATTAGCCTGCGCGGACTGCGTAGGCTGATCCGAGACGAAACTTTACGCAAATGTCCAAATGCCCCTTTTCGCGTGTTGCAGACCAATTATTCTACAGTTACTTTCAAGATGGATAGGTTGAAAACTTTGTTTTCAGGTTAAGCGTTTTAACATTTATCCACACAATCTGGAGTTTAAACGATCTTTCGGAAGACCGCATTTGAAAGCATTATGAAAGAAGGAGAAAATGCTGGTAACTAGCATTTTCTCCTTTTCCCTCAAAGTTTTCTACTATTAAAGGATAGGGCATCCTAATGGGGTTCTTGTATCATCGCCTTTCATCGCCAAAATCGTACGGATTCGGCTAAGACTCGGGTAATCCGTAAACGATGCGGGGAAGCAGCGTCTATCGGCCGATCAATTACGGATAACCTTAGCCATAGCCGAATCCGTACGTTTTACGGCGATAAAAGGCGATGTTACACGAATCCCATTAGGGTGCCCTATCCTTAAGTGAAAGATCGAAACATCGGTGTTACATCTAATTTGTTGAATGCAAAATACATTTAATTAGGACAAGTCTAAAATTATGTCGTTTGGTAAAGGGTTATGTAAAAAAAGAAAAGAATTTCGGTCTAACCTTAAGGGATACACAGATTTTTAATTCGAACGGTGTAGACAGAGATCAGACTGCAAAACGTGCGCTTTGTTATGGAACAAGACGTAAAATCATTGTGATGGACCAGTTATACTGCTGACTCTTCATTTACCATAGACGACACAAAAACGGCTTTTGTGGACCGTGTAGATTATGATCAGAATTCACACAAAACGCAGTCTGATCTCAGACCTTCACTGTCCACTACGCTCTTCTAGATTATGATCGATCCGTATCTTCATCTGACAGTGAAATGTTTGTGGATCGTTCAAAGAGAAAAAATGACTTTGATTTAGAAGGCTGGCTGGCTGCACCTAACAAGTGAATGATTTAATGGTCGACCGACCGTTCGACTGACAAACAGATCGACGGACGGACCCTTTGATGTATGGGTACTTTACATACATGCAGTATTTCACATGGTCTTTTGACATGACACTTAGTCTGTACTTAGGATACTTGACACAAACAATTAAGAAAATCCTAACAACCCCCGTAACGCGATTTGCGAAAATAAGGACTTAGAGGATTTCCCGATAATCGGATTGTCATTGGATCAGGAAAAAAAATCAAAGGGCTTCATCTCCCTTAACCGTTTACAAAACAATCCCGTGTTTTAACGACCCTGATGAAGAGAGCGTTTGAAAACATAGCATTTTCTCTGTTTCCCATAATGCTTAATGTTGAAAGTTGTACTTTCTTAAGGAAAAATGCTTGTAAATAAGTTTCTATGATAGAAACGCTTCCAGTAGAATTTCGGAAAACTGGTTGAATACTGAAGGAGGAGAATAGTAAACAAATTGCGTTTATGAACGGACGTACGGACAGACGGAACTTGCTTTCCACCGTGTTTCAGTCATAGCATGGCCCCAACCCACACTGTTCACGTCTTCTATGCTCTTTGTCCAAGCCTAGTCAAGAATTGTACATTTTTTTCACCCGAGAACTTTTCCAAGTGTACAGCGCGACCAGTGGGTATCAGCTGACCTAAGAACTCTTCCATGTAAAGAACCCGACCATCGGGTATCAGCTGACCCAAGAACTCCTCCATGTGAATGGTGCGATCAGTTAGTATCACCGACACAAGAAATCTTCAATGCGACTAACAGGTATCAGCTGTCCCAAGAAATCTTTAATGTGAACGGTTCGACCAGCTGGTATCAGCTGACCCAAGAACTCTTGCAATGTGAACGGCACGACCAGCTGGTATCAGCTGGCCCAAGAAATCTTTAATGTTAACGGTGCGACCAGCGGGTATCAACTGACCCAAGAAATCGTCAATGTGAACCGTGCGACCAGTGGGTATCAGCTGACCAAAGAAATCTACAATGTGAACGGTGCGACTAACAGGTATCAGCTGGCCCAAGAAATTGTCAATGTGAACGGTGCGACGAGCGGGTATCAGCTGGCCCATAAACTCTTCCATGTGAACGGCGCGACGAGCAGGTATCAGCCTAACCATGAACTTTTCTGAGTAAACGGTGCGACCAATGAGTATCAGCTGACCCAAGAAATCTTCAATGTTAACGGCACTAACAGCGGGTACCAGATAGCCCATAAACTCTTTTGTGTGAACGGCGCGACCAGCGGGTATCAGCTAACCCAAGAACTCTTCAATGCAAACGGTGCGACTAGTGGGTGTCAGCTAACCAAAGAACTTGTCAATGTGAATAGCGTGACCAGCGGGTATCAGATGACCCAAAAACTCTTCAATGTGAACGACGCAACCAGTTGGTATCAGCTTACCCAAGAACTTATCGATGTGAACGGCGCGACTAGCAGGTATCACCTCACCCAAGAACTTTTCCATATGAACATGGCGGGTATCAGTTGAACCAAAAACATTTCCGTGTGAATGTCGCGATCCTTGGGTATCAGCTGACCCAAGAACTTTTCCATGTGAATATTGTGACCAACCACCGGGTTTGAGCTGACCCAAGAACTTTTCCATGTGAACGGTTTGACCGACCAGTGGATACCAGCTGGTCCAAGAATTATCCCATATGAACGGTGCGACCAACTTGTATCAGCTGACCCATGAACTTTTCCATTTGAACGGCGCTACCAGAGGTTATCAGACTTCTAGCCATGCTTATAAACCTTGAGTTCTGTTAAGCTGAGTTTGTACCTAACTAGGAAGCTATTCATTACTTACTTGATACACGGCCTTGTAGGCCCCTTCCGTGTCTGTCAAGTCGATAACCTGGGCCCGGGTTTTCTTCCCGACCGGATTTAGTATATCTACCCTAATATCAACCCCTGGCTCGGCTAGAGGGCGCCTTTCGTAGTCATGTAACGTGATCATCATGCAAGTTTCCTCTCGTCCGAGTCCAATGTCGTAGGTTTGAATCTGACAATACAAGTATAACATACGAATGAAAAGGCACTATTTTGCAACAACTTGACCAACAATCTTCACCACAGAAAGAAAAGAGAAGTAAATACAACAAAATGACTATAAAGTCCATGGTTGATCAGCGAAGTGTACTTGCCACAATATATCTGACACCACTGAAAAACCTGAAACTCAGTCATTTCTCCATTTGCCATGATGTCTTTGATATCGGCTGTGTTCGACCTCAATAATACTATGAGTTTAATTCTCCAAAATGTTCTAAACTCAAAGAAAAACAGTTTGTGATAAGTGAAACGTAATGGTTTTGCCAATCAAAAATTGTGTTACTTTAAATGTACTTTTGAACAAGAGAAAGAATGACTATGAATGATTGGTGAATACCGATTTCGGGTCGAGTCAGATGCTTAGGTCTAACCTAATTAGTTTCTGAAACAAATTTGCAGTGGACGTTTTCGGAAACACTGTTATAGTCAAAGTTTGAACAAAGAATATAAATCAACGTTTGACATATGTAAACACGTGAAAATATTCTGACATTAGAAGTTGTTGGTTTCCATGGTTTCAGACGTAGTTTGTGTTAGGATGAAGTTAAGGAATATGTGTGGGGATGAAGTTAACGAATATGTCTTGAAATACAGTTAAAAAATATGTGTTTGGATAAAGTTAAGGCATGTGTTTGGAAGAATTTAAGGATATATGTTGGAATAAAGTTAACTAATACTTCTTGAAATACAGTTATGAAATAGTTGTTTGGACACAGTTATGAAATATGTATTTGGATACTATTATGCAGTTAAAAATGTGTGTTTGGATAAAGTTAAGAAATGTATGTATGAATAAAGTCAAGGAATATGTGTGTTGGGCTAAAATTAAGATTTATTTGTAAGGATAAGATAAAACAATGTACGTTGGAGTAAAGTTAAAAAATGCGCGTCTGGATAAAGATGAGAGAATGAGATAAAGAAATGAGCGTTGGGATAAAGTAAGGAATATGTGTTGGGGTAAAGTTAAGGAATATGAGTTGGGTAAGTTTTTTTTTTTAACTTTATTGTCCACGTCTTTATGGTACTTGAGGGCCATCCCTCAATGCACCTTACAGATCGTTGTTAGTATTCTGTGTTAGTAATTGAACATTAAAATACAAACAAAAGTCGTAATTACAGATTCCAGATTTTTTACAGCTACTATTGTACTACTATATTGATATGGCTACTAAAATATGAAGATTTTAACAATAATGACTAATAACAGGTTCAATTTTCTTATTTGTTACAGTTTTTTTTTTTAAATATGTGGACAAAAAAGCTTATTTTTATATATAAATGTGTAAAAAAAAAACAAATTGTGTGAGAGTTGCGTGAGCGTGAAAGTGATTGTGTTGATAAAGTGTTACTTTGATCTTGGTTCAATGTACAGTACTGAAACGTCAAAAGCAAAAAGGAAACGTAACATAAGGTAGGTACTCTTTTGAGGCTTCAGCACTGCAGCATTGTTCGTGTGCATGGAAAAAAATGCTTTTGGTTTATGGGAGGTTTTGACTGATGTATTCTACAATTGTCGTAAGCCTTCGTTCATTTTCATAATTTTGTGAGCTTCTAATGATGCTAAGATTATAGAAGAGACTATTTTTCAGGCCTAATAAAGATGGTTTAATATCTTTGTTTTTACATTTGTAAATATATTTTCTTGTTTCAATAAGTAATCTGTCTAGCTTCAGATTTGTTTCATTTGAACCCAAAAGCACGTTCTGTTTGCTTATTGACATCAACTGATCTAAATTATTAACAAGTATTGAAATGCGCTCCCAAATAGGTTTAATATTTTGACATTCATAAAATAAATGTGCTATAGTTTCTTCACATCTGTTACAAAAAGAACACATATTTGTTTCGACCAAGTTCATTTTAAAAAGAAGCGAGTTTGTTGGAAGAATTCTGTGTATTATTCTTGTTTGAAAGCATTGGCAGTATCTGTCACTTGAATCATCTAAAAACATGACTGTGTATAACATTCCAATTAATATTAGAGTTTGGAAAAGTGCTGTTCCACTTACTATGACATGACGGTTTTTCGTTATTCTTTATCAGAATGTTATATGTGAATTTGTTACTACAAGACTTAATAATTATTTGATAAAAATAGCAGTTTATATTTGGGTTATGGAAACCTTGTAATGACTTATTCTTGTCAGTGATGTTATGTTTTGCAGACAGCGCTTTAATAGCGCTGATAATGCTATAAAAATCTAAAAAGTTGATTCCGTTATTAATGGTATTTTTCATGTCATTCAACGTTTTAAAGCTACCATCTTCATTTAACATGTCTTTAACATACCTTATTCCACCATTGTACAGAACGTGATTAAAAAAGTGCTTAGAGCCAATCATTAAGTTTTCATTATAGAATAGAGGCATATAGATTAGTTCTATCCAATTTGTAAGATAACATTTTGACATATACGTCATAAGTGAGTATAAAACGTCTTTTCAGAATTCATTTTTTATTATTTTGCAGAGCTGTTCACAATACTTTCTGCCAGAATTGAATAGTTTATTAATATCGAAAATATTATTCGTAAATTCGTAACAGTCTTTGTTACCATCGGAAATAAGTTTTTTTATCCATTTAATTTTCATATTCAGGTTGTAATTAAATAAGTCAATCATCTTTAAGCCGCCTTCTTCATAATCTTTAATTAGCACTTTTTGTTTAATTATATTACACGTCCCGTCCCATACAAAGTTATATAACATGTCACTAATTTTTTTTAAATAGTTTTTTGATGGAGACGGAATACTTATGAATAAGTGAGTTAAGATGGGTACTAGAATGCTTTTTACTACAGCTATTTTTCCAAAAGGTGTTAATTTTCTTTTTTTCCAATATCGTATACAGTTACTCATGCTTTGTACGTTTGGTTCAAAGTTTAATTTTACCATTTTTTTTTAGATCAACGTGAAATAAAATACCGAGTAACTTGAATTGGGTTTCTCCCCATGATAATTTCCATTTAGTTTTTATTGAGCGAGTACTATACTTCATATTACCAATCCAAATCAGTTTTGTTTTGTCAAAGTTAATTTTAAGGCCTGAAATGTGTGAAAAATTTTGTAATAAATCTAAAGTACTGTTCAGCGTCTTTTGTGAGCCCTCTTGGAAGAGAGTCGTATCGTCAGCGAATTGTGAGATTAAGTATTCTTTATTTTGTATTTGTATACCTTTGATATTTTCATTATTTTTTAATTTGATATTTAGAATTTCCGTGCATAGGATAAATAGATACGCGGAAATTGGATCACCTTGACGACAAGCTCTCTTTACGGTGAAATATTCTGACAAAAAGCCATTTAATTGTACACAAACGTCGGTATTGTATAAAAATAAATGAGTTGGGTAAGTTAAGGAATGCAGTATGTGTCGGGATAAATTTAAAAAATATATAACACATATTATGTTTGGATGGAGTTAAGTATTGTGTGTTGAATAAATTTGAGGTATCTGTGTTTGGATAAAGTGTAGAAACAAGTGCTGGATAAAATTAAGAAAAATGTGTTGAAATGAAATTAAGGAATATGTGTTGGAATAAAGTTATGGAATATATGTTGGGATAACGTTAAGGATTAACAGGTGTGTTATTATAGCTATACCTTTGTGTTCGGAATGAAGGCAGTTGTTGACCAAACTTCACCCATGTTATTGGAGAATTTCTGGAAAGCGTCTAACATCTTGTGGGAATGAAATTTCATGTCTGCTTTGTTGTGAGGTCTGGTGTCGATTTCAAGCTCTTTTAGCTCTCCGAGTCGTCCGTACAGGGTGTCTTTTATTTGTAGAAATTCCGTGGCATCACTGAAAATTATATCATTTCCTGGGGTTACAAGGAAAAGGTAGTATCTCTATATGAATAAAGAAAACGGTAGTACATTGTTTTCTTGCAACCCGTCAATATATTATGCCATCCTATTTGCAGAGTCCCGGGGTACCCAGTGAAAATGGACATGATTGCGGTAGTGATCTAGAGTTGTCAAATGTCTTTTGGACGTTTCTTTTGAAGGATTGGCGGAAGGCGTCGCGGCTATTCCTTTCTTGCCAAAAAACACTATCAGCTATTGCTGTGGGAAAGCAACATTGGATTGGACAGGATATTGTTGTATCAATTTCTCAATCGAGAAACATCGATGCGCGCTTTCGAGTGCATGCAGAATGTCTACATACCTGTATCTCAAGACATTGTTAGAGAACCTCGCTGCGTGCTCAAGGGCATTTTTCTCTCCAATCAGTTTATCGAGTTGACTTTCCATACCCTTTTTCTTGGCTTTAGATGTAGCTGCCAGTTTCTCTTTAAGCTCGTTCTTTCGCTTTTCAAGTTGTTTTTGACAAGCAAGAAATGCTTGGTCTAGTTCCTCATCTGTCGCATTTTCCTACAAAATAATTGAAAGTACTAGAGATTTCATTTGAGCACTGTCATAGTCTATATAGAACGGATTTTTCCATCGAAGCTGTTGAACCATTTACGCACAATCCCGACTTTTAACGGCCCTGAGAAATAAGCCTTTTGAAAATACTGTGGGAAAAGGAGAAAATGCTGGTAACCATCATTTTCTCCTTTTCCTACAATGTTTTCCTGACTTTCCAAAATCTATATCTCTCGAATGAATAGATAAAAAAATTGCGATTGGTAAAAATGTTGGACATATCTATTCTTACGGACCCTCCGCGAGCCGATTAGCCGACCCATTGTGACATCAAATATACAAGGGTTGCTACCATTAATCAATACCCAAGGGCGCTTATTCGCTCCTCAGCAAATAGATATGAGAATAATCCTTTACTTGAACTTATTTGTAATGTATGATTTTTCTATGCATTATTCTGTAACCGTCAATTGCAATCTTTTGCTGATGAAAGTTGCTGGTATTTAATAAAAGGATTATTATGTTAATGTAGTAACTTTCCTTGTGCTTGTTTTTGCTTCTCGCAGCGTAAGAAAATTTTGACATCTCACTTGACCTTCGGTCTCGCGGGATACCAAATTTTTCGAAGCTGCTCCAATCAATTACAAACACCAGGAAAGTTACTACAACATTATACTTCGTATAATTACCTACAAATTTCAAGAATACAACACTGTAATTTTTGAAAACTTTATTTGAAAACGGTAAAAAATTTAAAAGAAAATGGTTAAGACGGGTGATAACTCCTGTACTCATGAATAGCGGGTCAATATTATAGCATATTTCGTCAGAAGATATTGACCAATTAAATCGCAAATTACTCTAAGCGTTTGATTGAATTTGCGTTTATTTATCGTCGCCACCGGTTGCCCATATGGGCGACGCCCCGTGAAGGCTGTTAGTATCGTTACGGGGGGGGGGGGGTAGTGCAGATACAGGACGAAACCCATATTAAGTTACGCCTGGTTCTTTTACGTGCTCGGTGTATAGCACCGTCACACGGGACCTCGGTTTAACGTCTCATCCGAAAGACTGTTAGTAATTTTAGATGGCCAGCCGTGGGGATCGAACCCACACCCTCAAGTGACTTGAAACATCACGTTCACGAGTCCTACGCTCTACCTATTGAGCTATGCGGGCTGGTCAACTCTAAGCGTGTTTCTTATACGCGGGCTTTATCATCACGCCATATTAATTGAAACCATGTTCGACTCTCTAGATACGGATCTTCCTTCCGTCGTGTCTGATTTTATCCGTTTGCAATGCATTGTATCTTGTGGGGAAATATAAAGGTACATAATAATGATGAGCCATGCTATGTGAAAATGGGGGGGGGGGCTTAATACATCTCTTAAAAAAAAAAAAATGACCTATTTCAGCCTCCGCAGTTGGTGCAGGGTGACTTATTTTGAAACTTTACTCTTTGTTGTAAATTTTCTGCATTTCAAAGGACTATTCTACCTTATAAACAAATCAGTTTCATGACACGATTGATTTTGTGGGTCCATAATTCTGTGATGACTTGCTTGGTGTAACGCATCACGTAGGTGCATTAAACCCCCTTTTCCCAAAGCATGGTTCATCTATACTAACCTTGAGATATAAATTCTGTATCTCGTCTTCAATGGCTTGAATGGCTTCGTCAGAGACGTTCTTCTTGTGTTTCACATCTATCAGAAGTGATTCTAGACAAAATATATAATCAACGTGGATATCGATTACCCTTTATCCTGCTAAATAGGTGAAGTGAAACTTTCAAGCCCATGATAAAAAACCCAATGTTGTTATTTCAAAGTTATTCTTGGAGGAAAATATCGCCTTATCTGACAGTGTAAAAGCAAGATCAGACTGCACGTTCTGTGCAGTCTGATCTTGATTTACACTGTCAGCAAAAGTCCTTGTCGCGCTAAGCAGCCTAAGGGTAATAGTACTCAGAGACTAGTGGGCCTGTATCCACCACCCGTTCTTAAAAAGTAACGCTAATTCTGATTGGCTTATCTATTTGGTTTAACCATTCAGAAATCGCATTGTTTTCTAAATCTAGCATAAATTTGTGAATGTAATTTGGAATGGTTGGTAGATACCGGCTCAATCAATTCAACCACTCTAAATGTAATTCTAATTCTTAATTGAACGACTTCGTCATTTAGATGGCTTTTTTAAATCATAGAACAATGGTAGTGCCACTCGTAGAATGCCTTAGTGCAAGTAAAAGAATTAATGCGGTCTATTTGATGATTGTATACGGTTTTTAACACCGCTTTCAAAGTTATTTCAGTCTTATCACAGCGATAGCTCACCAGTTTCACCAGTGATCTTGCCCAACGAAGAGCCCAGTGCTTCCAGTGAGGCTCGAACCAGGGGCCTACAGACTACGAGTCCTACACTTTATCACTGAAGAGCTTAGGTCTTACATAAAGACCGCCTTGTACCCATTTTTTTTTTCTCTCCAAAGATCCAAACCAAATACGGCTAGAGGATGAATATTCCTTATTTCTTAAAATTCATCATTATTTAATAATTTCATTACCAAACTACAAAACTTTAGATCTGCCCAGATTGAAAGCATTTGCAGACAACAAACTAGATATGGCTCAAATAATGGAAATCTTTTTCGAAAGAATGAAAACATTGTGGGAGAAAAAGAATATGCTGGTCATCTGCATTTTTCTCCTTTCCCCCCCCCCCCCACAATGTCTCGTTAATCTTCGAACTATTTATACATTTTTGCTACATGTAATACATGTAAGAAACACAATCATAATGTTCGCACTATAAAAACAATTGAAATCTGAAGACAAACAACCCAAATACTACGTCACAGAATGAATAATTGCTCGGATTGATCTAGATATAATTTTTTCCACTTATATTTTCAAAACTCTCTAATCCTTTATTACACGACAATATTTTAGGCTGGTCCAAACTGAAAGCATTTGCAGATGAAAAAAATAAATGTGGCTAAAATTGAGAATTTTTGGGGGAAATTTAAAAACATTGTATGAAAAGGAGAAAATGCTGGTTACCAGCATTTTGTCTTTTTGCCTCAATGTTTTCAAAAGTCATAGGGTCGTTAAAACTCGGAATTATGTGGTAAAGGGTTAATCAAGGACATTCAAATGGTCCTTGTGTATAGGAAACTGGGAAATAAAACCCTTCCTTGAAAGTCATACATTTAACTCTCAAAAATTGAAAGGTCTTGCAGACGACCATTTATATGTGCAAGTTATTTTGTGGTGAAAGAGTAGAAAATATCGTGGAAACGGAGAAAATGCTGGTTTCCAGCATTTTCTCCTTTTTCCCACAATGTTTTTAAAAGTAATTTCGTACGGGGTCGTTAAAACTCGGAATTATGTGGTAAAAGGTTAGTCAAGGACTTTAAAAGGGCCCTTGTGTATAGGAAAGGGGAAATTAAAACTTTTCCTTGAAAGTCATACATTTAAGTACTTGAAAATCAAATCATAAAATCATATGAGCCATTCTCTGAAAAAAAGGGGGTTTAATACATCTCCGTGATACATTGTACCAAGCAAGTTATCACATAATTGTAGATTCATAATATCCATTTAGTCAAACAACCAACTGACTCATGAGGTAGACTAGCCCTTTGATATGCAGAAAAACAGAAAAGACAGATCCAGTTTAATTCTCGTAGAAAGTACAGTCTGATCTTGCATCTTCGCTGACCGATATAGCGTTAGAGAGTGAGAGAGATAAAATAAAAACAGGACTTGAAATTGGGTGGAAAAAGGACCAGTCCAACTATTCGAAACTGTCCATTTCCTAGTTCCAGCTCCAAAAGGGTTAGCTTTACAGGATGGAATTTAAATTTGTGAAAGTAACAATAGCTGCCGAAAGTAATCAAAGCGGGTGTGAAAATCGTACCATATAAAAGTATGGAAATTATTGTGAAGATGACAATCAGTTATTGTATGGTCAGTCCAAATATTAGTCGCTGGCAAAGAAATTAATTTCAGAAATAGGTTAAAAGTTGCTAGGTCACTCTATCTTTTGTTTACATTTTTGGTTTATTTTGAATTTTTTTGTGGCAGCGACTAACACTTGGACCGACCACACAATAAAAGGTTTTTTCATCTTCAAAATGTTTTACTTTTAAATGGCATGATTTAAATTAAAATGCATTCTAACACCTGCATTGTGCTTTTGCCGCTATTGGGCCTTTGATTTTTTGCTTATGCGTTCGTTTGAATAGTGTTTTAAGCATTTTGAGTAATATCACGACGATAGATCACCTATTCATGTATTTCCTGGGTTTCACCACTGCTATGCTGGTACCTTGCCCAAGGACAGGCCAACGTTACAAATGTCTCCATCTTGAATAGATCTCGGTATTTGATGAAGCGTTTCTAAAGTATGAATGTTCGCGCTTTTAACTCCTTACCAGATAACAATACAATAATATACAATACTTTATTAGTAAATAAAGGCCACCGGCCCATAATACAACAAAGGATGCATATTTATACAAAAATACATTAAGTTATCTTTGACTCGTCCAAATTCAAAGCATTAGCAGATGGTAAATGAAATGAAGCTGAAATGATGGGAGTTGTCATTTGGAGGGTAGGAAACATAGCAGGAAATAGAAAAAAAAAATGCTGGTTACCAGCATTTTTCTATATTTGCCACAATATTTTCTAGAGCCTTTCACCTAAGGGTCACGAAGTTCTTATCAAACTTCATAATTTTAGAATTGTTCAAATTGAAAGCATATGCAGGTGTCATAGACTATGTCACTCAAAAATTTAAACTTGTGTTTGGCAGGGTAAAAAACATTGTTGGATAAGGAGAGCATTTTCCCCTTTTCCAACAATGTTTTCAAAGGCTCCACGAGTCGGTCAAACGTGAGATTGCTTGGTTAAGGGTCAAAATAAGTGCAGTTTCCGTTTTAATCCAAACTTAAGATTTTAATGTCTTAACCCTTAGGCCGCAAAGCGCAACTGAATGGTTTTTTTACGGACATTGTAGATCAAGATCAGACTGCACAGAACACGCAGTCTGATCTTAGATCTAAACAGACTGATTAGGAGATATGTTTCCCCTAAAATTTAACTTTGGTTATAACCGAATCCAGGTTTGTACTATCGGCTACAAAGTTTCTTTTTAAGTTTTTTTAAACAGGATAAAGGATTTAAATGTGTAAATGCGTTTAACCCTTCATCAAATAATGCTGAGTTAATTACCCCGATACGTAAGTCATTAGAAAACATTGTAGGATAAAAAAGGAGAAAATGTTGTTAACCAGCATGTTACCCTTTTCCCACATTTTTTTTCTGTCCTCTTAATGACAGATCCCATAATTTGAGTCAAACTATATTTTTCGTCTATAAAGGCTTTCAGTTGGCTTGCAACACGCGAAAAGGGGCATTCGGACAATTGCGTAAAGTGTCGCCTCGGATCAGCCTGCTCAGTCCGCGCAGGCTAATCCGAGACGGCACTTTACGACTACATTAGATTGTGTGCTACAGTAGACTTGCGCAAAACAGAAAATTACATAAAAACGGAAAGTGTCGTTTCGGAGTCCGCGCAGGCTGATCCGAAACGACACTTTACGCAAATGTCCGAATGCCCCATTTCGCATGTTGCAGGCCAGTTAGGATATATCTAAATTTTTGTCATTTTGGTAAAGTTGAGAAGGAAGTTTAATCTTTAATTATGGTTCAAGCACAGCTTGAAGTATTTCTCGGGACCATGTAGGTCACGATTTAAGTTCGTGGTAGTCTATAGTGTGAACGTCATGATTATGAGAACCATCAATTCAAAGAAGTCATCCTATTCCTCACCGAGGTTTCCTCTTCTTCATTTGTTTTGCTATCTTTTTTTATTTCAATGTTAGTTAAAAACAGTTTTATCTTCCTATTCCACAACCCCTCATAGCATGATAAATAAATCGAAGTCATTTTTAAATTTATGGAACAATGAACATCATTCCTTTCTCATGTTTTTTCGACGGGATCCATTCCTGTTTCACTGCTGATCATTGTTTCGACAATGGTTATGAAGAAAAGCAGCCAGTGGCTTGGAAAGAATATTGTGCTAAGTACTAGTAAAAAGAAAATCTAGGAAATAGGTGCACAGGCCGCCGTGATATTATTGAAACAATCTTGAAACGGCGATAACCACCAATCAATAATTCAAAAAATCAATCAATCGATCGATCGATCGATCAATCAATCAATCAATCAATCAATCAATCAATCAGTCAATCAATCAATCAACATTTTCAATGGATATTTTCCTGAAATGTTTCCGCTTTTATCACAACTTCATCTTTCACTTCTTTTAAGTGGAGGGTACCTGTCTAACCATCTTCGCTAGCCAAGGTGCTGATCAGTACGTTTGCTCTTTTTACCTATGGCTGATTGAGTCGAAAATTCTAATCCCCGAGATACACTTATCATTGGTTGCAGTCTATTCTATAACCACCAATCAAATAGGGCGTTACATTTGCTATCTGACATCAGCAAAAAGTAAATTGAAAATGCTGACCATGGGAGAGAATTTTCGGATATGCTAGGAGTCATTAAAAAATAGACTAACAGCATCCATATAACAAATCAATTAAATTAAATTTTGGGGAACATTCCAACACCAGATGATAGGCTTTCAAAACACGTGTGTGGGTTTTGCAGAAAGATACTCTTACCTACAACTCTTTTCGTCTCCACATAGACATCATTAATATTCCTAATGTCGTGTCCGTCCGCTTTGTTGTGTTCGGTCACTGCACACAGGGAGCAAATTGGCATATCACAGCCCTTGGAGTAACAGTAAAAGCTGAATGGCTGATCCTCGTGTTCCGGTATTGGACATGTCCGTTTGTGATGAAACTCGTCCAAGGTGGCGCTGTAGGAATACAAAATGACCGCCATGATAATATGTTAAATCAAATAAGCATGTAAAAACAGAGTCTTTTACATAGTTACCTCACGAAACAATGTAGCAGCAGAGGATTTCGAAAATATCTTTTTTTGCGATCAATTTCTTCCGTCTCATTTAGCCTCACTGTTTTCGAAAGTTGTCTGCTCAAAAAACTAAACGTTATTTGCAGGAGGTTGTGAGTGTAATTTAGCTGCATTTTGTAGGTTTCAGAGGCCATCTTACAATTTTATTCTAAATATGCATAATAGGCCCTATATTATATTTTGCAATATTCTTATTTATATGTGATTCATGCTCTGGCGAAAGGAGGTTTAGTGTGTCTCCATGATGCATCAGACCAAGCAAGTCTTTATGTACGTATGCATCCATTAAATCATTTTTTTTCCAACAACCAACTGAATCCTAAGGTAGAATTATCATTGGCCATGCAGAAAATTAACCAAAAGTAAAGAGTTTCGACCCTTGTCAGCCTGCGCAGACTGCAAAGGCTGACCTGGTCGATGCTTTTTGCAGATGCTTTAAACTCCCTTTTGCCAATAGATGGCTCAGTTATTCAAATTACTTGTTCTGATTCTCAAGAGTTTTCTTATTTTCAAAGTAAAACAATTTCTGATTGGCCAACCATTGAATTACCTTTCCGTGGTTTCTGAACATCTCTCTACTATGATTTTGAATATATATGATCTCACATATTTTGTTATATGTTTATGAGATAGAATTTTATCAAATGAGTCTAGATCTATAGAAACCTTATTAAGCGAACCTCTGGCGAACATAGTAACATTTTTGTACACTTCTTTAATAAAATTCTAGCTAAA
Organism: Hippopus hippopus; assembly: GCA_946811185.2. Classification (NCBI taxonomy): domain Eukaryota; kingdom Metazoa; phylum Mollusca; class Bivalvia; order Cardiida; family Cardiidae; genus Hippopus; species Hippopus hippopus. The sequence goes on along the minus strand of OX328110.1, from coordinate 25,438,317 downwards.
AAAACAAACGAATGTCAGAAATTTTTACCACTTAACGATTTTTCACGAATTATCGGTCATAGTATTCAAACCATATATGTACACGCACTGACTTCCATTAATGGAATCAGTTTCATTTCACTGAAGGACATATAAAATGACGTCATCCGATGCTTATCAGTAGCGTGTTTATGATAAGAAAATCCGTAATGTGTATATTACATGGAATATAAAGAAGGTTATGTGATAAAATATCAAATACATTTTAGATTGAATGATGTTATGGTTTCCTTGCATGACCATGATTTGAAATATAATAATCGAGATTTGAAAGTAGAAAAGGGTGCTTTTAATTGGAGCCCTAAATATGTATGACCAATGTTTCAAAGACTTACCGTCTCAAAGACTCCACTGGTACGATGGAATGACCTTTTGTGACCTTAGTACGCTTATGGGCTTCCGTGCAAACCCCACACAGAAACTCGTCACATTCTTTGCACCTGTGGGTGGCTCGATTTCGGGGGTCGCAGCTGTCGCATCCTATCTCCTGGGACCTATTACGGATCTAGAATGTATACAGCAAAATGTGGTAAGGTAGCTTTTTAGCTACGTTATGATTCAGTCGGTTGTTAGACAAAATGGATTTTATGGATCTATACTTGCGTGATGACTTGCTTGGTATACCGTATCAATGAGAAACGTTAAAACCTCTTTTCCCCGAACATGACTCACATAAAAGCGAACTTTGCCGCCAGCGGAAATTGAACTCATAACCTCCGGATTAACTCTTTATTCTAGCATGACACGTGAATTTGGCTCTATAAACACAGTGCAACGAAAGCGCGGTAAAATCTACGTTATTCTATGTAGAGTGACGTAATTCTATATAGAGTGACATCATTCTGTATAAAGTAAGTAAGTAAGTTATTCAACGGAATATAATCTGCATCCGCGTTTTTACTCTAAGTATGAACTTGTTTTCCATTGATTAAGAGCTCTATAAACACAGTGCAACGAAAGCGTGGTAAAATCTACGTTATTCTATGTAGAGTGACGTAATTCTATATAGAGTGACATCATTCTGTATAAAGTAAGTAAGTAAGTTATTCAATGGAATATAATCTGCATCCGCGTTTTTACTTTAGGTATGAACTTGTTTTCCTTTGATTAAGAGCTCTATAAACACAGTGCAACGAAAGCGTGGTAAAATCTACGTTATTCTATGTAGAGTGAAGTAATTTTATATACAGTGACATCATTCTGTATAAAGTAAGTAAGTAAGTTAATCAGTGGAATATAATCTGCATCCGCGTTTTTATTCTAAGTATGAACTTGTTTTCCTTTGGTTAAGAGTTGGTCATGTTAGAATCGAAATAATCTTCTTTCCATCGTGGTTTATCGTTCAATAAACCACGTTGTGAATTATGAGGCGCAATGAATAATCCACTCGGGCTATCGCCCTCGTGGATTATTTATTGTGCCTCATAACTCACAACTGTGGTTTATTGAACGATAAACCACGACAGAAAGAAGATTATTTCTTAAACAAACAACAAAACTTAGAATTGTCGAAATAACGGCATTTGTTTACGAAAATTTAAATGGGGTGAAATTATGCTTTTTGGTTGTGAAAGGGTAGAAGACATTGTGGGAAAAGGAGAAAATGCTGGTTACCAGCGTCTTCTTTTTTTACCACAATGGTTTCAAAAACCGTCTTTATCAGGGTCGTTAGAACTCGAAAGCGTGGCGTAAAGGTTTAAAAGTCCAACACATTAAAGACATATACTTAAACGGTGAAACGGTGGTCTCGTGTCACTTGTATACAAACAAACGACTCAAACCGTACGCACACGGTTGCACAAAAGTGCCTTCCGATCGAGAAGACCATGTATTCGTATCCTCCTATTTCCAAACCACTGTCAGCATCGGTTCGCTTGGGCGATGGACCTTGTTGGGTGGGGGAGCATGGACGGGCGACCTGTCCTCTTTACAGATGAGTCCCGATACTGCATAGACTACACGGATATGTGTGTTTGAGTGTGGAGAATGCCAGGAAAGAGATTTCATGCAGCAAAAATTGCTGAGCATGATCGGTATGGGGGAGGGGCGGCTCTATCATGGTATGTGGCGGGATAAGCTGGGATGGACGAACTGACCTGGTTGTGCTCGATCGATGCACATTGACTGCTCAGACGTATCGAGATGAAATTCTCGACATACAGGTATGGTTATATGCTGGTGCTGTTGGCGATGGGTTCATTTTAATGGACAATAATGCTCGTCCTCACACGGCCCATGTTGTCCAAGAGTATTTGCATATGGAGGGTATCTAGCATATGGATTAGCCATCCCGTTCACCCGAATTAAATCCAATTGAACATATGTGGAATGAGTTACAGATCTGCATTTCGGCCCGTCAGGTCCAGCCATAAAACATTTAGCAACTTGGTGCATTCCTTGTCCAGGAATGGAATTCCATTCCACAAATAGTTATCCAAAACTTAATTGGGGGCATGCAAAGACGACGCAAAGCTGTTGTTGACAGCAACATGCCCATACCAAATTTATCGCTAGCTTTTTTCGCAAATTCCTTTTTTCACTCATTTTGGGAAAACAACCGTTTTAGTGACCATCCAGTTAAAAATGAAAATAAAAGCAAAAGAGCGGATAACAAGTGTTATATCTTTGTATACAATAATAAATAAAGCACAAGGTACACGTTCAACAAGAAAAAATACTAAAAATTTAACTACAACCTAATATATGTAAAGCAAAATTCTTGGTGCTTAGCAAACTTTGAGTAGTATACCTATCGAAGAGTGGTTTAAACCTGCTCTACCTGTAGTTCTAATGGTTTAGCTTTACCAGGTGACACTGTATCGACGATAAACTATAAAACGCAGGTATGATAAGCAAGTATAATTAGTGAACACCCTGTGGAAATAACAAGCCGCCTGTCTATAAGTTTTATTTTTTTTCTAAACATTGTCCTAAAACAAACAAATTCACGCAAATAACTAAAAGTACTCATAGAATAGCGAATGTGGATTAAGCGTCCTCGGTAAAAGTAAAACTTGGTTGGTCCATACAAAACGAAAGAAAACTGGTCCAACCCGCTTTTACGTCCGATCGGGTCCAACCCAGTTATTAAGTCTGTATCGGTTCGGACAGGTCCAGTCGGTTATTAACTTCGCCTCCGGTTTGCTCAAGTGACTTTATTTGTCGCTTATAGCCACTTACTTGTCATAATAGGAATTAATTCTCTAGTTAATCGAAGAAAGTAAATAAAGAACACATCTATCGGATGACTTCGCATTTAAACACTGTCACTTTGAGGTGATTTTTCCATCTATTTTCACTTTCTTATTAGTAAGACGAACTCGTAGCTAGACGAGACCTACACTACCCGCGAAATTACACGAGTATGAAAACGGGTTGCATTGGGATAAGTAAAGATTAGCCTGATTTGTATACGTCACTAACTTAATTTACATATAAGCAAACATCTTGTATCTTATCGATGACATCTTGTCCAGTCTATGACTATAAGCAGACATCAATCCTACTGCAGATTAGGTAGTTCATGTCAACATTGTCATAAACAGACTAATAACGATTTCTGACGGAGAGGATTATTTCCTGTGGGACAGTATTTGGCGACTTTTGGGTTTTTGTTTACATTTGACTCTTGGTCACGCTGGTATAAAAACTGATCAATCAAAATTACCTTATAGAATTTCACCAAATGTTGCCTCGCATTATCCACTGGCAAGTAGTTTATATCATTGTTCGGTACTTCATGGACTTCTGAGCAGACTGGGCATTGTACCATCTCAGCTCGAACCCGTGTCTTCAGACAGGCATTGCAACAGCTATGCAGGCAGTGTAGTATATGCGGGACTCTATCCCGAGTGTCGTAAAAATTCTTGCATATTGGGCATTTTAGATTATCTTCCTGTGAAATAGTTTAGAAAGATTATACTGTAAACTCATGTAAAATAACTTTACATAGACTTTGCGGTAAATTTCTGTGAAATAGTTTATAAAGATAATACGGTAAACCAATGTCAAATGTCAAAAGCCTATCACTAGTGATAGGCTTGGACTCTATAGTGCCTTGACAAAGAACATTCCCACGTGACCAATACCGCCATTGGCTGGTTCGAATTTACAGCTCGGCTTATTTCTCTCCGAGAATTGATGTTAGTCATTACCACAGCATTCACTCCTCTCTCACCGCTGATCTTATCTTTGTTTTGACGATGGTTATGTGGGAAAGCAGCCAGTGGCTTGGGAAGAATATTATGCGAGGTACTTGTAAAAAAACTCCAGGAAAGCATGGATATGTGCACCGGTTGCCACAATATGACTGAAATAATCATGAAAACAGCGTTAAACAACATACAATCGGCATACAAACAAACAAGCAAACCATACCGCCAGGGGGAAACGGAAAAGAACCAGATTTTACGAATTTTTAGACTTGAACCGCCAGAGCGCTAGGTGGAAATACTATTCTGTTCAGAATGATATTCACCTAAACCTTCAAATAATAGAACACATGGATACATGAAAAAAGACGAAGACCAGACGACATTACCTGTAACACATCGTCAGAATCATTGAGTTTTTGTTGCATTTCCATGCTTTCGGCAGTTTCCGGCTTTACACGGCGACTTTGGTAAAAATCGTGACGTAATACGTTGGACCGAGTTAGTCTTGGAATGGTTCCAGTCGCACTTTTCTGCATATAGAAATTTTATAGAAATGTATATTCAATCGCATCTACCTTTAAGTTTGGTATAATGAGGACAATTTTAGAATTATGAGCACAAATTTTGGTCCTCATACGAGTGGTAATAATTCTAGAATTATGATGACAGTTCTAATGCAAATAGTGTTTGTAATTGAGGAATTAGTAGTACAACCTTTGGTCCTCACAGTGTTGGTAATTTTGGAGTTTAAGAACAATTTTTGGTCATGGCACTGGTAGTAATTTCGGAAGTATATGAACACTTTCTGGTCGTCGTATTGTGAGTAATTCTGGATTTATGAAGACAATCATTGACCCTCGTACTTTCGGTAATTTTGAAATTATAAGGACTTTTAGGCCCTCATAGTGTAAGTTCAAACTGCACAGGGTATGCAGCTTGATCTTGAACCTACTATGCCTCGTTATTTCTGAGGTATTTCGGTTAGAAAAAACTTTCAATTGCAACGGCTCGGTTTGAAAGACTAACTTATTAGCCAGTGTGTTAAATTAGTTGTCCATTATTTCAGATTTTTTTAGAATAGAAATTACCAAAGTCATCAAAACATCAATCATCAAAAGAAAAGATGACCTAAAACATCAATATGACTTCCTGTTTTTACAAAACCTTTACTTAGTTGAAAGTAGCAAATCAAGCTTATCAAAGTACATTCACGTATGTACTTTTCATGTTGCGGTCATAAGTACATTCAAGATGTTTTATTAATCCTTTACCAAACAATCACGTGCATTAAGGACCATGAGAAACAGGAAAATAAGGAAAAGGAGAAAATGCTAATAACCAGCATTTCTCCTTTTAGTCAGGTTCAGTATGTACTTTCGCCGGAATTTTGTGGAGAGTATGAAAGTTATACATTTTTGGAAACCTTATGTTACAAGCAAAAAGAAAAACAATGTTTCCATTTGCTCCGAGTACTGCAATGGCCGCAATCTTCGATTTTTCAAAACGGCTGCCGTGAACTATATTTTCGTCAATATCTGAGATTTTAAATGACATAGAATCTTTATTTTGACAGCTCAACTACCATTTTTAGGGCCAGGGAGTTCAATGGCATCAAAATAAATGAATGAATGACCTTTAATTAACCCAAAACTTGTTTGACTGAATTCTGTTCTATTCTGTTCTATTGAAAATTTTATAAGTCACCGATTAGACATGAATCTGAACTTTGTGTCCATTCATCCTTTACAAATCAACCCATTGGTAGAATACTTTTCAGCTCCACTATTCAAAGGCCCACGAGCTTATGTCATGGCCCTGTGTCCGTCGGGTGTCGTCTGTCCGTGCGTGCGTTAGTGCGTGCATATGTGTGTTAACTTTTATTCCAAACATCTTCTCTGAAGCCACCTATCCAATTTTGACCAAACTTCACAAAAATGATCCTGTCCTGATCCTCTTCAGATATTCATAAAAGAATTTTATTTCTTTAACAATTCTGGTTGCCATGGTAACAAAACTGAAAAAAGATTGAAATCTTTGAAAATCTTCTCCAAATCCATAAGGCCTAGAGCTACCAAAATTGGCATGTAGCTTCCTCAAATGAACCTCTACTAAGTGTCTTAAAATTGTAGCCCTGGGAACGAAATTGGCCTCATCCCAGGGGTGTAAGTTTTACATGGGCATATCTCGTGAAAACTTTAAAAATCTTCTTGTTTCTAACCATAAGGCCTCGGGCTACCTAACTTTGCATGTAGCTTTACCTAGTGGGCCTCTACCAAGATAGCCCAAATTTGGCTCCCCTCTGGCAATTAAAAGCCACATGGGCTTTTATAAGAGATTTGCGGATAAAGGAGACGGGGATCGGACATCGAGGTTCGAAGTTTAGGTAGGGGTTATCTCAAACGTACTAAAACGTAGTCAGATAGGTCGGTTTCGCGAAATTTCACGTGGAGTTTTTGTACGCTTTTAATGAGAACAACTTATACATTGTTTTACTGGTCGAAAACTTATATGGCGCAGTTTTTCATTGAAAAAGAACTGCTACATGTGAAGGCCGGTACACACAATAAGATTTGTCTGAAATTAATCTCAGAGATTTTTGTATCATAATACGCTTCTGTACACACACAAATACAAATCTTATGATACTCTTCTAATCTATCGGGTTTCCTCGGCCAGAATTATGCTAATGTGTAGATCTAGTGCCAAAATGGTACTTACAGAGCAAGATGAAGTGATCATGGCATTATGCATGACAATCATTGCTATTGCATTGGAAAATTTGAAAGAAACCCTCCTTCTGATTGGCTAAACAAAACTGTTTGGCCAATCAGAAGTTGCGTTACTTAGAAATTTGGCAAATCTTGGAGAATCAGACAAAAAACCTTCTTAAGAATGGTTGATGAATACGGACTCAGTACGTGGAAAATATATTGTCTGCCATTTTTGTGTATCAGGAAGTGGCTTACTCAATGTGTATACACTTTTACAGCATAAACAAATCTACAGGTAACTCACCTTCCAGAAAATGCTAAGCTGTGATTGGATAATACTCCAATAATACAAATCTAATGAAGTAGAACATTGCTCTAGACCTACTACAGTTTCATGAAACCCCATAAAATATTACAATACATGTATATATTAGGAATGTGCAGACAGTAAGATTTGTCTCAGATACAAAAATATCTGAGATTAATCTCACTGTGTGTACCGAGCTTAAAATGGACTCTGCGGGTAAGTGAAAACTTCGATGAGAATTTAATACTTGCGTGCTTTTTTATGTTTGGTTATAGCTTACTGATTGTTGTTTTAATTCAGTAAGCGCACGTGCCTCTGATTGTAGCCCATTGAAAAGCAAATATTGGATGAACGGCACGCTTGTAACTCGTTCGGGTTTACCGTTCGTGAAAAAATTTACTCAGTTTCGGAGAATATGCATTTTCTCCATTGTATAATTTCAATTTTAGGAACATCGTTACAACAAAGGAAAATGCTGGTGAGGGTTAACAAGGAGGAGACGCTATTAAATTTACAAGCATACATGAATCACCCTGCTCGCCCGGGTAGCTCAGTGGTTAGCGTACCTGACTCGTGACCTGGTGGTTGTGATACCTGGTTGAGGCAAACTTTCTTTCCAGCAATTTTCGCCTCTCACCTCTGATGCGTGTGACAAAAGTAGTCAGTGACTTGGAAAGAAAGTTGTGTCAGTACTGGTGTGAGAAAGCCATGAAACGCATGCGTATGTGCACTGACCGCCGTGATATGACCTAAGCTGTTAAAACCGCATTAAACTGCATTACAAACAAACAATCAAACAAACATTAAGTTTTTGAAGAAATGCGAGCCAATTTGACCTTAGTGTCAGCAAAAGCCAGTCAGATGTACGAAACTGGTACACTGAAACAACTGAGGGACAGGATGTCTGGAAAATGAGTTTCTTAATGAAGAAAAGTCTGCGACAGGGCCTTTACATCTCAAACGTGCACAAGATGTATTTTATATGAATCACAAGTCACTCGCGTACGTTTCACGCCATTTGGCCAATCATCGAAATTGTTAGATGGTCTTCTTAATGGATCATCTTGTTAAGTTCTTCAGAACACAGTATATCCATCATATAATACTAGTATGCAAACGGATGTATCTGTACTTCTCTTACAACAGAACTTTATAAATGGTAAATCGTTAATTTTTTGGTCGGTAATCGGTAACTTTTTTGTCACTGTTGTGCGGCAGTAAGCGACATTATAGCGATGGAGAGACGCTTGGTGCCCGATCAAGCTCCCGCACCAGTACGTAGACAAAGGTCCCTACATGATTCGGTATCAAAACCTGCTTCGAGTTCGGAACCATCAGAAGTGCCTTCGTCTCGATCAGTGTCTGTAACATGCTGCTCTGCCAGACAAGGACCTATAGCAGAATCTTCCACAAGACGGGAGCCGGCAGCAGGTCTTTTCTCTAGACCTTAAACAGTTGCAAAGCCTCCATCTACATCGGAATCGGCCGTAAGACAACGAAGGAACGCTGTAACCAGGGGTGAAATACTGGCTAATGTATCTTCCGATGGTGATGTTCCTCAGAAGCCGACCGGAGCTCGTCAAAGAAAGAGACCTTTATCTGAGTTAATTAGAAATAACCAGTAAGCTTACAATAAGTACATTACAAAAATGATTCCAAAATTGGTGAGAATTCTCGGACTAAGTTCAAACTCCTCTGGTGAAAACTGAAATAAAACATGAATATTCAGTCGATAAGTTATTTGAATTATCACAAGTGATCAACCATCTGTTTTACTTGGCCTTGCATAATACATGAAAGCTTTGAGACAACCCCTCGTTGTAGCCCGAACCTCGACGTCCGTTCCCCATCTCCGTTCTTATCCGCAAATCTCTATTTGGAAAATTTTAACAATCTTCTCGTCCCTAACCATAAGACCCCGGGCTAAGTTTTTTGCAAGTATGTTTATCTTGTAAACCTCTACCAAGACTGCTCAAATTATAGCCCTGGGGTCAAAATTGGTCCCACTCTGGTAGTCACAAGTTTTTATAGGGCCCTACATATTGAAAACTTTTAAATTCTTCTTGTTCCTAAACATAAGACTTAGAGCTACCAAATCTTGCATGTATATTTATCTACTCAATATCTACCAAGCTCTACCAAGATTGCTCATATTATACTCCTAGGGTCAACATTAGCCCGTCACCAGAATTCACAACTTACATAGGTTTGTACTAGTGAAAACTTTAAAGGTCGTCTTGTTCCTGACCTTGACATACAGCTGTATTATTTTGTGAGTATTATCATCTAACAGATCTTTTCCAAAGTCATTCAAATTAACTCTTTCCTTATTTTAGAAGACACCAGAAGCTTTGGTTGACAGAACGTTCAGTCAAATCTCTGATCTACACTGTCCACTACTTTAATTTAGATTAAGGCCAAATTGTCTCTTCATCTTGCAGTGGAACCATATTTATAGCCAAGTGTAATTCGTTTACTTGGTAGTGAAAGGGTTAAAGCCCCTGGAGTCAAAATTGACCACACCCCATGTGTTATGAATACATGTGCCTATAGAGTGGAAATTCTAAAAATCTTGCTCCTGGACATAAATCCCAGGGCTACCAAATATGGATCACTTCTGCATTTGTTTAAAGTTTAGCCCTGGATCAAAATTAGCCATTTCTCAGGGGTCTCATGTTTTGCAGGGATTTTATATTGAGGAAACTTTGAAAATTTTCTTGTTTACATCCATACGGCCTAGACCTGTATAACTTGGCATGTGGCTTTACTTTGTAGACCTCTACCAGGAATCAAGTATTTATAGCTTTGCACGGGGGTCACAACTTTCACATTGGTTTTTGTAGAGAAAACTTCTTGTTCGAAACCGTTTGACCTAGAATTGTAATGTTTGGTATGCATTGTTTGTACTCATTAGCCAGCCGAGCTATACAGGGCCATCATGGCCCTCTAGTTTAAAACAGTCTGAGAGAAGAAGAAAATGCTCATAACAAGCGTTTTCTCCTTTTCTCTAAATGTTTTCTTCCTTTTCAGAAACAAGTGCCGAAATCTGAGCCACAGTTCAATTGTCATCTGCAAACGGTTACAATTAGAACAAGCCTAAAATTTTGTCAAGTACAGTATAGAGTTAATGACCAACATACTCTACATATATCTCTTCACATACCAACATCATCATCATCATCATCATCATCATCACCAAATTCATAATCATTCTTTGTGTCATCATTGTTCTGACATTTACTGCCACGCTAGTAAAGATCGGTGCTGAGTAAGTCCTTTGTTCTGCAAGAACATTGTGCAGATGAACAGCTTGTTTTACACTGAAAGATAACCATCTTAATGATGGCCTTTTGTGATGGAAGGGTATCTGCCATAGTTTGTTTCAGCTGGCCTTTGGCCTCCATGCATACTTAGCCGTTCAGTAGCGAACAATACTGGGGATCCTCCGTTGCAGTGCTGGTCTGTCCTCATACTCTGGGTTGTATATGAACTCTCAGGGCTTATTGTTTCTGAACTTCAAGAGCAGAAGGTAGCTTGTCACTTTATGCCACATGTTTGCAGAAGAGATGCCATTGCAGTTCCGAGATGGTCTTGATGTAGATGCCTTTGGGGGAGTAGGCTACACAGACAAAGCTAGCTAATGTGCCCGACACAGTTTCTGTCACGTCTGAGATATCATCAAGTCAAGCATTCTGACCATTTTTCATAAGTATTGGACCGAAAATGTGGCCTCTAGAGTGTACACAAGTTTTTTCTAATATCATGACAAACATTCTGAGCAATTTTCATGAATATTGGACCAAAAATGTGCCGCTAGGGCGTCTTTAAGGTTTCTCTAAAATTTGACCTGGTGACCTACTTTTTGACCAGATGTGACCCATTTTCAAATTAAGCCAAGATATTTTCATGACAAACATTAAGACTTACTTCCCTGAGCCTTGAAGCAAAAATGTGGCCTCTAGAGCGTACACAAGGTGAACGTTGCCGACGGACGATGGACCACGGACACAGCACGATCACAAAAGCTCAACTTGAGAAGTTTGTGCTAGGTTGAGCTAAAACACACCACTAGTATCAAACAAACGCAATCGACTTACAAATAGGGCACAGTAAACTTCTTAACTTTATAATATTCTATCGTAGGCTCTATAATAATCAGATCACGACGTAACCTTGTCTTCAGAGTAAGAGCTAAATATTGTCTAATAACCAATTTTTCTTTTAAATTTGGTTAATATTTGCAATAATTTCTCTAAACAATGCCTCAACATATCTGCAAGTGGTAGCATTGTATTCCCTGGCCCAGAAAAAAGTGGTTTAGCTGTCAAAATAAAAGCTCTGGGGTATTTAGTAGTTAAGATATTGACAAAAACTTTTTTCCTGGCAGCCATTTTGAAAAATCAAAGATGGCCGCCACATAGGACTGGCAGCAAATGGAAACATTATTTTTCTGATTCCTCACACTATAAGGTTTCCTAAAATGTACAACTTTCATACTCTGCAAAAAGTTCCGGCGAAGGTGAAAATTCTTACATAGTGAACCTGACTATTTCCAAAGATTTTTTTACAGACAAAGAAAACCCTTATAATTTTAGCCCTATTTAATTTGTCATCTCGAAAATGCCTTCAAATTAGATAAGTTTTTGTTGTATGTTTGTATTGGAGTTAAACATCCGTTTTAACAGATAGGGTCTTATCACGGCGGCCAGTGCACCAACGCATGTGTACCCTGGGTTTCTCACCCCAGCACTGACGCAACTTTCTTTCCAAGTCATTGGCTACTTCCTCACATGCTTCAGAGGTTAGAGGCGAAAATCGCGGGAAAGACAGCTTGCCGCGACCGGGTATCGAACCTGCAACCACCAAGTCACGAGTCATATACCCTGTCCACTTAGTTAATCGATCGGGCTTGGACAAATTTAAAATTTTGTCATCCAGAAAAGAGTAAACGGAAAACAGCTTGTCTTTGTTCAGGACATTTTACATGAACACCGATTCTGATAGCATCGTCGCCCGGCCGGGTAGCCCAGTTGTTAGCGTATCTGACTCGTGACCTGGTGGTTGCGGGTTCTATACCCGGTAGCGACAGACTTTCTTTGCGACGTTTTTTTTTTTCCTGTCACCTCTGAAGCATGTGATAAAAGTATAGTCAGTGGCCTGGAAAGAAGGTTACGTCAGTGCTGGTGTGAGAAAGCCAGGAAACACATGTGTAGGTGCACTGGCCGCCGTGATATTACCTAAGCTGTTACAACGAAGTTAAATTCCAATTTAAACAAACAAACAAAACTGATAAGATCGTCAAATTGCTGTCTTCATTTAGGCCTATCAAACAGTTTAAGAAGGTGGGAGTAATACAATACTATATCTCTTACTTCTAGCGGCAGGTTACCAGCCTTGTACCTATAATACAAGGTCGTCTTAGTCCGCTCGGACAGGGAACTCGCACTTCGCTCTAAAGTCGGAAGGGCTGTAGATCTTTCCGGAAATGACGTAGGATATTTTCGCGATAGATGCGGAACAAAGTTGCTGTCTATTTCGTCTCGAAGAAGATACTTCTTATAGAAATTAGCGGTATCTTCAAAGCTGTAATTCCAATTCACGTGACCCGGAAGTACACTAAATCGATCAACAGTCTTGTTACGGTTCAACTTTTCACTAAGTTTGTTTATTTGGCCGGTCTTCTGATTGTATGTAAAATACTCGCCAGTTTTCCAGGTTCGTATCAGCTGAAGAGTATTTTGGCTTGAACCGGATGTAGATTCCTTCGATGTTGCAATGAGGTCAAAAGTACCGTCTTTTATTTCTTTGAGTACTTCCTGTGTTTCCTTGGAAACCACGGGTTGCACATGTAATAAACCAGGACGCACTTCTTCTAACTTTTGATTAATGCCGTTGGGTTTATTTTGTGGAAGTTTCGGCTGTGAAATCCCGTTAGTGTCATAGATTAGGTTGAGGGTTCGAATCCCGAGGTCATCCGGAAATGAGATCCGAATGGTCCTATCGGTGACCACTGTGTTGTGTTTCAAGGACCCAGAGAGATGAACAATGCTTTTCCCGAGCTGTAACTGACCTCCGTTGTTTCTCGGCTTTTCTATATTAAGATCTGGTTATGAAAGTAGAGCATACATTTATTTACATATTACACAGTACAAAAAGTTAAGCAAAGACTTTTCTTTGCTATGAATATTCATGTGTAAATGTAAATTAAATGTCATTGCGATATCTTAATAAGTCTAGCCAACAGGTTTTCCGAATCAATTATTGTTTATACGCTAAAGCTAATTTTGTACTATGTTTCGTAACCGTATTTCATAAACCATGAAATATTTATCTCTAAACTACGAGTGTTGCAAAACTTTGTTTACAGGGTATATATTTGAATAATGCTCTGTGCACAGTACTTTTAATGCTTTTAATGCATCTGCAAAAAACATCGACCCAGGTCGGCCTGCGCAGTCCGTGCAGGCCTTGGTCACTTTTCGTTCGTGTTAAATTTTCTGCATGTCAAAGGACCGTTCTACATTATTATGAAGTCCGTTGCTTGACAAAATTGATGTAAATGAAAAATTCACTTTTTTTAACAATGAAGAAAAAGACAATTACTGGCGAGGTCATTTTTCATTATTCGTCTTCATGTTGAACCACAAAAGAAGTGCAATATTTATATTTTTATATTTCTTGTTTATAATACTTATTCTATTGTCAACTGTTAGGTGTAATCATTTCAGCGCCATAGATGAAAACAGGGGCTTTTGCGGAAAACATAGATCCAAGATCAGACTGCACAGAACGTGCAGTCTGATCTTGGATCTATGCTTTCCGCTTGTTTACACAAGTGTATGCTGTAAAATCTGTCTAACTGGATTGTATTTTCAGCTGTCAATTTGGGTCGAGTATAAGAGCCATACTCTGTAAAAAGTGGGCCTGAAGCATCTGTAAAAAGTATCGACCCTGGTAAGCCTGCGCAGTTTAACTTGGACAGAAACGTGTTACTATTGGTCAATTTTATGCATGTCAAATGAGCAGTCTACCTCATGACTCAATTGATTGTTTGACAAATTGATGTTATCGATGCATAATCATTATTCATATGATGACTAGCCTAGTATAATAAATAAAGGAAATGCAGAAAACCCCCTTTTCACGGAACCAAAGAAACAATATAAAAATTGTCTAAATAAATACAACATACCTATTTTCAAATCGGTCGTTCTCCTTATATTTCCCTCTGATAATTTAGGTAAAAGGAGAGACTTCCGTACCGTTGGAACGGTTGTCATAAAGCCCCTTGGTTGTTGGCATGGACACAAAATATATTTTTACATGTATATATAGGGTCTTTCTTAAAACCGCAGTGTTTCGGTCAAGGATTTTTCACGATAGATAAAACAAGATAAAGTCAGAGCAAATTGTAAAACTTTCTTGGCTCAACCAATCGAAACGTTTCGGTTCAACGTAAAACAATAGAACGACATTCCTCAATTGTTTTTATTTCAATTGACTTTTTCTTTCTTTTACTGGTTGTACAAGTGAATTGCCATAACTGACTAAGAACGCCTAAGATTGTCTTTGGATGAATAAGTCATTCACATGAAAAGAACATATGTAATTATTTACATACTATCAAAATTTAAACTCGAACAAATTGAATGGGTTTTGAAGACGACAAATTCTTTTCAGTTAAAAGTTCTGTCTTTTGATTGGTCCAAACATTGTGGGAAAAAAAGAAAATGCTAGTGAACATTATTTTTTCTTTTTCCAATAATGTTTTTGAACGCCTTTTAAACAGGGTCATAAAACCATGGGATATTTGGTAACTTAAGAGCAGTTGTGAAACAGATATTATCTCTTCCAAGGTTAGAGGTGTGTTTGTATAAAATATTCTTAATAATTCTATGAAAATTTGGTCTTTGAATCAGAGACAAGGATACTGGGAAAAGTGCAAGATACAGGACGAAACCCATCCTAAGCTTCGCCTTGTTCTTTAACGTGCTCGGTGTACAGCGTCGTCACAAGGGACCTCGGTTTGATGTCTCATTCGAAAGTCTATTAGAAGATTTAGACGGCCAGCCGTGACAATGAAATGACCGAAGACTTGACGTTTACAAGTCCTACACTCTACCACTTGAGCTATGTGGGCTGAACCAAGGTATTGATCAACGATAGCATACATTTTATATTGGTGTCATAAATGGGCCCGGAAATAGGCCCGCAAAATGGGCATGTCCTCATTTTTGACCAATCACAAATCACTGTTTATTCAGTCGAGACTGTTACCAAGAGGTATGTCAAGAGCCAGCTTATACAGCTACG
Source organism: Hippopus hippopus (assembly GCA_946811185.2). Lineage (NCBI taxonomy): Eukaryota > Metazoa > Mollusca > Bivalvia > Cardiida > Cardiidae > Hippopus > Hippopus hippopus. The sequence goes on along the minus strand of OX328110.1, from coordinate 25,422,793 downwards.
CCGAAAAAGAGAAATAGTAGTTCAGTTTAATTGAAAGTGTAAAGTTCTCAAAAATTTGGTTTAACACGAATGACGAGTGAGCGATGCTTTGTTAAAAGGGGGTTTGACGCATCTACAAACAGCATCGATTTAGGTCAGCCCGCGCAGTCGGCGCAGGCTGACATAAATTTCTGCTTTTGGTAAAATTTCTGCATGTCCAATGACAGTTCCGACTAAATATTTAGACGGTTGTTAGACAAAATGGATTTTCTGGATCCATAATTATATGATAATTTACTTGGTGTCATATAATATTGGTCTGCAACATGCGAAAAGGGGCTTTCGGACAATTGCGTAAAGTGTCGTCTCGGATCAGCCTGCGCAGTCCGCGCAGGCTAATCCGAGACGGCACTTTACGTCAACATTAGATATTGACCTACAGAAGACTTGCGTGAAACAAAAAATCACGCACGATCGGAAATTGTCGTCTCGGATCAGCCTACGCAGACTGCGCATGTTGATCCGGGACGACACTTTATGCAATTGTCCGAATTTCCCTTTTCTCGTGTTGCAGACCATATTACGGAGATACACTAAGCAGCCTTTTGCCAGAGCATAACTCACTTGTTTTCGGAAAAGAAATAATCTAAGAGGTTTGTTAGTGAGTGTCTTTACTAACCGTTACTCTTTACAAAACGGCAAACTTTAAAACTTTTCCCAAGTGAATGCATTTGCAGACGAATTACAAATTATTTGTGGTTCAAATGATGAAATTTGTTTTTTTGAAAAGGCGGGGATACTGTATGGGAAAATAGAGAAATGCTCGTAGTCAGTATTTTCTCCGTTTCCCACAATGATTTCTATAGCATTTTTCTGTGTCGCTACAGTTTGAAAATGTTTGATTGACTGATTGACTGATTGATATTTAACACCACTTTCAACATTGTTTCAGCTATATAGCGGCGGCCAGTGCACCTGTCCACGCTTTTCTAGAGTTTCTTTTACAAGTACTCCGCAGAATATTCTTTCCAAGTCGCTTGCTGCGTTCCCACGTAACCATAGTCTAAACAATGATCAGCCGTGAGAAAGTTATGAATCCTGTCGCAATGAATATCATTTATCCTCGGAAAGAAATTTGCCGAGCCGGGGATCGAACCAGCGCGCCCCTGTTCTCAAGTCCTGTACGCTATCTGAGCTACTAGGGCTTGGCTTGCTAATGTTTGGTAAAGGGATAGGTGCACAATATGGCTTGCAACATGCGAAAAAGGGCATTCGGACATCTGCGTAAAGTGTCGTCTCGGATCAGCCTGCGCAGTCCGCGCAGGCTAATCCGAGAAGGCACTTTACGGTTACATTAGATTTTGTCCTACAGTAGACTTGCGCAAAACAGAAAATTACATAAAAACGGAAAGTGTCGTTTCGGATTAGCTTGCGCGGACTGCGCAGGCTGATCCGAAACGACACTTTACGCAAATGTCCGAATGCCTCTTTTCGCGTGTTGCGGACCATATAATCAAAGGAACATTTTCAGTTGACCCTTTACCAAAAGACAAAATTTAAGACTAGTTTAAATTTAAAACATTTGAAGCCGACAAAATGAACGTGCCTCAAAAAATAATATTTGTTTTAGACAGAGAAGAAAACATATTGCGCAACGAAGAAAATGCTGGTTTCCAGCATTTTCTCCTTTTCCCACAATGTTTTCAATAGGCTTTTTCTACAGGGCCGTGATTGTGTAGTAAAGGGTCAAAATGCATTTAGTACATCTATTTTTCGAATTATCTCACACAGAAATAAGTAGACATTGTAAAATCAAGATCAGACTGCACGTTTTGTGCGATCTGACCTTGACCTTCATACTTAGCAAAAGTAATTTACAATTTTTCCAAACATTCTAGGCCGTAACTGATTAGATTCTATCCTTTTATCTCAAACAAACACAATGGACAGCGTAGATTCAAGTGCAGACCTGCACTGATCTTTATTTACACTGACAGCAAGAGATATTTGTCGCCGTGATATGACTGAAATAATGTTGAAAGCGGCGTAAAATATCATTCAATCAAAACAAGTACTTTAAACTGAATTTTATCCTCTTACTGTATAACTGGAAATTTTTCTCCCTCGTGGAAAGTTTTGCAATCTCGCGAATTTGTAAAATTCGCAAAAACTTTTCAGGTCGCATAGCTTACAACAATTATACCAAGAAATAACAAGTGTCTTGAATTCGCAAACATTTCCGTACGCAAAATGTCCGTAATCGGTAATTCGCAAATTTTTTTGCCACGCGTATATTTCCACGTATACAGTATTTTATACAATGAGAACAGACAGTGTAAATTCAAGATTAGATTTCACAGTCTATGTAGTCTGATCTTGATCTACACCATTTGCAAAAGCAACCTTACGCCGCACAAAACACTCTAAGTCTTAACTGATCAATTTACTCTTTTTTACTCTTTCACTCTTATCTCAAACTAGAAGAACAAAAAAGTAGACTTAAGACCAGACTGCACGTTCTGCGCATTCTGATCTTGATCTAAACTGTCTACAAGTCTTAATCGATCAATTTTTAACCTCACATCATATCTCACACACACAACACACACACACAAAAAAGAGCGGACAGTGTAGATTAAAGATCAGACTACACGTTCTGTTCTGTCTGATCTTGATCTACACCGCCTGCAAGAGAAGCCGGCAAGCATTGTAAGTCGTAACTGATCATGACTTAGATATAAAAAACTTCTGTCACTTACTTCACCAAACGACAAAATTTTAGACATTGAAAGCATTTGCTGGGACCCAATTCAGTGAAGCCCGCATTATCACTTCAACCTTTGAAACGGTATAAAACATCGTGGGGAAAGGAGAAAATGCTGGTTACCAACATTTTCTCTTTTCCCCACAATGTTTATAAAGACTTTTTCCTAGGGGTCGCTAGAACTCTGGATTGTGTGGTAAAGGGTTCACCTTCTTCCTGTTATTCTACTTGATGTATAACAAGATGTTTTTAAGATACCATTTGAAATTGCCTTCTAAGAAAAACTCCTTGACCTAAATTAATCCATTAACTGACCGCAATTTTATTTTTGAACCCTTTTCCAAACATTTCGGGGTTTTAAAGACCCTGACAGAATTGGCTTATGAAAGCGTTGTGGGAAAAGGAGAAAATGATGGTGAACGGCATTTCTCCGTTTCCAAAACTTTGTTTTCTACCATTCTAAAGACAGTAATAACTTTTGTGAGTAATACGCAATTTGTCGTCTGCAAATACTTTCATATTGGTCAAGTCTCCTTTTTATTCCTTTGGTAATGAGCTAGCCAGCTTGAAATCATTTACAGACAAATAAAAAATGTTTAAATGGCAGGATTTGTCTTTTAAATGGCAGAAAACAGTGTGGATTAAGGAGAAAATTCTTGTCAGCAGCCTTTTCTCCTTTTCCCCGCAATGTTTTGAAAAGCCCTCATCTTTAAGATGTAAAGTACAGGGTTATTTAATACAAAGTTAAAGCCACATAGGACGACCTTGACATTGCAAGGGATACCTAGCATTTTAGACGTGTACTGGGCTTAAAGCCAAGGGTCGCCGGTTCAATTCCCAAAACTCGGCTAATTTATTCCCAAAGATTGATGAAAGTCATTGCGACTGGATTCATTCCTCTCTCGCCGCTGGTCATATTTTGAACAACGGTTAGGAAGGAAATCAGCCAGTGGAAGAATATTGCGCCTACTACTGGTAAAAGAAACTTCGGGAAAGCATGAATATGTACACTGGCCACCGCGGTATAATTGAGGTAAAGTGGAAAACGGAGTTTAACATCAATCAAAGAAACAAACAAACAACACAATTCCTTTAGGCATACGAAATCTATTCAATAAATAGAATGAAAATTTCCTTCCGAAAGTAAAAATCCACATTGTTCAGATTTGAAAGACGCTTTTATCGGAAAAGTATCACCCATCGGACAGTGTAGATCCAAGATCAGACTATATTTTTCTCCGTCTAATCTTCACCTAGGCTGTTCACAAAAAGTGCTCCGAATCTCGTTCAGCAGCCTACGTGCTAAGTACGCAATAAAGGCTGAACTCTTTTAAACATTTACAAAAAAGTCCAAGGTTTTGAACGACGCAAAGTAGAAAGCTTTTGAAAACATTGTGGGAAAAGGAGAAAATGCTGGTAACCAGCATTTTCTCCTTTTTCCACAGTGTTTTCTTTCCTTCACAGTCAAATAGATCTATCATCATGTTATTCACACTTGATTTGTTGTCTGCAAATGCTTCCGGAATGGAAAAGCCATTTTTTTTTCTGTTTTCGTTTGGTAAAGAGTTAACACATGATTTTTCTGTTTTCACAAACATGGGGATAACAGCTTTTGAAGCCTTATATGGAAATTGAGGGGGAATATACTAGTAACCAGCATTTTCTCCTTTTTCCACTATGTCTTCACCCTTTTCAAACCGCTGTTAATTTGTAGTTTTTATGCGCTTTGCATATGGACGGGTCTATTATTGCGAATGAAGAAAGTTTTGTTAAGTATACATAAATATAAAATATCTTCCGCAATCCAGTCAATGTGGGAAGTTCTCTTTTTAATACAAGTCGCTTTTATAGTTGTACGGTGTGAACTTAATCTCTTGCCGCCAAGTATAATTCAACACGCACTTGCGGACAGTCTAGATCCAAGATCATACTGCACAGAACGTGCAGTCTGATCTTGGATCTACACTGTCCTAGAAACTGAATGATCTTCTGTCAATATCTCCGTAGATTTCCAATATTTGATTCTTTTTAATGGAACACCTGAAACGAGCAAACTTGCTGAAATTATCTTTTTCATTTATTTGGTGCGGTATAGATTCTGAAATGTGATGTGTTCTGACAAGTTCTTAAATGGCGATTTCTAGGAAATCATTTTTGATGGGGTTTAGACTCTTGTGTTGTTTCCTTGGACACTTAAAAATTGAGGACGGAAGTAACTATCTATGGAGCTCATTTTGTTTTGTCACAGTATGAAATATTCCGAACGCTGCAGGTCATGGAACGTGAGAAGGATTTAGACAAAAAATATCCGTGAAACTATTAAAGGGTAGACGATTTGATCATTGTTTTCGATGTATGTTGATGTTTAAATTTTTAATCGCAAACTAATGGATGAGAAGCGAAGTTCTGATTAAAAAACGTGATTTGATCGAGAAATGAGACAAATAAAAAAAAAAAGACTTACTTATAATAACTCGAACATGGTGACACAGACCAGTTTACAGAAAACATTCTGGCAGATAAAAAGGGATTGAAAGTGAAATAGTGAAATGCCTACCATGTTAGAAAAGGTAGTTTGAACGTAATTAAAAAAAAAAAAAAAAAAATAGCTGTTGCATTCGTAAAAAAAAAAACCTTAAAGCTGCCACAAGACAGAAAGGATGGAAATGCATAACTCTGTTTCAGGAAATGTGGTACCAACCGCTTCTCTAGCTCACATCAGTGTTCCTGATGACTATTCGATATACGACTACAGTGATTATTACTATTATGACGAGAACGGATCTTATACCGGTATTTCTAATCATAACTTCACTGAAGAGTATGCAGAATTCTTCAAAAATAGCTATTTCATTATTGTGTATCCTTTTGAAGTAACCATCCTTGGATACATTTTACCAGTTTTAATTATTCTAACAATGCTGACGAACGCTCTTGTAGTGAGCGTATTCATGTCGAGCAAACATCGTATGAAGGCGACAAATTTGCTGTTTGTAAGCATTGCAGTTTCTGACACTTTAACAGGTCTGGTATTGCTTCCAAATTCCGTTTACATATACTCCAATCAGCGCCAAATACTGTCGAGGGGTTGGTGTGATTTCTCCATGATCATGCGATACTATGTCTCTAGAGTATTCCACACCGCCTCCATCTGGCAAACCGTGCTTCTTGGTTTCCAGAGGTTCCTGTGTGTATGTTATCCATTTAAATCTGGTCAAGTCTGCACATTTCGAAACACAATCATTGTAATCGGATGCATCTATTTCTTTGCAATGTCACTTCATTCATTTCATTTGACAAACAAAAAGGCCTTGGAACGTCGGTGTGTATGGGAGGTAGAAGACCCTTGCAAGGAGAGCTGTATCTACATGTGGTTTTGTACGATTTTACAACATATGTTACCAGTTATAGTCCTGTGTTACCTAACCGGTCGGACAATCTATTCCCTTAAGAAGACAACTAGACGGGTCTCCGTGTCTAGTCTGAAATCCATGATGCAGAGAACTTCGCGAGACAAGCTGATATCCTTGACCACCGTTTGTATCGTTGTCGTTTTCCTTGTTCCGGAATTACCAAATGGTATATACAAACTGTTGCTTTTGTCTCTGATGCATGTATCTAACAGTAACCTGCACGTTGAGAGAAACCGTTTGGTGTTTGCCATCTATGAAATATTTCTCTTGATCAGCTTCCATCTTAATATCTGGATTTATTCAATCATGATGAGGGATTTCCGGCAACGACTCATCTCGATTGTGACTCTCGGCTATTTCCGTAAAAAGATCAAGCGGGAACGAGGCTCGTCTGTGTCAACTTTGTCAAGGCAAGGAACCATCAAGTCTGTGCTGTCAAGAACAAGCTCGGATGCTAGCTCTAAACGTCATATCCTACTCAGGCAAGTTAGCTTGCCGTCGACAACATCAGAAATTAACAGTATTCAAGTCACAGCAACGCCAAGAAATTGCGAGCGAGTTGAGCTACATCGAAATATTTCGAGCATTTCAAACGGCACAGAAACTCCCATGCTCACTCAATCATCCATTGACGAGGAACAAGCCGGTAATCCACCCTATACTCCAATGATATCAATGGATTCTGCATACGTTAGTGGGGATATAATCGAAGATGATGTATTTCTATAAGGAAAATAGATTCTGATGGTTAAATACTGCGCATATGTTTTGTCACGGATGTTAAATCTCACGATGTGTCTATGTATTTTTCGCACAAACGGTAACGCTAACAGGGCACCTATACAAGTGGCACTTTCTTCGAGTAGGATAGGTTGCGAGAAAAAATGGATCTGCGAACTGTCACCGTGAAATAAATAGAGTTCTACTGATACAGCGTTACACATCAACCAACCAAACAAGGGCAGAAAATTTCAAGCTGTAGCAGTATTGTAATTTCAGCTTTCAATAACATTGTCGGAAGCGGAGCAATTTCTCCTTTTCTCATCATGTCTACTGAGCTTTTATCCTTTTTTTTCACCTACATATAATGAAGGGGTAGGTAGGATTTTGAGGTGTATAGGCAATGGTCAAGTAGAGGGCCTACTACAGATGATTGGCCTAGAAAGAACAATGAAGTGCTAAGATAAAAACTATTCAGGATTACAGTGATTTATGAAAAGAATGAAGCACGTTAATATATTTATATGGTAGTGAAAAACCAGGACAGCAACCACCGCGCTAGCATTCAGGAATAGCTATTATCAAACTATTTCTCCCTTTCCCAGAATGTTTTCTATTCTGAAATTAGGTACCCCTTGTATAGGGTTTGGGTTAAAATATTTTTGAAAAAGAAGCCATTTCTAATACAGGCATTGACAACTACTAAGTGAAGGGGACAAAGTGGCACTATTTAAAACATCAAGGTCAAAACCGAAGATGAGTCAATATGCTTTTGAAAGCAAATTGTAAAAAAAAGCATGTTACTTGTATGAGCAATGGCTTCTTTTATCACAATGGTATTTATTCGAACTATTTCAAGTGGCATGCCTCAAATCCAAAACAGAACGGGAGCAGAACTTCTAACCATATTTCTTCCTCAGAGTTGAATACGAGATCCTTTGAAAACATTGCGGACAAAATAAGCCACTGTCCATGTGGGCAATAGCTCCTTTTTTCACTGTATATGCCAATTTTGTTTTTAAAAAAGATGTTCGACTGTATTATTACAAATGTTGATATTTAGTTGTTCCTCATTAGGCTATTGGTCAATTCTTTTTTCTTTTTTTTTCGGAGTCAGTCCTAATGATGAGCTGTGTATATGGAAAGTTAAAACAAGAAATATCTTTAAAAAAGGCTAGACGGCGTATGAGGCACTGGGATATGAATATTTGAATTCATTTGTAGTATAATACGAAGAGAAATGATGAAAACAGCACTGAAAGTAGTCTCATTTAAATTAATCTGTATATGGTTGAAATCAGAATTTCAATAAGATTAAAGAATGAGGGTGCTGTCGTAATGAACGTAAGTAATTCTCGTGTTTAACGTAAAATGAGCGTCCCTATTCTGCAATGTTTCGGAATATCTTTTGTTCTGTTTTTTTTTTTATTAATGAATCATGTTTAAATAAAGGTCTGTTTAGATCATAAGATGAAATCTTTAAAAAGAAAACAAAGTAGATTTGCATTTTTTTTTTTGTACAAAAATGATGCACTTTTCAAACATCAACGATTTGTCTTTATCAGAAGGCGGGGTTTTATCACCCGTGTCAATGCTTGACCACACCCACCTACTCTTACCAGGAGTAATTTAGTAGAAACCCAGTTTCTTCGCTAAGGTAGCAGTACACGGTTGTCAGCTAAACTCGTCTCGGTCCGCCATACGCCGAACTGAACTTCCTCAAACAAAAGTCTATATAATCAGCCTGAAATTATAAAGAGCACTTAAATACAACAGCACAATCCTAATTCTTTAGATTTTATCAATAAATCATGTTCAGCTTGTGAAATAGTGATATTAATGATCAATATAAGCAAGTGGCATGGTCGGAAAAAAACTGACAAAATATGCTATTTTAGCCTATATTCCAAAATTCACAAAATGCAAACCCAGGAAGCTAGCCTGAAAATGCCAAGCTAAATTGAAACTCGAAACAACACATAATCTGGGGATAAAATCCGAAATAGCACGTTACCATGCCGTTTTTTCGCAATCTGACCCTACCCTTGTTTTCGCGGCTAAAAACATCCGCTAGCTCCATGACCCCTCCCTTTCGCATTTGGGGTCAAAACTATGGAACAAAGAAGGAAAGGTCATGACCTCCTGTTTCACAGACAAACCAAATGCTTCTTTTTCTTAATCTAACACAATTCATGGGTGTAATAGCTACTCTTCTTATCAAAATTGCATTAAAAACCTACCTTACTCACTTATTTCTAATTTTCACCATGGCCAATTCGAAGCAAACTATTTACATGTGCCTAACAACGCGATAAAACTGATTGTTCCCCTAAGCAGGCATAGTTATTTGCGTTGCGAATTAAATCACCAAATTCAAGACATAACATCTTTTTCCATGGTGACAAACCTGTAGACTCATCGATTTCATTCAAAGCATTTGCTGACGACAAGTTTATTGCGATGGAAGGAATGGGAATTGTCTTCGAAACGCTTAAAATTAATGTGAGAACAGGGAAAAGGAAAAGTCTGTTTAAGAGATGAGTTTGAAGCATATTTTGTTACTATTAGGATAATAACCTCCCTTTAATAAATGCAAATGAGATAGGCTTTGCAAAATGTTGGGTTGCGTGTGTAGGTATATCATTTGAGGTTAAAGCATTTGAGCCGTGCTCTGTGAAAAGGGGCTTGATGCATCTGTAAAAAGTATCGACCCATGTCCGCCTACCCTGTACGAACAGGCTGATATGGGTCGAAACTTTTTGCTGTTGGTCAATTTTCTGTATGTCAAAGTACAAGTCTGCCTCATGATTCAGTCGATTTTTAAACAAAATATATGAGCCATGCTCTGTGAAAACGGGGTTTAATGCATCTGCGAAAAGTATCGACTCCGGTGGGCCGAAACTTTTCGCTATTCGTCAATTTTCTGTATGTAAAAGGACCAGTTTACCCCATGATTAAGTCGGTAGTTTAAAAAAAATGTGGCTGTTATGAATTCATGATCATGTGATGGCTTGCTTGGTACCATGGATCACGGAGATGCATTAAGACCCCTTTTGCCAGAGCATGGCTCATATTTTATCGACCCCTTATTATGTGATGTCTTCCTTGGTATTATGCATCACAAAGATGCGTTAGACCTCCTTTTCACAGAGCATGGTTAGTTTATATTGAAATGTGGAATGCATACAAGTCTGCCTGGAACCACATCCAGGCACCTTTGTCCTGCTTGTCTAGTTCGTCTCATTCGCTCGTTGTAGCGACCATCTTGTTCGTAAAAGTTTATGTCATGCCAGTTGACCCAACCTTTTTTTCATGTCTTAACTTTGTTACGGGAGACCACTCCTTCATGCATGGCTTCGTCCTGATTTAAATACAATACCTAACAACTGAGTTAGGGAGATATCTCTGTAGCTCAGTAGTTATGGTATTGGTCTTTTAAACCTCGAAAAACGAGGATCTTGTCCGCCGTGGGTTCGAATCCCGCCAGATGCGATTTGTATTTCAGCCATGCATTTATTCATTTCTTTCTTTGTTACGGACTTTGTAAGATGGGGGCTCGTCCGGGATTGGCCATTGAGCCAGTAATCCCATTGGTTGTCCAAAAACGGACATTTGTTGTCTAAATAATAGACTTACTGCCTAATAAGGCTTTGAGTCATCAACAAATGATGACTTTAAGAGGGGGTGTGTTACGGGAGACCACTCCTTCATGTAAATACAAATGCGTTAGGGAGATATCTCTGTAGCTCAGTGGTTATGGTATTGGTCTTTTAAACCTCGAAAAACAAGGATCTTGTCCGCTGTGGGTTCGAATCCCGCCAGATGCGGTTTGTATTTCAGCCATGCATTTATTCATTTGTTTCTTTGTTACGGACTTTGTTCATAAGAACTTATACTTGGTACCATGTCTCAGATGTGAAAAACCACATTTCATTGCCTTTTTTAGAGACATGCTCACATTATGTCTTTACTTTTATTATGGCCTGGTGGCCTCTGACCCTGAATTCATTTGTTTGATGTTTAATGTCTTTTACAATATTGTCTTAATTATAATGCGATGGTCAGTGTAATTTTCCATGCCTTTCTAGATTTGCTTTATACCAGGTCTTCCCGAAATATTATTTCCAAGCCACTGACTACTTTCCTACATAAGAATCGTCGAAACAATGACCAGCGGTGAGAGATGAAAATGAATCCTGTCCCAATACTGACGGAATCAGTCCTAGGAAAGAAACTGGCCTACACGAGGAATCGAACCAGCAACCCGCTGCTTTCGAGCCCTGTACGATAATGACTCAGCTACAGGGCTAGGTCCCTGATCAGAGTGTGAAAAGTGCTCGGATGAGGTTAAGAGTTGGGGTTAAAGCACCTCTATACGAGTCATGCTAAATGAAAAGGGGGTTAGTGTATCTGCAAAAATATATCGACTCAGGTCAGTTTGTGCAGTCGGCCCAGGCTTACCTGGGTCAAACGTTTTGCTAGCGGTCATATATCTGCATGTCAAAAGACCATTCTACTTCATGATTCTGTCGCTTGTTATACAAAATGGGTTTTATGGGTCCAGAACTATTTGACGACTTGCTTGATATCATGCATTACAGATATGCATTAAGTCGTCTCGGATCAGCCTGCGCAGTCCGCGCAGGCTAATCCGAGACGGCACTTTACGACTACATTAGATTTTCTGCAACAGTAGACTTGCACAAAACAGAAAATCACATAAAAACGGAAAGTGTCGTTTCGGATTAGCCTGCGCGGACTGCGCAGGCTGATCCGAGACGACACTTTACGCAAATGTCCGAATGCCCCTTCTTGCGTGTTGCAAGCCAATTATAATGTTGGATGACCCCATCTCCAGTCATATCTTTACCGTTCACTAGACAGTCCCATGTTTCAACGATCCTGAGTTTGTTTGTTTGTTTATTTGTAAGGTGTTTGACACCCTTCTCAAAATTATTTCACTTCTAAGATCTCGGCGGCAAATGCACCTATCCTTACTTGCCTGGAGTTTTATTTAGCAGCACATGGGGCAATATTCTTTCGAAACCACTGGCTGCTTTTCCATACAACCATGGTCGAAACAATTATCAGCCTGAGAGGAATGAAACCAGTCGCAATGACTATCATCAATTCTCGGAAATAAATTGACCGAACTGGGAAATCGAACCAGCGATCCCCTGACCTTATTTTTTTTCCTTTTCCCACGATATTTCTACCAAGTAAAAGACAAATCCTTTCATTTGAGCCAGTATTTTCTCCTTGACTACCAGGTTTCTAAATTCTTTCGAAGGCAAATCCCATCCTTTGAACCACATTTAGTTTGCAATCTGCAAATGCTTTAAAATATAATTATGTACCGGTCTAAAATTTTGTCGTCAGATAAAGAGATAACTTAAACGTTGTATCCATCTCTCATGTGTTAATGGACCAGGGTTCGTATATGCCAACCATTCTTATTTTTTTGTTAGTCTAATTCTAGGTTTCGAAAGTAAAGCAACTTCTGATTGATAAAACCATCTGGTTAAGCCAATCAGAAATCGTCATGCTCTTTAATTTAGAAAAATATTTAGAATAAGACTAAGAGGCCTGCAACACGCGAAAAGGGGCATTCGGACATTTGCGTAACGTGTCGTCTCGGATCAACCTGCATCAGATTAGATTTTGTGCTACAGTAGACTTGTGCAAAACAGAAAATTACATAAAAACGGAAAGTGTCGTTTCGGATCAGTCTGCGAGAAATGCGCAGGCTAATCCGAGACGACACTTTACGCAAATGTCCGAATAGCCCTTTTCGCGTGTTGCAGGCCAAGAATAATACTGAGAATAGTCTGTGAAAATGGACCAAGAGATGTCATAGTCATATTTTGTATTATAAGTAATCATCCATCATCACCATCGCCGGATCCGGTGGCTCAGTTACTAACGTACATGACTTTGAATCAGGGGTTCGCTTGTCCGAGGATTGATGATAGTCATTACGACAAAAGTCAGGGGGTGTTGTTGCACATTTGCACTGATTTCTTCTCTCTCTTGTTTTATTTTAGTGTGTTTTTTTTAGCAGTTGCACTATCGATTGAAATCAAGAAGATTTTATCAAAGACATTCTGAATCATTAGCAGTTATGAATATCAATGAGTCATATATTGAGTTATATAACTATGTATGTATTTTGTCATATTGTTTGTAGAAAGCTTTGCAGGACTTACCGGTGCATATAAAGTAGTATTAAAATATTAGTGTGTTCATAATTGATTGATTGATTGATTGTATGGTGTTTCACGCCGTTTTTAACATTATTTCAGTTATATCGCGGCAGCCAGTGCACCTATCCATGCTTTCCTGGAGTCTCTTTTACAAGTACTCCGCACAATTTTCTTTCCAGGCCACTGCCTGCTTTCCCACATAATCATCGTCGAAAAGTGTGTTCATAAGCAAACAGCTAAAGATTGGTTATTAAAATATGTATGTGTTTATAAGCAAACAGCTAAAGATTGGTTATTAAAATATGTATGCTGATACATTGTATATTATTTTAATGGAACCTTTTGTCACAATGTTTTCATAAGTTTCCCCCCAAAGGAGCCTTTAGATAAAGTCTTATCTTTTGTCACATTTTTTTAAGCGTTCATTTGTGTGAGTATTTCAAATGTCAATTGCAACATTCGGTTTATAAATGAGGTTTGTGTATAGTGTTTATGTGTTGATGTAGATTTATTGATTTAGTGATGTCTTCTATCAATTCTTTTTTTCTCAAAACTACAAAGTGCAGAAGTGGACACGGTTTTATTCTAAGAGTAGTGGTTTATAGGGTTAATCATTAGTATAATACTTGGCTAACTTTTCATGTGATTTTATCTTTCGTCACAATGTTTTCAAAAGGTTTAAGATGGACATTGTTCTGACAATATGTCTATGTCGAAAGCAGCCAGTATCTTTGGAACAATACTATTCAACGTAATGGTGGCAGAAATTCCAGACATGGGTCAAGACATTGTCTTTCGTCACAATGTTTTCAAAAGGTTTAAGATGGACATTGTTTTGACAATATGTCTATGTCGAAAGCAGCCAGTATCTTGGGAACAATACTATTCAACGTAATGGTGGCAGAAATTCCAGACATGGGTCAAGACATTGTCAAAAGATATTCATTCTGTGCTAACCTTTGGTGTATTAAAAACTTCTGTCAATGTTTTCAAAATCCGTCAACTTCCTGAGAATTATAACGATGCTAACACATAAATGGTTTTATAAACACTGTCACCAGATATAATGTTTTTTCTTTATCTTATCTAATCTTTGGGTGTATTACAAACTTCTGTCACAATGTTTTTTAAAGCTGTCATTTACGTGAGTATTACATCCATGCTGATACGTTGATAGGTCTATAAACTTTTTTAAAGCCATCAACTACCTGCGTATTATAACTATGTTGGTTACACATTAATGGGTTCATAACTTTTGTCACAATGTTTTTTAAAGCCGTCAACTATCCACGTATTATAACCATGCTGACGCATTAATAGGTTTACAAACGTTTGCCACGATGTTTTCAAAGCCGTCAACGATCAACCATGCTGAACTCGAATTTCATGTGAAAATAAACAACTACAGCAAAAAAAAGTAAACTAAACTATAATTTTCTTTATTATAAATACGTCATTCATTGTACAAAAAATTGTATATTATGTAATTGTATATGGGCCAGAGGCCTAAATACGTGAATAAACATATTGGTATTGGTAGTCATGCTCTGTGAAAAGGAGGCTTAATGCATTTGCAAAAAAAGTATGGACCAAGGTTAGCCTGCGAATCCACGCAGGCTGACCTTGGTCGAACCTTTTTGCTTTTGGTAAATTTTCTGCATTTCAAAGGACTAGTGCACAACATCATACAGTCAGTTGTTAGACAAAATGGAATTTCATGGATCCATAATTATGTGATAACTTGCTTGGTATAATGCATCGCGGAGATGCATTGAGCCTCCTTTTGCCAGTGTATGGCTTAAAATTAAATGATGTATACGCACGATTTCAAAATTTAAATATTACCCATAGATAATTGTTTCTTTACAAAAACAAATACAGGGTGTCCGGAAAGTAAGGTAACAATATTGTACATTTATAATATGGCTTTAAATTTCAGATGAAGGGATAAAAATCTATATACGTGTACATAAAATATTTAAGCTTTTATGTCTGATAATTTGATTCAATTTTCATTAAATTACGAACTATAATACAGATTTCAAATCAAAAGTACATTTCTAGTTATTGACGTTTTCTCACTTCCTGCTGTCTGTTTCGTGTTGGTAAACAAGATATGCAGTTTTAGGAAAAAATGATAACCACACTGTTTTACAGAGAGACCACTGCACAGTAAAAACTAAAGTGTATGGTGTGCAGTGTTGTGTCACAGTATTATTGGGCTACATGTCTTTAACGACACAATTAATTCCAAGCGCTAGCTAGTGCTTTTGAAAAACAAATTTGTTCCCACGCTTGAAAATAAGTCCTCTACATTGCAAGACATATGGTTTATGCAGGGTGGTGCTATGCCAGACACATCTAATTCGGTGATAGACTTTTTATAACGATATTTTCGGTGATAGGTTAATATCAAGACGATATCCGGAGGTAAAAACATTGCGACATATATTGCCCTGCGCACAGTCCTGACCTGAACCTATGCGACCTCTTTCTTTGGGGTTCGTTGAAGTCAAAGGTCTACAGCCCCATGCCAGACAGCTCACACATATTGTTAAAGGACATTAAACGTGAAATCAAGAAGATTAATATTGGAATGTGAGCTAGGGTAATTGACAATTTCATCGTGCGTGTTCGGCATGGAAACAGCATGAAAGGCTGTCACATTGAAAAAGTCCTTTATTAACTTAAATAACGCCAATGACCAATAGGTACTTCTGATTTAAAATCTGTGTAAAAGTGCTTAATGTAATGGAAATTGAATGAAATCATCACACACTCAAAAATACCTTACAAATTGCATATACTTGTATATAGATTTTTCTCTTTTTATCCGAAACTAAAAGCCATATTATAATATTACACAAAAGTGTTACCTTACTTTCCGGACACCCTGTATATACCATTATATTTTAGACAATTATTTGGATTTTTTCCAGGTTCATTTGTCTTTTAATTTATCTTATTTTGTATTTAAATATTGACTCATTAAATCATTTTCTTCCCCAGTTGAGTTGACGTACTAGATTGAATGCTGGTAAATAACTTTCGATAAATTATTTCTTCAAAAAATTCTTAAATAAATTGTGAATCAACATTTTCGTCAAAAGCAATTGATTTCCTCGAAAATGATATTTATACAGTCTTCTTGAAAAGTCAAATTTACACAGTCCCCCCACCCCCTCCTTTTTCTTAATTGCTATGAAGGCACAGGTTAGACGTTTATTTAGAATTAACACAAATTTCATATTCATTAGCCGAACTTTAAAACGTTGGAGTAATTGATATCTGTATTTCAGCATGTTCAATCATGAAACTGAAAGTCGGTCACAGATGATATGCCACCCTGTATATTACCACCTATTCTCCCTTCCCCTCCAAGCGCCACCCCCTCCCATTTTCAACCTTTTAATATCCCTTTAATTATGTATAGAAAATCAGAGAAACCAATTAAGCTGTCTTTTTGAAAAAAAAAAAAAATCATTTCGCCAACTTTTACGCAAAACTTGGAGCAAGGATTTATGCGATATATATATATATATTTTTTTTTTTGATATCGGTATGCCACGCCAAAAACCTCCCGTACTGCCCTGCTTGTAAAATTACAGGCACAATTCATATCTGTATGATTCTGTGTATGTGACTGGCTATAACCTTTTTTTTTTATTATAAGTGATTGAGATTTGGGTTATTCAATGGTTAAGTCTAGTCAACTTTTTTTTTTATTACTCATACAGAAAAGTAATGGCAGCGAATTCCTAGATTTTTTTTCTTCTGGCCAGTTTTTCCCCAACTGAACAAATTCGATTTGGTAATCTATTAACTCTTAACCTGCTAAGTATCTAAAACGAAACTTTCAAGTCGATAGTAAAAACCTAAATATTGCTAATTCAAAATTATTATTGGGGAAAATATCTCATTATCGGGCAGTGCAGATCCAAGATCAGACTGCATGTTCTGTGCAGTCTGATCTTCATCTACAAGATCAAAGGTCCTTCAGTCGCCCTTAGCAGCATAGTGGTTAAATCTTTTTGTATCATCAAATTTTAAATCAAATATCCGGTAGTCATTTCCCCCCCTGCTCCATACATTGTTTGAGTTATATCGCGGCAGCCAGTGTAGCTATGTCTGTGTTTTTTTTTGTTTGTTTGTTTTCCTCCCATTACTTTGCAAAATATTTTCTCCCTGCCATTTGTTGCTTTACCTCATAACCATCGTCGAAAAAGTGATCAGTGGTGACAGAGAAATGAATCCTGTCACAAAGTTTATCATCAATCTTTGGGAAGAAATTCGCAGAGCTTGGGATTCAAACCAGCTCGTCCATGGTTTCAAGTCCTGAACACTTCCAAGTGCACTAGAGGGTCTCGGTCCATGGCAAAGAATTTGCCGTCGTACCATTAGAACCGGGTCCGGTAAACCACTCAGTAAAATACAGGGCATCAAACGAAGGAGTCGCTGGGTTTAATACTCATCTTGGCCAAATTCTGTCCGAGGACTCATGATAGCAGTTGGAAAAAGATTAATTCCTTGCTCATCGCTGAGCATTGATGTTGATGCGGAAAAGCAGCTAGTGGCTTTTGAAGTTTAAAGAAACTCGATAAAAGCTTGTTGCAGTGATATAACTGAAATAATTTCAACAACGGCTTTAAGGCAAGGCACGAATAATGCTACTAGTACTTGGTCGAAAAAAGTATTTCATTGAATTGATAGATAGAAATAAAGAAATAGTTTTACTTATTATGAGTTTTAAATTCATTTGAAATCATCATTCTTATATTTATTATTTTGCAAATTTCTACTGAAGGGAGATAATCCATCACTGTTTTTTTTTTTTGCATTGATGACAGAGTAATTGTAACGTTATTTTTATAAAAAAAAAAAAGATTTAAAGAAAGCCAAAACGGTGGTTCGGTTAAAGGCACACGATCGGCCAAAGGTAAACAGTTGGGGAGTTAAAAACAAACAAGTTAACTTATAGTATTAAAAAGTATGTATATAGTAATGAGACTTATAATTTGGACAGTGTAGTCGGTCAAAGTATCAGTTGCTGACAGAAAAAAAATGTATTGTTTTACAATACATGTACATTTTTTTCTGTCAGCCACTGAAACTTTGACAGATTGCACAGTAACATATTGTCAGACTTATACTATATCTTCTTTTAACTCTTTACTACACAGCTCCTTGTTTTAAAGACCCTGGAGAAAGAGCCATTTGAAAATATTGAATGAAAAGGACAAGTCCTTTCATTTGAGTCACATTTATTTTGTCGTCTGCAAATGCTGTTAATACGGACACGTTCAAATTTTTGCCGTTAAATTTCCATGCTGCGAAACATCCGTTAGATCTTTTTTAAATATATATTCTAAAGACTTTGCAGTCGAACCAGATCATTTTTCGCCTCTCACGTCCGATGCATGTGATAAATGTTGTCAGTAACATGGAAAGAAAGCTGTGTCAGTACTGGAGTGAGAAAACTTGGAAACACATGAGCAGGTGCACTGACCGCCGTGATATGACCTAAGCTGTTAAAACGGCGTTAAACTCCAATACAAACAAACAAACAAACAAACAAACAAACAAACAAACAAACAAACAAACAAACAAACAAATCGTACATTTATGTTTGTAACGAAGCCAAGAAAACGTTTGTACAGAAGGAAAATTACTAGTTTCTGTATTGGTAATTTCTCCACCCGTCACATTATTTTCATTAATAGGAGCCATCAGCCATTCTAGCGGGAGAGGCTTGAAAACTTTTATGGAGGAAAAAGGTTAAGGTTCAAATACAAGTGTAATCTTTTGTTTTGTCATTGTGACCTTCGCCATAACCTTTCTATGGTGGCATATTTCTGCCGCGAGATACGAGATAGCTATCGTGATAAAACAAAGTTTCCTGACAATATTATCTAGATCATAAAAATTTTCAAGATAAAAATATCGCGATAATTCTAACTGTTATCATGATTTATTTTGCTTTCGTGCCTATAATTGACATTCACGGTATCTATAATTAGATACACACGGTTACGAAACATCTTCGTCTACAACCTTATGAATTTCTTTTTCGCTGAATGGTTTCTAAGTTGTTCGTAGGAGGCATTTCGAGTCGTCTTTGTGATTTTACAGGCTTCTGTTCGTTTCGAGTCTAGTCCAAATTTACCAATTATGCTACAATTGTTAATGATTCGAATTTTTACTCACTTCAGTCTTGTGAAGTCAAAAACTACCGAGTTCATCCAAATGATGTATTTACTATTTATAGATATCGAGAAACAGATCACGATAATTTTATCTCGATGTCAGCTTTGTGTACAATTGAGAAATTTTGCATTAAAATATTAAGTTTATCGTGATGTTTTTTTCAGGAAACTCTTCACTATCTCGATAAGATTTCCAGGAAACTTTATTTTATCGCGATAGTTTTCTAAAATTATCATTACAGCTATCTCGTGTCTGGTGCCACCATACCTTTCACCACACAATTCCGTCTTTTAACGACATTGAAGAAGAAAACTTTTTGAGAGCATTGTGAGAAAAGGAGAAAATGCTCGTAACCAGCATTTTTTCCTATTCCTACAATGTTTTTACCCTACCCAAAGCGAATTCTTAATTCACATTTATTTTGTCATTTGCAAATGCTTTCTATCTGGTTTGTCGCTTGGTAAAGAGTTTACCCTTGACCACACAATCCCGTCTTTTGACAACACTGAAGAAAAAAGGCTTTTGAAAACATAGTGGGAAAAAGAAAAAATGCTGGTATCCAACATTTTCACCCTTACGCACAATGTTATATACCTCATCAGACTACTTACATTTATTTATCAATGTCGAATTTGTCGCCTGTATTTGCTTTCAATTTGGAAGAGCTTATCTGTTGTCGTTTGAGATAGGGTAAACTTTTTCCCAAAGGATAAAGTTTTCGAATTGTCAAAATTAAAAGCGTTTGAAAATGAAAAATTGAAATTGATTCAAATGATTTTCTTGGTCTTTATTGGGGTAGAAAAAATTGTGGGAAAAGGAGAAAATGCTGTTTACCAGCATTTTCTCCTTTGCCACGATGTTTTCTAGAGCTTTTTTCCTCCAGTTTGTTTTAAAACAAGTGCTTGTCTGGTACAAGGTTCAAAGGTTAAAATCAAAAGCTTTCATTTTTCTTCCGTCTTGACAATGTAGGATTGTTTTATTTTTCAGCCAATGAAATACCAGATACTACTTTCATTGCGATTACGGGCAGTGGAGAATCAAGATCAGACTGCACAGAATGCACGGCCGGTATTCACCAACCATTCTTAGTTTTATTCTAAATTTAAAATATAACGCAACTTCTTATTAGGTTCGGCCAAGGTCAGCCTGCGCGGACTGCGCAGGCTGACCTGGGTCGATACTTTTTGCAAATGCATTAAGTTCCCTTTTTACAGAGCATGGCTCAAATGATCAAATGAGATAGGCATGTGTCATGTTTAGGTTACATGTGTTGGTAAATCACGGGAAGCTGAAAAGTGTGACACGAAATGTCAACGCTACTACAGCTTAGTTCCTTTGCAGACCTAATCTGTATAGTCACCGTTAGCACTTTTATGTACCTTGCTGATTGTAACAAGTCGAGCCCCCGTAGCTCAGTCAGTAGCGCACAGGACTTGACAGGACTGGGTCGATGCCCGACGCGGCCACTTTCTTTCCAGGGATTGATGGTAGTCATAGCGAAAGGATTCATTCCTCTGTCACCACTGACATTGCATCGACGATGGTTTTTTCGGTAAGCAGCCAGTGGCTTGGAAAGAAAATTGTGCGGAGTACTGGTTAAAAGAAACTCCAGGAAAGCATGGATACGTGCACTGGTCGCTGCGATATAACTGTTGAAAAATAGCGTTAAACACAATACAATCAATTAATTATTGTAACGATGGCTTTAACTTCCTGTGGTCCGTCTCGCAATCAAAATGTATATCGTTTTTGCGATGATACCCTTGTACTTCTGAGACAGTGGTTTATGTATCAAAGTCCAAAACAGCATCGAAATGGTGAACTAGTGCAACGATACAATGAGAGAAAGAGAGAGCGAGAAAGAGGTAGCCAGCTTAAGAGAGGCACAGAGAGAGCACGCAGAGAGAGAGAGAGAGACCGACCGACCGACCGACCGACCGACAAAAAAAAAAAGGGACAGAAAAAATAGAGACAGAGAGAGAGGGTTAGTTGATGAGTAAATCATTTTTTTTTTTTTATTTTAGGTTACCGGCAAGGAAATTAAATGATTTAGAAACAATAACAAACAATGACTTTTGATCTTTTTCTGTACTTGACAAACTTCATAGAAACAGTAAATAAAAATGAATCATGGACAAGTAGTTTCATTCTATTGTTTAACTGAACAAAGTGCTTTCTTTCAAAAAAACTTGCTGATATAACAAAAACAGCGGCCCACGTATTACTTAATCAACAGACAGTGGTGCTACCAGGTACATTTGGGGTTGGAGAGTGGAAGGACCTGGTGTGAAACTTATTTCACAGCTTAGGTAAGTTTTAATTTTATTTCTGAAATTTATAGCTAGGAGATGATCAATGAAATGCAGATGAAAAAAAAAATAGATAATATGGCCTGCATTACGCAAAAAGGGGCATTCGGACATTTGCATAAAGCGTCGTCTCGGATCGGCCTGCGCAGGCCGCACAGGCTAATCCGAAACGACACTTTCCGTTTTTATGTAATTTTCTGTTTTGCGCAAGTTTACAAAATCTAATGTAGTCGTAAAGTGCCGTCTCGGATTAGCCTGCGCGGACTGCGCAGGCTGATCCGAGACGACACTTTACGCAAATGTCCGAATGCCCCTTTTCGCGTGTTGCAGGCCATATGGGACATGCTCTGGCAAATCGGAGTTGAATGCATCTCCGTGATACATTGCAGAAAGCAAGTAATCATATTATTTTGGAACCATAAAATCCTCTTTATATAACAACCGTCTTCAGTATAAGTTACAATGATTCTTGGATATACAGAAAATTGACTAAAGGCAAAAAGTCTCGACCCGGGTCAGCCTGCATAGACTGTGAAGGGTGACTTTGGTCGAGACTTTTTGCAGATGCACCTAACCCGTTTTCACAGAGCATGGCTCACATTATATTCCCAAATGTGACGGTTTTTTCTTTCTTATTAACCCTTAACCTGTTTGTAAATTAAATGTTTTTTCAGTAACAAGTGAAAACCCATACAGAGTAAAATTCAAATTTCTTTCCGCCGAAAAAATCTCGGCGTAGATCAATTTCATGGATATTGTAGATCCACGATTAAATGCTCGCTCTGTACATCATCATCATCATCATCATCATCATTATCATTATCATCACCATACGCTGCAGTAAGATCGTTATCGTCGTTGTCATCCCAATGATCTTTGAATTTATTTTTGTTACATGTTTAATTACTACTACTATTGCTACCTCTACTACTATTATTTCTCCTACTACTACTACTTATGATTATTATTAGTAGTAGTAGTTGTATTATCATTATTATCATTATTACTGTTACAATCAGTTTTATTCTATTATTATTCAGAAGTACTTCACGTCTACCCTTTGCTCGGAAATGGATGACGAGGATACCATTCAGTCGTCGGCCGACTTCAACTTATACCGCCTCAACAATGCGCCGGAACTGATCCCCTCAGCCAATTTCAGTATGTCAGAAGATGATGACGCGTATTACTGGGGATATTACAACTACAGAGACATGTCCGTGAAGGAACGTAACATACTCGTATATCCATTCGAAACGACACTGCTTGGAATCGCAAGGCCAATCCTAATTTTGGTGACAGCTTTAACAAATGCATTCGTAGTAGGCTTCTTCTTTTTCGTCAACAACCGCAGGAAGTCCTCCAACCTTTTGTTTGTCAGCATTGCTGTTTCAGATAGCCTGACAGGCCTCGTTCTACTGCCGAATTCTTTCTCTGTCTACGCAGGAGGAAGTGCCGATCTCAGTAGAAGCTCGTGTCTAGTCTACATGGTGACCAAATTTTACGTATCCAGAGCCTTCCATACGGTCTCGGTTTGGCTAATAGTGTTACTAAGCGTTCAGAGACTTCTCTGTGTTTGCTACCCTTTCATCACGAGACGCCTCTGTACCTTCTGGAAGACAGCCAATATGATCTTGGTCATTTATATCGTCGCCTTTGTTCTCCATATTTATCACGTTCTCGATAAGGATAAGAAAGCGTCGGGTTCGAAGTGCGGATGGTTCGTAGAGAACCCATGCAATCACACTTGCATCTACCTGTGGGCTACCGTCATCTTACAGCATCTTCTACCGTCACTGATACTTCTTGTCCTGACAACCATCACACTATTGTCGCTGTATAAGGCTTCGAAGCGGGTTTCCCACATGTCACTGTCGGCATCGCCTGGAGCAATTTCTCGTTCATCACGTGACAGAACCGTCACCATCACGTCGATTTTGATCGTCATCCTGTTCTTAATTCCCGAACTTCCATACGGAATTTATAAATGTATTTACGTTATCTATTTACCTGGCACACCCATTACAAGCGTTGAAATGAACCATAAAGTCATTGCCATTTATGAGGTCGGCCTGATGCTTTCTTTTCACGTGAACTTCTGGGTTTACTGTGGTACTATGAGCGATTTCAGACAAGCTGTCTTGGATCTCTTGGCTTGTGGACGTAGACGCAATCGACTCAGCGGTGGGAAGTTTTCTAGATCTTCCTCTTATAGAAATGGAAGCGCCAGAACCAATATATCCCGCACCAGTTCGGGAACAAGCCGAAAACGAGTACTAAGCAACACCACAAGCGTTTTATCAACTTCGTCTGATTTCTACATACATCAAGCAGGAGCTCTCCCTGAAAAGCGTTAGAAGACGGAGGAAATCGGAAAACTATCAACAGGAGACGTTGCCTACATAAACCCCATTGATACTACTGTTGATGAAAATAGATGTAAAATTGAAAATTAAAACTCTGCGGACGTTGATAAAATGTCTCAAATGATAAAGCCAAATGAACCAGAAAAGAACAATTAAACTCATATTGCGAGAAAACAAGACTTTGTAGAAAATAGACATTAGGGCAAATAGGACGATCATACTCGGATCCACGATCAAGTTTCCTCTGACGATATGTATATAGAAAAAGTGTCTGCTTCTAAACCGGCTTATCTACCAATAAACAACAGTGATGATACCAAGCCGAAACCGACTGTATTCCATCGATAATCCCACAACAATACTATCTGTAAAGAAGAAAACTCATTGCATAAATTAGCTTTTAGATAATACCGATACTTCATTCGAACTTTACTTTGGCTTGCACTGAAAAACGTACACATCTTATGCAGTCTTTAGTTTTTTTTTTTTATCAAAAATGATGAATGATTTCTTTCTTTGGGTCATGCAAAGTTGAAACACAGATGCAGCTGCTCGACTGCAAGCCAGTTCCAACTGACTCTTTGGACAATCTGATTAATTTGACCCATGCTCTGTGAAAAGAGGGTTTACATTCATTTGTAAAAAGTGTCGACCCAAGTCAGCCTACGCAGTCCGTGACCTGTGTCGAAACTTTTTGCTGCATATCAAAGGACCAGTTTCCTTCATGATTCAGTCGCTTGTTAGACAACATGAGTTTTATAATTCCATAATTATTTGATGACTTGCTTGGTATCATACATCACGGATATACATCAAACCCACATTTTTTTCCAGAGCATGGCTCATATAATCTTTCACCTAAAGACAAATTTTAAGACTCTATTAAAATGAACGCAGTCACTAACTACAACAAACTCAAAAGATGATTTTTTGTCATTGAAATGGTAGGTGGGATCGTATGTTTGTATATATAATCTCAAATAATTTGCGTAATTTACGCAGTTTAGTGAAAGGCAGCCCTGGTACCTTGGCATAAAAAGGAGGGTTCTGGAGGGACTCTGGAAGGAAATGTGCTAGACGGCAGATACTGAATGACCGTTTTAAAACTGTGACACGATGACAAACAAACACTTTACTTACTGCAACGGATTGTCCGTACTTTCCTGAGATTTAAGATCTGGCTTCGTGAAGGGGAGACAATTAAGCCAAGATAGGATTATAATTAATTCTTTACAAGATGACGACGTCTTGGGCTCGTCACAATTGAGAGCATTTTCTGATGACGACTTGAATGTGATTTAAATGATATTGATAGGATAGAAAACGTTGTTAGAAAAGGAGAAAATGCTGGTTACCAGCATTTTCTTTCTTTTCCACAAAGTTTTCAAATGTTTTCTTTCTCAGGGTCGTTAGAACTTGGGATCGTTTGGTACGGAACAGAACCGAACATCGTTTATTTGACAAAAACTGTACAAAGTTTATAGTCATACATGTTGTATAAATGTTCTAAAATATGCATACGTCACGCGGTTTCTTTCAATATTCTATTTGCAATTTCAAAATGTCTGTATATATGGCCTGCAACACGCGAAAAGGGGCATTCGGACATTTGCGTAAAGTGTCGTCTCGAAACAGACTGCGCACTCCGCGCAGGCTAATTCGACACGACACTTTTCCTTTTTTATGTAATTTTCTGTTTTACACAAGTCTTCTGTAGCACAAAATCTATTACTATACTGCTAAGAAATTTCTCGTGATCTGATTGGACAATATGCCCCTGAACATATATATCATGTTCACTGGCAAAACCAACGTAAAAGCTGTTTCCCTTTCGGGAGCCCCGTATACATGACTACACTTTCAACACAATATCCAAAATGGCGGCGTCGATCAAGATTAACATCAAAATTATGCACCAAACTGCACGTTTTACCAAGGTTTCAGTGACGTCAGTTCCCAGTGACGTCAGTTTTCATTGAATTAGGGCACTCCGAAGGGAAATTCTACTTCGTCAGCGTACTCAATTTTTGAGACACACACACAAAAAAAAAACCAGGTAAAATTCGCTTAACACACGTTGGAATGGTAAAACTTTGCAGTATAATAAATTCGTTGTACGGTCTGGTGGCAGGGGACTTGGAAACTTGTTCACGGCTGTGATGAATCATGTCGCCACCTCGCCTTCGGCTCGGGGCGACATGATTCACCACAGCCGTGAACAAGTTTCCAAGTCCCCTGCCACCTGACCGTACAACTAATAATGTAGTCTTAAATTGCCGTCTCGGATTAGCCTGCGCGGACTGCGCAGGCTGATCCGAGACGACACTTTACGCAAATGTCCGAATGCCCCTTTTCGCCTGTTGCAAGCCATTATAATCATACAGTGTTTAGAATCAGCAATGTGTAGTTATTTTTTCTTCTTATTCTCATATATGGAACTCTTCGAGTTAAAGGTGCATTTAGACTTGTACTAGGACAACGCGTAAACAAAAATCAATGACATCATATCTGAAGTAAAATTAATTGCAACCATTTAAACTACGGAAGGTAAATGTCGGTCCAAAGCAGGTCTAGTAATAAGTATATTTAGGCTTTCATTTCTAAACAAAAATCAATGACATCATATCTGAAGTAAAATGAAATGCAACCATTGATACTACAGAAGGTAAATGACTGTGCAAAGCAGCGTCTAGTAATTATTTAGGCTTCCATTTCTAAACAAAAAATCAAGGACATCATATCTTAAGTAAAATTAAATGCAACCATTGATACTACTGAAGGTAAATGACTGTGCAAAACAGCATCTAGTAAGATGTATATGTAGGCTTTCATTTCTAAACAAAAATCAATGACATCATATCTGAAGTAGAATGAAATGCAACCATTTATGTACTTAAGGTAAATTTTAGTGGAAAGCAGCGTCTTGTAATAAGTATATTTAGGCTTTCCTTTCTAATTTGCTATTCTCGTTATAGGTTAGTAAGCGTTTTGTTTACTGTAGGGGCGCTGTTTATGTCCTGGTAATATCGTGCGGTTTCGTGAGACTTCCTCATTTTCTTATCATATACTAGCATGCACAAGAGTGATCGAAGAGAGATAACTCTATCGAACTGGTGATAATGACGTCAACAATAACTCGCTTCATCCAAAATCTTTCGCTACCAACTAAATGAATTCTACTTTTTTCGAGGTCTTACCATTGAAAATGGTTTTGGTCATAACTTCGCATCAAATAGCAGATAGTGTAGAGCTTATATCAGACTGCACGTTCTGTGCAGTCTGATCTTGATCTACGCCGTCTGCAAAAAATGTATTTCAGTCCCCATTGGCAGTGAGAGATTTCAAAGTATTATATATCTTTAGTCTGTGTTTGTATCGAATAAACTATCATTTACAAAGAAAACCTGTTGTTCATGTATCTTGTAGATGTAAGACTGGACCTAATGTGGCTTTCTGTTCAGTCTGAGCTTTGATCTACACTGTTCGCACAAGTCATGAAGTATCCCTTCTGACGCCAAAACTTTTTTATTCTTTCTCTGGCAATGGCGAATATAACTACAATTTTCAAAAAACATAAATTAAGACCAGACTGCATTGAACATGCAGTCTGATCTTTGATCTACACCGTCCATTTCCTGCTGCTTAATACAATTTTTATACGATATAGTGGATGACAACGCGGCACGTTTAGCTGAATAAATGCGATTTAAGCTACTTGGTCAGTTACCGATTCTTAAGAATTCATGTATTCGTGAATACACAAACTATCAAAGCAATAACTTATAAGCAAAAATACGGTCGCTTTTAACCGTTTAAACATCAAATAAAAAGGTTAACACGGTATTCAGCAACCTTTTGAACCATTACTCTAATTCTGTTTTTGGAACTTCTCTGCAAATCACTGCTTCTTTGAAGGGAGCTATTAGAATATCATAGTGTTACAAAAAAAAAAAAAAAAAAAAAAAAAAAAAAAATAAAATAAAAAAATAAAAGATTTTTACTGCAATAAGCAAGTCCATAGCTGGTAAATCATTAGTAAAGATGAACGCCAAAAGGAAGAAAAACTATTTTTCAGTGGCATTTCTTTAACTGGCTACGTAGCCTCTTTAGGTAATTTGGAGGCAGAGTTTCGCAAGGACTTATGGGAATTCTACATGGTCAATAACATACGTTGATTATGAGGATTCGTATTCGAATCAGTATAATGCCTTCATATCCGGTGTAATAAAAACTGACAGAGTTACCGATTGCAAGATAATCATTCCGTTATTGAAGCCACCAGAGGTGCATTTTTTTTTAAATTGAATATAACAGTACAGTTCCTATGATGGCAAATGAAAATATATCTCATTGTGAATGTATGTAGATCTATCTGTATTTTACAAGAAATTTTGATTTTTGTATATACTCGTATAATTTCTATTTTGTGTTTACAAGAAATTTGATTACGATTCGAAACTGAACAGTCCCCTTTAAGACCTCAAAAATAGGTCAAATTTCTCCAGTTGGCAGTGAAAGTGTGAAAAATTCTTAGTCATAATTATCACTTAAGAACAACAATAGAACACGGAAGGTAATCCTAGGGTGCGCCCATTGTTTTTGCGTCAGTCCACTTATGTTACATGGTCCAAATGTTCATTATTAACATACATGTACGTTTCGTTAATCTGGGTCATTTTGAGTTCGAAAGTTCATATTTGTCCGAACTTGTTCTAATTTCTGAATGATTTGAATCCACCAGTTTTATAACTCTTTTAAAACCTAAGTAAATCTAATGGTAATGTTGCCTTTGTCGGGAATGTCTCAACTATGCGGACATTGTAAGTCGAAGATAAGAATGCACGTTTCTGCAGTCTTATCTTGATCCACATCTGTCGTAAAAGGTAACCTAAAATGTGATTTCTTTCAAAATAAAATTGAAAATTTTTACTTTCTTGGAAATCAAGAAAATGCTTGTCGCCAGCAATTTCTCCCTTTTCCAAACAAGTTTTCAGAAATCTTCTTACTCAGTATCGCAATAGAAAACTGAAAAGTGTAGTAAAATGTGTTAAGCGTTTAGGAAGACAACTTTTATGAAAAAAGTGTACATAAACAAGGATACTGGTAAAAGCCGGAAACTATGAACAATTCAAAAGCATAAGGTGGGTAGGTAATACGTGCTTAAGGTGGGTAATGCCGATAGGCAAATAAGAAACACGAAGTCTTGGGATACTTTACTTAATTCAGATTTGTTTAAACATTTGGTACCCAAAGAGAGCATAACGGTGAAAAGAATCATCGCATCATGTATTTTGAAAGGCATAAAGCTTCCAAGAAGTACAACCAATAGGTCATGTGACTGTTCTTAGATAACTCTTGACCGAAAGATCGCGTACAACAACAACGCTGAAATAAACGGGTTTCGGGAAAAAAAAAAGAGAATATTGTTTTTAACTGCTGGTTTTTACAATGTTTTCTAACATTTCAAATGCAGAAATCATCTTTTAAGCTTTACATAATTCGTGTGGTCTGCAAATGCTTTCAATTCGGTCCAGTCTGAAATTTTCTCGTTTGGCAACGAGTTAAATAAAATTACTGAATCAAAGTTTCGATGCTTGTCACAAATGTCAAAATGCCTTGGTTTTTTCAGATACGCCTTTTGTCTTTTGCAATATATCTAATAAGCTTTACAGAAGTCTCAACAGAAGCTTTTTATCCCTTAAAATTGATCCGCGTGCCGACTCTAAAGAAACAAGAGCACCGCATGCAGGTGCCAACACCCGGCTGCAGTTGCTTTTAGTGAAAATTAACCTCTGTAAAATGATGGTTACCTGCCCTTATTGTGTGGGTTTCCGTTTTGATATTTAACTAGTAGTCCAAGTTCGAATTAAATATCTTCAGTAATGAAATAGATATCATAAAATGTCAAAGTTTTTGAAAATTCTAGGGAAAAAAAGGTGCTTACCTAGGTCAGAAATATTTTGATGGTTAACTGCCCCTGTTGTATGGGTTCACCTTTTGATAGTTAACAACTACTCCGAGTTTGAAGTAAGTTTCTTTAGTAATGACAGAGATATAATAAAATGTCAAAGTTCTGGCACAACGACGCAGACGGCGACGACTACACAGATGACGATAACGCCATGACCATGACAATAACTCGACGTTTTCTTCGAAAACAGCCAAAATAAAAATAATGATAATAAATAAAGATTTGCCATACGCTTTGATCAAGATTAGACTGCACAGAGTGTTCACTATTGGACTGTAATAAATGTTCGTGGTCCATGACCCTACATCTGCAACGACCTTGGTACTTTTCTTAAAATGACGATTTCATCCATTTGGCGGCAAAGTAATAATTTCTTACATTTCCAGAATTTACAAATGTTTGGAAGTAACCTCTAAGAGCTTTGTAGATCTAGTTGTCACTTCTTTTTCCATTTCAATACAAAATTAAATAGATTCTCATAAAAAAAAAAGATAAAAAATATTTTGAATATATGCGAACACGAAAAAGCACAGACATACAGACAAAACATATGTCCTTACAAATAGTGCGAGAAGAAGAAGAAGAAGAAGAAGAAGGAACAGAGAGAGGTAGAGACAGAGAGAGACAGAGACAATGACAGACACACACACACACACACACACACACACACGAAGAGAGACAGAAAGTTTGACAATGTTTACAGACAGAACGCAGGCATGTCTCATTTAATTTTGAAATGGTACTCGAATGGGTTTTTGCTACTGTCTTGAAGTTGGGCTGATCACTGTATCCAAGATGGTTTTGCAGGAAAGCACTCAGTGGCTTACAAGAACATTGTGCAGGGAAACTGGTAAAAGAAACTCTGGAAGAGGATGGATAGGTGCACTTTTCGCCGCGATATACAACTGAAGTAATGTTGAAAACGGCGTTATGCACCATAAAATCACAGAAGGTAAAGTACGAGTTGCTTCCCTTCAATAGAGACACAAGGGTAAATCATGTAGTCTTGAGACTTAAGGACTCTTAGCGTTACATTTTTTTTTTACTCTCTCTCTACACACGATCCTCAGAAAGAAACTGAACAATGTTCAGAATTTATAATAAGATTTACTCTGATACTTAGCAAAAGAAAAAAATTCTAAGGAAAAGACAGCTGGGTGTACTGACTGCCGTTATGTGACTGAAATAATGTTGAAAACGGCCTCAAAACAAACAATCTTTAGTCTTATTTTCACGCATAACCAGTTCTCTTCTACCTATTCTGATCTTGATTAACTTATTGTAAAGCTGGTAATATTTTTACCCTTTACAAAACAATCCCGTGTTTTAACGACCCTCAGAGAAAAATAAAGCTTTTGAAAAAGTTGTATATGAAGTATATGCTGGTAACCAGCATTTTCTCCTTTTCCCAAAATGTTTCCTTCCCGTTTGAAGAAAAAGCTCTTCCTTTATCCAATCCATATTATTTTCTACAAATCCTTTCAGTTTTGTAAAGTTTTGTCTTCCGGTAAAGAGGAATCTATCAACACATTGATTTTCAACCCTTTTCCTGCTAAATAAGGGAAGTGAAACTTTTAAGCCGATAGTAAACACCAAAATTTTGTTTTTTCAAATGTATTATTTGGAGAAAAATATCTCCTGATCGGACGGTGTAGATCCACGATCAGACTGCATGTTTTGTGCAATCTGATCTTGATCTACGCTGTCCGCACATGCGCCCTGAGTCGCACTTAGCATCTAAAGGGTTAAAGAGAATGGGACTGGTACTGTTACAGTCACTATATTATTCGTCGTTTTAAAAAAGATTTTTGAAAAATTTCGCACAATATATCTAAATGAGCCATGCTCTATAAAAAGGGGTTTTAAGGCGTCTGCAAAAAGTATTGACCCCGGATTGACCCCGGTCGGCCTGTGTAGTCCGCATAGGCTAACTGGATCGAATTCTTTTCGCTATCGGTCAATTTTCTGCCTGTCCAAGGAGCAGTCTACCTCATAATTCAGTCAGTTGCTTGACAGAATGGATTTTAAGGATCCATAATTATGTGATGACTTTCTTGATATGATACATCACGGAGATGCATTAAATCTTCTTTTGCCAGAGCATGGTTCAAATATTTGAACGCTTTTCCTCTCTTGGGATAAATAGCAAATGTCTGACTTGCTGTAGATCAGCCTGGTAGCTCAGTCAAGAAGTTACAGGGCCACTGGTTCGAATCCTCCAACTCGGCCAATTACTTCTCGAGTGTTGATTGTAGCCGTTGCGACAAGATTCATTTCCCTCTCAATGCTGATAGTTGGTTCAACAGTGGTTGTGTGGGAAAGCAGCCGGTGGCTTTGGAAAAGTAGTGTGCCAAACACTGGTAAACAAACTCGAGGAGACTATGGATAGGTGTACTGACCCCTACGATATGGATCAACTAGTCATTTCAAAAGTAGAATGATAAATAAAACAATACAACACTAACACTCTACCACACAATTCCGAGTTTCAACGACAAAGAAGAAGGTATTTGAAAACACTGCACGTGGGAAAAGGAGAAAATGTTGGCAACCAGCATTTTTTCCTTTTCCCACAATGCTTTCTATCCTATCAAAGACTGAAATTACCATTTGAGCATTTGGGCCACAATAAAGTTATCAACTGCAAATGCTTTCAATTCGGTCGAGTAAAAAAGTTTGTGGTTTGTTAAAGGGTTAAACACTTTGAACACACTTCTGGGTTTTAAAAGATTCCTACAAGAACAATAACTGCTGTGTAGACGAGACCGACCTATAAACGAGTTATCCCCCCTTGTACCAGAGCATTAAAAAAAAAAGATGCCTGCGTCTGGTTGCATTTGATGTATTGATTGATTTATCTTATGGTGTTTAATCCTTTGCCACACAATCCCGGGTTTAAAAAAGATCATGATGTAGAAGGCTTTTGTAACCAGTATTCTCTCCTATTCCCACGATGTTTTCTACCCTATCACAGACAAATCTCATAATCTGAGCTACATTTGACTTGTCTTCTGCACGGGCTTTCAAAGCAGCCAAGTATAGAATTTCTTCGTCTACTAAGGAGTTAATGTCTTTTTCAACATTACTGTAGTTATATCGCGGAGTCCAATGCACCCATCTATGTGTTCCTTGAGTTTCTTTTGCCAGTACTCAGCAAAATGTTCTTCCAAAGCCGCTGGCTGCTTTCCCAAGTAATTGTCTTCAAGGATCAGCTGTGAGAGAGAGAGAGAGAGAGAGAGAGAGAGAGAGTTTCTTTTACCTGTACTTCGCACTGTGTTCTTCCTAAGCCGCTGGCTGCTTTCCCACATAACTGTCTTCAAAACAAGGATCAGCGGTGAGAGAGAGAGAGAGAGAGAGAGAGAGAGAGAGAAAGAGAGAGAGAGGGAGGGAGAGACAGGGAGACATAGAGAGAGAGAGAGAAAGAGAGAGAGAGAGAGAGAGAGAGACAGAGAGAGAGAGAGAGACAGAGAGAGAGAGAGAGACAGAGAGAGAGACAGAGAGAGAGGGAGGGAGAGAAAGGGGGAGATGAATCCTGTCGCAACCGCATTTGATGCAGCTATTCTGTGTTTGCCGTTATCAATTTTTATACATAAAAAGCACGAACCAGTTAATTTTGAAATCAGTTGTCGTTTTCCCAATCAATGGAATGGCAAGCATTTTACTAAACCATCCCACACCACCCGGGGAAAGACGGATTTCGAAAACACTGTGGGAAATGGAGAACATGTTGGTAATCAAGACTTCATTCTTTTGCGCCTGAAGCGTTTTCTATTCATCAAATAGGCCTACGAATCCCATCACTGACGGAGTGACAGAGTGATAAAGTGGTAGCCAGCTTTTTCTCTATTTCCCACAATGTTTTCTCCTCATCCAAAGACAAAAATTCTATATTTAGAGCCATATCAAATTTGTTGTCAGCAAGTGTTTTAAATTTTGGAGGGGTCTTACAATTTAATGGATTATTTCTCGTTTTCACTTCAAGTAGAAATATTGATTTATTAAGCCTGATCTTGGATCTACACTGTTCGATAATGAGATATTTCGCCCCAAAGTAACTTTAAAATAGCAATATTTGCGACTTGTTTCATTTTAGATATGTAGCAAGTTAAGGTCTGCTGCCCCTAACTCTCATATTAAAAGACGCAAGCTGCCGAGATTGGCAGAATAGCCTTGACGAAAACGTCGATGTTACTCGATATTTACCGATGAGTTAATGAGTCGACGGCCCCTTACCTCTCATATTTAGGTTAGGGCACCCTAATGGGAGACGTGTAACATCGCCTTTCATCGCCGAAAAAACGTACGGATTCGGCTAAGACTCGGGTAATCCATAATCGATCGGCCGATAGACGCTGGTCCCCGCCTCGATTACAGATTACCCGAGTCTTAGCCGAATACGTACGAGTTCGGCGATGAAAAGCGATGTTACACGAGTGTTACATAAATCCCATTAGGGTCCCCTATCCTTAAAAGACTGAAGCTGCCAAGATTTGCCGAATAGCCTTTATGAAAACGTTGATGTTTACCGAAGAGTCAGGGGCCGTAGACCTTAAGGGTTAAAATTACATGTATATGTTTACATCTGACGACAAAATCTAAGACTAGCATATTATTAAAGCATTCAGCGCGCAGACGACAAAATGAAAGTGATTTAAATGGTTGGATTTATCGGTTTGAAACAAAAGAACAAAACAGGGGTTATGGAGAACAAGCTGGTTACCAGCAAACCCCCCACCCTCTCTTTTAGTCTCGCGATGTCATCAGAAACCTTTTTCATCAGGGTTGTTTTTACAAAGGGGTATTAACTAATATGAAAATAGGCAGAGCCTAGAAACGGGCGAAAGAGACTTTTTTTGTCAGACATATTCAATCATAATCCGTACAACGAATCTATGTAGGTATGTTTATTTGACACTACTGTACCCAGCAAATTTTTTATGGCAGTAGATATCTACTGCCTTAACTCCACCAAACGACAAATTCTACGCTCCTCTAAATTGAAAACTTCTGAAGAAAACATTCAAGTTCCTCCTGAAATTACTGGTGTAATTGAAACAATGTTGAAAACGGCGTTAAACACCACACAATCAATCTTCTATCATATTAAAATCATACATCCACCCCTCAATCCATTAATCCAACGAGAGGCCCTTGAGAACCTGAAATCGCTCTAATGGCAGTAATTTTGCTTTTTTGCTAGCATACATTATGAATTCATGATGCATAAAGAAAAAAGACAAAAAAATGGGGAGGGGTGTTCTTGCAACTGGGCTTGAACCCATTAAGACAGCAAAAGTAGGCATGGTGAATTGAACAAACAGTGAAAAAAAAGTGCAATCCCTCAAAACCAATTGTTTGGAATTAAGCCAAATTTGATAGGGTTTCAGCATGCCTTGTATTAAACAATCCTAGCAAATTTCAAAGAAATGTGACTAATAATGTAGACTTGGTTAAGTAACCAATACTAAGTAATCAAGTGGCTGCTTTTCCTGAATGGATCACTAGATTTTCTTCACTTTTAATACAGTTCAATCCCTTGATGAACCAAATAATAAGAGAATTGGATCAAAACTGTGGACTTCATTGCCTAAACAAGAAATTTTCAACTTTAAATGGCTACTTTTCCCATACTGATGGTTGGATTTCTTTCAAAATTAATAGGCTTCAAGCTGTTGATGATACAAAGCAACTGTGCAAGTTTCATAAGAATCTGACCACAAATGCAGACTTCATCGAGTAAACAAGAAATGGAAATTTTCAACTTTGAATGGTTACTTTTCCCATACTGATTGTCAGATTTTTTTTCAAAATGATTAGGGTTCAGGCTTTTGATGATACAAAACAACTGTGCAAGTTTCATGAGAATCTGACAGCAAATGCAGACATCGCGTAAGCAAGAAATGGAAATTTTCAACTTGAAATGGCTACTTTTCCCATACTGATTGTCAGATTTTTTTCAAAATCATTAGGGTTTAAGCTGTTGTTAAGATAAATAAATTGCTAGTTTCACGAAAATCTGATGACAAATGCAGACTTTATCATGTAAACAAGAAATGGAAATTTTAACTAGAAATGGCTACTCTTCCCATACTGTTTGTTGGTTTTTTTTTTTCAAAATCATTAGGGTTCAAGCTATTGTTAAGATAAATAAACTACAAGTTTCACGAAAATCTGACCACAAATGCAGACTTTATCGCGTAAACAAGAAATGGATATTTTCAACTTGAAATGGCTACTTTTCCCATACCGTTTGTTGGATTTTTTTCAAAATCATTAGGGTTTAAGCTATTGATAAGATCAACAAACTGTGCAAGTTTCACGAAAATCTGACAACAAATGCAGACTTTATTGCATAAACAAGAAAAGGAAATTTTTAACTTGAAATGGCTACTTTTCCCATACCGTTTGTTGGATTTTTTTTTCAAAATCATTAGGGTTCGATTTATTGATGAAATAAACAAACTGTGCAAGTTTCACAAAAATCTGATTACAAATGCCGACTTTATCATGTAAACAAGAAATGGAAATTTTCAACTTGAAATGGCTACTCTTCCCTTACTGTTTGTTGGATTTTTTTTTCAAAATCATTGGGGTTCAAGCTATTGAGAAGATAAACAAACTGTTCAAGTTTCACGAAAATCTGACCACAAATGCACACTTTATCGCGTGAACAAGAAAAGACTAACCGACGGACTTACAGACGGAGAGACGGACGGACAGACGGATCATGACTTAAGCTCTGCTGGCTTTCAGCCAGTAGAGCTAACAAACGACTTGGGTTAATCAAAAACAATACATCAAGCACTCCTTCTCTTTCTGTCGTCCTAAACCTCTGAAATGTCTTTTATCCAATCCTCTACATGTATGTATTCCCCAACTACATGTATGTATCTATCCCTTGTCATCATGTCAGCTTTCTAAAAATCAACAATATTTACAATACTCTTTTTTTCTGAATTAAATAACCACTAGATAAGTAACCTTTTCATGAGCCTTGTGAACAAAGTGTGAAAATAACACAAGACGTTGGTGAGGTTGTTGAAGAAATCAAAACGAACACGAAATAGGGCGAACTGCAAAAGGACGAACGGGATCAAGGCCGAACATAAGAAAAAAATGACGTCAAAGCAAGAATGTCGAACTGCGTAGTTCGTACGTCATTGAAATTAACAATATTGAGAATTTTTCCAATATTTTTGTCATGATACGCGAACAAGTGGGAAATGTTGTAGATCTTCATCTACATTTTACGAAATTTTTACAAAAAATTAATTAATTTCAATCTTGTGGATTTAGTCTGACTGTGTTGAACTCTTGTTGTATTAAATCAACCTTCTGGTTGTCAAGGAAGCTGAAGTACGGATACAGTCCAACCTTTTCTCCATGTGGAGCAATTCAAAATGGCCGAAAAATTGTTCTTCAGGGTACAGAACGACGTAATACGTGTAACCTATAGGCGGTCTTCAGACCGCGCCGAAGGCGCTGTCTTTCGCCCGTAAAATGAACGGTAATGCTATTGAGCAGGAACAAACAAGAGGGGTATACTTTAAGCCGTTGCTAAATAAAAAGAAAAAACCGACCCTGAGAAAGTAGGCGTTTGAAATAATTGTGGTAAAAGCAGAAAGTGATGGTGAACAGCATTTTTTTTCTTTTTTTTCCGACAGTGTTTTTAACTTTTACAAAGGCAAATCATTTGGTTCACATGCAAACTGCCGTCTGAAAATACTTGAAATTTGAACAAGCCTAAAAGTTTTATTCTACTTAAGGGTAAAGTTGTACAGGCAGGATAGAGACTAAATGTATGAAAACATTTTCTAATTTGTCGGATTTTAAACTTTTCAAATTGCATAACTTGTTATGTTAACGAGCTCGGTTATCAAAAAAAAAAAAACAATTATAAATGAATTTGAACCAAATTGCATTTTGTGTTCAAAGACTGAGTTTGATTTATACGTATTAACTAGTCTAACGAAAAGTTTCAATTTTTTTTTTCGGCGAAGCTGAATGTACTAGCTTTTAACCCACTTTTTTCGTATTGTTACCATGTTACCAAATGGATATTAAGAAATTTGTGACAGCTGAAAAATGTAGTGATGTTTATTCTAAGGGCCCCTGCCCATTTGCTGGAAAATTTACGCCGTCTATCTTTTTTTAAAGATTTTTCCTGTTTTCGTTTTTGCATTTATGGATCTAGAATGGTAAAACCTATTTTCAGTATTTTTGATTACGTATTTTTCACCCTTGTTCCGCCTGGTTATATGCCAGGTGTCCAGAAGTGGTTGATGAGATATTACATGTTGGTGATTTCATATATCAACACAATTATGAGTGATGGTATTGTCATCCGTGACATTCCTTCATTTTACTGATAGAAGCTGCAAAGATGGCTTTAAAATTAAACCTTAAATCGCCTTTCACGACTATTGTTACCTTTGCGGCCAGTGTCGATCAAGACCAGGCTGCACATTTTTGCAGCCTGATCTTTGATCTACACTGTCCGCTTTTCTGAACTACTGTAGACAAAGGCAACCATGGAATGGCTATTATTTTGGTCTTATTTTTAGGATGAAAATGTCTGATAGGTTTATTCGGCGTTCTGGGGTTGAAAAAATAAATAGAAATGTATGAAGAAAATAAAGAAATAATCGTTTGTATTTTCGTATTTTTACGGTAAAATTTCCTATTCCATCACCTAAAGTAAAGCTGCCATTGAATCATAAGGGATACACAGAAACACAAGGTAATATCGTTTGGTACGATAGCTCGGTAGAGTATGCAACCGACAATCGTCGGTCAAAGTTATCGGAGGTATTTTTTTTGTCAGCAGTTTTTTTTTTTTCCCCAACTATGGGCAAACAGTTCATATTTTTCTAATGTTTCCTTACAAAATATTGACTTCCTCATACAAACACTGTAAAGTAAATCAGACATTTAGTCAATTTTCAATATTTCAAACAACTCTTTTTAATAATTCTTTGATGATGTTCTTCGTTTTTAAATTTTCCAAAATGTCGGTTACTGTACAGGTAACCTGTAAATATAGATCTATAGGTTTTTGAAAAAAAAAAAAAGAAAATATTGGACCTCTACTCGTTTACAAGAAAAAAAATGAAAACTGAGGGATGTACAGACGGCTGAATGGATGAACGGACAAACATCATTCAAATTTCAAATCTCATTCACGTCTTTGCCTGTAGATATGAAGAAAAAAAAGTAGGACAAGATAAATACAAGTGTTGTTCCAAGATTTTTTATTTAAACACAAATTTCAAACAATTCTATCAATAATTTGATAAGTATGTTCGTATCTAATAGAAGAAAAATGTTTATTTATAAGCCATTACAAAATATCACAGTTTAAAGCCCTTACATACACGTTAGTCAGTAAGAAAATCATGTTACATCTCAAAGCATCTCCTTGAGTTCTCGGTCCATCTGACAGATAACACAGAGAGGACAGCACATAACAGTGCAGTAATCTCCACAGATAGATCCCTGAAACAGACATATAGGATCGGGGGGGGGGAGAGAGAGAGAGAGAGAGAGAGAGAGAGAGAGAGAGAGAGAGAGAGAGAGAGAGAGAGAGAGAGAGAGAGAGATATATATATATATATATATATATATATATATATATATATATGGCATAAGCTTGTGTTTAAGATAGAATTGTATTGAACGATTTACACACAAAAATGTTTTTAAGGGAACCTTTGGTTTAATAACTTTTTTTTGTGTAGACGAGTTTAATGAAATTTTACCTCAAACGCCATCGAATGTCAGATTCTTTTTATCGCATATGTGTATCTCAAAAATTATAGTTCATGACGTGTTTTGGAATTTTACATAAAGCCTATTTGTTTCTTTGACAGATTTGTATTCCAGAGACAAAAAAAAAAAAAACCCACAGTTCCATAGAAACTTGCATGTAACGGTTTTGTTTTACATCTTAGAATTCTAAAATTTGCAGCTTTGGCACGATCAACAGTTTTGACAGACTATTTCACACAGGATTCTTGGTCGACACTGTTTTAGAAAGGAGGCGTATAATTACAGAGCGTTGACCAAATACGGCACTATTTTCTTATCTCACACGCGCGTAAGACAAGAAAATTCGTAATGGCTGTCTTATATTCACAACCAGGGGAGTTATGCGATAAAAGTTGGTTTCTGAAATAACATTTATCAAATGATTCTAGAAGAAATGATTATAAGGGTTTACCTAATGACAAAACTCAAAACTTATCCGAATTAAAAGCACTCGCAGACGACCTGTTAAATGTGATTTTAACCATCTAATGCCTGAAAGGATATATTTTAGTGCGGGAAAAAGGAGTAATGCTGCTATTAAGCATTTTTCATTTTCGAAGAATGTATTCAAAAGCCTTCTTCCTAAAGGTCGTTGAAATACAAGATTTAAACATTCAATTCACATCGAACATTTTTTTTATACATTTTTTATAAATCATTCTCGATGGTTAGTTTCTAAAATCCTTAACCGGTACTCGTTCAGTGTTTTTGTTAGTTCCAAAGTATGAACCCGCTCACCAAAGAATTCGAACCCGTAATCTTCAATGTTCACACGCTCTACCCAAACAACACTGTCATACATCGCTAAATTTGACAGAAAACTTTTGGAAATAAAGCCTATGAATACAGTGTTTTGACCGATGACGTCGTACTTTGTTTTACTTATGTAACACATTTGCTTATTTCAAACTCGTTGGTTTTAAGGTAAAACTTTACTGAAGCAACAACAACACACTGACATACCCGTATGCAGCCCAAGGTCCTCAGTCGAGTACGAAGTAATATCGTCCCGCCAGGTACGCAGTAGGCTACACACTTAGCTTCACCAAGCCTCGAAGCGATAGACCATAAGGCGCATGTGGGACAACAAGCGGTCCAGCAACCTGTGACAGTGTCGAAAAAACTTTAAATAACCCTTCAGTCTTAGTCTTATTCGAAATCTAGACAGTAAATCAATCTCTGATTGGCTTAAGCATTTGGTTTAGCTATCAGCAATTGCGTCATTATAATTATTATTTATTCTTTTAATTTAGACAAATTCCTAACAAGTAGACCAAGAATGCACGTTAAAAACGTTGGTGATTACAAGTCCTATGTTAAACTAACGAAACATTCATTTTATAGGAAACGTATAGCTTTAAAAAACAGGATTGAACTAAGGAAATACTTGTTTTAAACAAATGGTCTCTTACTGTGCACAATGGAATTTTGGAATAAACCCTTAGGCTTCTAAGCGCCACTCACTGACCTTTCGCGGACAGTGTAGATCAAGATCAGACTGCACAGAACGTGCAGTCTGATCTTTGATCTACACTGTCCAACAAGAAGATATTATTCCCTAAAACATAAATTTGAAATAGCAATATTTGGGTTTTAACCATCGAATTGAAAATTTCATTTTAGCTATTTAGCAGGGCAAGGGTTAAGAAGCTAGTATCCAGAATTCCAGTAGAAAATATCACATCCTGTTCATCATCCTGTACGCAAAAATAACGAATGGCCTCTGATAACCGTAAACTAAATAGATTTAAACCCATACGAAGAGCAACTTAAAGATATATCTATACTCGTTTTCAGCCAGTTTTCAGGGTGTTTTTAACCCATTTCATCCTTATTTTATGAAACTATAATTATTCTTGTGTCTTCATGCCAAATGTTGCCCCTGACGGCTGCAAGGTTGCACAGAATTACGATAGATAGTAAATGCGTTTCTTGCTTTGGAGGCCTTCAGAAGCTATCGCTGTTGTCGTTTCGGGTTTTAGATGAGATCGAATCCCTTGAGTTTCTTTATCCAGATCCATCTTTATCGATTAAATTGAATTACCTATGAGTAGTAAAGGAAGGAAGCCTAGGGACATACCTAGGCCTGAGTATGTCCCTAGGCTGCCTTCCCTGAGCGCCCTACATCGACGTCCCTGACAAAAATTTGTCCCTAGTTGCCGTCCCGAAAGATTTTTTTTTTTATTTTGTCCCTAGGCTTCCGTCCCTGAGCGGGATTTAGCATTCAAAATGGCGGCCTTGTGGAGGACACTCTGGGGATGTGTCCCTAGTTGCCGTCCCGAAAGATTTTTTGCAGTTAAAGCAGCAGATGTCGGTCAAAAATGATACATTTTCGAGTGCTCTATAGTGATCTGCCAGGTCTGGTCATTGAGTTGGACTTAGTTTTTTACCCTATGAATGATTTTTTGTTTCTAAATGTCTGGACATTGAGTTGGACTTAGTCTTTTTCTGCATCTATGAATGATTCTTACTCTTTGGAGTGTAACTCTGTGGAGTATAACTCTTTTGGAACGCGTCTCTTCTAAAAGAAAGATAGAACTTTCGTGGTAGATGGTTAGTCCTGAAAAGGACTGTTGGGTTAGCTCTGAAAAGAGCTGTGACAATTTGAAGAAATGACAACTTGAAGATAGAACTTTCGTCTAACAGCTTGAAGGTAGAACTTTCGTCTGACATCTTGAAGATAGAACTTTCGTGGTAGATGGTTAGTCCTGAAAAGGACTGTTGGGTTAGCTCTGAAAAGAGCTGTGACAATTTGAAGAAATGACAACTTGAAGATAGAACTT
This sequence comes from Hippopus hippopus, assembly GCA_946811185.2. Taxonomy (NCBI): domain Eukaryota; kingdom Metazoa; phylum Mollusca; class Bivalvia; order Cardiida; family Cardiidae; genus Hippopus; species Hippopus hippopus. Next base: position 25,380,274 of record OX328110.1, on the reverse strand, counting down.
TCGTCTAACAGCTTGAAGATAGAACTTTCGTCTGACATCTTGAAGATAGAACTTTCGTGGTAGATGGTTAGTCCTGAAAAGGACTGTTGGGTTAGCTCTGAAAAGAGCTGTGACAATTTGAAGAAATGACAACTTGAAGATAGAACTTTCGTCTAACAGATTGAAGGTAGAACTTTCGTCTGACAATTTGAAGAAATGACAATTTGAAGAAAAGATAGAACTTACGTCTGACAATTTGAAGAAAGGTAGATCTTTCGTGGTAGATGGTTAGCCCTGAAAAGGGCTGTTGGGGTGTCCCTAAAAGGGACCTGGTTTTGGAGGTTGTGTTTTTAAGCACAACCTCCAACCTTTCCGCAGGCTGGGCAGCTACTATCCATCCGTCTCTTTAGCCTTTTTAACTGCTGTGCACTCAGGTTGTACTTCAGCGAAAATGGTGGTTCGTTATCGCTGCTCCAATCTTCGCTATAAGGTACTACGAACTCCTTTTTCTCCTTCTTGCTTTGTGGTAATTGGGCAAAGTCCCAAAAGTCCCACCCGGTAAATAGCAGTTTCTCTTCGAAGCCATATCTCTGTCTCCTCGCTGCCTCAGCTTCAAACTTTTCTAGCTGGCGATCTGCCTCTCCCACCGTCTTTCTTAGCTCTTCCACCGTCTTTCTTAGCTCTTCCACCGTCTTTCTTAGCTCTTCCATCGTGAAAATGAAAATGAACAATGTGCGGGAAATGTCGCTGGGTTTTATAGCTTTTCAGACGGATTGAACTAATTGACCCATGACGTCATTTTCTCCTATGATTTTCCCGCTTCGGCGTTTCATGCTGTTTTGGCTCCAAATTAATGTTATCCAATCAGAACCAGCGTTTTATTTCTAATACTAAATGTTTTATTGTTGACCAATCCGTGGGTTTGTTACATTTTCTTGTTCGGGTTAGAAAAAAACTAGAGTTTAACTAAGCTATGACTTTTTTTGATTATGAGTCTTCTGACAAAATGAAAAGAAAGATGATTATTTAAGATAGCTAGTCCTGAAAAGAGTTGCTTTTTTTGTACAGAATGCACTTTTTTTATCCCCCTCTCTTTCTTTTGATTGATTCCATTTTATTTAGCATTTGCATCGGATGTTCAATTTCATGTCTGATATATCTGAAACGTTCTCTTTCTTCTAACCAGAAGAGCAATAAGAGAAAAAATGTTAATCCAAACATTGTACGATACTGGGTCAGGTTTTACGAAAGTTAATGGTGAATGAGAAAAAAATAATCAAGAGCTTGGTGTTTTATATGTGTAATGGATCACTTTTTTTAGTTTTTTTCATCCTATGAATGATTTTTTCACTCTAAATGGAATTTGTCCCTATATCGCTGAGTTGAACTTAGATTTTTTTTACACTTTAAAATGATTTCTATATGTCAGAGCACTGAGTTGAACTTAGACTTTTTTAAACCTATGTATGATTTTTTCTCTTTCTAAATGTCTGACCATTGAGTTGGACTTAGTCTTTTTTACATCTATAAATGATTTTTTCTCTAAAAGACTGAGCACTGGGTTGGACTTAGCTTTTTTTATTCTGTGAATGAATTTTCTTTTCTAAATGTCTGGACATTGAGTTGGACTTAGTCTTTTTTTCTGCATCTATGAATGATTTTTTTACTCTTTGGAGTGTAACTCTCTGGAGTGTGAGTCTTTGGAGTGTAACTCTTCTAAAAGAAAGAAGTTTGACAATTTGAAGAAATGACAATTTGAAGAAAGATAGAACTTTCGTGGTAGATGGTTAGCCCTGAAAAGGGCTGTTTTGAGAAGAGCTGATTTTATGAAAATGTTTATTCAGTATCAGCATCAGTCGATTCACTGTCTGACTCACTCCTTTCAGTGGCGATTTGCGCACGGAAAAGACGGGTCACCTGCTCAGTTTTTAAAATAACATACTGAAAATACATCTCAAGCATGCCCTCAATAATGAGTTCCTTCATCCGAAGGTTATAACAGAACAGCCTGTTATTAGCAAGCTCAGCCCTCTCGTATCGTCTTCTCACTGCAGCTAGGCGTTGTTTAAGTAAGACGATTTGTCTCCTTGCTCTTATTAACTTTCGCTCAGTATCCATCCAAGTGACGACTGGTGATTGTCTTGAAGCCATTGTGAAAAAATGAAATGCATGGAAAATAAATCGCCGAGATTTATAGCTTTTCAGACGGATTGAACTAGTTGACCCATGACGTCATTTTCTCCTATGTTTTTTCCCGCGTCGGCGTTTCATGCTGTTTTGGCTCCAAATTAATGTTATCCAATCAGATTCAGCGTTTTATTTCTAATACTAAATGTTTTATTGTTGACCAATCCGTGGGTTTGTTACATTTTCTTGTTCGGGGATTTTATTGTTGCCCAATCCGTGGGTTTGTTACATTTTCTTGTTCGGGTTAGAAAAAACTAGAGTTTGGCTAATCTATGACTTTTTTTTTTGATTGTGAATCTTTGCAGTGTAACTCTTCTAAAAGAAAGAAGTTTGACAATTTGAAGAAATGACAATTTGAAGAAAGATAGAACTTTCGTGGTAGATGGTTAGCCCTGAAAAGGGCTGTTTTGTTTTTTTTGGAGGCTGTGTTTTTTCCACTTTTAATGACAGCACCCGAAATTCGCTTGGCAAATGGGGCATGCTGTAATCTTCCTCCCGAACTCGATATCAACCAAAATGATATCCGGTGTTGTCTTTAATAATAGCTGAACTAACCTTTCGCCGAGATCTTTGTATGGCTGTGTTATACGTCGCAGTTGGTTTTGTTCCTCCACTCCTACGAGACGAGTGGTTAGTTGCAATAACTGCTGACCAGCATTTAGATACTCTTGGAGAGCCTCACGTAGTTGATGATTTACCTCTTCCATATTGATATTGCTCCCGAATATTAACACTGCTTTCGAAGTGATCGTTAGCTGAGAATCAAGAAATGGTGAATGTGTGAAAAATAACGCGGGTTTTATACGTTTAAGGAGGATTGAAATTTTTTACAGAGCTCGGACCTGGCAGAAAGCACATACATTTTTCCATGATACGTTTCATACTGTTTTGGCTCCAAATTAATGTTATCCAATCAGATTCACCGTTGTTTTTTCTAATACTAATTGTTTTATTTTTTGACCAACCCGTGGGTTTGTTACATTTTTTCTTGTTCTGGGGATTTTATTGTTGCCCAATCCATGGGTTTGTTACATTTTCTTGTTCGGGTTAGAAAAACTAGAGTTTAACTAACAGTTATGAGACGTTGTATGGGAAAAATGTAGACAGAACAAAGTCTTTTGGGGAAAAACAGAATGAAGAACTCTATTGTTTTTTGAACTTTTATTTATTGAACTTTTATTTACTGAACAGAACTAAACATTGAAACATTTTTTTTGCAATGCATCATAAAAAAATTTCTTGACAATGAAAAAAAATTTCTTGACAATGAAAAAAATCACAAGCAAACATTTTTTTTGCAATGCATCATAAAAAAATTTCTTGACAATGAAAAAAACATTTTCTTAACAATGAAAAAAATCACAAGCAAACATTTTTTTGCAATGCATCATAAAAAATTTCTTGACAATGAAAAAATATTTTCTTACCAATGAAAAAATCGCACTGAAATATTTTTTCACAATGAATTATTCACAACGATTTGATCACGATGAAAAAAAACACACTGAATTATTTTTCGCAATGATTTATTTATAATGAATTATTCGCAAAAAAAACAGTATATAACAAATTTTTTATAATGCAAATTCGCAAATACCACGAGTTTCACGTTTGTTTTCATATTCCGTAATGTCTTTATGCAATTGGTCATACCCCAAAAACATTGTATACTCACTGTCCATATCGTTGAAATCTCGTAGTCCTATGAATGGAGCAACATGTCTATAAGCGTCTTTTGTTGAAAGAGCTGAATTTACTACTTCTTCTGTAACATCTCTATCAAATAGAATATATCCTGACATGGTTTCCACTGTTTCTCCGTAGGAATCATGAACAGATCCTTTTTTGTAGCGTAAGTAAAAGTTAAATAGAACTGATTTCATTTTCACAACGTTAAGAAAACTTTCTTCTGTTGGGCCTATGATAAAAAATGTCCATCGACTTGTTGATCTAAACAGTTTACTAATAACATTGTCTTTCATACAGCTATCTGCTAAATAAGTCTTGAGAACGAGATCCATCCCCGAATCGTCCACCATCATCGCAATAAAGTTGAATATAGCATACACTTTGTAGGACTTTTCTCCTTTTGCAACCCATTTAAACATTTTTTTGATCCACATTTTCACACAGAAAAATTTAATGTTAAGCTGTGTTTGTTCATCAAGCGTATGCTGTCGAACAAATTCTCCATAAATTTTTTCACGTAGTTCTATTGGTAACGGCAACATGATTGTTATTTTTTTGAACAACTGCTAATATTTTTTCCCCGACTTACTTTGAGTGATTGGTACACAACAATGTGATATGAAATTATTTTCTCAAGCTTTTATAACCATAGGGTACAGTATCAGTACCATTTACAATGACTCTCTTGGTGTATACAGAACGAAACGTTTTTGTTTGTGGTTCACTGGTAACCGCTCTATCTCTGTGTCTTTTAATTTTACATTCATAGTGAATTTTGATTTCTACTGTACGATCCAAAGCACATTTCGAATATGTATCGAAATTTACCACCTGTTTTGTATTGTAATCCAGAGTAATCCCCTTTACTTTACATTTGCTTATCTCTTTTCCATCTTTTGTTTTCATTTTGTAAGCATAATTCTTAGGTCCAAGTCCTCTGAATTGAGTAATTTTACAAGTAGGCTCTTCATCAGTCCATTTTCCTAGCCGGCTGTTAATAATAGGGGGATTCCATAATTCGGGGTCGTGAATGTACATACAACTATCTGTATCGAAATACAGAACTCTATCTTTTAACTTTTCAAGAACGCTGTACAATTCCAACCTTGCATAAGCTGTTACGTAAGAACCTACTACCACATTGGCTGTAGCATGAGTGTCAATATGTTCCAACTTTGATTCATAGTTAACCAAGATGAATGAACAGTTCTCATCAAAGATTTCTACATGCTTTACAATGAAATTGGGATTGGTGACTAATTCAAAATATTTAGACGGATCACTGATGTATTCCGTCTGGGTCATTTTTTCACGCTGAGCTAATTTTCCCCAAAGACAGTTCAACATGATCTTAGCAAATGATCTTCTCCCAGGATTTCTTTGAATACAACTTGGATCAAGACGAACACCTTCTGCCTTCTCATATTCACAAACGAACTGATCTTTTTCTGAGTCTGATTGACAGCAATCTGGATAACCACTGGCTTCTTGCTTAATTTTCAAGAAATTGTCCACATAATGTTTAAAGAACTGATCTGACACAGAATTGAAATGCCAAATTTCATACACTTGCAATAATCGATAACCACAGTCAAGAGCCTTGAATAATTCAAAAGTAACCCAAGTTCCGACCAAAGCCCTCTCTTCTTTACCATGTCTACAAATGTTTGAGCTTTCTTCTGCACATTTCATACAGAGGGGAAACATCATTTTGTTGTTACAGTGAACTGGGAGAACGGGGTGAAACAAATCAGTTGGAGGCAAAACTTTGCATTTGATTAATCCCTCATATTGGCGAATATTGTTCATATCAATATTCTCAGCAGACAAAATTTTTGGCTGACCTACAGGATAGGATTTGTGTTTACAAACATAAGGGTACAGAGAACAGATATCGATGTACTTGATTTCCTTTTTGGTTTTTTCATCAACATCATATCCAATTTTTATTGCATTACATCTTCCCCCGGACAAACCATCCCTCGGATCGATAGGGTCCCAATGTGGATATAACTTTTCAATGAGTTTTTTTGTACTCTTTATCCTTCATCTTAGCATCAAATTCGTGTTCCCAAATGTACACTACATTATATCCCATGTCTTCGATATCTGCTATACGTTCAAAAGTACGTTCGTACAATTCAGACATGGGTTTTCCATTAATAGGATTGATCTGATTTCGATCTGTATAGCATACAGGACAACCATGATACAAATCCCCAAGAAATTCATAAACAGTGTTTGATTGATGGTGAAAACCATCTACACTATATTTCCCGATTTGAGCTTCACCACCATTTTTTGCATGCTGAATATTAATACCTTTTTCCTGAGCAACGCTTTGAACCCATCGTATCGCTTTCATAGAAAAGCGACGTCTGGATGAGTCTTTACTTGAAATGATAGCTATTTGATTTTCTGGTAAATATTTGCTTCGCCACACCTTGTTACAGGCATCTGCGATGGTAATCGCCTCTAAAAATGGACAAATACCGCCCTGTTCGATAAACAGCTTTCTGAATTCAGCACATCCTCGTCTGAGGATATCAACGTCTGACCTACAGTACATTTCCATCTCCTTCTGAAAATTGAATTCCTCACCATTTCGAACTTTGTCATTATACCAAACTATAAATTTCGACCTAGCCTCTTCAGACATTGAGTCGGGCTTGTAATAAGACATATCCAAGTAGGGTCCGATGTAACTCCAAAATTCATCTGTATTCGCCCAGTGAGGAAAGTAACCTTTTTTCATTTCTTGAAGACCAAAGGTGGCTGGGAATTTTGCCAAACCAAAACTCATGAAATTGAAAGAATCGATCAGACGTACACCATTCAGTTCTAACTTCATAATATTGTTTCCATTCATGATCAATTTTGGAAGTTTTAACCCAACTTTGACAATATAGTCAAGAATGAACTGCCCGTCATAGCCTTTGAAATTATGGGCAATAGCCGTAACCCCTTTATGATGTTTTGAAAAGAGCCAGTTGCAAAATTGACTCAAAGTTTTTTCACCTTGAAAAATAACTTCCCTACCCTCTTCAAATTCACTGCATGTAGAACAATGAAATTCAAGTGATTTATCGATACATTCATCACACGCTCTGTGTGCGATACAATAATTTGGGATGTGTACACCTGTGTCTTGTTTGCATTCAAAATCAAAGAAAATAAACTGTGGTTTTTTGACTACAGAAGAACTCGTCTCGTCATCGCTGTCATGGTTCAACTTACTTTGGTAAGGTTGAATATAGCATTGATGAGAAAAGTTAACAATTCTCTTACAGATATGACATTTTTTCTTTCCATTGCAAACATGATTTTTCTTTCTGATATGATATTGTGCACCGCATTTCGAACAGAGTTTCACTAATTCACAAATGGATTTCTTTTCTTTACCTTGAACATTTCTGTGATTTTCAAAGCATTCAGCACTAAAAAATCGTCTACTGCAAACACTGCAAACATATTCTTTTGATTCTGATGCACATTTTCCTTTGCGATAACAACCTTTACAGATATTTGAACAAGCATGACTTTCCCGGTGAGGGTAACCCACATCACAGAACTCACAATAATATGTACAACTAAGAAAACCTTTGATAGATTTAATGTAGTCATAATGGTTTTGATGAAAGTACAAATGTATGATCTTACTATTGGTTTTCACTTCTGGATGTTTAAATGTTTTTTCCACTTTTGAATGCTGTTGATGAACTTTAATGACATAGCCTTTTTCATACAAGAATGCTTGAATTTTTTTGTATTCATCAATTCCTATAGGTTGTGTTGGTGAAACTCCAGCTTCATGTAACAATTTCTCAGCTTCAGTCTTTTGAAGAGGGCGGTTTGAACGACGAATACGATCCCATTTTCTATTCCATACTTCGGTGTTTTCACGTTCACTGTAGCAAATTCCCACAACAACAGCTCTTGCAAAACATAGTTGGTCATGATTGTCAATTTGAATAATAGATTGCTTCTTCTGGGCAAAAAACTTTGAATCTAATTCTGACGATCTATATTTTGTTTTTCCGCTACCACTTGGTGGTATTGTATGTGTGATGTCAAATGTCATGAATCCATCGTTCAAGACGAAATCTGTATTCGATTGTAAAACTCGTTCAATTTCATTCAGCATAGTTTCACCTTGTAACTGGTCTGCAGCTAAAAAAGGAATATGGATTCCCATTTCCAACGAAGGATGATTGATGGTAATCCTAATCATGTCCGTAGGGTTAGCATTCAACTTTCGAATGATTTCACGGGTAACATCGTCAAATAATCCAAGGAGTCTCTGAGGTGTTAATTCTTCAAATTTCTTAAAACTTAGCATCAGCACATGTGATTCTGTTTTAAATTTTCTTGACTTCTTATTACCCTTTTCTGTTAAATCATATAGACTTTTCATGTCTAAGTTAGAGTTGGTACTTTCATCGTCGCTATCATTTTCTTCTTTCAACGGTTTAGTTTTTTTCTTTTTTGTTGGTGGAATCACCTCATCGTCACTTTCTTCTTTCAACGGTTTAGTTTTTTTCTTTTTTATTGGTGGAAACACCTCATCGTCACTTTCTTCTTTCAAAGGTCTAGTTTTTTTCTTTTTTGTTGGTGGAAACACCTCATCGTCACTTTCACTGTCTGAATAGGTTATTATTCTTTTTCTTTTACCCATTGTTTTAGCTCTGAGTGAAAAGACAATAATGCAGAAGTGAGAAAAAACTAGCAATTTATATAGCCTCTCCGTTGTAACAGTGTATAAATAACCCGTTAGTTGTGAAAATCTATTCATTCTCCTACTCGATCTCAGACAGTACAGCTGATGAAAAAATATGAGTGAGTTAAAGCTGCAAAATACATCACCACTTAGTAAGAGGGTGTATCTGTATGTTAATCCATACACCCACGATTATGAGATCAGCAATATACCATCAAAGTATAATGTTAAACATATCGGAAACTATGTGGGATCATTTTTATCCCAGCAACATTTAGAAGAAAAAGATGTTTACCGTACTACCAGCTACAGAGTTTTGGATCAACCGATGCTTGACAAACGATATGGTGCGAATGGCGTGAGAACAAATATTTGTTTCACATGCAACGAAGCAGGACATTGGGCCAAAGAATGTGCAGAAAAAGAAAATCAGCTAGGAACAATTGTTTTTGTCTACGTGAATCCACACAGTCACGACATTGAGATTTTACCATCGTTTTACAACGTTGATGGTCTCAAAGATATAAAATTCGTCGGCACACTAAATTCATTCTGTAGTGAAAATACATGGAAAAAAAGTTCACCACAAGCTACATCCTCATCGGATGAAACTCAGATCGTAGACATGCAGAGCGATACAGCGGCTAACAGCGATTCAGAAATCTGCAAAATAACAGAACAGACAGAGAAAAAAATATCTACAAACGATAATCTAAGAAAACAACAAACTTTGGATCTAAAAAACGAATTTTCTGCAGAACCGGGTTGTTCGTACGGAAAGGAAAAACAGCAAAACATCGAAAAGAAGAAAAAACGAGTAACAAAGAACTATTTCTTTTACAAATCAACAAAACATGAGGACAAAATCTGTCCAGATGTGGAATTAAAAACCAACGATAGGAAAAGAAAACGTAAAAACAAATGTGAATCTGACATCTCAAAGAAAAAGAAAAAACATACTGAGTGAAAAAAAAGATTTCAATACAATATTGATTATAAACAAAAAAAGACTGACTTGATTTTTTCATTCATTTTTTGTCTTTTACAGTTCATTCATTTTTTGTCTTTACAGTTCATGATTTGATTTTTTCATTGTACATAAGTTCTTTTTGAAATAAAAAATATAAAAATAATTACTTCTTACTTTTGACTTTTTTTCTAGTTATGACTGTAAGTCTTTTTTTACTTTTGACAATTTGAGAAGAAAGATCTTTCGTGCTAAATGGTTAGCCCTGAAAAGGGCTTTTTTTGAAGGATCTCACATTGACATCCAGCTCTACGATTCTTCCGCCCGATCCACTGGGATGATTTCACATCCACAGTGTTCGCAGCAAATCGTCGAACCTTCATCATCATCATAAAATCCTTCATCTTTATCTGGACAGTTATGCTTCTGCCCAAGATACTCGAGTATGGAAAAACATTTCCCACACTCTATCAGACATCTGTTTGCACAGTGAGGACATACAAGAATTCGAACCATTCTGGAACAAATATGATTTTATGTAAAATATCACTGGGCTTTATAGCTTTACAGGAGGATTGAACTAACTGACCCATGACGTCATTTTCTCCTATGTTTTTCCCGCGTCGGCGTTTCATTAACATTGTGCAATCAAATCGACGGTTATATTGGTGTTTTTTACCACTCCTAATTCGATGTCACACAGTACAATACCGGTGCTTTCCGCCAGGTCCGCCCTCTTTAAAAATTTCAATCCTCTGTAAACGTATAAAGCTCGGTGTTATTTTCATACATTCACCATTTCTTTGATTCTCAGCTAACGATCACTTCGGAAGCAGTATCAATATTCAGAGTCAGTTACAATATGAAGCACAACTTAGATGAAATCAACTTGAGCGATTTTCCATCAGTGGAAAACAATGGAGACGTTCTTTCATCAGTTATGAATTCGACAATTATCAATCCACCACCGGAGTTAAATTCGACAACCATCATTCCAGCGACAGTGTTTGACAACATTTATGAAGAGGTAAAGCAGCTAAATTTGAAACAAGATAGCATGATGATCCGAATCATAGATCAGCTGGAGACTTTAAACAGACATTTGGAGGAAATTAAAACTTTAACCGTAAGTACTGATCAGCTCAGTAGAAATATCGAGGTACTACGTCAACAAGATCAGTGCATTTCAACAACTCCTGTGAAGATTCCTGTGGAGTTCGAGTTTGATAAATCCAATCTTCACAACTTAGTGGACTCTATCGTAAGTGTTGTGAAGAAAAATCAACCAAAGAAAAATCAACCAAAGGAAAAACAACCAAGAAAAACAACAAAGCGGAAATCTGAGGAAGATGGTAACCATCTCCACAAGAAGCAGCGAGTTGATCAAAAACCAACTATACCAATATTGACAGGGCAGGGCAAATACGGGAAAAACATTGACAATCACGTTGATTTCAAGATCCCGAAAAAACCAAAGACAGAACGAAAACTACCAAGAAAAAACAACAAAACGGTAGGAATATAAAAACAAATATGAAACTCGTGGTGTTTGCGAATTTACATTGCATAAAATTTGTTATATACTGTTTTTTTGCGATTAATTCATTGTAAAATAATTCGTTGCGAAAAAATAATTCATTGTGATTAATTCATTGCGATTAATTCGTTGTGAATAATTCATTGTGAAAAATATTTCAGTGCGATTTTTTCATTGTTAAGAAAATGTTTTTTCATTGTCAAGAAATTTTTTATGATGCATTGCAAAAAAATGTTTGCTTGTGATTTTTTTTCATTGTCAAGAAATTTTTTTCATTGTCAAGAAATTTTTTTATGATGCATTGCAAAAAAAATGTTTCATTGTGATTTTTTTCATTGTCAAGAAATTTTTTTTCATTGTCAAGAAATTTTTTTATGATGCATTGCAAAAAAATGTTTCAATGTTTAGTTCTGTTCAGTAAATAAAAGTTCAATAAATAAAAGTTCAAAAACAATAGAGTTCTTCATTCTGTTTTTTCCCCAAAAAAGACTTGTTCTGGTTACATTTTTTCCATACAACGTCTCATAACTGTTAGTTAAACTCTAGTTTTTCTTACCCGAACAAGAAAATGTAACAAACCTATGGATTGGGCAACAATAAAATCCCCCGAACAAGAAAATGTAACAAACCCACGGGTTGGTCAACAATAAAACAATTAGTATTAGAAAAAACAACGGTGAATCTGATTGGATAACATTAATTTGGAGCCAAATCAGCATGAAACGTAGCATGGAAAAAATGTATGTGTTTTCTACCCTGGCCAAGCTCTGTAAAAAATTTCAATCCTCCTTAAACGTATAAACCCCTGCGTTATTTTCATACATTCACCATTTCTTGATTCTCAGCTGACGATTACTTCGAAAGCAGTGTTAATATTCGGGAGCAATATCAATATGGAAGAGCTAAATCATTAACTACGTGAGGCTCTCCAAGAGTATCTAAATGCTGGTCAGCAGTTATTGCAACTAACCACTCATCTCGTAGGAGTGGAGGAACAAAACCAACTGCACTGTATAACACAACCATACAAAGATCTCGGCGAAAGGTTAGTTCAGCTATTATTAAAGACAACACCGGATATCATTTTGGTTGATATCGAGTTCGGGAGGAAGATTACAGCATGCCCCATTTGCCAAGCGAATTTCGGGTGCTGTCATTAAAAGTGGAAAAAACACAGCCTCCAAAAAAAACAAAACAGCCCTTTTCAGGGCTAACCATCTACCACGAAAGTTCTATCTTTCTTCAAATTGTCATTTCTTCAAATTGTTAAACTTCTTTCTTTTAGAAGAGTTACACTCCAAAGACTCACACTCCAGAGAGTTACACTCCAAAGAGTAAAAAAATCATTCATAGATGCAGAAAAAAAGACTAAGTCCAACTCAATGTCCAGACATTTAGAAAAGAAAATTCATTCACAGAATAAAAAAAAGCTAAGTCCAACCCAGTGCTCAGTCTTTTAGAGAAAAAATCATTTATAGATGTAAAAAAAGACTAAGTCCAACTCAATGGTCAGACATTTAAAAAGAGAAAAAATCATACATAGGTTTAAAAAAGTCTAAGTTCAACTCAGTGCTCTGACATATAGAAATCATTTAAAGTGTAAAAAAAATCTAAGTTCAACTCAGCGATATAGGGACAAATTCCATTTAGAGTGAAAAAATCATTCATAGGATGAAAAAAACTAAAAAAAGTGATCCATCACACGTATAAAACACCAAGCTCTTGATTATTTTTTCTCATTCACCATTAACTTTCGTAAAACCTGACCCAGTATCGTACAATGTTTGGATTAACATTTTTTCTCTTATTGCTCTTCTGGTTAGAAGAAAGAGAACGTTTCAGATATATCAGACATGGAATTGAACATCCGATGCAAATGCTAAATAAAATGGAATCAATCAAAAGAAAGAGAGGGGGATAAAAAAAGTGCATTCTGTACAAAAAAGCAACTCTTTTCAGGACTAGCTATCTTAAATAAACATCTTTCTTTTCATTTTGTCAGAAGACTCATAATCAAAAAAAGTCATAGCTTAGTTAAACTCTAGTTTTTTTCTAACCCGAACAAGAAAATGTAACAAACCCACGGATTGGTCAACAATAAAATCCTCAAACAAGAAAATGTAACAAACCCACGGGTTGGTCAACAATAAAACAATTAGTATTAGAAAAAACAACGCTGAATCTGATTGGATAACATTAATTTGGAGCCAAAACAGCATGAAACGCCGACGCGGGAAAAAACATAGGAGAAAATGACGTCATGGGTCAACTAGTTCAATCCTCCTGTAAAGCTATAAAACCCAGCGACATTTCCCGCACATCATTCATCTCTCCGACTTACAACAAAAATGGAATGTGTACTTCGAGACATGAGTTTCAGCGGGCTTGCCTAGCTATCGTTAAAAAAAAAGAAGATGGACGGAGAAAAGAAGGAATTCGTCGTGCCCCAGACCGAGTGCTGGGATAGTGACAACGAGCCACCGTTCTCACTTCAATACAACTTGGACGAGCAACAGCTAAAAAGGATAAGGAGGCGGGCTGCGAGTAGCTGTCCAGCATGCAGGAAGGTTGGAGGTTGTGCTTAAAAAACACAACCTCCAAAACCAGATCCCTTTTAGGGACACCCCAACAGCCCTTTTCAGGGCTAACCATCTACCACGGAAGATCTACCTTTCTTCAAATTGTCAGACGTAAGTTCTATCTTTTCTTCAAATTGTCATTTCTTCAAATTGTCAGACGAAAGTTCTACCTTCAAGCTGTTAGACGAAAGTTCTATCTTCAAGCTGTTAGACGAAAGTTCTATCTTCAAGTTGTCATTTCTTCAAATTGTCACAGCTCTTTTCAGAGCTAACCCAACAGTCCTTTTCAGGACTAACCATCTACCACGAAAGTTCTATCTTCAAGATGTCAGACGAAAGTTCTATCTTCAAGCTGTTAGACGAAAGTTCTATCTTCAAGTTGTCATTTCTTCAAATTGTCACAGCTCTTTTCAGAGCTAACCCAACAGTCCTTTTCAGGACTAACCATCTACCACGAAAGTTCTATCTTCAAGATGTCAGACGAAAGTTCTACCTTCAAGCTGTTAGACGAAAGTTCTATCTTCAAGTTGTCATTTCTTCAAATTGTCACAGCTCTTTTCAGAGCTAACCCAACAGTCCTTTTCAGGACTAACCATCTACCACGAAAGTTCTATCTTTCTTTTAGAAGAGACGCGTTCCAAAAGAGTTATACTCCACAGAGTTACACTCCAAAGAGTAAGAATCATTCATAGATGCAGAAAAAGACTAAGTCCAACTCAATGTCCAGACATTTAGAAACAAAAAATCATTCATAGGGTAAAAAACTAAGTCCAACTCAATGACCAGACCTGGCAGATCACTATAGAGCACTCGAAAATGTATCATTTTTGACCGACATCTGCTGCTTTAACTGCAAAAAATCTTTCGGGACGGCAACTAGGGACACATCCCCAGAGTGTCCTCCACAAGGCCGCCATTTTGAATGCTAAATCCCGCTCAGGGACGGAAGCCTAGGGACAAAATAAAAAAAAAAATCTTTCGGGACGGCAACTAGGGACAAATTTTTGTCAGGGACGTTGATGTAGGGCGCTCAGGGAAGGCAGCCTAGGGACATACTCAGGCCTAGGTATGTCCCTAGGCTTCCTTCCTTTACTACTCCTATGTTTACGAAGCTGACCAATATCTGAACCATAATACACAATACAGAGTTTTAAGTGTGTTTTTTTTTTTCACTGTAGAGATGTATCTGCAAGGTTTGTTGACAGAACTTACAAGAACTGCAGTCTTCACAGCAACCAAATAGATCTGTTGTCCAGGTTCTGTGTCCTTTTACGGGGCCAAGTATCAGTTTTTGACCTTCTTCCCGGGGTTGGTTGACCACCACAATGTTTGTTGTATTCCGTTCAAGATTTACCATCGTCTGTTCCATACTGATGCGTTGGTTTATGGGTGGTAGGGGCTGGTGTATCTGTGGCTGCATCGGTGGTTGTATTTGTGGTTGTGGTTGTAGTTGTGGCTGCATCGGTGGTTGTATTTGAGGTTGCAGTTGTGGTTGTGGTTGTAGTTGTGGCTGCATCGGTGGTTGTATTTGAGGTTGTGGTTGTGGTGGCGGGTATCCGTACGGTGGTGGTGGTTCGTATGGAGCTGGGTGTACACTCATCTTGATTTATTAACTTCTCTTGGTCTCAATAAATGGATAGGTAAAGGAATTATGACTAAATAAATAAATAAATAAATTACTCGATTGTGCTGGTTGTCCTAACGGCTTCAAGAAATGGATCGGTAAATAAATAAATAAATAACTCGATGAGGCCGGTTGTCCAAACGGGATTACAATGTCGATTGCATGTTAAAAGTATAAATCTTTTTGGCATGAACAGTAAAATTCTAAAGAATGAGTTTTAAAATTTCTTTTCTTCAGAGGAAAAAAAACATCAACGTATTGGACGGTGTGAATCCAAGATCAGACTGCATAATCTGTTCAGCCTGATTTTGATCTACGCTGCCCACAAAATCTTTCATTGCTCTGTAAGGTGTCGTTTTCACCTAAAGCTGTTGAAATACGAGAGGGATTCGCATTACGATAAACCTTGATTTGAGCTATGCTCTGGAAAAAGGGGGCCTATTGCATCTCCGTTATGCATTTTATCAAGCAAGTCATTACATAATTATTGATCCACAAAATCTGGTTTGTCCAACGATGCTGGGTCGACTGATCCTTGGAAATGTAGAAAATTGACCAAAGTCCAAAAGTATCGACCTATGTCATCCTGAACCAACTGATCTGGCTGACATGAGTTTATACATTTTTTGCTGATACATTGAGCCTCTTTTTCACGGAGGATGACTTATTTTGCTTAAAATTCAGAGACTATGTTACAGACAGCTAATGACAATCATGCCCAGAAAGGAGTAACTGCTCTTGACAAGCAAATGCTCCTTTTTCAACACTGTGGTCATAATGCTGAATTTAACATCGATGGTTTTTTTTTTTGCATGTCTTACAAGGCAGACGTTAACCTTTCATACAGCCATATCTCCGTTATGGCTTGGCACTTTTTATATCTGAAACGAACTTTATGTAAATAGGTTGATCCTTTAACAGACGATTACGTAGTTTTACTACAATACAGGTTTTACTACAATCCTATGGAAGAACGCTTTTGAATACAATGTAGAAAACAAGAGAAAATACTTGTAACAAACATTTTCTCATTTTCTCACAGTTTTCCTATCGTGTATGATATGGCTTGCAACGCGCGAAAACGGGCATTCGGACATTTGCGTAAAGTGACGTCTCGGATCAGCCTGCGCAGTCCGCGCAGGCTAATCCGAGACGCCACTTTACGACTACATTAGATTTTGTGCTACAGTAGACTTGTGCAAAACAGAAAATTACATAAAAACGGAAAGTGTCGTTTCTGATTAGCCTGCGCGAATTGCGCAGGCTGATCCGAGACGACACTTTACGCAAATGTCCGAATGCTCCTTTTTGCGTGTTGCAGGCCATATGATAAATCTAAACATTTGAACCAAATTCCATGGTCGTCTGCAGATGCTCTCAAAATGGACAAGTCAAAATTGTTCGTACATAAAGTCTGCTAAAGAGTTAAGCCTTTACTAAACAATAACGAGTTTTAATGAGAGCAGGTAAAGGCTTTTGAAAACATTGTTGGAAAAGGACAAAATGCTGTGACCAGCGTTTTTTTTTTTCCACCATGTTTTCTATCATTTAAAAGACAAAATCAATCATTGAGTCACTAATGATTTGTCGTCTGCAAATGTTTTCATAATGAACAAATCATATTTTTTTTATCTGGTAAATATTGAACTGTTACAGTTTAACGGCAATTACATGTTACATGATAGGGGTTAAAGCACAGAGTTTTTTGGTAGGAATATATAAAATGAAACTTAAATAAATCTTTTAAATGAAAAACTACAATCCTAAATATACATATACAATAATTTCGAAACTCATAATACTTTTTCAGTGTCGTTGTGTTGGGTTCTTTGTGAAAATACACTCAGCAACCCTTCTAAACCGCCATTTTTATTTCTCCTGCAAATTTGACCAAGTAATAGACAGGTAAATAGAAACAGTTCTAACATTTATCTTGACGTTTGGCATGGTATTGTAATGAAAAGATTCTGGAT
Source organism: Hippopus hippopus (assembly GCA_946811185.2). Lineage (NCBI taxonomy): Eukaryota > Metazoa > Mollusca > Bivalvia > Cardiida > Cardiidae > Hippopus > Hippopus hippopus. Next base: position 25,363,022 of record OX328110.1, on the reverse strand, counting down.
TCTGCCCACAGAAGGCATGTCTTTTTTATTAAGAGAGAAAACACGTCGCTTGCGCGCGCGTGGTGTCTATCAGACAAAATAGGCTAAAAAGAAGCTTAAATTCTGTCAGCAATCGAAAAAAAAAAAAAACATGACAATTATTTTTTGCACAAACAAATAATCCGAGAAAACGGGCATGAAGTTTTCAAGAAATCGTTTTATTCAATTTCGAATGTTGAGTGAATGGATGTTAAATAAGCTCCTAGATTCTTTTCAGACTTAGGCTGAGGTATGTTTTTTCTCTGATCAATTATTCTGGAAAAAATCAAATTTAGCGTTTCTCTTTTCTGGACAGTGATTAAACTAAAAACAAAAGGTCTACAGGGAATTATAGCTTCTAAGTGGCGGTTTAGAAGTTTTGTTGAGTGTAAATGACCTAATATCGACTTTTAAGTATAGTATCACAAATGTTTGAAAATCATTCTGATATCATCAATGGTTTACCCTGTAAATGCAAACTCGTCCACAATGAAACCATTGGTAGTCAACAAAGATGCACCGTGCAACATAATGCGAGTAACCCTGTTGAAATTTCAATATCCGCTATGCATTGATACTGAATTGCAGCAGTTTCCCAGGTTGCACCGCTGAACAAGAACTTGCAAAGTAAATTTGTCATTTATCCTTCTCATGAGCTGTTTTTCCTGATTCAAACTTGCAACAAGTATAAATTGGGCCATTCCCTGTGAAAAGGGGGCTTAATGCATCTGCCAAAAATAAATATCGACACTGGTCAACCTGCAGAGTCCGCGCAGGCTGACCTGAGCCAAAGCTTTTTTACTAATGGTCAATTTTCTGAAAGTACAAGGACTAGTTTACCTCATGATTCAGTCGGTTGTTCGACAAAATAGACTTTAAGGATCTATGATCATATGATTACTTGCTTGGTAGCATGCCTCAGGGAGATGCATTAAACCCCCTTTTGTCAGAGCATGGCTCATATAAATTATATGAGACAACGACATCACCTTTACCTTGCATATCGTAGGTCAAACTTGGACCGCTTACTAATTTTAACTGTCAAAATAGCCAAAAATCGTAGAAATGGTTATTTACGGTTAAATGTTATTAGCCAATTTTACCTTTTTTTTTGCTGTTGACAGTTAACAGTATTTAGCCATTTGAAAGTGTTTTTTTTTTTTATAAACACTTTACTGAAAACTAGCCACTCCGTTTTAATATTGTATTATTGAACCATGTTCTGTGAAAAGGGAGCTCAAGGTCAGCCTGCGCAGTCCGTGCAGGTTGACCTGGACCGATTATTTTCGCTATAGGGTCAATTTTCTGTGATTTTTCTGCACGGATTGTTCCGTTCCTCTGCGTTGTATTACGTCAATCCCTTTTTGTCCACGGTTGTTTGAAACGTGGCTGGCTTGGCTGCCGGGGGCATGATGTAAGCGTAGGGTTCCTTCCACGGCCTGTCACGGATACCGTGAGGTACCGTAAAGAGACTTAACTAAACTTTGTAAATGGAGAAATAAACGAACAAAATCTCACGGCACACGACGTTTCGGGCTGCCTTGGCTGCCGGGAACATGGTGTAAACGGAGATGCAATAAGCCCCCTTTTGTCAGAGCATGGCTCATATTCATATATGCCTGAAATGGTACAAAATATGTAGCACTGATTTAATCTTCTATCGTCTTATGAAGCTATTGTTTGCAAATGTTCTGTATTATAAAAATTTCATTGTTGACCTGACAGCTCTTTAAAGAATGTAATGTAAATTTGAAGGCTTGGATCACAGTCTATTGTGGCAAAAAGTCTTTTTAAGTAAGTTCTGTATTCAAGTTGCAATCAACGTCTCTGACTTCTCATACTAATGCCTTAATCATTTGGTATTCTGTACGATGCTTAAAAATTTTCCTGGTTTTTGTCTGAGTGGTAAAATAGCCAATTAAATCAAAGGGGGGCAGCATTTAACTAAATGGCTGTACATTTAAAGCATTTGAGTCGTACTCTGGCAAAAGAGGGCTTAATGCATCTCCGTGATCCACGACACAAAGCAAGTCATTATATAATTGGACCATGCTCTGTGAAAAGGGGGCTTAATGCATCTGCGAAAAGTATCGACCCAGGTCAGCCTGCGCAGTCCGCGCAGGCTGACCTGGGCCGAAACTTGTCGCTATTGGTCAATTTTCTGTATGTCAAAGGACCAGTGTGCCTCATGATTAAGTGGGTTGTTGAAAAAAGTGGCTATGATGGATCCATAATGGCTTGCTTGGATTTCTGTTTCACAGAGATGCATCAAGCCCCCTTTTCACAGAGCACGACTCAATTATTAATCCATAAAATCCATTTTCTCTATAAAATGACTGCGTCATGAGATACACTGGTCCCTTCACATGAAAAAAATTGACCCAAAGCAAAACGTTTCGGCCTAGGTCGGCCTGTGCTCTCTGCGCAGGCTGACCTGGGTCGTTACTTTTTGCAGATGCATTAAGACCCCTGTGCATAAAGTGTGGCTCAATCATAGACGATAATTCAGATGTGGCTAGAACGATAGAAATTGTTTTAAATCAAATAGAAAAGATTGTTTGAAAGGTAGAAGATGTTCGTGTCCAGCTCAGGGTGGTTAAAAAAATCAAGTATTTTTGTAAGGTTTAGGATAAAGATGACTCGACAGATCAAGAATGGCTGAAAAAATTCATCAAATTTTGATCTTCAAGTAAGTAGCCACAAATATTTCATCAAATCCAGGATTGCCATTGACTTACATATACTTTTCAGTATGCAAAAATATAGATTTCGTTTCTTCTAATTATGCAATCACAAGTAAAGCTATACCGGTAGAAAGCGAGATTACTGGAGCACATTTACATTTACTGTGTGTCGCGGGATATCAAAGCTATAGCTCTATAAAACAGCGTGGTGTTATTTTTCCACTAAAATTTGGCGACGTCGCCATTAACATTAGTACAAAAAAAGTTCTTCGAAGATAATGATCACTTTTTAAACACCTGCACTGAAATAATATTACATTGTATTGAGTCTGAAAATATACTTGTATATTTCATTATAAAATTCAAATAGCTTTATTTTGATATAAGTTTCATAACTATAGCTTCAGTTTTTAACTCTCAATTAATTAGGAACTAAAGTTTAACATACAAGTACAAGTAGGTCAATGGGGATTGGATTTTGATTAAATATTTATGATCACCATCACTACGGAAATACTTTTAGTCGTTACTGATGAGTCAGGCACTTCCGCCGGATCACAGAGCCATAATAACAGGCTTGTTTTCAACATTATTTCAGTTAAAATCGTGGCGGCAAGTGCACCTATCCATGCTTTCCTAGAGTTTCTTTTATCAGTACTCCGCACAATATTCTTTCCAAGCCACTTGCTGCTTTCCCACATAACCATCGAACAATGAATTAAAACCACTATTTTACCACAAACCTGTTTACTGCCTCCGCTTATATCCTTTTTTTTTTGTAAAATAAAAACAAAATGAGACCACAGTTAAGAATCGTTATATTAAGACAAATTCAAGTGAGTGAATAGGTCAAATAATGAAAACGCCAGATTTTCCTACTTTTTCAATGCTGTTCTCGTCGCCAGGGAATATCAAGTTGTACAAATAAAACATTATACTTACCTGATCACGTACGTACCAGGAAGGATATTAAGCTTCGCCGAACCTTTTCAATGACAAAGGTCGTGATAACCCTTTGTCTCATGCAGGATTTTGTTCATGCATCCTTACTTAGATTTGTAAGTCATTTGAAAAGCAACAAGTGAACAAAAGTCTTATGAAAAGCAATTTATTCAGTTACTTTTGAACCATGCTCTGTGAAAAGAAGGCTTATTACATCTGCGAAAAGTATCTACCTAGGTCAGCCTGCGCAGTCTGCGCAGGCTGACCTGGGCCGAAACTTGTCGCTACTGGTCAATTTTCGGTATCTCCAAAGACCAAGCTATCACATGATTAAGTTGATTGTTAAGAAAGTGGATACCATGGATCAATAAGTCTGTGATGGCTTGCTTGGTACCATTGATCACGGAAATGTCTTAATCCTGAGGATGGCTCTTATCTATTTATTTATCTTTATTTCAATCCCTTATCCTGCTAAATAACTCACACACACACACACACACACACACACACACACACACACAGTTGACCATATTTTGTTGCAATTTTTTTTATATTGTTAAATGTCTGACATTGACTTTACACACAGGAGAGGAACTTTATAAGCTAGCAGCTTTCGTTCACATCCTTTTCACGCAACTTTAATCTTCAGAATATTACCATGTATGTAAATATTATATTGAATAAAATATGTTTAAACTAAGTAACTAACATGAAACGTTCAAGCCGATAGTACAAACCCAGACTTTGCTATTTCATAGGTATTTTTGGGTGAAAGATATCTCCTCATCGGATAGTGCAGATCCAAGATCAGACTGCACGTTCCGTGCAGTCTGATCTAAATCTACACTGTCAGCAAAAGGTCAGTGAGTCGCGCTTAGCAGCCTAACGGTTATCATTCAAGTATTCGTCAATAGCGGATGCATTTCATTTATTATGTTAAGAATGAATTCTTATATCATATTACAAACAATTCTATGTTTAAACAACCCTGAGGTAGAAGGCTTTTGAAAATATTGCGGTAAAAGAAAAGAATGCTGGTAGCCCTCATTTTCTCCTTTTTCCAACAAACCTTCTACCCTTGTAAGAGACAAATCTCTTCATTTGAATCACATTTGTTCTGTCGTCTGCCAAAGCTCTCTGTGTGGACCAGTCTAGAAGTTCGTCGTCTGATAGAGGGTTCTTTGGTCGGTCATCGAAAAATGAGTTGCCAGCGGACCAGTGACGAACGTTCTGGCCGATCTGCCAGGCCCGGTAGGTCAGTCAGTAACGTCGAGGACTTGAAATTGAGGGGATGCTTTTTCGAATCCCGAACACAGCCAATTTTTTTTACAAGAGTTGATGATAGTCATTGCGACAGATTTCAGTCCAATTAATCTTTTCAACGATGGTTGTGTGGGGGAAACAGTCAGTGGATTAGGGAAGAATAATGTGCGAAGCACAGTTAAAACGTAGCTCTCGAGCAAACTATTGATATATTGTGCACTCTCCGCCGCAATCTAACTGGAAAAAATTCTGAAAACGCCGTTAAACTACATAAACAAAAAATGCTACATAAACCAGGCCGATCTAAATCTATCCCACCCATTGAAGGGACTTCTGTCGTAAGACACTGGGTGTGGAGTAAATCTATTCAATCTTTGTTGACGAACAAAATATTAACCCTTAACCTGCTAAATAACTTAAACAAAACTTAAGCCGACAGTAAAATCCAGAATTTGGATAATTCTTATTAATTTGGAGGGAGAATAGCTCCTTACCGGACAGTGTAGATTCAAGATCAGACTGCACGTTCTGTACAGTCTGATCTTGATCTGCACTGTCCGCAAAAGGATTTTGAGTCATGCTTAGCAGCCTGATGGGTAACTCTTCAACTTTTTACCAAATTAACAAATTTTACTCATGAGTACTGAAATCATTAGCAGTGGTTCAAATGATGGGATTTTTCTCTGAAAAAGAACAAAACATTGTGAGAGAAAAAAAAGAAGAAAATACTAGCTATATGTGCCAGCATTTTCTTCTTTTTCTCGCACTGTTTGCAAAAGCCTTCTTTTCTTGGTGGGGGGAGGGTAAAAAAAGGGGATTATTCGGTTAAAGAATAAACTTTAACACCTTTTTGAGGTGTCTGTGGCACTTCAATTGTATTTGAGAATCGTGATAATACGACAAAATAAAGGACTTGAATTGCATTCATAAGCTTTTCCAAATACTGTACATGTATTTAAGACAGAATAATGTCTACTAGTCTACGTAATACTAGCCACAAAATATTCCTTTTACCTCACAGTCCCGTGTGGTATTCTACACTTTCTGAAGAAGTGGGCGTGTGAAAAACATTTTGAGAAAAGGAGAAAATGCTGGTGACTTTTCTGTAGAGTATCATAAATACATGTATGACACTGTTTGGTAAAGGATCAACACGGGTCATCAGTTATTCACAGGTTAAGTTTACCAGACGATAAAACTTTAAATTTGTCAAAATCTATAGCCTTTGGTAACGGCGGCTCATATTTCCCAAGTTGTTTGTCAAAAGCCTTTTTTCAGGGTCGTTGAAGAAGGTGGTTGTTTTGGTAAATGGTTTGGCTGGCGATTCTAGTCAGACAAGAATGTTCTCATGCAAGATACTACAGCAGTATAGCCTAGAACTGGTGAATTAATGGCAACCCATCACCAGTAGGAAGAAATAAAGAAAATAAAAATATCTAAATAACGTTAGTGGCTGTAGTGGTAGAGTAGTGCATGTATTATCATTCTTATTCATGTTATTATCATATCTTTTTATTATTTCTGAGCTTGTCTAAAGCATGTCATTGGCGGAAATATAGTATAACGCACATTTATATCTATGAAAATAGAACCAATGCTCAACAACAATATTATAAACAAACAAAAACAAGAGAAACAAATTATAAAGCTAATTTGAATGATCAACACCAACCCTATTGTTCTGGAAAAACAATATTAACCCTTATCCTGCTAAATAACTGAAATGATTTCAAATATATACCTTAGGGAAAATATCCCCTTATCGGACAGTGTAGATCCAAGATCAGACTGCACGTTCTGTGCAGTCTGATCTTGATCTACATTGTCCGCAAAACGTCAGTGAGTCGCGGTTAGCAGCCTAAGGGTTAATTCATTGAGCACAGTGAAACTCTACGAATAATAGAACCTATTCAAGTACAGCGAACAGCAGACTAGGATCAGACTCTATTGTCTTGCAGTACGAGCTTGAACGCAGACGGAACGTAGTAGAAACGAGAATGAACCCGACAAACTTTTTGAGTCAAGAAATAAGACACGCAATTTCAACGTAGATTTTAGCAATAGTGTTTCTGCAAAGCGGACATTGTAAATCAGAGATCAGACTAAACGTTTTGTGCAGTCTGAACTTGATCTGCAATGGCCGCAATGGCAATTATAGGTGTGAAAGGTGCTTTAAAGGTGAACAATATACTGAATCAGAGGCCTTACAGCTCACCTCAATAGAGCAAGCAACCTAATACGCATAATCTATTGCATTCTGAGGGTGGGTGATTATATATATATGAGCCATGCTCTATGAAAAGAGGGCTTAATGTATCTGCGAAAAGTATCGTCCCAGGTCAGCCTGCGCAGTCCGCGCAGGCTGACCTGGGCCGAAACTTTTCGCTATTGGTCAATTTTCTGTATGTCCAAGGACCACTCTTTCTCCAGATTCAGTCATTCATTAGACTAAGCGTATATTATGGATCCTTAATTATATGATGACTTGGTTGGTGTAATGGATCACGGAGATACATTAAGCCCCCCCTTTGCCACAGCATGGTCCATATGTAGAGAAATATACATATAAGCCATGCTCTGTGAAAACGGGGCTTAATGCATCTGCAAAAAAAAAAAGTATCGACCCAAGTCAGCCTGTGCAGTCAGTGCAGTCTGACATGGGTCGAAATGTTTATTACTGATCGATTTTCTGCATGGTAAAGGACCATTCTACACCCAGGTCTTGTCGATTACAATATTAGAATAAAAAAGGTTATGAACATGTTATAATTTGCTTGATGTAATGCATCACGGAGATGCATCAAGCACCCTATTGCCAGAGCATGACTCATATAGTGAAGTCAGCACAATTTGAATGTCTCTCGGGTGTTTTTTTTTTCATACGGATTGGACTGTCTACTATTGAGTCGCTCCATGTTTTGTCGTGGCGAAACTAAAGTACAGCGACCTCAAACCGGCCCTTTTTCGTTGTATAGAGGTCCGTCCGGCCGTCCGTTCGCCCGTCTTTTTCTGTCTGTCTGTCTGTCTCTCTCTCTCTGTCTGTCTCTCTGTCTATCTCTCTGTCTATCTCTCTCTCTCTCTTTCTCTGTGTCTCTCCCTCAAAATACTATAAAGAAAAGGTTAAGATAAAAAGAAATGAAATAACAGTCAATTTTCGTAGCAGCATTCTTCCAGCATTTCACAGCATCGCTTTGAGTTCTCGATCCATCTGACAGATAACACACAGGGGACAGCAGGCCACCGCGCAGTAATCTCCACAGATAGACCCCTGAAAGAAAGACAGATGGTCTTACCGCTATTATTTTAGTCATGTTACATCAGGAGTTTATTTTTAATATGCTTGGCGACAATACTTTTAGCTTATCGTCGGTTTACTTCAAAAACCTCGTAACTACAGCTTGTTACAAGCTGTAATTACGCGGTTTTTGAAGTAAACCGACGTTATTTAACATTTTGGGGTAAAATACATTCTAATGGATTCGCACACTGCTTAACCAGTCTATATTTTAGATGAGGCGATAGCAGACTGTATTTGCAGTGTAGGAATCAAATTAAATTCAGTATTGTAATTTGTAACCAAGCATGTTAAGGATTGGGCAGCCTGGGATACGTGTAACATCGCCTTTCATCGCCGAAAAAACGTACGGATTCAGCTAAGACTCGGGTAATCCGTAATCGATCGGCCGATACATGTAGATGCTGGTTCCCCGCATCTATACATGGATCCGTGGTGATAAGATAAACCGCCTTCCTTGGTTACTGTTGCCAAGGGCTCCCAAACAACCAGAGTAAATACATATACAGTATAGCAGATAGGCTACTGAAATCGTGCTGTCATGACTGTTCCTCTCAATAAATTCCGGAAGAAATATTTCTTTCGTATGTTTCTACCGATGATGAATTCTCGGTAAGAAATTTAAAGATACTTAACTAATTTACACAAAGATATATACAAAAAGGGCGATTTACGGGGGCTACGGACAATGTAATAGATCTACTTCTTTTAGCAAAGTTTTGAACTTCAATGAGAAAGAATAAAACACCTTAACAAACCTCCGTTTTGTGACAGAATAATAGCATTAAAGACAGTTATTGTTTTCGTTAGGCTAGTAAAGTCATCTCAATATCATACCCAACTAAATAACACTGAATTACAACCATTTTGAAACAATTATAGATTGTCTGATTCTACAGAGAGGTGTAAGTTTATGAAAAATTTACTATGACTTGACTATGAAAAATTTCAATTTCAGCAGGGAAAAAGGGTTGTCTTATGATTTTAAAATGTGTTAAGTGTGCTGTCAATTAACAAACTTGTTAATATCAGTGATGATATCTTATGATATACTGAAGACAACGGGTGGTCAAGTTGATTAGAGCGGCAAATTGGTTTGCAATCAAACACACTTCTTATCAGTTAACAGTTTACCGACACACTCTTTGAAATGGCAGATGTGCTAATCTACTTAAATACGACTAAGTAAAAAGTTTATTTAATTAACATAAGTTGCCTTTTTAGCTGAACTTCCACCGGTACAGAACAGAGTTAAACTTAATTTCATAACTAAATTCTACTTTTAGTGAGGAATATGTAGTGAGGAATACACGTCAATATGTTTATTGTAAATAGTAGATAGTTTTAATCCAAGATTAAACTGCATGTTATTTTCAATCTGATCTATATCTACACATTTAGCATATTCTTCATGCACCAAGGGTTAAGATTAACGTCAAACTGAAACACTGATGACAAGTGCCACCTTTTGGATGTGCATAGGTTATTGAACAAGGTTAGTTATTCAAGTACAGATATGTTCTTTTTATTAGTATTTCATATTGATCTATTTTTACCTTTGTTTTCCACTTTAAAACATTTTGTCTCTTTCGAAATCTTTCAGAGGGGAAAAAAAACTATAGCATTAACTAATCCATTGTGTAATGTAGCGCTGATCAGAACTCTTTGCATAATTATGTCCCATTTTCAGTCATTATCATAATTCAAACATGTCTACAGCCTCTGCATCATCTCATGTCAGCGGTACACGTTCGCAAAGCACATATTTTAAACTTTTTCTTAAATTCAAACGTTCAAAACACAAAACAAATAAAAACTATCTCACCCCTCCAACGTTAACAGTCGTTTATTTGGGAGCCGAAATAGCAGACAACAAGGCTGCACATCGGGTAAAATAAATGCGATGACCTGATTGGTCCAATATCGATTTCCACGGATCCATGTATTACGGATTACCCGAGTCTTAATCGAATCCGTAAGTTTTTGTCGATGAAAGACGATGTTATACGAATCCCATTAGGGTGCCCTATCCTTGAATTACCTTTTTATTTCACAATTTCGTCTTGACTTAAAGAAATCACATTTTTCATGTAAATTAACATTCGGGTAACATTTAGTTTTTAAACGCACATTAGTGATTCATGAAGAGGGATTTTGGCAAGTTACTTTCATGTGCAATTACTGACATTTGAGACTCTAGCCCCGGTATGAAAAATCTTTATTTTTGGCTCTAGCCTAGTTCTGAAAATTACATATCTTGGACTCTACAGATTCCGATATGGACTCAACCATTTTATACTCATGCTGTAGTATTAGCTCGATAACATTTGTTCTTATAACATAGGTGTGAAATAAATGATACATACTCTTAAAAAAGTACAGACATATTTAGTAAAGAAGGAAAATGATAAAAGTAAAGGACTGCTCTACCCGTATGCCTCCCAAAGTCCTGAGCCGAGTGCGGAGTAAGACCGTCCCACCAGGTACACATTCAGCCACACATATATTTTCTCCGAGTCTCGCGGCGATAGACCACAACACACACGATGGACAACAAGCGGTCCAGCAACCTGTAGCAGTGAAGAATCAATGCTGAAATTAGGGCCAGTATTCACCGACCATTCTTAATAATATTCTTAGTCAAATTCCTAAGACTTTTTCTAAATTTCAAAGTTACGCAATTTCTGATTTACTATGTACGAGGGTCATTTTGGAAGTTCTGATAATGGGGGTATATCTCTGCATATACTCTAACGATTTTTATAATTATACATGTACAGAAAGCTTAAGGACCGGTGCATTCTACTGTTTCCATTTTTCTCGAGCAAAGCGCGCTGGTTTGTTACTGCTGCGTTTTAAAAAGGGCACAGTTTTATGCATTGGCGAGTATTGCGTTTTGATTACAAATATGGCTAATGAACGGCAGAGGGTCCATGTTAAAGTAAGTTCGTTCCTTAATTGTTAAGCACAGGAAATAAAGGCGGAATTGGCCAAAATATGTGGAAATGATGCTCTGTCATATCCTACTGTTGCTCGATTGTCAGCTTGATTTAAAGGTGGCAGAGAAACGGTCAGAGATGACCGACGTACAGGACGTCCGTTAAGGTTATTTTGTGAAAATCACGTCATTGTCGTGAAGAAGGCCGTAGATGAAGATGCACATTTCACTGTTGAGAAGCCAGTTAACATATGTGGTATAAGGTCGGGAGCAGTTATCAAATATTTTGAGAGAAAAACTTAAATCAGGAATATCTGCGCAGTTTGGACCCCCATTTGTGGACTGATCGCCAAAAAACAGGAACGCGTCAGGGCTTCGACATAAATCGTTTAAAAATCATATACTCGTAGATGTAATGCACTTTCTCAAAGAGTAAAACAGACCAAATCAATTCAATTTCATTTGTGGTTTTTGTCAGAACATTTCGCAAAACAGGATCTATTTTGATCATAAATCAGACTGCAAGTTCTGTGTAGTCTGATCTTGATCTACGTTGTGGATAAACATTTTAACGTCTTTACTTCACTCCATGTGATGCACCTGAAAAATGACATATTGTTTTCAGTTGGTAAGTTGTTTTTAATCAAAACTGGGTACGTCGTGTAAAAATCAGTTATATTAGACAAATTTTCTCAAATTAGCATAATTTGTATTTTGATATTACCGTGATGCTTTAGATTTTTTATACCTCCATATCGCTAGGGACGCAAAAAAGTTGGTAATAACAACCCCCTCCGATGTATTAATAAGACGGAGTCACGTGACTTAAGGTAATTTTTAGAATGTACATGATGTACAGACTGTACGAATCGACCAGTGACTACTTTTTCGCATAAAAGAGCAAGCACTATATTCACCTAAGGATCAACTTCAAGAGTCTCTTTGTATGCTCCTGAACGGAGTTCTCAGGAAGAACAGCATGAAATAGAAGAAAATGTGAGCTGTTCAGGTTGATTATACGTCTTTAATATGCTACATCAAGTTCATGCCCAGTTGATACTGAGTCAATGCCATTGTTCCCACGTCCTTATTGAGTCCTGACTGCGTTCTGATTCTTTTTCTCGCTTCGTTTTATTTCAGTTTTGTAAACATGTTTAAAATTCGCCCAAGACAGCCATAAAGATCGGATCACATCTTTTTGGTTTCTACTGCGTTCCTTCTACGTGGTACAAGTTCATACTTTGTCACAATTTAGAAATGTTTACTCTGTTTCAATATTTCGGCTTTTGCCTTTATCAAGAAACTTGACGTCACAAAAATGTAGAAGGCATCAATTTCACGCCAAGTTTCTTGATAAAGGCATAAGCAAAAATATTGAAACAGAGTAAACATTTCTAAACTATGTATTATTCATTCCCTTAGGAATTTTAAGTGGATTAACATAGTATCATACTTTGTCGTCCGACCGGTTGTACATTGACGTGGTGGGAGCTGGATGAAGTATATTGGGGTTTAACGTCAACGTGGTGGAAACTGGGTCAAGTGTGGCGGGATTTAACGTTAACGTGGTGGAAACTGGATCTAGTGTGGCGGAGTTTAACATTAATATTGTGGGAACTGAGTGAGGTTCGGCAGGGCTTTAACATTGACGTACTTGAAACTTGGTCAAGTGTTGGTGGGATTTCACACTGACGTGGACGAAACCTAACGTAGTGGGAACTGGTTCTAGTGTGGCGGGACTTTTTCAGATAATAAACGAGCACTGTGAGGGAGGATTTAGAATTGATAATTTGTGATAAGATGTGCTTGCTTCTATGACGTAATGCATGATAACATATGGAAACACATTTCAAAAAGAGAAATTCCTTGTCAAGAGCAATTTGTACTTTTACTTTCAATGATTTCAACAGTAATCTACAAGACGAGTGCAATTGTCTGCGCGTCACAGTGTGGTTATAACCGGTAATTTTCTCTCTTTCACGGTTATCCCAGACTAATTATAATGTAATTAACTCTTAGGCTACAAAGTACAACACAAAACGTGCAGTTTGATCTTGGATCTTCGCTGTCCGATACGATAAGCCTTTTCTTATTTTTTTTTTTTCTCAGCAACAAGCACAGTGTAATCGCAGTGTTTCGGTATATACATGAACTATTGGCTGAAATCTTCATTGTATTTGAGCCACGCTCTGGCAAAATGGGGTTTAATGCATCTCCTTGATGCATCATACCAAGCAAGTCATTACAGTAATATACATCCCTAAATTGCGTTTTGCATAACAGCATACTGCATCATGATGCACGCTGGTCCTTAGACATGCAAAAAATGGACCAAAATCAAAAAAAATTCGGACCAGATCAGCCTGCGCGGAGTGCTCAGGCTGACCTGGGTCGATACTTTTTGCAAATGCATTAAGCCCCCTTTACACAGAACATGGATCATTAATTTAGAAGTGTAAGGGTAAGACTCACAAGATCCCATGTCCTCACAGCAAGCAAACAGATCGGTTGTCCAAGTTCTGTGTCCGCTAATGGGGCCAAGGATAAGTTTTTGGCCTTGTTCTTGTGGTTGGTTGATCATCACAATGTTTGTTGTATTCTGTTGTTGGGACATCATGGTCTGTTGCATGTTGATTGGTTGGTTTACGATCGGTTGTTGTTGTTGTTGCATCGGTGGTTGTGGTTGCGGGTATCCGTATGGAGGAGGATATTGCGGGCCTGGGTGTACGCTCATTGTGGCTGTATTGTTTTCTTAATATGAACTCTTCTCAGCGCTAACCATGTAAACTCAATCTATTTCGATGGCTGAAAATACAACCCACCAGAACTAGAGATTTATTTTATGGCAAAGGCTAAACTCAACAAGCGGATGGCATATATCCAAGATCGGACTGCACACTCTATGCAGTCTGATCTTTGTCTATGCCGTCCGTATAAACTCCTGCTTTCGCCCACGGAAAGAGTATGATACAGTGAGTAATGATAGCAATGGCTCAATGGTGCCATCTTCTAGCATGCATGCCAAGGTTGATCGTATGAAAATATAGTTCGCCTGTATATACCTTGACCTTTATCCAACTGTTTCAAACACATCAACTAAAGCCATGTGTATGAGTCTACCTATATCATTGTATACTGAAGAAGAAGATGAAGATATTTGCGTCCTTCTGCGGAAGCACCGTGGAAAAAAGACTGAATTATTGATATTTTTTATGGTTTGATGGATGGGTGCAAGTAATGATGGATGGATGAAATGATGGATGGATGATATGATGGGATGGATGGATGGATGGATGCGTGCGTGATTGAGTGGGTGCGTGGAGAATGGATAAAGAGATCGATTGATGGAGTGAAATGTGCCGCTTTCAACATTATTTAAGTTATATCACGGCAATAAGTGTGTGTTTCCGTAACGAGTCAGGGCTCTGAAGTGTCTTGCCGATCGACTCTCTCACAAAAAAACCTCAGCGCTTCCAGTGAAGATCGGACTTATACCAAATAAGTCATCACAGTATTATAGATCTATAAAATCCGTTTTGTATCACAACTAAACGAATCATGAGGTACACTGATCCTTGGACATATAGAAAATTTACCAAAAGGAAAAAGTTTCGGCCCAGGTCAGCCTGCGCGGACTGCGCAGGCTGACCTGGGTCGATACCTTTTGCAAATGCATTAATCCCCGTTCTCGTGGAGCATGGCTCATTTTCAATTTGACGATACTTACATTGTTTCGCCTAGTAAGGCATTTACCGTTTGGTTGCTAAGCGCGACTTAAAGACCTTTTGAAGACAGAGTAAATCAAGATCAGACTGCACATGAACGTGCAGTCTGATCTTGGATATACACTGTCTGGTAAGGAAATATATTTCCCAAAAGCTAACTGATGTTAATAGCAGAAATGTGGGTTTTACTATCGGCTTGAAAGTTTCACATCACTTATTTAGCAGATTAAGTAAGCGTTAAGACGAAGTTATCAAGAATAATGTTATTAGAACCATTTTCATTCCTCCATGAAATATTCAATGGATCCGCTTGGATCAGCGATATAGACATATGTGCTAAACTTCTACTATCACGGGGCTAATGCTTTGCAGATGTCTTGCTGTTCTAATACCATTTTGCTGGTTTTGGTAACAAAAGTAACTGGAACCATACGAGACGTTGGGATACTTGTCAGGGCATACAAACGGTCGCAACTTGATTGGTTACTTCCCCTGATACAGATTTTCGCGTATCAAGTATTTGTACCCCAGAAACCAATATAGGTCTACAAGTTCGGAGTAGCCGAATGCGAGACGGAAGAATGAAGACAGTTTCCAAATTGGCTTCCGTCTTCGTGATGTCATTGAATATTGTCATGTCCTTACATAATACCTCTGGAGACTTTTAGGCACTTCCGGGGAAATGCAGGACGGGATATATAATGTATTTCGGAAACTGAATATTCGAATTCGGATTTTCTTTCCTCGAAGACATGAACATTGTATTCACAACCCTCTAGAATAGCACATCGGGCTTTTACGAACGGTATGTCTAAACCCTTCACCGAACAACCATGAGTATTAACGACCCTTAGCAAAGAGACTTTTGGAAAAAAAAAGTGAAAGAAGAAAAAAATGT
Organism: Hippopus hippopus; assembly: GCA_946811185.2. Classification (NCBI taxonomy): domain Eukaryota; kingdom Metazoa; phylum Mollusca; class Bivalvia; order Cardiida; family Cardiidae; genus Hippopus; species Hippopus hippopus. Next base: position 25,347,259 of record OX328110.1, on the reverse strand, counting down.
AGGTGACCAACATTTTCTTCTTTTCCTACAATGTTTTCCAAATTTACAAAGTTAAATTCAATCATTTAAGCCACATTTAGTTTGTCCTCTAAAAAATTCTGTAATAATTCTTTAACAACTGTCACGCTATGATTAAACCTCTATTGTTCATAGAACAATAGCATGATTTGTTTTCATAGTGTTTCCTTTATTCCCTGAGGAATTCATAGAATCAATGATAAATTTTGTCGTAAGGTTAAAAGTTACAATGTCGGATTAAATTTAATTCCTGCGGTTTTCAAAGTCTCTATTGTCCATATCCATGAAAAACATCGTTGGAAAAGGAGCAAGCAATCTCTTATTTCCACGCATATTTTTCCTTCTACTACATTGTAGACCCTTTTCTCTCCTCCAACTGGATCGATTTTAGTGTCATTGCACTGTGTAGTGAGTGGGCTCTTTATCTCTTTCTACGTCATGGTAAAACATGAGAGTTTTGAGGACGGCATAAATTAGGATCAGAATGCACAGAATGTGCAATCTGATCTTGGATCAATGCCGTGCCCTTTTTGAGTTTCAGCAGATTGCATTTTTAACCCTCAAAAGAGGTCGACTTATATGAGCCATACTCTTGCAAAAGGGGGCTTACCTCTTTACCAGACCACAAAATTTAAGACTTGTCCAAATTGAAAGCATTTGTAGACATGAAAATAAAATGTTGCTGAAATGACTGGATTTTTCCATGAGAGGTAAGAAAAAGGTTAGAAAAAAAGTTTGAAAACATTGTGGGAAAAGAAGAAAATGCTAGTAACAAGCATTTTCTTCTTTTCCCACGATGTTTTTCAAAGGATTTTCCTCCCTGGATCGTTAAAGCTCGGGATTGTGTGGTAAAAGGTTAATGCATCTCCGTGATTCATTATACCATGCAAGTCATCACGTAATTATGGATCCATTAAGTCTATTTTGTCTAACAATCAACTGAAACAGAGGTAAACTGGTCCTTGGGCCTACAGAAAATTGACCAATAGCGAAAAGTTTCGGTTCAGGTCAGCCTGCGCAGATTGACATGGGGGAATACTTTATATTATATTTCATGTGTCTATTTTTAGAAATGTTATGGGTAAAGAAATGTCGTAATTTAAGCTGGGGGGAATTATTTCCCCGTCACAGTGAATATTTTCCTCCTGTCGAAAATCTGGAACTACTTTTTTGAGTTTTTTAAGTTTTTAAGTTTTTAAGTTTTAAAAGTGGCATTCGTTGACAAAATAATCAGAGGAAATATAATATATAATTTATTTCATCAGCTTGTGGTTAATATGGGGAAATATTTGCCTCAAAAGGGAAAGGTCCGCGAAAATAACTCGTGCCTTACGGCACTCGTTATTTTCGCACACCTTTCCCTTTTTCGGCAAATGTTTCCCCATATTAACCACAAGCTGATGAAATAAACTCTATTTAACAGGTGCTTTAAGCCCCCTTTTCACAGAGCACGGCTGAAATATTTGTCGCTGAGAGAGATAATTATAGTATCATTGTGTATAGACATGCTTTTTATTGAGTTAAATCATTTGAAAGATATCGGTAGATAATTTGTTTACCCTTAACCTTCTAAATTAATTAAATAAAACTTTAAAGCCGATAGTAAAAACCAAAATCATGTTATTTCAAAGGCAGTTTTGGGAGAAAAATATCTTATCGGGCAGTGTAGATCCAGGATCAGACTGCACGTTCTGTGCAGTCTGATCTTGATCTACATTGTCCGCCAAAGGTCGTTGAGTCGTGCTTAGCAGCCTAAGGGTTAACACCGAAATGCCATTATAGAACAGAACAGAACTTTATTGTTTCAACTTGAACTATATAGCAGTTCATCGTTATATACAAAAAACAGTAAACAATAAAGCATACATGCAACAATGACATAATAAATTTGGGGAAAAAAAACAGATTTTTGATAATGTTTGTTTTATCTGAAATGTTGGGATTTAATTAAAACTTACTTTGATCTGGTTTGATTTGCGGAAGTAACGCAAACATTAATTAGGAGGTTTTAGAATTCAATAAATTTATATGATTTATGCTTTAAGAACACTCAGCAAATATCCATGACATGAAAACTCGAGGGGAATGGCGTGCATAACCTCGAAGCAGCAATTATATATAATTATATATAATATCAAAGTACTGGCAGAACTGAGACCTTCTTATTCATGCGGAAAACATCGATTAAATCATTACGAGACGGCGAAATTTTAGACTTGTCTAAGTTGAAAGCATTTAATTCCGACTTAATAGATTATACCCAAATAATAGGTGTTTTTTTTCGATAGAGTAAAAAAATCGTAGGAAAGGAGAAAATGTCGGTCACCTACAATTCCACATTGTCTCACCATGTTTTCAAAATACCGCTTCTTTAGGGTCGTTGAAACAATAGATCATGTTGTAAAAAGGTAACAAGGCCGAGTTTTGATAAATCTAGAAAAATATAGCAGACTGGTATAATTTCGATCTATTTCGAAATTTGGCGGCACTACATTTTTTTTAAGGATGCGCCAGCCCCCAATATCCCTGCATTTGCATCTGAACACTCCATCATGGAAGAGAACTTAAAGATGCCTTTACCAACACTCACGCTTACAAGAGTTATTGGGTTACCTTGTCACACACACTCAATATAAATGAACCATGCTCTGTGAGAAGGGGGCTTAATGGATCTGCAAAAATGTATCAACCAATGTCAGCCTGCGCAGTCCGCGCAGGCTGACTTGGATCGAAATTTTTGCTATTGCTTTCTGTATATTTTCTGCATGGCAAAAGACCATTCTTTTCCTCTAGATCCAGTTAACTATTAGACTTTATGGATTTACAGATCCATAGTTATGTGAAAACTTGCCTGATATAATGCATCACGGAGATGTATTAAAACCCCTTTCATCAGAGCATGGCTTAAATCTGATAAAATTGGTTTGCAACACGCGAAAAGGGACATTCGGACATTTGCGTAAAGTGTCGTTTTGGATCAGCCTCCGAAGTCCGCGCAGGCTAATCTGAGACGGCATTTTACGACTACATAAGATTTTGTGCTACAGTCGACTTGCGCGAAATAGATTACCTAAAAAAGGGAAAGTGTCGTTTCGGATTAGCCTGCGCGGACTGCGCAGGCTAATCCGAGACGACTCTTCACACAAATGTCCGAATGCCGCTTGTCGCGTGTTGCAGGCCAAATAAGGGTAAGGCATGGATATTATCAAAATTTGAACCAATTACATAAACTTAACCGACCCAGCAAGAGAGAGAGACAGAGGGCCATTGAAAATAACCAAAAAGTCATATTGTCCCTTTTTTGTCCATTAATTCCATCAAATATATTTTTTCATTAGTGTATTACTGTGCCTATAGAAAGTATTTCCTAACTTAAACCTCACCTTAAATCGTTCACTTGCAAACAACTTAAACAGCTTTTGCAGCGACACAGGTCAAGATCAGACTGCACAGCCCATTCATTGTTCATGTAAAACGACGACCAAAATCAAATTCAGTTACATGGCAAGTCTACTTGCAGACCTCGAAAAGCAAATTTTCCTAGTTGCCGCTAAAATGTTTACTTAGTTCTCAACAAAATGTGCGGTTGGACGGGGGGGGGGGGGGGGGGGGGAGAGACGGGGGTGGAAAGAGAGAGGTGAGAGGTTTAGACTGTGAAGCTGTGAAGAAACATGTGTAATGGTTATTCAATACTTATACAATGTAATACAGATTTCCTACTTGCCAACGTCATAGGATTGCTTGATATGTCTTTATTGACTACAAAACGGCAAATTATGATAATAATAATAATAATGATGATAAAGTAATAATAATAAAATAGTTATGATAATAATAATGAAAAAGTAATAATAATAAAATAGTTATAATAATAATAATGAAAAAGTAATAATAATAAAATATAATAATAATAATAATAGAGAAATATGGACATGGTAAAACATTATATACACGTATATTATGTTCAATGATGATGTGAATAAATAGAACTAATACCTGAAACAACTATTCTTATTGTTACGAATTGTCCTTTTTTTTTCTTCTTTTGGAAAATACAAAGTCTTTTAAAGAAATAAATACGTTTCATTTTTTCTTACCTCTCAAAGGCTGTTCACACAGGCAGCGAATGATTTACATGCAAAGTCAAATCAAAATCGATTCATACATTAGCCATGCTCTAGCAAAAGGGAGCTTAATGCGTCTGCATGATGCATGGTACAAAGCAAGTCGTCACATAATTTCACATAATCATACAGCCCTAGAATCTGTTTTGTATAACAAACTACTGAATCATGAGGTAGACTGGGACTTTGGCATACAGAAAATTGACCGAAAGCAAACTGCGGACTGCGCAGGCTGACCTGGGTCGATACTTTTTGTAAATGTATTAAGCCCCCTTACTACAGAGAATGTCCAGTTTAAATTGCAAGCGCTTTTGGTGTATTATGTTTTGTAATTACACGAAACCTTTAAACCCTTAAGTCTATACCAGACGCCGAATTCTAAACTTCGTAATCGCAGACGACAAAATAAATGTGCCTCCAATGATGGGATTTGTCCTTAGAAAGGTATGTAACGTTTGGATGGTGAAGCTGCTCTACTCAGCAAAATAATTATTTTAAGTCTGTTAACTGAGTTTCGTCCGTTTATTTTGCCGAGTTGAGCCTAAAACGTTGTGTCAACTCAAGATTTGAGAACGTTACTAAAGTCTGTTAATGTAAGTGAAATGAGTTTCAAATACCATACTCAGATTAAGTCAGAAAATGAGTCCGTGAGTAGATTTGAGCAAAACAAGAGACTTAAGTTTTTTCGTGAAACCGGACCTGGATATCAGACAAAGATTATGACGACCAGGATGTCCATATAGTATGCTCGTTATAGAGATGTCTGCTTTCACCAAAAGATAGTTTCAAAAGCACTGTGAAGTGAGTTAAGAGTATATTCGCAATACCTATATCTCATAACGGATGAGTAACTTGTTTGAGTAGTTATCTAACCTTTTACCAAACAATCATGGATTTAAAGGAACCTGAAGTAGAGGTCTTTTGAAATCATTGTGAGAAAAGGAGAAAATGCTGGTAACCAGCATTTCCTCCTTTTCCCACATTGTTTTAACTCTATCCGGAACAAATTATGTCATTCTGGCAACTTTTATTTGTCGTCTGCAAATGCTTTCAGTTCGGACCGGTCTAAAATTTTGTCGTTAGGTAGAGTTAAGTTAACTATTTACTTGACGACAAAATTTTAGACTTAATCATACCAAAGGCATTTGCAGACGACACGATAATTGTAGCTCAAATAATGGGGATTCCCCTTTGGAAGGGTAAATAACATTGTGGAAATATGAAGAAATGATGGTTACCAGCATTTTCTCGTGTTCCCACAATGCTTGTAATGCATTCTTCCCCACGTCCCGGTAGCTTAGTCGGTAGTGGTCAGGACTTGAGAACAGGGGGTCGCTGCTTCGATCCATGGCTCGGCCAATTTCTTTCCGCGGATCGATGAGAGTCATTGCGACAGAATTCATTTCTCTCTCACTCTCTCACCGCTGACCATTTTTTCGACGATGGTTATGTGGGAAAGCAGCCAGTGGCTTGGACAGAATATTGTGCGAAGTACTGGTAAAAAGAAACTCTACGAAAGCATGGATAGGTACACTGGCCGCCGCGATATAACTGAAATGATGTTGAAAACGCCATTAAGCACCATACAATCAATGCATTCTCTGCGGTGTCGCGAAAACACTGGATTGTATGGACAGGTAGAGGGTTAATTGGATATGTGGAAAGATCATAGATAATCAATCAGTTCCAAGTATTTCATTCAAAATATTGAAACAAGATCTTTATTTTTCCTTCTTTGTGAAGGTACATGTAAAGTGACTCGTTAAACTCCTTAACATACAATCCCGTTACAGCCCTGGCGAAGAAAAGAGGATTTTTTAAAACATTGTGAAAAAAAAAAAAACATTGTCTCCTTTTACCACAATGCTTTCCACCCTATCGAAAACAGCTGTCTTGATATTTTGCCACTGAGTAGTCTGTTATTAGCACATGCTTTCACTCCTTAGGTTGATAACGCTCGACTCGGAGCGCTGTTGCTGACAATGTCGATCAAGATCAGACTGCACAATACGATACGGTTTTTAATTCAACTTTAAAAAAATCGTAATATTTGGGTTTTTTTTTTTACCAGTGAGTGGAAATTTTCGTTTCATTTATTTAGCAGCTATAGGACTAATTTGGACAGGTCTGTAAATTTCGTCGTCCGGTACAGAGTTACTTCTTTCGGCCCAAAGTATATTTGAGCCGTGCTCTGGCAAAACGGGTCTTTATGCATCTCAGTGCGGTATGACACCAAGCAAGTCGTCATATAACTGTGAATCCATAAAATCCGCTTTGCATGAAAATCGACTGAACCATGAGGAAGACTGGTATTTTGATACGCAGAAAATTGACTAATAGCAAAAAGTTTCGACCCAGGTCAGCCTGCTCAGACTGCGCAGGCTGACCTGGGTTGATACTTTTTGCAGATGTACCAAACTCCTTTTTCACAGAGCATGGTTCGTTGAAGCTCTTCCTCTTTTGACGACTGAAATTACAATCCACGGACACACAGAAAACGTTTTTCCTCTGGGCTTGAATAAACAAGCGGATGGTATAGATTCAAGATCAGACTGCACGTTCTGCACACTCTGATCGTGATCATACCCATCAGAAAAAAAAAAAAATCCTATTTTTTCAAGCCTATGGCGGTAAAAGAGTAAAAAATTACTATCGTTGTTGGTGTATTGATAGTTCAAATCATGCAAAAACCTTTTAGGGACCGCGTTAAGAAAGCAAGTTTACATCAGACTTAGTTGTTTTCTTGGGGAGATAGAACATGATTGGTTGATTGTATGGTGTTAAACGTCTTATTCATCATTATTTCACTTATATCGCGGGGGCCAGTGCACCTCGGAAAGAAATTGGCCTATTCGAGGATCGAACCAGCGATCCCCTGGTTTTAAGTATTGTACGCTACCGAAGGAGCTATCGGAGCACGGCAGGGAGATAGAACAAATTAGACTGTACGAGGGGTGATCAGAAAGAACGCGGACCAGTGCCTTTATCGGAATATTGTTATAAAAATCAACTTGGAATGTTTACTGTTTTTCAAAGTAACCTCCTTTGTGTTCTATGCACTTATTCATTCTTGATTCCCATGCGCGAAACACGTGCGCGAGCCCGTCACGTGACATCACTCTCAACGACCCGGTCATGGCATGGGTTAGCTCCTCTCTGCTCTCGTAGCGCGTGCCACGTAGAGAATCTTTCAAAACAGGAAATAGCCAAAAGTCACTTGGGGCCAGGTCTGGACTATAGGCAGGATGGTCTAATGTTTCTATGTTTAGTTTTTTCAAAACTTCCTGTACAAGTTTGGCTTTGTGAGCGGGAGCATTATCTTGATGTAAAATGACGCCTCTCCATAGAAGTTCCGGCTGTTTTTTTCGGATGGCCTGTATTAAATTCATTCGAATAATGCTGGCATAATACTCAGCATTGACTGTAGTATGTATAGGTACAACATGATTTAGAAGAAAACGTTGAGAAGAGAAAAACATGATGCACATAACTTTACCAACAGACTTAGAAAGTTTGGCTTTAACAGGGGACGGCGATGTTGGATGTTTCCATACACTGCTTTGTTGTTTAGATTCGGGCTCGTAAAAGTGTACCCATGTTTCATCGCATGTCACAATACGATCAGTCAAGTTTGATCCTTCTTTCCTAATGCGTTCTAAAATTTCAGAACAAATTTCGACCCTAACCCCCATTTGCTCGGGCGTCAGTAGCCGAGGCACCCACCTTGCACAAACACGCGACATTCCAAGTTTGTCAGTTAAAATCTCCTGTGCACTTCCATAGGAAATGCTAAATGTGTCAGCTATTTCCCTGACAGTAACTCGACGATCTTGCTTTACATGCTGCTGCACATCCGCGATAGTTTTGTCCGTTACTGATGTTGATGGACGGCCAGATTTAGGGTCATTTTCAACGGTTTCGCGTCCTTCTGTAAATCGTCCAATCCATTTACAAATACTGGTTTTCTTAAGTGCTGAGTCCCCATAAACTTTATCTAAATCGGCCTTAATTTCCGATGAAGACTTTCCGAGTTTAACGTAAAACTTTATAATTACTCTCTGCTCAAATAAAACGTCATCCGACATTGTGAACCGCTAACGCAGTATGTGATGTCATTGAAATGACGTCACTCTTTTCTTATTTGCCTATGACGTCATTTAAACGCTTGAGTAAGTAACCAGGTAATTAATGTTCATCTGTGCAAATTTTTGTTATCTTAAGTAAAGTAGTTTTTGAAATAATCGGGTGGTTCGCGTTCTTTCTGATCACCCCACGTAATTAAGATCGCGATCACTTGGCAAAAAAAAACGTGTACAATTGCTTTGTTTGTTTTTCGGTGTTTGACATCATTTTCCACATTATCCCATAAAAAAAGCGACGGCCAGTGCTACCGGTATTTCGTACAATAGTCATTATAAGCCAGAGGTTACTTTCCCACATAACTATTGACGAAATAATGTTTAGCGGTGAGAGATGACTGAATGCTGTTGGAGTGACCATCATCAGTCCTCATAAGTCTGTAAGTGATCATTATCCAATTTGCCTCACTCGCACGTCAACACATGCAGGTCCAAACAAAACAAATCACGATCACGTAACTATTAAATATAGATGCTTTAATAAATTCGATAATGACAGGTTTAACTCTGACTTATTATATTCCGGAATGGAATGCATAGAAATGATACCAGACCCAAATAAGGCCCTCAATAAATTTTATGAAATTTTAAATTCAGTTTTATCTGTTCACGCTCCACTAAAGCAAAAGCTGGTAAAAAGTGTACATCAGCCTATGCGGCTCAATAAAGAAATAAAGGTGTTGATGCTTGATAGAGATAAAGGCCCATAAAGACGGCAATTACGAGAGATACAAAATGCTCCGAAATAAAGTTACCTGTATAATAAAGCGCAGTAAGAAAAAATATTTCAGTGACGCCATAGAAAATAAGAAAAACCCAAAACTGTTATGGAAGAATCTCAAACCTATTGCAAATGTTGATACGTCAAATGAAATTATCATACCCAATAAAATTACAAAAACGGAATCTGTAATAGAAGGGAGTCTTGACATCATCAATGAATTAAACACGCAATTTGTAAGTATTTCTGATATTGTGACTAAAACAACGTTTTCAAAAACCAGCTTTCGATCTCTTGAGAAGATTCTTGACGAAAAATTGGGTTATAATGAATTTACTATTCCATTCATTTCGGCACATGACGTACAATACATTATACAATTTGACTCCAGCAAAGCTACAGGTTTAGAGAGTTTGGGTCCAAAGATATCAAAACAATGTGGAGATATTTTACCTCCGGTAATTGCATCAATTATAAACAACAGTATTGCTTCTGGGATATATCCCGATGAGATGAAATTGGCTCGGGTCATACCAATTTTTAAGATAGGCGATAGAGATGACCCTAATAATTACAGGCCAATCTCTGTTCTACCTACAATATCAAAACTCTTTGAACGTCACATTGTTTCCCAAATACAAATTTTATTCAGAAACACTAATGTAAATAATCAATCTCAGTCTGGTTTCAGACAAAACCATTCTTGTACAACAGCTTTAACTAAACTGGTGGAAGCATGGCTAACAGACGTGGACGAGGTTTTCTTAGACCTTAGAAAGGCTTTCGACCTAGTTGACCACCAAATTCTGTTACACAAACTCAAACTATATCATCTTATAGACAATGCACACAATCTCATCAATTCATATCTGTCTAACAGGAGACAGCTGGTAAAGGTTGGGAATTTTAAAGTAATATGCTGAATATAAAATCTGGGGTTCCTCAGGGCTCGATCCTTGGACGTATCCTATTTCTTATTTACATAAATGATCTGACGTTTTCATGTCCTGAGGTAGATATAGATTTATATGCAGACGATTCCACTATGTACAAATCAGGTTTCGAACTGAGGAAGATAGAGAATAAACTGCAGGAAAGCCTTTTTCGCATACAAGAGTGGTGTAGTATAAATAATATGTCTTTTGCATCCCTCTAAAACAAAATGCTTGTTACTTGGTTGAAAGCATAAAATGAAAGCTGAAAAAACTCTATGTCTTACAATAAATGGTTTACCGCTGGAAAATGTATGTAAACAAAAGGTTCTTGGTGTATATATAGATAACCAATTGAACTGGCATTCTCAAATTGATCACGTTTTGTAAAGAACTAAAAAAGAAAATATCACTCTTCAAAAATATTACATTCTTTTTAACAACGGAAGCGAAGATACTGTTTTATAACTCTTATTTACCAATTTTTGACTACTGTTGTATAATTTGGGGAAAAATAACACGCGCTATGTTAACAAGGTTTCAACCCTTCAGAAACGAATTGGTAAACTTATACTTGGCAAACCGGTAAAGTCACCATCAGCTGAATTATTTAAAGAATTGTGTTGGCTGTCGTTTTCGAACAGATGCAAATACCATGCTGCAGTACTTATCTACAAAACACTTCATAATAATGCACCTACCTGTATGTTTGACATAATTCATGCATCCAGATATACTAATTATTCATTACGCTCTGAGACAAACATTGATGTAGTTTTAACTCTTACGAACAAAGTCCGTAACAAAGAAACAAATGAACAAATGCATGGCACAAATACTGATAAGCCCTGCTTACCCGAGATTGACTTGCTTGTCTTAAACATGCAAACTGGTGGGGGAATGCAATGATTGCTATCGTGTCTAGCGTTGTCGTTTTCCCTCAGTTATTCTCAGGATGTTATTGTTGAAGGGGGAGCACAGTGGGAGGTGCATATTGCCTGTGTGGCAACAGACACCTCACATTGTGTTATCCATCAGCAATGTTAAGTTTCTTTCATCAGATGCCTTTCAATTTGGACTTTTAATTGTTTACTATGCTGTTATTTATAAATAAGCAGTTGTAGTAGTTTTACCTTGTATCCATGCGGTATTAGGCCAAACTCAGTCTTTATGGAAGAATCAGGGTGGTGTATGACAGACAATACATTTCTTATCATGAGATTGACCCAGGGTAAATTCACGGCCAACCTGCATAAAACCGAACGTCTTGTCAGTCAATCGCTCTCAAATTCCCGCAGTAATCGTCTTTAATCCTTTTTTCGACTCCGTAAAGTGGCTGGACTTCTTGATGATCTCCTTCCAAGTTACGGCGAATGTAGGTCATCTCCGTCACATACACCAGTCGGCCCGTAACAATACAGGGATCGGGCAGGATTCGAACCTAGAACGCCCGGACGAAAGGCCAACACCATAACCACTGAGCTAAAGAGAATTCTCCCTAACGCAGTTGTTAGGTGTTGTATTTAAATCGGGATGAAACCATGCATGAAGGAGTGGTCTCCCGTAACACACCCCCTCTTAAAGTCATCGGTCGTTCGCTCATGTTAAATAAATCCTGTGGATCATACATGATAGATCAAAGATCAGACGGCATGTTGGCTTGTACTCAGTTTGCCTACCCTCGGAACAAGTTAAATGCGCAACGCTGACCCCATTCTACCTCATGATTCAGTCCGTGCTTTGATTTTTTTTTTTTTGGATTCCTAAATTAGTAACCCTGAGTGGGATTGGTACATAGTATCCGAGGATGGGTTCAGGCAAAAATGGTGTAGGACTTAGTCCTTTTGGGAAGGGTTTTGCTCTTTGGAGAGGATAGATTGTCTATGATAGGTTTCCTTAGGTAAAATTGGTGTGGGAATTGGGCAATTTTCTGCTGGACTGGGGAAAAGCTTTTTCAGTCAGTGAAGAGTTCTCTCCCTTGTGTCAGTTTTTTTCCCATCCCGAGACTGGTTTTTGCACTTGGATTGGAGTACCGTGGGATGGAAAACTGGAGTTTCCCCAGGTAAAATGGACGTGGGACTCAGTCCTTTTCAGTAATTTTACTTTTCTCAGACAAAATTGACGTTGGACTTAGACAATTTTTGCTGACTCTAGCTAGAAGCGACTCCTTGGAAGGGTAACTGGGTCCAGTTTTACATAGCTGAGATGGGTTTTCATAGGCAAATTCGGTGTGGGACTTAGTAAATTTTTACTGACCTACTTTGACTCTGAATTAAGGAAGCATGTTCATGGGCGAAAACACCCCATAATATAAAAATTACGGAAGCACATTCCTGGGGTGAATGCATCCCTTGGAAAAAACATATAGACTTTTGTCAAAGCCAATGTTGATTTCACAAGTCAAAAAAACATTTTTTTCATATGTTTTTATTTAAAACTTCTGAACAATGAAACAAGACATGAACTGTAAAAACAATTGAATGAAAACAATGGAATGAAAAAACAATATTGTGTCAATACATTTTTTTGCAACACTTTTTTTGTTGAAAACATTTTTTTCTTAAAAGCAACTTTGTTCTGTTGAAACATTTTTGTTAGAAACTGTTTCACACAGTTTTTTAAATCTTTTTGTTCTGATAAAACATTTTTTGTTCTTTTCAAAACACAAAGTTATTTTTTTTACATAACCATTTTTTGTTGGTAAAACATTTTTTCTTAAAAGCAATTTTGTTCTGTTGAAAACATTTTTTGTTTAAAAATGTTTCACACAGTTTTTAAAACATTCTGATAAAAATATTGACAATGAATTATTGACAATGAAATATTGACAATGAAAATATTGACAATACATTATTGAAATATTTCTTACAATATAACATTTTACAATGCAAATTTACAAATGCCCTGAGTTTTCCATTTTTCTTCATGTGCCGTAATAACTTTGTGCAATTTGACATCACGCAAATACAATGGATATACACTGTCCATTTCACTGAATTCACGCCTTCCTGTGAATGGAAAAACATATTTTGTAACGTCTTTTTGTTGAAAGTGATGAATATGCAATTTCTTCTGTATCAAATAAGATATAGCCTTCCATAGTATCTATCCAAAGTTTCACACAGTGTAATTTAATGTTAAGTCGCATTCGTTCATCGAGCGTATGCTGTTGAACGAATTCTCCATAAATCTTTCCACGTAGTTCTATTGGTAAAGGCAACGTAATTTTTTCAGCGTTGACTGATATTTTGCGTCTTACTTTGACCGTTCTCTTCAAAACAATGTAACATGGAATTATCCTCTCAGCGTTTCATAACCATAGGGTACAGTGTCAGTATCATTTACAATAACTCTCTTGGTGTATACAGAACGAAACGTTTTTGTTTGCGGTTCACTAGTGACCGTTCTATCTCTATGTCTTTTGATTCTACTATCATATTGAATTTTAATTTCTGTAGTGCGATCCAAAACACATTTTGAATATGTATCAAAATTCACCACTTGATTTGTATTGTAATCCAAAGTAATTCCCTTCACTTTACATTTGCTTTTCACTTTCCCATTTTTTGTTTTCATTATGTAAGCGTAATTCTTTGGTCCTAGTCCTCTGAAATGAGTGATTTTACAACCAGGCTCTTCATCAGTCCATTTTCCAAGTCTGCTGTTAATAATGGGAGGGTTCCATAATTCAGGATCATGAATGTACACACAACTATCTGTATCGAAATACAGAACTCTTTAACTTTTCAAGAACACAGTATAATTCCAGCCTTGCATAAGCTGTTACGTGGGCTCCTACAATAACATTGGCTGTAGCGTGAGTATCAATATGTTCCAACTTTGTTTCGTAGTTAACCAAGATGAATGGACAGTCCTCGTCAAAGATTTCTACAGGAGTAGCCACTGGCTTCTTGCTTAATTTTCAAGAAATTATCCACATACCCTTTGAAGAACTGATCCGACAGAGAATCGAAATGCCAAATTTCATACACCTGCAATAGCCTTTATCCACAGTCAAGAGCCTTGAACAATTCAAAAGTAACCCAAGTCCCTACCAAAGCCCCCTCTTCTTTGCTATGCCTACAAATGTTTGAACTTTCTTCTGCACATTTCATGCAGAGTGGAAACATCATTTTGTTGTTACAGTGAACTGGGAGAACGGGGTGAAACAAATCAGTTGGGGGAAAAACTTTTGCATTTGATTATTCCTTCATACTGACGAATATTGTTCATGTCAATATTCTCAGCAGTCAAGATTTTTGGTTGACCTACTGGATAGGATTTGTGTTTGCAAACATAAGGGTACAGAGAACAAATATCAATGTATTTGATTTCCTTCTCTCCTTTTTCTTCAACATCATAGGCAATTTTTATTGCATTACATCTTCCTCCAGACAATCCCTCCCTCGGATCGATGGGATCACAATATGGATATAGGGTTTCAATGTGTTTTTTGTACTCTTTATCCTTTTTCATCTTAGCATCAAATTCATGCTCCCATATGAACTCTACGTTATACCCCATTTTTTTGATAGCCTCTAAACGGTCAAAAGTACCTTTGTACAATTCAGACATTGGTCTTCCGTTGATGGGATTGATCCAATTTCGATCTGTATAACATACAGGACAGCCATGATACAAATCCCCAAGGAATTCATAGAGAGTGTTTGATTGGCGGTGAAAACCGTCGACACTGTATCTCCCGATTTGAAATTCACCACCATTTTTTGCATGTTGGATATTAATCCCTTTTTCCTTAGCTTCGCTTTGGACCCAGCGTATCGCTTTCATAGAAAAGCGACGTCTGGATGAATCTTTACTTGAAATGATACCTATTTGATTTTCAGATAAATACTTGCTCCGCCAAACCTTGTTACATGCATCGGCAATGGTAATAGCCTCTGGAAATGGACAAATACCGACCTGTTCAATAAAAACTTTTCTGAATTCACCACAACCTCGTCTTAGGATATCATCATCTGATCTACAGTACATTTCCATCTCTTTTTGAAAATTGAATTCCTCACCCCTTTGAACTTTATCATTATACCAGACTATGAAATTTAACCTACCCTCTTCAGACATTGAATTGGGTTTGTAATAAGACATGTCCAAGTAGGGGCCAACGTAACCCCAGAATTCATCTGTATTTGCCCAGTGAGGGAAGTAACCTTTTTTCATTTCTTGAAGACCAAACGTAGCTGGAAATTTTGCTAAAGCAAAGTTCATGAAATTGAAAGAATCGATCAAACGCACCCCATTCAATTCTAATTTCATAATATTATTTCCATTCATGATCAATTTTGGAATTTTTAAACCAACTTTGATCAAGAATGAACTGCCCGTCATAGCCTTTGAAATTATGGACAATAGCCGTGACTCCTTTATGATGCCCTGAAAAGAGCCAGTTGCAAAACTGACTCAGTTTCCTCACCTTGAAAAATAACTTCTCTTCCTTCTTCAAATTCGCTGCATGTGGAACAATGAAAATCAAGTGGTTTATCGATACATTCATCACATGCTCTGTGTGCAATACAGTAATTCGGGATATGTACTCCCGTGTCTTGTTTGCATTCAAAATCAAAGAAAGTGAACAATGGTTTTTTGACTGCAGAAGAACTCGTCTTGTCATCGGTGTTCATCTTACTTTGCTAAGGCTGAATATAACATCGATGAGAAAAGTCAACAATTTTCTTGCAGATATGACACTTTCTCATTTCTTTGCAGGTATGATTTTTCTTTCTGAGTTGATATTGTTGACCACATTTTGAACAGACTTTCATTAATTCACAAATGGATTTCTTTTCTTTACCTTGAACATATCTGTGATTTGTCAAACATGCAATACTAAAGAATAGTCTATGACAATCACTGCAAACATATTCTTTTGATTCTGATGGACATTTTCTAATACGATAACAACCTTTACAGATATTTGAACATGCATAACTTTCCCGCATTGAGTATCCTACATCACAGAACTCACAATAATATCCACAACTAAGAAATCCTGTGATGGATTTGATGTAATCATAGTGGTTTTGATGAAAGTACAAATGTATGATTTTACTCTCGCCTTTCATTTCTGGATGTTCAAATACTTTTTCCACTTTTGAATGCTGTTGATGAACTTTAATGACATAGTCCTTTTCATACCAGAAAGATTGTATTATTTTGTATTCGTCAATTCCTACAGGCTGTGTTGGTGAAACTCCGGCTTCATTCAATAATTTCTCAGCTTCAGTCTTTTGAAGTAATTTGTCAGACTTTTTGATGTAATCCCATCTTCTATTCCATGCTTCAGTGTTTTCACGTCCATTGTAGCAAATGCCCACCACAACTGCTTTTGCAAAACATAGGTGATCATGATTGTTAATTTGAATAACCGATCTTTTCTTCTGAGCAAAAACCTTTGAATCCAATTCTGATGATCTATATTTTTGTTTTCCGCTACCACTTGGAGGTATTGTATGCATGATGTCAAATGTCATGAATCCATCGTTCAAGAAGAAATCAGTATTCGATTGTAAAACTGGTTCAATTTCATTTAACATAGTTTCGCCTTTCAGCTGTTCTGTAGGTAAGAAGGGAATATGAATCCCCATATCCAATGAAGGATGGTTGATACTAATTCTAATCATGTCCGTCGGCTCAGCATTTAACTTTTGAATTATTTGATGGGTAACATCGTCAAATAATCCGATCATTTGATGGGGTGGTAATTCTTCAAATTTCTTAAAAATTGCCGACAACAGATGTGATTCTGTTCTAAATTTCCTCGATTTCTTTTTTCCCATCTCCTTTAAGTCATACAGACTTTTCAAGTCTAAAGTAGTGTTGTTACTTTCTTTTTTTCTATCCTCAATCATTTTTACAGATTTTTTCGAGGAGATATCACCTTCACTATCACTTTCCACGATCATTTTTACCGGCTTTTTCTTGGGTGAAGAGAAATAGTCTTCACTGTCACTTTCCACGATAATTTTTACAGGCTTTTTCTTGGGTGAAGAGAAATCGTCTTCACTGTCACTTTCTTCTTCTTTCAATTTTTTTCTTTTTTGGTGGTGGAAATGACTCATCGTCACCTTCACTGTCTGAATACAGTACTATTCTTTTTCTTTTAGCCATCGTTTATGTCTGATTGCAAGACAATGACACGGTAAGTCAGAAAACTTGGCATTTTATAGAGCCTTTCAACCCAATAGTGTATAAATTGAGACGATAGCTACGAAAACTACATCATTTCTCTGATCGACTTCAGACAGTACAGTTGATAATTAAAAAAAAAAAAAAAAAAAAAAAAAATCATGAGCGAGTACAAGCTACAAAGTATACACCACTGCTAGGAAAGAATATGTATCTGTATGTTAACCCATAGAACCACGACCATGAGATCAGCAATATTCCCTCAAAGTATCAAGTTCAACATATCGGCAACTACGTGGGATCATTTTTATCCCACCAGCATTTAACAGAAAAAGATGTTTACCGTATAACCAGATACAGAGTTTTGGACCAAGCAACCATCGAAAACGATATGGGACGGATGGCAAGAGAACAAATATTTGTTTTACATGTAACAAAACAGGACACTGGGCCAGAAATTGTCCAGAAAAAGAAAACAGACAGAAACAGTCGTTTTTGACTATGTGGATCCACATAGTCACGATATCAAAATTTCACCAACAATGAAACTGGGTGCTGAATTTTACTCCATGAAATTCGTCGGTGTTCTGAAATCATTCTGCAAATAAAATAAATGGAAAACAAATTCGACACAAGCTATATCAACATCGATTGAAAATCAGATCGAAAATTTGCAGATCAAGAATACGGCTATCAGCGATACAGAGATTTGTAAAACAACAGAACAGATAGAGAAAAAAATATCTACAAGTGATAATCTAAGAAAACAACAAATTTTGGATCTAAAAAACAATGAACTTTCTTCAGAGCAGCATCTTTCAACCGGAGAGGAAAAACAGCAAAGCAGTGAAAACAAGAGAAAAAAGAACTCTTTCTTTTGTAAATCAA
Source organism: Hippopus hippopus (assembly GCA_946811185.2). Taxonomy (NCBI): domain Eukaryota; kingdom Metazoa; phylum Mollusca; class Bivalvia; order Cardiida; family Cardiidae; genus Hippopus; species Hippopus hippopus. Next base: position 25,329,291 of record OX328110.1, on the reverse strand, counting down.
AAAAGCATGAGGATAAAATCTGTCCAGATATTGTATTAAAAAACAATGACAGAGGGAAAAAACGTAAGAGTGAAAGTGAATCTGATATTCCGAACAAAAAAAGAAAAACACACTGAGTGAAAAATGTTTTAACAAAAAAAGTGTATAAACACAAATATTGTTTTTTCATTCCGTTGTTTTCATGCAATTGTTTTTACAGTTCATGTCTTGTTTCATTGTACAAAAGTTTTAAATAAAAACTTGTAAATTAATTTTGGGGTTTGACTTTACTTTCTAACTATTTTGAGGTTTTTGTGAGAAAACAAAACCTCAGTTCCACTTCCAAGGGGTCCCTTCTAGCTAGAGCCAGTAAAAATTGTCTAACCCCAACACCAGTTTTGACTGAGAAATGTAAACCTGTCATAGACAATCTATCCTCACCCTCTCCAAAAAGCACAGAAATCACTGAAAAAAGACTAACTTGCACAGCATTTTTGTCTGGGGAAAACCCATCGTAGATAGACAAACTATCCTAAACCACTGGCAGAGGGAAAAAAATGGAGATAGGGAGGGGGTCTCCGCCGACAACTCTCTGGCTATATCTTCCCCGAAGAACAAAATCCTTCTCCAAATAGACTAAATCCAACGTCAGTTTGTAGGAAAACCCATCTCAGCTAAGCAAACTCGACCCAGTTACCTTTCCAAGGAAAACCGATCCATACCACAGTCAGCGAAAACACTTAAAATTGCCTAAGTCGAACGTCAATTCTGCCTGAGAAAAGCAATAAAATTTACGCGACTTTAAAGTAGAAATTTGTTTTTGGAAGGATAAAAAACACGATGGGAAAAGGAGAAAATGCTGAATACAGACCACTCTTACAATTCATTCTTATATGACTGACATTGGTCGATAGCTTTTGCTATTGTCAAATTTATACATGTCCCAGGACCATTCTTTCCCCTGTATTCAGTCAATTATCCCATTTTAAGTGACCATAGTTTAAATATTTCGTAGTCAACATTCACAGCCTTGTAGACTAAAACACCATTCACAAACACATTCCATTATTCTCATTCGTCACTCAACTGTTGTAGAGTTAAGTCGAACTACCACAGTGTTTGGGTTAACAATTTTCTTTACATTGGTTAACTGGCTAGAAGAATGGGTACGTATTAGACGTATAGGACATGAAGTTAACCGTCTGATCCAGTTACCAAATGCACTGGAAACTGTGGAGATAAAGAGAGGAAATTAAAAGATAGCCTGCACAAATAATCCTTTTCAGGGCTAAAACCACCAGCATGAAAAGCCAATCTTTCTTTTAAATTATCAATTTTCAAGTTCACTAGCATGAAAGAGTCACACTCCAAAAGATTATTCTTTCTTCAAATTGTCATTTTCTCTAAGGGTTCCAAAAGACTAAGTCCAACACCATGTTTTTTGTCTGAGAAAGAAATCTATCCAGAACATAAATTTGTCATTGTTTTTAGTTCTAGGTCTAAAAACTAGTTCTAAAAACTAGTTCAAAAACTAGTTCTAAAATAGTTTAAAAAGTTAGGAAAAAAGTTTCGATAGATTCAGGGGATAAAGGGTATTTCATCAAGATTTTCTTTCCCTCTAAGAGGTAAGGGTCACATTTTTTAAAAAAAGTTTATTGATCGCTGAGAAATTATAGGAGAAAATGACGTCACGCTCCAGCCAATCACAGCTTCTATTTAGCGCAACGTTCATTCTAATTGGACAGACGTTGCACACCACCTCAAGCCCGCAAAGCCGCAAAGCTTGCAGCGACAGCGGAGAAATCATTCGACTCTCAGCTCTCGAGTAGTACACATAAGCAACCAGTAGCGGAAAAATGGATTTCAACTTGGGTGATTTCAACTTACGTGATTATCAAATTAGACGATTTCTTGCCACAGGCAAACAATGGAGATATTCTATCGACAGCAATAAATTCATCACTCATCGGTCCAACAGCAGTATTGGACAGCATTTTTGAAGAGGTGAGACATTTGAATTCGAAACAAGATTCTGTCGTGACTCGCATTTTAGAAGAACTACAGACTTTTAACAAATATTTGGTGGAATAAAGACTTTGAACGCAATCACCGAACAACTGAACGGAAACATCGAGGCATTATGTCAGCAGAGACACCATATGTCACCTTTTCCTGTGAAGATTCCGCTTGCATTTGACTTTGAACAAAATAGTTTTCATAGGCTAGTAGACTCGATCATAACTGTTGTTAGCGAGGTCAGAGCAATTCATCTTTTTTCTCTTTCTACCTAATATTTGCATATCATTTTAAAGAGCATGCTTTGCAGATTTCAAAAATACAAAGTATTTCAATTTCGAAGACTTTTTTGATTTTTTACGGATTTTTCAAATCTCAGAACTTTTCGAAAATGTCTGTCAAATATTGGGGTGAATTCTTCCAAATTAAATATACATCATTAAAACTTGAAATAACCAAGAGTATAGTCATTTTGGAGCATAAAAGTAGACAAAGATGAACAATGGATGTACTCATATCATTTTAATATCTTACCCAGTTAACTTCACATAATTATTTTCATATCTCCTTGTTCATAATCAACCATTAGTTCATATACATACACCGACCTGTCCCCTGCATACTTGATATTGTACCAATCTGGAAAACCTGGGACCTGTAAAATTGTAAATTCATTGGTTAAAATGGCCTAAATTTTCAACCCTTTAAGAAATAACCCTTTGTTTAAACATGGAATATATCAGGAAAACATCATGGTAAAAAAGATAAACTGCTCAAAACACGCTATTTTTTGTACCATGTTTTCTGCCGTATAAAACTATCAAAACTCATTTGAACAAATTCTGTAAATTTTCTCAACAGATGCATTCACTTGGGATATTCTAAAATTTTAATTTGTTTAAGGTGAACAATGTGCACTAGAACTAGAAGATTTAAAAAATCTGTAAGCAACCGAATATTCAAAATTCAGTTTTAATGGAACGTAAAGAAATAGAATATACTATATTTGAAATAAATTTAACCATTTGAAGTTAACAAAAAAAAAAAAAAAAAAAGTTAAATGTAATACTCCAAAGGATTGTGAGCATGACTTGTTTATCAAATTATCTCTAAGCTATCTGCATTAACCCCTAACAACACCGCAGAATTTTGGACTTGTCAACATTAAAAGCATTTGCAGACGACATATTCTCTGTTGCTAGAAAGATGATTTCTGTCTGTGAAATTAAAGAAAACAGTGTGGGAAAAGGAGAAAATCCTGGTTACCAACATTTTCTCCTTTTACCACAGTGTTTCAAAAAATGTCTTTCATGTCAGTGTCGTAAAAGCCGGATTTTATGGCAAAGGATTAACAACAGTAACCCTTTACTACATGGCAAAAGTTAAGCTTGTAAAAATTGGCAGCATTAAAAGACAAGTTTTATGTAAAACAAATGGTAGAGTTCGTTTTTGAAGGGTAGAAGACTACTTTGTGGTAAAATGAGAAAAAGCTGTTTACCAGATTTTCTCCTTTTCTACAATATTTCACAAAGCTCTTTTTCCTGTGGCTCACCATAACTTAGGAAGGTGATACAGGAATAAACATTTGATAATCTGTTAATGAGGAATAGGTTAAACCCAAACATGCAGTTTTAATAATTTCAAGCTTTAGTTAGTAAGCAGTAAGTAAAGTTAATTGATGACCAAATTGATAAAAGAACCTGTAAGGTATGGTTATGTAGGAAATTACTTGTGATATAACTTGTCCAGTGTACAAGGTAACAGTACCATTTTCGTGAAATGCGTGGCAGATCTTTCGTCCAACAATCAATGCAGGCTGCCCTTTGTCTTTGTCTCTGTCGGAACTTACCCCAGTGTTGTTAAAAACATTTTTTACCAAGTTTTTTACATTTGTTGTTAATTCTTTCACTGTTAGAGGTCTTGATTTGTCACCTTCTCGTTTGCTGAATTTATACACTGATTTATCTTCTGTCTTTTGTTTCAAAACTTTTTCTCTGAAGTTAAGCTGGCATTTCAAAGCTTTCACTTGATCAGTTTTGTTATTTATCTTTTTCAGTGCTGAAGTGATATCCTCTTCAGATTGCCACAATCCCCAAATTTTTATATTGTCCGTTAACTTTTCTTTCTGTTCTATTTTTGACTGTTCTTGTCTTCGAAATATTTCCAACTTCTCCTGGAGTAACCAATGCAGTTCTCTCTCGATTTGTTCTCGTCTTATCTTGGAGGCTTTTCTCAGTGATGCTAAATCCCTTCTTGCCTCAGAAAGTAGTTTGTCACGTTCTTTGTCAGTTTTACTTTTAAACCAAGAAATTGTTTGGTTATGTATATACATTATGTTGGTTTCCATAGCAATCTGTGATGTGTTGGGCTTTTCTCTTATAAGCCTGTTCAAGTGGCCAAAGATTGATTCACTAAATTTGTTGTGCTTTGGTACTCCTGATGTTTTTGACTTTGTGCTTTCTGTGCTATCATGCCACATTCCACCTGGAAGAAAGTCTTTGAATAATCTTTTGCATAGTTGACATAATGCCGGCAATAGAGACTGGAGAAAAATGACTACAAGTGGGTCATGCTCCCATTCTGAGATTAATGATCTAAACACTGGGCACTGATTTAAGTTAGCTTCACTACAATTGCTCAGTACAGTTTTACCTTCAACAAACTCATCAAGATTCTCTACCGCATTCTCAAGATAGTGAACAAGTTCTTGGTACATTGCCCCTAATTCTGTAATGTGAACATTCTCATTTTCTATCATTCTCCACAGCGGTACTGTAATTTTTTTGGTCTAGATCTGTTCCAACCGTCAGTCATGTTAAAATTATGCTACAAACACCTACTCAAACACACAATGGACGATAAGCAAAAAAAAAAAAAAAAAAGTAAACTAAACGTTAATTTCATTTATTATAAATATGTCACTCGTTGTACAAAAATTGTATATTTTGTAAGTGTATATGGGCCAGAGGCTTAAATACTTGAATAAAGATATTGATTGATTGATTGATTGTAATCAACTCGCTGATAAGTCCCAGTGCTTTACAACCAGCAAGATATTCAGGGATGTTAATGTCATGCTTAACTGAAGCCAACAATCTATTTGAGCTGTCCATGTCAAGAAATTGTTTGATCTCTCCTTTCAAGAAGTACACAGCCACAGCATTTCTGAATAATTCGTTGAATCTGTTGCCTCGAAATCGTTCTAGGGGTAAGCTGTGGAATCCATTTTCTTTCAACATGCTTTGAACATAGGTTGAGAATGGTTGGAACTGACCATTTTTATCATCCCCACCCTTTGCAAAAGCTTTACAACATGTGCGTACCAGTCTAACTGATCTACTTTCATTAGCCTTTTTGAAGGACCTTTCAAGGATTGGCGCTTCTTCAAACAAGACATTGTCCATTTCAACAAGGGTTTTGGAACATACATCTGCCATATGCACAAGTGCATGCAATGAACAGAAAAAGTTACACAACTGGCTGATGGACATTTGCTCTTCTTCAGTCATATCATTCCACTGTTCCCCTAGGTCCTCTTTGCATACTTCTCTTCTAAAATCTTCTAAAAGTTCATTGAACTTTAACTGAGTGTTTGCTCTATCTGACACTGTTGATGCAATAGTTTTCAGTATCGATTTAGAGGTAGGGTTCACAGAATCATTACTTACCGAGTCAATATCCTGTAAAATGTTCAAGAGGCACTTTACGACATCTTTTCCTGCCTTTGTCGTCACTTCTCTTATCCCCAACACCCAGTATTTGCCACAGCTATCAGTGACATGCATACCCTCATACTTGGTTCCAAATTTGTTTGTCTCATCACTGAGCAAGCATAAATTGGTTTCAGATGTTAGTTGATCTGCAACATGTTTTTGTGATGAGGCTAATCTCTGAACATTCATGCTATTGATGGTCGTTTTGCACGGAAGCTTATTGGGTTTCCGTTTAGCAAGTGACAAAACACTTTCAATGACTGGTGACACATTACTAAAAGACACATTGTAACCTAGCAGTTCATACACACACTGTTGCAAGTCACTAGTATATCTCTGCAACCTCTCATCATAGGTTATGATATTTATATCAATCATGTCTCTTAGCCAGTCATTTTCCTCTTGTATGTCTCTTACCTGAAGTTCTAATGCCTATGCATGCAACTGTTGAATACTAATTTAATTTTCTTTTTTTATTCAATTTCATTTCTTAGAGTTTCAGCTTCTTCAGATTTTACTCTTAACTGATTGATTTTAAGATATTTTGATGACACTTCATAGTTTAGTTTTGAACGCAATCTTTTTAGCTCTCTTTTTTTTGCCGACAGTCTAGACTGAAGCATTCGGTTAGTTTTCAACAACTGTTTCTGATGCTCTTTCATCTTTCTCAAGGAATCTTTAAGGCTTTTTATATTTCCTACTCTAGAAAGTTTTATCTCACTTACTTTCTGTATATTTTCAAGTTTATTTTTTAGAATCGAATTTTCTTCCTCAAGTTCATGGCTAACATTTGCCAAATTCTCAGTTTTCTTTTGGAGTAATCTTATGTTTTGCGACTTTTCTCTTGCCCTGTCATGTGGCACTTTTAAAGCCTTTGGAAAAGTTACTTCAAGGGACTTAAAGTTTGCATAAGTATTGTCACGCTTCCTATGTTTGACAAGAACCTTATATTTGTCAAACAGTCGCCTACAAATCGAAAAATATGATTTTAAATTCTTTTAAACATTTTGATTTTCTGGAGATGCCGTTTCCATTAGCCATCTGCTGCATTCTTGGATTCCGACTTCTTTTATTTTACTAATAACATCACTGTGTTGAAGAGAACACATTTTGAATAATTGTCTTTGTATATGTTTCAGAGAAAAGAGACTGTGGTTTTGTTTACTTTTTCAGACAGTAAAGTTTCAGTGTAAATGGTAATTTCATTCAAATTTTTTAACCTATATTCAGGTTGAATTTCAGTTGTCGAATCTTTCAGGAGATTTCCACTTTCGTAAGTCTGAATTAGATGGTCTATATAAACTGGAGTGTTATCAAAAGCAAAAGTATTTTGAGTGAAGAAAGATGTTACTTCATGAAGTTTGTCCTCACATATTAATCTACTGAACAGTTTAGTTTCTGGATTAAGTGTGGTTGATAGGTTAGTTTGACTATCTTTACACACTTACAACAAAGGAAAAGCATAGCACTGAAAAGCATGCCACAAGACATGAACATATTTCATAAGCAAAAGGGTCATGATGGGTTTGTATCGCTCCTTCAGCTATTTGAAGCTGTCTTCTTTTTTATTAATGTCATTAGAGTATCAGTGCTGTGAAGTTTTTGTTGAATAATAACTTTTTTGTGACATAGGAAGGGAAACAAATTCATTCAGACATTGGCAAGAAATTAACATTTTACTGAATTTAGATGGAGACCATTAAAAAATTACTTAAGAAACATTTAATTCAAAATAGTTTACTTCTTCAAAGAAGTCTTAACACAGACAGACACACTACGGACACATGACCATAACATAAGCTATGCTGAAAGTCCAGTAGAGCTAAAATGCAAGTGACTATCAATTTCAGGACCAAACAGTAATTGTTGTTGTAGAACAATTTTAAATTTTTTCACCAATAATATGCATCATGGGAAAAGGAGAAATTAAGGTGATATTAGTAATTCCTCCCTTTTCCACAATGTTGTCCAAAACTTATCTCTACATGTACATGGGTAAAGGCTCTATCTGAGGTAAGGGATGAGTTAAGTAAATACATGTTTAAGTCATATTATGGTAACAAAAAGTTGGAAGCTGGTTTTTATTCTTGGATTAGATTATCTAGCAGAAAAGTTGCAAATCTCAAGCCCTGATGAATATTCTATACTAGACAAATCTGCATGCTCTAAGCTTATAACCCTCTGATAAACAATCCTTTAACAAGTCTGCAATAAATTACTGTTAAATCATTGTAACACGGAAAGTTAAGTAATTTCTCCAGGTTTTCTACCTTAACAGAGAAATGAAACTCATGTTTGCCAGTTTTGAAATTGATGTTTGTGGATCTATTCTTTCACATTTACAAAGTGTTTGATTTGATGTTTGTGAAAGGGTTAAGTTATGGTAGGAAAAAGTTACAAGTTATGTAGGTAAACCAATTTCATGCTGAAGTCAAGACATACCATTTACCCTTTGCCACAAAATCCAAACTTTTAATGACCCTTAGAAATAAAGCTATTGAAAACATTCAGGTAAAATGAGATGTATCATTTTCTCACCTTCCCTAAATGTTTTCTTCTTAACTCTGAAGACAAATTTCATGTTCCTAATAGCTTTTATCATCTGTAAATACTTCTAAATTTAAACATGGCTAAGATTGGGTCACATGGTAAAGATTTCATGTTTTCAGCATGAAGTAAGCAAGAATTAGCAAGTGCAGCTTTCTACAGCTTACAACATGAAGCCATTTAACTAGTCTAATGAAGCCTGTAAAAGACTCTACATGTATAGGGTGATCATTCCATAGATAAATACAGGAGATTCAGAATGGCTCAGTTCAATTTTAGCTTGTTTCGCTAAGATGATTTACTTACTAGTTTACTACAGGAGTCTTCTGTCTTTACAACACACTTCATCTTCTTTCCAAAGACAGGACTGGGCAGTACATAAAAATACAAAACCATTTCATACTATCATGGATGTCCAGGACATAAAAAAATTAAAAGTACTGGTTAATTTAGAGCAAAGGTCTAGGAAAAAAATATGAAGTACCGGACAAAGAGCAGTCAGAGGATCACCTAAACCCTACAAGAATTATGATAAGAAATTCGGGAGATTGTCAAACTCTGGACTTAATGATTGTGGGTTTGCTGATATTGAGTTGGATGGTGTCAACTTTGCAAGGTTCTAGAATTGATTCCAATGTTCAGCCATAAACCCTTCAATCTATTGTTGACCAACTCATTGCACAAGTACCAGTACTGGTGTTGTTCTCAAGAAACAGAATTGACAGAGAATAGATAAGTTGTGGAAAGTTATTATGATCCAAATTACTGTAATTTCTAAACAGGTCATAAAAAAAGGGTTAAATAGTCATTTACCATGTTTTTGAAATCTAAAATGTCAAAAAGTAACAATCCACTCAGTTCGGCCTTGCTGACCTGGGTTCAAACTTCTCACATTTTTTAATATTTCTTTTTTGCTAGCAATGGTTCAAATATTAAAAAAAAAAAGGTTAAGAATGTGTTGAAATTTGAATAATTTGCTAAATACCGGATAGTCTTCTCCATGGCTGATTATTAATGGTGAATATGGGAAAATGTCACTGTCAGGTGGTTGTGTAGATCTCTGACTAGTGGGTGTTAAACTCTGTCTGAATCGAAAATCCGGGAAAAGATCTTGCTTACTGGAGGGTGCTGAACCCTGACCGACTCTAAAGTCGGGAAAAGATCCTGTTTACTGTCACTATCATACATGACTAAAACATAAAAAAAAAAAAAAAAAAACCTGATGCTGTATCGCTATGCATTACAGGGCTAAAATTCTAAAAATTGAAGGTCAACAACTGAATTTCTTTACAAAAAAAAAAAAAAAAAAAAAAGATTTGAAAGCTAGTGCGTCGTTCAGTCGCGGAGTCGGACAATGAATATGTTTTGCCGGGAAACTCCAAAGATTAAAATCTATAAAACGCACTTCCTGAAGAAACATCTGACCTCTTTTGAATCAATAGTTTAGCCATGGTATATAAAATAGTCAATGCAAAATGAAATTCTTACCAATAATAGAGAAGATTCTGTTGTCCATTGTCTAAATCGAAAGTAGGTTTGGGGTACTTCGGATTTTTTCCCTGGCGCTCTTTTGAATAGGTGCGCAAAGAGAGATAACTCTGTATCAGTTCATCCGGAAATGAAATTTTCCCGCGACTGTGTTTTTCGATTTGTAGGCGACTGTTTGACAAATATAAGGTTCTTGTCAAACATAGGAAGCGTGACAATACTTATGCAAACTTTAAGTCCCTTGAAGTAACTTTTCCAAAGGCTTTAAAAGTGCCACATGACAGGGCAAGAGAAAAGTCGCAAAACATAAGATTACTCCAAAAGAAAACTGAGCATTTGGCAAATGTTAGCCATGAACTTGAGGAAGAAAATTCGATTCTAAAAAATAAACTTGAAAATATACAGAAAGTAAGTGAGATAAAACTTTCTAGAGTAGGAAATATAAAAAGCCTTAAAGATTCCTTGAGAAAGATGAAAGAGCATCAGAAACAGTTGTTGAAAACTAACCGAATGCTTCAGTCTAGACTGTCGGCAAAAAAAAGAGAGCTAAAAAGATTGCGTTCAAAACTAAACTATGAAGTGTCATCAAAATATCTTAAAATCAATCAGTTAAGAGTAAAATCTGAAGAAGCTGAAACTCTAAGAAATGAAATTGAATAAAAAAAGAAAATTAAATTAGTATTCAACAGTTGCATGCATAGGCATTAGAACTTCAGGTAAGAGACATACAAGAGGAAAATGACTGGCTAAGAGACATGATTGATATAAATATCATAACCTATGATGAGAGGTTGCAGAGATATACTAGTGACTTGCAACAGTGTGTGTATGAACTGCTAGGTTACAATGAATATGTTTTGCTGGGAAACTCCAAAGATTAAAATCTATAAAACGCACTTCCTGAAGAAACATCTGACCTCTTTTGAATCAATAGTTTAGCCATGGTATATAAAATAGTCAATGCAAAATGAAATTCTTACCAATAATAGAGAAGATTCTGTTGTCCATTGTCTAAATCGAAAGTAGGTTTGGGGTACTTCGGATTTTTTCCCTGGCGCTCTTTTGAACAGGTGCGCAAAGAGAGATAACTCTGTATCAGTTCATCCGGAAATGAAATTTTCCCGCGACTGTGTTGAGGGTGGGTGTCTTTGAAGAAAATTGGACGGTTTGGGGCGCAACATTTTTTAAAAAGAATCCTTGTAAAATGTAGAGTAAATGCATTTTCTCATTATTTTACTTGAAGATTTCTGAAGCAACGGCGTTTTCAATATGCAATATCGTTCTAAATTAGCCCTAAATTTGTCACTTAAATTCAAAGCATGACAGTCTTCTTTCCTAAATCAATTCATATAATTCCCTTAAAGAACCTCTCAGCCTCTGTTTGGCAAAAGATTTTGTAATTTGGTCATCAAATGGCAGAGAAATGACGTTTTGAAGCGACCCACTGCTTCTATGAACAGCATACTCCGGGATACCGATACGCGTAATCGAATACCACCGCGAGTTGTTCAATTCAAGTATTTATTTCTTTTATGCAATTATTGGTGCCAAATGGTCAAGGCCGCTGGAGTAAAAATGTTCAGGAATCCAAATAGGTCGTCAGGCATAACATTTCTTGGATGGTGAGCAATTTACAGCAATTTCTTTCAAAGACAATTTGGCTGTTGACAGATACAATCCGATAATCTATAAATAGCTCTGACCTCGCTACTGTTGTAAAGCAAGAAAAAACAGCCAAAGGAAAAAACAATGGATTGAAAAAAACAACTAAGAGCAACAAAACGAAAATCAGAGGATGACAATCGTCAGCTTCACAAAAAACAACGATTTGTCAACAGCTGCACAATCCCGGTATTTACGGGACAGGGCAAATATGAAAAAACATTGATAACTTCAACGACTTCAAGATCTCAAAAAAGCCAAAGAAAAAGGATAAAAGCTGTCACTAGAGGGAAAAAACATACCAAGACGAGAAATCAAAACAGAAAAACAGCCCTTTTCAGGGCTAACCCACTACCAAGAAAGAGCAATCTTTCTTTCAAATTGTCAATTTTCTGTAAAAGAGATAAACTCCAAATTTCAGTCCAAGAGAGAGTCAATCTTTTTTCGTTAAACAAAAAGAAAAAAGTCTAAGCCCAACCCCTGCCCTCAACCCAAAACACAATGAAAAGAACCTTAAGTTCGATTCCAAAACCATAGCCTCTCCCCAAAAAAAGTAAGTCCAAAAAAACCCTATTCTTGGCCTCTGGCCCACAAAAAAGCAAAAAAAGTCAAAGTCCAATCCCAGGCCTCTGTTCTTAGAGAGTGTGGGTATCAAGATCACACTGTATTCCGTGCCCAAAAAAAGTCCAAACCTAACCCCTAGCGTGTCCCAAAAATCATTGGAATCCTATCATAGGTAGACATTCTAGCCTCGGCTTCCCTAAAGAACACAGAAATCACTGAAAATTGGCTAAGTCGCACGCCAATTTTGCCTGAGAAAAGCAATTCCCTTCCCAAATCAAAGCGTTGAGAACGCTGAAGTGGTATTTGTCAAGGTATTTGTGTGGAATTAATAATTTGAAAGAAAAAGATAAATATTATTTAATATTGGCTTGAAAGTCAACCTACTACGCAAATGAATACGTTTTGGTTGAAGGGAGAGTATTCATGACAAAGTTAGGATTATTTGTGTATTGGTGATCTCCCTTTGATTATTAGAAAGAGTCAGGAGTAACGTTCCTTGACAGTAGGATGCATGATGGATAGAGAGAAAAACCATGTGAATATATCGAATAAAATTAAGTTTGTACCTGAAAACTATGAAATATCTTTGGCCGTTAACATTTAATTCCCAACATTACAATCAATTATTTCGATCTATAAATGAGCCAAGCTCTGGCAAAAGGGGGCTTAGTGCATCTCCGTGATGCACTGTACCAAGCAAGCCATCACATACTCATGCATCCATAATAGCCACTTTTTTTAGCAGTTGAGTTAATCATGAGGTAGACTGGTCCTTAAACATACAGGAAATTGACCAGGAACGAAAAGTTTCGGCCCAGGTCAGCCTGTGCGGACTGCGCAGATACATTAAGCCCCCTTTTTACAGAGCATGACTCAAATATTCATGCCAAATCAAATGGAGTAACGCGCAGTCATGGGAAGAACAAGCCATGGGACGAACTGGTTTTGGAACGAAAAAGCCCAGGACCAAGCGATCAGTAGACAAATTTTGTATATATCATTGCGCCAATAGAATGCTATGAGCGAGTGAAGCTATTTTCAATCAAACTTAGTATTTCCACGATCGATAGCCTCACCCAGAGTATTTTAACATGCCATTTCCAATTACATATCTGAGTGCTACCGAAAAACTCATTTGTCTGAGAAAAATTGAGTTTAATTGGGTTTATTTCCTTCGGCTTTGCACAAAATACGATACATGGTCTTCAAAATTCAATACTGAACTCTTAGTGGTATTGTCTTCGACAAATACAACAAAAAGTCCAACACCAATTTTGCCCATAACACGATCTTAAACCCTTTTTTCTCCTTCTATCCTTTACTCAGTCGGATAAAAAAGTAACAAAGCTTCTGATTGGACAACGTTAATTCTGAGTCAAAGAACGAGCCTTTTGATTGGCTTAACAAATCTTTACCCTTTTTTTATCCTTCTATACTTTACTCAGTTGGATAAAAAAATGTAACAAAGCAATGAAAAAAGACTAAAAAAAAAAAAAAAAAAAGACTAAAAGAAAAAAGTTCCATAGCATTTTTGTCTGGGAAAACCCATCATAGATAGGCAAGCTAGTCTTAACCATTGTCAGAGGGAAAAAAACTGGAGATAGGGGAGGGGTGGCCTCTAGCTATATCTTCCGCGAAGAACAAAATCCTTCCCCAAACAGACTAAGTCCAACACCAGTTTTGCCTAAGAAATCCCATCTCAGCTAGGTAAAACTGGACCTAGTTACCCTTCCAAGGAGTCGCTTCTAGCTAGAGTCAGCAAAAATTGTATAAGTCCAACGTCACTTTTGTTTGAGAAATGTAAAATTACTGAAAAAGACTGAGTCCCACGTCCATTTTACCTAGGGAAACTCCAGTTTTCTTTCTTACGGTACAATCTAAGTGCAAAAACCAGTCTCGGGATGGGAAAAAAACTGACACAAGGGAGAGAACTCTTCACTGACTAAAAGCTTTTCCCCAGTCCAGTAGAAAATTGCCCAAGTCCCACACCAATTTTACCTAAGGAAACCTATCATAGACAATCTATCCTCTCCAAAGAGCAAAAGCCTTCCCAAAAAGACTAAGTCCCACACCAATTTTGCCTAAGGAAACCTATCATGCAGAATCTATCCTCACCCTCTCCAAAGAGTAAAACCCTTCCCAAAAGGACTAAGTCCTACGCCATTTTTGCCTGAACCCATCCTCGGATACTATGTACCAATCCCACTCAGGGTTACGAACTTAGGAATCAAAAAAAAAAAAAAAAAAAAAAATCAAAGCACGGACTGAATCATGAGGTAGAATGGGGTCAGCATTGCGCATTTTGTACCCAGTTTGCCTACCCGTTAACCGACCGTGACAAGTTTACCTATCCTGGTCGTTGAGCGACCGTGACAAGTTTACCTATCCCGCTAGGTAAACTGAAGCTCTGCTCTGAGGCAGTGTGGGGTCAAGATCAGACTGGTTTCGCCGACCTCTGCACTGAGACTGTGTGGGGGTCAAGATCAGACTGCTTTCACAAAAAAAAAAAAAAAAAAAAAAAAAAAAATCCCGCTCAGGATAGAGAGCCTAGGGACCAAAAAATGGTATTAGACCAATAGAATCATGAGGTAGAATGGGGCCAGCTTTGCACATTTGGTCCTCAGTTTGTTTACCCGGGAGTAAGCAAACTAGGGACCAGCTCCACATTTTCACGGTTTGGGGATTAAAGAACCAAAGACTCAGGCTCACTATCCGTCACCACAGATGCAGGCTTCACTACCCGCCACCACCAGTACCCAGATCGCTTACTCCACAGAAAACAAAATGGCGGACAGGGCCCTTGTAAAAAACCCCCTCAGGGTAGAGGAACCGGGGAATTTACCCCTCAGGGTAGAGAGACCGGGGACTGGGCAGTCTTGCCCCTCTGTTCTGTGTCTCAATGGTTCCCTGTTCACTGTTTTCCAACCCCACCGCAACACTGGCGCAGCACTTCCGGGGGCGTGGGGGGGGGGGCAAAGCATGACTAATTAAAGGCCAAGTCTCAAGACCAAAAGTCAACAATTTCACGAATTTTTGGTATTTCGACCCCATATTGCCTACCCGGGGGTAGGCAATATGGGGACGAAACACCAAAAATTCCACTCAGGGGAGAGAGCATGGGGACTGGGTACGGTCCCCAGTCCCCATGCGCTCTCCCTTTACTACTGTCGGTAACGTCTGAGACTTGTTATCAAGGGCCTTCCAATACAGACTCGGTCGTCAGTGTTTCCGGCTTATTTATTGAATGGGGTTTTACGCCTCTTTCATCATTATGTTGACACCAAGACCAGTCATATAACAGCAGGCTCCCGAATTTCATACGATTGGCCATAAAAGTAAAATTTCCGTACTTCTCTGTCATCTCCGTCTTCTGCCAGGTCTTGCCATGTTCCTGGCAGATGCGGAAGACCGTACACAGTGTCCCGTTTGCAGTCGTGAAAGGTGACTCAACACTGATGTTGCCCCACAGGGCAAGCTCACCGACGTTACCAAGAGCCCTAACTCTTTTTCCATGAGCGGAATCTGAAAGGGCCCTTGGTAGCCTGTCTTGTGGCCGGCCATGCTGAGCACATATATTGTTTCTCCTCCTTGTTCTATCTGTTGAGTCGCTTAGGCCTCTGCTATTGTCAGGCCGGCTACGGCCCCCGCCATCGCCCCGGTTAAGATCAATATTGTTGATATTGGAAAGATTTTCAATGGCAAAAGGGCGGGGGACGGTGTCCCCTCGGTTAACTTGTTTATTGCAGATATGAATTTTGGATTTTCAGGTGGATTTCCATCACAACAGGACCTGTTCTGTTGTGTCGCATGGCACGCCTCTTTGATATTTGCCGGCCAAAGTTTCCTTAGGCCGGCAAGGCTTTCACAGAAGTTTGTATATTTGGTATGTGTTATCTCATTTTTCAACGACAGGAAATGCACACACTTGGTAAGAATGAGCATGATATTTATATGCTATGCTGGACCTTTCTCTGTGTGTGAGTTCAAGTAGTGGGTGCGGCAGGGTCAATAGCCGTCTTTCACTTCTCAAGGACCAAAGTCAAAGGAGAAGTTTTTCTATCTTCTTTGCTCTGACTCTGAAAATTCTTCGTATCTTAGACTAACGTGGTCTTCTAAAGGTTCTTTGATATCGCAGTACCTGAGGGGGCCACTGTCTGTCTGTTATCTCAACAGCGTCTTTCGCAAGGGCCTTTGCTCTTTCCTCATCCGTTGCGTGCCAACGTTTCAGATGAACTGTAACTTCAGCTATGATTGAAGGACAGTCCTCAACTGGGCATATCTTTTATATTTGGCCCCTATACCTAGTTTTGACCTCTAGACGGCAATAACTTGCAGTTAAACGACATTTGTATAGGGAACCTAATGGTTTCATATGCTATGAACGTATGTGGGATGTGATGCGCTTCACACCCGCACGACAAATCAAACGTTTAAAGAAGTTTCTCATTTTTAGTGGTAAGCGATAAAAACACATCTGTGTTCTCCGACTGTTAGACAACAACTTATTCACAACATTCACCATCCAATGATTTTAAAATCAATATGTATGATATTTGATGAGAATTTATTTGAAAATGTTGTTCAATTATTAAACGAACCAGAAACAGCTCTTTATTAATTACCTATACCAGAAAATTAATCTTTTTAGATTTTTAAGGATTTTCACAATAACGAGGGGGTATAGGTATATTTCCTTGTTGTATACCTAGTACCTGTATTCCATTTTTTTTTTTTTTTTTGTTTAAAAATCTTTGGTTCTTCTAAGCCAAATGTTTATGCTAAGGCATTGCTGAAGGCCCGGGACAAGAGGACTTTGTTAATTATCATTTATTTCTACCCCAGACGTCATTTTTTCCGACTTTTTTTGGACTGAAAGTGAAGGTTTGCAAGAGTCTTTGTATAGGAACTATTGTTAAGGATCAGATGATTATTTTGAGATTTAAATATTTTACTATACAAAGGCGCTCGCAAACCTTTACTTTTAGTCTAGAAAGGTCGGAAATAATGATGTCTTGTGTCGAAATAAATGATCAATAAAGTCCTTGTGTGGTGTTAAACACCCTTTTCAACACTATTTCCATTATAACGCGGGGGCCAGTGCATCTCTGTCTGCCTGCCTGCCTGTCTGTCTGTAAGTCAGTGTATCTATCTTTCCACCTCTCTCTCTCTCTTAGTCTATCTATCTATCTTTACTGAAATAAAAGCTGGCAAACGAATTGGAAGTTATAATTAGTATGAATAATGGTACAACTTTGCGTTTATTTAAAATTAACAGGCCTACATGTACGTATGGAAAAATATAGTTCGGGGTACACTTATAGCTTTTGTATAGGACTTACACCGTATTAGGGTAGAAGTCAGGGGTCAAGTCCCCTGAAATGGAGTACAGGACTGTAATACAGTTGGATTTGAGGTGAAAAGTCAAGTCCGTTGTATAGGAACATTGGCAGGCCTGCGTATAGGATAATATAGCTTGGGGTAGAGGTCAGAGGTCAAGTCCCCTGTATAGGAGTACATGTTACATTCCTCTCAAGAGACCTTTGGTCGTTCTAAATTAACCTCTAACATTCTATACGAAGGTCCACTATTTCATAACCGAGGCATTTTCTTCCTATACAGTGGCTATTTAGTAATTCTTTTTTATTTCTCTCCATTTCCTGCAGTATTTGTCTCAACATTTGAAACCGGACACTTTCTAAACTCTTGATCCAAACAACATTTTGTATCAAATGCAGCATCGGGAATGGATAAAGGCTTTCATTTTTTCTTTTCTTTAATAATTACGCTTTCAAAATTGACAAAAATACATTAAAAGATGCATTTCTCCATCACCTGGTCTGGGTAGGGTAGGGTAGGGTAGATAGGGTATGTTGTATGTGGTGCGCTAGGATATGGTATGGTATGATATGGTATGGTATTCGGTATGGTATTTGGTATTTCATGATACAAAAATGGTATTGTATGGTGTGGTTCGGTATAGTATTTGGTATTTGGTATGTGGTATGGTGTGGTATAGTATGGTGTGGTTTGGTTTGGTTTGGTTTGGTTTGGCTTAGCTTAGTATGGTGTAGTGTGGTGTGGTTCGTGGCTTGGCGTGGCGTGGTATTGTTTCAAATCGTGTCGCATGGTGTAGTGTCGCGTGGTATGGGACGGTATGGTATGCATTAATTCTTTACCAGACAACAAAATATTAGACTCTCCATTGTTTAAAGCATTTTTAGACAGACGGCAAATTGAAAATAGCATCAACGATGGGATTTGACTTTGAAAAGATAAAAGCATTGTAAGAAAAGGAGTAAATGCTGGTAACAAGAATTTTCTCCTTTTCATACATTTTTTACCCTTAAAAAATCTACCTAATAATAATAATTATGTGCTATATTTAATTTTTCGTCTGCAGCTGCTTTCAATTTGGATCAGTCGTACAGTTTGTCGTCCTGTAAATAGTTTTAAATCCTAATGAGTCTGCTCTCCCACTAGAACAGTTATCAATCCTTAGGCTGATAAGCGTGAGTTAGGGCCCTTTTTGTGGACAGCGTAGGTCAAGATCAGACTGAACAGACTGACTAGAACGTGCAGTCTGATCTTGGACTGTTCAAAAAAGAAAACTTTCCCTCCCCCCCCCCCAAGAAAATACCTTTGAAATTGTAACATTTGTCTTTTTACTACCGGCCTGAAAGTTTAATTTCACTGTTTTAGCAAGTTAAGGGTAAAAAGAGGAAAAATGATGGCGAACAGTCTTTTGGGACGATGTTTGCCGATTGGTATCTTGATCAGTAAAACAAAGACAGCTATATATACGTCTTGCTTGAAGTCTAGTCTAGTAGTTCAGTCGGTGACATGCATGGCTTGAACCCGAGGGGTCACTAATCGGTTCCAAGTGCGACTTCTTTCCGGATTGATGATATTCACTGATAGTCATGGATTCATTCCTATCTCGCCGATGAACATTCTTTCGACGATATTTATGTCGGAAAGCAGTCAGTGGCTTGGAAAGAAATTTGTGCAATAATAATGGTTGAAAAAAGAAAAAGTCAAAGGAAAATACGGCATTGATCCTTAATCAGATGACAAAATTATACATTTGTCCGATTTGAAAGCATTTGCAGACTACAAAATAAATGTGACCCAAATGCTGGATTTTGTGATTGAAATGGTAGAAAACATCGTGAAAAAAAAGTAGAAAATGCTTGTTACCAGCGTTTTTTCTTTTCCTTTATCTATTGTTTTCAGAAGCCTTCTTTTTCATTCGCTAAAATACAGGATTGTGTGGTAAAGAGTTGAATCGATAAAGCTTGATCAATACCAGTATTTGATCTAGATTGATTTACATGTAAATTACAATGTATTAATATGATCATACAAAGCACCATTACATGTATTAACAGCGATTTTATTGTAATAACTGCGCCGAAAAAAAAAAGTTCATAAACTTGTTACAATACACACATCTTATTGCAAATTAACAACATATAAATTTAAAGAGACATGTGAGGATTAAAAGCGATGTGAGATGAAAGGACCCTTTTCTACATATCTATTAATGAAACTTTTTAAAGACATTATAAAACTGTCTGTTTGCAGCTTAAAACTTCACGTAGGAATTAATTCCCGTGAGTCTTAATAAAAAAGAATTGTCTTCACCTAGTTTTTAACCCTTAAACTGCTAGGCGCGACTCAAGGACTCTTTACGGACGGTGTAGATCAAAATCAGACTGCAAAAAACGTTCTGTCTGATCTTGGATCTACACTGTCTGATAAGAAGATATTTTTTTTTTTCACCCAAAAAATAATTTTGAAATAGCAAATATGTAGATTTTTAATACAAATTTGAGAGTTTCATTTTTAGTTATTTAGCAGGTTAAGGGTTAAACTCATATAGTAGAGTTAACACGTGTAGCGATACAAGAAGAAATACTCACAGACTACCGTGTTAAAGTAACTTTTCTATTGCTTGTATCTGCTTCGAGCTGCGTGAGAAAATTTGACATCTTGCGAAACTGATGTCAAAAGTTTCTTACGCAGCAAAAAGCAAATACATACACTAGGAAAGTTACTACCACATGAAATTCTTTTTACTTTACCTACAAGTTTCAACAACAAAATATTGCAATTGTTGACATTTTCAAAGGAATAAAAACAAATATTTGTTTAGATGGTGTTAACATTTTTTTTTCTTTTCATAAATGGCGGACGAATATCATAACTTTTTTTTACTAATGAAATCTAGGGAAATATCATAACGTGATATTTTGACCAATTTAATCGCAGATCAATCTGAACGTTCTCTGCATATGGGTTACGTCATCATACCATATTTGGAATCGTATTTGACACCATGTAGATACATTTTTTTTTGTCGCGCCTGATGGAATCCACATGCGATGCATGCATTTGAAAAAAAAAAATCATAGATATATGATGACGAGACATCTATAATGTTACAAAACAGTAAAATGTGAGTTTTCGAACATGTATTTGAGCCGTGCTCCGTGAAAAAGAAGCTTAATTATATGACAAAAAATATCGACCCAGGTCAGCCTGCGCAGTCCGCGCAGGCTGACCTGGGCCGAAACCTTTTGCTTTTGGCGAATTTTCTGTATGTCAAGGGACTAGTGTACCTCATGATTCAGTTGGTTGTTGCTGAAAGTGGATATGATGGATCCATAATTATGTGATGACTCGCTTGGTATCATGGATCACGGAAATTCATTAAGCCCCCTTTTGCTAGGGCGTGGCTCAATTAATTCATTAATACCTAATCAGATAGTTCGGCGTACTTTAAGACATGGAACGAAAAAAGAAAACCGTAAAAGAGTACTTTGGTTGTACAATGCGAGTAATTGGAGACACTGCTGAAGCTTTTTTTTCCAATACATTTCGGCTTGTATGAAGATTAGAGACCTTATGAAATGTTATCCAGACGACAGATTTTTAGACTGATCCAAATGGAGAGCATCTGAAGATGACAGATCAAAACGTAGATTCTATATTTGAAAGGTTATAGAAAACACTTCGGAAAAAGGAGGAAAATCTGGTAACCAGCATTTTTATCTATTCCCACAATTCTTTTTAAGACTTCTTTCAGAAATAGATACGTTGGAATAACATGGTCGTATGTGAAAAAAATATATTTTGGAGAAAGAAAAACTTGAAAAAAAAATTTTTTTTTGAACATTAATCTTCCACTTATGAACATTTCAGTACCTGTTTTTGTCAATATTTTAATTTCTTATCTCGATGAAACTGCCACAGAATGACTTTACTATTCTAAAACATAGGAATAGCTGTTACAGACGGGCATAGATTAGGATAAGAACGTGCTGTCTGATCTTGGATCTACACAGTCCGATATTCGCTTTTTAAATATATCTTCATTTAAATTGAATATATTATATATAAATATTCTCCGACCAGGCAACGGAATGGATCTCTATTGTTAATATAGCGACAAAAGAGCTGAGCCTTAGAGACCCATGGCCGTGAGTTCTCTGCTCATCTGGCAGATAGCGCACAGGTAACAGCAGCTGATGGCGCAGTAATCCTTGCAGATGGAACCCTGAAATATGAAATGAGATGTTACATGTACCCTACTCTTTACCACACCATAAAAGTTAACCCTTAACCTGCTAAATGACTTAAATGGAACTTTCAAGACGATGGCAAAAAAACCTAAATGTTAATATTTCAAACCTATTTTTTATGAAGAAAATATCTCCATAGCGGACGGTGTAGATCCAAGATCAGAGTGCACGTTCTGTGCAGTCTGATCTCGATTTATACTGTCCACATAATGTCCTTGAGTCGCGCGTAGCAGGTTAAAAATTAAAACCTGTCAAAATTAAAATCATTTGCAGACGACGACTTAAATGTGGCTTAAATGATCGGATTCCTTTCTGAATAGGTATAAAACGTTGTGGAAAAGCCACAAATTTTAAGAAGCCCCTTTTCAGGCATATTGAAACACGGGACAATTTGGCAAAGCTTAAACAAACTTTGAATTTTATCTACGTCATATTTCTGCGACAGTATGCTTACTAACATTTCGTGGATTTGACAATACAATATAATAGAACAGATGAGAAATTCAGCCCTTTACCAAGCCATTCGTGTCTTTAACGCCCATAAAGAAGAAGTGTTATGCAAAATTGTGGGAAAGAAGAAATAGCTGGTGACAAGCATGTTCTCCCTTTCCCACGATGCTTGTACCCTTTCAAACACTGATTTCATTTCTTCACGGGAGTAACATTGAGTATATCATCTGCAAATTACGTTTTGTCGATATGGAAATTTGGAAAAAGAAAAGGTTTGCCTTGTGGTAAAGAATTAAAGTTCAACAGTACTAGATATTTGGCTGGCCTAAAAAGAAATAAAAGCCGTGCCGAACTAGGTTCACGGAACAGGCAGACACCGCAGTCGGATGTGGTCAACGTCTAAGATCAATTATCAGTAAGTTCCAAACAATGGATAGCTCTGGTTTTTTTTTTTAGTCGTAATTAAGTAAGATTTAGATTAAAACAGACTCACCTGGATACCACCCAAAGTGCGTGTGCGCGTTCTCAGTGTTATTAAACTTCCGGGCACACAACACGTGACACAAGCATTTTCCCGCAGTTTTGCCGAGATGTCAGCCAAGACACAACATGTGCAAAAGCATGTCCAGATACCTATAATGTGTCGATAAATTAAGAATGATTTTTGGCTCACTCCATTCTGACCTGGGCTTGTATTTATCAACCATTCTTAAAGCTTATCCTGCTAAATAACTAAAATGAAATTTTCAGTTCGATAGTAAAAACCCAAATATTGCTATTTCGAAGTTATGTTTTCGGGAAATAATATCTCCATATCGGACAGTGCAGATTCAAGATCAGACTGCACATTCTGTGCAGCCTGATCTTGATCTACACTGTCCGCAAAAGGTCGGTGAGTCGCACTTAGCAGCCTAAGGGTTAACAATAATTCTTAGTCTAAATGTAAAGAATTTTACATTTTCAAAGTAAAATAATTTCTGAATGGCTTAACCTTTCTGTTTGGCCAATCAGAAATTGCGTCACTTTCTAGATCTAGAATAAGACTAGGAATAGAAGTTGAATTGGTTAATAAGTTAGCCAATCAGAATTGCGTTACTTTCCAAATCTAGAATAAGACTGAGCATGCAATTTAGAACAAGTAACTACTACGGCACTGTATTTACCTTTGTTGATCGATCATCTAGTTTGTTTGTTTGCATTCTTTCTTGTTACCTATCAAACGCATTAGTACGAAATACATAATTGCTTTGATTTTCTGTATTGGAGTTTAAAGTGTTATATAAATAGGATATACATGTAACCTGTTTTCAGAGTATTCTAGAAACATAAAGAACATTCATTGGTTTTTCCATTGTGGTTATTTTTAGTAACAGGTTGTTAGTAAACAAGTTGTTTACTAATACATGTTGTCATTTTTCTAGAAAAGACTAATCTAGAATTTTCCAAGCTGATATAAATAGGAGTGACTTACTTGGTGGATTTGGATTTTGAAGTTAGACTTGTGGCTTTGAGGATACAGAATTAATGAAAAGTGTTGGATTTAATTCGGAATATAAATCCGTAAGTTGGCATTATCTTTTTATTAAACAGGTTGCTCATATCTATCTGCAAGTTAAAACTATTGTTAATTTCGGTTTTAGGAACCAGAAATTTTATACCTTTTGTAGTCTAAACATAATTCTTAATTTTGAGGGACTTATTCTATTTCTTGTTTTAAGATTAAAAATTGTCAAAATTTCATTCAAACTTAACTGTTATTGTACTCTTTTGTCTTTATTTATTAATAAATATTGTTAACTGTTAAAAGCTTGTTGCTGGTTTTCTTTCTCGTTACGCTTATCTCGTAACAGAAATTGGGGGCTCGTCCGGGATTGATCATCTAGTCATTTTGGATATACTTTGAAATTATTTTAAACTTGTTATAGTATTAAGGTTTATTAGATAATAAAAAAAATAATTAAAAAAATAAAATTTGAATTTTATCCTACTGAACCAGCAAAAAGCAGTCATGTCTTTTGATCATGAAAAATTTATTGCTGAGACTTCTCAGGAGTTGTTAAATTTGGCAAGAAAGTCTGATTTATTAAATCTTGCTTCTTATTATAAACTGACTGCCATTAAAGGTAGTATGTTAAAGCATGAAATTAAGAATTCTATTGTTCAGTTTTTAGTTGATGAAGAAATACTTGACTCATCTGCTCTGTCTCTTATTCTTGTGTCTCAGACAGACGTTAAAACTAATATTGAGGTAGAAAAATTAAAACTACAGATGGAAAAAGAAGAGAGATTACAGGAGAAAAAATTAAAATTAGATTAGGATGAAAGAAAAAGAATTAAAATTAAAATTAGAACAAGAAGAAAGAATGAAAGAAAAAGAATTAGAACAAGAAGAAAGAATAAAAGAAAAAGAATTAGAGTTAGAAAAAGAAAAAATGTATGCTGAAAAAGAAAAAAATGTATGCTGAATTAGATGAAAGAGAAAAGGATAGGCAATTTCGGATGAGAATGAAAGAATTAGAAATAGAAAATAAAGAAATACCATCTTTGCATATGATTAAAGATTTTGACAATACAAAACACTTCAGGCTTGTTCCACCATTTCAAGAACAGGAAGTTGATAAATACTTTTCACATTTTGAAAGATTTGTCGAAAATTTGAAGTGGCCAAAAGAGTACTGGACCCTACTTTTGCAAAGCGTTGTAACTGTAAAGGCTCGCGATATTTTTTCTCAACTAAGTAATGAACAGCTTTCTAATTATGATAATGTTAAGGAAATGATTCTAAAGGCTTATGAATTGGTACCTGAAGCATATAGACAAAATTTAGGAATTGCAGAAAAGTAAATGGTCAAACCCATGTTGAATTTGCTAGAACAAAAGAACAATTATTTGATAGGTGGTGCCATTCAAAGAAAATAGATTCAGATCATGGAAAACTTAGACAATTATTGTTAGTTGAAGAATTTAAAAGGTGCATTAATTCAGATATAAAAACTTTCTTAGATGAGAAAGGAGTTGAAACTTTAGAAGAGGCTGCTTGCCTAGCAGACAACTTCGCCTTGATGCATAAGGTCTCTTTCATAAATAAGTCAAACCCTCGAAAACCTTTTTATTCATTTACTGGTCCTAAACCAAATTTTAATCAACATAATGACAATTCCAATCAGAATAGTCCCAAACCCGAGTCTCCTTATGAAGCCAAAAGTCAAAATCCCTTATCTCGACCCACTTGTAATTACTGCAAAGAATCAGGTCATATTATTTTTGAATGTCCTATTTTAAAAAGAAAACGGGATAAACAAGAAAGTTTTAAGCCTACAGGCTTTACTTCATTAAAGTCTACACCTCAGTCATGTTTTAAAGACCAAACCTTTGTCCAGGCCAAAGTACCTGAGACTGATACTGTTATGGAGATTTATGAACCATTCTTATCAGATGGTTCTGTGTCACTAGAAAGTGATTTTGCCCAGTCTACCCCTATTAAAATTTTACGTGGTACTGGAGCTTCTCAATCTCTTATTTTAACAGATGTCCTGCCTTTTTCTGAGAAGACTTCTTCTGGGACAAGTGTCCTTATTCAGGGTGTAGAATGTGGATTTGTTAATGTTCCGCTTCATAACATTTATTTGTCTTCAGACTTAATTAATGGTCCAGTGACTGTTGGTATTAGAAAAAAATTACCTTTTAAAGGTGTTCATTTGTTATTAGGCAATGATTTAGCCAGAGATAAGGTAATTGTTAATCCACTTGTAACTGACACACCTTGCATGGATCAATCACCCGATCGGATTGCAGAAGAAATTCCTGACCTTTACCCGTTTTGTGCAGTTACTAGAGCTATGGCAAAGAAAGCCATTTTGACTGAAAATCAGTCTGATATTGACTTATCTGATTCTTTGTTGGGTCATTTATTTAAAAATGAAATTAACAGGTCTATTTCACAAAACCTGTCTGAAAGTCAGACAAATTCTAAACATAATTGATCAGAATTTGATTATATATCTTTACCCTTAGTTAATGAAGGCCATGATACAGGGTAAAGGTCAAAACTAAGTGAAGACCAACACAATGATGCAGAACTTGCACCTTTATTTCAAAAAGTTGTAAATGAAACTGATCTTTCACAGGAACCTGTCTGTTTTTATATGAAAAATAAAATATTAATGAGAAAGTGGCGCCCTCCTGAAGTTTCTGTTGATGACGAGTGGGCTGTCAATCATCAAGTCGTTGTTCCTAAATCTTATAGATCAGAAATATTCAGCTTAGCTCATGAAACACCTACGACAGGTCATTTAGGTATCAATAAAACCTATCATAAAATTCTTAATCATTTTTATTGGCCTGGTCTAAAAGCAGATGTATCAGATTATTGTAGGTCTTGTCATACTTGTCAAATGGTAGGCAAACCCAACCAGATCATACCTAAGGCTAAACTACAGCCGATCCCTGCATTTGATGAACCTTTTAGCAGGATTATAATTGATTGTGTAGGTCCGTTGCCAAAAACTAAGGCTGGCAATGAGTACCTTTTGACTATTATGTGTGCTTCCACCCGTTTTCCTGAAGCAATACCTTTAAGAAATATAAAATCTAAAACAATTGTCAAAGCTTTAGTGAAATTTTTCACTTTTGTAGGACTTTCTAAATCTGTTCAATCTGATCAAGGGTCAAATTGTATGCCTGGCATTTTCCAACAAGTGATGCACGAGTTGGGAATTAAACAATATAGGTCATCTGCATATCATCCTGAAAATCAGGGTGCCCTTGAACTGTTACACCAGACCTTAAAAAATATGATATTGCTTTGACACACAAAAAGATTGGGATGAAGGTATACATCTTTTACTCTTTGCAGTAAGGGAGTCTGTTCAGGAATCTCTTGGTTTTAGTCCCATTGAGCTTGTTTTTGGCCACACAGTTCGTCGAACTTTAAAACTTTTAAAAGAAACATTTCTTTCACAAGAAGACTCTCCTTTAAATTTACTTCAGTATGTATCTGACTTTAGAAACAGATTATTGAAAGCTTGTGAGGTTGCAAAATCAAATTTAAAGAAAATTAAATGTAAAATGAAAGAAAGATAAGACAAGAATACTAAAGAAAGAAATTTTAAACCTGGAGATAAAGTTTTAGCTCTTCTACCAATTCCTGGTAGACCTCTACAAGCAAGATATTTTGGTCCTTATTCTGTAGAGAAAAGGGTCAGTGACTTAAATTATGTGATAACAACTCCTGACAGGCGAGAGCAAAAGCAATTATGTTAAATTAATATGTTAAAAGAATATGTTGATAGGGATAATACAAATATTTCACCAATAAATGTAGTTTCCTCAGTCCCTCAAAATCAAAATCACATTAACCATGAAGACATAAATTGTGAAGAAATGAACTTTGATAAGTTTAACCCTATTTGTTCAAAACTTCAGAATTCTGACATTTTAAAAAAATTAGATCAAAAACTTTCACATTTAGATAATAATCAAAAAGATGAATTAAAAAAGTTAATTTCTGAATATGAGCACCTGTTCCCTTATATTCCAACACGGACAGATACAATATACCATGATGTGGACATTGAAAATTCAAAACCAGTGAAACAACATCCATATCGAATGAATCCCAAGAAACTGCAGCATCTTAGAGAGGAAATCAAGTATCTGTTGGACAATGACTTTATTGAACCTAGTCAAAGTGAATGGAGTTCTCCCTGTATTCTTGTACCAAAGCCAGATGGAACTTTTCGTATGTGCACTGACTATAGAAAAGTTAATACTGTGACCAACACTGATTTATTTCCAGTGCCAAGAGTAGAAACAGCTAAAGAGATCTCTGCATTTGTAACTCCTGATGGACTTTATCAGTACAAAGTTATGCCTTTTGGCATGAAAAACTCGCCAGCAAAATTTCAACGTCTTATTAACATGATAATATCTGGATTGGACGACTGTAGGGCCTACATCGATGATGTCATCATTTACAGCGATGATTTGAATGAACATCAAAAGACTATCAGAGATTTTTTTGACAGACTGAGGAAAGCCAAATTAACAATTAATCTTGTTAAAAGTGAATTTTGTCATGCCAGTTTAACATTTTTGGGTCATGTTGTTGGACAAGGACAGGTAAAACATGTAGAAGCTAAAGTAAAAGCTATTTCTGATTTTCCTGTAACTACATGCAAAAGACAACTTATGAGATTTCTTGGTATGGCTGGTTACTACAGGAAATTCTGTGGTAATTTTTCTGACATTGCTGAGCCACTGACAAGTCTTCTCAGCAAACGCAAAAAATTTATATGGAATGATGATTGTCAAAAAGCTTTTGATAAAGTAAAAGCCATACTAAAAAGCTCCTAATTTTGAAAAAGAATTTAAGCTTGCAGTTGATCAAGAATCAGCGTTTACTCAGATGGAGTCTGTTTTTACAAGAATATAACATGGATATCAGACACATAAAAGGTAGGGATAATATTATCCCTGATGCTTTGTCTCGAGTTTAACTTATAAATAGTTAACATTTGTCTTTATGTATAATATATTATCATGTACAGTTAAGTGTAATGATATGATTTATATTCTAACAAAAGAAAGTTTTAATATTCTTAAAACTTTCTTTTCGTTTAGGAGGGGAAGTGTTATATAAATAGGATATACATGTAACCTGTTTTCAGAGTATTCTAGAAACATAAAGAACATTCATTGGTTTTTCCATTGTGGTTATTTTTAGTAACAGGTTGTTAGTAAACAAGTTGTTTACTAATACATGTTGTCATCTTTCTAGAAAAGACTAATCTAGAATTTTCCAAGCTGATATAAATAGGAGTGACTTACTTGGTGGATTTGGATTTTGAAGTTAGACTTGTGGCTTTGAGGATACAGAATTAGTGAAAAGTGTTGGATTTAATTCGGAATATACATCCGTAAGTTGGCATTATCTTTTTATTAAACAGGTTGCTCATATCTATCTGCAAGTTAAAACTATTGTTAATTTCGGTTTTAGGAACCAGAAATTTCATACCTTTTGTAGTCTAAACATAATTCTTAATTTTGAGGGACTTATTCTATTTCTTGTTCTAAGATTAAAAATTGTCAAAATTTCATTCAAACTTAACTGTTATTGTACTCTTTTGTCTTTATTCATTAATAAATATTGTTAATTGTTAAAAGCTTGTTGCTGGTTTTCTTTCTCGTTACGCTTGTCTCGTAACAAATGCCACTATAACAACTTTGGTCATATCACGGTGGTCAGTGCACCTATGCATATGTTTTCTGGCTTGCTCACACCAGTACTGACAAAACTTTCTTTCCAAGCCACTGACTACTTTCTCACATGCATCAGAGGTGTGTGACGAAAAGTAGCCGGAAACAAAATTTGTCTTAACCGAATATGGAACTCGCAACGACCAGGTCATGAGTCAGATGCGCTTACCACTGAGCTATCCGGACGGACACACAAAAATGTAGCAAGCTTCATCTGAAATGATTTTATAGCTCTTTACATGGCGAAAACATTTTAGAATTGTCCAAATTGAAAGAAATCGCAGACGACAACCTAAATGCGGTCAAATGATTTGGATTTTATTTCACAGCATAGAATACATTGTTGGAAGAGGAGAAAATGCTAGTTACCACAATGTTTTTATATGCATTATTTCTCAGGGTTGCTAATCCTTAAAACCCTGGAACCGACTTGAGGTGTTTTTGTCGACAGAGTGGCTTTAAGATCAGACAGCACAGAATGTGCCTTCTGTACTTAGATCTACACTGTTTGCTATTCTAACGGTAACAATATTGAAATAGCAATATTTTACGCTGTTTATCCCAAGTTAAACGTCCAAATTATTAATTAAGTGCTTTCAGAGTTAACAAATTTTACCACATTAGCCAGACTTTAAATGACCCTGTTGGAGAAGGCTTTTGAAAACATTATTTGGTAAAAAAATATTTTATCTTTTTCCACAATATTGTCTACCCTGTCAAAAGCAGAAATCATCGTTTTGAGTCACCATAAATTTGTCGTCTGTAACTGCTTTCAAGTTGGGCGAGTCTAAACATTTCATAATTTGGTAAAAAAAATCAAGCACGAGATTTTTGGTATAAGTTTAAATCTTTCCTTACTGTAGATAACAAATGAAGCTTTCGTGTACAGTGTATATCAAGATCAGACTGCACGTTCTGTGCAGTCTGATCTCTGATCTACCTTGTCCACTACTTTATTCTAGATCATGACCAAATTGGTTCCTCATCTAGCAGTGAAAACGTACTATAAGCCATTGAAAAAGTGTACCATATTTATTTGGTAGTGAAAGAAGTTACCTTTAACCTGCAATATAACTGAATGAAATTTCTGGTCGATTGCAAAAAAATACAAAAAAAAAAAAAAACCCGGAATGTTGCTATTTCAAAGGCTTTTTTTTTTTCGGGGGGGGGGGGAGGGAATACCTCCTTATCGGACAGTGTGGATCCAAAATCAGACTGCAAGTACTGTGCAGTCTGATCTTAATCTACACTGTCCGCAAAACGTCTGTAAGTCGCGCTTTGCAGCCTAAGGGTTGATGATTTCGTCACATAGCGTAGAGACAACTTACAGCCTCCGGTGTCGTTCATACAAGCACACAAGTCCGTGGACCAGTCCCGGTGGCCATTAACAGAGCCAACAATCATCCTTGTATCAGCCATCGGCTGCTGATTTACCACTATAAGGTTTGTAGTACTTGCACCACCATAGGGCTGCCCAGGGGCCGGCATGGGGGCCGGCTGGGGGGTGCTGTATCTGCGGGTTGTCGTAAGAATAAGAAGGCGGGGGTGCTGGGTAGTATTTCTGCTCCGTTCCCATGGTTTATTTTATCTTGAAGTAAAAAGATAAACAATCTGTGTTTGAAGAAACACTACCCCCCCACCCCACCTTGGATGGCAGCCAATCATAAATTTGTGGCAAAAGATAAATATTCCTAAATGTTTAAATACTTTCTTCGATCATTTGACTCAGTGCTGTATCAGAAACTTGGTTTAAACTTACTGATAAGCATGAGGAGTAATTTGACAAAAACCGAAGAGTTACTAATCATCACAATTTGAAAGCTCAATAACTCTAGTCAATATCAGTGTAGATCCTAAACTATGGCCAACTCATATCTCAAGAATAATAAGCAAAATATATTTTTGTGTAAGTGTGTTTTTGAACTTATTTGATAGAAACCCATCTTCGCTAGCCAAGGTGACGATCACTACGTGGATCTTATAAGATCCACGTAGTGATCGTCACCTTGGCTAGCGAAGATGATAGAAACCAAGACTTCTTTGATTTCTTCTATAATTCTAAGACCATAAAACCATTATAATCTCTAAATTCAAATTAATCAATTAGAAAAACAAAGTTACCTACATGTATATGATTGATTAAACTGGTGATAGGTATTGATTTTGTTTGTTTGAAAAAAAAAAGTCTGCATAGAAAATAATAAAATACAGGAAGTAAAGAATATACGATACCGCATTCAATAATAGTTGATATTTGAAACTTTCAACAGCAAATTGAACGAAAAAAGGGAATTACACTCAGAAGGATTCTAAGGTGAAATAAAACAAAGGACAAAAACTTTTAAGCAAAAAATGAGCGAAATATTAAAAAACATGCATTTCAGCCCTTGATAACTAACATTGTGTGACATTTTTGTGCATTGACAATGTAGGAGGTGTTTCCCACAAAACCAATTTTAGATGAAATCAAAATAAGGGAGTAAGTCTGTCAGAAATGGCTAAACTACATAGTGCTGAAAATTGGCGCTGTAGCGCATGATTTAGTAGAAGTAATAACAAAAGGGCAATAACTCCTCCAAATACGACTGAATGAAAGAAGCTCGAGAATGCGCTACAGAACTTTATACTGATCATTTTATAAAGGTGTTGTAAAAATCGCATCTGGTTTGTGGGAGGAGTTGCGAGAGCAGGAACGGGATAAGTGGCTGTTAGCCAAATTAACTTCCTTTTCGTGTCACATCTCACCGATATATTGCAAAAGAGAGAAAAAAAGTTAGTGTAAGGCAATTTCGCACTGTCCTAAAGTCTCATACTCACAGTATTATAAAGTAATTCTTCTTGCAATCTGTCGAGCCAAGGTAGGTCAGTCGGTGGCGTACAGGACTTGAGAACATGGGGTCGCTGGTTCGATTCATAGCTCGGCTAATTTCTTTCCGAGGATTAATGATAGTCATTGCGTCAGGATTCATTCCTTTCTCACCGCTGGCCATTGCTTCGGCAAATAGTTATGTGGGAAAGCAGTCAGTGCGGAGTACTGGTAAAAGAGATTCCTTAAAAGCATGACTAGGAGCACTGGCTGCCGCGATATAACTGATACTGAACACCAAACAATCAGTTCTTGTAATCTCTTCTTACCTTCGTCTCTTTTGATTTCTTGTATCAAGTCCTTCAATACAAAACAAAAGGAGTCAATCAGCCAAGGACGATTAATTTTCAACCCTCTGCCATAAAGTACCGTGTTTTCATGACCCTGAGGGAGAAGACCTTGGAAAACATTGTGGGAAGAGGATAAAGTGCTGGTACGAGTTACTAGCATTTTCTCCATTTTTCACAATGTTTCCCACGTTCCTTTTTCTCATCAATTCACCCACATTTAAAATTGAGCCATGCTCTGTGAAAAAGGGTAATGCATTTGCAAAAAGTATCGACCCAAGTCAGCCTGCACAGTCCGCGCAGGCTGACACGGATCGAATCTTTTTGCTATAGGTCAATTTCTTGCATGTCAAAGGACCAGTACATGTATACCTCAAAGTTCAGTCAGTTTTTCACAAAAAAAAAAAAAATATGGATTTATAATTATGTGATGACTCGCTTGGTATGTGTCACAGAAATACATTAAGCAGCCTTTTGCCAGAGCATGCCTCAGATTGTTGTCTGCGAATGCTTTGAAAATGGACAGGTCTAAACCTTAATAACTGGTAAAGAGTTAAGAACTTACCAGATATACAAAAAAAATCAAGACTTGTCCAAATTGAAGGCATCTGCAGACAATAAATTAAGTGCGACTTAAACATTGGTATTTGTCACTGAAAGCGTGGGAAACATTGTTAAAAAAGGAGAAAATAGTGGTTAACAACAATGTTTTCAAAAGCCCTCTCTGTCAGGGTTGTTAAAACTGTGGAATGTGTAGTAAAGAATAAAGAGAAGCCGAGCGGAACGTCTCTACAAGGATCGTAGATATAACAATAGATAAAGTGCCATTGTCGGACTTCAAAGAGGAAGGGGTAACTCTTTCTTTTTCTTTCTTTTGGGAATGCAATACAGTTAACCCTTTACAACACCATCACAGGTTTTAACGACCCAAAGAAAAAGGCCTTTTGAAACGATTGTGGGAAAAGGAGAAAATGCTGATAACCAGCATTTTCTCCTTTTCCCACAATGTTTTCTACTCTTCCAAAGATGATTTTCTATGTTTGAGTCACATTTATTTAGTGGTCTGCAAAAACTTCCAATTTGGGCAAGTCTAAAATTTTATCGTTTGGTAAAGGGTTAAACAGTTATTGAGTAACACCCTATGTGCTTTGCCTAAGTCGAGTGGTCGCTAATACAAGTACATTTAAACATATTTGGAGTGTTGGGGAGCCCGATACATGTACATGCAATTTGCTTGCTTCATACAGTGTATAGATAGCCACTTAGACTGGAAGTCGGTTTTAGTGAATATTTACTTTCAGTTCAAGGTAAACAGTGCATGTTTCCATGGTCTGCATGGTAAACAAACTTGCCTGATTTACCTGTTTTGGCACAAGATGCTATTAACTCGACCCCTTTTGACGGCTGAAAATATCAATTGACTGAAAGTCAGATTTTGTCTTAGAGGCTTGACTACAGAAGCGTACCGTATTCAGATTTAGACAATACTTTCTCTATTTTCGCCCATTTTCGCATAGTTCGCATATTTTCTCTATTTGCGCACCTCTTTCATTGGAAGCCGCTAGAAAGCGGCTTCCAGTAGGAATGTACCTAAACTATTTACCATGTAGATGATCAGTAATTATTCGACTGGTTATTATTTTTGGAAATTTTCTCGTAAATATCGTGTTAGTGTTACAAAATTACTCCACATGGCTCTTACTTAAATATTCAATCAGACCTACATGAACATCAAGTCTGGTTTTCTTGCAGTGTAAGTTCATTCCCAAATAACAACGAAAACGCAGAAAACTAAACTGCCTTTTACCGTCTGTAACATGCTTTCCCACCTCTAAACGGTTTTCGCATTTGTCTACTTTTTTACAAGACAAAATAATGATAATTATGAGGTGGAGAGCATCTTAGAATATGATAATCAGAAGCAGTTTTATGTACAAGTGTTTTCGTCCAGTTTTAATCCGTACAGATAATAGGGCGGTTAACCTTTGATCAAGTTATAGACTGGTTACCTCCCTACACAGTTTAAGCGTATTACAAAGAGCAGTCTACTTCAGCTATTTATAGAAAACCCTTTTTTCTTCCCTTCGTCGACACTTTAGCCGAATGAAATTTTGTTACATGGACGATCTACCTTATGAGCTCTTTAAAATTTAGCATTTAATGTATTGTGTGTCGAAGCTATTATGATCAGACTGTAAGTTCTGTACAATATGGTCCTGATCTACTATACCCGTGAAAAATGTAGGCCTATGGATCGTGATGTAAGTTGTCCACAAAAATTACCAAAGTGGTGCATAATGCTCAGGGTTGAAACTGTTCGAAAATGACAGAAATAGATCAAGATCAGACAATACAGTCTGTGTAATATTTTTTAATATTTTATAAGATATTGTAAACGTAAAAACTTCTTGTTGTGTTTGTTATGTATAAAAGTCGATATAACAACAAAAATACACATTTCTTTACATCCCCGCCTTCCCGATGTAGGAGAAAACTTTAGAAATCATTGTAGGGAATGGACCATTTTTTCTTTAAAAGCAATAATTGCTTCTTTTTTACCTGAATGAATTCTGTATAAATTACGAAGGGCATTTTCGCCATATTGAGACGTATTAACTTTTCTTTCACAAATCCTGTGTTTTAATGACTCTGAGAAAGAAGCCTATGGAAAACATCATGGGAACAGGTGAAAATACTGGTAACCAGCATTTTCTTCTTTTCCCACATTGTTTTCTACCCTAGCAAAGACTACATTAATCATTTGAACTATATCTAAGCTGTCGTCTGCAAAAGCTTTGAGTTTGGACAAGTCTACATTTTTTATCATGTTGTAAAGGGTAAATTCCTTTTATCATTTTTTTGTGATTCTCGCCAATTATGTACTTTAAAATCACTGAAACCAATGTTTTATTCGCAGTCTCACTAATTTCTTTCTGGAAATTCCTTCTTTATCTTAAAGGAATTCTTTATTTCTTCACCCAATATCTCACTAATTGCCCTTCTGAAAATTTGTCTGCATATATCTCTTTCTTATAATTATCTTTATATCCCCTGTACTCGTAGCTGTTTTTGCTTGGTATACAACAGAGATAACCTCAACACACCCTACAAAAAAGTTGTCCTTTTCTAGATACTTTAACGTTTTGTGTGGAGGGAATATGGAAAGTGGCAATGATGAATAGATCCCATATAGAAGATAATCAAAAGCAAAGGGAACGGAACGGAACAGAACAGAAGTTTATTAATGACTTGTATACAAGATACATTATCAGTTAGAAAAATTCACATGACAAAGATGAAAGAAAGCAGATGACTTTCAAACAAAAAATAGTAGTTAAAAAATAAAAATGA
Source organism: Hippopus hippopus (assembly GCA_946811185.2). Lineage (NCBI taxonomy): Eukaryota > Metazoa > Mollusca > Bivalvia > Cardiida > Cardiidae > Hippopus > Hippopus hippopus. The sequence continues at coordinate 25,293,527 of OX328110.1, read as the reverse complement.
ATGATTTGACAAAATGAAATAAGGATATGAAATTATAATTTAAAGGTGGGTATTTAGATTTTTCACATCTCACTAAATTTTATATATATATATATATATATATAACTGAAATTTATATGAAAAACCCAATACAAATCATGAATAATTAAAAATCATAAAATTACAAAAAAAAATTTTTTGATGGTGTTCCCTTAAAAGGCTACGTAGCCTCTTAAGGTATTTTTAGATTTCGCGCCAGAAATCAAAAAAGCATTGTGGGAATGTCAAGTGCCTGGCACGTGACTAATGGCGCTTAAATTCCATAACATAACAAACATGTAATTATTTTCCATAATGTCTTCTTCGGACGCTATGTTTGAAGTCAAATAAGTCAAAGAATAGAAAGGCAATACAAATAAGCCATACTCTGGCATTTCCGTGATGCATGATACCAAGTCTATCGTCACGTAATTATGAACCCATAAAATCCATTTTGTCTAACAGCCGACTGAATCCTGAGGTAGACTGGTCCTTTGACATGCAGAAAATTTTCAAAAAGCAAAAGTTTCGACTCAGGTCAGCCTGCTCGGATTGCAATACTTTTTTGCAGATGCATTAAGCGTGACTCAAATATAACGATACAATACAAAATAGATCTAGCTGCCCATAAAATGGATAACTTCCTCACAGCGGGATTACAGGAGATCTCTACTACTACTACTACTACTATTACTACTTCTACTACTACAATTCTTTATACTGATATATATGTATAGTCTAATTATGAATGAATGTCTCGATCAAATGTTAACGACAAGGAAAAAGCTGACAGTACAGTTTAACGTCGGTACAGTGTCACCTAGCAGGGCTTGACTCTTTGCCACACAATACCGAGTTTAAACGACCCTGAGGAAGAATGGTATCGAAAACATTGTGGGAAAAGGCGAAAATACTGCAGATGACGAAGCATGTGTGCTAAAGTGATCGTATTTTTCTTACAGAGGGTAAATTTCTCATTTTCCCTTTTCCAAAAACGTTTTTCTCCTAGGGTTGTTAAAAAAAATGCTTGGTAAAGAATGACCAATAGTAATAATAATAATAATTTTAAGAAAAGGATAGACGATTAGAAAAATAAGAGCAGTTTAAACAACCAGTATATAGATGATAAATAATACCTGTCCTATTCCACAAAATCTGTCAAATTAACGCGATAGTTGTGTATATGTAATATCTAGTTACCCAATAGCCTCAACCCTTTGCGCTTTACAGCACAATCCCGTATTTAACGACATTGAGGTACAGAACGTTTGAAAACATTATGGGAAAAGAAGAAAATGCTGGTAACTCCTTTTCTCCTTTTCCCACAGTGTTATCTAACCTTTCTAAGACAAATCCAATGACTTGAACCACACGTAATTTGTCGTACGTAAATACTTCTATTTAAAGGAGTCTAAAATATTGTGGTTTAATAAATAGTTAAATCATGACGGGGCGATGAAATTTTATACCTTTCTAAATTCAAAGCATTTTGCAGACGGCCATTTTAGCGTGAATTAAATAATGGGATTTTTATGTGAAAGGTAAGAAAGCATTGCGAAAAAAAGGACACAATGTCGCTAGCCAGCTTTTTCCCCATCTTTTTAGAAAGTGATGACGTCATCAGCTTCTTATGCCAACCGACAGACTGACCTCCCGTGATGACGAATCACTCCTCAGTTTCAAGAAAAATAGGTCCTCACTGATCAATGAACAGACTACGTTTATAAAGTGTACGTCGCAGATGAATCAGTAAAAGAAACACCCCTAAACACCCAAAACCACTCTAAAATTACCCCAAGCTACTGTCATTACACCTCAAACGACTTTTCTAACATCTAAAATTGCATGCGAAACGCTTAGATACACGATTGTATGGAATTAGCCATGAATTATTGCTATCAATTTTAGTATTTTAGTCCTTGATGCGCTTTAGGTCGAAGTATTTAATGTACTTTGATTAATTATAGTTGCGCATGCGTTCTGGGATAGAAACCGAAAGTAGAGAACGATGTGTAATCAATAAAGCAAAAAATCGACATTTATGCTGGTTATTGCTGTTTTCCGGACCCTAAAACAGTGGCGACACTGATATTTCATTCCCTCCGTATACAGTAAATATAACCTGAAATATGAAACGCTGGGTAAAATACAGCTATTTCGACCGTACATCGACAGCTGGTTAAACTATGTTTTCAAAAGCCTTCTACGTCAGGGGTCGTTAAAGTACGAGTACAATACTGTTTGGTATGGGTTTCAACGCTTTGTGCGGCAAATAGTTGACATAGATCGTGTTGTGTGAATCAAAACGGATCTAGATAATGGGCAGAACAGAACAGAACAGAACAGAACAGAAATTTTATTTTGACACGTAAGCATACAAGCTCAATGGTCATAACAACTAATTACAAAGCATGCATTATATATGACATATTTCAATATACAAATATTGAAGAAAATGAATTATTTTAGTGATTAGTGGACATTTTTTTTTCTTGGTATCTTAAAATGTGAGAGTGTTTTAAAAACTATTAATCTTTTCCTGCAATGTTTTGTGTCCTTACACGAATTAAATTTAGTTGAGAGCTTTCGAAAAGTGTTGACAAGATTGAACGCTGTATAAAAGACTAACATAACTGTATCTTAACTAATACCCATGTTCCTTGGTAGTGCTTTGACAAAAACTAATACACTAATACACTGCATTTCTGATTTATTTAACAATACAGATTAATATACCCGTTCCTATAAAGATACTACTTTTTGTTTTTTGCAAGTTTAAGGCTTTTGAAAACATTGTGGCTAATTGCATCAATTTATAAAAGGTAAACAAAGAAATGTAGTAACAACCATAATACATATTTACATACACATAACTTTACAAATACATCTTTCTTTTCTTGCAATTCATACATTTGGAAACATTGTGACACAAGTTAAGACTATGTACAAGCCAGTTAATACAGAAGCTAAATAGCTTATCAGACAATAATATGTAGGCGTTTTATTAACTCATTACTGCAATGATACTACCTTTTTGTTTTAGCAACTTTGTTATCTATTAACCCATTGCTATAAGTTTTAAAATTTTCATATGCCTATAAGTTAAAGTTTCTTGACAATAATGTGACAATAAACATTACATTCAGATTCAATAAAACAACAAATCAACACAGAGACGTATTTACAAATTAATAAACCTAGTTATTAACCCATTACTCTGGGATTCTGACTCAGCATGTTGTGGTTAAAAACTTTTGAAAACGGTCACAAAAAGGACTGGTTATTTGTACTTTTACAAATCTGTAACAATTGGTTTGGAAAGCATTATAACAGAATGGCAAAATAACACTAAAAAGCTAATTATAAAAACATATTAACCATCTTTGTTTATACATTCATTACCAATCTTTTAAGAACATTGTGGTACAAGATAACATTTGGTCACGATTCTGACATTAATACCAAATATTTAGTACCCGTGTTTTCATATACTCATTGAATCATAAATTAGATTTTATATGCGCATATACCTGTATTGGACAAGCTTTCAAAACCGTTGTCGCAAAACATGGCACTCCGTCTATGTATAAACATGAAGTATAATTTCGGTAGTACTACATCCGAAGAATAAAAAAGAAGAAAGGCAACAACAACAATTATTATTCACAAACCCACTACAGTGTGGATAACATTTTTATGTTCCTGTAAATGACCGCTCCTTAACCCTTTACCGGACGACAAAATTTTGGATAGGGCCAAACTGAAAGCATATGCAGACAACACATGAAATGTTGCGAAAATGATGGTTTCTGTCTTAGGTAGGGTGGAAAACACTGTGTAAAAAGGAGCAAAGTTTACATACAACCGTACTGCCTTGTAACAGTTATTTTTAATATAAAATCAGTAAATGAGGGATCATGACCATGACTATGGTGGAATAGAAAAAAATAAGCTAAAAGATTACTGCCTGACTAGGTAGTGATTTTGTTTCATCCGAAATGCCTTTTCGAAATATACCGACAATTTCGTTAATTCTCGCTTCCTACTTGTGTTTAAAAGTTCTATAAATTTATGCATACTTGGGTGTTTTATATAATATTTAGCAATATATTGTGATCTTAAATTTTTGAAAAATGGGCATATAAGTGTAAAGTGGTATTCATCCTCTATATCTTGTAACGAGCAAAGTTCGCAATATCTAATGTTTCTTGGTATATTATTATGTCTTCCAGTTTCTATCTTAAGATCATGAGAGGAGAGTCTAATCTTGCTGATGGTATTTCTTTGCTTTCTGTTTTCGAGGATTGAAATGTAACTAGATATTTCGTAGCTATCTTTTAAATTGTAAAAGAGTTCCTTTGACGGACTGAGCTGTAGACTCGCTCGCCAATTGCTTATATACGCATCTTTTACCCTTACTTTAAAAATGGGAATGAATTTTTCTATGTCAACAGACTCGGGGTAAAGCCAAATATCAAAAAATCCCATTGATTCTAACAAGCTTTTAACTTTATTACACCAATTTTTTATGTGACGATCCTTTAGTATTTCACTTTTTTTGTTGCTTAATGACTGCCGCCAAAATGCAGTTATTATTCTTTTGTGTGTGTAATTTTAGCCAATATTTCATTATTCGTATTTTTCTATTTATGATCAAGGGATATCTACCAAGTTCTGACAGAACTGCTAACGAACTAGTATTGGTTTTTACATTCAATAACCGCTTGCAAAACTTTCTATGTACCCTTTCAATGTTTTCAGCTTGGTTAAATCCCCATACTTCGCAGTTATAGCTTAAAATTGACCCCACATAGCTATCAAACAAATTACATAAGATGTGAATTGGTACGTCATAGTCTTTTGTTAAATTAAAAAGCGATCCCATAGCCCTGAGTGCTTTGCCGACTAGAGTGTTGGTTGCCTGTTGAAAGGATCCCCCGCTAGTGAATAACACGCCTAAGTAGATGAAACTTTTAACAACTTCTATTTCCTCATTACCGTAAGTCCAATGGTATAGCTGTCTTATTTGCCCCCCCTTTTTGGAATATCATAATTTTAGTTTTATCTGTATTTACGGTCAAGTTCCATTTTGAGCAATAACTTTCTAATTTCAATATCATTTTCTGTAATCCTTCTGCTGTCTCAGATAGCAATACGGCATCGTCTGCAAACATAAGTAAAAAGACAAGCACTTCGCCTAACCTTATTCCCTCTAAAAGATTCAGCTGAAAATAGTTTTCTATGTCATTTGGAAATAGTGAAAACATGATTGGTGAAGTTATCTCCCCTTGGAAGAGTCCAATATTGCTATCAAAAAAATCCGTGAGATCATTCATATGTTTAACGCATGTTTTGACTTTTGAGTACATCGATCTTAATACAGTAAAGACTTTACCATCTATACCACATTTTAAAATTTTTCAACCATAATGCGTTTCTATCAGTACTATCGTATGCCTTCTTAAAATCTACAAAATACGCAAATAGTTTGCCTTTATTTATAAATTGCTCTTCTATCAAGAAATGCAGAATGAATACAGCATCTACCGTGCTATATCCCGTTTTAAATCCAAACTGAGCGTCCGTTAGAACATCATACTTCTCGGCCCATGCCTTTAACCTATTGTTCAAAATAACTGTAAACAGCTTAGCAAAGCAGCTTGTAATAGTAATCCCTCGATAATTGTTTGTGTCGGACGGATCGCCCTTTTTATAGATGGGAATAATTAACCCTTTACCCCAAGATTCTGGAAAATCCCCTGTATCTAATATATAATTAAAAATAGATAAAATGGCTTTGCCAGTGATGTTTATACTCTCTTTAAAATACTCATATATTAGTTCATCAAGGGCACACGTTTTATTTGTTCCTAATTGTTTACATGCCTTTTCTAATTCTTCCACTGTGATTGGCTGATCTAATTCTTCATAAGTTGATTCCCATGTAGGTGATTCAACTTCTGCAAATATAGTCCTTTCCGTATTCGTGTCATACTCATACGTCAGTTGTTTAAAATGGTCATGAAACTCTCGTAAAGATATATTTGAACCATTTATGACAGGTGATTTATTTTTGAAAATTTTCCAGAACTCTCGTGGTTTCCATTTACGCAAGTCATTAATTCTTGCTGCAATATTTCTATTATACTGAGCACGCTTTTGTTTACAGCAGTATTTATAGTCTTTCCGTTTGGTGAAGTAGTTTTTACGAGCTGAATCAGACCATTCTTTATTAAATAATTTGGCAGCGGTTTTGTACGCTTCTCGTTTATTCTTACATTCTTCATCAAACAAGTAATTCTGATGTTTGTCCGTATCAACAAAATTCAAATTTTGAACATGGATCCTTTTATCAAAATACCTACCCCCCTTTTCTTTAAAAAATTCAGTGCATACATTGATCAAGGTATCAGAGTCACACCGCGATTCGATATGTTGTAATAGTGTTTCTTCTAATCCTTCAATGTCAATGGATAGGTCTTGTAAAAACATATCTCTGTATCGAGCGTCCCATCGTGTAATTTTCTTTACAAAATGGGCATTTTTACCATTTGTTTGTGAGTTTATTATCAAGGAAAATTCTAAGGGTGCATGGTTAGAAAATTGTGTAAAACCTTTTACAGCAAAATTCTTAATGCAATTGAAATTGTTTCTATTTGTTATAATGTAGTCTACTACGCTTTGTCCATTATGGGTAATACATGTTATATTACCAACTTCTCTATCACTGTGAAGGCGACCATTAACAACGCACAGGTTACATGATTTACATAAATCTATTAAATTCTCTCCAAAACGATTGGATTTCCTATCTAACGACATGCGGTTAGGAGGAGGAGACATATATTCAGTATCTTCACATTCTAAAACAGAATGGGAGCTGACATGAATTGGCATGTGAAATAAGAAAAAAATAAACAGTGTAAAAATGTTATAAGGCTTGGCTTGGGCGAGCTTAAAATCGTTTTCCTTTGTCGACGAATTCAACGAATTTTACCTCAAAAGTCAACGAATGTTGGATTCTTTCTATCAGATAATTATATCTCAAGAATTAAAGTTCGTTACATGTTAAGACAAAGGCCTATATGCACATTATGTATTGGAACTTACATGAAACCTATTCGCTTCTTTGACAGGTGCCACGGTACATCACAGACCAAAGATATAGTTCCAAAGAAGCCTGCACAGAATAATATAGCTTTGAATTCAAAGTTCACAAAATTCGTATCTTTATCACGCGATAATAAGTTTTGACAGTTAATTTCACAGAGAAATTTAGGTCAGTACTGTTTTAGAAATGAAGTGCATAATTCCTTATTTCAAACGTGTGTAAGTGATAGAAGATCTTACACGAGAGTTTATGTATTATCCTTTTTATCAAACGAGTTGACTAAAATTGTATGACACGAGCCTTGGCGAGCGTCAAATATCGTCAACGAGTTTGATAAAGATGTTTTACTTAAATACAAATGTGAGATTCTATTCATCACATAAAACGAATGACAGACACACACGAAAAAAAAAAACATAGCCTACGTCATCACCTTTGGTATACCGATCATGGGTCCACGTTTACAGATGTAGTTCAGTTTCAAATGTGTACATCCACAAGTAGACATTCACACCAAAAGTAGAATGAACAGTTTCTAGAGGGGTAATTTCACCTATTTCAGCAATTTTGTTGATTTTAAGAAAACGTTCGCTGCATTTCTAGGTTTTCATTATAGAGACATGAAAATAAAAAAAAAAAAAAAAACTGTCCACGCGTATATCATTTGGCATACCTCGGGTGATCCGGTGATCAAGTCCCTCGGCTGTATCTGGTAGCTTGATATGCACCTACACGGTATATTTCTTCGCCGGAAATACGCTGGCTTACCGTTCTTAAAATTGTAAGACTCCTCCTAAAAAAGAAAACTTGAGTCTCAATTTTCTATCGAAATCTTTCTAGCTATATTTCAGTTGACAAACAGTTCGCACAATCACTTTTTTAACGTAGTTTATCAATTCCGAATGATTTTTTCACCGACAGATAGATAGACAGATAGATAGATAGATGTTAATAACTTCATCGATGTTGTTTTTGTCGTTGCTAAACGACTTACAGTGGCGCCACCATGTATAAAATCACGTGATTAACAGTTCAAATGGAAACGACCATTAGATGTAGGTACGGAATCGGCCGAGTTGTGACGAGTGCGCGTATAATTATGTGTTAGCAGCAATGACACCATTTTTCCGCGAAACGGCGTAGTAGTACAAATTCCGGCACGTGCTGTGGTTAGTTTCTACGGCTTCACGAGTTCATGACCCAAAATACTATAATACACTAGTGTATCATCAAAAACAACTCATGGGTTTAATACCCTACCGGGGGATGTTTTATGTGATAAAAGAAAATTTGCAATGGCTGTATGACACTGAAAATAAGAGTAGTTTGTAAGTGATAGCTTGAAGGTTGTCTCCCCTAATACGTAACTCGCTATTGGATCCAAGACCCCGTTGCGTACTTCTTTTATTTGATTGGTTTGTTTGTGTGTATTAAAATCGTCGAAACGTGTTCAACGGTGAGAGAGGAATAAATCCCGTCGCAATAACTATCATCGATCCTCGTTAAGAATTTGACTGAGCTTGAAATCGCACCAGCAACCCTCTGTTTCAAGCCATATTACGTTATAGACGGAGCTACGGGACACACTTGTATTTGGCTCGAACTACTTGAGGCAGGGAAATTGCATTTGGTGCTGAATAGTTCAGGTGCATTAACACGAAACGTGTTTACCAAAAGACTACAGAAAATAACAGGCATGAATTAAATGCGCTTCAAGGTCCCATTATAAGTAAAAAAAGAAAAATTTTCATATGTGTACATGCACCCAGACCAAACTTATAAAAAACAAACGGTATAAATCCGTGATCAGACTTCGCGTTCTGTGCAGTCTGATCTTGTATTTACACTGACAGAATACAATCCTCCAGTTTACCGAACAATTAAATCTATTAACCTGTTCAGCACCAAACGTTAACTTGATCTCTCTCGAAAACTGCTGAAAATACACTACTCTCAAACTCAGAAAGACTATTATCTGTTTGAAAGACAAAAGAAGCGGGCGGTGTAGATCAAGATCAGACGTAATTTTTTGAGCTGTCTGATCTTTTTTAATGCCGTCCGCAAAGCCATTCTTTTATTTTTGTTACGTTGAAAGGGTGAAGGAGAAGAGAAGAGTAAAATATTAGCTTTAGGTTATTGAAAAAGATATATAACGTATAGAACGAAATAGTTTTTTAATCAACACAGTGTAATCTATGGTATTGTATCGTGCACCATGAGATTACATTCATTCGGTTTTGCTAGGGTCCTATTCCTCTTTCTTTATTCCTATAGAAATTACATGTAATTTTATACGGGTATACATAACAATTTACATAGATGGGGAAGTCATGTCTTATCTTGCATCTATTTACGATTATTATGTATATCCGGCTTGGCAATATTACAGATCTTTATAATTTTCTACGTTTTTCTTTTCTATTTGAGCAGGGCCGATGTCATCTTTTTGAAGCATGGTACCACCAAAGAAAATAGCCTTTCCATTCTAATCAAAGGATAATAGCAATAACAATAGTAGTTACAATAATAATCTCGATTTCAAGAAAGCTGGCCTTTTGTCTCCTGAAAGAGAGCGCGTGAGAAGAAAATAAAGACAGAGAATGAAAAGGGGAAAGTGGTGGAAGGGGCCATTGTCAAATTTGGGAAATACATAAATGTATTTGGTTAAAATTTTGAACTCTTCAGCTTTAAAAATTCTCTAAAAAGAAATTATAGCTTTTATTTATGCCGGTGATATGCTTTGAAATTAAGCTTTTAAAATCAAATCAACTCTGATGTTCATTAAACCCTTTTATGACTTATTTCATCAGATCCACGTGCTAAAAACTTGAATTGAAAAAGAAGAAAAAACAAAAACAAAAAAAAAAACGTATGTCGCACCCCCCCCCACACACACACCCACACCCACACATCCACACACACACACACACACACACACACACACACACACACACACACACCTACTGGTTTATATTACTTAGCGAGGTACCTGACAGGACATCGACAAAGTGAGGTCCACTATTTCTATTAGAGCTACAGAATGGAAATTTGGTACAAAGTACCAGTTTGACCTCCGGATGACATCTGTGGGTCTGAATGCCAAGAATAAGAATTACAAATGGCACTGAATTTTTTCAGGCAAAAAGAGGTATGAATATTAATTAGGTCATTGCCATATATGGTCAATACACACACTAGTAGAAAAGTGCATTCTAAGGTATGCATATTAATTGTGTGCAAAATACTGAGGTACATATGGCCAATACACACACTAGCAGAAAGGTGCATTCTAAGGTATGCATATTAACTGTGTGCAAATACCGAGGTATATTTTAGCATGTTGTGAGTGAATACTTCAATAGCTTTTGTTTTTATCAAAAGATATTAGAAGTCGCCATAAAGCCTTTGTGGCCAGTCAAAAGCTCTGAAAATTCAAATGACATCCCCCCATTTTAGCATGTACAGAATTACAGATTAAGGGGGATTTCTTATCTTTTACAGCAGTTCTGCAGTTTAGAAGCCAGTGCTCGATTCCACCTTCTGTTATCCACATGTATGTAACTGTCTATATAAACTCCATCCAATACATCGAATGCTGGTCATCATAATTCCAAGGTATGACCTCCCTGCAGTAATAGATTACAGGGGCATACTATAAAGGATACAGAGGACCCTGCATTACTGTATAAGTAGAAATTTTTGCTACATGGAAATTTGTTTAGTTTGGCAATTTGAAAAATTTGCAGACTTTTCTTTTCCCATATTTTACTACATGTATACCAACAAATAACGAGTATCCTTAATTTGCAAACTTTTCCTTCCGCAAAATTCCCTTAATCTGTAATTTGAAATTTTTTCGACATGCATGTATATCAACGTATACAGTATTGCATATGAACTTACATGAATCTTGATGTGCGGATTCATTTTAACAAGTTTTTGTGAAGGCTACTGAGGAGAGTATTTTTGTGATACTGATGGTATCAGCAGACGACAATTCAGAAGCTGGTTCTAATGAAGCAAAGTTCTCTGATAGGATAGATAGTGACAAGAGGAAAAATTGTTTGTTAAAGCCTTAAAACAGGTGTGTTAAGAAAAAGGTTTCTCCACATGCATGTGACATTTTGACACTTCTGCTGCACAGAACTTGAGACAATATTCTGACAAAAAAAGGAACTACTAGTATTCTCACAATGTTTTCTGCCTTGGGTTTAAGTTTATAGTGTTCCTCCAATTAATACTATTTTCTTCAGAATGACTTTAATTTGGATGAGTCTATAATTCATGTAACAAGGAATGGATTATTACATAAACCGACAATTTTTTCCAGAAGTATTGAAATCACCATCAAGCACATATTTAACAGTGTAAGCAGACATCTGTCAAGTTTCAAAGTTTATTCAGTATTAAAGGCCTCCGGCCCAACATACAAAATGGTACACAGTTCTTACACTTAACATAGTGTCCAATGCAAAACAAAATAGTAGTATGGTGTTGCGCTGATTTATACAATATAACTTGTCAATACACTTTCGCATATGATACCCGATTCTCATGAAGAGTTTCTTAACTCTAAATGGGTACTGTTTTTGTCTAAACGGTAGAAATAAGAGTTCATGTAGATTTGAACGTGTAGATCAGGACCAGCATTCACATTGCTGCAGGCTGATCCTGATCCCTACTTTAAACAAATAATAATCACTTTTACGAAGTTTAAAACAACACTTTAACTCTAAATGATTACCATTTCCACCTCAAAGAGAGGTATTGGAGTTCATGTAGATTTGAACGTGTAGATCAGGAACAGCATACATATCGTTAACTTTAAGAATTAACCATTTTTACCTCAAAGGTAGCAATAACAAATAATAGTCACTTTTACGTAAGATCCGACCTTCATAACAACAGTAACCTTAAAGGTAGAAATAAAAGTTCATGTAGGTTTGAACGTGTAGATCATGACCAGCCTGCATGTCGCTGCAGGCTGATCCTCATCTCCACTTTCAACAAATAATAATAACTTTAAAATAAGATCTGACATTTACAGCAAGAGTTTAACTCTAAATGATTATCATGTTTTCCTCAAAAGTAGAAATAAGAGTTCATGTATGTTTGAATGTGTAAATCAGGACCAGCATGCATACGGCTGCAGGCTGATCCTCATCTCAACTTTCAACAAATTATCACTTTTACGTAAGATCCAACATTTAAAACAACAGTTTAACTGTAAATGATAACCCTGTTTACCTCAAAGGTAGAGATAAGAGTTCATGTGGGTTAAAAAGTGTAGATCAGGACCAGCATGCATGCCCCTGCAGGCTGATCCTGATCTTCACTTTCAAAAAACAATGAACACCTTTACATATGATCCAACACCTAAAACAACAATTTAACTCTAAATGATTACCAAGTTTACCTCAAAGGTAGAAATACGAGTTCATGTAGGTTTGAATGTAGATCAGGACCAGCATGTATATGGCTCCAGGCTGATTTTGATCTCCACTTTCAACAAACAATAATCACTTTAATGTAAGATCCGACATTTATAACAACAATTTAACTCTAAATGATTACCATGTTTACCTAAAAAGAAGAAATAATTGTTCATGTAGATTTGAATGCGTAGATCAGGACCAGCATGCATACCGCTGCAGGCTGATCCTGATCTTCACTTTCAACAAATTATTATCACTTCAATGTTAAGATCCGACATTTATAACAACAGTTTAACTTTAAATGATTACCAAGATTACCTCAAAGGTAGAAATAAGAATTCATGTAGGTTTGGATGTAGATCAGGACCAGCATGCACACCGTTGCAGGCTGATCCTCATCTCCACTTTCAACAAATTATTATCACTTTTATGTAAGATCCGACATTTATAACAACAGTTTAACTTTAAATGATTACCAAGTTTACCTCAAAGGTAGAAATAAGAGTTCATGTAGATTTGAACGTAGATCAGGACCAGCATGCATACTGCTGCAGGCTGATCCTCATCTCCACTTTCAATAAACAATAATCACTTTTATGTGAAATCCGACATTTAGTACAACAGTACAACTCAAAACGATTACCATGTTTACGTCAAAAGCAGAGATAATAGTAAATGCAGATCTGAATGTGTAGATCAGGACCAGCATGCATATTGTTGCAGGCTGATTCTCATCTCCTTTTTCAACAAATATAAATCACTTGCTTAAGATCTGATATTTTTACCAATATATCTTAACTTCAAAAGATTACTAGTAAATATCTGTCATTAGCAGTCAGCTTACTCAATTCTTATCATTACCAATAATATCTACAAGTAAATTTACTTTTGTGCTATATATGTACCGTATATTTGAATCTATGCATCAAATGAGCTGTTAAAGCAAAGCGTTTTGCGATAAAAAAGGAGGATACTTACAGGCCAGGAAAGTACATTATAGATGGTAATGAGCAATAGCTACATTTCAATTTCCTGATACAGATGACTCTGAATATGACACTTCAATTTATAATCTATTAAATAATTGGGCCGTATTCTAACAGAAAGAGTCTTAAGCCATCTACTTAAAGTGCAGTCCCAGATCTGCCTCTGCAGCTTGCACTGGCTAATACACGACGAAACTATCCGTCCCTGTTAGATGATAATATTTAGTACACTATATCAAAAGGCTATATTCACCTTTCATTTTACACCCTTATCTGCAGTAGACACTCTGAGAAAACATTATGACAAAAGTAAAAATTGCCTGTAGCAAGAAATTTCTCCTTCTTTTGCAATGATTTCCGCTCAGTGTTTAAGTAATACTTTATTTTACTGCCATTTTGTATATTATTTTCTTCAGATGTTTTCCATTTGGATAAGTCTAATAATGATGTGACAGGACTGGGTTATACAGTCAGCATTAATCAAAGACATGATTCAGATTAATTTCTCAAAAAGGTGATAATTTTAACACTTTTCCTAAATGATACCATTTAAATATATTAATCAGAAAACATGGGTGGATTACAAGGTTTCAAAAGGTGTCAAATGTCTGCTCAGTTAAAGGATCAAGGCTGTCCCTTGCTTTTCATTATAGAAGTTTTCATCTGTATGTGTTCAAAATGGGTAAAACTATGTTAAACATAATAATTATATGAAGATACATGTACTTCCTTTCAAAGAAGCCATGGCTAACCTTGAAGTAACATGTATATGAAATGACTAATTTTCCTTACCAAATCTTACTGTTTTTTTTTTAATTTGTGACAGAGCTTCATTTTTAGTAAGGTCAGGAGTAATGGTGAATATGGAAATATGGAGATGATTTTGAATACATAAAATCTACATGGCAGATAAATAATAAACTTTAATTTAGACAAAAAGGAAGAATATGAACAGGATAACCAGGTCAATTTTTAGTTCATGGTTTAGAAAACATTGTGAAAACGTTTTCCTTTTCCTTCCAATTTTTCTTTAAGTCTTTACCAGCACTCCTGACCAGCTCGTCTACTTTCTTACGCACTCTTTAACTCTTTACCAAACAACAAAATTACCACAAGTCCAAACTGAAAGTATTTCCAGACCACAGATGATAAGAGTAGTCCTTGTTAGGTTGGAAAACATTGTGGAAAATGGAGAAAATGCCATCATTTTCTCCTTTTCCAACAATTTTTTCATAAGCCCTTTTCCTCAGGGTCGTTAAAAATTGTGATTGTTTGTTAAGGGGTTAATTCAAATGATACTTCTGATGACAGAAGGTGGCAAAACAATCTACTGGGAAAAACAAAAGAAAAAAACACTGCTGTCTGTTCCAGAATGTTTTTCAAAATTATCTACATCACAGATGGATATATAGAGGATTTTACATGAGTGTTTACGTGGTATCAATTTTATCAAACAAGTTGACTAAAATTGTATGACACAAGCCTTGGCTAGCGTCAAATACATTTTAGTCGAGGAGTCTGATAAAAAGGATCATTATACACAAATGTGAGATTTTATTTATCACATAAAAAGAATGACAGACCAAAAATATCCTGTATCATCACCTGCTGCCTATATACTTTTCATTGGTCCATGTTTGCACTTGTAGTTCGGTTTCAAATGTGACATATTAAAGTAGATAGTTCTTTGACATTTACACTAAAAGTAGAATGAAAATGTTTCTAGAGGGGGTAAATTCACCCATTTTTGCAATTTTGTCATTTTGAATCACTTTCATTTCACATTTCACACTGCATTTCATGGTCTTTATTAAAGATGAAATTCAAAAGCTTTCCACATGTATATGTCTTAGCAACAATGACATAATTTTTCTGCAAAATGGCGGAGTAGTACAAATCCCTGTGGCTGCTGTGGTTGGTTTCTCAAGCTTCACACACTCAAGACTACTCAAGACTGGAAAACTTAGCAGAACTGGGACCTAAAAACGATAATACATTAGAGTATTATCAAAAATAAGTCATGGGTTCCACTCGTCCGACTCGGGTAAATTTGACGTCGGACAAGTGGCTTTTTGCAATCTACTCGTCTACGGACAAGTAGGAAACGAGGAGGAAATTGAAAGTAAAGATCTTTATTATATAACATTATCCTTGTGAAATAGAAATGTTCTCTCCGTCTCACTTCGTAAACAACAACATTTTTTAATTTGAATTATGAGTCTTCCCTGATATCTGGAATCAAAAACATTTTGCTAACTCTGATTTTATCGCCTACAAAAGCTTTTCAATGATTTTGACTGCGATGCAGTACCGCCGAAATGTTGTGGTTTCTTGGCGCCATTTGGTTTGTTTAATGGAGGCATTGATTGATTGTATGGTGTTTAACGCCGTTTTCAACATTATTTCAGTTATATCGCAGCGGCCAGTGTACCTATCCATATGTTCCTGGAGATTATTTTACCAGTACTTCGCACAATTTTCTTTCCAAGCCACTGGCTGCTTTCCCATATGATCATCGTCGAAACAATGGTCAGCGGTGGGAGAGGAATGAATCCTGTCACAGTGACTATCATCAATCCTCGGAAAGAAATTGGGCGAGCCAGGGGTCATAGCCAGGGATCAAACCCTGGATCCCATGTTCTCAAGTCCTGCACGCTACCGACTGAGCTACCGGGACTCTGATTAATGGAGGCAACCATTACCGAACCGACTTATTTTTTGCACATTATTAACACCGCACGTAGATTTGACCGGTTGTCATTTCCATATCATTTAATATTAAATTCTTTTTGGTCGTTTGCAAAAACTTAAAGCTGACAATAGAAATTGTCTTAATTCAACACTGTGGAACACATTCTTACTCGGTTGCATTAAACATTTTTGAAAGAAAACCAAACACGCTGTATCCAAGTAAAACATGTAAAAAACATTACAAAAAGTTCGTTAAAAGGGCTATAGATGATAAAGGCCAGCGTAGCCTTTTTTCCTCTCGGCGTAAAACGTTAAAATTCTTTGCAGATCGATCTGCAGGTAATCAAATCTCCGCACATTGAGTCTCAACCTGAAGTGCCGGGTCTGTTGGACATCGCCGATCTCCCGTTGTCTGAAAACTAGACAATTATTATCACTGCACGTGATGAATACACTACATCTCCAGACTTAATAACCAATCCTAGCCTTATAACTTCAACAGACTGATAATAATTCCCTTGTATTACATGATACCTGGTAAGCAGTTCTGCTAAAGTATTAACTTTGGCACCCATGGGTGCACCACAGTAGTGTTAAAAAGGGCTGTTAAGTGCAAACACTGAGGTATTTGGTCATGGTTTAAGCAGTTATTCAGTAACTGTTGAATCTTTTTCAATCATTAAATTGTTGCACCTTTCTATTCACTGTATGTATGTACAGTGCCATTAATTTGTTTTATTGATGTACCTTGAAAGTTATGTTTTTTCCCAATTTGGCTAAAATCACGCTTGAGTATCCCAAAATGAAAGGCCACTTAAAGGCCCCTTCCCAATTTTTGGAAAAAAAAGCCCTGTAAAGGTTTGCTTGATTTATTTTCATCATTAATTTTAAAAACCCAAACAAAGCAAATTTAAATGGTTAAAAGAACATCATTACCTACAAACTACGGTACATTCAGTTAGTCTTTGTGTGCCAATTAAAATTGTTTTGTTTTGGACAAGTAAGCTTATCTGACGGACAAGTAGATTTTCTAGATTTACTTGTCCATGGAGAAGTAGAAAATTTCAAGATTTCCACACCCCTGGGTTCAAAACACTGCTAGAAAATTTCAAGATTTCCACACCCCTGGGTTCAAAACACTGCTGGAAGTGTTATGTGTTAAATGATGCATATTTACCTAGTCACAACTGATACAAAAATGTTTATATAACTGCAGGGGACAAATTTCGAAAATGTTAATGGAAAACAAGCAATTGCTTTTCTACTATGACTTTAGAGGTAATCTCAAGATACTGGTCTTTTCTATGGTTTATTTTTTTGTTACAAGATTTCATTTTATCTGACACTATGACATAAAAAAAATCTGCAACCAAGGTCTTTTAAGAAAAAAAGATAAAAGAAGGATTCAGCTCTTTACAAGCAATTTTTCCCTCTGTCCAAATGTTTTCTAGTCAAAATGTAAACTCCGACTATTCTCCCATCCTTTGCTGATTGAATAATGCTTCTCTCAGTGACATATGATACAAAGTCCAAGATAGGTTACACAGGATAAAATGATGATTACAAAATTATATGAGCCATTCTCTGTCAAAAGTGGGCTTTACGGCATCCGAACCAAGTCAGCCTGTACAGTCCCCGCTCTTTGCTTTTGGCCAATTTTCTGCATGTTCAAGGATCATTCTAGTACAGGATTCATTCAGTTGATAAACAAACTGGATTTTATGGATCAATAATTATATAATTACTTCGATGGTATAGAGCATCATGGAGATGCATTAAGTCCCCTTTTGCCAAAGCATGGTTCATATGTTATTCCATTATTATGTTTTACTGGAAAACCAATTGCCAGAGCATGGTTCATATGTTATTTCATTATTATGTTTTACCGGAAAACCAATTGCCAGAGCATGGTTCATATGTTATTCCATTATTATGTTTTACCGGAAAACCAATTACCAGAGCATGGTTCATATGTTATTCCTTTATTATGTTTTACCGGAAAACCAATTGCCAGAGCATGGTTTATATGTCTCCATTATTATGTTTTACTGGAAAACCAATTACCGGTAGTAGATAGTAAAGTATGGGGTATTTACCTTATTATGTCAAGTCCTTAACTCTTTACCACACAATTCCGACTTTTAACTACCCTGGGAAAGAAGCCTTTTAGAAAACATTGTAGGAAAAAGAGAAAATGCAGGTAACCAGCATTTTCTCCTTTTCCCACAATGTTTTCTACCCTGCTGAAAACAAATTTCAATTTTTGAGTTACATTTATTTTGTTGTCTGCAAGTGCTTTCAATGTGGACCAATCTAAAAGATTTAACTCTTTATCAAACGACATAACTATAGTCTGGTCAAACTTCAAAGCATTTGCAGATGACAAATCAAATTATAGTCTGCCACTAAAATGGGCTTATTCAGTATTTGAATCTCTGTTACCAGATGTTCGACAAGAGCCATAAATAACCAGGAAAAGCCTCAAACAAAGGAAATGCAGACAGGCAAGAAACTTCATTGTTATGGCATCCGAAGATCAGTTGACTTGCAATATGCTGGAGATACAAGATGGGGGGAGGGGTGTTAGTGGAATTTGGTAACAATACGGACTTTCAAACCTTAAAAATATTCTGACCATGTTTCATGAGAATGAATCTGAAAACGTTGCCTCTAGCTTGCAAATGAGGCTTTCCAAAGATTTGTCTCAGTGACTTAGTTTTTGAACTGACATGACAAATTTTTACCTTGTCTGATTTATCATCCAGAAAAACATTCTGACCAATTTTCATAAGTATCCTGCTGATAAATAAGGCTTCTAGAGTGCATGCAAGTTTGTTTTTTTTAAGATTTGTCCAAGTGACCTACTTTTTGACCCAGCTTATCCCATATTTAAACATGTACTAGATATTATCAAGGCAATCATTATGGTCAAGTTTCATGAGTACTGGACAGAAAATGTGGCCTCTGAAGTGCACACAAGATTTTTATAAGATTTGTCCCTATGACCTACATTTTGATCCAATGTGATCCAATTTTGATCTTGTATTTGATGTCATGTAAACAAACCTTCTCACAAAGTTTCTAAATTATGTGACTGAAAACTTGGCCTCTATAAATGGTCACCTAGAGCACCTTGTGCTAAGGTGAGGTAACAACAAAATGAAAGAATTACCTTTTCTAGGATGGCTGCAACAGCTCCTTTGAGAAATGACACGTAGTAGCTGCTATCAAGGGTAGGTTACTCTGTCATCTTAATGTCTTCATTTCTTTTTACTGTAAATACACAATCAATCATGTTAAAGATTAAATGAGGAAAGCACTCAGACATTATGAGGTACAATTTACAGCACACATCAGTATGGAGCAAGACTTAAGGAAACACACACAAGAGTATACATGTGTCTTTATAGTGAGGTACAAGTTCATTCATGCACTACTGCGAGTACATTCAAACCATTACTGTAAGGTTGTTTTCATAATTAGGTGCTATGTGACCTTGACTTTTCAGGCAGTAGGCATAGACACTATAGTCACAGGTTATTTTACTGCGAATACTTACAACTTATACCAGCAATATGATTCTTTGTTTGTTTGGACTTTAAAGCTGATTTTAAATGAATACAAAACAAAATAACTGACCTAACTCACTTAAAAAGGTGTTGCCAACCATTCATTCATTAAACTGTTGAACTACATCAAACCTACACCAGACAAAAATTTGTAGACTTTTACATATTGAAACAATTTTCAGACAACAAATAAAATAAAGCTCAAATGCTGGAATAAGTCTATGAAAGGGTAGAAACATTGTGAGAAAAGGAGAACAAGCTACTTACCATCATTTTATCCTTTTCCCTCAATGTTTTGAAATGCTTTGTGTTTCAATTACGTTAAAAGTGGATTGTGTGGTGAAGGGTTAATTAGAAGTACATTAAACATAGTCTTGTTTTTCACTTTTCATTGTATATGTGGCTTGTATTTTAGTTCTTTCATCACTGTTCATGTAAGGATGAAGGAAGTGGGACACACAGGAATTATGAGACATTCTTTCTGCAATATTTTTCTTTGTTCTTTGACGAAAGGAGAGCACACAGACATTATGAGGTACACTTTACTGCACACATTAGTGTGGAGCAAGGCTTTCTGAGGTACCAATTCAACTGCACACACACACAAAAACTGTGTATCTCTTAGTGAAGTACAAGTACTTTCAAAATATTTCAGCAAACGTCAGGCCAGGTTGCTCTAATATTAGGGTGCACTGTAGTTAGACACTAACTTATCTAAACAAAAAGATTGACCCCTGCCATACAGTGTCCCATGAGACTTCGACTAATTAACTCTTTAGCAAACAATCCCTGGTTTTCACGACTCTGTGAAAGAAGCCTTTTGAAAACATTGTGGGAAAAGGAGAAAATGCTGGTAACCAGCTGGTAACCTAGACACTGTAAATCATGAGTTTGTTTTACCTGGTATGCTCACTACCTATTTCTGCAATATTTTTCTTTTTTCTTTGAAGAAAGGAGAGCACATAGACATTTCGAGGTAGACTTTACTGCACACAATAGTATGAAGCACAGCTTTCTGAGATGCCAATTTAACTGCACACACCAAATTAGACTTGTGTGTTTTAGTGAAGTATAAGTGCATTCAAACCATTTCAGCAAACATCAGATAAGGTTGCTCTCATATTAAGGTGCAATGTAGATGCCAACTTATTAAAAGAAAATGACCCCTGTCATACATTGTCCCATGTGACCTTGACTTTAGAGGTAGCAGGCTTAGACACTATAAGTCATGAGTTGTTATACTGAGTTTGCTTAACATTACATATCCCTGGAAAATGTTTCTTAGATTGCTTGGAGTTTAAAGCTGTTTAACACGGGCTGAGGTCGGGAGAATAAATTGGAGAATAAATTGGATGGGGAAGCTGTGCCACCTTTTCCGTTTCCAGGAAATTCTGGACAATTGCAGACTTGTGTGCAGCTGCATTGTCATGAATAAAACACAGGCCCCTTAATCCAGTCTCTGTTTCTCATAGTGTTTATTCACTTTTGAAAGAACATTGTTCTTGTAAAACTTGCCTGTAACCGTTCGGCTGTTCGGAACAGGAATTTGCACAATAGAATCGTCTGAATCAAAGTATATGGCATATGAAACTTTTCCTCACTTTTTATTTTTTTGGCTAAGATCGGCATAGCTTGGTCTTTGCTAAGCCACTGTGTCTGGGGCTCAAAATAAATAAATCCAGGTTGCATCACCTGTGAACAGTTCTGATATTCTGCGTTTGTCACAATTTTTGAACTTTTTAAAAAGAATTTTGGCCATTTTTACACAAGTTGCATTTGTGCATCTGTGAAGTTCAGGGGACCTATCATGCGCAAATCTTATTAAGTTTTAACTCCTTTGTCAAAATCTTATGAACTGATCCATTAATATGCCAACTCTATTAGCTATTTCTAGCATCCTGCTTAATTAAACCTACCATAGTGACAACAATTTCTTTGGAGCTGCAGTTTTGGTTTGACCAGGATGAAGGGAGGGGGGCATCTTTTAAGTAAGTTGTACCATCTTTGAATTTTTCATACCATCTGAAAATCGAATGTTTTGATACCGCAGAGGCCCAATAATAGCTAACAAAATTCATGTAATATTTGTGAAGCTGAAATAGTTAGACTAACACGACTTTTAGTATAGGCCCTAATTTCAAGGTTTGCTTTTGGGTTCAATGCACATTCAGTAATACAGCCATTGTATATGACTGCACCTACTTTAACTTTTAATAACTTTTTAACAAATGAACCTATCAAATTAAAATTTTATGCCAGTATTCAAAACGACTTGCTTGTAAAAATACCATTATTTCCATGCGATACATAATATTATGGTCATGTGGTATGTAAGCCTATGAGTGACACAATTACCTGAAAGATCCTCCTAGATGGTTACTTATTTATTACATAAAAGACCCTTGTTGATGGTTACTTATTTGATCAAAAACATTGAAATCTGTCATACAGTGTCCTGTGAGACTGTGACTGGTTTAGGCAGCAGGCTTTAGACACTATAAACAGTGTTCCCACTCACGCAAATTATTGCGTAAATCACGTTATAGAATTGAAATTCACATAACAAATTTTACCTCACGTAAGAAAAAAATTGTAAAAAAAAAAACCCATAATCCGCTTAACTTGTGTGAAATGACAGGATTTGAATTTACTTGCTACCCTTATTTATAAATTATTGTCAAATCATGCGGAAATACCTATCTATGAATTAACACACATGAAAAAATTCTCGATGCTAAAAACACAGAAACCCATGACACAACAGAATGTTCCTTTTGACATTGTCCGATCAGAGTCACTTCAGACCGTCTTTTCAGCTTTTTAATGATTTTAAGTAGGAATGTTCAACAGATATCTTAATATAACAGACTTTTGTGCTGCAAATCATCAATATTGATTGCTTTACCTCTAGTTGAGATCTATTGTTGTCATACACTCTAATTTGAAATCTTACCTCCAGATTTACAGCTCAGGGGGAAGTGTACCCTTGAAATAAAAAGCTAGTGGGAACACTGCTATAAATCATGAGTTATACTGAGTATGCTTGCCACCTATTTCTGCAATATGTTTGTTTGTTCTTTGAAGGAAGAAGAATACACAGACATTATGAGGTTCAGTTTACTGTACACATTAGTATGAAGCAAGGCTTTCAGAGGTACCAATTTCACACATCAAACTTTGTCTTTTAGTGAAGTACAAGTAATTCTAATTATTAAGGTGAAAGTTGCAATGTAGATGCTTACTTTTTCAAAACATTGACCGCTATCAAAAAGTGTCCTGTGAGACCTTGACTTTAGAAGTAGCAGGCCTAGACACTATAAGTTATGAGTTGTTGTACTGAGTATGCTTACTACCTATAGCAGCAATATATTTACTGCACACCTTAATATGAAGCACGGTTTTCTGAGGTACTACATTTAACTGCACATACCATACAGTGTCTTTTTTTGTGAAGAAAAAGTACTTTCATCTCAACACAGCAAACATCAGGTAAGATTGCTCTCACATTAAGATGCACTGTAGATGCTAACTTTTTTAAACAAAATTATTGACCCTGTCATACAGTGTCTCATGAGACCATCACTATTCTAAGAAGAAGGTCTGGACACTCTAAGTCATGAGTTGTTATACAGAGTATGCCTACTACCTATTTCTATGTTTTTATGTTTTTTGAAGAGAGGAGAGCACACAGACATTATGAGGTACACTTTACAGCACACATTAGTATGAAGCAAGGCTTTCTGAGGTACCAATTTTAACTACACACACTAAACTGTATCTTTTAGTGAAGTACAAGTACTTTCAAACCATGACAACAAATGTCAGATTAGTTTTTTCTCATATTTAGGTGCAATGTAAATGCTTTCCCTTTCAAACCAAAACTTTTGCCCCTGTCATGCAGTGCCCTGTGAGACCTAGGCTATTCAAGGAAGCAGGCCTAAACACTATAAGTCATGAGTCGTTATACTGAGTATGCTTACTACTTATTTCTGCAAATGTTTCTTTGTTCTTTGAAGAAAGGAGAGCACAAAGACAATACAGACATTATGAGGTATGCTTTACTTCACACATTAGTAGGAAGCAAGGCTTTCAGAGGTACCAATTTTACCTGCACAATATATGAAAAATAAAGCTTTTAGAGTGCATACAAGGTTTATTCAAGATTTGTCCCAGTGACCTACTTTTTTACCCAGCTTGTCCCATATCCCATATGTACAAGATATTACCAAGACAAACACTGTGGTCAAGTTTCATGAGTACTGGAAAGAAAATGTGCCTCTAAAGTGTACACAAGATTTTGATGAGATTTGTCCCTGTGACCTACTTTTTGATCAAATGAGATAAAATTTTGATCTTGTGCGTAATGTCATCCAAACAAACCTTTATCACAAAGTTTCAAAAGTTATGTGATTGAAAACTTGGCCTCTATAGTGTACACAGTGCAGTTTTGTTTTGTTTTTTTTTTTTCTAGAATTTGTCCAAGTCAGCAAAACCTAACTTTAATGTTACCTTAGTCTTTGAGTACTTTTGCAACTTTGGTATTGCTTTTGCAAGCAATAGCAGACAACATAATAGTCTTACTGAGGCTCAAATAACAGAATTTGAGTTTTAAAGGATAAAAACATTGTAGTATGAAGTTATCAGATCCTTCAACAAATCTTCTGATTTTTAGACTGTCCTTGTAAAACACATGGCATTTTCCTCAGAATGAAACAAAAATGTCGCAAATTCAGCCTCCACTCAAGGCCTATACTGATGCTGGTTGAATGCAATCACAAGACTTAGCTGTGAGCAAGCATTTTTGGCAAACGGGCATGTAAGGTCTATTTTCATTACATGAATGACGCATGAAAATGATACTTAATCTAATTGTCTCGATTTTTTTTCACTAGACTATTCAGGCTGGCTGGACACAGTCTCTACTAGCCCTAGCGCACTGTTTGCCAAACAATGTCGTTCTGACGTACCTTAATGTCCAAGCCTGTAACCCTTTTACAAACGACAACAATCTCAACTTGTTTGAATGGACAGCACTTGCAGACGACAAAATTAATGTGACTCAGAAACTGTGACTTTTTTTTATCATTTATCATAATTATCCTTTTTCCACACAACCCGGATTTTTCACACCACTAAGAAAACAAAAATTTAATAACATTGTGGGAAAAGGAGAAAATGCTGGTACCAGCATTTCTCCATTTCCCACAATATTTTCAATCCATCCCAATTTATTTTCCGACTCGGCGCACGTTTTTCACAAGGTGTTAATTTGATAGTAGGAATTTGTTCACAATAATTGAAGAATCAAGTGCAGCCAACATAATTATGACAGGTGAATTGTTACGAATTGTTACCGAGGATTTTCGATGGCAAATCGTGTCCTTCTCAGTGAACTGGACATCCACTAACTTAACCTAACATCCTGAACTTTAAGCCTCAGATACTCATTTATCTTCAAGGTGTAAAAGTCTTCATAGTCCTTCTAATATGCTTGAATTTTATTTTGTTACCTCTCATGCAAATGAATTAAGTAAGCAGAATTTTCAGACAGATGCTTGATAAAGGGCCCACAGGAATACATCTTAGTCTAGATCTATACGTCTTACTATTTGGACATGTAGATTTAAATTCTTTGATATATTTTTTTTATGCTTGGAGATGGAAGTATATGTACTTTATTTAATAAAGTACATATTTTTGATGAAAAGCTGCTCAATCCATACTAGGGACGGTAACTGTTGTTATGTAAACAGCAAGTAATTCAAACCTCAGAATGAAAGTATGCCTATAGTTTTTAAAGTTTTATAGAGGGACCAATTCCTTCAATCCTTAGGCTGCTAAGTGCTACTCAAGGCCCTTTAGTAGACAGTGTAGATCAAGATCAGATTGCACTGAACGTGCAGTGTGATCATTGATCTATACTGCCCGGTAAGGAGGTATTTTTCCCCAAAACATAACTTTGAAATAGAAATATTTGGATTTGTACTGTCGACTTCAAAGTTTCATTTTAGTTATGTAAAGGTCTATTTATACTTTGCATGGCAACTTGTCACACTGAGTGTGATCTTGGTCAATTCTGACTGCTTCAGGTGTACCCAGGGTAGGGATTTGCAGATATCAAAAAGCAAATAATATCTGGACTATGTTCTTCCAGGTAATGAGTGATGATTTTAATTCTTTTCTTCAGACCATGAAAATGGATTCACTCAAAACTGCATTGGAAGTAATGAATAGCTGTTTTACCAGTGTTAATATTGAATTTCAAGTATCTCATCATGCTACATCATGTTTTTTTTTTTTGTTTTTGTTTTTGCACATGTCCCTGCAGTGGTTCAATTATGTAATATGACTCAAATTCACAAAGATGTGGGTCAAAACTTCAGAAAGGAATCTACATCTATATGTAAATGAATAAAACTTACATAATCACTGACAAAATGTCAATTTCCCATCACGCTTAAACTGTAACTTTTATTACATGTGAGACTAAATTCCACTTTTTACATTGTACTTATCACACCTGCATTTTTGACTGAATAAAAATGGACCCAAGAATGTGAGTTTGCATATTACATGTAGGTCTCTTATGTTTTATGTGATACTCATAAAATAAACTTGAAATTATTAAGTATTAGTCCATTTTTATAGTTTTTGAAACTGTGAATGATAATCTAAGTTCAGACTGTGCAGAATATGAAGTCTAAGCTTGAACCTATACAGCCTATGTTTTTTTTTATATTTGCACCAATATAGCGGTGAAATGACATAATCCTGTTCATTATTTAGTGAGGTTCTGTGAGACTGTGGCTGACTGGTGAAGGTGTTGGTTGGGTTATCCCGGATTTTATCCTCACCTAGTTGCCAGGATTTTGTAGGAGTGCCTATAGACAAGACACTGCGTAGAATCAGCCTAGCCCTAGTTAAACCCAAGCCGTACACAAATAAATGGGTTGTTGTCACTGTAAGACTGAAACAGTGTTGAAACTAATGTAACCACCAGATATCAGTCAAACATCAAATTATTCTTGAAGGTGGTTAAATCTATTTCATGTTTTGTGCCAGTGTATGAGTTAACCTTACTTTTCTTTTGTGAAATCATTATTTCTTGACTTGTGTCTTTATGATGATACAAAGTGAATTTTCATTTATGTAACAGAAGGAAGGTATATTCAATACTCATGATTTACACAAGGCCTAATTCTTCGAAAATACTAAACACACCATTTAGTTTTCACCTTTCAGACTATGACATAACATTTTTTAGGTCAGGAATAAAACCAAGAATTTGCTTTTTAAAAGAAAGAAGAAATCATTGTATCTGAACAATCAAATTGTTGTATTTAGTTTGATTTTATATTTCATTTTGAAATTGATAATTTCAAGTTGTGTAGTAATAAGGAATAACCCTTGAAGGGATTCCTAGGTGTTAGAGTCATGGAAAGGACAATGTGCTTTCAGGAAGAAATTACATACAAAAAGCCATTGTTTCTATTTCCCTGAGAGGACTCCATGTTTTTTATTTTTTTTTAACTCTTTACCACACAACAAAACTTGAGACTTGTCCAAATAGAAAGCATTTGCTGAAAACAAAATCAATGTGACTCAAAATATGAATTTTATTTTTGGAAGGTCTGAAGACATTGTGGGAAAAGGAAAACTGCTGGTTACCAGCATTTTCTCATATTCCCAAATTCTTTTTAAAAGCCTTCTTCCTCAGGGTCGTTCAAAGTTTGGATTGTTTTGTAAAGATTTAAACTAAATCATAACTAGTTTCAAAATAATACATGCTTTATACCTCAGAATGAGGACAGTTTGTTTCCTTTGTAGCAAGAGTAGATTAAGATCAGACCACCTAACATAGTAAAATCCCACTCCTATAGGCACACTATTTCAGATTTGAATTGTTTGCAATCTATATTGATTATACCCACTATATGAAATTTTAGAAAGTGTTGTGTTTATAGTATGACTAGGATTGTAAAATGCTGTTTTAAAAATCAAAACTTTGATATCTGAGTACAGAAGTTTCAATATTTCAAAAGAGTCTTGCATTATGATGATTAATAACGATTTTAGAAATGCTTAAAATGCTATGGTAAAGGAAAATATATAGCCATCATGTTTAGTGTATTTATTTAAAGCTCACATGTTTACAAACCCTAGGGTGAGCTGTTGATATTTTCAATCTGACTTAAAGCATAATCTCAGATGAAAACCACCATCACTAGTCCTTCTGAAAACCCTCGATTTTTAGTACAGCCAAATAAAGCTCAGCCAATTTGATAAGTTGTTTCAAAAGTTTTTCTGAACATCCTTCAAAATGGGATAATATAGCCACACTTATCTTAGTTAAAACACATTGTATCCTTTATGGTGTTATGGAATGGGGCCAAAATGACTGGTAAGAATGAAAAAAAATCTGTTTGTCTACCAATGTTTTCAAAAACTAAAGAGCTACATTTTGTGAGGCTGACAGAAATGTCAGATAAATGTTAACCTTGCAGGAGGCCAATGTTAGACCCATATTTGATTAATTGAATGGCATTTAATGTCGCTTTCAACATTATTTTACTCATAAACTGCTACAACTAGCTTAATTATGTATGTCTGGGTTTCAGCAGTTTTAGGCTAAGTCTCTGAAGTGTCTTGCCTAAGGACACTCCCACAGAAAAACATATTGCCAACAGGTAACAAGTCCTAAACTTTACTAGTAAGCCATGCAGGACCCCAGATCCACATTTAGAGGGGAGTTAATTTTCGTAAGATTGTTCTGATTAGTCTATGTCCACTATGTATGAATAAATTACTTTTTGTTTTTTAATCAAAAATGGTAATTAACCCTTATCCTGCTTAATAACTAAAATGAAATTTCAATTCGATAGTAAAACCCAGATATTATTATTTCAAAGTTATGTTTTGGGGAATGATATCTCCTTATCGGACAGTGTAGATCCAAGATCAGACTGTACGTTCTGTGCAGTCTGATCTTAATCTACATTGTCCGCAAAAGGTCAGTGAGTCGCGCTTAGCAGGCAAAGGGTTAAATGGATGCTATTTTGTTACTCACTCCTTCCCCATATGACAAGGTTTAGGCTCTTTAAATGTATCTGCAGACAACAATTCAGAAACTGATGGAAATGAGCTGAAGTTCACTCTTATGATTGAAAACAATGTTGGAACAGGAAGAAATACTGTCTTCCTGAATTTTGTCCTTGTCCCATGATGCTTTCAATTGCCTATTTCCTTCAGGGTTATTAACCCTTGTCCTGCTGAATAACTCAAATGATACCTCCAAGTCGATAGTAAAATCCCAAAGGTTGCTATTTCAAGGTAATCTTGAGGACGATAAATATCTCCTTATAGGGCAGTGTAGATCAAAGATCAGGCTGCATGTTCTGTGCAGTCTGATCTTGATCTACACTGTTCGCAAAAGTTCAGTGATTAGCGCTTAACAGCTTAAGGGTTAACATGAGTGTTCAGTTAAGTGTTAAAGTAAACCCCAAACAAAATTTTCTCCACATCTAGTCGTCAGATGCCAAGGAAACCAAACATGGGTCCATATGTTGTATACTGGTCTATCCCACAGACCGATATAAATGTATAGCTTGTGTTTTTGTAAGGGTACACTTATCTGTCTTGCTATAGAGCTAGCTTTTGTAGCAATGTGGTAGAGTGTTTGCCTACGGAGTTTGGACCTGATGGTTCTAGGTTCAATCCCAGCCTTTGGGGCTATTTAATAGAACTGTTACAGATACATGTAATCAGCATTTAGAATACCTTACGGTTTTTCCAAACATGGCCTATATTTGACCCTTGAATTTTATGTCATACAAAGTTAAATTGGGAGAATTTTTGAGGATTTTTCTTTTTTTAGCCCTTTAACACACAATAAATCCTATATTTTATGAGTCCTGTATAGTATGGCTTATGAAAACAGTGTTGGAAAAAAAGACATCAGTATTTCTTTTCTTTTTTTCTTCCAGAATTTTGTCTACCCTTTACAAATACAAACCACATAATCAGAGGGCTCCATATCTATTGAATTATTTGTTTATGCTCTAAACAGCAAACTATTTAGTTTTTTTGCCACAAATCAAATTGTTTCGTAAAAGGCCAATAAATACTACCAGATTTATATTTCTTTTCATATAAAGTGTATGGTTAAATTCAGTAAAATGATGCAATTTTGGGCGTTTGATAATGGAATTGTAGGCTACTTTAGCAATAGGTCACTTTTTACTTTTATTACACCAGATATGACGTCTTGATACTGATTTGAATATACATGTATAAATCCTTGTTAATGGCGCATTTTATTGATTAAGTACCATTCCCTCAAAGCTTTCCAAAACTGTGGCATGATATCTAGCAATACCCAAAGAGGCTGAATAGCGCATTAAGGAAATATCAACTAAGATTTTTTTTTCCTAAACCTTATCTTTCTTCTTTACTAATGATTTTCCAGCTATAATTCAGTAAGTCATTTTTGAGTTTGTTGAAGGTATGAAAATCTGAATAGTTGGTTTTAATTTGGGGGAGTCAAAAATCTTGTCCTCTGGTAAGAAGTTCAACAAGAAGGCACAAAAATTTCATATTGCATACATGTGTAAGTAGCAATATATTGTACTCTTTAATCAAATTTGCTCATGATTGCTGAAACTGATTGACAGCTGTAGACTTTAACACTGTGTTTTTACAGAAATATCATTATATATCATCATCCTATTTTGTATAGTTTTTTAAATTTTACTAATCAACAAATCAACAACTGAAGTGTTCTATATACTAGTATTTGTCAAATACCTTGCACTTGTAAATCCATCTTTTTTTTCCAGTCCTATGCATGTTTACAGTCCTAAATATAATACTAGCAGAAAAAAATTCAAATTGTTGGATCAAATTAATACTCTAATAAGTAGTAAAATAACAGTTGCTGCGCAGCACACTTGGTAGAACAACTTCGACTCCCATTTCCCTTGCTTACTCTACTAATTACTTACATATTATGCATGCACTACATATGATTAAAAAAAAAAAAATTTTTTTTATTACATCAAATCATAGTTTAAAACTGTTCAACAAATCCGCTTTTCAGGACTTTCAGTCCTTTGATTAAAGTTTCTCATAGATCTAGTGAGAAAGATGTCAATATGTGCCTTATTTCGAGCGAAATGTTCAATTTAGTCGGATTTTGGATTATAATTGAGAAAAAGGATGAATAAAATAGACGGTTGGTGTATTGAATTGGGAAAGTCGATCAGGCTCGGCTCTGGAAATTTATTAAAGGTACGGTCTTTATCAATTTTTTTTCCGTTTGTTTGTTTTGTTTGGCCCGTTACAGTGAGTGACAGGATAAATAGAATATATGGTTGTGTCTTGGATGGGTTAAGTTTATCGGGCTCGGCTCCGAAATTTATCCGGTTCGCCTTCGGCTCACCAGATAAATTCCTCCGCTTTGCCCGATAAACTTAACCCATCCAAGACACCAACCATCTATTCTCTATTTATAGCAGGTTACGGGTAAAAAGAGGAAAAATGATGGCGAACAGTCTTTGGGGACGATATTTGCCGATTGGTATCTTGATCGGTAAAACAAAGACAACTATATATATGTCTTGCTTGAAGTCTAGTCTAGTAGTTCAGTCGGTGACATGCATGGCTTGAACCCGAGGGGTCACTAATCGGTTACAAGTGCGACTTCTTTCCGGATTGATGATATTCACTGATAGTCATGGATTCATTCCTATCTCGCCGATGAACATTCTTTCGACGATATTTAAGTCGGAAAGCAGTCAGTGGCTTGGAAATAAATTTGTGCAATAGTAATGTCGGAAAAAAAGAAAAAGTCAAAGGAAAATACGGCATTGATCCTTAATCAGGTGACAAAATTATACATTTTTCCGATTTGAAAGCATTTGCAGACTACAAAATAAATGTGACCCAAATGTTTGATTTTGTGATTAAAATGGTAGAAAACATCGTGAAAAAAGTAGAAAATGCTTGTTACCAGCATTTTTTCTTTTCCTTTTTCTACTGTTTTCAGAAGCCTTCTTTTTCATTCGCTAAAACACGGGATTGTGTGGTAAAGAGTTGAATCGATAAAGCTTGATCAATAGCAATATTTGATCTAGATTAATTTACATGTAAATTACAATGTATTATGATCATACAAAGCACCACTGCATGTACCAAGAGCGATTTTATTGTAATAATTGCGCCAAAAAAAAAAAAAGTTTATAAACTTGTTACAATACACACATCTTATTGCAAATTAACAACATATAAATTTAAAGAGACATGTGAGGACTAAAAGCGATGTGAAATGAAAGGACCCTTTTCTACATATCTATTAATGAACCTTTTTAAAGACATTATAAAACTATCTGTTTGCAGCTTAAAACTTCACGTAGGAATTAATTCCCGTGAGTCTTAATAAACAGGAAATGTCTTCATCTAGTTTTTAACCCTTAGACTGCTAGGCGCGACTCAAGGACTCTTTGCTAACGGTGTAGTTCAAAATCAGACTGCAAAACGTTCTGTCTGATCTTGGATCTACACTGTCTGATAAGAAGATATTTTTTTCAGCCAAAAAATAATTTTAGAATAGCAAATATGTAGATGTTTACTATAAATTTGAGAGTTTCATTTTAGTTATTTAGCAGGTTAAGGGTTTAACTCATATAGTAGGGTTAACACGTGTAGGAATACAAGAAGAAATACTCACAGACTACCGTGTTAAAGTAACTTTTCTATTGCTTGTATCTGCTTCGAGTTGCGTGAGAAAATTTGACATCTTGCGAAACTGATGTCAAAAGTTTCTTAAGCAGCAAAAAGCAAATACATACACTAGGAAAGTTACTACCACATGAAATTCTTTTTACTTTACCTACAAGTTTCAATAACAAAATATTGCAATTATTGACATTTTCATTCGAAAACAGTAAAAAAGTAAGAAAAACAAATACTTGTCTAGATAGTATTAACTTTTTTTTTTTTCATAAATGGTGGCGGATGAATATCGTAGCATAACTTTTTTTCCAATGAAATTGAGGGAAATGTTATAACGTGATATTTTGACCAATGTAATCGCAGATCAATCTGAACGTTCTCTGCATATGGGTTACGTCATCATACCATATTTGGATCGGTTTTTGACACCATGCAGATACGGTTTTGTCGTGCCTGATGGTATCCACATGCGATGCATGCATTTGAAAAAAAAATCATAGATATATGATGACGAGACATCTATAATGTTACAAAACAGTAAAATGTGAGTTTTCGAACATGTAATTGAGCCGTGCTCCGTGAAAGAGAAGCTTAATGATATGACAAAAAATATCGACCCAGGTCAGCCTGCGCAGTCCGCGCAGGCTGACCTGGGCCAAACCTTTTTCTTTTGGCGAATTTTCTGTATGTCAAGGGACTAGTGTACCTCATGATTCAGTTGGTTGTTGCTGAAAGTGGATATGATAGATCCATAATTATGTGATGACTCGCTTGGTATTATGGATCTCGGAAATGCATTAAGCCCCCTTTTGCTAGGGCGTGGCTCAATTAATTCATTAATACCTAATCAGATAGTTCGGAGTACTTTAAGACATGGAACGAAAAAAGAAAACCGTATAAAAGTAATTTGGTTGTACAATGCGAGTAATTGGAGACACTGCTGAAGCTTTTTTTCCCAATACATTTCGGCCTGTATGAAGATTAGAGACCTTGTGAAATGTTATCCAGACGACAGATTTTTAGACTGATCCAAATGGAGAGCATTTGAAGATGACAGATCAAAACGTAGAATCTACATTTGAAAGGTTATAGAAAACACTTCGGAAAAAGGAGGAAAAGCTGGTAACCAGCATTTTTATCTATTCCCACAATTCTTTTAAAGACTTCTTTCAGAAATAGATACCTTGAAATAACATGGTCGTATGTGAAAAAAATATATTTTAGAGAAAGAAAAACTTGAAAAAAATTTTTTTTGAAAATTAATCTTCCACTTATGAACATTTCAGTGCCTGTTTTTGTCAACATTTTAATTTCTTATCTCGATGAAACTGCCACAGAATGACTTTACTATTCTAAAGCATAGGAATAGCTGTTACAGACGGGCGTAGATTAGGATAAGAACGTGCTGTCTGATCTTGGATCTACACAGTCCGATATTCGCTGTTTCAGTATATCTTCATTTAAATTGAATATATTATTATATATATACTCAGAGGCAAAAGAAAGTATACACCTAATTTTGGCTGTTTCGGCAAACTATTTAAAGCTAAGCCCTTGCAATCTTTTTCTTGCGATAGTCCAGTCATTTTTAAACGGCAAAACTAAAAAAAATGTCAGCAATACACCATTATTAACAGTAAACAAGGGAGTTATTTATCAAAGGTTAGCAAAAGACTTTTTTGTTTTGACGGGGTTTTCAATGGTTGATGGACTAAATGGTGTTTCACTTCGCTCTCAACATTATCACGACATTAACTCACTTCATCAAACTTATTCATGTTCATCATGATCGGAACACCTTGGGTCGGGATCGAACTCTTTACGTGTAAGCCATGCGGGTCCCTATTTCTTTTAAAGACAAAAAGATGTTTCCATTTCAATCTCTAAAAGTATTGTCAGACTCAATTTGCTTCAATAATCAGGCCTCTGGATGGGTATCTGTGACAAGTTAACTTTCTTTGGCATACTTTTTAAGCAGTTCCTCCTAATTTCCAGACACTTTCATGTGATGTTACCAATTTTCATTCTCATTTATTGATTGCAGATCTCAAATGATTCAGAACCATGTTCATGGCTTCGAATTTGACTAAATTTGATTGAGTGCAGACACTGCACATCACCCTGATTCACTTTCACTTAAGTGATTCACTAGGACCTCGCAATGTTGATTTTATGCATCATTCCAGCCCCAACTCCCGATGTACCGGTCTTACTTCGACATGATTACTTCAGGTCAAACAGACGGCAGTTCCTTCAACCCAGAGCACCTTCACAGCCGATCAACTGTCACCTGTGTACATTGCAAGTAACAAGTTACAGACCGGTCTTGAACGACCAGCTTCCAAAATCTTAATGACACAATTTCTATCGGCTTCTGAAAGCCGCTCCATTGTTCGATAGAAAAACGAAAAGGATGTGGTTTTTTTAGATTATCGACTTATAAACCAAATACCGATTTCCAGCGATATGTTGATTGTCCAGTAGGTTGCAGGTGCAGATATACAAAATCGACATGTACCTGCACTGTAGCTAGTCAAGTGTGTCAATTTGTAAATTAATGACAGAATATCATTTTAAACTTAGTAGCAATGGGTTTTTGAAGATTTCAGGTCAAAAATATGAAAAATGAGAAAACTATTAGAGATCAAAAACTGTATAGTTTCTTTTGCCTTTGAGTATATTATATATAAATATTCTCCGACCAGGCAACGGAATGGATCTCTCTTGTTAATATAGCGACAAAAGAGCTGAACCTTAGAGACCCATGGCCGTGAGTTCTCTGCTCATCTGGCAGATAGCGCACAGGTAACAGCAGCTGATGGCGCAGTAATCCTTGCAGATGGAACCCTGAAATATGAAATGAGATGTTACATGTACCCTACTCTTTACCACACCATAAAAGTTAACCCTTAACCTGCTAAATGACTTAAGTGGAACTTTCAAGCCGATGGTATAAAACCTAAATGTTAATATTTCAAACCTATTTTTTATGAAGAAATATCTCCATAGCGGACGATGTAGATCCAAGATCAGAGTGCACGTTCTGTGCAGTCTGATCTCGATTTATAATACTGTCCGCATAATGTCCTTGAGTCGAGTTTAGCAGGTTAAAAATTAAAACCTGTCCAAATTAAAATTATTTGCAGACGACGACTTAAATGTGGCTTAAATGATCGGATTCCTTTCTGAATAGGTATAAAACGTTGTGGAAAAGCCACAAATTTTTAAGAAGCCCTTTTTCAGGCATATTGAAACACGGGACAATCTGGCAAAGCTTAAACAAACTTTGAATTTTATCTACGTCATATTTCTGCGACAGTATGCTTACTAACATTTCGTGGATTTGACAATACAATATAATAGAACAGAAGAGAAATTCAGCCCTTTACCAAGCCATTCGTGTTTTTAACGCCCATAAAGTGAAAGGTTATGCAAAATTGTGGAAAAGAAAAGCTGGTGACAAGCATTTTCTCCCTTTCCTACGATGCTTGTACCCTTTCAAACACTGATTTCATCTCTTCACGGGAGTAACATTGAGTATATCATCTGCAAATTACGCTTTGTCGATATGGAAATTTGGGAAAAAAAAGTTTTGCCTTGTGGTGAAGAATTAAAGTTCAACAGTACTGGATATTTGGCTGGCCTAAAAAAAAAAAAAGCCGTGCCGAAGTAGGTTCACGGAACACCCAGACATCACAGTCGGATGTGGTCAACGTCTAAAATCAACTATCAGTAAGTTCCAAACAATGGATAGCTCTGGTTTTTTTTTTTTAATCGTAATTAAGTAAGATTTAGATTAAAACAGACTCACCTGGATACCACCCAAAGTGCGTGTGCGCGTTCTCAGTGTTATTAAACTTCCGGGCACACAACACGTGACACAAACATTTTCCCGCAATTTTGCGGAGATGTCAGCCAAGACACAACATGTGCAAAAGCACGCCCAGATACCTATAATGTGTCAATAAATTCAGAATGATTTTTGGCTCACTCCATTCTGACCTGGGCTTGTATTTATCAACCATTCTTAAAGCTTATCCTGCTAAATAACTGAAATGAAATTTTCAGTTCGATAGTAAAAACTGATATATTGCTATTTCAAAGTTATGTTTTCGGGGAATAATATCTCCATATTGGACAGTGTAGATCCAAGATCAGACTGCACGTTCTGTGCAGTCTGATCTTGATCTACACTGTCCGCAAAAGGTCGGTGAGTCGCACTTAGCAGTCTAATAATTCTTAGTCTAAATGTCAAGAATTTTACATTTTCAAAATAACATAATTTCTGAATGGCTTAACCTTTTTGTTTGGCGAATCAGAAATTGCGTCACTTTCTAGATCTAGAATAAGACTAAGAATAGAATTTGAATGGTTAATAAGTTAGCCAATCAGAATTGCGTTACTTTCCAAATCTAGAATAAGACTGAGAATGCAATTTAGAACAAGTAACTACTACGGTCCTGTATTTACCTTTGTTGATCGATCATCTAGTTTGTTTGTTTGATTTCTTTCTTGTTACCTATCAAACGCATTATAACGAAATACAAAATTGCTTTATTTGTTTGTATTGGAGTTAAATGCCACTATAACAACTTTTGTCATATGACGGTGGTCAGTGCACCTACGCATATGTTTTCTGGCTTGCTCACACCAGTACTGACAAAACCTTCATTCCAAGCCACTGACTACTTTCTCACATGCATCAGAGGTAAGTGACAAAAAGTCGCCGGAAAGAAAGTTTGCCTCAAACGAATATCGAACTCGCAACGACCAGGTCATGAGTCAGATGCCCTTACTACTGAGCTATCCGGACGGACAAACAAAAATATAGCAAGCTTCATCTGAAATGATTTTATAGCTCTGTACATGGCGAAAACATTTTTGAATTGTCCAAATTGAAAGAAATCGCAGACGACAACCTAAATGTGGTCAAATGAGTTGGATTTTTATTTCACAGCATAGAATACATTGTTGGAAGAGGAGAAAATGCTAGTTACCACAATGTTTTTATATGCATGGAACAGACCTTTTAGTTGTTTTTGCCGACAGTGTGGATTTAAGATCAGACAGCACAGAATGTGCCGTCTGTACATAGATCTACACTGTCTGCTACTAAGCTACATATTCTGACGGTAACAATATTGAAATAGCAATATTTTACGCTGTTTACCCCAATTAAAAAAGTCCAAATTATTAATTCAGTGCTTTTAGGGTTATTCTTTTACCACATAAGCCAGGGTTTTCATGACCCTGTTAGAGAAGTCTTTTGAAAACATTATTTGGTAACTAATATTTTCTCTTTTTCCACAATATTGTCTACCCTGTCAAAAGCAGAAATCGTCGTTTTGAGTAACCATTAATTTGTCGTCTGCAATCGCTTTCAAGTTGGGCGAGTCCCAAAAACTTCATTATTTGGTAAAAATGTTAAGCACGAGATTGTTGGTAAGGTTTAACTCCTTAAACTCTTTCCTTACTGTAGACAACAAATGAAGCGTTTGTGTACAATGTAGATCGAGATCAGACTGCACAGAAAGTGCAGTCTGATCTCTGATCTACACTGTCCACTACTTTATTCTAGATCATGACCAAATTGGTTCCTCATCTAGCAGCAAAAAACGTACTATTAGCCATTGAAAAAGTGTAACAAATTTAATTGGTAGTGAAAAAAAAAAAAAACTGAACGCTGCTATTTCAAGGTTTTTTCAAGATTAGACTGTACGTTCTGTGCAGTCCGATCTTGATCTAGACTGTCCGCAAAAGGTCTGTATGTCGCGCTTAGCAGCCTCAGGGTTGATGATTTCATACATAGCGTAGAGACAACTTACAGCCTCCTGTGTCGTTCATACAAGCACACAAGTCCGTGGACCAGTCCCGGTGGCCAATAACCGAGCCAACAATCATCCTTGTATCAGTCACCGGCTGCTGATTAACCACAATGACGTTTGTAGTACTTGCACCACCATAGGGCTGCCCAGGGGCCGGCATGGGGGCCGGCTGGGGCTCCGGTATCTGCGGATTGTCGTAAGAATAAGAAGGCGGGGATGCTTGGTAGTATTTCTGCTCCGTTCCCATGGTTTCTTTTATCATGAAAAATGAATAAATAAACAAGCTGTGTTTGAAGAAACACTACCCACCCCCCCTCCTTGGATGGAAGCCAATCATAAATGCGAGGCTAAAGATAAATATCCCAAAATATTTAAATACTTTCTTTGATCATTTTACTCAATTTTGTATCAGAAACTTGGTTTCAACTTGCTGATAAGCACGAGAGTAATTTGACAAAAATCGAAGAGTTACTAATCACCACAATTTGAAAGATCAATTACTCTAGTCAATATCAGTAGATCCTAAACAATGGCTAACTCATATCTCAAGAATAATAAGCAAAATATATTTTTGTGTAAGTGTGTTTTTTAAATTTATTTGATAGCAACCAAGGCTTCTTGGACTTTTTATAATTCTAAGACCATAAAACCATTATGATCTCAAACAATTTGACTACAGTCAAATTAATCAATTAGAAAAATAAAGTTACTTATATTATTTATTGAAAACCTGGTGATAGGCATTGATTTTGTTTGTTTGAAAAAAAAAAAGTCTGCATAGAAAATAATCAAATACAGGAAGAGTAAGAATATCAGCTGCGGCATTCAATAATAGTTGATATTTGAAACTTTGAACAGCAAATTGCATGAAAAATGAAAAAAGGAATTACACTCAGAAAGATTCTAAGGTAAAATAAAACAAAGGACAAAAACTAATTAGAAAAAAATGAGCGAAATACTAAAAACATACGTTACAGCCCTTGATAACTGACACTGTGTGACATTTTTGTGCATAGACAATGTAGGAGGTGTTTCCTATAGAACCAGTTTTAGATGAAATCATAATAAAGGAATAGGTCTGTCAAAAGTGACCAAACCACAGAGTGCTGATAATTGGCGCTGTAGCACATGATCCTAATTATTCAGTAGGAGTATGGCGAGTTGCGCACGAGAGTTGTAGCAAGAATTGTAGGGACAGAAGGCTAAGTTGGTAAAAGTGAACGAAGGACACCCCCTCTCCCAAAAAAAAAATGCTTTACAGCGCAAAATACCAATCATTATGAGAAAGTGGTGTGAATTAAAAGAAATATGTAAGTCGAGTTGCGAGGATGGAAGTATTAGTTCTTTCACTACCAAGTAAACTTTAATTTTTAAATGGCAGCAAGTAAAGCTCTACAGTGAGATGAACAGACAATTCGATCATAGTCTAGAATAAAGCAGTGAACAGTGGGGATCAAGATCAGACTGCACGTTCTGTGCAGTCTGGTCTTGATCTACAGTGGCCACAAAAGCTCCTTAAGTCGTCTTTAGTAAGGACAAGAGTTAACAGGTATAAATAACAAAGGGCAATAACTTCTCCAAATATACTGAATCACACAAGCTCGAGCATGCGCTATAGAACTATAGATCATTATGTAAAAGTTTTGTGAAAATCACATCTGCTTTGTGGAAGGAGTTGCGAGAACAGGAACGGGATAAGTGGCTGTTAGCCGAATTAACTTCCTTTTCGTGTCACATCTCACCGATATATTGCAAAAGAGAGAAAAAAGTTAGTGTAAGGCAATTTCGCACAGTCCTAAACTCTCATACTCACAGTATTATAAAGTAATTCTTCTTGCAATCTGTCGAGCCACGGTAGGTCAGTCGGTGGCGTACAGGACTTGAGAACATGGGGTCGCTGGTTCGATTCATGGCTCGGCTAATTTCTTTCCGAGGATTGATGATAGTCATTGCGACAGGATTCATTCCTTTCTCACCGCTGGCCATTGCTTCGGCAATAGTTATGTGGGAAAGCAGTCAGTGGCTTGGAAAGGATATCGTGCGGAGTACTGGTAAAAGAGATTCCTTAAAAGCATGGCTAGGAGCACTGGCCGCCGCGATATAACTGATACTAAACACTAAACAATCAATTCTTGTAATCTCTTCTTACCTTCGTCTCTTTTGATTTCTTGTATCAAGTCCTTAAATACAAAACAAAAGGACACGATTAGCCAAGGACGATTAATTTTCAACCCTCTGCCATAAAGTACCGTGCTTTCATGACCCTGAGTGAGAAGACCATGGAAAA
This sequence comes from Hippopus hippopus, assembly GCA_946811185.2. Lineage (NCBI taxonomy): Eukaryota > Metazoa > Mollusca > Bivalvia > Cardiida > Cardiidae > Hippopus > Hippopus hippopus. Next base: position 25,252,876 of record OX328110.1, on the reverse strand, counting down.
CATTGTGGGAAGAGGATAAAGTGCTGGTACGAGTAACTAGCATTTTCTCCATTTTTCACAATGTTTCCAACGGTTTTTTTTTCCACAGATTCCATCAATTCACCCACATTTAAACAGGCCATGGTCTGTGGAAAAGGGTATTAATGCATCTGTAAAAAGTATCGACCCATGTCAGAATGCACAGTCCGCGCAGACTGACACGGGTCGAATCTTTTGCAATGGGTCAATATTCTGCATGTCAAAGGACCAGTATACCTCAGGGTTCAATTGTTTTTTTCACAAAATAGATTTTATGGATCTATAATTATGTGATGACTTGCTTGGTATAATGCGTCACGGAAATACATTAAGCCCCCTTTTGTCAGAGCACGGCTCAAATTGTTGTCTGCAAATGCTTTGAAAATGGACAAGTTTATAAACTTTAATGTCTGGTAAAGAGTTAAGACCTTACCAGATAAACAAAAAAAAAAAAAAAGAAGACTTGTCCAAATTGAAGGCATCTGCAGACAATAAATTACGTGCGACTTAAACGTTGGTATTTGTCACTGAAAGCGTGGAAAACATTGTTAAAAAAGGAGAAAATACTGGTTAACGACAATGTTTTCAAAAGCCCTCTCTGTCAGGGTTGTTAAAACTGTGGAATGTGTAGTAAAGAGTAAAGAGAAGCCGAGCGGAACGTCTCTACAAGGATCGTAGATATAACAATAGATAAAATCCCTTGTCTCACTAGATTTCAAAGAAGAATGGTTAACACTTTACTTTCTTTTTCTTTCTTTTGGGAATGCAATACAATTAACCCTTTACAACACCATCACAGGTTTTAACGACCCAAAGAAAAAGGTCTTTTGAAACCATTGTTTTCTACCCTTCCAAAGATGATTTTCTATGTTTGAGTCACATTTATTTAGTGGTCTGCAAAAGCTTTCGTTCGGTAAACGGTTAAACAGTTATTGAGTAACACCCAATGTGCTTGCCTAAGTCGAGTGGTCGCTTAATACAAGTACATTTAAACATACTTGGAGTGTTGGGGAGCCCGATACATGTACATGCAATTTGCTTACTTCATACAGTGTATAGATAGCCACTTAGACTGGAAATCGGTTTTAGTGAATATGTACTTTCAGTTCAAGGTAAACAGGGCATGTTTCCATGGTCTGCATGGTAAGCAAACTTGCCTGATTTACCTGTTTTGGCACAAGGTGCTATTAACTCAACCCTTTTTGACGGCTGAAAATATCAATTCACTGAAACTCAGATTTTATCTTAGAGGCTTGACTACAGAAGCGTACCGTATTCAGATTTAGACAATACTTTCTCTATTTTCGTCCATGGCGCGTTATCCTTATCCTGCTATTTAAATGAAATGAAACTTTCAAGTCGATAGGAAAAAAACGAATAATGTTATTTCAATTTAGGATGGGGTGGGTGGGTATCTCCTGATTGGAAGGTGTAGATACAAGATCAGACTGCACTTTCTGCGCAGTCTGATCTTGATCAACACTGTCCGCAAAAGGTCAGTGAGTCGAGCTTCTAAAGCAGCCTAGGGATTAAAGGGTTTTAAGATATTTAATGGGGGCTATAGAATTTCACTGTTTTGCGCAGCTCTTTCATTGTGTATGTTATGTATATAAGTCGATATAACAACAAAAATACACATTTTTTTTATATCCCCGCCTTCCCGATGTAGGAGAAAACTTTGGAAATCATTGTGGGGAAAGGAGCAATTTTTCTTTGAAAGCAATAATTGCTTCTTTTTACCTGAATGAATTCTGTATAAATTACGAAGGGTATTTTCGCCATATTGAGACGTGTTAACTTTTCTTTCACAAAATCCTGTGTTTTAATGACTCTGAGAAAGAAGCCTGTTGAAAACATCAAGGGAAAAGGAGAGTATGCCGGTAACTAGTATTTTCCCCTTTTCCCACAATGATTTCTACCCTAGCAAAGGCTACTTTTATCATTTGAACTATATCTAATTTGTCGTCTGCAAATGCTTTGAGTTTGGACAAGTCTACATTTTTGTCGTGTTGCAAAGGGTAAATTCCTCCTATCATTTTTTGTGAGACTCGCCAATTATGTGCTTTAAAATCACTGAAACCAATTTTTTATTCGCAGTCTCACTAATTTCTTTCTGGAAATTCCTTCTTTATCTTAAAGGAATTCTTTATTTCTTCACCCAATATCTCACTAATTGCCCTTCTGAAAACTTGTCTGCATATATCTCTTTCTTATAATTATCTTTATATCCCCTGTACTCGTAGCTGTTTTTGCTTGGTATAGAATGGAGATAACCTCGACACACCCCACAAAAAAGTTGTCCTTTTCTAGATACTTTAACGTCTTGTGTGGAGGGAATATGGAAAGTGGCAATGATGAATAGATCCCATATAGAAGATAATCAAAAGCAAAGGGAATGGAACGGAACAGAACAGAAGTTTATTAATGACTTGTATACAAGATACATTATCAGTTAGAAAAATTCACATGACAAAGATGAAAGAAAGCAGATGACTTTCAAACAAAAAATAGTAGTTAAAAAATAAAAATGAATGATTTGACAAAATGAAATAAGGATATGAAATTATAATTTAAAGTATAAGTCAAAGAATAGAAAGGCAATACAAATGAGCCGTACTCTGGCATTTCCGTGATGCATGATACCAAGTAAGTCGTCACGTAATTATGAACCCATAAAATCCATTTTGTCTAACAGCCGACTGAATCCTGAGGAAGACTGGTCCATTGACATGCAGAAAATTTTCAAAAAGCAAAAAAGTTTCGACTCAGGTCAGCCTGCTCGGATTGCAATACTTTTTGCAGATGCATGAAGCGTAGCTCATATATAACGATACAATACAAAATAGATCTAGCTGCCCATAAAGTGGATAACTTCTTCACAGCGGGATTACAGGAGATCTCTACTACTACTACTACTACTATTACTACTACTACTACTACAATTCTTTATACTGATATATATGAATAGTCTAATTATGAATGAATGTCTCGATCAAATGTTAACGACAGGGAAAAGCTGACAGTACAGTTTAACGTCGGTACAGTGTCACCTAGCAGGGCTTGACAAGGAAGAATGGTACCGAAAACATTGTGGGAAAAGGCGAAAATGCTGCAGATGACAAAGCATATGTGCTAAAGTGATCGGATTTTTCTTACAGAGGGTAAACTTTTCTCATTTTCCCTTTTCCAAAAACGTTTTTCTTCTAGGGTCGTTAAAAAAAATGCTTGGTAAAGAATAAAGAATGACCAATAATAATAATAATAATAATAACAATAATAATAATAATAATAATTTTAAGAAAAGGATAGACAATTAGAAAAATAAGAGCAGTTTAAACAACCAGTATATAGATGATAAATAATACCTGCCCTATTCCACAAAATCTGTCAAATTAACGCGATAGTTGTGTATATGTAATATCTAGTTACCCAATAGCCTCAACCCTTTACGCTTTGCAGCACAATCCCGTATTTAACGACATTGAGGTACAGAACGTTTGAAAACATTATGGGAAAAGGAGAAAATGCTGGTAACCAGCATTTTCTCCTTTTCCCACAATGTTATCTAACCTTTCTAAGACAAATCCAATGACTTGAACCACACGTAATTTGTCGTACGTAAATACTTCTATTTAAAGGAGTCTAAAATATTGTGGTTTAATAAAGAGTTAAATCTTGACGGGGCGATGAAATTTTATACCTTTCTAAATTCAAAGCATTTGCAGACGGCCATTTTAGCGTGAGTTAAATAATGGGATTTTTATGTGAAAGGTAAGAAAGCATTGTGGAAAAAAGGACACGATGTCGCTAGCCAGCTTTTTCCCCCCATCTTTTTAGAAAGTGATGACGTCATCAGCTTCTTATGCCAACCGACAGGCTGACCTCCCGTGATGACGAATCACTCCTCAGTTTCAAGAAAAATAGGTCCTCACTGATCAATGAACAGACGAGTCTGTTTCATTTGATATGTACAAATAATATGCGGATTAAAAAATCCGTGCAAGCCAATTACACTAACAATGAATTTCAGAGTAAATGTCGTATAATTCGCTCTAAATTTGAAATTAGTCTTCTTCCGCAGCTTTGACATGACCTAGTTTATAAAGTTTACGTCGCAGATGAATCAGTAAAAGAAACACCCCAAAACACCCAAAACCACTCTAAAATTACCCCAAGCTACTGTCATTACACCTCAAACGACTTTTCTAACATCTAAAATTGCATGCGAAACGCTTAGATACACGATTGTATGGAAATTAGCCATGAATTATTGCTATCAATTTTAGTATTTTTGTCCTTGATGCGCTTTAGGTCGAAGTATTTAATGTACTTTGATTAATTATAGTTGCGCATGCGTTCTGGGATAGAAACCGAAAGTAGAGAACGATGCGTAATCAATAAAGCAAAAAATCGACATTTATGCTGGTTATTGCTGTTTTCCGGACCCTATATTTCATTCCCTCCGTATACAGTAAATATAACCTGAAGTATGAAACGCTGGGTAAAATACAGCAATTTCGACCGTACATCGACAGCTGGTTAAACTATGTTTTCAAAAGCCTTCTACGTCAGGGGTCGTTAAAGTACGAGTACAATACTGTTTGGTATGGGTTTCAACGCTTTGTGCGGCAAATAGTTTACATAGATCGTGTTGTGTGAATCAAAACGGATCTAGATTATAGGAGCTGACATGAATTGGCATGTGAAATAAGAAAAATAATAAACAGTGTAAAAATGTTATAAGGCTTGGCTTGGGCGCGCTTAAAATCGTTTTCCTTTGTCGATGAATTCAACGAATCTTACCTCAAAAGTCAACGAATGTTGGATTCTTTCTATCAGATAATTATATCTCAAGAATTAAAGTTCGTGACATGTGAAGACAAAGGCCTATATGCACATTATGTATTGGAACTTACATGAAACCTATTCGCTTCTTTGACAGGTGCCACGGTACATCACAGACCAAAGATATAGTTCCAAAGAAGCCTGCACAGAATGATATAGCTTTGAATTCAAAGATCATAAAATTCGTATCTTTATCACGCGATAATAAGTTTTGACAGTTAATTTCACAAAGAAATTTAGGTCAGCACTGTTTTAGAAATGAAGCGCATAATTCCTTATTTCAAACGTGTGTAAGTGATAGAGGATCTTACACGAGAGTTTATGTATTATCCTTTTTATCAAACGAGTTGACTAAAATTGTATGACACGAGCCTTGGCGAGCGTCAAATATCGTGAACGAGTTTGATAAAGATGTTCATACTTAAATACGAATGTGAGATTCTATTCATCACATAAAACGAATGACAGACACACACGAAAAAAAACATAGCCTACGTCATCACCTTTGGTATACCGATCATGGGTCCATGTTTACAGATGTAGTTCGGTTTCAAATATGTACATACACAAGTAGACATTTACACCAAAAGTAGAATGGGTGTAGTTCGGTTTCAAATGTGTACATCCACAAGTAGACATTTACACCAAAAGTAGAATAAACAGTTTCTAGAGGGGTAATTTCACCTATTTCAGCAATTTTGTTGATTTTAAAAAAACGTTCGCTGCATTTTTAGGTTTTTATTATAGAGACATGAAAATAAGAAAAAACTGTCCACGCGTATATCATTTGGCATACCTCGGGTGATCCGGTGATCAAGTCCCTCGGCTGTATCTGGTAGCTTGATATGCACCTACACGGTATATTTCTTCGCCGGAAATACGCCGGCTTACCGTTCTTAAAATTGTAAGGCTCCTCTTAAAAAAGAAAACTCGAGTCTCAATTTTCTATCGAAATCTTTCTAGCTATATTTCAGTTGACAAACAGATCGTACAATCACTTTTTTAACGTAGTTTATCAATTCCGAATGATGTTTTCACCGACAGATAGATAGACAGATAGATAGATAGATAGATAGATGTGAATAACTTCATCGATGTTGTTTATGTCGTTGCTAAACGACTTACAGTGGCGCCATCGTGTATAAAATCACGTGATTGACAGTTCAAATGGAAACGACCATTAGATGTAGGTACGGAATCGGCCGAGTTGTGACGAGTGCGCGTATAATTATGTGTTAGCAGCAATGACACCATTTTTCCGCGAAACGGCGTAGTAGTACAAATTCCGGCACGTGCTGTGGTTAGTTTCTCCGGCTTCACGAGTTCATGACCCAAAATACTATAATACACTAGTGTATCATCAAAAACAAGTCATGGGTTTAATACCCTGCCGGGGGATGTTTTATGTGATAAAAGAAAATTTGCAATGGCTGTATGACACTGAAAATAAGAGTAGTTCGTAAGTGATAGCTTGAAGGTTGTCTCCCCTAATACGTAACTCGCTATTGTATCTTAGACCCCGTTGCGTACTTCTTTTATTTGATTGGTTTGTTTGTGTGTATGATGTTTAATGCTGTTTTCAATATCATTTCAGTTAAAAGCATATTGTGGCGGCCAGTGCACCTATCTATGCTTTCCTAGAATTCCTTTCAGCAGTCCCTCGTTAAATTTGATTTTCAAATACCTGGCTGGTTTCCCTTATTAAAATCGTCGAAGCGTGTTCAACGGTGAGAGAGGAATAAATCCCGTCGCAATACCTATCATCGATCCTCGTTAAGAATTTGACCGAGCTTGGAATCGCACCAGCAACCCTCTGTTTCAAGCCATATTACGTTATAGACGGAGCTACGGGGCACACTTGTATTTGGCTCGAACTACTTGAGGCAGGGAAATCGCATTTGGTGCTGAATAGTTCAGGTGCATTAACACGAAACGTGTTTACCAATAGACTACAGAAAATAACAGGCATGACTTAAATGCGCTTCAAGGTCCCATTATAAGTAAAAAAAGAAAAATGTTCATATGTGTACATGCACCCAGACCAAACTTATAAGTAACAAACGGTATAAATCCGTGATCAGACTTCGCGTTCTGTGCAGTCTGATCTTGTATTTACACTGACAGAATACAATCCTCCAGTTTACCGAACAATTAAATCTATTAACCTGTTCAGCACCAAACGTTAACTTGATCTCTCTCGAAAACTGCTGAAAATACACTACTCTCAAACTCAGAAAGACTATTATCTGTTTGAAAGACAAAAGAAGCGGGCGGTGTAGATCAAGATCAGACGGTATTTTTTGAGCTGTCTGATCTTTCTTAATGCCGTCCGCAAAGCCATTCTTTTATTTTTGTTACGTTGAAAGGGTGAAGGAGAAGAGAAGAGTAAAATATTAGCTTTAGGTTATTGAAAAAGATATATAACGTATAGAACGAAATAGTTTTTTAATCAACACAGTGTAATCTATGGTATTGTATCGTGCACCATGAGATTACATTCATTCGGTTTTGCTAGGGTCCTATCCCTCTTTCTTTATTCCTATAGAATTACATGTAATTTTATACGGGTATACATAATAATTTACATAGAGGGGGAAGTCATGTCTTACCTTGCATCTATTTACAATTATTATGTACACTGTATATCCGGCTTGGCAATATTACAGATCTTTATAATTTTCTACGTTTTTCTTTTCTATTTGAGCAGGGCCGATGTCATCTTTTTGATGGATGGTACCAGCCTTTCCATTCTAATCAAAGGATAATAGCAATAACAATAGTAGTTACAATAATAATCTCGATTTCAAGAAAGCTGGCCTTTTGTCTCCTGAAAGAGAACGCGTGAGAAGAAAATAAAGACATAGAATAAAAAGGGGAAAGTGGTGGAAGGGGCTGTTGTCAAATTTGGGAAATACATAAATGTATTTGGTTAAAATTTTGAACTCTTCAGCTTTAAAAATTCTCTAAAAAGAAATTATAGCTTTTATTTATTCCGGTGATATGCTTTGAAATAAAGCTTTAAAATCAACTCAACTCTGATGTTCATTAAACCCTTTTATGACTTGTTTCATCAGATCCACGTGCTAAAAACTTAAATTGAAAAAGAAGAAGAAAAGACAAACAAACAAAAAAAAAACGTATGTCGCCCACACACACACACATATATATGAACCATGCTCTGGCAAAAGGGGGCTTAATGCATCCCCGTAATCCATCGTACCAAGCAAGACATCACATACTTATGGATCCATAACAGTCACTTTTTTTAAACAACCGACTTAATCATGGGGTAGACTGGTCCTTGGACATGCAAAAACATTACCAATAGCGAAAAGTTTCGGCCCAGGTCAGCCTGCGCTGGCTGATCTGGGTCGATACTTTTCGCAAATGCATTAAGCCCCCTTTTCACAGAGCATGACTCATATATAAAATCAGATTAACACTAAACCAGACGAACTGAAACTTAAGACTTGTCCTAAGCAAAGCCTTTGCAGGCGACAAATTCAATGTTGTTAAAATGATCATAGATTTTGTTTCTGAAAGATTGGAAATTTTGGACGAAAAATGAAAATGCTGGCTATCAGCATTTTTTGTTTTCCACAACATTTTCAAAACCCTTTTTTTTAATCAGGGTCGTTAAAACTCGGGATTCTTTTATAAAGGATCAATGATACTTCAAGCTTGGTATTTTATAGTATGTACTTCAAAAAATTTATATGGGCTACTAGAGATGCAAGTTATCAAATAATTGTTTACCAAATCACATACATGTTTTGTCAGAGAACATTTTTGTGACTTGTATCAACAAATACATGTAAAAACTAACTTAAAAAAAAATGTACACTTTGGACATAACTTTTAGTACATGATCGCATAAAAATTACAGTTTTAAAACATGGTGTCACAAATTGTTCTATGTTTGTCTTTTGAAACGCAAACATATTAGATTTTCCTCTTTAAGTAGTGACCAAATATATGTATAACATTATATTTGTAAAATAAAGCCAGATGTTCCTATATCTGACTTTTCATGAAACCAAGAAATGTTCTTGCTAACTTTAAACTGACCCAACTAATTTAGACATATTAGAACAACATGGGTTTACATATACAGACACAGAAATAGTTACAGTCTGAACATTCTCTCAGATTGCAACAGTAGGCTAAAAGGTGATACGTGCCTCTGAACAGACCTTAGGATGTCTACTTGTGGAAATGTGTCCTAATTCACAGATTAACAAGGGCGTAATACTTTCCCGAGAATATAATAACACATGTGTGTTCTAAAGGTCACAGGTCTGGGTCCATGTCTGGCTATAGAATGGAACGGATACTACTACATGTATATAGACGAATGTTACCTTTTCGTATCCATGTCGTCCAGAGAATTTCACACCAGAATTGGCAATCGCGTTCCGTAAAATGTAGCCTAAAGCTAGTTCTGTCTGGCTGCCGATACATGTAAGTTAGTTTTTGCAGCTATAATAATGCCGCGCAAAACCATCAATGACAAACTTTTCATCTTCAGTCCTGGCAACATCTGCACAGCGCTCATCAACAAAACACCAAACTGTTTCACGATAATCACAAAATGTCAAAGAATAACTAAATCCACTAAACATCAAATTACATTTTCCGCAAAGTCTCCATTGTCTGTGAAGTATGGACCAAAATAAGAGTTCTCAGTTTCAATGTTTACATGTACCTACAAATTTTACGGCTCAAATCAAAGTCACTTGGATTTTGACAAACTTCGCTTTCTATAAGCTAATATTTCAGACAAAGTATTCAACTATGGTCCCTTCCATATGTTATGTTCTTTCATTTGTCAGTGTTTTCACATATTTCTTAAAAGAGATGAAAAACTGTACAGAGACATAGGGGATAAAAAAACTGGTTGTGTGTGATATTAAAATCTGTCACTAGAATAGGGTGTGATGCGGTTGAAAAAAACGAGTCCGAAGGAAGAGTTTTTAACAGTATCAAAACCCATTCGAAAGACAGATTTTTAGTATCACACACATCCAGTTGATTATCCTATTTATTATAGTTCTAATTCACCCTTTTTTATACTAATGATTTTCAAGAATGGTACAATATGAGCAATATAGGAAAAAAGTAGTTCCGGCAAACATTCTAAAAGTATATCGTCATTAGTGATGATACCATATTTATAATCACTAGTGGTGTTACTGACTGTGAAATCAAAGTAATTCACTGATAAGAATATAATAACAATCTTTACTCTAACCCTAACATCCATTAGGCTCATATGAGAAAATATTGAAATGAGGTTGAGATAAAATGTGTTCAATCTCTGGTCGTTCTGATGACGGTTAAACCTGTTTCTTGTTATTACACTCATTCCACTCTCTATAATTTTGGGACACATAAAGGTTGTCTGTAAAAATCTCCATCAATACTCGCCCAAATCAAATTTCCTTAACCTTTTACCACACAATTCTAAGTTTTAACGACCGTGACAGAGAAGGCTTCTGAAAACATTCTGGGTAAAAATGCTGGAAACCTGCCTTTTCTCCTTCTTCTACAATGTGTTTTACCCTTTCCCAAATAAAGAAAACATACTTGAGAAACATTAAATTTTGTCGTCTGCATACGCTTTCAATTTGGATAAGTCCAAAAATTTGCAGTAATGTAAGGAGTTAATTTGAGCTAATCAAGGATGGCGAAAAATGGAATAATTTTGCATTGATGATACCGAATTAAATAAGCATGGGATATATACTGAACCAAAAAAGAAACTTCCCCTGTGTTTAAGTGCAGATATACACAAATATGAAAATCAGGATCAAACTAGATTTATATGCATTAAAAGAGTATTTTATTGCGACTTTATGTGAAAAAAATTATTGCTGAGGGTTTATCCAAAAGTAGTTAAATGGTAGTTAAAATGTGGAAGGGGTCGCTCACCAAAATCACAAATTAATACCGGGTATGACCACCTTCAGCATGAAGGACTGCCTGGCATCGTTGGCGCATAGAACGGATAAGTGTATTGATTTCGGCTTGTGGAATGTTGTTCCATTCCTGAATTAAGGCTTGTCTTAGCTGAATGACGTTTGACGGTGGAATAGGGCGACGTCTAACACGCTGGTCCAAATTATCCCAAAGGTGTTCAATGGGATTCAGATCAGGGCTTTTGGCAGGCCAGTCATTAATAAATGCAATGTTATTCGCCCTGAGGAAATTCACATTGTCCCTATCTGTATGGCTTGTGGCATTATCATGCTGAAAAAGAGTGATATTGGCATTATTTTGAAACAGTGGGATAGCGTGCCTCGCAAGAATTTCATCTCGGTAGCGTTGGGCATTAAAATTCCCTTCGATAACGACGAGATTAGTGCGAAAGCCATGTGTAATGCCCGCCAAGACCAAGACAGAACCCCCACCCCCAAAACGATCTCGTTCAAGTACGCAACAGTCTGCATAACGTTCATTTCTCCTACGGTATACTCGAACCCTGCCATCACCTCGATGAATGGAAAACCTCGACTCGTCAGAGAAAAGAACGCTATTCCATTGTTGTCTAAGCCAGCGTTGGTGTGTACGTGCCCAATTAACACGATTTAAGCGATGACGTCGCGTCAAAACACAACCAACGTATGGACGACGTGCACGTAGCCCACTCTCGTGCAAGCGATTGCGCACAGTTTGGGCAGATATACGGTTGTTTTGTGTACCAGGGGTGTTAGCAGCAGTGGCTGTGGCAGTTTGGAAGCGATTGCGCAGGTGGGTGTTCCGAATATAGCGGTCTTGGCCGCGCGTCGTGACGCGAGGACGTCCACTACGTGGTCGATCTTCCGTACGCCCTGTTGCTTGAAAACGTTGCCTAAGGTGTCGAATAGCATGAGTAGAATATCCAATATTCATAGCAACAGCATTCATCGTCATACCAGCATTAAGCATGCCAATGGCACTTTCGCGTAAATTTTGCGGAATTCTAGGCATATCAAAAATAAAGAAAACTAAAAAGAATTTAATTTTTTTCAACGTCTTTTTCTTATTGATATGAAAGTCTATAAAATTAGACTGAAAGGTTTCAAAAAATTTACACGAATTATACTGGTCCGTGCATGCACGTGAAAATCGCTTTCAGCGGGTTTCTTCTGCAAAATGCTTTCAATCGAGTTAAAATTTGTTTTATCGGACACATAATCGTTCGCCCAAATATATGTAGGTCATCTGACATTTTGATTTTTTTAAACAAAATTGCATTTGCACTTAAACACAGGGGAAGTTTCTTTTTTGGTTCAGTATATTAAATTGCTGTTTTTGCACATTCATTCATAGACCAGGCTGTACAACACCCGAAGTCTGAACTTGGATCTACCTTGTATGCTATTTAAAGTCTCAGTAAAGTCCAAATGTAAAAAGACCTGTTTATAAAATAAAAGTAAATTTCATTTTTACCATGTAAAAATATGGCGATTATTATGACTTGCACGATATGTAAAGGTGCAGTTTGTAAAACTTCCAGTCAATGGCAGAAAAAAAAAAATTGAATCTAGAACAATTCCTACCATGCCGCATTATCTGTTTGTTTACATCGATGATCGCCCACGATTAGCCGATTTTTCGTCTTAAATCTCCGCAGTGACATGATAGTGACGTAAACACCACGTGATCATTCAAAGCGTCGAAACAAACCCTTCATTTACTTGATCTTTTTGTCCCCATTCTAGGCTTGAAAAACGTAAGTTTATCGACATTGTAAACAAAACGACGACACAGGCTGATAATCGCTTATTCATTTATCATCAATACAGGAAGAGTGTACTACATCTAAATAAGAAAACAGGTTCAGAATGAGCAAACTTACTCTCCGATGACATACTATTGGAAGTGTAAACAGTAGTCCTGTGTAGCACTAATGAAATGCAATGGTATCACGTGACGTTCTCGAAGGCCCAGTTCGAATATACACGAACGATAACGAAGGTTGTCTCTATCAACGGCGTCCCTGAAACCGACGGGCTTCTCCATGCATTTTCGCACCCGTATTTCACGGCAACCAATGCAGTAACTGACACGCTTGAGTTTTCTCCGATCTTATATATGTATGTTGTGATGGGTTATCCGATATATTTTCGAGTTATAAACGGTGAAAATTACCTATTTTTGGACTTTACAGGGGGTTTTAAAGGCAGTCTAATCTGAATTAACATTGTTTAGCGCTTCAGGAGTCAATATATAGAGGAAAGTGGTTTTTTTTTACCTGTGAAAGATCGAAATTTATTTCATCAAGTGAACATTATCGGTAATATTAATAAGAGTGGCTGCGCCACTCGTGGAAATATTAACGATGATATTCACTCGATGAAATATTTCTTTTTTTTATCTTTCACCGAAAGAAACAAATATTCTATTTATTTCATGCGTCTAACCCTTCTTTGTTGGGACTTTCGTCAAAGTCCAGTATAGTTTTTTTTACGGTAATTCCCCGTGGCGTACTCCCTCCACATAAGAACGCATTACAATATTACGTAAAGTTCGAGAAATGTAGGGTAGATGTGCGTAAATTACGTCATATTTCTCTCTGGTTTTATAGCACGCGCTGCTTACCTCGGTTATTAGTGCGCATGAACTACTGTTTCTGCCTTCAATTAAAGAGTAAGATAACATGAAATCGGTATGTTTCACTGGTCGTGATAATGAAATATCAAACCATAATCCACCATTATTTCTCGATAAACTACCGAAAAACATGAAACAATGTATGATACTTACAATGTTCTTCCAGTATAGGAATTCTGGGACATTGTCTCCCTAAGTTTGGAGAATGTCCAATCATAATGTACGCTCACAGGACGTTTGCTTTGTTAGTTTAGCTTTGAGAATTAGGCTTCGTGCATTTGTCTCGCCTGCTTTTAGAGTGTCCACTTTTTCTGGAGGTTGATGAGACGGTTGCAAAGCACTGCACTTATCCTTCTCATTTGCAAACTTTAGATTAGTATTTTTTTCCAAATAAATGCAGTTTACAATTTACAAGTACTTTTAGTCAGTTTTATCTATAAGAGAATATCGGCGGAAAGCTTTCCTTGACTTCAAATCATGGCCCAAAAGGGAGGAAGTTGTCGAAAAGATTATTCTCTTTTCAGAAAGTTTGCACAAGATGCGTATTCTTCTGTGAAAAATTCATGAAATAGTCCTAAACAAGATTGCGAGTTATGGAACCTATTTTTTTCTCATTGGCGTGTGGCCTCAATACAATAAAACATGAAACTTGAGTTATTCATGCCAAATATACCGGTAAAATGGAAATTTGCGATCTGGTTGCTGGTTTTACACTGAGTACTATTTGGGTTAGTATTTGCACCTGTCTCTTTTCTATAATTCTAAGATCTGCCAGAATCTGTCTATTGTTTACTAATAGGTAGATTATGTAAAGTTTAGGGCTTGTCCTGTAAAAAATTCAACCAGTCATAGCTTATTTCTCATTTGGAAATTCCGCAAGACAGCAGTATTCATCTACATTTGTATGGCTTAATCTGCTTTGTTGCTTCATCAGCTACAGTAGTTATTAAACCATAATTTAAACAGAACCGAAATACTGTATCACCAAAACTATCCGTTAAAGAGATCTTAGTTTTCAGGTAAACAGTCAGTATTGTCTACTTCTGTGACAACTGACAAGTGAAATTTTACTTCAATAGTTGATTAAAAAAACTTTCAGCTAAACTATTTTTTGTTCATCCTTAAATGTTTGCTGACATGATGCATCTGTTGGGCAGGACAGAACTGAACATTTGTAAATCAAATTTGAACCACATAGCAGTTCATTGTTACAATACAAAGTAACATGCATATTGCTTTGAAAGCTCAAGCTTAAACTATGAGCTATCAGCAACAGTTGTAATACTGTTTTAAATGATAACCTCATATAATTCACCTGCCGCAAATGTTCAAAGACAGTATGCATCTAAACGCAAAAAGTCGTAATTTAAACCAATCAATTTGCTGCATAAATATACTCAGTTCCATAAATAAGTGTGCACTTAATTTTCTATTATTTCTCGTCGCATGTTTTACTGAAGACCAACAAATTTGGTATCATACTTTAGTTCAGAGTCTGTAGAAAATGCCAGGCTAATCAGATTTTGACTAACAGAAAGTTTAAGTTAGGTTTTTGCAGTTTAAATGAAGGTGGTACTAAAATCAAAGTTGCAAAAGTACTCAAAGACTAAAGTAACACTAAAGTTAGGTTTTGGCCACCGCTCTCGTTCAGGAATGGAATAACATTCCTGATGCAATGATTTTACGTTATGTAAGGTCTGTGCGACGTCGAATAATTTCCTGTATCGACAGCAGAGGTGGTCATACAAGATATTGATTGAAAAATTACAAGAACTTAAAGAAAAACCTAACTTTAATGTTACCTTAGTCTTTGAGTACTTTTGCAACTTTGATTTTAGTACCACCTTCAATTTTCACTATTTTGTATGGTGGCATATTTCTGTCACGAGATACGAGATAGCTATCATGATAATTTTAGAAACCTATCGCGATAAATTAAAGTTTCCTGGATATTTTATCGAGATGCATAAAAGTATCATAAAAAAACTATCACGATAAACTTAATATTTTAACGCATAATTTCTCAATCGTGCACGAAGCTGACATTCGAGATAAAATCATAAAGATAGTTCTATCGGTTTCTCGATACCTATAAATAGAAAATTTATAATTTAGATGAACTCGGTAGTTTTTGTCTTCACAAGATTGCAGTAAGTAAAAATTCGAATCATTAACTATTGTAGCTTAATTGGTAAATTTTGACAAGACTCGAAATGAACAGAAGTCTGTAAAATCACGAAGACGACTCAAAATGCCTCCTATCAACAACTTAAAAACCATTCAGGGAAAAGGAGAATTCATAAGGTTCTAGACGAAGATGTTCCGAAACCGTATCTAATTATGGATACCGTGAATGTCAGTTATTGGCACGAAAGCAAAAAAAAATATGATAAGAGTTAGAATTATCGCGATATTTTTATCGTGAAATTTTTTATTATCTAGATTATATTTCCAGGAAACTTTGTTTTATCACGATAGTTCTCTTAAATCATTGCAATAGCTACCTCGTATCTCGCGGCAGAAATATGCCACCATAATTTTGAAAGAAAACTTAAACTCCGGAAGATCTGCGAACGTTGGATCCCCCTATTTGTTGACTGATCACCAAAACAGGAGCGCGTCAGAATTGCGACGGAATTATTAGCAGTTTTTTGAGACCTGCGATGAAAGACAGTTATTTGACATTGTAACAGGTAATGAAACATGGGTATCGTTTTTCGAGCCAGACGGCAAGGAAAATAACAAAGTTTGGATAGGAAAAAATGGAGAACGGCTCAAAATTGCGCGGCGTTATAGAACGTCTCAAGCTTGTTTTGTACACATTATTTTTTATTCTTGTGGTATGGTTCTACAGTTTCCAGTCCCAGTACACACCACTGTTACTGCAAAGGTTTATGCTGAAAAAATCTTACCTGCTGCTGTTAACTATTACACGTAGGCCCGCCCACGAAACGGAGTGCAAGGACTTAAACTGCTCCATGGTAACGCCCATGCACGCAAGTCAGCCCTCGTTACAGATTATTTGAAAGCCATCGAACTTCATACTTCGCCACATCTACCATACAGTCCAGATCTGTCATTTCTGGCTGAACTCATACATTAAACGGTGTCTTAAGGCCGGTACACACAATATGATTTGTCTCATGAAATTAATCTCAGAGATTTTTTTATCATAATACACACATAAATATAAATCATAAATATAAATCTTATGATACTCTTCTTACCTGACGGTTTTCCACGCCAGAATTATGCTAATATATCTAATGTCAAAACGGTGCTTACAGAGCAAGATGAAGTGATCATGGTATTATGCATGATACTTATTTCTATTGCGTTGGAAAACTTGGACGGACCATTCCTAGTGCGGGAAAATACATTGCTTGCCATTTTTGTTTATCAGGAAGGTGGTTTACTCAATGTATATACACTTTACAGCATCAACAAGTCTACAAGTAACTCACCTTGCAGGAAATGCTAAGCTGTAATTTGATAATACTCTAATACAAATCTTCGGAAATAGAGCATTGCTCTAAACCTAATACAGTTTCATGAAACTCCAGAAAATCTTATATACATGTATTAGGGATGTACAGACAGTAAGATTTGTCTCAGATACAAAAATCTTTAAGATTAATCTTACTGTGAGTACCGGCCTTTACAGGGCGGAGGTTCGAAACCCGTACCGCTGTAGGACGCGCGTTATATCACTGCACCAGTACTCTACCCAAATCGGACTATAACAAGACATTTTCGGTTTGGATCAAACGTTGAAAAAAGTGTGCACAGGGAGAGTACTTCCTTCGAAGGAGTGGAATAGGCAATTTTGACCTAGGTAAGAGTAGTTTTATCAAAACTTTCAAAATGGCCTACATAAAGCGTTAAAGCCTCTTGATTAAAGTCGATTTGATATAATACATGTGGGAACTGACCATTCTTAACACAACGAAGATTATACCGAAAGCCTTTTGAAAATGCCATATGGTACAATCTCGACATTTCCAGTTAGCTGTATTTATGATTGATTTTTTCTGAATGTACTTTATAGTATTTGTAGTTCACTTATCTTTTTTAACAAACTTTATCTCAGTGTAAAATTGTTTTGACTGTTCAAACATATTTTTACTTACAGCATTGGCTTTCATTCAGACCCCAACCCCCCCCCTTTTTTTTTTAACAGATGCTCTTGAATAGTGACACTAAATAATTGCTTGGAATTGACACATTTGGACATGCTATTTTTATACTTACAGCTAGTTTATACAAAACACCTTGCCATTGCAATAAGAGGGCCGGCAACTTACCCCAGATCTTAACGAAACATTCATGTTTAAAACTGGTAATAGAAAACACTGTTGGAAAATGAGAAAATGCTGGTAATCCGCATTCTCTCCTTTTCCCACAATGTTTTCAATAGGCATCTTTTCGAGATATTAAAAAAAAAAAAACATGACATTGTTTGATAAATGATTAAGGGTAAATAAATTGGAATGTAATTCCATAGGTAGGATCAAGTATACCATCAATCCTTTCTGTGTTTTCACTAATAGAATTAACCTCTTCAGTTAGGTTAAAGCAGCCACCCTAAGGTTGTTAATGCCAATATATGTTACAAAGTCGCGGACAATGTTGATCTAAGATCAGTCTACACAATGTGTGCAGTCTGATCTTAATCTACCTTGTCCGCAACAGCAACTTTAGTTGTGCTTCGCGCTGTAGGGTTAACCAGTTACATTTTGGTTATTTTTAGACACAGCGCGTACGAAGTAAACAAACTTATTTCAGGACAAGGATATTCGATTTAACAACATCGGGTTTTATTTTTCCCTATGATTACAGAACATCCAGATGAAGCCCCTTGATTGAAGGGTATACGGTTTACCGCAGGTGATGTACTTATGATATCCGGTATCTGCCCTGTCTTTACTACAGTTGAGCATTCGGGGACACCCCGGTTGTATACCAGCGTGACTCAATTTTTACAACAGGATATAAAAGCAAAGACAATTCGATTCAGAACCGGATCAACAGGGTCGGTAACGGCATTTGCCTGATGCATTCTGGTTGAGAGTCGGTGCTGCTCCGCCGATATGTACCGCTTTTGTTCCGGCATTGCT
This sequence comes from Hippopus hippopus, assembly GCA_946811185.2. Classification (NCBI taxonomy): domain Eukaryota; kingdom Metazoa; phylum Mollusca; class Bivalvia; order Cardiida; family Cardiidae; genus Hippopus; species Hippopus hippopus. The sequence goes on along the minus strand of OX328110.1, from coordinate 25,234,301 downwards.
CCGGTACAGCCTGGATTGAAGCCGAGCCCGGTAGCTCAGTCGGTAACGTACAGGTCTAAAAGCTGGTGGGTCGCTGGTTTGGTTTCTCAGCTCAGCCGATTTCTTTCTAAGGACTGTTGCGACAGGATTAATTATTCTTTCACCGCTGCACTTTTCTTCTTCGAAGATGCATCAATGGGTAAAATGTTGTACGAAGTAATGGTAATGGTAAGTGAAAGTCAAGCAAAGCATGGATAAGTGTACTGGCCGCCACAATATAACCGAAATAATGTTGAAAAAAGGCCTTTAACATAACACATTTATACAAGCAGAAGCCCGGACTGAGCTGGTTTGAATAGCTCTTACAGTGAGTCCCAGTTGTATTTAGAATACAAAACAACCGTAGTCCGTATTCACAAACCATTCTTCAGCATATTCCATGTTTTACTCTCCAATATTTTCTAGAATCGAAAATAACACTAATTCTGATTTGCTAAACAAAATAGTTTAGCCAGTCAGAAGTTGTGCTAGTTTAAAATTTAGAAAAGATTCTGAAGAAAAAGACTCTAAAAATGAATCCTGGACAGCTAGCTGGTTTATACCGTTATACTGCAGGGCTAGCATTGAACTATTGGTTCAACTGCAATGGCCGCACCATCAGCTCAACACGGTTATTCCCGATACACAGAACTGGGTTTTACCTGGACTCGAAACTGGGCTGGCGAGACCGGCTTAGTTATATTGTATTTAATGGGAACCCATTTATGCCTATTGTCTACTTTTGTAGACATTCGCTTTCTCCGGCCACATGCTGATTAAGTACTTGTGTGTTTTCATGAAATTTGATGTCCAGTCTCATGATAAACCTTTGATAAGTTCTAATTAGCCAATACATTTGAGAAAATACAGGTGAGTGTAAGACAAACTAGATTTTCCTCATCGAGATTGACGATTTTTGTCGCCAAGCAATGGAAGATGCCAAATAGAGAAAGGTGAGGCATTTTTTTCATGTTTACTTAATAAAACTGTTTTCTTTCATAGAATATTTTTTATTATTGAACCTCTTAACACCATGTTTGTTGATATAGCATGTTTCAAAATTAGATTTACATTTAGTAATGACGTTGTAAAGATTTGTCTACAAAAGTAGACAATAGGAGCGAGAGGGTACGTCTACTTTCATTTGCAGTAACTTCACTATTTTACTTTTACCAAAGGAAATTCAACGAAAATGAAGTGATTTCATGCTAGCAGAAGAGTCTGAGTTTACAAGAGCAGACAGAAATGTAATAGGACAATTATTCCAGTTGTTAAAATGAATTATATTGCAGTAAATGGTTAGTGTTGCATCTTTGACATGTTTTATAAGCAACTTTATCATTCTAGGACAATGAAGACAGTCAAGGCACGGAAGAATATGAGGTAACTGAAGACAGCCCTTTTCCAAGCTCGTCAATGACCTTGACATACCACAGAAATATGCTGGCAGGTTCATCTCACACGATCCAAGCATAGAATACAGACATGGGATTTTCGATTTCATCTTCGATGCTGATGTGATCGAAATGATAGTTCACAAAACCATGCAATTTCTTTGTGACAATACTACAAGAGATTCTAGTATTCATGGCAATTTCGTTGGTATCTGGTTATGGCTAGGTTCCATGCAGGCTTTACTAGAGTACTGCTGAAAATGTTTGCAAGAACACGATAGCCAATGCTATCAGATGAGACAGACTGGATATCTTGGTCAAATGCGTCCACCCCAGTGACAGTGCAAGCTTGCATCAATGAAACTGACAAGTCCAGAAAGGTTAGGCAACAAATACGACACCTAAACACACTGGCCTATAGTCATTTCCTCTTGACTTGCATAGGAACAGACGAGCTCTAGCAATGGTGTCCTTTAGTAAAAGGCGAATCTATAAATATTGGCAGACCAAGGGGGCTGCAAGTATCCCTCAGAAGGAGATAACTTGACAAGATAGGTAAAGTTAGTACTAGTAGCCAGCTACTAGTAGCCAGCTACTTGTTCAGGTAAAGTTAACTTCTAGTAGCCAGCTACTAGTAGCCAGCTACTTGAGCTGGTAAAATTGGTTATTTGTGGCCAGCTATTCGTAGCCACCGTCTAGTAAGTAGTCACTTGTAAAGGAAAATCTGGCAATTCGTACCCAGCGACCAATGTATAGGTAATTAAAATGGAGGTTTTTATTAGTTTCCTAAAGTTACAAGTAGCTAGCGAACCAAATGTCGACGCCTTAAACGAAATGTTTTTCTTCCATCCAGAATACTATAAATGCATCAGAAAAATCAAAATCAAATAATTTCCTGTATTAAAGGGTCAATAGGAATTTTTTTCACATTTGTTTTTAATTAGGGATTCAAAATGTACAAGTAGCTGACGAGACTGAGACAGACATTTCAAAATATTTCAAAGAATCACATTCACTGTACTACGGAGAAATTGAAAATATCATTTTCAATTAATTTTTAATTATTAAAGGGGATAGCTACTCGTCATGAAAATTGGGACATTTTTCAATTTCACTTACAAAGGAATTCAAAGGTACAAGTAGCTGGCGAGTCTAAGAGATGTTTTTGTAATTACATGTAAGTGCTTGTTTTGAATAAAGTAGACTATAAATGCGTTAGAAAATTCAAAATTGAAGCATTTCCAGTTATTAAAAGGGCCAGCTACTTGATATGAAAACGGGACAATTTTGAACTTTTGCGAAATGATGATTTAAAATATACAAGTAGCTGGCTAGATTTAGAGAGATTTTTCAAAATATTTCAACGAATCATATTGAGGATACTCAGGAGAAATTAAAGATACAAGTAGCTGGCGAGTCTAAGAGCGATTTTTGAAATTAAATGCTTGTTTTGAATAACAGAGACTCTGAATGTATGAGAAAACTCAAAATTGAATCATTTCCGATTATTAAAGGGGCTAGCTACTTGATTTAAAAAACGGGACAACTTTGCTGTTTTTCGAAATCATGATTTCAAATGTATAAGTAGCTGGCTAGATTTAGAGAGATTTTTCAAAATATTTCAACAAATCATATTGAGGATATTTAGAGGAAATTAAAGGTATCAAAATCAATCCATTCTTATCATTTAAAGGGCCCAGCTACTCGCCAGGAAAATGCAGATATTTTTCAATTTTACTTAGAGTGAAATCAAAAGGTACAGGTAGATGGCGTGCCTAAGAGCGATTTTTGAAATTGAATGCTTGTATTGAATAATAGAGAGTATAAAAGGGGTTTTAAAAGGGGCCAGCTACTGGATGTGAAAATGTGACAACTTTGCACTTTTGCGAAATCATGATTTCAAATGTACAAGTAGCTGGCTAGATTTAGAGAGATTTTTCAAAATATTTCAACAAAGCATATTAAAGATACGTAGGAGAAATCAAAAATACCAGAATCAATCCATTCTTATTTATTTTAGGGGACAGCTACTCTTCAGGAAAATGCGGATATTTTTCAATTTTACTTAGAGTGAAATCAAAAGGTACAAGTAGCTGGTGAGCCTTAGAACAAATTTTGAAATTAAATGCTTGTTTTAAATAACAGATACTATGAATGTATGAGAAAACTCAAAATTCAATCATTTCCGGTTATTAAAGGGGCCAGCTACTCGTTGTGAAAAATGGGACATTTTTCAATTTCACTCAGAGAGGAATTCAAAGGTACACGTAGCTGGCGAGTCTAAGAGCTGTTTTTAAAACTAAATGCTTGTTTTACAGAAAGGGGATGATAAATGCACTAAAATAGTCAAAATTTAAGCATTTCCAGCTATTAAAGGGGCCAGCTACTGATTTGAAAATGGGACAACTTTGCTGTTTTTCAAAGTAATGATTTCAAATGTACAAGTAGCTAGCGAGATTAAAAGAGATTTTTAAAAATATTTCAACAAATCACTTTGAGGAGAAATTAAAAATATCAAAATCAATCCATTCTTATCCATTTAAGGGGCCAGCTACTCGTCATGAAAGTGCGGATGTTTTTCAATTTTACTTAGAGTGAAATCAAAAGGTACAAGTTGTGGGAGAGCCTAAGAGCGATTTTTGAAATTGAATACTCGTGTTGAATAAAAGAGAGTATAAATGCACGAGAAAACTCGAAATTAAAACATTTCCGGTTATTAAAGGCGCTAGCTACTTAATCTGAAAATGGGACAACTTTGCACTCTTGCGAAATCATGATTTCAAATGTACAAGTTTAAAAGAGATTTTTTAGAATATTTCAACAAATCATATTGAGGATACGTAGGAGAAATTAAAAATACAAAAATCAATCAATTCTTATTGGAGAGGTCATGAGACCTCTCCAACAGTGGTGAGTTTAAAAGGCAGACTGCCACAGAATTTGCTGTCAAAATCTATTTTTCTTGCGAAATTGTTCTGATACACAGTCTGTTTCGTCATGGTTTTGTAAATAAAGCGAAATAAAAAAAAAAAAAACAGGAAATAGATGTGGTTTATTTTTATATGACGAATTTCAGAAAATATGTGTTATATTAATTTGCCATGGCTGCAAATGACCGCTCAAATAATTGTAATTTTTCATTAAGCAAATAAATCTAAGCAGAAGAAAAAGTAAAAAGAATTTCGTTAAAAAAGAGAAATAAGACCGCTGGAAAATATTATGCGACTTGAAAACGCGACAAGAAGGTCAAATGACCGTCATGTAAAGCATATGAGGTTTCTATGTGGCGGCTTTTTTATTTGTTTGTTTACATGTTCCAAAATATATTGAAATTAAAAGCCAATAAACTATTTGAAAACATTGATGCTGACCTCTCCTGGCTTCTTTTGTAAAGAAGCCAACTTGTACATTTTAGGGGCCAGCTACTCGTCATGAAAATGCCGATATTTTTCAAATTTACTTAGAGTGAAATCAAAAGGTACAAGTAGCTGGCAAGCCTAAGAGCGAATTTTGAAATTAAATGCTTGTTTTTAATAACAGAGACTATGAATGTATAAGAAAACTCAAAATTGAATCATTTAGAGAGATTTTTCAAAATATTTCAACAAATCATATTGAAGATTCTTAGGAGAAATTAAAGATATCAAAATCAATCCAATTTTATTCATTAATGGGGGCAGCTACTTGTCATGAAAATGCAGATATTTTTTAATTTTACTTAGAATGAAATCAAAAGGTACAAGTAGCCAGCGGGCCAATGAGCGATTTTTGATATAAATTGCCTACCTTTCACATGGGGGTCGAATGATAATTCGACACCGGCTTACGCTATTGTGGATCTGCAAAAACTTTCGCTTTGATAGCTAGGTCTGTTCGATACAATCAGAATTTGCCGGAAGTTGTCGTTCATGGTCTCTCCTCATTCAGAACCCTTCTGTGTTTGACCAACTGCTGTTGTTTATGGAGTGACACCACTGCAAACTCCTTCCGGGTCGTAGTAGTCAAAAGTAGTCCCATTTGAAAATATGACAGCAAGCACTTCTGCTTCCTTTTCCCACAATGTTTTCTATCTAATCAAAGAAAGTTTGCACCATGTAAGCCACATTTAAATTGTCGTCTGCAAATGCTTTGAATTTGGACAAGCCTACATTTTTGTTGTTTGGTAAAGAGTTAATATCGCCAGCTACTTGTACATTTTGAATCATTATTTCGCAAAAGTGCTAAATTTTCACGTTTGCAGATAAGGTAGCTGGCCTCTTTAATACCCTGAAATACTTTAATTTTCAGTTTTCTGGCGCCTTTCTAGTCTTCTTCATTCAAAACAAGCATTTAATTTAAAAAATCGCTCTTAGGCTTGAAAAATATCCGAATTTTCATGACGAGTAGCTGGCCCCTTAAATGGATAAGAATGGATTGATGTTGATATTTTTAATTTCTCCTAAGTGTGCCCAAAAAGATTCGTTGAAATATTTTGAAAAATCTCTTTTAATCTCGCTATCTACTTGTACATTTGAAATCATTACTTCGAAAAACAGCAAAGTTGTACAGTTTTCAAATCAATTAGCTGGCCCCTTTTATACCCGGAAATGATTCAATTTTGAGTTTTCTGATACATGTATAGTATCTGTTATTCAAAACAAGCATTTTATTGCAAAATTTGCACTTAGTCTCGCCAGCTACTTGTACCTTTTGATTTCACTCTAAGTAAAATTTGAAAATTATCCGCATTTTCCTGACGAGTAGCTGGGCCCTTTAAATGAAAAGAATGGATTGCATTTGATACCTTTAATTTCCACTATATATCCTCAATATGATTCGTTGAAATATTTTAAAAAATCTCTTTTATTCTCGATAGCTACTTGTACAATGAAATTATGATTTCGAAAAACAGCAAAATTGTCCCGTTTTTAAATCAAGAAGCTAGCCCCTTTAATGATCGGAAATGATTCAATTTTGAGTTTTCTCATACATTCATAGTCTCTGTTATTCAAAACAAGCATTTAATGTCAAAATTCACTCATAGACTCGCCAGCTACTCGTACCTTTTGATTTTAGTCTAGGTAAAATTGAAAAATATCCACATTTTCATGACGAGTAGCTGGCCCCTTAAATGGATAAGAATGGATTGATTTTGATATTCTTAATTTATCCTAAGTGTCCTCAAAATGAGATGTTGAATTATTTTGAAAAATCTCTTGTAAACTCGCTAGCTACTTGTACCTTTTGATTTCACTCTAAGTAAAATTAGAAAAATATCCGCATTTTCATGACAAGTAGCTGCCCCCTTTAATAAATAAAAATGGATTGATTTTGATATTTTTAATATCTCCTAAGTATCATCAATATGATTTGTTGAAATATTTTGAAAAAAAAATTCTCTAAATCTAGCCAGCTACTTGTATATTTTAAATCATCATTTCACAAAAGTTCAAAATGGTCTCATTTTCATATCAAGTAGCTGCCCCTTTAATAACCGGAAATGCTTCAATTTTGAGTTTTCTGACGCATTTACAGTCTACTCTTTTTAAAACAAGCATTTAATTTTTACAAAAATCCCTCTTAGGCTCGTCAGCTACTTGTACCTTTTGATTTCGCTCTAAGTAAAATTGAAAGATATCAGCATTTTCATAACGAAGTAGCTGGACCCTTTAACGAATAACAATGGATTGGTTTGGATATCTTTAATTTCTCCTAAGTATCCTCCATACGATTCGTTAAATTAGTTGTCTCTAAATTTAGCCAATTTTGTGTACGTTTCTAATCATTATTTTGCAAAAGTGGAACGGTGTCCTATTTTTAGATCAAGTAGCTGGCCCATTTAATGACCGGAAATGTTTCAATTTACAGTTTTCATGTATTTATAGTCATCTTTATTCAAAACAAGCATTGAATTTCAAAATCGCTCTTAAGCTCGCCAGCTACTTGTACCTTTTGATTTCACTCTAAGTAAAATTGAAAAATATCCACATTTTCATGACGAGTAGCTGGCCCTTAAAATTGATAAGAATGGATTGATTTTGATATTTTTAATTTCTCCTAAGTGTCCTCAAAATGATATGTTGAAATATTTTGAAAAATCTTTTAAACTCGCTAGCTACTTGTACATTTGAAATCATTACTTCGAAAAACACCAAAGGTGTCCAGTTTTCAAATCAAGTAGCTGGCCCCTTTTATAACCGGAAATGATTCAATTTTGAATTTTATCATACAATCATAGTCTCTCTTATTCAAAACAAGCATTTAATTTAAAAAAAATCGCTCTTAGGCTCGCCAGCTACTTGTACCTTTTGATTTAACTCTAGGTAAAATTTGAAAAATATCCGCATTTTCCTAACAAGTAGCTGCCCCCGTTAATGAGTAAAAATGGATTGATTTTGATATCTTTAACTTCTCCTAAGTATTCTCAATATGATTCGTTGAAATATTTTGAAAAATCTCTCTAAATCTAGCCAGCTGCTTTTACATTTTAAAGCATCATTTCGCAAAAGTTCAAAATTGTCCCGTTTTCATATCAAGTAGCTGGCCCTTTTAATAACTGGAAATGCTTCAATTTTGAGTTTTTTGACGCATTTATAGTCTACTTTATTCAAAACAAGCACTTAATTACAAAAAAACAGCCATTAGACTCGCCAGCTACTTGTACCTTTGGATTCCTTTGTAAGTGAAATTGAAAAATGTCCCAATTTTCATGACGAGTAGTTGGCCCCTTTAGTAATTAAAAATCAATTGAAAACGATATTTTCAATTTTTCCGTAGTACAGTGAATGTGATTCTTTGAAATATTTTGAAATGTCTGTCTCAATCTCGTCAGCTACTTGTACATTTTGAATCCCTAATTAAAAACAAATGTGAAAAAAATTCCTATTGACAGATCTCGTAGCTTGACCCTTCAATACAGGAAATCATTTGATTTTGATTTTTCTGATGCATTTATATAGTATTCTGGATGGAAGAAAAGCATGTCGTTTAAGGCGCCGACATTTGGTTCGCCGGCTACTTGTAACTTTAGGAAACTAATAAAAACCTCCATTTTAATTACCTATACATTGGTCGCTGGGTACGAATTGCCAGATTATCCTTTACAAGTGACAACTTACTAGAAGGTAGCTACGAGTAGCTGGCCACAAATAACCAATTTTACCAGCTCAAGTAGCTGGCTACTAGTAGCTGGCTACTAGAAGCTAACTTTACCTGAACAAGTAGCTGGCTACTAGTAGCTAACTTTACCTGAACAAGTAGCTGGCTACTAGTAGCTGGCTACTAGTAGCTGGCTACTAGTAGCTAACTTTACCTATCTTAACTTGACAACATTAGGTTGGAAAGAATGCATTGCTATGCAATACCATCTACAAAAGTGAGATGTGCACTTTTCAGAGAAAATCTCAAATGGAATTTTCTAAATGTGACACCAGTATTTACTGGAAATGTTTGAGGAATTTCACCTGATGTTGAGGAATTTTACCCGATGTAGACTAGGTTCATTTTTAATATTAAGATGACTAAAAATCACACTGTAGAACATATTGAATAAAGATGAATTTGTTATACTTTTGGTTGTGATATGGGCAAATATTCCTGTTGTATTATGTTACCAAAGTCACACGTTGGTAGTTTGGTAGAGATGTTTAAATAATCAAAAAGGTTTAAGGGGGATTTTTGTGGCCTAAAACATTCTGTGTATGTATCAGCAAGGTTTGCTGGATGTAACTTGACTTTTGAGAAAGACTATAACAGGTAATTACCTGTACACATTCGCGGCTATTGTCTACTTCTGTAGACAAAAATTAAAAATGCTATATTTACAAAATTATTTGTCAATCGATAGAAATTTACTCATATATAACAATTATACATTGTTTTTCACAACTTTTGACAAAAAACATGAAAAATAAAAATTCCGGCAGAAATGGGTTAAACGCTGTTAAAGTAGGCTATAATCGTACAAATAGCTTTTGAACAATAAAACCTTTGTCTAGCGTGTTTACACGAGCTATAATATTATATGACCCGTTAAAACCCATTACAAAGCAAATTCGACATACCGGTAGTATACCTCTACATTCAGCATTTAAAAGAGAGAGAGAGAGAGAGAGAGAGAGAGAGAGAGAGAGAGAGAGAAACGTATGAAAGGAAGCAATTGCTGTTACACGTAACAGCTTCTTTTTTTCCAAAAATACGTCCATAAAGACTTTTTTTCACAAACTGGTAAATCTTTTCTGTTTTCTTTTTCTAGAGTTTCCTTTACCATTGCTCCGCACAATATTCTTTCCAAGCCACTGACTGCTTCCCAGATAATCATCGTCCAAACGATGGTCAGTGGTGAGAGAGGAATGATTATTATACTGCAAAGAAATTTCTCGTGATCTGATTGGATAACATGCCCCGAACATATATATCATGTACACTGGCAAAACCAACATCAAAGCAGTTTCCCTTTCGGGAGCCCCGTATACATGACTACACTATCAACACAACATCCAAAATGGCGGCGCCGATCAAGATTAACGTCAAAATTATGCACCAAACTGCACGTTTTACCAAGGTTTCAGTGACGTCAGTTCCCAGTGACGTCAGTTTTCATTGAATTGGGGCACTCAGAAGGGAAATTCTACTTCATCAGCGTACTCAATTTTTGAAACCAAAAAAGAGGTAAATTTCGCGTAACACACGTTGGAATGATAAAACTTTGCAGTATAATAAATTCGTTGTACGGTCAGGTGGCAGGGGACTTGGAAACTTGTTCACAGCTGTGGTGAATCATGTCGCCACCTCGCCTTCTGCTCGGGACGACATGATTCACCACAGCCGTGAACACGTTTCCAAGTCCCCTGCCACCTGACCGTACAACTAATATTATTACACGGCAAAGAAATTTCTCGTGATCTGATTGGATAATATACCCCGAACATATATATCATGTACACTGGCAAAACCAACGTAAAAACAGTTTCCCTTTCGGAAGCCCTGTATACATGACTACACTATCAACACAACATCCAAAATGGCGGCGTCGATCAAGATTAACATCAAGATTTTGCGCCAAGCTGCACGTTTTAGCACGTATTACCAAGTTTTCAGTGACGTCAGTTCCCAGTGACGTCAGTTTTCATTGAATTTGGGCACTCAGAAGGGAAATTCTACTTCGTCAGCGGCTCGGGGTCTTCGGCTTGGGGCGACATGATTCACCACAGCCGTGAACAAGTTTCCAAGTCCCCTGCCATCTGACCGTACAACTAATATTGTTCACGGCTGTGGCGAATCATGTCGCCACCTCGCCTTCGGCTTGGGGCGACATGATTCGCCACCGCCGTGAACAAGTTTCCAAGTCCCCTGCCACCTGACCGTACAACTAATACTGCCGCAATGACTATCATCAGTCTTCGGAATTGCAGACAACGGATGAAATGTGGCTCAAACAATGGAATATTTTTCGGGGGAAATAGTGGAAAACATTGTGGGAGAAAGAGTGAATATTAATAACCAGTGATTTATCTTTCTTCCTCCCCCCACAATGTTAGCGCACTTGTTACCAACATTCTGTCCTTTTCTAACGATGATTTCAAGAGCCTTTTTCCTCACGGATGTTAAAACACGGAATTGTATACTAAAGGTTTAATCCTCAGTCTGCTAAGCACGACTCTTATGGGCGCTTTTGCGGTCAGTGCAGATCAAGATCAGACGGCACAAAACGTGCAGTCTAATCTTTGATCTACACTGTCCAATACAGTATTTTCTTTCCGGTGAAATCAATTTTTTGGAACAGCAATATTTAGGTTTTTACTATTGAGTGGAAATTTTCGTCTGATTCATTTAGCAGTTCAAGGGTTGAAAAATAGCATAGATAGAAATGAGAGATACGGCATAGATATAATTAAAGGTAACTGATAGTTATTCATATAAGGCTTGCAACACGCGAAAAGGGGCATTCGGACATTGCGTAAAGTGTCGTCTCGGATCAGCCTGCGCAGTCCGCGCAGGGAAACCCGAGACGACAATTTACGACTACATTAGATTTTGTGCTACAGTAGACTTGCGCAAAACAGGAAATTACATAAAAAAGGAAAGTGTCGTTTCGGATTAACCTGCGCGGACTGCGTAGGCTGATCCGAAACGATACTTTACGCAGATGTTCGACTGTCCCTTTTCGTGTGTTGAAGGCCATAAATGAAAGGGTGAAACAAGTTTGAAATAACCCTTATAGCCATAATCACTTCCTAGGCTGCTTTTACAGAAAAAAGTTTGAAATAGATCTAGCAACAATCCGATTTTCACTTTGGCTTGAAAGTTTAATTTAACTTGCCGAGCCCCGGTAGCTCAGTTGGCCGAGCATAGGACTTAAGAGGTCGCTTTTTCGATTCCCGGCTCAACCAGTTTATTTCAGAGATTTGACGAGAGTCATTGCGACAGCATTCATTCCTTTCTCACCACTGACCATTGTTTCGACGATGGTTATGTGGGAAAGCAGTTATATGCTTGGAAAGAATATTGTGCGAAGTACTGATAAAAGAAACTTTAGGAAAGCATGGATAGGTGCACTGGCCGCCGCGATATAACTGAAATAAAGTTGAAAACGGCGTTTAACACCATACAACCTATATAAATTCAACTTATTCAACAGGTTAAGGGTTTAAACTCAGGACGTTATGGTAAAGTTCAAAGTCTGTACTACGACAGGATTTTGATGCAGTGTGCATTGTTATTGTAATAAGTATTTTACTTTGATACACTAAAACCTTTGCGATTCACGGACAACGCGATTAGTCTGGAGATAGGACCCAAATAATTACATTTCCAATGTGCTCTTGTCTCAAAACGTCTCAGCAAAGCTGGCAGTGTAGATCACAGATCAGATTCTATGTTGTGTACAGTCCGATTTTGACCTTTACTAGTCACAAGCGCAGAGTAGTTATGAAAAGGAATTAATGGACCTGTATAAGTAGAACGTGACATTGTTTGACTGTAACACAATGTAAAAAGTCGCAAACAATGTAAAAAGTCGCAGTGTCAAGTAGTGGGCCTACTTTCGTTTTGATATTTTACTCATGTACTATGAATATGTTAGAGTTTGTGGTGTATATATTGTAAGGAAAAATTTATACGTCAATGCAGTCATGTGGGTGGGGTAAGTAAATTTGAATTTTTCTATGAAGTGAATCTATAGATGTGTATTTCGAATAGGATTTGAATCGGTCTTTAAACCCATCTGTTAATATATCATTATTTTGTCACAAGAGATTCAGAGCAACATATAAGCTTCGGTTTATCGTATTTACCAATTCGTTTCAAAGAAAAACTTATTGGGAATCAAGTTTCGTCGTTTTTTTACAAAAAAAAAAAAAAAAACATGTAGGAAAAGTATTAAAATCTCGTTGCTGACAATTTTAAAGGAGAAAGGGAATGTGCAGTGTATACCTGCAAGAGATATAAATGCTTGGAGGGGTTAAAGAACGAAACATCTTGACGTTAAAAATGTGAAAGCTACTTGAAAATCATAGAAAACTTATTGATCCTGTAAATTAGCTTTGAAAACTAATTGTAAAAAGACTTGTATATACAGAGGAACTAAATTTCAAGAAATATCACAGCCACGTTCTGACAAAAAAGGGATTTAATGCATGTCCATGATACATTATACCAAACAAGTTATCACGTAATTTGGGATCAATGATATCCATTTTGTCTAACAACCGACTATATTATGAGATAGATGGGTCCTGGGACATACAGAAAATTAACCAATAATATTACGTTTCAAGGCCGAACAAATCATCCAAACACCGAATTCAATCATCAGGCTTTATTTGCCTTGTCTCTCATATGTAACGTGGACATTCTACAACAATTACAAAAACTTCCGGTTTTTCAAGCGCCCTCAATAACTCTAGATAAGGGAAATAACCAATGCCAAATTCTCATTAGTCATCATGATTAGTCTCCTTTACATTATATACATCAGTGCTCTCAATAAGGGCTCATTTCATGAATTTTTGTAATTCAGTGTTCAAATTTTAGGAATTTTTTTTAAAAAATCGGGAATTTTTTTCCCTGCATTTTTAACAATGTTTTCAAAGACTGTACACATTGTGAGTTTTAACTATCTATAAGGAATTCAGCAGGACAGAATTTTTTTTTTTTTTTTAACAGTAATTAGTTATTTGTTAAAAAAGATATATATTGGCACCTTCATTGGCGAACGTATTGTTCAGATTAGCGGCACGGCATGTTTTGCAAAACTGCCTGTTTCTTTCGTCATTTGTTTCAAACCAAGTGAACATGCTAAACCATCTATCTTGAATTTTTTGATTTGCATGGTTTTCTTTCAGTTTCTTAGTGGATTTTGGAAGAGACGTATCTCGGATAGACGTGGTTTTCTTCGTAACGACGGTCACGTCGCACGATGATTTTTTGAAGAAATTTGCCAAAGTGCGCTGCGTGATTCCCAAAAGAAATGCGTATCGAAACTATAATCTGCGGATTTTTAAAGAGTTGGACAAATAATTGATATTACTCGATTATTTCAATTTCTTTCATGTTGAGATGAGAGCTATTGCTTGATGGCAAGAGCCGCTTGGAACTTTCGAAGGTCAGGGTATAGAAGAAAATTCATTAATGAACCCATCTGCAACGGTAACCAGGTTCATTTGTCCGTTTTCGTTTAAATATTATCTCTGAAAGGGGACAGGGGTCAAATTTTCTTCGATTTCGTTGCACACCTTATCTTACTAAATACGATACAGAGAGAATCCCCAATGTGCTATTTATAGTAACAGTGTCCGATAATGAAAATTTCGTTACCCCTTGATAGACCAATAGAGTTTCAGAGGCCTATGGTAATAGTTTTCAGATAACCTGTTCTGAAATAATTATTTAGGTTTACTCTGATTGGATGCTGTCTGTTTACATTGGTTCCCATGACAAGTAGCAATTCGGGCACCACGCTGAATATCAAAGATATCTTTATCGGACGATGTTGGGAATACTTTGAAATACGACCAAGGCTCCCCATTATACCAAGGTAACGAAACCTGTGGTTATACATACATGTTCTTTAATCTTTAGGCTTCCTTCCTTTCGCGGTCAGTATAAATGAAGATCATACTGCACATTGTGTGCAGTCTGATCTGCATCTACACGGCCCATAAGGAGATATTTTTGCCCCCAAAGTAACTATGAAGTAGCAATATTTGGCTTATTTTTATCGGCTGGAAAGTTTCATTTAACTTATTTAGCAGGTAAAGGGTTAATCATCTTCGCGAGCCAAGGTGACGATCACTAGGTACATCTACGTAGTGATCGTCACCTTGGCTCACAAAAATGAGGGTTAATACACACTTTTCTCTATTTCAGGCCCTTACTTAAAGGTTTATTTTCCAATACATTAACGTTCTCTGTAATTATGGTGTAATAGATTGCTTCAATTTGTGTGTGTGTATATATTTTTCGTTGTGGTATTTTAACCGTTTAACACCTAGGCTGCTAAGTGCGACTCAAGGACCTTTCGCGGATAGTGTAGAACAAGATCAGATTACGCATAACGTGCAGTCTGATCTTGGATCTACACTGTCCGATAAGAAAATATGTTAAAAAAAAAGAACTTTGAAATAGCAAAATTTTGGTGTTTAGTATCGGCTTGAAAGTTTCATTTCACTTATTAAACAGCATAAGGGTTAAGATTTACAAACTTCCTCATAAATTTACCTCACTTCCGACTAAAGCACAGATACTGGATCCCTATGCAGCAACAGTAATTAGTCGTAATGATTGTTAACCACACATGTGAAAATGCTTAGTCAATGCTTCTGCGGACAGTGTAGATCAAGATCAAATCAATGCACAAAACTTACATTGAATCTAATCTTGCACCGATATTTAGTCGATTTGTCAAGAAGCAGAACCTGGGCTCCATGTATTTTATCACAAGTCTTGTGTCGTCGGTTTGTACATGTACGTTCGAACCCATGTTACACTTTCAGTGTTACAAACTGTACAGAGATATGGTCGATCTTCTCCGAGGCATGGATCCATAAAGACCCGACCACGATCGAAGAGATGGATTACAACTCTTTCCTCGATGCAGTTAAACAGCCGGATATAGAAAAAGTGATTCCATTTTTTTCTCTCAAAAGTTTATCAAGCAAAGTACTTTTTATTTAGACATATCCTACGAAAAGGAAGCTTAATACATCTGCAAAAAGTATCGACCCAGGTCAGCCTGTGCAGTCCGCGCAGGCTGACCCGAGCCGAAACATTTTGCTATTGGTCCATTTCATGCATGTCAACGACAGGCTACCTCATGATTCTGTTGCTTATTAGACAAAATAGATTTTTTAATCCATAATTATGTGATGGTGTGCTTGGTACAATGCATCACGAAGACGCTTTAAGCCTCATTTTGCAAGAGTATGGCTCAAATGTAAAGAGACAAACATCTCGTCCTGCGAGCACAATGGGAGGTAAAATTTATAGATTCTCTCTAAACTCCGACACGGTGACCTCCCTTGTTATGTTACTGTAACCAATAAATGTATCGGCTGTATAGACTTGGCTAAACATCCTATTTCTCCGCAACAAGAAATAGACAAAGACGACCAAAGTGTATTTTCAGTCTAAATCTATTAGCATACTATGGTTTGTTGTTATTGTTTGATAAAACGAGTCCGGTAGCTCAGTTGATTACGTACTGGACTGGATACCCAGCCGTTGCTAGTTCAATTTCCTAGCTCAGCCTAATTCTTTCCGATTTTTTATGAAAGTCATTCCAATAGGAACCACTCCTCTCTCACCTATCAACATTGTTACGACGATATTAATTAGGAGAGCAATAAATGAGTTGGAAAGAATATACTATTAAGTACTGGTAGAAGAAACTCAGGGGAAAGCAAGAGTAGGTGCATTCAAAGATCGCCGTGATTTAACTGAAACAATGCTGAAATCGGCGTTAAACACCAAATTAATAGAAGGGAGAGATTATAGTGAAAACTGCCTTTAGTTTTACTTTTAAAGGCTCAACACATGCCAAAAGTAACAAAGGGGGTGGCAAAATGCACTTGAGTTTAATTCATACTATTTCAAAGTATGGAAATTATTGTGCAGATGACAATCTCTTACTGTACGATCCCTCCAAGTCTTAATGACCGGCAAGAAAATAAATTTTAAAACTACCTCATAAGTTGCCAGATCGTTCTATCGTTTGTTTACTTTTTACCAGGTTTTAACATTCATTTTCCTGCCAGTAACTAACACTTGGACCGATTGTCCAATAACAGATTGTCATCTTCACAATAATTTCCGTACCTTTTAGTGGTAGATTTAAATTTAGATGCATTTTAATATCATATTGTTTACTTTTGGCCGCTACTGGGACTTTAAAGTTCGAGATTTTCGTGTCATTGTTACGTGTTCTCTACCAGTATCAAGTTGTTTGCTACTTTGCAGTTATTTTGTTGCTCAATACGCAGTAAATATCACAATAAATTTGCCAGTCTGCAGATCTACTCCAGCATATATGAGCAAAGTTTTTTTCATATCCAACAATCATTCTGGAATAAACCATTAGGCTGCTAAGCGGGACTCAAAGACCTTTTTGCGAAAAAAAATGTAATAGTAACATTTGGGCTTTTACTATCGGCTTGGAAGTTTCTTCTAACTTATTTAGCAAGTTAAGGGTTAAGTTCCGAAATGGTTTAGCCTATATATATAAATGAAATAGATCTACTTGAGTAGGAAGGTTTCAGTTAATAGTGAGTCGGGTCTAATATTGTCGTCTATTTCAGAGTCTATAACCTATCCTTTTTCCAGATACTATTTTGGTCAGGAACCTTTGACATTGCTCATGAATACTCACGTCACGTGTCCTATTACGTCACACTTGAAGACAGTTTTCTCGGTTACCTTGTAAATGGTCTAACATGGTGTGGGATGGAATGTTCAAACTGTATCGGTATAAACTATGCTGCCTGTCCGGATGATCTTCTTAATAATGCGACACGAGTGTTTTGGGGTGGAGCCTCGAGGACTGTAAGTTTTGCTATGTCACACTTACGTTATAACGACCAATGGAATTGCTGCGATATTACCATTTTAGTACAAAATACCTGAATCTATACAGAGTCCCGAAAAAAGATTTTTGATAACAAGCCAATAGTATTGAATATTGATATTGCTATACACTGTCGCCTCGTCAAAAGTAAAGACTGGTTCTACAGTGTACTATGAGGTTACTTAAAATGTTTTGGTTCAGTTCTGAATAACATTGAATGGAAATACACTGCAGAACCAGACAATTTATATACTGGTCTGCAATGTATGAATCCAACTGATTTCAGAGTTGGACCCAAGCATGTTATGTAACATCTTTTTCCACATTAAGATATTGACTCAAAACAATAAGTTTGTGGGCTATTTCGTGTAAATTAACATTTGAAACAGAAAATAGGGCTTTAAGCCAAAAACTGTGGTTTATGACAATGGGTTAAGAAAACTACTCTTCTGTGCATACAAGTGTACCGATATTTGGGCTCTAGCCTCGTTCTGCAAAATCCGTATTTGTGACTCAAGCCTTGTTCTGAAAATCCTTACTCTAGATAGAATCTGATAGTTTTGAATCGATATCAGCGCTCGTAACAAGCAGTTGTGACATGAAATTTAGTATCGACTCAAGTACGTTAAATGACCTTATATCGTCGTGAAAGTTTTCGTTTTTGAACAGTATTTTGTTATTACTTTAAGATATTATCCCCTGCAGACGTTTTTGGAGGGGTGCAAAACATCCCAACTCAGATATACCACTTGGGAAATCGAAACTCAGGCGACTGATATAGGCGTACAGGTCTTACATCGCAAAATCAATACCTGGCCAAATAGTATTATTAAGGAAACATCTCAGTCAATTTGGCTTTCGTGCAACACTTAAAAGACACCTACAATAGGTGAACTTACATACATAATTATAGGCTACTATGACATAAGGGAAGAGGCAAGCGTAGGGTTACGTGTTTTTGTATCAGTCCAATTAAACAACGACCACAAGAGCAATGTAAGACCATAAGCGTCAAACAAAGCCGTGAAGCGATATGAGAAACCTTGTGCTAAATTCTTTAAATATTATTGGTTGTTTGTCCGAGTATTGCTCAGTCATACTATTGCATACCCCCAAAAAAGACTGCTTTGCACAGCAGACAAACTAGCACCGAAACAAGCAAAGTTACACAGGAAGCCGTCAAGAGGTCTGTAAGAGGGACAATTTTTAGGCTTTACAAGTACTACTCAATTTGGACCGTTCATGTTGGAAAGTCACAAGAAAATTGAAAAGTCGCTCGGGAAGAAAATCATAGGCAATGAAAAAAGAAACAACTTTTCTCCCTAGGCCCCCAGTGTTTGTGCCAAAATATTTGGAGCGGCCTTTTTCTAATTATTTTGCTTTGCCCCAAAGTTTTTTTTTTTTCTTCCAAAAAAAACTTAAGCATTAATGTCATACAAATTAAAATATTCTTATGCTGAAAAATTGGTAATAGTGGCAGAAATAATTCTCGAACATGTGCAAATTATATCGCTAAAATCATAATTCGGAGATTTTAGACCGATATCGGGCTTATTTCGATCTACACTGACGACAAAGCACATTCATAGTCACATGATTATGGTACAGCATGGGAATACGGTAATCATGAAGCAGAAGAAATTGGAACGTGATTCAAAATCTTATAAATATTTATCACAAATAATTTACCTGCGTAAAAATGTTTTTGTTTTTCTCTATATATGTATATCTATATCAGTGAATAGAAGTGTAACTCTATGCTCGGAACGACAAGAGAATGCTGAAATCTTGGACCCGTAGCCTTCTCTATCGATCCTAACTGGAGGCGCTGGGTTTATCATGGGAGTGTCCTGGGATGAGACAATTCAGAAACCTAGCCTAGTACTTGTCGACGCAAGGACAGATATGAGTTAGTGTGCTGTTGCCGAGATAGAACAGATAAAATGTTGGAAGCGGCGTAAAACGCAGTGCATTTTATCACCATACATTGACTGACATTCACTCTTTCATGGTATCTTGTTTAGTTCATTACCATGATTGTTTCTTCCTCTATGCATACTACCGTCACTTGTACATGTTACCTATACATGGAGGTTGATATATCTTTCCTTGTAGAAAGATGTAAAAACCACCGTAGGAAAATAAGCAATTGCTTAAAAGAAGCAATGACTCTTTTTCCGACGCTGACATTATATAGCTGTCTACTGCAGAGCAAGGATGTCGCATATAAAATTTACGTATGGTACGAGTGTACCTCAACAAAGATAGCATATTTAGTGCCATCCGTAAACAGTTTCAATATATCAACTCTGGATCATAGTTATACTCCAACTTCGATAAAGTGTCGCTTGTATACATACCCCCCCCCCCTTCCACACACACCCACACACACACCCACACACACACACACACACACACACACACACACACACACCCACACACACAGAGAGAACGGTATTATGAAGTTCAGAATTACTTTTCATTTCTGATTGGGAATGCAGTTTATCGGTTATAAGATTTATTAAGTTTTGTTTGGTATATTGTTACCTATAAAACATTTGGTTTAACGCTTACCATGTGATACACTATTCCTGTTATACTATACGTGCATCATAATTCGGAATGTTTGAATATATGTCATGCTCTGTGAAGAGGAAACTTAATGCATCTGCAAAAAAGTGTCAAGCAAGGTCAGCCTGCTCAATCCGCCAAGGTTGACCTGGGTCGAAACTTTGTACTTTTTGTCAATGTTCTGTATGTCAAAGTACCAGTGTACCTCATAATTCATTCGGTTGTTATACAAAATGGATTTCATGACTCCATAGTAAAGTTATTATTGGTATCATGCATCACCGAGATGCATTAAGTCTCCTTTTTTAACAGAGCATGGCTCATATATTTTGGAACGTAATGTACTGTTTAGAATATATATTCCAGTTTTGTTTAAGTTGTTTTTCACTTGCTCTACTGAAAGTCCAAAAGATGTAATCCTGACCAGGTGACGCGCTATCGTCGTTAAACTATATAACCATAGACTCGGTGGTCA
Organism: Hippopus hippopus; assembly: GCA_946811185.2. Taxonomy (NCBI): domain Eukaryota; kingdom Metazoa; phylum Mollusca; class Bivalvia; order Cardiida; family Cardiidae; genus Hippopus; species Hippopus hippopus. The sequence continues at coordinate 25,213,804 of OX328110.1, read as the reverse complement.
TAAATTTACTTTCGCATGATTGCTTTGCAGTTTGCTAGCTCGCTGAAGGAAACTGGATTCGTACAGCTTATGTTAAATGGAAGTAACCCACTCAAACCAGCTTTTAACCCTGACAGGTAACTTCAAATCTGTGTTTAGTTTTCCTTTTCTTAATTCTTGGCTTTCCAAAAATTAAAAGGCTAAAAGGCGCTTTGATATATTTGACATCTTGCAGATTTTATTCATTGCTCTGGTTAAATGTTTTAACTGCTGTATCTATTTTCTTCAAAAAGAATACCAGCTAGATATCAAAAAAAATCTTGCCAGTTTTGAAATATTTTGGAGCGCCTTGTTGTCAAAGGTAGAATGAAATTTAGATAAAGCTTAACTTTACTTATTTAAAATCAGTCAATAGCTCAGGAGCAAGAGCTGATGTATATGTTACAGTAAATCTGTGAAACTAGGAATTTCATGAAATTCCTGAAAAAAATCAGGAAATTCGTGAACTGACTGGTTCACTTAGGGATTTCACGAAATGCCTTATTTTTCTAGAAATTTCGTGAAATGACTAGAAAATATCTTCAGTCATTTCATAAAATTCCTGAAATGACTTCATCTTCATTATTTTCTTGATTGGCAGTATGATATTGATGAATTCCAATTCAGATAATTTTGCTTGACTGAAATATTTTTAACTCTGTACCAGACAACAAATTTTTAGGTTCAAACGATATTTATATAACATATATGACTATAAACTTTGTAAATTTTTTGTCAAATAAACGATGTTCTTTTCTGTTCTGATCTGCTAAAGTTTATCAAAGAAAGGATAAAACACATTGCAGGAAAAGGAAAAAATACTGGATACAAACATTGTTTTCCTTTCCCACATCTTTTTCAACAGTTTCTTTCTAAAATGTGACTTGTTCATTCTTATGTTTATTCATGAAATTTTACCTATTTGACAGACTAAACGAAAAATGAACTTGACAAGATATTTCATAAACTGGAGGCCCTTGAGGGTCTGAATATCTCTACTGACAGAAAAATCTCTTTATTTTCTGGCATGAATCATTCATTCATTATGCAAAGAAGGAAAAGACAAACACACCAAAAAGGGGGAGGGGTTATTGCAACTAAGCTTTAACCTACTAAAATAGCATAGTAAATAGGCATGGTGAGCCTCACAAATACTGAAGTAATTGAAATAAAGTTTGTCAAAACTAATACTTTGGAATCCAGCAAAATTTGATAGGGTTGAAGAACTCCTGTATAGAACAATCCCTGCAAGTTTCAAAGAAATGTGACCAATAATATGGATTATGTTGAGTAAACAAGACATAGTCATCAAATGGCTGCTTTTCCTAAAGTGACTGATGGGTTTTCTTCATTTTTAACAGGGTTCAAATCCTTGATGATTCACATGATCAGTGCAAGTTTCAAAAGAACTTAATCAAAAAGGCCGACTAGCATGTAATCGCGTTAAAAAGAAATGTATATCTTCAACTTTAAATGGCTACTTTTCGCTTACTAATTGTTACATTTTTTTTTAAATCAATAGGCTTCAAGCTTTTAATAATATAAACAAACTGTGCAAGTTTCACGAAAATTCAACGACAAATGCAGACTTTAAGACGTAAACAAGACAAAGACTAACAAACGGACGGACAGACAGACGAACGACGGAAACCATGCGGTGACAAAAGCTCTGCTGGCTTTCAGCCGGTAGAGCTAAGAACGAATATTGAGAAAATTAGTGCACGTCAGATTTTTTGCTACAATAAAATGCAATATGAGTTCAATTTTTTTTAAGCAAGTCAATAAGTATGTGTTTAATTAATGAAATAAAAGCAAGTTATAAAGAGTTAGATATTCAGTATCACACAACTGTTTAAAGGACACATCTTTTCACACATTTCCTGAATCAATAAAATGCAGTATGAACTCAGATTTTTTTAAGCAAGTCAATAAGCATGTGATTAATTAATGAAATTAAAAAAAAAAAATAGCAAGTTATAAAGAGCTAGTCATTAAATAGCATACGAGCTTTTTAAAAGACACACCATTTCATACATTTCCTGAATCATGAAAAGGCCTGTGGTAAGTCTGTGTAAAATGTCTCACGATTTTCAGTCATTTCACGAAATTCCTGAAAAAATCAGACATTTTTGCGAAATCCCTAAGTGAAACAGTCATTTCACGGATTTCCTAATTTTTTTAAGGAATTTCATGACATTCCTAGTTTCACAGATTTACTGTAACATATATACTCATGAAAGAACTAAAAATGGAATGAAAACTTCATTCACTCACTCACTCGCCCGCCCAACCACTTACTCTTTCACTCACACTTTCTATCACTCACTCACTCACTCACTCACTCACTCACTCACTCTTTTATGGAACAATGAAAGCACACATACGAAAGTATGTTAAAAAATTACCCCTAAACGTCTGTTAAGTAAGTTTGTGTAAATACTAGATTTATATTACCATAAAACTGTTGCCACCACAGCAACGTCACGTAGGGTTGAGCGGCGCAGTCAGACTCATGAAAACGCCAGGGTCTTTGGAGAACTTTTAAAAAATATTAACCATTTTTTTTTTCGAAATATTTCCTTTTTCTCTATAAACACATCTCCCAAATACAAAGTTTTTTCCAAAGCGTTATGTGGAATTATTCTGTCGGATTTTGCGGATAATTTGCCTAAAACAGTAAGCAAGTCATCAACGTCACTAAATATCCTTCCGTGTAGCCAGAGCTTCTATGTCGAAAAGATCGAGTGATGGAACGGCTTTATAAACTCTCTGTGAAATTTGCAGGATGCTTCAGTTTCTTTTCCTTACTCCGTAAGTGTTTTCTTTTTAATGACAGCAGAAAAACGATTTTATGGTCTCAAAGGACTTTACCAATGAGGTAATTTCCTTTATTTTTGATAGTACTTGTTTAAGATAATTCATGATGACTTAAAGTCGTTATACAGGTACCTTAAAGACGAGGTTAGAATTCTTCCTCAACTGGTGTGACCGTGTGTGTGTGTGATATACGTACAGCATAAAGAAGCAGGCTTTCGTAAAATGTCACTGAGGACGTAGGTGTTTGAAAACATTGTTGAAAAATGAGGAAATGCTTCTTTTCCAACAGTTTTCTAACCTATCAAAGATAAATTTCACCATTTGAGCCACAATTGTAGTTTGTAGATGTCTTGAATTTAGACGGGTCCAAAATTTTGTCCTTTTGTAAAAGATTTAACTGCCACTTTGAAGACAGCACATAATACTTCTATGAGTAGGTTTGCCCCACTTTGCCTTACCCGACGTTTCTCTAGTGACTTGAAAAATTTGCATCGATGTACTTAGACTAGGTGTGTCTATTGTATCATATAAAAAACATATCTAAGTATCTTTGATCCACATCTTACCGGAAAATTTGTACTATTAAAAAGTTATGAAAGTTTTGCGGATACTTGTTGAACACCCCTCGTATGCATGTATGCATTTTTTTTTGCAAGTGGAAATGAATGATTTATTTCGCTCATAATTTATATTTGTTTTCTTTTTTTCTGATTTAGTTTCTTCAGCAAATTTGAACTACCAAATCTACCTAAATCTGCTAGTATACTTGTAATTCTTGTCCACGACATCGATAAACCGGTCATGTGAGTAGAGATTCTAGACGTTGAATTTTCTCGTATTTAGGGGCCATATTCACCTGCAATTCTATTTAAATGCGTTCTTAGTCTGATTCTAGATGTTGAAGGTAAGACAATTTCTGATTGGCTAAACCAACTGCTTTAGCCAATCAGAAATGGCGTTCCTTTTTAAGTTTTGAGTGATTCGTGTAAGTTAGAATAAAGATTGTGGTTACAGCTTGTGGAGGAGTACAAGTCCAGGGCACATCCTTATCTTACAAAATAAAGTGTCTTCCAACATTAGATAAAGCAACAGAGTTACTCAACTTTTTACCAGACGAATGACGATACTTTTTATAGTTCAATATGGAGAGAAATAATGAAAAGTGACCTCGCCAAAAGTTGCTGCTTTTCCCTTATTACTTTGCATATAGTTGAGATGTGAAATTTTATTTAGATATATTTTTCAAGATTACATGTTAAACTAAATCATTGTTGCAAAAAGGAACAGTTGCTACTAAAACTTATATGTCTAAAAATACGCGCATGTCTACAGACAATAACGTATAATATAGGGTAACGCCTAAAAAAAATATTAGCTGTAGGAACTCTTATATATTTTTTGTAATAAATTTGTCTTCCTCCAGGAGTCTGCAGAATAAACGTGATCAGTTTTTTTTACCATTGGCAAACTACTATTTATTCATTCCAGTATATCAATGTGAAGAAGTAGGGCAAAAGCCAGCGTAGATAACTACACCGAAATATGTTTTATCACTGAATTCATTGTGGCACTAACTTGCAAACCATCAATATATGAGACAGAAAAGAGTTGGGGGAAATATAGTAAATCCTAAAAGAATTTGCGATTTTTTAGGTATTGCTAGATTTGGCGCCAGAAGCTTGCAAATGGCTTGGAATGTCACATGATCAGTGGCAGGCGTCCATTTTGTCGGATCGTGTGTAATTAAATTCCATGAGGCCACATTTGATTTCCTTAAATTGGGCGTCAACATTATCGAAACGCCTAAAGTGCACCTTATTACTGAATATAATCGTTCAGTGCTTTGACGCTTGCAAACAAAAAGGTTTGTTCGTATTAATTTCTTTTGTCTGGCAGACAATAGACCCTTTTACAGTTCGTAGCGATGCATTCTCGTTTTGACGCGATGTTTTTAGTCGTGTACATGTACTGAACATTGAATCAATTTGGTGATCCACATTTATAAGTATGTGCTACAAATTTGTTGGGGGTGGGGGTAAATAGTTTTGCTGCTTATGACTGGTCTCTCTTAAGGAATGAATTAATTCTGTGATTGTTTCTTCATTGTATAATATTTCACAGAGAGAGATGTAACAACGGTTCACTCCTTGAGTTGAAGAACAGACTTGGGACTTTTGGCTTCCAGTTTGACTGCAAGGAAAATCCTGCGTAAATATCATGTTTATAGATCTACGTGCTTTTACTTAATATGAGATTATTTAACATGCTTGAGTACAATACAGCATTTTATCAATTAACTAAAGCATTTGGCATTATGCTGCAATGTAAATAAAGCCTGTAACAAAATTGCGATAACAGTGTTTCATCCGAACAGGGCTCATGTGACAAAATCAGAGCCAAAACCTCAAACCTGATCGAGAACATTATACGTATACCATTGTATAATATTGTATACATTTGGGTTAGTGCGCAGCTCTGCAAAGCTTGTCCATATTTAGACGAGGCGACAGTTTTGTACCCAAGCATGCTACATCACACTCAAGCATTGACTTAAAACAACAAATATGTAAGATATTTCATTTGAATGAAAATTTAAAGACAAAGCAAGGGCCTTACCCAACGTTTACACAATGTTCCCGGCAGCTACGGCAGCCCCGTTTGTCCGAAACGTGGTGTGCCGTGAGGTTTTGTTCGTTTTATCTCCATTTACCAAGTTTAGTTAGGTCTCTTTACGGTACCTCACGGTATCCGTGACAAGCCGTGGAGGGGACCCTACGTTTACACCATGTTCCCGGTAGCCACGTTTCTGACAACTTTGGACGAAACAGGATTGACGTAATACAACGCAGAGGAACGGGATAAGCAAACCTGTCAGACAGTGATCGCCGGGGTTGCCGTGCCAGACTTTTTGACTGTCAAAAAATTTGCCAAGGCAGTCCCGTGGCTGATGAGAAACCTAACAGACCGTAGCGGGACGGGTTGATCGTTGCGTTCTACTACGGCCTGATCGATACCGGTGAAATAAGGGCTTCCACGTCCAAACACAGATCGTGTCTGAGTCTTGTTACGGCTTGTTACGTGCTGGTAAGTTCTGATGCGATCAAGTTTACTTATCCCATTCCTCTGCGTTGTATTACGTCAATCCCGTTTTGTCCACGGTTGTCAGAAACGAGACTGCCGTGGCTGCCGGGAACATGGTGTAAACGTAGGGTTAAACAAATTTTATAGTGGTGGTTCATGACAATTGATTATATTTTACAGTGCAGAAACTAATGTTCGGGACTCTAGCGTCGTTCTGAAAAATTCCATATTCGGAGCTGTACGGAGTCCAATATGGAATAATGATATTCTGCACTCACGTGGTTTTATCAAAGCGGTTTCATTGGTCCCTATAATGTAGGTTTGGAATAAACCTATTACTCTTAAACCGTATGTGAAACAAAAATTCTTATGACTTATAAAAAATCACTCTCGACAGATACTTCCTTGAAAAACTAACTTGCATCGTGACATGGACAGTTCCAAAGTTTGACCCCGTTCATCATGATATTCGAACCTGCAGCCTGTGAAAGTAGAGGCCGACGTTCTATCTTTACACCTCCGTCTCCCACAAGGAGTTTTTGTTGACAGTGAAGATCAATATAAGACTGCACTTGGTCCGTTTTCATCAACCATTCTTTGTTTCATTCAAAGTCTAATTCAAGATTTAGAAAGTAATACAACTTCTGATTGGCTAAACCATCTGGTATAGCAAATCAGAAGTTGTGTTACTTTCAAACATAGAAACTCCTTGAGAATTAGACTAAGAATGTTACAATGAATGGTTGTTGAATACGGACCCTGGTCGATATTTTGAGGGATGGTCTAGAGCCAGTATTTACCAACCACTCTGATTGATGTTCCTCGTCTTATTCTCAAGAATTTTCCAATTATGAAAGTAATGTGATTTCTGATTGGCTAGACCAAATAGTTAAGCCAATCAGAAATCGCTTTACTTTTAAACAGGAAGAATTAGACTAAAAATACAATGTGGAATTGTTGGTAAAGACAGCTTCTGTATTGAAAAGCTTTTGAATTTCTTATATCACGTGACATAGAAAATGTGCATCATATATTTAACCCATGGACTGGTTAGCGCAACTCAGGTACTTTTGCGTGCAGTGTAGATTCAGATTAGACTGCATATTCTGTTTAGTCTGATCTTGTTCTAGAGAGGTGAGATTTTTCACGAGAAAAGAGCTTTGAAATCGCGATATTTTCGTGTTTCACCATTTGCTTGAACATTTTATCTAATTCAATAATGAATGTAAAAGCTAAGCGATATACATGTGCCTTGAGAATAAACAAGCATTCTGATAGTATTGCATAGCAATACCCAGTCCCCTACCGGCCATATATATATCGCTGGCACATATAGTTTGTAAATTTCTGTAGAAGAAAAAGAACATATTTGACCCAGTTTCAGAATCATAAGCATTGTGTCTATCTTTGTATGCAATGCTTTAATGAAAGCCAGATAATATAAACATTTTTCCTTGTTAATGTAAGTTCATTGAAAAAGCTTTTTCAGTGAAATTTTCTAAGTCTAAGGCCAGTAATTTCGTCAAAAATCGGTGGACCTGAACGAAACTCAAACTTGATCTGTAACTGATGGTGGTTGACTTACACACCGAAAATCAGCTCAATATCTGCCAGCGTTTAGAAAAAAAGTCCGGGAAAACTGTTTTTCTGGTGAAAATTTCTAAGTCCAAGGCCCGTAATTTCGTCAAAAATCGGTGGACCGGAACGAAACTCTAACTTGATCTGTAACTGATGGTGGTTGACTTGCACACCAAAAATCAGCTCAATATCTGCCAGCGTTTAGAAAAAAAGTCCGGAAAACTGTTTTTTCAGTGAAAATTTCTATGTCCAAGGCCCGTAATTTCGTCAAAAACAGGTGGACCGGAACGAAACTCAAATTTGATCTGTAACTCATAGTGGTTGACTTACACACCTAAAATTAGCTCAATGTATGCCAGCGTTTAGAAAAAAAGTCCGGAAAACGTTTTTTTTCAGTGAAAATTTCTAAGTCCAAGGCCCGTAATTTCGTCAAAAATAAGTGGACTGGAACAAAACTCAAACTTGATCTGTAACTCATGGTGGTTGACTTGCACACCAAACATCAGCTCAATATCTGCCAGCGTTTAGAAAAAAAGTGCGGAAAACCGGCGGACTGACGGACAGACGGACGGACGGACGGACGGACGGAGTGCAAACCTAAAGTCCCCTTTGGCTTCGCCGGTAGGGGACTAATAAGCGACCTCTTGTTTTTAAAGTATGCTGATAATGTGGTAGACAAAGTCCCTTATGTCGTCTTGGTTTAGACATTTCTGCTTATTCGTTTTAGAGCCTAGCTTTTAAGCTGAGCTCGTAAGCATTGTCCCTTGATATCACGACTACAGACACCTCTTTGCCCTGTGCAAAGCCTAGCTTTAAAGCTTAGCTCCAAAGCATTGTTCTTGTATATCACGTCTATTGACACCCATTTGCCCTGTGTTTGTCATGTGAAAGCCTGCACTTTAAAGCTTAGTTCCAAAGAGTTGTCTAAGAAGTTATGACTATAGACAACTCTTTGCCTAATGTTTGTCGTGTTAAACTATAGCTGTAAAGCTTAGTTCGAAAGCATTGTCCTTGAATATCTCAGCTATAGACACCTCTTAGCCCTGTATTAGTCGTGTGAAAGCCTATCTTTAAAGCTTAGCTCCAAAGCAATGTCCTTGAATGTCTCAACTATAGACACCTCTTTGCCCTGTGTTTCTCGTATAAAAATACTGCTTTAAATCTTAGTCCCAATGCATTGTCCCTGAATGTTACGACTATAGACACCTCTTAGCCACGTGTTTGTCGCGTGAAAGCCTGCCTTTAAAGCTTAGTTTCAAAGCATTGTCCCTGAATGTCCGGATCTAGGCACACTCATTTCCTTAACCTTTATAAAGCGTTGCAGTGCTATAAATGCTTTTTCAACCAGTGTATAATCAGTCGGGATCTGACTGCTCAAAACGTGCATTTTCATCTTTGATCTATACTCTCCGCAATACGACACCATTCTGCCCCAAAGCAATCTTGAAATAGTAGTTACTTCTAAAGTTCTTTTTTTTTCATGGCTGTATTAATTTTTCATTTTGTTTAATTTATGCTCTTGATTATTGATTTTGTGTTTTAAATTGTCGGAAATATTGCAAGAAAAGGAGAAAATGCTAGACACAAGCATTTCTCCTTTTCTCACATTGTTTTCAGAAATAAGACACTCCCTTGATCTTAAGATCACAGGACCTTTTGGTGGAAGTAATTTTGATCATTCCGACATTTTTTTTCTCGACAGGGCTGTGGTCCATTTGCTGTGTGCTGACATACCACGGAATAAAGAGTGTTCTCTGTATTTCATCAACGTGGCCACAACTCCAGCATCATCGCTTGTCAGGTCGTTTTCTCTCTGTATTGTTTTATTCATATACATTGTTGGTCGTTAAAAATGAATACGCTTCTTTTCTATGTGAGGACGATATTTGAGTACAACAAGTGGTTGAAAGGTCTCAACTTACTACTATTCAATGAGCCATGCTCTAGCAAATGGGGGTTTAATGCATCTACGTGATGTGTTGTACCAAGCAAACCATCACATAATTATGGATCTATAAAATCCAATTTGTCTAACAACCGGCTGATTCATGAGGCCAGACCGGTCCTTTTTTGTGCAGAATAACGTAAAAATTCGACCCAGACTGCGCAGGCTGACATAGGTCGATACTTTTTTTTTTTAAATGCATTAAATCCCCGTTTCTGAGAGGATAGCTTATGTATTTTTAAATCCCGGTATAATTTGAGCATATATCTATTAATTTAGTAAACCTTTTCCAAACAATCTTATAATGCTGTTGTAGAAGAAAGCTTTCAGAAACATCGTGCCCCGCCCGGGTGGCTCAGTGGTGAGCGTGTCGGACTCATGACCTGGTGGTTGTGAGTTCGATACCCGGTTGAGGCGAACTTTCTTTCCGGCGTATTTTCGCCTCTCACCTCTGCCGAAGCATGTGAGAAAAGCAGTCGGTGGCTTTGGAAAGAAAGTTGTGTTAGTACTGGTGAGAAAGCCAGGAAACACATGTGCGTCACCGACCGCCATGATATGAAAACTAAAGTGGCGTTAAACCCCAATACAACCAACAACCAATCAGAAACATCGTAAGAGAAGGAAAAAAAAATTCCGGTGACCAGCATTTCCTCATTTTCCTAAAGAGTTTCTAAGTCTAGCGGACAGATCCCGTTGTAATTTGTCGGCCGCAAATGCACACAACTCTAACTAGTGCATAAACACTGCAATGATTTGATTTCAAAATCTCGCAACCTCTCACGATTAGCGATGTCTTATCAAGTCTCGCATAGAGCAGGGTTCGTATTTATCAACCATTCTTAAGAATATTCTTTGTCTAATTCTCCAAGATTTTAAAAAATTTGAAAGTAACAGAACCTCTGAATGGCTAAACCATTTGGTTTAGCCAATCAAAAGTTGTGTTACTTTCAAATTTAGAAAATTCTCGAGAATAAGACTGAGAACGTTCTTAAGAATGGTTGGTGAATGCGGACCTTGGATTCTGACCGGCAGATTTTGGTTGAACATTACTTGCTGTTCATACGAAGATCTGTATCAGGCCGTCAATTTGAGACACTAGTCGGTGCTCAGTCTTAAATGATAGACTGTGTGATTCAAATGAGTTGGTGAGTTCACACTCTGATCTTCCCATTCGTATCGCCAGACCTCTCTCTGAGTCTGTTTGTCTGTCTCCATTGATTATTTCAACATATCTAAAATGACAATTTCCACGTCCATTATTTCCTGAGACTAACTTTCCCTATCTATGTGTTGAAGGCTATATGCCTAGCCCTTTGGGCCAGTTGCTTATCCAAGGGTCGTAATTTTATAGCACCAGAACCAGCTCTTTTCCTGGAATTGGTGATAGTCACTGCTACAAGAGACAATAATCTCACACCGCTTGAGACTTTTTCGCTAACTTCCGTACTAAAACTTCAAGTTGTCCGGAGAAAGAGTGATTTGCGAAGTTTTGCAAAAGGACTTCAGGCATGCATGGATGGGCCAGACTGGCCGCAGTGATGAGAGTAAAATGATACTGAAAGTGTCCTTGAACATCCCAAAACTGAGTGTAAAACGTGCAGTAGAATCGGCAAAATTCGTCAATCTTCGTGAAGTACATGTATTCTCGTTTTGAAGATAGCGTTGTCTGCGCATGTCATATTCTTCGAAGATTCGACCTGTCTGCTATGACGCATCACCCATCCCCGGATACGTGGGAAAAGTAGGGCTTATACCGAAGCTATACCCAAGCCTGTAGGGACTGTTTTAATAAACGGCCGGTGCATAGGTTACCTGCTAGCTGATCATAACTTAATGAATCGCACCAGGTAGCGCTTTATTGAGTAAACGTTTATTTCATTTTGAAATTCAAAATAACGGTTGTCGTTTTTGAAAAGTAGTCCGGTTCTGTACCCAGAATGCCCAAATTAGATAGATGTGTATTTGTAGAATGCCATCTAGCGGGAGATAATGCTCGTTCTAGTTTATACAAGTCCGTCCTAGCCGACGCCTCTCTGTTTAATTCAGTATATTCGGGATCCGTATTCACCAACCATTCTTGAGAATATTCTAAGTCTTATTCTCTAACATTTTCTAAATTTGAAAGTAACAAAACTTCTGATTGGCTAAACCATTCGGTTTAGGCAATCAGAAGTTGTGTTACTTTCAAAGACAGAAAGGAGGGGTGTCCATAAGGCTGTTTTCATGGCTAATAGAATAAGTTTCTCTGCATTAAATAACTTTATTTTCATGGTAGTCAACTGAGAAATGAAAACCTTAACAATTTGTAAAAAGAAATAACAAAATTCAAGGGTAGATAAGTCAAAAACTGTTAGCTGTAGGAAATTTTCGTCATAATTTTACACTAACCATTTAATATTACTTACAATTTAACAGCAAACTATTATTGGAATCCCTTTATATATAAAACGATGTTGTGGTTTTTCGTAAATGTGGAGAATTAAAAACAGCTAAAATTTAGGCATGTCATACAATTGTGTAAAAACACATTTTGTATAAGAATTTAACAAAAGTTTTAGCATAAGCTGTTATATCTGGTATTGCTTAAGAAAGCATGAAATTGTTAACTTTCAGCTCTGAGTAACAATGAAAATATCACCAATTTCCTAACAGAACCCTCTTCGGGTCAGAATTACCCCACCCACTTTGAACAAGCACAAACCCTACAAACCTTTACCAATTGATTCAATATTGCATATTATTACAGCCAACATGTATAGGTTTCAGTGTACAAAGTTTAAAGAAAATCGGTAGTGGCCATGAAAACAGCCTTATGGACACCCCTCCATTCTGGAGAATAAGACTAAAAACGTTTTTAAGAATGGTTGGTAAATAAGGACCAGAAAGTTATTTTGTCTCAGTGTAGACCTACTTTTTAGCCCAACATAGCCTATTTCCCCATTGTAGATATCATCAAAACAAAGATTCTGACCACCTTTCATGAGTATTTTACAGAAAATGTGGCCTCTAGAGTGTGCACAAGGGTTTTCCAAGATTTCCTAGTTTTAAACGCAATGCGATCTTTTTTCAATCTCATCTTATAGATCATCAAGAAAACCATTTTGACTAATTTTCATAACTATTGGACAGAAAATGTTGCCTCTAGAGCGTACGCAAGCTACTTTAAAGATTTGACCTGGTGACCTAGTTATTAACCTGACGTGACCCAATTTCATATGAGATATCATCAAGAAAAACATTTGACCAACTTCACGAGTATTGGACTGAAAATGGGGTCTCTAGAGTGTACAAAACGTTTTTCTAATATTTAACCTAGTGACCTAGTTTTTAAATCCGACATAAACCATTTTCGAACTTGTCCGGGATATCACCAAGACAAACATTGTGATCAAGTGTCAAGAGTATAGGACTGAAAATGCAGCCTCTAGATTCAGACCAGACTTCAAAGAACTTGCAGTCAGATCTTAGATCTGTCATGCCAGTTTTCTCAGATATTCTAGTCAAAACAGCAATGGCCCTGCAATATTTAGGCTGATCTTTCCAAGCTTAACATATCCATTCCATTAATTCAGCGCTTTAAGAGTAAAACTCTCAGCAACATGTTTGTCTCATCAGCTACTCCATATTGATTGATTCTAATCCTTTCTACATTTCAGTTACAGAGCTCAAGGTTTACTGAAGTTATGCTCTTGTTTATTTGAATGACTCAAGTAAAATGACTTGCGTTGGCCTAGGACAAGTAAAGTCGTTTTTGTAGACAATAAAAGCTCAAAATCAGACCGTCCTTTGAACGCAATGCAGATCAATATCATAGTTGTACGTATTTTAGATCTTAATTGTCTATTTGTATAGCAAATCCACTTACTATGATCGTTTTGACCGGAACCAAATACATCATGCGTAACGACGCATGCGCGCTCACTTTCAGTTTTGCATGACTGATGTATGGGCCGAACAACACAGATCTACAAATGATATTCAGCTGTGACTCTGAACAAATCATACAAATTAGGTATGATTTCTTTACCGAAATTTCATTAAAACGAAAATTTGTCAGTTTAAAATACTATGGATACTTAAACAAAGTTTGTTCTTAATTTTCTTTTTAGAATATTGCCATATGCGTATGAACATTGTTTACACACACTGCCCCGTTTTCATTCAAGAAATATTCATGCACAACCTGTGTCGTCCACTGTCAAAATAAACAAGGAGATTAAGCAATAATTTTTTGAAATTACATTTTCAACTATGTATTATATCAAATTTCTTTTACTGTTCAAACAGCTAGCTAGAATTTAACAGTAAATAATTTAAAACTATTTCGATAACCCATAAAGTCGATTCGTCACCTTGTTACCGCCCTTCGTATATCGATGAATTTCTGAATTATTTGAAACATTTCTGTGAAACGTTTAAAGAAATGGAGATCATGTGGTCTATTAAAATAAATTTATTTGACGTTTGATTTATGCAAGATTGTATTGGAAAAGCTTCCAAGATTTCTCTCCATTTATAGAAGGAACATGAAGAAATCCTTTGTTTACAAACGGCCCCGATCAAGTACGAACCCGTGACATGAATTTATACTGAGGATTTTTTTTAATGGGAAATCGTGTCCTTCTCAGTGAACTAGACATCCACTAACCTTACCAAACTTCCTGGACTTTAAGCCTCAGAGACTCAAAAAAACCTACGATTGTCTCAATGTGTAAAAGTCTTCTAATACACTTGAATTTTTGCACATGTCCCTGCAATGGCTCAATGGCTCAATTATGTAGTACATGTATGACTGTCAAAGTCACATGGCTCAAAACTTCAAAAAGGAATCTAGATCTATACATGTATGTAAATGAATAAAACATACATTATCAGATAAAATTTCAAAATCCCATCATACCTTAACTGTATCTTTCAATATATATAAGAGTTAAGTCCACTTTTTACATTGTGCTTATTCACACCTGCATTTTTTTGACTGAATTAGAAATAGACCCAAGATTGTGAACTCTGAGTTTACATATTACATGTAGGTCTCTTATGTTTTATGTGATACCCATAAAATGAACTTAAACTTACTAAGTATTAGTCCATTTTTATAGTTAAGTGAAACTGTTTATTATAATCTAACTTCAGACTGAGAGAATATGAGGTCTGAGCTTGAATCTACACAGTCTATGGTTTTTTTCTTCTTTTTTTTTTTATATTTGCACCGAAATAGCAGTGAAATTACATAATCTCGTTCATTTATTTAGTGAGGTACTGTGAGACTGGCTGACTGGTGAAGGTGAAGGATGGATTATTACGGGTTTTATCCTCACCTTCGGTGCCAGGATTTTGTAGGAGTGCCTATAGACAAGACACTGCAGAGAACCAGTCTAGACCTAGTAAAACCCAAGTAAAACCCAAGAGGTATACAAATAAATGAGTTGTTGTCACTGTAATACTGAAACAGTGTTGAAACTAATGTAACCACCAGCGATCAGTATCAAATTATCTTCAAGGTAGTTACAATCCATTGTGGCACTGCATGAGTTGACCTTACTTTTCTTTTGTGAAATCAGTATTTTCTTGACTTGTGTCTTTATGATGATACAAGGTAAATTTTCATTAATGTAACAGAAGGAAGGTGCATTCAATATTCATGAATTACACATGGCCTAAATCTTAGAAATACTGAACACACCATTTAGCTTTCACCTTTCAGACTATTACATAGCATTTTTGAGTTCAGGAATAAAACCAAGAACATTCTTCTCAAAGGAAAGAAGAAATCATTGTATCTGAACAGTCAAATATTGTTTCTAGTTTGAATTTGTATTTCATTTTGAAATTAATAGTTTCAAGTTGTGTAGTTATTAGGAGGAACCCTTGAAGGAATTCTCGGGTGTTAGATTCATGGAAAGGACAATGTACTTTCAGTAAGAAATTGCATACAAAATGCCACTGTTTCTATTTTTTACAGAGGACTCCTTTTTTGTTTTTTTTAACTAACCCATACTAGTTTCAAAACAATACATGCTTTATACCTCAGAATGAGGACGGTTTGCTTATTATGTAGCAAGAGTAGATTAAGATCAGACAGCCTAGCATAGTAAAATTCCATTTCTATAGGCACACTATTTTAGATTTGAACTGGTTGCAGTCTATATGATTATATCCACTATATAAAAGTTTAGAAAGTGTTCTGTTTATAGTCTGACTAGATTTGTAAAATGCTGTTTTAAAAATCAAAACCTTGATGTCTAACTACAGAAGTTTCAATATTTCAAAAGAGACTTGCATACTGATGAATAATGATGATTTTTAGAAATGCTCTAAATGCTATGGAAAAGAAAAATATACTCAGCTCCACGTTTAGAGGGGAGTTAATTTTAGTAAGATTGTTCAGATTTGTCTATGTCCTCAATCTGTGCATAAGTTACTTTTTGCTTTTAAATCAAAAATGGTAATGAAGTGGATGCCATTTATTTCATTATTCATTTCTTCCCCATATGACAAGTTTTAGGCACTTTAAATGCATCTGCAGACAACAATTTGGAAACCGATACAAAATGAGCTGAAGTTTACTCATATGATTGATAAGACTATTGGAACAGAAGAAAATACTGCTCACCAGAATTTTATCCTTTTCCCGTAATGCTTTCAATTGCCTATTTCCTTCAGGGTTATTAACACAGAGTGTTCGGTAAAGTGTTGAAATAAACCCCATTCTAAATGTTCTACAGATCCAGTTGTCAAATGCCAAGGAAACAAGACATGGATATGTTGTATATATAGCGGTCTATCTCACAGCCTAGTATAAATGTATAGCTTGTGTTTGTATAAGGGGACACTTATACTGTCTTGCTACAGAGCTAGCTTTTGTAGCAATATGGTAGAGCGTTTGCCTTAGGACCTGAAGGTTCTAGGTTCAATCCCAGCCTTTGGAGGCTATTTAACAGAACTGTTACAGATACATGTAATCAGTATTCAGCATACATTATGGCTTGTCCATAAGTCCTATATTTGACCCTTGAATTTTGTGTCATACAAAGTACATTGCGAGAATTTTTGAAGGATTTTTCTTTTTTTTAGCCTTCTAACACACAATGAATCGTATGTTTTATGAGTTCTGTGTAAACGGGCTCATGAAAACATTGTTGGAAAACAAGACATCAGTATTTCTTTTCTTTTTTTCTTCCAGAATTTTTTCTACCCTTTACCAATACAAACTACATAATCTGAGCCATCTTTATCGAACTGTTTGTTAATGCTCAAAAAAGGGACTTATTTAGCTTTTATGCTACCAATCAAAGTTTTTGTTAGAGGCCAATAACTAATATCAGATATATAGTTCTTTTCATATAAAGTGTACGGTTAAATTAAGTAAAATGATGCATTTTTTTGGCGTTTTATCATGGAATTTCAATAGGTCACTGTTTATTTTTATTACACCGGTTATGGTGTCTTGATACTGATTTGAATAGGGATCCTTGTCGATGGTGCATGTTATTGATTATGTACCATTCCCACAAGGCTTTCCAAAACTGTGGCATGAAATCTAATAATACCAAAGAGGCTATGTAGCCCATTAAGGAAATACCAATTTTTTTCTAAATCTTATCTTTCTTCTTTACTGATGATTTCCAGCTATAATTCAGTGATAAGTCATTTTTGAGTTTGGTGAGAGTATGAAAATCTAAATAGTTGGTTCTTTTGGGAGAGTCAAAAATTTTGTCCTCTGGTAAAGAGTTCAACAAGAAGGCACAAAAATTTCATATTGCATACATGTGTAAGTAGCAATGTCTTGTACTCTTTGATCAAATTTGTTCATGACTGCTGAAACCGATTGACAGTTATAAACCTTAACACTTTGTTTTTTACAGAATTATCATTATATATCATCGTCCTTGAGGCAAAAAATGTGCTATTTTGTATAGTTTTTGTAATCTTACTCATCAACAACTAAAGTGTTCTATATATTTGTCAAATAAGTTTCACTTACATAAATCCATCTTTGTTTATTTCAACATGCTTTTACTTGCTAGTATGTTTACATGCAGCTACACTACACCATTCTGCTACAAAAAATGTTTATTGTTTGGATGATTTTGAAAGTTTTAGAAATATCTTAGAGTTCTGAAGAAATAAGCAAGTGTAAATAAAACATGTCTTTTATATAGACTCATAATTCCCTCTAAAACTTCCTCATTTTATGCTAACGTTAGCCTTGAAAAATATTCTTTTTTAAGACTACAATGTTATCGGTTTGACCTGAACCAGATACTGTCATGTGTACAAGTTTGCGCACTAACCATCTTATTGTAAGTTTTAGCTAGTGCACCCCAACTTCACTTTTTTTGAAACACTGTATACACTCCTACGCGTGTTTACAGTCCCAAATATAATACTAGTATAAAAACACGTCAAATTGTTGGATCAAATTACTACTCTAATAAGTAGTAAAATAAAAGTTTCTGCGCAGCACACTTGGTAAAACGACTTTGACCCCCAGTGTCTTTGCTTACTCTACTAATTACTTACATATTATACATGTAGTACATGTGATAATTAAAAAAAAAAAAAAAAAAATCATTACATCTAATCATAGCTTAAAACTGTACAACAATCCGCTTTTCAGGACTTTCATTCCTTCGATTTGACTATGGCACTGAAAGTGTCAAACCCGACATTTACCGTTAATAGAATATCCGGACAGTCCGAATAGATGCAGTGATAAATATATTCACTCGTAATTATTCTTTGCATAAAAGTCAATTTCAGGTCAATTCTTGATATTCCAGTAGACCATAATGCAACGTCTAAACGTAGCATCCGGTTTTGAGCCGCGATCTTTATATAGTAAATACAGCTTACATCGGCAAAATCAATGGACCAATAAAACCTTTAACATTACGAGTTGAAGATTATTGGTGCAATAAATTGTAATTACAACCAGCGTGGATAATAAAAGCATACTAAAATAAGTGCCTTTGCGGGTGGGTAACTGTAATATTTTCTTTCTGCATCGGTTTGATAATGTCACTATTCTGATTATTCACTGGCTTAAATGGCAACCAGATATTTATGTAAGGAATTATCGGATGAATCTAACACGATTTTTAGCATCTGTATTATGACAAATCACTTATTTTGAGCATTTGTATTATGACAAATCCCTTATTTTGTGCATTTTAGATTCGTACCCAGCAAGGTTCGTACCATTGCTGTCAAACCTATTGCTGAAAAGAGAGATCACTCCGAGTGACGCCGACATGTTTAATATTGGTTTCGGTTATGTATATTGGGTATTTCGCCTTGTAGAATAATTCATAAATTTTATTTATGCACTGTTTTATGCTAAATACAGGTTGGAGGTTCTGGGCTTATTCATCCCTGGACTTGTCCACCTTAAGTCCTGCTATGTCTGGGTTTGCTCGCCTAGGCTTTTGGGTTAGCTGTAGCATACATTAACTAATAATGAATTGAGCTCTGATGATTATGGGATGTCTTACACTGTTAGAACCACCAGGTATGTTGTGAATGTCAAAAATCTAAGAAGATAATTCAAATGTGAGTGTTGGATGTGATTGCAAGAGTTCATGCAACATTTTTTTCCTGACAATATGCCCTGTATTATAAAATCATATGGAGTCCCAGGCACATTTGAATTTCCGTAGCCGTGTAAGGGTCTGCGATATTATATACATAGCCCTAGTGTAGATTCACATCAGATGTCTTTAGAAAATAAAACTGATTCAAGTCTTCACTGTTTACTATTTCAGCTACACGTTTTGGTCATACTCTAAATAAAGTCTAATTTATGGTTTTATGAATATTTTTTTCTTTTGTAATTTTCGGGCATCCAAGCTCTTTAAACTATCTTATTGATCATTGAGTGTACAAATATACCTATGGACAAATAATTGAATAGAATATCACTTCCCACAGTACAGAAAACATAGTTGTTGGAAAAGGAGGAATTGCTTGTCACAAGCAGTTGGTCTATTTTTTCCAACAGTCTATTCTTAAGCTATTGACTGCATTGATACAAGAAGTTCAAATAATGGTTGATATTGCCATGAATGATTTCAAAGATGATTATTGAATAAACATGTTTCATGGAAATTGCATTAAAACAATACATATATGAAATATAATGGTGAAAAAATAAATTCCTTTTCTTGTTATGCAACAAAACAACTTTTTTTCACCCAACTATTTATCAAACTATCCCGGACTTTACCAACCCTGAGAATTAAAACTTTTGCAAACATCATGGGAAAAGGAGAAATGCTAGTAATCAACATTTTCTTTTTTACCCATAATGTTTTGAATACCCTTTCAAATGAAATCCCATCAGTTGAGTTGAGCTACATTTGGATTGGCAAATACTTTTAAGCCCCATTAGCTGCCAAAAGTAAACAAAAATTACATTTGACTTTAAATCATACCTTTTAAAAGTATGAAGATATTGTGAAGATGACCATCTGTAATCGTACGGTCGGTCCAAGTGTAAGTCATTGGCACAAAAATGAATTTTAAAAACAGGTAAAAAGTAAAAAGGGGAGCGGCCTGGCAGCTTTTGACCAGCTTTTAAAATTCATTTTTCTGCCAGCGACTAACACTTGGACCGATTGTCACCCTAACAATTATTTCCATTACTTGTGAATGGTATGATTTAATCGAAATGCATTTTAATAATACCCGCAGCTGTTTACTTTTGGCAATTATTCAAGCTATAACTTGGACTAGTCCAAACCATATAGTCTTCTTGTGAAGAGAAAACATGCTTTTGAGTTTTATTTATTCAGTTTCGTTTTCTTTTTTTTTTAATGGCAATGCTTAGACTTTATGAAAAAAATAAAGAGATATATCCTTTTTCCCATACAGAAGTTATTTATTATCAGTTTCATAATAATTTCATGTATCAAGTTTTCAGTTATTTATTAATGTTCTAAAAAATTAGGCTGTATTAATACTGGTTGTAGTTTACATACAGGTTTTGTATCAGACTATTGACTGTTTGAAATTGATGTCCATTTAGTAACAGCATTACCTTTTCGGGGAATGCAAGTATTTCTTCAAAAAATAAAGTCAGTTTTCTATAAAGGCAGTTTAACAGTACACTTTGACATAATCGTTCTTTCTTTCCTGAAAGCTTACGAAAAATCTGCTTTTTCTGTTGTTTAGTAGAGTAGCTGTTTTTTTTTTTTTTTTTTTAATCCTGGTTAATTCTACCGGCGACATTTTACAAAGAACAAGCTTTTTGGAATGGATAGATTTACTTTTCCTTTCAGGGTATATAGTGCAATTACCTTACCACATAATTCTAATCTGCAACTTAAATCCGTTTTGAAATAATTACCTTATACTCTAATCTTATCTGATTTAGAGTAAAAAAATGATTTACAATAGTAAAGTGTGTCACTTTGCCCAACTTTTTCATTTAAATGACGTGCTATACTACGTTTTGATTGGCTGATATGATCTATCAATCAAAATCTGCAGAAAGGTCAATTAACTGGTGTTTATCATTGTTAATTGTCCCCAACACTTTTACACTACATAATTATCATATTCATACATACACTTTTTTCGTTCCTGTCTTTCAGATAATTTAAGAAACCCTCGTGGGGAAAATAAGCATTTGTATAATGAGCCTATTTTGTATTGATTGAGTATTTAAGTTTTTATTGTAATTTTCATTTCATCATTGCTTTATTAAATTGACCAATACAAAGTTTTTCTTTTTTTTTTTCTCTCTTTTTATGGGCGAAAGACCTAAACCTAATCTAAATATTGATTACAAAGCATAATTACAAAGCATAATTACTTCATGTTTTAAGTCCAAGCAATTTTTCAAAATGGGGGAAAATAAAAATATGTTCTTTCACTGATGTACAAGTACATGTAGCTTGAAACAAGAATAGTATTTTGATGTTTACATTGCTTTGAACCTTTCATAAATAAGTCTCAAGTACATTTTGTTTCATTGGAAAAATGATTTCACCCTCTAATACTTTGATAGATAACTGAAGGAAGGAAAAGAACGATTAATAGAAATATTAACCCTTTGGCTGCTATGCGCGATTAACCGTCCTTTGTCGGATAGCTTAGATCAAGATCAGACTGCACAGAACGTGCAGTCTGATCTTGGATCTACACTGTCCGATAAGGAGATATCTTTCATTCAAAAATGCTTTTGAAATAGGAAAATACGGGTTTTTACTTTTAACTTGAAAGTTTCACCTCTTCTATTTAGCAGGATAAGGGTTAAAACATGAGACTTGCGGTCAGAAAAGTAACAGACTTCATTATTATACTGCAAAGAAATTTCTAGTGATCTGATTGGATAATATGACCCGAACATATATATCATGTCCACTGGCAAAACCAACGTAAAAGCAGTTTCCCTTTCGGGAGCCCCGTATACATGACTACAAGTTCGACACGACATCCAAAATGGCGGCGTCGATCAAGATTAACATCAAGATTATGCACCAAACTGCACGTTTTTCCAAGGTTTCAGTGACGTCAGTTCCAAGTGATGTCATTTTTCATTGAATTGGGGCACTCAGAAGGGAAATTCTACTCCGTCAGCGTACTCAATTTTTGAAACCAAAAAAACAGGTAAATTTCGCTTAACACACGTTGGAATGGTAAAACTTTGCAGTATGATAAATTCGGCTCGGGGCGACATTATTCTCCACAGCCGTGAACAAGTTTCCAAGTCCCCTGCCACCTGACCGTACAACTAATATAGTTAAGTCATATCTGAATATGAAATTCAGGGATAGATGAATAATGTTGTATTTTGGCAAATTTCTAATAATCTTTACCATTTCGTTAAGACAACATCTATTGTGGTTTCTTAAAAAAATCAGTAGAAAAAGTAAGATGAAACTAAAATCACCCCAGGAAACTAAATAAAGTTGTTTTACGGAATGGATCATAGGTCAATACTTCCTTTATGTCATACTTTTGTACCTATCCTAATGGATTTAGAATTTGCCATATGGAGCTTCTTCTCTAGTTTATTTACTCCATTCAGGCGTTAATAAGAGACAAAAGCAATTATTAAGATCAAAATATCAAATATAATTAACTATTTTGGTAAGTCAGAAGTTGCAACATAACTCAATATGCTAAAAGTGTGCTAAAAGCAAAGTCCTGTAACAGAGCAAGTTTTACGTTTTCTCTTGCATATGTAAGAAAAGTCATCTTTGAATTACATGTACCCGTATTCCTGAAAGTGTTTGTGAACATAAAAAAAAAAAACATGTCTGAACAAAGAGAAAAATTCTGCGAACTTTTTGATCACTATTGTGCTAATCTTGGGAGAAAAACATGTGTAACAAGCATTCTGATAGTATTGCATAGCAATACCCAGTCCCCTACCGGCCGTATATATCGCTGGCACGTATAGTTTGTGAAACTCTGTGGCGGAAAAAGAACGTATTTCACCCCCTTTCAGAATTATAAGCATCATGTCTGTCTTTGTATGCAATGCTGTAATGAAATCTAAAATGATGCAACAGAAAAAAATGAATGATGGTGAGTATGACAGAAGGAACGGTATGCTACTATGAGTTACCTAGGACCCACCTCGTGGAGGATCTATATATATCAGGCATATTGTTTTTGAATTTACTCTTTGTACAAATAATCTTTGATGTAATGTCTTCAAATTATGCTATAATTAAATTTTATAGAAATGTATTACCAAATTTTAAAAAAAAGTATAGAAACAACTTGTACAAGAACAACTAGGTCAAATACATAGAATGAAAAAGCAACTTGAAAGATTTCAAATTTCATAATCCATTTTCACAAAATTTTACAGAGATATCAAGATTATATTTTAATTTATGACATATAGGAATATGAAATCTAAAATGATGCAACAGAAAAAAAAAAAATGAATGATGGTGAGTATGACAGAAGGAATGGTATGCCACTATGAGTTACCTAGGACCCACCTCGGGGAGGATCTATATATGGGTGTGCATGCAATGGTGGTAAATTCACATACCAAAACACAGCTCAATATCTGCCAGCGTTTAGGAAAAAAGTCCGGAAAACTGTTTTTTCAGTGAAATGTTCTAAGTCCAAGGCCCGTAATTTTGTCAAAAATCAGTGGACTGGAACGAAACTCGCTCTTGATCTGTAACTCATGGTGGTTGGTGCCAACGTTTAGAAAAAAGGTCCGGAAAACCGATTTGCCGAGGCCTGACGGACTGACGGACAGACGGAGTGCAAACCTAAAGTCCCCTTCGGAAGTGTACAATAAAGTCTTACAAGCTTTGCAGCTAGAATCTAGACCCAAGTGTGATGAAGATGCAAAGTTCAAACACTGGTGCAAGAGCCAGTTCAAAGTTGAACAAGATCCTTAGAAGCAAAAAGTCAAGTAGACAGCTCGCTCTGTATATTATCACCTATATTTGAGCCATGCTCTGGCAAAAGGGAGCTTAATGAATTTCCGTGATGTGTTGTGCCAAGCAAGCCATCACATAGTTATGGGTCCATAATAGCCACTTTCTTTAACAACCGACTTAATCATAAGGTAGATTGGACCTTGGACTTACAGAAAATGTACAAATAGCGAAAAGTTTCGGCCCAGGTCAGCCTGCGCGGACTGCGCAGGCTGACCTGAGTCGATACTTTTCGCAGATGCATTAAGCCCCCTTTTCACAGAGCATGGCTCATTTTTAAAAGTGTCTCATGATGGAAAAATTATCCGGAGATGTTCAGGAACACACACTAACAGCTGTTTAATACAACGATTCCAATTTGGCATAGTCAGATACAGAATAAGTGTAGTCTAAATAAGGATTCCTTTTTGGCCTAGGAAGATTCGGAATCGGTGTAGCCGGATAATAATTCATATTTGGCTAAAAAATTATTCAGCCATATCCGAAATCTGGCTAGACCACATAAGAATTTAGTGGACCGGTTTAGTGAAAAAGCTTGTTACCAGCACTTTCCCCTTTTATCACGGACTTTTATTTTTCTAAAAGCCCTTCTTTGCGGGATGGTAAATTCTTAATTAGTTGAAAATTAGAAATATGTACACTTGATAAATTCCACTTGCAAACACAATACAATTTTATTTGATATATAATGCAGGAATATTACTTAAACATTCGTTGATATACTACACTTTTTCTGACAAGTCCGTTTCACAACAAGTGTCCAACATAATGTCAGTTCTGGGCATTTAAATAACGCCAAATCTTTGTTTAAAGATTATCTTAGAAGCGTGTATGTTTACAAACAGAAAAACAAGCTTGGGGCAACAGAGAAATCTGGGTCCGTATTCATTAACTATTCTTAAGATCATTCTTAGTCTTATTCTCCAAGATTGTATAAATCTGAATGTAACACAACTTCTGATCGGCTAAAACAAATGGTTTAGCCAATCAGAAGTTGCTTCGTGGGCTGCTTCACTGCATATGGTTTAGAGATTCCAATATCTTTCGAAGATGACGAGGACAGTGCCGATACAGTAAATAAGGAGGGCTATTTGAACATTATGAGGAAGACTTTCATTCCAATGCAAAAAAGATAAAGCAATAACATTGAAGACAGGTGTACCAGTACCTGTTGTATATTAACCATTATTAATACTTAGGCTCGTAGGCACGACTCAAGGAGGTTGTGTTGATAGTGTAGATCGAGATCAGACTGAGTAGAACGCGCAGTTTGATCTTGGATCTGCACTGTCCGGTAAGGAGACCTTTTTCCCAAAATATAAATTTGAAATAGCACCATTTGGCGTTTTACTATCGACTGGAAAGTTTCATATAACCCATTTAGCTAGTTAAGGATTAAAGTAATGCATATATACTAAATATCAAATGAAACTGCATTGGCTGCAAAAAGTTGGCAGCTTTCAATACAGTTCAAATCGAAATTACTAGAACATTTTGACACTTAGAATAAGGACAGTCATTGTAAAACACCTTGTGTGCGTAAGGCCTACTAGAGCAATAAAGAATTTGAATGTATAAAATCTCTTTAAAAGGTTACCGCGTTATAATAATGGAGATAATAATAAAAGCAACAACGTAGCGTCTAAGCGTCAGCAAACATTTTTTTTTTACACATTTTTCTCACAGATGAATTGATGGTCCGAATTACACGATTCTTTAATGAACTTCCCATTCTCATCCATTGCCAGACAATTTTTGTCGTACTTAGGAGCTCTGGGAACGTGGTATGGTTGGTAAGGATTGTAAGGAAGTGGAAGTTGCATTAGAAGATACTGCGGAATGAAGGGTTCCCGTTTACTATACATCGACTTAAAACCGGAAAGGTCAGGACCGATAACTGCATCAGTCCAGAATTTACCTAAAAATACAAGAAAAAAATCGAAAAAAGATAGAATGTGTAAGAAACATAGGATCTGACATTCGTTGGCGTTTGAGATAAAATTAAAGTAAACGAGTCTAGGAAAAAATAATTTTTACCTCAAACGCCAAGGAAGGTCAGATGCTTTTTTTTTTATCACATAACGATATTTCACAAATTATAGATCAGAAGATGTAAAACCATCTACAGATGCATGCGCAGTAATATCCATAAAACCCAATTATTTCTATGGAACGTCAAAATGACGTCACATAATTGTGATATCTAACGTGTGTAAGATAAGAAAACTCGTAAGGAACGTCTTCAATCATATCCATTTGCTAGTGTGTGAAAAAGTCCAGCAGATGCCTGCAAAAGCCTGAAAGGCCACAGAAGTCTGCAGAATGAACTTGTGTACATTTTTCGACATGGTAAATCATATATTTATTCATTCAAGACTTAAATGCAGAAGTAGGTCAAAAGCCAGCTTATACAGCTAAGACAAAACAATAACAAGAATCATAGTTTTATAACGCGGGCGATTGATGGAAACATGACGAGTTAGTTTAAATAGCAAGGATCGGATATGGTGAAATCACAGTCATTCAAATACATTTCCAAGTTACGATATATCTGTCAATTACAAATTCCTGGTGCCAACACACACGCACGCACGCAAGCACGCATATACGAGGGGCTATCAATAAGTTTTGAGACTTGCATTATATATTCTTTCGTAAATGACCAATGAAAATGAAAACTGCATTCCCAGTTTCTGTTTTTATGCGACTAGTATGCCGTATTTCATCAAAATCTTATGAATATTCACAATTCGAAATCAAATTATATAAGAACAAGTGCAGAGTCTCGGGGCAAAATTATCGACATCGTGAACGTCAGCGCGCACTTGTCTCCGACTGTGTGCTTACCTGTCACTGAAACACATTCATTCTTTCTCAAAATATTCTCCTAAATGGTCAATACACTTCTGCATACGAACACACCACTGTCTAGTAAAAATATCTCGAAAGTACGATTCCGGAATGTTTGTGATTGCCATCTTAAGCACTAAGCGCAATTCATCAAGTGAGCCAAAATGTCGACCTCGCAGTTCTTTTATGATGCGCGGGAAGAGAGCGAAATCACAAGGGGCCAGCTGAGGTCTGGACTATATGGTGGATGAGGGATGGTCTTGATGTTGCACATGCGCAGTGTCTCCATTGTCAAGTTTGCAGTGTGAGAGGGTGCGTTATCTATGTGCAGAACGATGTCGTTTAACTATGGTCTCTTCTCGGCGAAGGCACGACGAAAATGTCTCCGAATAACCTGAAAAGTATGTAGGCCCGCATTCAATGATAATGAACTCTGTTATTTAGAATTGTATTTCAATTTGTTATAAATAATAATTATTTAATTTACCTTTGAGAAGTAGGCAGCTGTGACAGTCTGACCCTTCGGGACCGCATGTGACAGGATAACTCCAGATGCGTCGAAGAAAACGATGAACATCACCTTTGCGTTGGATTTTGTCACCCGAGCCTTTTTTGGTGCAGGCGAATCCGTATGTTGCCAAACACTCGACTCTTGTTTCGTTTCGGGGTCAAACATGTGAAGCCAGGTTTCATCGTTGGTTATTACGTTACCGAGAAAACGATCACCATGTCTTTGAACAGTCTGAAGAAATTCTGATGCCAGATCCACACGTTTCACTTTTCGTTCACAGGTTAACAACCGTGGAATCCATCGGGTACAAACTCGTCTCGTCCCCAGGTTGTTGGTTAAAATACTTTGGACTGACCCGTAACTAATATCACGCGGCACGGCTGTCATAATATGCTTATTCTTCTGTCACTTTCAACAAGTCTCTGAACTTTATCAATTGTCTGCTCACAGACAGCGCTGTTTGGTCTGCCACAGCGTTCATCATCCTCAATGGAAGATCTACCCTCTCAAAACCTCTTGTGCCATCTAAATACCAGTGATCTCGAAATTTTCGACTTACTGTATGCTGTTGAAATATGTTTCTCTGTCTGAGATGGCGTAAAACCCAATAAAGCACAAAATTTAATCGTTGTTTTCAAAAACCAAATAGCGCGAGTTGTTGTTTAAAATGACGTCACGATCAGATGGTTTGAGTGAACGTCATTATCGCGGAACATTTTGGAGTAAATTTAATGCTGATTACGCCAAATTTCGAATCGTTGAAATCTCTTCAGTATTATGCGTTTTATGAGGTTTAATTAAAGGTAGTGTCTTAAAATTTTGCGATGCCCCGAAATTGCATTGTTCGGTTCCCGTAGCGACGCTTATGAAACAAAGGCATGACTGTATTGCTCATACGTTTGTCAGATAAGTTCATATATCCACCTTGTTGTTCACAGAAAGTTTCATTTCAATCGGGCAAATAATAAAAAAGTAATTGTATTTGTCTCAGAACTTTTTGATACACCCTCGTATTACCCTTGAAATTTAGGCCCATATCTAAATTTTTTTTGCATGTACAATATCTACCTGTTAATCCATCCATCCAACCGTCTGTCCGTCCGTTCGACGTCCGTCCGTCCGTCCGTCAATCCATTCATCCACCCGGTGTTATTATTATCTTTCATTTGTTAGTATGATTTGCTACTTGTACACATGTCACTATGATGAATCAGTTACTGACTTATTAGAAAGACAGAAGCGAACAACGCATAATAAACCTCGTTGATGATATAACCTATTACATGTTTATAGACAAGGCATGCTCTGTGAAAAAATTTCTAATGTATTAGCGTAGAGTATCGAGCCTTGTCAGCCTTCGCGGACTGTACAGGCTGACATGGGTCGTACTCTCTGCTATTGGTAATTTTTCTGCATGTCAAAGAAGCATTCTGCCTCATGATTCAGTCGGTTTTTAAACAAAATGGGTAACAACAGGGTGTCCAAAAAGAAAGTTTACACTTTTAATGTCTATTTATTATATCTTTACGTTCTGCTAGATAAACAAAAATCTTGACATGTATAGACATTAGATATAAGTTTTTTTTTTTTGTATCATGTTATAAGATTTTTACTCCTTTACTTTTCAGAAAAATGTCAATTTACTAAAATTACCATATTTTGTCCATGACGTCAATTTAGTAGTTAATGACGTTCTTGCGATGTCTGCTCTTTTGAAGCTTGCCTTCTCACACTCGCTTTTAAAACTTTTGATTACAACAAGTGTCCACACTGATCTTCCTTCTTCTCTCTTAAAGTTTCTGTGGAACATAGATGTGTTCACTGGCTTTGATTTGTACACTAACGACATCAGATAGCCCCAGAGAAAGAAATCACAAGGACAGAGATCCAGGCTGTGGGCTGGCCATGTTACACAACAGTGCTTCACCTCTGGATATTTCCTGGAAATGACTCTATCACCACACTTTTCATATAGTGCATGTATCAACTTATTTGCAGTATGCTGAGTTGCCCCATCTTGCATGAACCAGACATTATTCAAACAGTCCGCCCATAGCCCGGATCTCAGTCCTTGTGATTTCTTTCTATCGGGCTATCTAAGTCGTTAGTGTACAAACCAAAGTCAACAGACACATACGCACGTATATGCTCCATAGAAACATCAAGAGAAAAGTATGGAAGATAAGTGTGGACACTTGTTGTAAGGTAATGAAAAGTTTTAAAGAGCGTGTGCGGAAAGGAAAGATTTAAAAGGGCAGACATCTTGAAAACGTCATAAACTACAGAATTGACGTCATGAACAAAATATGGTAATTTTTAGTAAATTGATATTTTTCTGAAAAGTAAAGGAGTAAAAATCTTGTAACTGATACAGAAAAAAAAATATATCTAATGTCTATACATGTCAAGATTTTTGTTTATCTAGCAGAACGTAAAAATATAATAAATAGACGTTAAAACTGTAAACTTTCTTTTTAGACATTCTGTACATGTATTTTGAGACTCCTTTCTCGGTATGATGGAATATAAAGACGCATTAAACCCACTTTTTCCAAAGCAGAACTCAGAAACAACTGCAGCCCAGTAGTGATATAAACCCGTTTTATAATTTACTAGTAATTGACTGGGTCAATAATACAAAATAGTATGTCAGTCGGTAAAGGTAAAAACCAAATTGTTTTTCGGTAAAAATTTATAAAATTAAACTTAAACCTTTGAAAAGTTAAGCTACATTCCTAAATATATTAACAAAAAAATCTGAAAAACACAGTACCGTTCTGTGTAGTTGTTTTGATTTTTTTCGTGAGTGTATACGAGTGACACAATGTCAAACTATAAGTACAATAAATATGTGAATCGAACCACTAATCATGCGTGTTGTCAAAAAAAAAACATTCAAGAGTATGCAAATAACAAACTTAAACATAAGTCAACATACCTTTAGCGCATGATAATGTCCATACTAACCAGAACCAACACAGGCTCATTTATATCTTTATTCATATGCAAATTTAAAAACGAATTGAACTAAAAATAAACACCGCAGATCCACGTGTGTACCGAGCCCCTTTCACAAATGGAGTGCAACTAAAGTCCCTTTTACAATAGCCTTGCAACCAGTATACGACTGCGTGCAACAATTTTTAAACAGTGCATACTCACATGGTGTCTTGCTAACTGTTGCAGCCATTGTAGAGTCGCAAGCGGTTGCAACCGATCGCAACTGATCGTATAAAACTTTTGAACATGTACAAAATTCTAACGCAACTACATTCGACCGAAATATTCGCACTTTGTAGCACTTATTGTCGTACGAGTGTTGTACAACGCTCCAAGCCGTTGTACGACAAACAGCACAAGCTTGCGTGACTTGGAAATTTTATTTGATCCTTCAGACGTCGCGCAACACTCGTACTTGTATGAGGGACGCTTAAGCTACAAGTCGTGCGTTCGGTTGCGTTTGGAATGTGACTATTAGACTGTTATAGCCCAGCTGGCTAGCTCAGTGGTTAGCATATCTGAAATGTGACCTGGTGGTTGCGCATTAGATATCCGTTTGAGGCAAACTTTCTTTCCGGCGAATTTTTGCCTCTCACCTCTGATGCACGTGAGAAAAGTAGTCAGTGGCTGGGAAAGAAAGTTGTGTCAGTACTGGAGTGAGAAAGCCAGGAAACACACGCGTCGCTGCACTGACCGCCGTTATATGACCTTAAAGACTGTTATATAAGTCAATTCCATGACATTGTGCAACATTATAGTACCGCTGTACGCCTTTAAGTGACTAATTAAAGAGTAAAATCTGCCAGTAGCTGGAGTAGTCTCCAGCCCTCTTTCAAGAAAGCTGGAACTTTCTATTTCTTGTAGGTGATTGTTGCCTTCTTTTGATGACATTTTGTTCATATTTCGGAATTTAGTGTTGATCTGCAACCGATTACACTGCTTTATTGCATCACATTGCATAAAATTATACAACCGTTGCACGACTATAATAGGCTTTATGCGAGTATTTCTATAAGAATTCAAAGAAAATGTCAGAGCGGAAATGGTCTTAAGCCCTTTTTGAATAGATCTCATAACTGTTGTTGCCATTTTTTTTTTTTTGCCAGGCATTTGTCTCCTTGTTCTGACAACATTCCGTTCTGGTCCAGTCACCCTGTACTTTAATTTCAAAAAATGCAACAGAAGTTGTTTTTTCTAAAATTGTGTAGATCTACTTCGTGACCAAGTAACTAGTATACAGAAAAAGTCAAAACGTGCCAAATAATAAGATGAAAAATAAAACATAAAGTATAGGAAAAAATGGGTCTTTTCTGAAGTCCTTATCAATACTCCATATTCACAAAAGGTAACAATTAGAGCAAGCGTTTGGACAAGCGCCTCAGGTTTATGATCTCAATCGTCTTTCATTCTCGCAAAAACAATTGAACTATGTGCATATTTTGGCGTATCTGCAGTGAGTAATTCGTTTTTTTTTTAATACAAAAAAGGATTTCAAGACCCGCGTGAAAGCGAACATTTTGTATTGGCGATTACAAGGTTATTGTTATTTCTGCTCTTTACGAGTATAAGATCAGCAAAACGTGTCATTACCCATCAAATTACATAAATATTTTCATCACAAGCGTCATCACTGTATAATGAAATTGAAAAATGAGATTTTTTTTTTTAATAATGTGGGTTTTCTAACTACGGAAGATTATACATGCCATCGATATCTATTTATCAGCCATTATGACTGCTTTTAAATATGCTGTAGTTTTTAACAAGCGTATATAATTAGAAGCACCAGTTTTTGAAAAAGTGCACTCAACATTTAGGTGTAATCTACTTTTATATAATTACACGTATTTGTTTGTTTGATTTTGTTGTTTTCTTTCTTTTCTTTTTTTTTTCTCTCCTTTCAGATATATCTACAGGATCTTTGTACCTGTAATTATTGCAATTATTGATTATTGTTACAATAATAAACTTGCTTTACAGAGGCTGTTCAGAAAATAAACGTCAAAATTTCAAACCCTTATTCAATACCGTAGAACCTCTTCCCACGAGTACCCCGAGAGTACGAGCAATCCGCTATTACGAATGATTTTTTCACATCAATTATTTTTTTTAGAAAGTCCCCAACTGCATGTATGACTTTATCATCTGACGAGAAGTTGGAATTGAAATGGTCTTTTTACAGTTTCGGAAATAGATGAAAGTCTGATGAAGCGAAGTCAGGCGAATCAGGCGTATGCTCAGTTGATAAATTCCGTCTGGTGTGCTTTTGATCAACTATCAAAACTCTTCGTACCCAACTGGCTGAGAGCTTTCTCATTCCAAGATCTTCCGTAAGAATGGAATGTACTCTTTCCTAAGGAATCCAATTGTCAGGCTATATATTTGTCTGTAACTCGCCTGTTAGGCATAATATGGACTATATTGACCATCTCTAGGGTAGCAACAGTGGCAGGCCCTCCAGGATGGGCTCTATCCCCGAGGCTCTGCCTGCCACGCTTAAACTCCATCACCCACCTTTTCACTGTAGCATATGAAAGGGCATCGTTCCGTAGTGTTGCTATCACATCACTATAGATATCCTTAGGTGCCAGATCTTTCTTATAAATGCAAATAATGAATCACTGCTGTTTCAGCAATTGTATCTATTTTGCAAAAGTCACTTGCCTGCATACTTAAGAGTACTACCTCTTCTGCTGACCAAATGACACCAGTCTTCGGGTACAAAGCCTTAAGTAGTCAGGGAATTATTGAGCTGAAAATGGACCCCCCCCCCTTAAATCACTAATCAGCCCTCGTAATTCAACTACCAGTTAACAATCGGTAAATATATTATTTTTATTACAGATTTGAAAATTGGCTCCAGAACTGGAACTGGAAGATAGAATTCTAACGATTGTGAGTTAGAAAGTTTGAGTACGAACACCTGAAAACATACAATGGTTACAGTATAAATACATACAATTGTTACAATATAAATACGGTTTTAAGACATGGTAAGCTAAAAAAATTTTAAACACATGTAAGTCCTGAGATTTCACAAATTTCTTTTGTCACCTCTATGAAATGGTTAGTTTTGCCAATCCGAGGCAGATAATTTTGACCATTGTTTGCAAACGCATATTCCGTGGTACAGCATCACGTTCTATACATCTATATTTGAATTACGCGCGTTTTTCAAAGGGTCTCAAGTTCAGATGGTGAAAATTAAAAATTTCTATTCATAAACAAGAGAACTTATTGTACACAACAAAAAGTATTTCAGAAGTCGGCAGATCTTTATCATCAAGTTGCCATTCAAACACCGATTCGTTATCCAAGTGTACTTGTCCTTCCATGAGAGAGAGAGACCAGAGTGGTTCAGAGTTACTGTGAACCATTCAAAAGGAAAAGAAAATCAAGCCAGATCATTTTGAAGTCCAAGTAAAGGGCCAAATATGCCACCTTTTCCAAGAACTCTCACACACACACATACACACACACAGAGGTTTAACGCTATATGCCCCAGTCCCCATTTCGTGGCGGGGGCATAAAAAATTGGCAGTTTATGGATCACATAAGGTTCATCACAGGGCATTACATTATAAAATATTGTATGATTACATGGTTTAAAATTAAATCTCTAAAAATATCTCTACTTCAAAGTTGTACGCCTCACTTTCAATCAAGAAATGGGATGATGAAAGTTTAGAACAACAGCCTAAAACAAATTCTCCTGAAATGGACAGAAGTAAGAGGCACAGTTTTATTTTTTACCATGTAAATATTGAAAGTAAGAGCCACAAATGTGCATTAAAATATTAAATACAAACGCTGACAATTTTACCAAATAAAATTACGGAGTTTAAATCACAAACAAAGTCATCAGATTCGGACATAATAGCAGTAACTGAGATAAATAATAAAAAAAAAAACATTCTTCCACTGAGTGATTCAACCTTTAACATCCGGGAGATACTGCAATCTGTCTAGGACTTTCATCATTAGAATACAGCCGACAACAAGCCGATGTGATTCAAGTTTATATGATTCTTCATGAACATGACAGCACCACTAATGAAATAT
This sequence comes from Hippopus hippopus, assembly GCA_946811185.2. Lineage (NCBI taxonomy): Eukaryota > Metazoa > Mollusca > Bivalvia > Cardiida > Cardiidae > Hippopus > Hippopus hippopus. The sequence continues at coordinate 25,179,525 of OX328110.1, read as the reverse complement.
TGCTCCAACTATCAACTAACAACAGAACTAGAGGGAACAGCTTAAAATTATTCAAGAAACAGTCAAAAACGAAGATCAGGAAAAAAATCTTTAATATCAGAGTTACAGAACCATGGAACAGTCTACCAAATAAGGCTGTAATGTCGCCTGATGTAGAATCAACAAACATAGGAAAGATCACCCAAGCAAATTCATCCCGTGCTGCTATACTCTAATAATCAACATCAAAAAAAAAAAAAACTAAGAAACAGGAGGGCCTTCAGAAGCAATATGCTTACCAGTGGTCCAGAAACCGTAAGTTAACGTAAGTAAGTGAACATGTTACAAGCAAAACTGTGTTGCCAGCTCAAAGGTAAAGGTCACAGTGCTTGGTGAAAATTTTCATATATACAATGTGTGTATATATTTATAAATGTTTTTGTCAGTAAGTATGGCTATAGGTTCTTGTTTCAGTTTGGAATTATACCATGACTGTGATCTTTGTCATCCGTGTCGGTGACAGATTAAGCTTTTGTAATTAAAATTTTATGTTAATGACCGTATTGCTTAGGCCTTTGGGCAACAGGTTCCTCGATTTTTTTTTTTTTTTTTTTTGTGCAATGTCTGTAAACGTACATAAATTTGCTGTTGACCCTCAAAAGGTTAAAACTTAACAAAAGTACTTGAGGACCAGCGTATATACAACCGTAAATATCTGCTCACTGATATGAAGTATATGTGTATGATAAATGAAAAATTTCTTAAGGACATATGCCACAGTTTTCTCTGCTCACCATGTTTCCTTTTTGTATTATAATCAATTGAATTACTATTAGAGTGAGATTATATTTAATGAGGTATTTCTTACGTCGTAATTTTTATATTACGCGCCACTTTATTTATGTTTACTTATGAATGTTTTCATGTTACGTCATCATAACAAGTTGTTAGACCGCTTGAGCGTCTCCACAGATTCAAGTTGGCAGATAAGCAAAACAGTATTTTTGATAATTTCTGTTATAGCTATTTCATTGTCTTACTAAATTACTAATTATACTTTTCATAGCATTTATTTCGAATGGTGTACAGTTCTTGAGTTTACTGCAGACATCGTCTTGTGGGTAGGTAAATTACTTTGTTCATTCTATTTATAGCTGTACATTACTTTCTTTTGTCAACATTACAGGAACTTAATCGATCCGCTGCTTCTAAAGGAAAAAACGGGATTATTATGTTAGGAGGTAATTAATTAATTTAGTTATTTTTTGATTCACGAGTGCAGGTGACCTACTGATGTAAAATCTGCGATATCAGCTGTCTGTGTGTTTTCCCTGCGGAATTCTGATGGTGTCGGTTGAAGGTCTGATATTTCTTTTTCGTTTGTTATCTTCGAAGAAAACGTCGAGTTGTTGTTTTAACTCTGTCGTCGTCTGCATCATGCGAAATCTTAGATATTTTCATTACTGAAGATTTTTACTCGTTATTTAGTTTTTCACTATCAAAAGTGGAACTCGTGAATGAATACCCAGTGGTATTGCAAGTAACTCTCATTGCATTATGAGAGAATTATGCCCCTCTTTTTGACTTCGAGTTTTCACTCACAAACAAGCAATTGCAGCTGTGCATTGGCACCTACATGCGGTGCAGTTGTTAGATAAATCATATGAAATTTGTGAAGCAAATCTCTAACATTGTTTAGTTAGTATATTTCAGTTATGGGAACTAAGCGAAAGAGAGCAAGAGCAACCGAGGGCGAAGATGCTACCGACAAGATTGTGGAGAAGGTGTTAGAAAAGCTAGTTCAGACCCCTCATTTAATTGGTGTGGCCAGTGCAAGGGCAAACTCCCAGGCACCAAAATTATTTCAAGAACTAGGACGGGACCAGCAGTCTCCTGTTGAGCAGCCTGCGGATAGGGGTAAAATCTTTATGACCCATTCCATTAGTGATTCTTTAAGGGCACATATTATACCCGCTGTCTGACAAAAAAAAAAAATAATAATAATAAAATAAAACAAAAAAAAGAAAAAAAATAATAAAATAAAATAAATAAATAAACTTAGAATTTGTTGACTTTCGTTCCCTGTTACCATTCCCAAAAGGAACTTCAGAAGCATGTAGTCGTGTTTTCTTACGTGGAGAGTTGGTACTACAAAAGCGTACTAACACCCTAAAACTAGCAAACATTGAGCAGTGGACAGATGCTTGTATTATTTTCACCGACATTTATACATCAACACATCCGGAACAAATTCATGATCTATTAAAAAATATATGAGAACCATACGTCTTGGAGCATCTCGCTATGGTGGAATGGGCTTGAAACTTTATGATGAACAATTTCGACTCTAGAATTTATACAACAATCAGATTTCGTGGGCTGCTGTAGACAAAGAGCTTTGGTTCTTGTACATGTTGATTGCTGGACCAGTAGCAAACTCTGCGTCTTTGAAATCAGATGCTAGAAAGTGTTATGATTTTAATAATAGGTATTGTGTCATGTCAGCATGTAATCTTTAGCATCCATGTTTACGCTGTAATGCTAACCATCGATTAGCACCCTGGAGAGACCTTACGTTCTTGCTCCAGATCAACGTTACTGCTCCTGTCAATTGAACGTACCCGCTCTAGGTAAAAACATGGCCTCGCCCATAAGATTTTGCAAGGTAAGCGCATAAAAATGATTTTTTGACATGTTAATGAATAGATATGCAGTTGAAGGTTGTCGCACGGAATGTCTGGGATGTCAGTACACGTTAATCTGTAGTTCTGTTGGTGGTTAATCGTTTGTTGAAGACTTTTAATCCGACAACCTTCCGTCTTGGAGTACGATTTCTGGGAAATCAATACTTGGAGTCTCCTAAAACCTTTGTAAAACATATACGCTCGATATTCTGAAGTGTGTACCGTGTCAAATGACTTATATAGTGATTATTCCTCACAACTTTAAACCGGAAAAAGTTACATTGCAGTTATAAAGCGATATTTTGCCATTTCTACATTACAACGTAACATGCTCCTAAATTCAATACGACGATCCAGCTCCTGAGTTGAAACATGGTAAGCGTAAGTCTTCGTATTACAGAAAACAATTTTGTCATTTTGGTCAAGATTCTATATTAATTATCGTGTTCAAAGTCATAGGTTCGTCATCGTTGATAATAGCAATAATTATCATTATGAAAGACTAACTACATATTCCAAATCAGCTGAACATCTATAGACATCGGTTTATGTACTAGTTTGAGGCTAAATAGTAAATTCTACAGGAATATAATACACCCCAAAAGAACAAGTGCAGTGTTAACACTGTGGCCTTGGCGCATCTCTAAGATTACATTGTCATCCTTATTTGGTGTTGTGGTTAGTAAACATATTTTAAACAGCCTACTGTAAAACCTATATGTTTTAACTCTTTGCCAAATATTTCTTAATTTAAATAAACTGATGTAGAATACTAAGCAAAACATTGGGCATTTTTGCCTTTTCTCACATTGTATTCTATCCAATGAGATAAGTGTCTTTCAGTTTAGTCACATTTTAAACTGTTTCTGCAACTTGATCCCTGTCGATATAGATCGGTTCAAATGTGTAGTTAAAAATGGCTTGTTAATTTGAAACAAATTCGTCATTCGACATTCGTAAGCTACTTTAAGGTCTAATTAGGGTCTACTGTTTTGCAAAGGTGTGAAAAGATCTATAGATCTATACATATTTAAATCATAGTAGGTCTATTAGATATACCTAGATGCTTTTAGGTGTGCAGCTGACAAGGCATATGGTTGGTTGTTCGTTTATGATCATAATCATTAACGAAGAGGAGTCTTGTAATGACGATATCGAAGATGATAGTTATAATAGTTATGGATCTTGTGCATGATAGTTATAATAGTTATGGATCTTGTGCATGATACTGTCTGTCATCAAGCTCTTCATGTATATAATGACATTTCATTTCAAAAGCATCAAAATCAGGACAAGAAACCTGACTGACAGAAAGACCGAAAGACGGACAGACAGGCAGTTATATACTGTACATATTGATCAGAAAAGACAAATTGCGTCGTACTCTGTTTCAACTCAGGAGCTGGATTATTTTATAGAGTATTGGAGCGTGAAGCGTTGCTTATAAAAAATGGCAGAAATTGCTCAATAATGAACATCGTATATTTTTTGTTTAGAATTGTGGTGAATAAAGCATATATGAATCACTTGGCAGAGCACAAACTTTAGAATATCGTGTTTGTATGTTTAACAAAGCTTTTTCCTGACTTCCGCGCGTTGATTTTCCAGAAATCATAGTCGCTGACGGAAGTTTGTCGGATTAAACGTCTTCAACAAACAACCAACCACCAAAAGAACAATACAGAAATATGCACTGACATCCCAGACATTCTGTGCGACAACCGTCTACTGCATATCTATTCGTCTGATTGTCAAAGAAGTATGCTTTGTTGCTTACCTAGCAAAATTCTAGGGCGCGGCCATGTTTTTACCTTGAGCGGGTACGTTCAGTTGACAGGAGCAGTAACGTTGCTCTGGAGCAAGAACGTAAGGTCTCTCCAGGGTGATTAGTGGCTTGTAATGGTGCTAAGTTTTCACAGAATTCCAACATGGCAAATTATAGGTTTACTGCTGGAAGCCAAAATAATCAATGGCCACGGTATGCAAGCGCCGTCACTTGTAACCAAGGGCAGCAGCAATTTAGGGTCAGGGTCAGATCATCAGCACCAAGAATCAATTTTAGAAACCCAAATGGCAACTTTGGATCTAGGGCAAACCCCAATTAAAATTAAATCATTGAATCAGGCTCTTTTGGATTATCCAAATGAAGCCATCAAACAAGAATTAAGGTAGAGCCCCCCCCCCCCCCCCCCCAACGCTTCTATTGCAACATGGAATAAAATTTCTGTTTACTTGATAAATAAGGATTTATACTGATATAATACTTTTGCACATTTTTAACCGACCAGAAATTCCTTTGGTGTCTATCTTTCAATTATTTGTTGATACTTTTCTTAGTTTCCTAACAAGGTTGTAATTATTATCTCCCTTTGTAATGAGAATATAGTGGTTTTAGATTTATAAATGATAATTCTAAGAAGGAAAAAGTGGTTCGGTTAAAGTAGTACAATAATACTCATTTTTAATCATAGCAAATTTTGTAGGATAATATTATTGTGGAAATAACTGTTTTCCATTTGGAGGGTTCTACCTTAATTAATGGATTCACTTTTGGTTTTACATTGCATTATTCAAGTCTCCGACATTTCAGTGATTGCAATAATTTAAAGTGACAATAAAGGCCAAATGTAGACAAGGCGGGTGTTTAAATGCGTTTGAATTTATATCATATCATTTAAAAGTATGGGAATTATTGTGAAGATGACAATCCGTCATTGTACGGGTGGTCCAAATGTTAATCGCTGACAGAGAAATTTAATTTCAAAACTATGTTAAAACCTGCCAGGTAGCTGTGTCTTTTGTTTACTTTTTGCCTGATATTGAAATTCTTTTTTCTGCCAGCGACTAACACAGTGGCCCGACCACACGATAACAGACTCTCATCTTCACAATATTTTCTATACTTTTAAATGCTATGATTTAAATTTAAATGTATTATGACACATACTTTGATATTTTGGCCTTTACTGGGCCTTTAATATATGTTAAACAAAATGGAGATGCAGCCAGGAAATTAGTGATGAAAGAAGTAAATCTGGGAAGCATAGCTTGCTCGTTTAATGTTTGTCCCATTGAAAATCTTAGGATTTCGCCTGTTGGTCTCGTTAAGAAGAAAGAAAACTCAAAACAAGATAAAGTGTGTTGTCGATTTCGAAAATGTACTTTCCTTTAGCGTTTTTCCCAATCTGGTTTATGTTCCCTTAAAACAATTGACTCGTCCACAGTGACGGGTGTGCAGCATATGATCTGACGCAAAATTCGAGATTCTTAATCTAAAGCACAAGCGTATGGTGTAGTCTTATACACTGAATAAGCCAGAATGACCAAGTGACACACTTAAAATCAGAGAATTTAGTTCTATTCATACACAGGTAAACAAATGTCTACTCTACCCATTTACTAGGACTTCAGTCCAGTTTCTGCGGTATATCTATACAATATAACATTCTACATGAGCCATGCTCTGTGAAAAGGGGGTGGGTTTAATGCATCTGCAAAAAGTATCGACCCAGGTCAGCCTGCGCAATTCGCGCGGGCTGAACTGGGTCGAAACCTTCTGATTTTGGTCAGTTTTCTGCATGTCAAAGGACCATTATTCTGTCAGTTGTTATAGACACTATGAACTTTATGGATCCATAATTATGTGATGACTTGATTGATATATTGTATCACAGAGATGCATAAGCCCCCTTTTCACAGAGCATCACACACACACACACACACACACACACACACACACACACACACACACACATCGTACCTATTGGTTGACCCCGTGCTCTCCTCATGCCTATCATGCGCAACATTTCGCCATGGTCTCTCTGACTTACGACAGAAAGTTGTCCTCCAAACAATGTGCACCAATTCTGTAGAAATTGAAATTCTTTGATTAAATGTTTTACGCCGCTTTCAATATTTTTTTCAGTCAGATCACGGTGACAGCTCATGTAATTAGTCATGTAATACTTCCTGAGTTTCAACAGTATGGCTGTCTTACTTGTCTTGCCCAAGGACACTCCCCCAAAAACACGTTTTTAGCTCTCACGTTGAAATTGTATGTTATCGTTAGCTCCTAAAACAATTTTGCCGTTTAGAAATTTGAAAATATCCTGGCCAAGTAACGCTTATCGAAACCTAAGTAAATTATAATAAGTCAAAGCATGAATACAACTGAAAACTATGTAGCAAAATCGGGAAAAAATTGTAACGGGCAAACGATTAGTTTCTCCTACTACAATGTTTTCAATAGCTGTCTGCTGAAAGACGAAGTAAAAAAGGAGGTCACAGCTGTTATACTGCACGCTTTTCCAGGACTGCAAAGTACAATGTCATCGCACTTATTTAGGAGTGGACGATGTAGATCCAGGATCAGACTGCAAGGTCTCTGCAGCCTGATCTTGACCTAAACTGTCTACAAAAACAACTCAAATATCTCTTACCCTTACGCTGCTGAGCGCGACTCAAGGACCTTTTGCGGACAGTGTAGACCAAGATCAGACTACACAGAACACGCAATCTGATCTTGGATCTTCACTGTCCGATAAAGATGTATTTTTGCCCCCATAATAATTTGAAATAGCAAAAGTCGGGTTTTACCATCGGCTTAAAAGTTTCATTTCACTCATTTAGCGGGATAAGAGTTAAAACAAAACGTACTCAATGTACTGTGAGCCAATTGCCAGATAATACACTGTTGCATAGTCTTCATCAGTTTGACTCTATTTTACTTACATCCTTTTTACACGTTCTCACAACTTATATAAATCACTTTCGACTTGCTTCCTGGAAACCCTACCCAGTACTCGCATCGTGGTGTTGACCCCGCTCATCGCGCAATTCAAACCTGGAGAGCGGGGTCAACATTTTGAACCTATATATGTAGTCAAGAAACAGTTATTAAAGCAAATGGTTTGATAACAACGATCGGCGGTGAGAGGGGAATGAATCCTGTCGCAATAGTATCATCAATCTTCGAAACGAAACTGGCCGAGCTTGGGATCCAAACCAGCTACCCGCCAGTTTCAGCTTCTGTTTATTACCGACTGAACGTTTCAAAAAATCAGAACATCAGTCTGGTAAAGATTCCATAATTGTGAAAGTATGGGTTTAGCCTTATGAACACGATACCAAATGGCAAAGTTTTACAGTCACCTAAATTGAAAGTGGTTACAGACGAAACATTTTTTTGTGGGCAACTTGGTAATGTTTGTCTTCTGAACGGTAATAGACATTGCGGAGAAAAAAGGAGAAAAGACAGGTAACCAGCATTGTCTCCTTGTCGCCCCACGATATTTTCAAAGAGGCTTTGTCATCAAGGACATTAAAACTTGGGGTTGTTTGAAATAGGGTTAAGACAATAGGTATCAAAGAAAAAAGCTTATAAAAAAAAATCCAAACAAGAGCCGTCGTAGACGGATTATGCTCCCCGAACAGGTCTATGTTTAGGAAAGTGAAGGCTGTCGGTAAATGGTTGGTCATGGGAGAGGAGGGTGGGGGTGAAACAGGCTACTTGTGTTTGGTCCCGTCTGCCAAACTGCATTTGCCAATGTTCAAATAATTAAATAAAGAAGGGACATAACTCTTGGAACAGTGGAGTAAAACTTCCTGTCAATGTGAACAATCTGTAAATCAAACATTACTATCATAGTAATGGCAAAATTGTCAAAATCAGATTAAACATTTACAAACTTCGTGTTTGAGTTTGTCATTAGGCCCTCTTTTTCTATAACACAGCTTAGTATAAATAGGAAAGAATGAAACTAGAACTGTCACAAAAGTGCCGCATACCCCCACAAAGCGCCTTGTCACAGAACAGGTGTCATTTGATATGTAACTGTTATGCTCCAGACCAGAAACAAAATATAAAATTTACAAAGTGAAATAACTCTCAAACTAGTGGGAATAGAGTTATGTTTCTTGTACACTGCACTTCTCTTTAATGTTGACTATCTGTATATAAAGTTTGAAGTTACTAGCTTTTTTACTTTGGAAGTTATGCCCCGGACAAAAATTTAAAGTTAAAATTTACAAAGGGCAATAACCCCAAAAATAGTTGGGATAGAGTTATGGTTTTTGTACACTGCACATCTCCATTATGTGATCTATCTGTGTGTGAAGTTTGAAGTTACTAGCTTCTATACTTTTGAAGTTATGCCCCAGACAAAAATCCAAAGTTAAAATTTACAAAGGACAATAACTCTGAAAAGAGTGGGAATAGAGTTATGGTTCTTGTACACTGCACCTCTCCTTGATGTGGCCTGTTTGTATATGAAGTTTGAAATTACTAGCCTTTTTACTTTGGAAGTTTTCGCTGGACAAAAATTTCAAGTTAAAATTTAAAAAGGGCAATAACCCGAAAATGGAAAAGAGTTATGGTTCTTGTACACTGCACTTCTCCATTATGTGATCTATCTGTGTGTGAAGTTTGAAGTTACTACCTTCTATACTTTCTAAATTATGCCCTGGACAAAAAAAAAACCAGAGTTAAAATTTACCAAGGGCAATAACTTATAAGACATTAAGCACCCTTTTCCCGTAACATGGTTTTGCATAGATTAAAAAAACAAGGGCACATGGTGAAACTTTTAACAAACAATATAAATGTAAAGTTTCATGAAATTTTTACGAAAACTGAAGGAGATATTAGTAAAAATTGGAATTTTACAAGAAACCCCCTTTTTCCATGACACATTGTCAAATTGGAAAACCAAGAAAAATATATCGGCGCAACATCCTAAAGAGTTCATATATGAAGTTTCATTCAATTTGGTCCAGGGGTTGTGGAGAAATGGCTTCGGACGGACGGACGAACGGGCGGACAGACGGATCAAGCGGCGACTATATGCTCCCCCCTTCGGGGAGAATAATTAAATCCCGTTATTTGCTTGGTGGTAATCGCCGTTTCAAAATATCATTTCAGTCATAGCGCAGGGGCAAGTGCTTTTCTGAGGATCCTTTTATCAGAATTACACTCAACATTCTTCCAGAGCCACTGGCTGCTTACCCACATACACATGATCGAAACAATGATCAGCGACGAAAGAGAAAAGCATCATGTCGCAATGACTACTATCAGTCCTAGGAAAGCATTTGACCGAGCTAGGAAATTGAACCAGCGACCATGTACGACTCGTACGTTAAAAGTTGGTGAATAGTTGCGCTTGATATTAAAAAATAATTCCAGAATTAACAGGACTGACTTAAACTTTTTTTATTCCACAACAAATTTGTATATATAGTGCTTACCCCAGCGCTAATCCAACTATCTGTCTCATGGCTTAACCAAATACATATTCTTGGCCTGTACTTGTGCGCCTCCCATCCAGCAGGACATGGAGAAGGCTTTTCTGTAAGACAAACATGTACGAGTATAGTGCCATTTAGCATTCTCAAACATGCAAAATAGTGTTCAGTGCATTGCTTTCAATACCTTTCTTTAACTTTTTACCAAACAATCCTGACCCTCTAGCAAAAAAAAAAAAAAAAAAATCCAAAAATTGTTAGAAAATGAGAAAATACTGGTAACCACCATTTTCTCCATTTAAGACACTGTTTGTTACCCTCTCAAAGATAAATCACACGAGTCGAGCTGCATTTAATTTCAGGCCCGCATCTGCTTTCAACCTAGACAAGTATTAAGTTTGGCCATCTTGTAAACAGTTAACCGATTTGATGTGTATGCCGAGACACGCCTGCCTCGGTCCAGGTGTTAATGATCTCTGAATCACTCTTTATCACCATATCTCCTTATCACGGTCTATATAGATTTTTGACAACAATCTGTTATTATGTCCCGTAAATTTTTGACAAAGTAACGTCAAAATGCACAATGCACATGAACATTAATTGAGCACCGCTTAAAGCACACATTATTTCAACCCACTTGAGCATTAGTGGGACCTTCTGGGGCGTCAAGTTCAAGTAAGAGATCCATCTGTTCATAATCTACAGGAATTTGCCCAGGTACACTCCATGACGAATGGAAGACGATCCAAATGATACGAATTCAGCGTTTGACTCACAGCATAAGGAGAAGGGTTGCAGCAGTTACATGTATGTGTGCGAGGGAAGGCTACACCAGATATTGATGTCGCAATTGCTGTTGGCTCAGACATAAACACTGAACGTTATTTGAAAATTTCGTGTTCGTCAGACCGTTGACCTAGTCTCTGTAACCATAGTTTTGGACATGATCATTTTTTGACGTTTTCAATGTCCATATGTGACTGTCTGTAAATTACAGAAATGTTGTAGTAAAGTAAAGCAGTGTTGGCAGTTGATAGATTGACACCTTGGAGTCTTCACGTAACGAAATATAACCAAGTCTTATATTTCCATATCATGAATAGCAACTGCATTTTGTTAAACACAACCTTATAACATGAAAATTGGTGGTACTTAATTAATGCTCATGCGTTAAAAGGGGAAAATTTTCAGACTGGAGCCCAGGAAAGGAATAAACTGACCTGTGGAAGACTGTAGCGAAGCTAGTCTATAGGCATCCAGATTGACCTAGATTCAATGTAGACAAAAAAACACACAGTTGCCAAATAGTTCCTCACAGAAAATAGTTCTTTCTGTTAGAAATATTAATTCTGTTATATACGACAATTTTGACAAAAACACAAAATCTCTACCATCCCGATTTGAACATGTCTACTTAAAAAGTAATAGCTTGAACACGATTTCATTTATAAGGTACAAGATGTTTGCTTATATGTAAATTAAGTGACCTATGCAAATAAGGCTCATATCACTTATTCCTACACCGCAGTAACATTATGAATGAATCTGAAAATAGATACACCTAGACAACTTGTAGCAAATCCCAGCTAGATTTACCCTCACTGGACAGGGAGCCCCTCCTAATTCCTTCAGTCATTCATCATTTTAATCACTGTATACCGTGAAACTGATATGTTAAACTGTTATTTTACGTCTTGTATATTAACCCTTTACCAAACAATCCCGAGTTTTAAACAAAACTGGGGAAGAAGCCCTTTGAAAACATTGCGGGAAAATGAGAAAATGCTTGTAACCAATTTTCTCCTTTTCCCACATTGTTTTCTGCCCTTTTAGAATCAGGTTTCATCAACTGAGCCACATTTAACTTTATGGTCTGAAAAAGCTTTGAATTTGGACGAGTGTAAAATTTTTCGCTTTGTAAAGAGTTGAATAATAAACTTTAACATCCTTTGCTATTAACTATGTAATAGTTTAACCCTTAAGCTACTAAAAAAATAAATGAATTTTTCAAGCTAATGGAAAACAACTGAATATTGCTATTGTAAAGTTATATTTTTGAGAAAAAATATCCCCAAATCGAACATTGTAGATCCAAGATCTTGATGTACACTGTCCGTTCGTCCGTAAATTTTCTGTATCTAAAAGGACCAGTGTACCTCATGATTAAGTCCGTTGTCATACAAAAAGGATTTTAACATGAAAACTTAATAAAAATATCAAGTCTGTTAGTCGAAGAAAAAATATTTGGCTACCTAACTCTTTCAGGGCAAAATGTGTTATTTCGACGCCTTGACAGGTTTAATACACCCCATTGAAACCCAGACATATAGGAGCTGGCATGAGTTGGTGTTTGAGATAAAATTTTATTAAACGAGTGCACAAAAAATGTTATTAAGCGAGTCTTTGGCGTGCTTAACTACAATTGTTTTGGACGAGTTTAATAAAATTTTACCTTAAAATCCAACGAATGTCAAATTCTTTTTATCACATAACTGTATGTCAAGAAGTAAGAAAAATAGACTTTTTGTCTTAACTACGGAACATTTAGTGTTAGAAAATATACTTACGTTGTGATGGCCTCCTCCCAGGTCTAGGAGGGATGGCAAGAATACAGGTAATGCACAAACAAACTAGCAAGAAAACACAGCTCAAATTTGTGTAACGTGCCATTCTGTTTTCAAGTTAGAAACTATCCAGACGGCCCTCTAAAAGCCCTATATATAAGATGTCTAGGCCCCTGGCACATGCGCAAAGATGAAATATATATTTCTATCCTATGAATAGAAAAAGGTGAATATTGCGAGTTTAAGGCTGTTGTTTATCTTTGATTAGAATATCTTAACATGTAAGCCTGTGTAAAATAGAAGATCAGACTGCAAATTTATGCAGTCTAATCTTGGATTTAGTCTGTCTGTTTAAAGCAGCGGCTGTCGCTCGTGACTTTCAAAGGGTTGAATATAACAGGCATGTCACAGTAATTAGACGAATTCGTCATGCATTTCCAAAATTAAAATAATTAATTATGCAGTATGAAGTCCGTTTTTGTTCTAATGTTTTATAAGTGTTTTGTTTTATGGCGAAGAGATGTTGCTTAATCTGGAAACATTGTGACCACAATTATTGGTTTGCAACAAGAACAAATAGCTTGCTTATACTGGAATGTTTGACGACCATTTATGTAACATTGAGGAAGAAAGCCTTGGAAAACATTGTGGTAAAAAGAAAAATGCTGGTTACCAGCATTCTCTTTCTTTCCGACAATATTAATATTTTCTTCTCTTTCAAAGGCAACTTATCATTCAAACGAAAATAAAATTGTTGTCTGGTAATGTGTTCGATATGTATATGAGCCATGCTTTGGGAAAAGGTAGCTTAATGCGTCTCTGTAATCCATGATACCAAGCAAGTCATCATATAAATATGGATTCATAACAACCACTTTATTGTAACAACCGACTAAATTATGAGGTACAGAAAATTGACCGATAGCGAAAAGTTTCAGCCCAGGTCAGCCTGCGCGGACCGCGTAGTCTGACCTGGGTCGATAATTTTCGCAGATGCATTAAGACCTTTTTTTACAGAGCATGGCTCTTTATTTTTGTCGTCTGGTAAAGAACTGTGGATTTTAAATAGCCCAAACAACGCGCAAAGTTTTCTCTCTAAGCAGACACCAGCTTTTATAACATTGTAGCTTAGAGAGCAATTGCTTGTTACAAGAAAAATGCTTGGTTTCTGATATTTCGTTTTCAATAAAAAGATCATCTTATTTTACAATAAAGAGTTTATCTATGTTCTGAAAACGTGTTTGTGGTGAAAATTGACGTGATTTATGAGCATACGAATATGCGAACCGAAACAACAAAATTTATGGAAACGTAGGTAAAGAAAAAGAAAAGAAAAATAAACTTGGCGCAGAAAGGATGTGAGCATGTACATGTATGGCTTGGACCTTGGGTGGTGACATGACTTGTGTGCCAGCGGGTGAGATTAAATAAAAGCAGACAGACGGGACTGCAAACGTAAGAATAAGAAGATGGAGTCAAAAAAAAAATATCCATAGGACAGGTAAAGTGCAGCGCAAAAAAAAATCTCGGAAATTAATTTAAACACTTCGTTGAAACGTGACTTGCGCTGATGTGAACACCTGTCAGCTTTGCATAATTTAGTGTCAACCTTCAGATGAAGTTCCTGTAGTGTCACTATTGTTGAGCATACATTTAGCTTCGGATGTTTGTGAGACTTTTTTGGCCCTAGTTACGTTTTGAATCGGTTGGCTTCTGCCGGCCGATTAGAGAGAACACAAATTTCGGAAAACCGTCCGCTGAGTGCCAACTGATGTAACAGCTTTTACTTACAAGGTTTTAATGCTTATTGGAGAGGTCATCAGACCTCTCCAACAGTGGTGAGTTTAAAAGGCAGACTGCCACAGAATCTGCTGTCTAAATCCATTTTTCTTGCGAAATTGTACTGATACACAGTCTGTTTCGTCATGGTTTTGTAAATAAAGCGAAATCAAAAAACCGAAACAGGAAATAGACGTGGTTTATTTTTATGTGACGAATTTTAGAAAATATTTGTTATATTAATTTGCCATGGCTGCAAATGACCTCTCAAATAATTGTAATGTTTCATTAAGCAAATAAATCTAAGCAGAAGAAAAAAATAAGAAGAATTTCGTTAAAAAAAAAGAGAAAGAAGACCGCTGGACAAGATCATGCGACTTGAAAACGCGACAAGAAGGTCAAATGAGCGTCATGTAAAGCATATGAGGTTTCTACGCGGCGGCTTTTTTACTTGTTTGTTTACATGTACCAAAATATATTGAAATTAAAAGCCAATAAACTATTGGAAAACAGTGATGCTGACCTCTCCTGGCTTCTTTTTTAAAAAAGCCAACTTGTACCTACTGTGGTGACCGTATTACAAAAACTACTTGTAAGTCAGATAAGCGCAAGAATAATAACTAGTAGCAGTAAATACGCTGTCAAATAATCCCATACTTAACTTTTCAGTTATGTAATAAACGGCGAATGCAGTTTGTTTAGCGTTGAATTATGTCATAATATCAATGTTATCAAAATCTCGGGCCAGCAAAAACTGAACATTTTGAAGCAGTTTACTTCCATCGCGATAATAAGGAATGGGTCAGTGATAAAATAGAACTTTATGACTGAAACCAGAGCGAATCAAGTGTATCGTGTGTAGTAAACACAGTCGCCCGCTGTCCGTATTATTCGGCAAACTTCGAGTGATCCGTTGATAAAGTTATACGTTGTTACGGGATTGGCCGAGCTGTGACGAGTGCTGTTTGGAAATGTAGCAGGTGTTTAATAGATGATAGGTCATTTGGCCTGAAGCAGGGATAAAATTGCAACGGAAAGGAGTTTGTAAGGAAACGTTGCTTTAAAAGAATTTGAAAATATAGAACGTTCTGCCTTAGAGCAAAATGGTGTAAATGTAGGCTAACTCGTAATGTTTAGCTTAAAATAGTAATCAACCATTGGTCGTTTACGGTTAGCGAGGCGAAGCATGTGAAGCAATGAGGGGCAAAGGATGTAGAGCTGTGTAAGTATTATGACCATAACGTAAACATCTTCAGAACAAGTTGGCTTCTTTAAAAAAGAAGTCAGGAGAGGTCAACATCAATGTTTTGAAATAGTTTATTGGCTTTTAATTTCAATATATTTTGGTACATGTAAACAAACAAGTAAAAAAACCGCCGCGTAGAAACCTCATATGCTTTACATGACGCTCATTTGACCTTCTTGTCGCGTTTTCAAGTCGCATGATCTTGTCCAGCGGTCTTCTTTCTCTTTATTAACGAAATTCTTCTTATTTTTCTTCTGCTTAGATTTATTTGCTTAATGAAAAATTACAATTATTTGAGGGGTCATTTGCAGCCACGGCAAATTAATATAACGAATCTTTTCTGAAATTCGTTATATAAAAATAAACCACATCTATTTCCTGTTTCGGTTTTTTGATTTCGCTTTATTTACAAAACCATGACGAAACAGACTGTGTATCAGAACAATTTCGCAAGAAAAATGGATTTAGACAGCAAATTCTGTGGCAGTCTGCCTTTTAAACTCACCACTGTTGGAGAGGTCTGATGACCTCTCCAATGAACTAGTTATCTGACGCTTGCAACCATAGTAACCAGACTGTCCATTCACAATACTGACCAGCATAGATCTGATTACGCATCTTTCAGCTTAGGATGTATTAACCTTTGGGCTGCTAAGCGCGACTTTATGACTTTTTGCGGACAGTGTAGATAAAGATTACTACATGCAGTCTGATTTTGGATATACACTGCATGAGATGGGATTATTTTTCAAAAAAAGGTAAATATTTGGGTTTTTAATGAGTCGGCGTGAGCCGGACGATTGGAGAAACCACACATTTCGGAAACCGTCCGCTGAGAGCAAACTGATGTAACTGCAACTCGTAATGGCTTTTACTGACAGCCTTTTAACACTTATACCTGCTATGATGACCTTATTACAAAAACTACTTTTAACCCAGATAAGCGCAAGAATAGAAACTAGTAGTAAACAGGCTTTCAATTACTTAACTTTTCAATTATGTAATAAATGACGGTTGCAGTTCTTTTAGAGTTGAACTATGTCATAATACCAGTATTATCAAGATCTCTGGCCAGCAAAAACTGGAAATTTTGCAGCAGTTTACTTTCAACACGGTTACAAGAAATGGGGTCAATTATAAAGCAGTGCAGATCAAATGCGGATTGAATGCAGTGCAGATCAATATCACAGACGTACATATGATACCTAAGACCTTAATTGTTTGTTAAAGTGGGATATATACGAAAAAAAAAACGACCATGACATTGTAATGTTTGGATATCGTTTTTCTGCCTGTTAAAGGCCATAACTGAATCTTTTATCTCTTAAAGGCCCAGTAAGGGCCAAACTATCAAAGCAGGTGCCATAATACATTTAAATTTAAATCATACCATTTAAAAGTATGGAAAATCTAATGAAGATGACAGTAACAATTCATGTTGTTGGACAATGAATTAGTTCCTGGCAGAAAAAAAGAATTTTAAAATCAGGCAAAAAGTAAACAAAAGACACAACTTCCTGGCAGGTTTTAATCTAATTTTGAAATTAATGTCTCTGTCAGCTACTAACACTTGGACGGACTGTACAATGACAGATTGTCATCTTCACACTAATTTCCATATTTTTAAATGGTATTATATAAGTTTAAATACATTTAAACAACCGCTTTGTTTACTTTTGGACTTTATTGTCACTTTAACCAAACTATCCCGTTTTTAATGACCCCGAGGATGACGACAGTCAAAAATATTGTGTCAAAAGGAAAAATGCAGATAACCATGGTTCTTCTTTTCTCACAATACCCTTTCAACGATTCTAATCATCATTTGCTCTTCATTTGATTCGTAATGTGCAAATGCTTTCGATTTGGACAAGTCTAAAATTATATCATTTGGTAAAGGGTTTAGGGTTAGGTAGATTATACATTCTTTGAAAGTAATGTGGGAGAAATTAGCCAGCCGATGTTTTGGACAGAGCGATTTGGCCAAGGACAATTTAGTCAGCCAAAAAACATTAGGTAGGACAATTTGTCTAGATGAACAGGATGGCTTGTCAAAAGTGGAAAAAATAAAAGGCCCTCTAGCAAACAAAAGTAAAACAATTGATAGTCATAATACAGGGATATTTTATAAGACTTATTCATACCATTTTAAAGTATGGATATTATTGATAATATCCGACAATATGTTACAGCACAGTTACCAAAGTTGCAAAAGTTACTGAAAAGAATATTTCTACTTTGTTAAACATTTTTAAAAGGTTAGTAGGTACTGTTATTCCTGATGAGTGATATCTAAGTTTTCTGAGATATTCTAGTCGAGACAGCAATGACACAGAACCTGCAATAGTCAGACTGCTTTTCCAAGCTTCACATACATGTATCTATTTCATTAATTCAGCGCTTTAAGGGCAAAACTCTCAGCAGCATATTTGTCTCATCAGCTACTCCATATTGAATGGTCCCAAACCTTTCCACATTTCAGATAAAGAGCACACGGTCCACTATAGTTATGCTCTTGCTCATTACAATGGCTCAAATACAATGAACTGAGTTTGCCAAAGACAAGTAAAGTCGTTTTGGGAGATAATAAGAGATCAAGACCAGACTATCCTTTGAACGCAATGCTGATCAATATAACAGACGTAAATATCTTAGATTTTAATTGTCTGTTTATGTATGATATATATGGGGAAAAAACGACCATGAAATTGTAATGTTTGGATATTGTTTTTCTGACTGTAAAAGGCCACAACTAAGTGTTTTAACTCTTAACTAAATTATTCCGTATTTAATGACCCCGAAGAAGAACAGTTGAAATCATTGTGGAAAGAGGAGAAAATGCAGATAACCATCGTTTTCTCCTTTTCCAAAAATGTTTTTTTTTTTTTACCCTTTCAGCGATTCAAATGATCATTTGGTCAAGTCTAAAATTTTACCGTTTTGTAAAGGGTTAAGGGTTCGGTAGATTCTACATTCTTTGGAAGTAATGTAGGAGAAATTACCCAGGAGACGTTTTGGACAGGACGATTTGGTCAAGGACAATTTAGCAAGCCAAAAAATATTGGGTATGACAAATTGTCTAGATAAATAAGATGGCTTGTCAAAAGTGGAAAAAATAAAAGGCGCTCTATCAACCAAAAGTAAACAATTTGATAGTCACAATACAGGCATATTTTATAAGACTTATTCATACCATTTTAAAGTATGGATATAATAATGAATCTGACAATTTGTTACGGTACAGTTACCGAAGATGCCAAAGTTACAGAAAAGATGTTTTAACTGTTTTTGAAAGGTTATTAGGTTCTGTTTTTCATTATGAGTGATATCTAAAATATTTTCCCAACTTCGACTACATTGGACAGCAGAGAAAGCCGGTACCATAGAAATGGTATTTTGTGTTTTTTTTTTTCAGTAAGGCAATGTCTTTGTAGGTATTGATGCTCTGCCGCCATAGAAAAACTGAAAATTCATTAATGTTGTTGTAAAACGAAGTTGAACGTCCAGAGTAAAGAAACAGAAGGTTGAAATACATGCGTAAGTTATTTTTAGAAAGTTGCATTTAAGACCATCAATACTTTCAGCACCGTAGGTGAAAACAAAGCTATTGCGGACGGCATAGATTAAGACCAGAGTGCACAGAACGTATCATCTGATCTTTGATCTATTCTGTTCAATTATTTATTCAAGCCTACAAGATAAAAATTCTTTCTTAGTATCAGTGGATTGTATTTTTTGCTAGAGGTTGAGTTTATATATTTAGCGCTGAAAGAGTTAAACCTTTTACCACACAGTCATGAGTTTTCCGACTTTGGGAAAGAAGGCTTTTGAAAACTTTGTGGGAAAAGGAGAAAATGCTCGTAACCAGCATTTTCCCCTTTTACCAAAATGTTTTCTACCCTTCCCAAAATGAATTTCAATTTTCGAGTCACGAATATTTCGTCGTCTGCAAATCCTTTGATTTGGACTAGTCTAGAATTTCGTCGTGTGGTAAAGAGTTAAACCTTTTCCTGCCATAAGTGTCCGTGGACATAATTTTGCAAGGATTGTAGATTAAAATGTTTCAACATAAGGACATTATCATACTGATCTACTCGCTTTTGCTTCTCAGTATCTTTTTTAAGGTACTTATACAACTTCTTTTAAAACAAATGTACTCATTTTGGACCAGTAAACAAGTTCATTTCGGCAGCATAAGAATAAAGATAAATTCGTGACAGGCATTGGCGACGAGAGACTCAAATTAGTACGTTTTGTTATCAACCCTTAGGAAAAAGGTACTTGAAAACATTGTGGAAAAAAAAATGCTGGTTACCAGAAGTTTTTTATTTCCAACAATGTTTTCTACCGCTTCAAAGACAAATTTCATTATTTCGGCCACACTTACGTGCTCGTACTTTGACTTCCGTAAATAACTTAAATTTAGCCAAGTTTAAAATTTGGTTGTCTGCAACGAGTTAACCCTTACGCTGCTAAGCTCGACTCACTGACCTTATGCGGACATTGTAGATCCAACATCAGACTGCACAGAACGTGCAGTCTGATCTTGGATCTACGCTGTCCGATAAGAAGATGCTTTTCTCCAACAGATAAGTTTGAATTAGCATTATTCGCCTTTTTTACTATCGGCTCGAAAGTTTCATTCAACTTATCTAGCAGGATAAGGGTTAAATAGATAAAATTGACTTTCTGAATCAAGAAGGCCGGCCAAAAACATTGCAGTTGTGAGGGGACTTTTGCCAAAATATTTAAAGAAAAAACAGCTCAACAACGGTCATTGTAGATACGATATCAAACCACACATTCTTCATGTACATTGTTCCCAAAAGTGTCATTTTAAAACTCTTAGCGCGGCTTACGGACTAAACTTAAGGAAAAAAAAAAAGGTATTGCTAATTTAAAGTAATTTGGGAGATACCTCCTTCATTTTGGACAGTGTAGATCCAAGATCAGACTGCACGTTCTGTGCAGTCTGATCTTGATCTACATTGTCCGAAAAAGGTCCTCGAGTCGCGCTTAGCAGACTAAGGCTTAAAATATTAAAGACTGGGAGACAAATCCGCAATTGAGTGAGAGCCGAAAATAGTTCCGTCTTCTTCCTTTCCGCTTATCTTTCTCTCATGCCTATTGTACTGTTCAACAAGTAAGTGTTAAGTTTTTAACCATCGACGAATAATGCAAATACAAAGTATGAAATAGCATGACAGATAGAAAAAAAATATTTTATGACGAGTTAAATTTTGATTCACTTGATACAAAGGAGCTTCATTTCTTCCCTCCAGTCTCATGGAAATCGGTTACAGACTCGGGCCAGGAAAAGAAGTTATTTCAATAAATAAATAAATAAATAAATAAATAAATATTTTTTATGAAAAGTATCTTGAGTGCAGTCAAATCTATTTGATTCTCATAACATTGCATAAATCTAAGTAGACAAAGTCTACCAGCTTTATTTCATTGATATGTTTCTACAAATAGGCTGTCACTATTTACATGGTTTCGCTGACTCTTCGACAATGTGAGTCGACCATCCGAATTATTGTTGATTAATTTCATAATTGAACAGTGATCTGTGAAAAGTGGGGTTTAATGCAATTAATTAGTGCTTTTTATCAAGCAGTTCTGACAAACAACCCCCAAGGCGTTGAACCCTGGATCTCCAGGTTCCTAGGCGAACGCTGTTCCACATCGCTACTAAAGCTAGCTCTATAGCGAGGCAGTATAAAAGTCCCCTTATACAAACACAAGCTATACATTTATAGCTATCTTTCGGATAGACAAGTATAAATACATACTAGTATATACAGATAATAAAAAAAAAAAAAACTGGCTGGACCACACAGTAGACCACGTTTGGCGCCAATGTAACAGTACTGACAAATAACCTCGCAAGGCGAGTATTGAACCCCGGCCTTCCAGGTTCCAAGGCGAATGGTCTTACTATGTAGCTACAAATGCTACCTCTATAGCAAGGCAGTATAAGTGTCCCTATATACAAAAACAATTATACATTTATAGCTATCTTTCGGATAGACAAGTATAAGTACATACTAGTATATACAGATAATTAAAAAAAAAAAGACTGGCTGGACCATACAGTAGACGACAATCAGAAAATTTACCAATAGCAAAATGTGTCGATCCATGTCAGTCTGTGCGGATAGCAGGCCGACATGGTTTCATACGTTTTGCAGATGCACTAAACCCTCTTTTCACAGAGCAGGGCCCAATTAAAGTGTGTGCTGTTACAGGGAAAGGGGAACATGGTGCAAATAGATTAAATCTTGAAGTGCTAAATGTCAGCATAATGTATGATTTCAGACTTAAAATGAAAGACTAAAATAGTTGCAATTTATAGACTTCCTTTAGCCACAATGTTTCAGCATAGCGGACAGTGTGGATCAACATCAGACTGCATATTTTGTCCAGTCTGATCTTGATCTACATTTTTCGCAAAACCATCAATATCTCTAGTTTTAAATGCTTTCTTACGGGTATAAGATAATGGATTCATGCAAGTACTAATTTATGGAAGTAGTAATTATATTTAAATTGTATACAATACGCCAACCCTTTAGTGTTTAACCCATACCACACAATCCCGACTTTTAACGACTCTGAGTAAGAGGCTATTTGAAAACATTGTGGGTAAAGGAGAAAATGCTGCTCCTTTTTCCACAGTGTTTTCTAACCTATCACAGACAAATTCCACCATTTAAGTCACATTTAATTTGCCGACTGCAAATGCTTTTAATTTGCACAAGTCGAAAATTTTGACAGTTTGGTAAGAGTTAGACATTATGATTGGTTGATTGATTGATTGATCGATCGATCGATCGATCGATCGATGATTGATTGATTGATTGATTGATTAAATGGCGTTTAACGCCTATATCAACACTATTTCAGTTAGGCGGCCAGTGCACCCATCCATGCTTTCCTGGAGTTTCTTTTACCAGTACTCCGCACAATACTCTTTCCAAGCATATAGCTGCTTTCCCATATAACTATCGTCAAAACAATGATCAGCAGTGAAAGAGGAGTTAACCCTGTTGCAATGACTTTCATCAATCCTCTGAAAGAAATTGGCCGAGCCGGAGATGGAATCAGCAACCTCCCTGTTCTCAACACTGTAAAAGCGGGTGTTTTAAATCCAAACACGATAGAAAACACTTTTCTGTTACACTTTTTAAACACCTGTTCGTGTTTTGGGAAAATACCATTGTTTTAAAATTAAACATGATGAAAACATTAGTGTTTTATGAAAACACTTGTTTTAAGATTAAACATGATTAAAACATTACTGTTTTATGAAAACACCTGTTGCAGTGTTTTATTTAAAAATGGGTAACGAGTGTTTTCGAGCCTGTTACACTTTTTAAACACGAAAACGTGTTTTCAGGATGAAGGTGTTTTATTTCAAAACAGGTGTTTTACAGTTCAACGTCAAATATACTACACTCAACAGGCTTGATATAGTATAATAGTATTGTCTCACCCTCTGTAGAGAGAAACAGATTTAAAAATGGATATGGTGATGACGATAGCAACATCATAATTATATCCAGTTTCAACAATGCAGCTAACTTATGTACTAGTGTAGCCTAGTTTGAATATCGCCAGGTGGCAAAACCTGAATACAAATTTTCTCATGGTGTGGCTCATGTTAACATGAGACATGCATGAACTGTCACAGAAAATTGAGAACAGGCAGATAAGTACTTGTATTTAACTTTAATTCTCACAAAAAAACATAAAAACCACTTTTGATTTTTCAGTCAGTAAGATTTTCCTCATCTTGATGGTCTGGGACTACATCTACAGTCTTATGATTAAAGTCTTTTAATAATGATTAACAAAATGAGCCCTGTCATGAGAAAACCTGTTTTTGCATATGCAAAAAACAAAATCGCAGATAAGCTGCGCTGTAACCACAGAGTTAATCTGCGAGTTTGTTTTTTGCTACATGGATAGTAAAATCCCTCTAAACCCTCAATTTGAAATTTCAAGCTTCTAGCCATTTTCTGTGGTTGTACAGCCTGGTTTGTGTCGGACCTGTTCGAAAACCCTGAAGACAGGTTTTTCATGACATGACTCAAATAAGGTCTGCTTTCCTTCAAACTAACAGTCAACAATTAGAAAAGCTGACTTTATATAACTGCACAAGCAGCAGATTAGTAATCCAGCATTTTATGTAAATAAAATCTAAATCACTTTAGTGTTGACAGGGATACCATGGAAAGGAACAAAATGACCAATCATTTTTGTTGTGCGATTCTTCCAAGGATACATCCCTCTTCAAAATATTTGACGTATAATATAAATTTAGACAATGCTGGCTCTTTACCTGGTACTCCTTTAAGTTTCCTACATGCTTTCAAACATCAGTGATAAAAATCACATTGATGGTGATCACAACAAATGAATAAAAAATAATCAGTAGACTAGAACAGTTTATACATATGGACTAGATTAATTCAAAAAGAAAAATATAAAGGCCCAAATCAATGATTAGCATCATAATGCTAAAAACAGTACATTTTACATTTTAAAGAACATTTCTTCAACAAAAAAAATGGCCAAAGCTTAAGAACTGTCATTTTTCTTTTACAGGGTTTGAGAAATGAAGGCAAAAATGACTACTATACACTGTCATTTTTCTTGGTTGTAGATAAAAAATACAAAGAAAAATGACAACTATTTTATTGTGTTTACATTCAAAACAATCAGTTTTTATTTGACCATATATTCATTTGATTCTGATTGGCTATTTGATGGAAAAAGCTGATGCAAATAGGATGAGTTTTTATTCTTTTAAATAAAAATTTTAGGATCCTCTGAAATGGACCTTGTTAAAATTGAAGTCAATACTGTGCAACAGAATTAGTAAAATGATTCTGTAGAGAAGACACAACCATGAGTTCTAAATCTGTAGCAATGAAGAATGTTACATGTATTGGGTAGGACTGAATTTACATTGTTCATCATACAAAGTTTTGTTCTTCAAAACAATGTACCAGACTAACAAAAAATGTGGCTATTTGTTCCCAATGCTACATATGAAATATGAAAAGAATTGGCCACACTGATTCAGAGGAGAAGTCGTTTGAAACCCGGAAACTAAGAAACTACTAAAAATCTGTTACATATTTCAGTTTTAAAAACTCACAAAAATATTAAAGATGCTACTTTCTCATGTAAAGACCTTGCTTCAATTAACTTCAAAATATCTTGCTAGTGACATTTAAAGATGCCGGCTCCTGCATAGGACTGTCACATTTTTTAACATGTAGGCCTAGTAGGGGGCGGTAGTAAGTGTTTGAGCAATTGTAATGAATTTGTTTTGATTTTAGCTTTTACTTACAGAAGAAAAGCATCATGCATTATGAATCTCTCTGTGTCAACTGTACGCACTAACAAAAATTTGCTGACTCATTTCTGATTTTTCTTGCGTAAAATACGCAAAATGCAGTGTTAGATAAATCACAAAATTGAAATAGCTTGGACTAAGATTAAAGACAAATAAACTATTGGTCTTTAACTTTAGTCACAGCTTTTTCAATTTCATTCAGAAATTGAATAAAGGCTGTGGATTTCTGGCAATGAAATGGTTGTTTCAGCACCAGCTGCTGGCAAAAACCCAGCAGTAACTGTTGTGAGTAGCATCTTGTATACTCCAAATCCGTTATAAAGTACCAGGCTAATAACAGAAACTGTGCCTCCATCAGTGACATAGTTGTTAAGGAGATTCTGGCATAATCACCACTGATGAATACACTGTCAACTTCTTCATTCAAAGTTCCGACAGCAACAAAACTAGGTGGAGCCATAGCTTTAGTGGACAAGACCTTTTAAATTTCTGACTCCTGGACATCCTAAAATATACATGTCAACTCGTGGGTCCTGACTGGCAGGTTTAAATCATTTGTGCTATGGATTCTTCCATGACAATAAACTCAAGGAGTCCATTTTTCATTAGAAGGGATGTCTGGTCTAATTTTTTATTTGATTTTTACCTTTGATAGAAATTCTTGTAAGGATATAGTGTAGACCCTCATCAGAAGCTTCAATATATGCAATGTCCGATCTGGGTGTGCACTGTTTGCCTTCATCCCATTTAAGAGATGCAAGGCAATACTGTATTAAAATACAAGTCAGTAAAGGGATGTCCGGTCTAATTTTTTGTTTACTTTTTTTTAACAGAAATTCCTTTTTGCAAACACTGTAAACCCTGATCAGAAGCTTGGATATATATGGCATCTAATCTGAGTCTGCACTGTTCACCTATGTCCCATTAAAAAAAAAAAAAAACAGCACAGAAACTGACACCAAAACAAGAAACATAGAGAACCACAACAGAACTATCGCCTTGGAAGGTCTTTAATATAAAATTTCTAGGGGGCTTAAACTGGTTTAAGTTCATAAAATTTTATCTTTACCTATTTTATGGCAACTTCAAACTTAACCGTGTACCACACAATCCCATGTTTAACGACCCTGAAGAAGAAGCCTTTTGTAAACACTGTAGGAAAAGGAAAAAATACTGATAACCAGTATTTTCTCCTTGTTCCACAATGTTTTCTACCCTATCAAAGCAAGATTGCACCATTTAAGCCACATTGAAATTGTTGTCTGCAAATGCTTTCAATTTGGACAAGGCTAACATTTTGTCATCTGGTAAAGGTTAAGCCTCTAAACAATCAATTCATTCATAACAGTGAATTTTTAAAGCATCCTACTTGAAGTGAACGAACAATGTTCATGGCAAAGATCATATGCGCACAAACTAAACCCATTGCAGACTGGAACCCCATAATAGGATATCAGGCAAATTGTGCAGACCCAGATCAGACGCTGCATGTGGCGTCTATTCATGGTCTATACTGTTTCCTAACTGGGTTTTCCATCAAAAATTGAAAAGAAATGAAAAAGTACACCTGACAACCCTTAAATGTCATAATGACTCATCCAACTTAAAACAATGGAAGAGTCCACCAGTATACAATGGGTAAATAGTGTTATTTGCTGCTATTTTAATTTATTACAGTTTATTGCAAAACTCCTTTAATCAATAGAAAGTGTATTTGCACTCTTACTAGTAATGCGACAACACTGAAAGGTATAGCTGCTGCTGATGTTTTTCTGGAAAAATTTCACAAATGCCTCTCCACATCCCTGTAATTATAAATGAACAAACATGGCAAAACTAATACTCGATCCATGCTCTGCCAAAAGGGGACTTAATGCATCTGATACAATTTTTCAAGCAAGTCATCACATAAAAGTGGATCCATACAATCCATACAGTCCACTTGGTCTACATAAAATTTACCAAAAGGAATAAGGTTTGGTCCAGGTCAGCCTGCTGTACGGACTGCGCAGTATGGCCTGGATTGATAATTTTTGCAGATACATTAAACCCCTTTTCACAAAACATAGTACATTTATAACATAACCGCCCTTGCTTTTGATGCAATAAAACTATTACAATTTTGTAAGCATTATTCTTAACTCTTATCCTGCTAAATAATTAAAAAATTTTCAATTCGATAGTAAAAACCCCAATATAGCTATTTCAAAGTTATGGTTTGGGTAATATATCTTTGTTGGACGGAGTAGATTCAAGATCAGACTGCTTTTTCTGTGAAGTCTGATTTTGATCTACACTGTTAGATTAGCAGCCAAAGGGTTAAAGAACTGTATTCCTGTCTGTTATTTTAAAAGAATTTAGACATAAATTTTCTGCCTAACTCCACTGTCAAAATTCATGACTGTGGTAAGATTATGTTATTTCAGATTTAAAATAAAATAGTTGTATGTCAGCATCGTTTACACTTCAAAAAGAAGACTTTCAAAGACACTGTGGGAAAATGTAAAAATGCTGGCATTTCCTTCATTTCCCACAATGTCTTGTACCCTTTCTGATAAAAATCACAGCATTTGTGCCAAATTTAATCTAGTGTCTGTAAGTGCCCTTGAATTTATCTAGTTTAATTAATTATTCTGTAAAAAGTAAACTCTTTACTACATAATCCCGACTTCTAAGAACCCGACAGAGAAGACTTATGAAAATATTGTGGGAAAATGAGAAAAAGCTAGTAACCGGCATTTTCTCCTTTTCTCACAATGTTTTCATCCTATCAAAGACAAAAATGATCAATTCAGTTAAATCTAATTTGTCATCTGCAAATG
Organism: Hippopus hippopus; assembly: GCA_946811185.2. Taxonomy (NCBI): domain Eukaryota; kingdom Metazoa; phylum Mollusca; class Bivalvia; order Cardiida; family Cardiidae; genus Hippopus; species Hippopus hippopus. The sequence continues at coordinate 25,151,836 of OX328110.1, read as the reverse complement.
TTTTCAATTTTGTCCAGTAAAAAATTTTGTCATTTAGTATTTAAGGATTAAAATAGACATTTTTGCTCTGAAATAACTTGCAGAAGCCCCCCCCCCCCCCCCAAAAAAAAAAACCTTGCTTGGGTGCAATGGACCCCCCATTTCACAGAACATGACTCCATTTTAATTACCATAAGGGTACATGCTTCTACTTGTTCATGTATAGCTCTCTAGCTTTATTATACCTAAAATTCAACCAAATGGCTGTCCCAAATTATTACATTTGGAATACAAGTATAGTTGAAGGAGCATAAACACCAACCATGTTCACCGAGTTTGTTAGGTCACTAGGATACTAGAACTGGTGATAAGCAACGTTCAGCTTTCTACAGTTTTTACTTGGTATAAGTTAAAAACTCTAGAAGAAATACCAGCAGATGTGGGCAATGTTTAAGTAGCAATTTGTCTGTAAGATAGCATTCGTATCCATGTTATATACTATTTCTGCATTTCAGACATAGGGACTTTTTTTTTTTCAATATTGTATTTTATTTTTACAGATGCAAACCTTTTTACAAAATTAACAAGTAAACAGATTTTGGTGTTACTTGAACACGGGTAGGAAACTTCATATTCAGAGCCAATGGCTCTGACGAGAAAATGTTGTGTTGGTCTTCCGTTTCTGAAGATGTCGGCTGAAAAACAACCAAAAAACAGGTAAGCCTGTCATTATTTGTAATCATGTGTTCTTATCTCTTTGAAATTCCAAAAAAGGAGAATGTCATGCAATGCTCCGGTCTTTCAACGTGTTTTCTACATTACGGAAAGTTGTAACAAGCGTACGATGTTGTTTGAATCATTTGTGGCGTGGGTTGACCTTAGCTAAAATAATACGTTACGGACCTAAATTCAGTCTATTATTGCCATATAATTGGAAATTAAAAGAGAGTCTTGCTGTCCCAAAAGCGTGAATTAATGTCTTGAAATGTTATATTCACTGCTGGTAAAGAATTGAAAAGAAATAGCACAAAAATGATGAAAATAAAGAAGGGCTCCGATTATGTGGACCGGCTCAGAATATGTAAGTCGGCACCGATTAATGAGGGCTTCCTTTCAAAAATTTAGTTTTCTGTAAAATTTTACCTAGGAAGTAGGCTTTGTTTTTCCGTTAACACCTTTCAGTCAACAATGTAGTACTATTGTTGGATGGAACATGACCGAATCTATGAAAATACAAAGGACTTGTCTTGTCACGATTGAAAAATCCTGTCGAAAATTAGTCTATCTAAATTTTGAAAAATACTTTTGTGTAGCTTTTGACTGACAGAATGGTCTATACATGTATAGAGCATTTGTCATGCTTTCGTCGTAAGTGCAGCCGACACGTAAGCAAAAATAATGAAAAATATTTGGCATCTTCGGAAGGCTCTTTGGTCTTGAAACAGTCATTAAAAAGCTAAATGAAAAATGTACCCACTGTAGCAGAGATGATGAATAGAAAAAAAAAACAAACTTTTTACAAAACGTGAGAAATACAATTGACCTATTCGCAATACACACCTCAGGGTATATGTGTGAACACTCTTAACTCTTTTTAATACTTAACACTACACAACAGTATGTCAGGTGGGTGGGGTATATACAAGTCTTTAACAACGAAAAAGAATCTATTTCACAAGCACGTCAAGACCAAAAAATGTTCATAGATCCCTGACTCTTATAGTACTTACTCAGATCTTTCAATGTTCAATTAACCATATGCATATTAGATCAGAAAATATCACATATCAATTATCTTTAAGCCGATGATAAACAAACATCCATCCAAACAAACAAACGATCACGTTTTGTGCAGTCTAATATTGTTCTACACTGCCTGCAGAACCAACTAAAGTTGTGACAGGCACTTTAAAGGTTCATAATGAATAGCTTCGAGTTATTCAGTTTTCTTTTTCCGTCCTAAATATTTGTATGAATGTCCTAAACATTGTCCTTTGCACTTGTTTCAGAAATCTCACACCGACCCCTCCCCATTTCTAATGTGTTAGGTGTTGAAAAGAGTTAAGAGTGTTCACAAATATACCCTAGGCGTGTAATGCGAATAGCTCAATTGTATTTCTCACGCTTTGTAAAAGTTTTTTTTCTATTCGATATCTCTGCTACGGTCGGTACATTTTCCATTTAGCTTTTTAATGACTGTTTCAAGACCAGATAGTCTTCCGAAGATGCCATATATTTTTCATTATTTTTGCTTACATGTGGGCTGCACTTACGACGAAAGCATGACAAACGCTATATACATGTACAGAACATTCTGTTAATCAAAAGCTACTCACAAGTATTTTCAAAAGTCAGATAGACTAATGTTCGACAGGATTTTTCAATCGTGACAAGACAAGTCCTTTGTATTTTCATAAATTCGGTCATGTTCCATCCAACAAAAGTACATGTACTACATTTTGGACTAAAAGGTGTTAACGGAAAAACAAAGCCAGCTTTCTAAGTAACTTTTTACAGAAAACTGAATTTTTGAAAGGAAGCCCTCATTAATCGGTGCCGACTTACATATTCAGAGCCGGTCCACATAATCGGAGCCCTTCTTTATTTTCGTCATTTTTGTGCTACTTCTTTTCGATTCTTTACCAGCAGTGAATATAACATTTCAAGACATTAATTCACGCTTTTGGGACAGCAAGACTCTCTTTTAATTTCCAATTATATGGCAATAATAGACTGAATTTAGGTCTGTGACGTATTATTTTAGCTAAGGTCAACCCACGCCACAAATAATTCAGACAAAATCGTACACTTGTTACAACTTTCTGTAGTGTAGAAAACACGTTGAAAGACCGGAGCATTGCATGACATTCTCCTTTTTTGGAATTTCAAAGAGATAAGAACACATGATTACAAACAATGACAAGCTTACCTGTTTTTTGGTTGTTTTTCAGCCGACATCTTCAGAAACGGAAGACCAACACAACATTTTCTCGTCAGAGCCATTGGCTCTGAATATGAAGTTTCCTAACCGTGTTGAATAACTTTGGAGAACTAGAGCTGTGCAAGAACTGTAGGATTGTATTTTTAACCCGTAACAGTGTTTGTTTCTGTGCATATACTGAGCTAGTCGGGAAACCCACCGAACACTAGTTACATTAATTTAATTAACAGACTTAAGTCCATTATTTTGCTAAGCAGAGTCTGAAATGTTGGGTAAACTTTGGATATGACAATGTTCCACAAATCTGTTAATGTTAGTGAAATGTGTCTTCTTACGAACAAAGTCGAAACAAATGAACAAATGCATGGCTGAAATACAAACCTCATCTGGCTGGATTTGAACCGATGGCGGACAAGACCAATACCATAACCACTGAGCTAAAGAGATATCTCCCTAACGCAGTTGTTAGGTGTTGTATTTAAATCGGGACGAAGCCATGCATGAAGGGGTGGTCTCCCGTAACACACCCCCTCTTAAAGTCATCATTTATTGAAGACCCAAAGCCTAAATTAGGCAGAAAGTCCGTTTTTGGACAACGAATGGGTTTAATGGCTCAATGGCCAATCCCGGACGAGCCCCCATCTTACGAACAAAGTCGTAACAAAGAAACAAATGAATAAATGCATGGCTGAAATACAAACCGCATCTGGCGGGATTCGAACCCACGGCGGACAAGATCCTCGTTTTTCAAGGTTTAAAAGACCAATACCATAACCACTGAGCTAAAGAGATATCTCCTTAACGCAGTTGTTAGGTATTGTATTTAAATCGGGACGAAGCCATGCATGAAGGAGTGGTCTTCCGTAACAGTCTGGAATGACAAGCTCTACTTAAGACGGAAAACAAGTCTGTTACCAGATTTGAGTAAAATCAGATTTAAATTTTTTTGAGAAACTGGGGCCTGATCATTTGATTTCGTCAAATTCACTCTTCAGCAATGCATTTATTGAGACCATCAATTAAAAGCTGAACTTACTGTAAACATTTGCATTCTTTCCCCCAGGGACCCTCCTACTAGATCTGGGTCTATTGTGTAAATAGAGCAGTACTAATAGTCCACGTATGGAATATATATTTTTGTATCGCAAGTATTCTCTGCCGGAGTTGACGAGACTCTATTGTTGAGACTCTATTGTTGCGCTGAATGTTCTCATGGGAGTCCTCCAATCTCCAAAGGGAATTCTTATATTCTGTACAAGATCTTCCAACACAGCATTTCAGCTGAAACTGAATAACATAATAACATTTAGATCTAAATACAATCAGTTTACCATTAACTGAACATGTAACCACCTTGTATGCAGAGTGTGCAGTATCGTGAAACATAAATATCAGCCCAGTTTCGTTTTTTTTTTTTTTTGTCAAAAAAACTTTATCCCACCCACAGTCATCATGTGTAAATGGAGAAACAAAATGTATCATGAATAAACTGGCAGTAAAATACCCTGAAACAAATTCAGATTACAGAGATAAGTTTGAAATTTATGCTGAATTACAAAGGAATGCACATTTATCGTGGAAGTACAAGTATTTTTGACATGTACTGTTCGAAATTTTTTATAGTAGTCCGAAAAGGATCGTCTGCCAAAAAGACCGCCTTTGCTTAGGCGCTTGTGATCGTATTTTACAGTTGTCAACAAGCGTCTCTATAAGTATGATTTAATGTAAAAAAAATGGTTTTAAAATTTATTATTTTACAGTTTTTATTTACAATTGGTACCCAAATGACCATATCTTTCATGTAAAAAGGGTATTCTAAAACTTATATTGGAAAAAAAAAAAGCCGTATGTGTGCCTTAAAAGAATTACAGACGTTTCGTACCATAACCATTTCATACCAGTCACTTCGTACCATAACTAAAACCAAACCCATTTCGTACCATAGCTTATATTATTTCGTACCATAATTTTACCACTTGTTACCATAGTCTTTCATACCAACTTTTTTGGGACCTATTATAACGTTTTGACTAAGAAAAACTTTCATATGACGCTATTTAAGAAGATAAGGGAAGTGACTACATACCGCTAATAAAACACCCTAGTGTTTTACAAATGCAACACGTTAAAAACAGTAACCTGTTTTACAAACGTAGATGCAAAATGTGCCCATTTAACCTGAAACATTGATAGCATTTTTAACGCTTAGCTCGAAGCTAAAGTATATGAGGAGGAATCTATGTGCATTTTAACGGTGAGAAAGCAACCCTTTCAACAGTCACTGGAGTTGAGACCAGAATCACTTAAAGCGCAGCTAATTAATACTGTATCAATTTATTCTATATCATTATCTTTTTGAATAATTCTCTAGATAACATTTAACATAATATACTTACACAGATCAGTGCCTCGAATAAAAATAAGCATCCGAAACCGTCTTCTCTAAGACCGTAAAAAAACAAAACGACAGGTGTTTTAGTTATACACACAGGTAATATGGAATAAAACTCGCTCACTAAAACACCAAAACACATACAAAACACCAGTATTTAACCTAAAAATACCGGTGTTTTAGTATATAATACCATAAAAACACGTGACGTGTTCCTCAAAATTTACAGTGAAGGCCTGTACTCTACCGATTGAAATACCTGGGCTCGGCTAAACAGCATGAACAGGACAATCGGTGAAAACGAACAAGACATCCCAATTTCTGGGCAGAAATTCAATTCATTTTCACGTGTTTTCATTATTAAACATTATTATCATGATAATTATTTCATTTTCTTTTTCTTAGATAATGTGTTGTATACATATTTTTCAACGGTTTTCATTAGCTTTTATTTTAAAAAAAATGCAGGAGGACTTTTGTTAACTGTACACATATAAGAATGATAAAAAAGTGTATTTTAAGCCATTATGTGGTTACACACATTTTCACAGTGTAGGACCGTAAGTAGCCCTATGCAATGTATGTGACTTGGGATTCTGTACGTGACGGTCTGTAACTTGGGTGTTAAAAACGTGTTCACATTGTAAGCCAAGCTGGTGCTTTTTCATTTATTTTTGATAGTTATTATAAAATATTCATATCCAGTTATTTGTTTGTTATGTATGGACCATATCAGGAATACGTATGTGCGCTGTGAACCTTCCTTAGAGCAATTGGGATGCCTTGATCAGTTGACCGTGCTAAAGATACAATTTATTTTATTTCCCTAAAACAATGCCGTTTTTATTCTATTACCCAGCATTTAAAACCTGTTTTCTCAACGGAGATTAAATAAATGGTTTCTTTATTTTTATTTCTGTGAAAACATGCCAAGGTTTGATAACATAGTTGACTACAATCTCCATCGAGACATTTACTTAAAAAATAGCAACAAGTTTCAACCTATGTCCGCGCAGGCTAACATGGATCGACACTTTTTGCAAATGCATTAGACCCCTTTTTCACAGAGCATGGCTCAGTCATTATGATAGATGAGCCCTGTTTGGATATGCATGTAAAATTAAGATATATTCAGACATCTTAAATTGTCTGATGTCATATTTTTGTCCTTACTGTCACGCTTATTTCGGTATAACTCTGACATTTAAATTTCATGGACGTCGACATACACAGGTTTCCGCATTTGCACTTTTAAGTGCAGAAAGAGAGAGAGAGAAAGACAAACAGACAGGCAGACAGGTAGGCAGACAGGCAGACAGACAGACAAGAAGCTACCTCATACTATAGTTCTTTTTTCTTCATGCGGGTTACTTCGCTGCAACAAGAAAACTTGCAAGCAAGTTTGACGGTGAACGCCAACTCTTTACCTCTTTACCAAACGGCAAATTGAAAGCATTTGCAGACGACAAAATAAATGTTTCCCAATGATGATTTTAATCTTTGAAAGGATAGAAAACATCGTGGAAAAGGAGGAAATGCTGGTTACAAGTCTTCTTCCAGACTTTGAGAGTTGTATCCGAACGGATATAAACCGGTTCTGGAAAAGGTGAAGGTGCTGGTAACAAGCCTATCCACCTTTACTCGAAATGTTTTCAAATCCACAAGGCCCTTACAACATGTGACAGTTTGATAAATGGTTGTAACGTTCCTTATGGAGACTGCTTGTGGTTTTCTTACCAGAGCAGACCTAGATCCTTAACCTCTATCCTGCTAAATAAGTTGAGTAAAGCTTTCAAGCCAAAAGTAAAACCCCGAAAATTGTTATTTCAGACTTATTTTTTGGAGAAAAATATCTCCTAATCGGACAGTGTAGATCCGCGATCAGACTGAACGTTCTGTGTAGTCTGATCTTAATCAACACTGTCCGCAAAAGGTCAGTGAGACGCGTTTTGCAGTTTAAGAGCTAAAAATCGGTGAGGATAGACTGAGCTTTATCCTTCCAGCATTTTCCAAAATATCCTTATCACACCATCTTTCAAATTGTACAATAATTGACCAGCACTCTAACTGTCAACGAATATAATTGGCCTGCAACACACGAAAAGGGGCATTCGGACATTTGCGTAAAGTGCCGTCTCGGATGAGCCTGCGCACTTCGCGCAGGCTAATCCGAAACGACATTTTCCGTTTTCATGTAATTTTCTATTTTGCACAAGTCTACTGTAGCACAAAATCTAATGTAGTCGTAAAGTGCCGTCTTGGATCAAGCAAATCATTATGGATCCACAAAACTCATTTTTTTCTGACAACTGATTAAACTGGCAGCTTGGTATCGATCTTCGTATCAACAACAGGAACACTCAGTGCTACAAGGCAAATATCTGACCGGTGCGGGACTTCATGAGATAACGCAAGACTTGGAAATTTAAATTGTGAGTGTGTTTATGTTCAAAATTGCACATTTTCCCCTGAATATCAATGCTAAATGCATCATTTGTATCTTTAAATGTCTAACCTTAAACAAAACAAAACAAAAAAAAACAAAAACACACACACACACAAAGCGAATTTACATTTCCTTTCTGGAGGGAAAAAAAAAAAAACTGCGCCATAACTGAAAGTATATATCCAAATCAGCCCATAATGCTCTCAAAAAAAAATTCAGTCTTGCCTAACAATCAAAGAACAGGTAATTCTTCACAATTCTGAACAGTCACAGAAAAAGTATATTTCCTATTGGTTCAAAACAGCTGGATATCTCAATTTCAAAGCCTATCTATGCATCCTGATCTTGATCGACCCTATCAGGAAATGTAGCGTAAAAATCAGCCCACAATGTCCTAAAAATGTATTCAGTCTTGCCCAACAACCTAAGGACTGGTAATTCTTCACAATTCTGAACAGTTACAGAAAAAGTATATTTCCGATTGGTTCAATTTCAAAGCCTATCTAAGCAATCTTATCTTGATCGACCCTATCAGGAAATATAGTGTAAAAATCAGCCCATTATGTCCTAAGAAAAACTGTATTCAGTCTTGCCTCACAACTTAAGGACTGGTACTTCTTCTCAATTCTGAAAAGTAACAGGCAAAGGATATGTTCTATTGGTTCAAAACAGCGCGATATTTCAATTTCAAAGCCTATCTAAGCAATCTGATCTTGATCAGAAAATATAGTGCAACTGTCTTCAATAAACAAAAGCATAAGACGACAAGGGCTATGTTATGCAATGTGCAAATGCTAATTTATTACATGAATTAGAATTTTTTTCATACCGTACCACATGTCATAAATGACTCTCTTTTTTTTAGCGTCCTCATATCATAAATTGTCGGAAGTCATGCACTCGGATACTTCACTTACATGTAGTCTTGCTGATGGTGTCGATCTAATATCAGAATGTGTAATGTGCAGTCTAATTTTTGGTCTTCACCGTCCATCAGTCTTCGTTGAATATCAGAACGAAACAATCTTGAGACTGTGGCATCACTTGAATAAATATTGGTCTATATTTTGTCTTGAAAAGTCTATCTCTGAAAGTTTCTTTTCATATTGTCCAATGTCTTCTTAAAGAAGATGAAATATTAACCCTTTGCTGCTAAGCACGACTCACCGACATTTTGGGGACAGTGTAAATCAAGAGCAGACTACATGGAACGTGCAGTCTGATCTTGAATATACACTGTCCGATAAGGAGATATTTATCTCCAAAAAGTAAGTTTGAAAAAAAAAATCGGGTTTTTTACTATCGGCATGATAGGTTTTTTTTTTTTTAACTTATTTAGCAGTATTAGATTTTAAAGAGTCTCAATAATAAAAGAAGCATAATTTTGATTGACGGCCCTAAGCTGCACAGACTCAAGGACAGCGTTTCTAGGTACCTGTAGGTGTATTTGCAGCAAGCTATTTAGAAGACATTCTGTAACATGTATTAAAATTCTAAATCGTCAACCCTTATCCTGCTAAAAGAGTCAAATGAAACTTATGAGTCGATAGTTAAAAAATTTGCTTTTTCAAAGTCTTTTTTTTTTATATGTCCTTATCGGGCTGTGTAGATCAAAGATCAGACAGCACGTTCTGTCCGCAAAGAATAGTGAGTCGTGCTTAGCAGGTTAGGGGTTGTACTAGACATAAAATGTGTAAGCAATAACCTTGAGTATTTGCGAAGCAATGATTGTGAGATGTGGCTCTGTGTCATCGATCAAGCACCACGATGAAGATAGTCTTGTTTGTTTTGAAACTGGCGACAGAAATGTCTCACCCTATGAGACGGAATCTTTTTGCGAAGTGAAAGCCGGAATTGCATTTTAGCATGCGCGTAAGTACAATACCTCCAGCCTTATCTTATGTTATTTTGGAATTTATCTGATTATATATATATATATATATATATATAAAAACAGGGGTTCTCGGAAATTATCTTATAAATGTAAAGTTTTAAAGCCCATGCACTGGGAAAAAAATTATATAAGCCGTTAAATGGAAAGATATAGTTTCAGAAAACATAACAGAACGGGTATCAGAAAAAAAACTGCCTCGTGGAAAACTGCAAACCGGAAATTTGGACAAGCCCAAAATTTTGTCCTCTGGTAAAGAGTCAACATCTGTAAATGCGCACAATAACCATTTCTGATTGGCTTGAAAAAAAAAAAACACACAACCACCAATTTCATTAGCCTGAACCTCCATGAAAACGAGCTATCCATCCGCGGTATAAGTTTGCCTAGGTTTGTTATATAATATTTTGAACTATATATGCACAGGATAATAGCTTAGAATAAAGAAAATTTTAACAGTGAAATCTGATCATTGACAACACCTGTTTGCCAATATGTTTTAATTTGAAAGGTAAGTGCTGTTTTTTATCCTCTTTCTCTGTTCACCTAAGGATGTTAATTCACCGGATCGGATCGGCCCTGACTTCACTCCATCTTTTTCTCAGTTACAGAAATTCTTTTCCTTCGGATATTAATATCGAGCAGGAAAAAGAAAACATTATCTAGGAAGATAACAAAAGAACTACTTAGAGTTTAAGTACTCGCTGCTTGGGGCACAGTTCAGTTATCGGTGGACATTGAAAGTCCTTCGTTTCATAGGTCTGGTTAAATTTCACAATTTTGTATTTAGAATTATTAACTGAGAGGGTCTAAGAATCACATGAAATGATCATCGAGCAAACGGAAATATACCGCTTAACCTTTCTATAAACCAGAAGGATACACTGAAAAACAGAAACACAAGCTACAATTTTCCATCGAAATCTTTCCAGCTAAATCTCATTTGACATATTCATAGAGTCTGTAAGCTCATGTTTAACGTGGTTTATAGGTTCTGTCGGCTGTTTTCACCGACAGGTTGACAGATATAAATAACATCATCAAAATAAAAAACTTCCTTGATACGAATGAGATAAGACATAGTTAGGGAATCAGCTGAGTTCTGACGATTGGGAAACAGATCGGATCTAGTGTGAATCGGTGAATTTCTCGCCCTTTACCATGTTTAATGCCAACAGTGTGGCTTGTAGGCCAAACTGTCGACACGTGAAGGTGCGTGCTGCGGCGAAATAAAGCGAAATTCACGTTACACGGCATGAATTAAGAGGTAAGAAAACTTGTCCTTTTTTCGTAATTTTTTCATATTATAGTCCTCCTTTTGAAATGTTGACTGGCCGTCGAGAAAAGGCAATCGCGCACTATGAGTGAAGAATGCATGTCGATCGCATGTTTCAGTCAAATGACCTTCAAGTCGAGGCGTAAAAAACGATTTTTCCGCTCTGTGATTCGTCTTCATCTATCATTCTGTTAGCAAAATGGACGACCGGAAACTAGCTGACGACGTATAGCAGATTGGAAAATCATTTATTACACCTGGACTTGAAGATTTTTTATACCGAGCAACTATTTATCAGTTACAAGTATTTCTGTTTCTACTGGTTGCATGTACATTTCAAAAGACTGGCACATGATTTGGTGCAATTTCAATGTAAACTGTTTGTGAATTGTGTACATGTATGTCGATCAGATCTCGGCGACCTGACCGTTCATCAGGTTTAAAGATTTAATTAAATCATTCAGTCATTTCAAAGCGTATGTGATCATGGCTATATGCGGGTTTTAAAGACGAAAGTATGTATCTTTGATAAAACGGAGTTACAGGAATCTTATACCTTTTATGGTAGTTTTGCTCATCTACATGGACAAAGCCCTTGTGGTTCGTTGTCTGGATTTGCATAATTTTCTAATTATATAAAAACATACATTTCAGTTTTTTCAATAACGTAACCGTCACATTTTGTGTTTCACAATTTTTTTTTTTTTTTTGTAACGTGTACACTAAGAGTTATGAACTCGATCCACAGAAGGTGCAACCCCAAAGAAAGAAAGTACCCCGAGAAGAGTGGTCCCAAAGATAACTCAGTCTTGATTGAAAACTCTCCCTAAGTTCCACGTGGTACCCTTGTTTACATAATAGTGTGATCATGTTCAAAAAAGGGGACTTGATTACAATCTATTCTAATTTGAATCTATGTGTGAGGAAAATGATATCATATTAAGTCCATGGTCATTTTGTAGAGTTTTACATATCAAGTGCTCAAACTGATCAAACCAGGTCGTCTAGACGCTTCGTCGTTTCGGCTTACTTCTTTCGAGATGGGTTGATTAGATCCAGTAAGGATGTATCGTTTTTGCCTAAGGTTTTTTTTCGAACAGCGCAGACGAGATCGGACAGCGAACTACGGACATTTATGCAGGGATATCTAAAAAGATTATATGTATTTCAAAAGTCACAAGTATATCAAATTATTGTTTTACTTTATGTGGTATATTGAACTGGAGAAAATCCACGGTCTGGGGGAGAGCACCAAGTACAAAATGAAATCACGCTGTAACATGTTGAGTTATTCACCTTAGTATGTGATATTCTTCAGTTCTAGAGTTAAGAAAGTATTAGCGTGTTTCGAAATCTCACATGCTGGTCAAGTAATGCTTTTGGCATTCGGCATTTCTTTTTGAATTTACTCCTTTAACATTTTATCTTATTATACTATATACCTTTTTCATTAATGAACTTGCTTTGTTTTTTAACCCGTAATCTGCTAAATAACTAAAGTGAAACTTTCAAGTCGTCAGTAAAAACCAAAACATTGCTATTTAAGTTATACTGGAGGGGGACAAATATCTCCTAATCGGACTGTGTAGATCAAAGATCAGACTGCACATTCTGTGCAAAAGGTCCGCCTGTCGCGAATAGCAGCCTAAATATCATCAAATCCATTGCTCCTTTTGTGATATTCCATTAGCGTTTATCAGAGAAAACTGGGAATTTATTATGGACCCACCAAGTCTAACTTTTGTTGTTGGATGTGACTGGTATGCTTTGAGGAAGACGAATACCACACTGCCTATTTGAACATACTACACCCTTCTCTGAAACGATTCTTCTAAATAAAGGTTAAAAATAAAATACTGTGACCTAAAATTAAACGACACGTTTTACAGGCATTGTTATAAACTTTCTCGGACTTATCGACACAGTAGAATTGCAATAATATCAACTAACACTTCATTCTTTTAATTAACACAGTTTTGACAAAATGTTTCTGGGTTAAGTTTTCATAAACCCCGCACATTAATTCTTTAACTTACTGCAGATTCCATTTGTTTTATTGTAACTGACAGTGACCTCGACATTCATTTCAACCTCAAACTAAAGTAACAACATCTGTCACCATGCAAAATTTCATAGACACATCTTAGGAATGGTTGAGGTAAATGAGGATGTCTACAAATCTATGTGCAACATGTTACCTTTTCTGAAAAGGGACAATCCTGACCCAAGGATTTGAACAACTTTCATATTAGACCAACGGATGATGCCACATACCACATCTTTAGTGTCAATGCCTTGACTTTAGACGAAAAGATTTTCAAAATTATGCATATATACATGTGTCTTAATATGTGAAAACATGTGATCGCCGGAACAGGGCCGTTCTTAGCTAAGGACATACTTTGGACAACTTTAGTGGGGACCCAAAAGATGATGTGTAAAAAATGGGGCCATGTAGTTTTAGACAAGAAGTTTTCTTCCAATATGTAGAAGTTATTAGCTGTTTTACAAATCAAAGTAGCTTGATTTGCGTCATCGCGTGACAAAAGTAATGACGATATATCTTAAATGTTATACCTCAAGATTAATGCATGTGCATAGCATAGACAGCAAGTGCCGTTGTACACTGGAAATATACACAAGTGTTGGCGAGTGTACACTTTTTGTCGTAAACGAGTTACGGCAACAGGTTTCCTGTCCCATTCAGACCACATGAGTAAAAATGTACAATTATTGTCTATATACGAGATATCGTACTACTACAAAACTTGTAACTTCAATATATGTATGTATATTTAGAAATACTGCTCGCAGATGGGTCAGATCGCAATTTTTGCGTTTTAACGCCATTTAGCCTATAGACATAGAGCCCTCACTGACAGCTCTTGTAAGACTACTTCAACCGCAACATCTTTTTTTTTTAAAAATTAGAATCAAACAACTGTAATATAGAATATACGATATATGCAATTTATTTAGTTTTCTTACATTTGTACGTGGCACCATTATGGACAGTTACTTTGGATAGTGTTTCATGCCGCTTTGAACAGTGGTTAGTGGTATCAAGTGGACATCACACTTTTATAAAGCCTTTCCTGAGATTCACTAGTGCTAGGTGACTTACTCTCGTTTGGTCTTCTTCCATTTAATTCGTCTGGATGATATGTTCTCATTTTAGTTACTTTTATTATCAGACTGATTCCCATTTTGCCATCTCTTCAATTTCAATGCAACAAGAAACATACTTTTTAATGTTGGATTTTTTATGTATATTTTCAGCAGGAAAAGTGGTTTAAGGTTTATTAGCTCAGCTGTTTTCGAAGAAAATGCAGATATATTGTCAAATCCCTGGCGTAGTTGTCGTCGTGCAAAAGCTTTGGCACTTTTAATCACTGTAATTACTAAGATATTTCCTTCAAACTTGAACTAGTTGTTGAAAATCAAAAGGGGAACCCATTCAACAGGAGCAGGTCACCATCAAAATATCTTTGACACGGCTATGCCCTTTTTCAACTTGTATTTTTAAAACAATCTTCGACATTTTATAATATCCCTGTCATTACAGAAGATATTTACCTCAAAGTTAGACTAGTTGTCAACCATCAACAGGGGCAGGTAACTATCAAAATGTATTTTACACAGTTATGCCCCTTTTTGATTTAGAATTTTCACTAAAAGCTACTGCTGCCGAGCGTTGTTCAGTGCATTTGGTGCTTTTTTTTTCTATATCTCTGATAGTCATCCTGTCCTACAGAGCAAAACAATTTGCAGAATTTTGGTAAAGACCCGGGAAAGGAACACAACTATCAACTTACCTTTAGAGATGTACCTCTATTAAGCAGTAGAACGTGTTTAGTTTCCTTTCTATAGCTATGGTGAAAGTCATGTTCAATGGAGGACAACGTTTTAAGGTCATTTAAACAACATTTCTGTCACTTTGTTTAGAGTATGTCAAGCAGGGTCGAAGAAATTGTTGTAATCTTGACGACAGACACTTGCAGCATTATGAAAATTGGTAGTCAAAGTTTGAACCTTCAAAAGATATGTCAACCTAGATAATTACTTGAACAAGCTATGATGAAATTATTCTGTTGATTATTAGTGCCAAGATTCAAAGTCAAATGACCTCTTTCTCTTGAGAAGAAGATCTCTATGCTATTTTGGCAGCCATGTCGGCCATTTGACAATAAACTAAGAATGAGACAACGTGCATTTGTTACTTGTTAATGGTTTGTTGAAAATTTTTCTCAAGTATCTACAAATTTCATTTTTTTAATCCAGCCCGAGCTACTCTGACTTCAATATGCAACAGAGGAGAACCATACGAACGAAGCTGATAAAGAGAGACTACCTATGGATAGTTTGGGTGAAGCTGTACAATGCTGGTCCACTGTTTCAGAGGATTTTTCAAGAAATAAGTCAATATGAGAGACGAACGTCAAACGACACGCGGCACACGCTGGATGCTGGAACATGACCTACCATAAAACTTTTCCATGAATATTTAGTGATAAGGTAAGCTAACACCGGACATTATAGTGGATGAACGACCATTTTTGCTGTCAGATCTTGACCGTTAATTGTTCACAGAAGAATTTGAAGTTGTTCCAAGCAGTCCAATGATGAAAGCATTGCTTTTTTATCTGTCCCGATTTATAATTTTCTGTTTCAAAAGTAAGTTGGCGATTGAAACAGTGCTGGAACAATGGTTGATAGATAACTTCAGTAAAACCTGTACATCTAGCACAAATTGTCACACATTTTTTTTTAACATAAATTTAGAAATCACAAAGATCCAGAAGCATTATCCATCTATAACTGTGTTTAGGTAACGCACAACGTGTTTCCATTGCTGCATGTCACTGGCTCGTCTCTCTCCTAAACAAAGTAAAATTAAATTTTGATAAAAAATCGAAAAATACCCGAAATAGGGAGTAAAAACGAGCATGTGCTCTTTAAATAATCTTTCCTATATTCAACAGTTTAAGGTTTACCTGTTGTAAAATAATGTATGCACAATACACTTCGAACTAGATCTGGATCTGTATAAAGAGGGAAAGGGCAGTTGATGTTGATGATAAGTTATCGAATGGAGTCTCCAAAGGTTTCGCAAAAAGATGTGCCACATAAAAATATAGTAAGATCTCCTTCGGAATAAGTTGTAATTTGATGATTTGAAGCTAAAGTGTCCGATATTTAGATGCCGTGTGAAGATACGATTTCTGGTGGAAATGATTAAAAAAAAGCAAAGACTTGTTGTTTACAGGTTAATTAGGCTTTAAAATTCTAGTAGGAAAGGCAATGTAATTTGGTTACCGAAAGTTTTCATTTTGTTTTCCTCTTGAAACGTTAAGTTATAAAAAAAAAAAAGTCATAATAGTGCAACGAACATTTTTTGCTTCTTTTGAAGACCATGTAGATCGAGATCAGGCTTCGCGAAACTAACGCGTTAATACTGCATTTTTTTCTTTGTTCACTATTAGGTCACCTGAGCACGAAGTGCTCAAGGTGACCTTTTGTGATCGTGCTGTGTCCGGCGTCCCTCGTGCGTTGTCTGTCGTCAACTTTTACCTTGTGTACGCTCTAGAGGCCACATTTTCAGTCGTATACTCATGAAACTTGGTCGGAATATTTGCCTTGACGATATCTCAGACGAGTTTGAAAATGGATTATGTCGGGTCAAAAAAGAGGTCACAAGGTCAAATCTTAGAAAACCCTTCTGAACACTCTAGAGGCAATATTTTCAATCCAATACTGCAGAGGCCATATTTTCAGGCTCTTGCTCATTAAACATGGACAAAATGTTTGTCTTGTTGATAAGATGGACAAGTTTGAAAATGGGTCATATCAAGTTAAAAAGTAGGTCACATGGTTAAATCTTAGAAAATCCTTATGAGCCTACATTTCTAGGGCAATTTTCTTGTAAATTGGTCAGAATGTTTGTCTTGATAATACCTTGTACGAGTTTTAAAATGTGCCACATCGGTTGAAAAACTAGGTCACCAGCTTAAATTTTTGAAGAATTTTGTGTACGCTCTAGAGGCCACATTTTCAGTCCGATAATCTTGAAACTTAGTCAGAATGTTTGTTTTCATAATATCTTACACTAGATTGAAAATGGGTTATGTCGGATCAGAAACTAGGTCACCAGGTCAAATCTTGGAAAAACCTTGGAAGAAGGCAATGAAATAAACCAGTTATCATTATTGTGGTGCCAACTTGCAGCTTACAAGACATTGTGTTTGTGGTTGTGTACGTTTGAGTGAGGAGGAATAACTGCACAAATCGAGCAATACTTTTTCTCCTACACATAATTAATCATAAGTATCGTAATTTGAACCTGTTTAGCCATGTCTTATATTCATGTGAGTCATGCTCGTTGAAAAGAGAGTCTGATGCATTAATGCACCGACCCGTGTCAATCTGTGCAGTCTGCACAGGCTGAACTGGGCCGAAACTTTTTGTTGTAGGTCAATGTTCGGCATGACAAAAGACTAGTCTACCTCATGATTCGGTCGGTTGTTAGACAAAGTGTTATGGAACCCTAGTCATTTGATGTCTTGCTTGGTACAATGCATTACGGAGATGCATTCAGCCCCCTTTTGCCACAGCATGGCTCATGTATTTGTGTATGGATTTCAAAATGATTTGGAAAAATAAGTTGACAATATAAACAAAAGTGTCACATGAAATATTTGTTTGTCCGGGGTCAATGATCAAGGCTACAAGTCTTGAAACAATTATCACTACTATTAACGAGCACGGTTTCTTTCATCTACAAAATTTCCATGGGGGACATATGTGGAATCAAATGTACATTGAGTAATTACTTAATCTAATGGCAACGTACAATTTTCTCAATGCGGACTCGCTATGTTGCCACTGTACAATCTTATTGCAATAGTGCGTAATCCTGAAAACTTACTTGTTATTTGCCGATAGGTGTATTTGCCCTCTGTGCTGCATGATTGCTCAATCCGCAATTGTCATTTATACCATTGTTCACGGTTGTAGGGGAGGAGATGTCACTATCCGAGACAAAATATCAATTTTCAAAGGTTCAGATAAGTGTGGTAAATCAAATTTTATAACCATAAGTATCAAAGCCTTTACCAAACAGTCCCTAGCTTAACTGCGCTTAGAAATATGCCTTTGAAATCAACTGAGGGAAAAGGAAAATATACTCACTGGCAACCAGCATTTTCTCATTTCCTCAGAGTGTTTCGACCTTTTCAAAGACAAATCCTTTAATTCAATCCAGATAAACATTATTTGGTCGTTTTCAAATGTTTATAATTTGGACACGTCTTAAATAATTTGTCTGATCTTGATCTCCACTGCCCAATATGGTGAGAGTTTTTCTAGGAAAAAGGTAATTCAAATCACAATATTGGCTGGAAATGTTCATTTAACCCTTAAAGCGTCTTTTAGTATTGTAGTTGCCTTGGCAGCCAATCTAGATCAAGATCAAGCTGCACAAAGTATGCAGCCTGATCTTTGATCCACACTGTCTGCTTTGCCTATGGACTGTAGATATAACTGCCACGAAATTGTAATTATTTAGATAATATTTCTAGAATAGGCCTAATAATTTCTGTTGAGTTTATTCGTCGTTCTAAGAATAATCAATGTACTGTTTAAGGAATATTGTGTTTTTATTTTTGTATACACACTTAAAAAATACACATTCTGACAGGAAGGAAAGAACTTGAATGAAGAAGAAGAAGAAGAAGAAGTAGACAATAAACATGTCCCTGTGACGAGACATAGATTCTTCCTGAAAAGTTTATTGGATACCAAACTGTGCCCAGGGTAGATTTAGTGAAGCAACACTGTGAAGGAGCATTTACCAATAATTTGTGAAAACATGTGAAAAAGATCCTTAAGTGTGCAAGATGTATGCTTCTTGTAAATCTAGGAAGTAAGATCAAACAAAATGAGAACATAGGTTGTATAATGAATCTTTGGCTGTATTCCCCGCACGTTCTATAGAAACAAAAATTTCAGCACGACCAACAATTTGTTGGGTCGAGACAGAACGTCTCTGAAGGCTTATGAGATTAACAATATTTAAACTTAGGATTAAAACAATAGTTTGTAGATATCGAAGATATTGCCTCTGTAATACATTTCAACTCACAAAATTGAGGATCTTGAAAAAAAGGTACGATTGTGATATTGTTGCATATATCTGTATATATATAAAATCAAGTCGAAATGTGTAGGCTCATTCAGAACCATTCTTTTATCAAGATATACACACCTTTCAAAGGAGCGGAGAAGCCTCATTCATGTAAATGTCACAGATGTACATGTAGACCTGTGTTTTGGCATATTATCAAGTACAATGTTTGGCAAACAGTCATATGATAGAAAGACTATAATATTCGGTGGCCATTAAGGAAAAATGTTACTAAGCTTTGTACTTACGAATACGTTTTTGATTTCATCTTCCCTTTTCAGAATTTGAAAATATAGTTATAACAGATGTAACAGTGGTAAAAAGGACAGTTAGGACTTAGCGTAACAATTGTAGTTTGAAAAGCCAAAAATGATACAAGTGCATAATTGTCCTTTATCCCAAGATTGCTACATACTGGTAAAGGATGCTGATGTTTTAATACAGAAAACTAGTCAAAATGAATTAATTTCAAGGTTGTTTTGGCCAGAATATGCATCAAAATGAGCGGATGATATGGATCCAGTGTCAGACTAGAGTGCAAGTTCTGTACAGTTTGGTATCAAATTTTCTCTCGCTACTGGAATAAAATACAAGCACCGGGAAAGTTACTACAACATAATATTCCGTATATATTCACAGTGGTATCAAAGTTTTCATGTGTCTGTGGGAAGGGAAAGTCTTGTCCGCCTCCAGTTTCGACCGTTAAATATACTATCTTTCATTTCATCCTATGTACCAGATCTAGTTACCAGATCTAAGATAGATTACCACTAAACGCATTAAAAGTAACAGCTTTTTCCTTTTCAGTATAGAAATTGTTGGTATAAAAAATATGTAAAATGACAGTGGGTTTTGTCTAGCAGGCAATACAGAAAGACACCGTGTCTTGTATGTTGTGTTAGAAAGATTGCAATTTTTCAAAACTCAAGTGCCTGTGTCATGGTGTTGAGAGTCAAAATTTTTCATTCAATTTCAACCTAGATCGTTGTAATGGTTCTTGGCCTGGGTTTCCCTATTTAGATATAGGCGTTGGAGAAAAGTACATCAGGTCCATCACACTTTTTTCGGTGGGTTGTAACCGTGTATTTGTTTGGTTAGTGGGGTGTTTCACGGCGTTTTCAAAATTATTTTAGTTATGTAGCGGTAGTCAGTTCACTGAGCTGACCGAACTGACTGTGCTTTCCTGGAATTTCATTTATAAGTATTTGGCTCGAAGTTCTGTGCGAGCCACTGGCCGCTTCCTCATATTTACAAAGTCAAAACAATGTTCAGTGTGTGTGAGTTTGTTGTTTGTTGTAGTTGTTGTTCTTATTTCTAAACTATTCAGTCATTGCTTTTAACTAACAAACAACGTTTAACACACTATCTATTCAATCACTATTGTAAAATTACCTTGCTCTTGCTTATTCCAAAATACCATCTCAGATTTTTCAAACATACATGTGTACGAGCCTTATTACATAAAATGGAAAACTTGATGTTAATGTCCCCGTAACATTACTACTCTCTGCTCGTTTCATAACCAAGCACAAATTTGCTTTTCAGTACTTTAAGTTCTTTGATTAGTGTTTCAGTCAGCTTCTGACCTGAGAAGCCCGCTCGAGTAGCTCAGTGGTTAGCGTATCGGACTCGTAACCTAGTGGTTGCGAGTTCGATACCCGGTCGAGGTGAACTTTCTTTCCGGTGGTTTTCGCCTCTATATGTGAGAACAGTAGTCAGTGACTTGGAAAAAAAGTTGTGTCAGCATTGATGTGAGAAAGCCAGGAAGCACATGCGTAGGTGCACTAACCGCCATGATATGACCTAAGCTATGAAAATGGCGTAAGGCTCCAATACAATCAATCAATCAATCAATCAATCACTCAATCTGACCTGAGAAAGTTTATGTAAGAAATAATGGCTAGACAATGCTGAACATCAGTAAATATAAAAATATCAAAAGGCTACGCCATCGGTGTACATTCCATACGATAATTATCTGGACATGATAAGTAAGTCAAAATGAAAAGAAACAAAACAGAATGTTGCAACTCAAACACTTTGGTCGCTTTTCACTAAACTGCGTAGACTTACGCAAATTATTTGGGAACGTATATACACACGTATGTATACGATCCCTGCTTTCCCCATAAGTGTGAGTTGGCGTAAAGTTTTGCCAATAAATTACTGAAATCTTAAAGTTATGCAGTTTAGTGAAACTTGTTTTCAGACTCATTACCTGCTTACCTAAACAGCATTCGTGAATTTCGTTCGTACGCAGTTCAGTGAGAGGAAGCCCTGGCCACTTAGGTCTGCGATTTAAGTTTTAACCCTTTCAGCTCCATCGGCAGAAGGCATAGATCAAGATCAGTTTGGACAAAACGTGCATACTGATCATGGCGCTATACCATCCGCTTCTTTTGTAAAGTGTATATACAATAGAGCAAGATCAGACTGGACAAGACGTGCAGTCTGATCTTGAATCTATACCAGTAGTAAAGGGAGTGAGTATGGGCACGTTTGGGACAAAACGTGCCCGTACCCACTACCCTGAGTGGCAAAACGTGCCCATACTTCCTACCTTGAGTGGGATTCTGGGGATTTTGGGTACAAAATGAGGACAAACGTGCCCATACTCACTACCCTGAGTGGGATTTTGGCGACGGCTGATCTTAGTCTGCACAGTTTTACTCCCGGTTGTTCTTAGCCGGAGGTCACGCGATTTAATACATTCACATGAGTCGCCCCAGGCTTTCTACTCTGAGTGGTATTTTTGGTGAAAAATGTGGAGCTGGGCACGTTTTACTAACAATTCGTAAGTTTTTACGTAAGAAATTTCATAACTTTACGCCTACGTTCAGATTTACGAAATTCGTAAATCCGTTTTACTAAACTTTCGTAAGTTTGTGAATTTGCGTAAGTAAGTATTTCTGTAACTCTTCAATTGAAGGCAGAAACAGTAGTTCCCGCACACTTGTTACCTAGGTGACCAGCGCGTGCCGTTCAACTAGAGGAAAGTGTCACGTAATTCACGCACATTTACCCTACATTTCCCACACCTTATGTCATCTCATACGTCAGCTTCTCCCGTCAAACATGGATACTGTACGTGTGAAAATCTTCTAAAAATGAAATTTATGACTTCTGCGGATAGCTTTGAGGATTACTATAATGTTTTTTTTTTCTCAAATTTCTTACTCTATAACGACGCAATATAAAACATGGCTTCACATTTCGGCCTATGTTTTTACTTACGACCGATATTTTTGTATGTAGAGTTACACAAAAACTTACGTTCGAACTAAGCTATGAAAACTTTAGTAAAACGCAAAACTCAGAGTTACGTAAAAACTTACGAAAATCTTAGTTCCGTTTGCGTAAGTAGTTAAGTAAAACGGTCCCGAGGTCCCTAGTTTGCCTACCCTCGGGTGTTCTATTTTTAGTAGCACTGTAGGGCAAAGACCAGGGCTGGCATGGTCTTAGACTTTTTTATTATTGTTTTGGTATGGAATACAGTCTGATCTTGATCCACACTGTCTCAGAGCAGAGGCTAGGGTTGGCTGCACTTAGACTTTTTTCATTGTTTTGGTACAGAAGTCTGGAGTCCTATTCACCAACAATTTTTAAGAACGTTCTCTGTCTTTTTCTCCAGAATTTTCTATATTTGAAAGTAACACAACTTCTGATTGGCTAAACCATTCGGTTTAGCCAATCAGAAGTTATGTTACTTACAAATTTAGAAAATATTTGAGATTAAGACTAAGAATATTCTCAAGAATTATTCATTCTTAAAATTGTGGACAAATTAAAAAGTAAAGAAATGTTTCAATATGATTATTTAATATGTGTCCTATTCATAGTACATTGAGAAGTCTCATAATTATCATTTAATTGATACAACAACTATTTGATATCACAACTATTTGCTCCAACAACTATTGGTGCAACAACTACTTGTTCAATTATAAAGCTTTAATCCAAAGCTTATTTTATTAATAAAGAAGCATCATGTTGTTTAGCAACTGCTAAGCAACAAGATCTTCCATTTAAACCACTGCCTGATTAAATGAACATTACAATACACAATGAACTTTAAATATTTAACTCTAAACAGGGCTTATATACAAACCTTGATTAAAAGTATGACCCAACTAAAAACGACATGAGCAATGAAAGGAAATAAACAACATGGAAACAACATGCAAACCAAAAAACAAGCACACACATAAAACAAAAAGAAATGACTATTTGAAACATATTCATATAAAGGGAGGGTGGGTGGGTTTTTTTTTTTTTTTTTTTAATTCAACTGTTTAAGACTTCTCTCCCATGTAGACTTTTCGAACTGTGAGATGCCGCGGGAAAGTGAACCTTTATAAATGACATATTTTCAGCCAATCAGACTGATTTGCATAATGAGCATCTCACAACTTAGCAACTATATTCATATAGGACCGGGCTAAATGTTTTGCGTTTTCATAATTAATAATTTTTTCAGCAAAAATTTTCCAATTATTCATTCTTAAAATTGTGGACAAATTAAAAAGTAAAGAAATGTTTCAATATGATTATTTAATATGTGTCCTATTCATAGTACATTGAGAAGTCTCATAATTATCATTTAATTGATACAACAACTATTTGATATCACAACTATTTGCTCCAACAACTATTGGTGCAACAACTACTTGTTCAATTATAAAGCTTTAATCCAAAGCTTATTTTATTAATAAAGAAGCATCATGTTGTTTAGCAACTGCTAAGCAACAAGATCTTCCATTTAAACCACTGCCAACCCACCGGCCAACCCTTAGGACAAAGAAACAAAATGTATATTAATAAAAAGATATTGATAAATATACAAATCAAACAAATTTAGAACAGTAAACAAACCAAATGAAGCAAAATTACAGTATTTTTAACCATACTTCATACTCTACTTCAATTAATATTCAGCTTTTATATTCTACTGAATGAGTCAGGCAAATTTGTCAAGCAAAGCCGTGTTATTTGGGCAAGCATGCATTAAATCAAAAGACAAGTTCATAAATAACAACAGATGTTTTGAGTTAAAAAACACAAAAATAAGCATTTCTTCTTCGATCTTAATCTACTCTTATGATTAAGAAGCTTAAATTAATAATGCACAAAATAAAATTGATTAAAGTTTTAACAATTTTCTTTCTTACCTTATCTGTTTTGCAGAAAAATGTTTTTGACTCTTTATCCATACAATGAACTGTACTTGTTGATTAACAAAAAAAAAAAAAAAAAAAAAATTAGATTATGTATACACAATTATATACAAATTGTTACATGAATAACATTTGAAGCTATATTAGTTACAAGTGAGTTATTACATTTAAAAAGAACTGTTTCAGTCTGTTGGTACCCGAGGAATTCAGATGTAAACCCCCATCTCTTTTTGCAAAAAGCTCGACCTTCACCTCTCCTGCACGCATAAATGGTTTATATATTTTTTTTTTTAATTCAACTGTTTAAGACTTCTCTCCCATGTAGACTTTTCGAACTGTGAGATGCCGCGGGAAAGTGAACCTTTATAAATGACATATTTTCAGCCAATCAGACTGATTTGCATAATGAGCATCTCACAACTTAGCAACTATATTCATATAGGACCGGGCTAAATGTTTTGCGTTTTCATAATTAATACTTTTTTCAGCAAAGATTTTCCAATGGTTGGCGAATACAGGCCCTGATGTTGATCCACAGAGCAGAGGCTAGGGCTGGGCTGGACTTAGACTTTTTTCATTGTTTTGGTACGGAATACAGTCTGATCTTGATCCACACTGCCACAGAGCAGAGGTCAGGAATTGGGTGAGAGTCCGCGATAAAAAATAGTTCCAAAGAGGTTTACATTAGTTTTGTGCTTCCCAGAACTACTTACTGTTTTGGTACGGAAGTCTGATCTTGATCCACACTGTCTCAGAGCAGAGGCTAGGGCTTGGGTGGACTTAGACTTTTTTCATTGGCTGGAGCGTATTTTCTTTTGACGTCATTTTCTCCTACAATTTCCCTCGCTGCACTTCATGAGTGCTTTCTGCACGGTCCGCGCCTTTAATTCAGCCACCGATTTAAGTTATGATCCGCTGCATGGTAAAATGTACCCACATGAACCACTGCATGGGAAAATGGTTCATTTGGGTATATTTTAAAAAGAAAATACGCTCCAGCCAATCACAGCTTTTATTTAGCGGAACGTTCAATCTGATTGGACTGATGTTGTACACCACCCCAAGCCCGCAAAGCTTGCAGCAACTGTTGAGAAATCATTCGTTACTCAGCTCTCGAACAGTTCGGAAGCAGTCTCGATATACAGCAGATAATAATCAACTAGCTGAGGCTCTCCAAGCCCATCTGAATGCCGGCGAGCAGCTATTGGTACTATACAACAGAGTCATAGAAGGAAATAACATACAGGAGATCAAAAGACAGCTAGATCGAATACATCAACCGTACGAAGATCTCGGTGAGCGATTACTTGAACTGTATTTACAGACAATGCCTGATGTTGTTTTGGTCGATGTCGAATTCAAAAGGAAGGTTATTTTCAACAGCGATACATTAACAATGACAAGAATGTCAGTGCATGCCCCATCTGTCGGGCAAATTTTGGATGCTGCCACTAAAAGGGATTAAACATAACAAGATGAGAAGGCAAAACAGAAAAACAGTCCTTTTCAGGGCTAACCCAACACCAAGAAAGAGTGATCTTTCTTCAAATTTTCAAATATCAGCCCTTTTCAGGGCTAACCCACCACCAATAAAGAGTAATCTTTCTTCAAATTGTCAGAACAAACAAAAGAAAAGTCTAACCCCCAGCCCCTGGCCTCTGCCCAAAAAACAATGGAAAAAAGACTAAGTCCTCATAACACGATCTTTTACCCTTTTTTCTCCTTCTATCCTTTACTCAGTCGGATAAAAGATGTAACAAAGTTTTTGATTGGATTAACAATTTTTTTCCGTTTTTTTATCCTATCCTTTACTCACTCGGATAAAAAATGTAACAAAGCTTTTGATAGGACAACGTTAATTCTGAGTCAAAGTAGGTGAATCCAGCCTGCAAGCTATAAAGGCACTGCTTTTACACAGATCATACATAGAATCAGTCTAAGTGCAACCCAGTCCTAGCCTCTGCTTTGAGTCAGTGTGGATCAAGATCAGACTTCCGTACCAAAACAATAAAAAAAAGCCTAAGTCCAGCCCAGCCCTAGCCTCTGCTCTGAGGTAGTGTGATCAAGATCAGACTTCCGTACCAAAACAATGAAAAAAGTATAAGTCCACCCAAGCCCTAGCCTCTGCTCTGAGACAGTGTGGATCAAATTCAGACTTCCGTACCAAAACAATAAGTAGTTCTGGGAAGCACAAGACTAATGTAAGCCTCTTTGGAACATTTTTTATCGCGGACTCTCACCCAATCCCTGACCTTTGCTTTGTGGCAGTGTGGATCAAGATCAAACTGTATTCCGTACCAAAACAATGAAAAAAGTCTAAGTCCAGCCCAGCCCTAGCCTCTGCTCTGTGGCAGTGTAGATCAAGATCAGACTTCCGTACCAAAACAATGAAAAAAGTCTAAGCCAGCCAACCCTATCCTCTGCTCTGAGACAGTGTGGATCAAGATTAGACTGTATTCCATACCAAAACAATAAAAAATAGTCTAAGACCATGCCAGCCCTGGTCTTTGCCCTACAGTGTTACTAAAAATTGAACACCCGAGAGTAGGCAAACTAGGGACCAGCTCCACATTTTTCACCAAAAATCCCACTCAGGGTAGGGAGCCTGGGGACGACCCATGTGAATGTATTAATATGCGTGACTTACGGCTATGAACAACCGGAACTAAAACTGTGCAGACTTAGATCAGAAACCCACTCAGGGTAGTGACTATGGGCACGTTTGTCCTCATTTTGTGCCCCAAATACCCCAAAATCCCATTTAGGGTAGGGAGTATGGGCCCGTTTTGCCACTCAGGGTAGTGAGAAGGGGCATGTTTTGTCCCAAACGTGCCCATACTCACTCCTTTTACTACTTATACCGTCCGTCTTGTTTACTCAGGCGTTTGGGATGAAAATTATTCTGGGTTACAGTGGACTGTATTTGTTGCCGTCAACCGGTTAAGTTGCACAGATAGAGGGTAATACCAAACAAAGAAATAAAAATAATTGAAAAAGGTTCGGGGTCAAAAAAAAAAAACGGTTTATGTCTACACTACGAAAACACATCTACTTACAGATGAGATAATATAAGGACAAAACAAAGAGTACAGATTATTACAGTGCCGAAGAAGGTTCCCAAAACAGCACCAACTAAGTCTTTGTCTCCATACTTGGAAGCTGTAAGTAGAGAGTATACCATTTCCAATAAGTCAACAACCTGATCCAAATTATCCGAATTGAAATGAAATTGAAATGGTATTGAGAACAGAGTTAAACACATAAAAACAAATATAAAAC
The DNA here is from genome assembly GCA_946811185.2 of Hippopus hippopus. NCBI lineage: Eukaryota > Metazoa > Mollusca > Bivalvia > Cardiida > Cardiidae > Hippopus > Hippopus hippopus. The sequence goes on along the minus strand of OX328110.1, from coordinate 25,124,276 downwards.
TAGACAAACAAAAATCCAATCCCCCAGTGTCCTTAACATACAAGATTGTTTGATAAAGGTGTCTTTAAAACTATTCCCACATTCACGAACCATTGTACTGTGCATTCACAGACTAATTATCAATTTAGAAGGTAAAATAGTTCCTGATTAAACAAAGGGTTTGGCCAATCAGAAATTGGGTTACTTGGACAGAAAGACAACTCTTGGGAAAAAATAGCAATGCAATTCAGACCTGCTGGTGAGAAATGCCCTCACGCAAACTACATACATGTACAAGCTCGTACAGGCTGATACAGCTCTTCATTTTTGGCAAATTACATCCATTAACGATCGCAGTGGCTGAATAAAAATTGAAAAATTAGCAAATGAAAATAAAAAAGTAAGCCTTACGAGAACCTTTCTCAATCATCTTTGGACCACCAGTAAAAGTTGTTGTTGTCGTGGTACATGTGGTGGTGGTGGAGGTGGAGGAGGAGGTGGAGATGGTGGTTGTGAGTTTGGTTGGATCAACATCTGTAGATGTTCAGTAAAGCGAACTTTAGCATTATGCAAGAAAAAAAACGTTATTCTGTCAGAATGTCGTTTTCCTTTTTCAGTTTTTTACGGTCGATTCTTAACCCTTTCAGCGCCATTTTTGAACACAGGGGCTTTTCCGACCGGCGAAGGTCACAAGTCAGACTGCAAGGAACCTACAGTCTGATCTTGGGTCTCTACCTCTAATTTGTACAGACATGTCTGTTAAATAAATATTTCTTCTGAGTTTCTGTGATTTGTATTCTCAGTCGTCGAAAGAGGTCAAGTTCAAATCGTGGAAACTATTGTGGATAAAAGAGAAAATACTGGTCATCAGTATCGTCTCCTTTTTTTTGGCATTTGTTTTACAGAGCCTTCCCCTTTTCAGGATCATCAAAGCTCGGGATTGTTTGGTAAAATGATTAGGGCTCGAGATTTGCTGTGAAAAAGAAAACCCTGATACCCGGCTCCATTTGTCGAGTAGGAGTGTTCTTTGGCAATGCAATGCAGGTCCCACCCCGGGAAATACAGGAAGAAACCAGAGGAAATACACAAATAAGTTACCTGTATCCGTAATATGGTTGATATACTGTTTAAAAGGACGTAAAACATGATTAAAGACAAACAAAACAACTTAAGTAACAAACATAACTTACCAAAGCAGAATTTCTGATGGCAACCACTTGGTATATCAATGAAACAATACGCTGTGCTATAGTAACAGCTCTTCATCTTGAAGGTACAGACTTTTTCACAACAGTCTGTATACGATATGAGGCAGCCGAAACGGGACACAATACCTTCTGCTGGATCCGGTATGGTGTCTATAAGTGTATGTGATTGTAATATTTAATTGGTAACGAGAAAGTCAAGTGAAAATTATAAAGAAAAAGGCACAGAAAAAGTAAATTATTAAAAAGTTAAAGTATAACGTCATTTCAGAGAGAGAGAGAGAGAGAGAGAGAGAGAGAGAAAGAGAGAGAGAGAGAGAGAGAGAGAGAATAGCATGACTTCAGTATAATGGGATGTATAGACGGAGCTTGGCGGTACGAGTACAGCAAGATGAAATGGAAAAACGAAAGCAGTCAAAACAATGATCCTTATTGGAACAGAAAAAAATGCTGTTACAGTTGGGAAAACGATGCCTCAAAAATCTTGTAGGGTGGTACCACGTTTCTTCGCGGTAGTTACAGTCTGACAAGGAATCACTACGATGCATCAACAAAGAAATTAAATGGAACTGTTCGCGAGGTTTAAATGTATCTTCCTATCAATTCAGCAGTATCTTTCCATTTTTACACAAGCGATCATAAGATCGCTAGTCTATTACCATCAAGAGTGACCCAAATTCAAATGTAAACCCTAAAATCACAGAAACCAAATCTGCCCCACAGAAAATAATTATTTCTGAAGAAATCTAAATTATATGCAGTGGAACATTTTCGGACATTAAATGCAAATCGCTTTCACTATAATTTGATAAATTTCTACTTACAGTGTCATATACTGAGCAAGATAAGATTTAAAATATTTGTTTATACGTTAACTTAGTGACCGATGCTAATCTGGCTCATTTTTTTTTTTTTTTTATCCCACTGCAACCTTTTCCATTATCATATTTTTTCGCGGATGTTGTACACAGGTCTCGTCTAGCTACAAGTTCGTCAAACCGATAAGAAAGTGAAAAAGTATGGACAGTTCATAAAAAAGCAAACTCTAAAAAGTATTCAAATCCCAAATCATCAACTTGATATCTTTTTCATTTGCTTTTTCAAACTAAGATCAATAGACATATTTTTTTTTGTCCTTTCCCATTCTGACAAGAAAATGGCTATTACCGGATCAAACCGGATCTAATTTTACAAGAGGAATGAGCCGGTCTGAACTGGATCAGACTTGATAACCGGATTGGACCGGATCAGACTAAATAACCGGACTGGACCATTTTCTTTAATCTTGTATGGATCAAGCAAGTGTTTTTTTCCCAAAGCCACTTACTTCACATTCGCTGTTCTGCCAGTACTTTGAGTACAATGATTCATCTCGGTGTTTAAAAGGCTATCCCACAGCCATTTTGAAATGGCATCGTGTCAATCGCAGATGGTTTTTGAATCAGTTTAATTACATGTATTTGGTGTTGGCGCCAATGACTTAGCTGAAAATTGCCAGTATGATAGTATGAATCAATTTTAAAGTATTGATCGCAAAATGGCTTTATTTGCCATCATGTTTCATACAACATCTCAACAGTTATCTATCAATTTAAATCCGATATCATACTACGAGTTTAAATATTGATTCAGTTTGCCTGTGCACAACGATAAATGCTAGTTTTGCCAAGAATAATGCCTCACCGTTCATCCAGATAGGCTCATCAGTTCCGCATGCTTGCTGAGCTACACAATATGTGGTAACGTTCCATGTAGTTCCATACCAAACGCCAGTTCTAAGAGCATACAGGTCACAGTAATTTGTTTCAAATGAAGTTACCGTAACATCTGGATATCTCAAGTCAATATACGACAAGTCAATCGTATTGTATGTAAAACATGGGTCTAAAAGAGAGAGACAATTAGTCTAAGTATACTTTATTCATAAAATTAGTGTCAGAAAGAGACTGAATGAGCTTTTCTCGAGGAAAAGCCAAAACCCGCAAAGTGAGGATGAACAACATGTGTAAGTAGTTTGAAGTTCATAGGGACCCCCTGAATTTTAAGATATCTTGAAAAAGCCTGTATCGATTTTTATGAAACTTTTCCAAATCTTAAAATGACCCTACCAACTCTCACAGCTAAAATTAGAAGTTTTCTTCCACAAGACAGAGCATTTTTGCCCATTCCAGTTGTGTTAAATGTTTGTTCTGAAGCTAACTTTTCCCGTCGGTTTCGCACAGTGACCAAAACAGCAAATATATCTGGACAAGTGCATTTCCTCTGTACCTTATTTCAGTTAAATATGAGGCCCTGATATAGTTTTCTGTGCAATTAATAAAGATCTATAATAACCTTAGATATCACTTTTGTCTCTTTCAAACAAATCTTCAAAGTCATGATGATTTGTCAAATATCTACTTATATGATGTCTGTTTTCTAATATTTGGTCTAAATTTTATTTTCCGCATGCCAAAGTTTGACTGGATTTTCTGAAAACATCTGTCTGGCGTGGAAAAGAAAACAAAGTGTAAACAAGCACGTGCAAGTCTCTGAGGTTGAAATAAAAAATGTGATAAGGGCCTCAAAAGTTGTCGTTAAGTTTTTGTTGTTCAAACGATAAACGACCACAGTTACTGTTTGCATGAGAATTGTTTTAATAAACAGGTAAACCCTTTACTCGGAATAGCTTTCAACCCTCCCACCGTTTTTTCTGCATTTTTGTTCATACACTTTAACATTGCATTGAATGCAAAAAGGTCAAACTAAGTTATGAAAAAGTCTGAAAATTTCAGCTAGATTTGGCAGAGGTAATACTAGTAACTGTGCAAATTTTCAGTACAATAGCTAAAGCAATTTTAAAGATATTTCAAAATTCAAGGGGTCCCTATGAACTTGAAACTACCTTTAAAAGCATTCCTACCGATTGACTAATCATTCGTTCGCTCGTTCATTCATTCACTTCAACAATTCAATGATTTATTGGCGTTTTATACTGCAAAGAAAAAAAATGAATGCCAGTTTCTCAAAGGAACCTGAATTTATGAAACCAAAAGACAAGAAAAAAGTCTATGTGAGGTAGTGTTTACCTTCAGTGGTGTCACATGTAGCTGCCAGCAGATCTGGTAAAACAAAAAGAAATATATGTAGTAAGGACGCTGGTTTGCAGTCAACAAGGATGAAATGACTGTAAAAAGAGTTTATTCTTTTAGTGTCTTTTTTTCCAGGTTCCCGGTCTAAGGTCGATTACCTGACTTTCAGTTTGCCCGACTCAGCTCTATATTGAGTGTACTAGTCAGCTCTGCATACTTCATCGGTTGTACTGCAAATTATTTCTTGAAATTGATGACAGTTTCTTGAATTACTGACGGTAAAGTCACCCTAGAAAATACCTATATCTTACACATGTTTAACATTAGGCTGCTACGGGCGATTTAAGGACCTTTTGCGCACAGAACGTGCAGTCTGATCTTGGATCTACACTGTCCGATAAGGAGATTTTTTCCTCTAAAAATACTTTTTGAAATAGCAAACTTTCTGTTTTTACTATCGGCTTGAAAATTTCATTCCACTTATTTAGCAGTGTATTAGTTAACATTCTTATTATACCACTGGGACACTTTACGTACCAAAATGACCGCCGTTTATACAGTCTTTTTTGTGACTACAAATTGGCGCTTATACTACTTATATACGTCATACAATCTTATACCCGACGTCAAAATCTTCTAGACTTTTACACGTTGAAAACATTTGCAGACGAAAAATCGATAATGGGGGTTATTTGTAATGGATAGAGAAACTGTGGAAAAGCAAAAAAAATACTATCATGTTTTCAAAGCTCTCCTGAAGTCAGAAAAATGGATTGTTTGCATTTGGTTTATTAGACCCCGAAATGAAGTAAGTGGAGGTATACTGAAATTACGCTGCCGGTCAATCTGTATGTCTAGCTGTCTATTCGTCTGTCCATGCGTAGACGCAATTTTCTGTTCTCCTGTCGTCCTACAGCCTTCCATCAATATGGCCAAAATTTTACTGGAAGTCTCGTTACCATGGAAACCTGTCCATCTGCAATTCCATTATGATTTTTGCCATTTGCCACAAAGGTCTCAAATGTAATTGAGCCTTGCTCTGTGAAGAGGGGGCTTAGTACATCTGCAAAACTTATCGACCAGGGGGCTTGGTACATCTGCAAAAACAATCGGCGCAGGCTGACCGACCGAAACCTTTTGTTTTTAGTCAATTTTCTATAGCTCAAAGGACTAGTGTACCTCATAATTCAGTCGGTTATTATACAAAATGTATGTTATGGATCCATAACGCTGTGACGACTTGCTCAGCATGATACGCGGTGATGCATTAAACCCCCTTTTGTCACAGCGTCTCTCAATTGTGTATCGATTCGTGTTCTTTATCCGCCTATTTCATTTGTCGTCTGCTGCAAGTTTTGTATAGGACGTAATTAGTCAACCTTATACCGAACAATCCCGTGTTTTAATGACAGAAGAAAAAAGGTTTTAAAAACACTGTGGAAAAAGGAAACACTAGTGGTAAACAACCTTTTCTCTTTTTCCAACATTGTTTTCTAGCCTATCAAAAACTAATATCCTGTTCCCAAAATATTTTCTCCTTTTACACGGACAAAATCCATAGTTTGACTGATATTTAACTTTTGTTCTGCAAGTGCTGTCAATTTGGACGAGTTTAATATTTTGTCATTTGTTCAGTGATTAAACATAGTGTATATCTACAGTGAACAATTATGAATAAGAAATTGTATTGAATTATGAATAACTCAGTTCACATACTGCAATTTCGGTGAAATAATGCAATAACCCTTTACATCACAATACCAAGTTTTAACGACGTTGAAGCAGCAGGATTTTGAAAATATTATGGGAAAAGAAGAAAATGATGGTAACCAGCTCTTTCAGGGCCAAATCTCAAGATTCCAGCCACATCTAAATTGCCGTCTGCTAATCCTTGCAATTTGGACTATTCCAAATATTTGTCGTTTGGTAAAGAGTGTTAATACTTATCCCAGTGAATACATTGAAAGAAAAATTGTCAGAGAATTTAAGATAAGAAATTCAAGTTCAACATTTTAAAATTTCCCTTCACCAGAAGAAATGCACCGTATCAGGCAATCTAGATCAAAGACCAGACTGCACGTTTTGTGAGGTCTGATATTGATCTACACTGTCCACAAAAGCGCATTGAGTCGCGCCTAGCTACCTAATGGTTTATATATGACGGGGTTAAGAGATATTCATTTTTTTTCCAATAACGCGTTATGGATTGGAAAGATTTCAAAACCTGCAAAACGCTTACCTAATTTACTATAATTTAAAGCAGGGATATGTATTAGCTATTACCTTTTGGTAATTTTTTACGATTTCTCACCAATGATGATACTACGCTCCTAGTAATGATAATGATGATAATGATGATGATGATGATGTGGATAAGTATCATAGAACCGCATTGAGCTGATTTTCTATATTCCCACAAAAATATTGTTGCAGCTGTTTTCCACCAGTAAATTAGTTGTTCGAAATGTTCAAAGTATTTAAGTATGTGTCTTGCTCAATAAACGCTTTTAGATACTGGGCAAAGGAGCAAAACTAACAAAATGTAAAACATGTACTAAAATTGAGGTTGATCACATTACCCATGCCTCCGAGTTCAAGCGTCCTCGACCGGATATATTACAGAACAAAATAACATGTAGTTCTTTGTAAAAAACATTACTGAGCCATGCTCTGACAAAAGTGGGCTTCATGATTCCTTGTTATGCATTATACCAAGCAAGCAATCACATAATTATGGATCAATAATAGCCACTTTTTTTAACAATCAAGTCAATCGTGAGGTAGACTGGTCCATGGACATCCAGAAAATTGACCAATAGCGAAACGTTTCGAGTCAGGTCAGCCTACATGTGCACGGACAGCGCAAGCTGACCTGGTGCAACACTTTTCGCAGATGTATAAAGAAATTGGCCAAGCAGGGGATCGTACCAGCGACCCCTGTTCTCAAGTCCTGCACGCTACCGACTGAGCTAACGGCGTCTACTTTGATATTGAAGTTGGCATCTTCACTTCTTACTTGAACACACCATATTTTACAAAGTAAGCAGATCATGGTGACGTCATTCCTATTCTACGTCGTAATGAAAATGATGGGACGTTCAGAGATACCACAAATTTCGGAAACCCGTCCGTTGAGGGCAAACTGATGTAACTGCAACTCGAAACGGCTTTTACTTAAAGGCTTTTAACACTAAAAGCAAGGATAAAATTGCAACGGAAAGGACTTTGTGGGGAAACATTACATCAAAAGAAGTTGAAAATTTAGATTAAAATGCCTTAGAGCAAATCGATGTAAATGCAGCTCGAAACAGCCGTAAGTTTAACGACGTATATGACAAATGTTCGCGCGCATCCTACTGTGCATGTATTTTTGTCGTGGATATTGAATCAAAAGTGCACCTATGTATTTTTTGCACATAATGATAATACTATTGGTGCACTGAAACAATTAGCACTTTCTTCGGGTAGTAATGGTGAGGAGAGAAAAATGGATCTTTGAACTGTCACTGTGAAATAATTAAAATGCTTCTGACATGGCGTTAAACACCAAACAAGGAAACAAAGGCAGGAAATTTAAAGCTGTGGAAGTATAGCTGTTTCCACTTTGAAAATTATTGCTGAGAAAGGAGAAATCGCTCCTATTGAGCAATTTGTCTTTTTCCCACCATGTCTGTTGAGCTTTTATCCAATTTTTTTTTTTTCCTTGAAAAAATAACTTCCAGTGACATTCAACCTTGATTTCTGACGAAATAAGCACGGAGAGGTGCCATTTTTTATTTTTTCTTATTGTTTAGAATTATAAATACTACTAGTGTGGAAAGTTTAAGAAAAATCTGTCCGTTAGAAAGTATGTATTTTTCTAAGATTAACCCTTAATTCAATCAAATTATTTCCCTTTTTAACTCAATGGTCTGTATATAACATGCATATTTGTACATTTACCATGCTCAAAACCAGGCTTTCATATATTTTTTTGAACAAAAATATATGAATTTTCATTAAAATGATGTATATTTGTATATTTTTCCACTAATTTTCCTGTTTAATTGACTATTAAAGAAAGGCGCTTTAAATCCAATATGAGCTGAATTTTGGAATTGTATATACCTTTTTCAAAGGCAAATTTCTCACAAACGAGCACGGTCACCCACATCTTTTTTTATTGTAATATCCTAGAGACATGATGAGCTTTTTATGAGCAAAGTTTTAAAAAAATCTGTCCATTAGAAAAATTTGTCATATACGTCGTTAAATAAGTAATCGGTCGTTGGTCGTTTAACGACGTATATGTCAGTATTCGGTGATTGTAGGGCTTTTTGTTTACATTTATGAATGCGAATCTAATTAAAGCACTGAAAGTACTGACAGACTAGCGAATTTGGAATAAGCGACTTTGGTAAAGGTAAAAGTTCGATGGTCCACTCAAAATTGATGTAAAATGGTCAAATCTGATTATCAAGTACGTTCCGATATGAACCGGTCCAATTTAGTTTTTAAGTCCGATCTGTTTTGGCCTGGCCAGTTCCGGTTATTGAGTTCAATCCGGCTCGAACCAGTGACTTTGCCCACCACTCATAGACATTTTTTGTCACAACAGAAAATACCATGAAATAATTATGTTTATTGATCTTTAATTGAAAAAAAAACAAATGAAGAACTGATCAGTTTCATAATTTGACATCTGAATTTTTTCTGGAATTCACATAGGATCAGATGAACTTTTCATGCCCTTTCAATTTTTTATAGATTTGATAAACTTGTAGCCAGAAAAGGCCTCCAAAGACATAATTACAGAAAATTTCCATTAAATAGTTCGACTTTTTATACTACAAGTTTTTAATTTTCAGCTCATCCGTTTGGAAATTCTACATACACAGGGTACTTTGCAAGTCCTACAATTCTAAAAAAAATATTTTATTTAAGTTATATCGCTTTGAAGTATCTTTGGGCCAATTTTTGATAATTTCTGAATTACTTTCATTTGGGAATGAATGTCTTAGACTGCTATATGAAAGAAAGTGATATTCTAGTCAGTGACAAAGACCCAATGGTAATTTCACTTCTCTTATTGTCAAAGAATTGTCAAAAAATTGAGATCCAAGATCAGACTGCAAGTTTTGTACAGTCTTGTCTTGACCTGCACTGTACAACAAAGCTCTAGATATTTCTTAAAAGGCTAGGGTTCGATGTAACTACTCTGTGACAATAACATATATTGAGGTTACCCCATTACCACATAGACCATTACATGAATACTGGTAACTACAGAAAATGACTTAAAGGAGAAAATCATGAATGGAAGGAAAACAAACTTATATTAGATAATATAGAAAAAAAAAAAATGAGAAAAGGAGCAATTGCTTATAACAAGTAGTCGCAACTTTTCTAACACTTTTTAAGACCTTGTCTCAATGAAAGAGTAAAAAGTCATATTTTTGTGGTTGCTGGTTAAAGTAGGTTTGTAGCTTAAGATTTCTTATGCATTCAATAATCTATACAAGTGTATTAGAAATTTATTTTATTTGCTCAGAATGTTTGATTAAACACTGTAACGCCTTTCTACATTGTGTTACTCTCGGCATACCATTTATCCTTGTCCTGCTACATAAATGAGCCATGCTCTGGCAAAAGGGGGCTTAATGCACATCCGTGATACATGATGCCAGGCAAGTCATCACATAATTATGGATCCATAATAGGCACTTTTTTCAACAACCGACTCGATCATTAGGTGGACTGGTCCTTTGACATACAGAAAATTTACCAATAGCGAAAAGTTTCGGCCCAGGTCAGCCTGCGCAGATTGCACAGGCTGACCTGGGTCGATACTTTTTTGCAGATGCATTAAGCCTCCTTTTCACAGAGCATGGCTCAAATAAAATGAAACTTTTAAACTGATAGTTAAGACCCAAACGTTTCTATTTCAAACTTTTTTTTCGGGGGGGGGAAAGATATCTTCTCATCGGACAGTGTAGCTCAAAGATTAGGCTGCACGTTCTGTGCAGTCTGATCTTGATCTACACTATCTGCAAAAGATCATTGAGTAACGCTAAGCAGCCTAAGGTTAAATACTTTCACTTGGTTAGCAAAGAAGTACTGCCAGAACCATGTTGTGAGAATACAGTTTCTAGATGTACACGTTTCGATCCTGAATTTGTTATTTTCCTGATCATTTGTCTGGATGAAAAAGCCTTTCTGTGCTAAAAGTTGAAATATTGCATTTTATCGCTGCCTGATGTTGCAAATGTTCAAACCCCAACACAGTTCAGTTCTATAACTGTTAGCGAGAAATGTTTCGAACCCAAACACAGTTCAGTTCTATAACTGTTAGCAAGTAATGTTTCAAACCCCAACACAGTTCAGTTCTATAGTTGTTAGCAAGTAATGTTTTACACCCCATTACAATTTAGTTCTATAACTGTTAGGAAGTTATATTTCAAACCTAATTACAGTTCAGTTCTATAACTGTTAGCAGGTAATCTTTCAAACCCAAACACAGTTCAGTCTTATAGTTGTAACCAAGTAATGTTTCAAACCCTAACACAGCTCAGTTCTATAACTGTTAGCAAGTAACATTCCAATCCCCAACACAGTACATTTCTATAACTATTAGCAAGTATTGTTTCAAACCCTATTACAGTTCAGTTTTATTACTGCTAGCAAGTATTTTTTAAAACCTCAACACAGTTCAATTATATAGCTGTTACCAAGTAATGTTTGAAATCCTAACACAGTTTAGTTCTATAACTGTTAGCATGTAATGTTTCAAACCCAATTACAGATCAGTCCTATAACTATAACCAAGTAATGTTTCAAACCCCAACACAGTTCAGTTCTATAGTTGTTAGTAAGTAATGTTTCACATCCCATTACAGTTTAGTTCTATAACTGTTAGCAAGTTATATTTCAAACCTTATTACGGTTTAGTTCTATAACTATTAGCAAGTAATATTTCAAACCTGATTTCATTTCAGTTCTATAACTGTTAGCAAGTCATCTATAAAACCCCAACACAGTTCAGTCTTATAGTTATAACCAAGTGATGTTTCAAACCCTAACACAACTCAGTTTTATAGTTGTTAGCAAGTAATATTTCAAACCCAAACACAGTTCATTTCTATAACTGTTAGCAAGTAATGTTTCAAACCCTAACACAGCTCAGTTCTATAGTTGTTAGCAAGTAATATTTCAAACCCCAAAACAGTTCATCTCTACAACAGTTAGCAAGTATTGTTTCAAACCCAGTTACAATTCAGTTTTATAACTGCTAGCAAGTATTGTTTTAAACCCCAAGACAGTCCAGTTCTTTAGTTGTTAGCAAGTAATGTTTCAATGAGTAGAAGTGTTCATTTTGCTCTCCGTGAACTTCACTTGCAAAATACAGAAAAAAGCGAGTAACACATAGACTTCCATAGAAACAGACTGGATTCGATTTCCGTGTGAGGTGTTTATTACACAGTCTGGTAATACGTAATATTCTTGGAAAATTTCAAATACAGTTGTCGTCACATTGCCGCATTTTTGGTCCAAAATAAGATAAAAACATTTGTATAGGTATTCCATTTCTCTGAAAAAAAAAGAGGAAGACAAAGATTAACCCTTACAGATCTAAACACAACAATTAAAGGTGTAAGTTTGGATGTGTTCGGGTTACGTCAAGATTGGATATTATTCTGCAGATAGTGTAGATAAAGATCAGATTGAACGTGCGGTCTGATATTGCATCTACAATGCCTGCCACTATGTAATATATTGACATTGAAATTATAAGGTTCAGTTGTTTATGGTATGGATAAAATCAATTCCAACCATTTAGTGCTTTGCACGGTAGCTCAGCCGATCAAGTGCAGGGCTTGATACCTGGGTGTCTCTGATTCGATCCCCTGTCCACCTAAATGCTTTCCGATGATAGATGCTTTAATTTCATACCGTTTTCTCTTTTTCTAGATTGTAACACATTTCTATGCTGAACCTTAACAACGCTTAAATCACAACTTTAATTGTTATTGCAGATAATGTAGATCAAGTTTAAAGATACATCCTTAGAGCCAGACACCGAAAAAAAAGGAAAAATTTGATTAACTGGAGAATGGTCAGAATTTAGTCAACTGTGTAAACATTGATAAATTACAGATATAGATTGTGTTAGGGATAAATTCATATATCGGAAATCTTCGATTTAAAACCGGAAACGTCATAACAATGATTTCTTTGATGTTCTCCAGAAAATGAAATGCATTTTCTATCGATTGTAATCTATGCAACATTCACAGGGTCTATTGAGAGAGATAAACCAGAACAACACTCACGCGCATGTCAGGTTCCTAGCATCACGTGGTAGAATATTTTTGCACGATGCAAGTTTACGGGACAATTCATTTAACACACATCTTCGGTTATTTGTGAACTCTGAAACATAAAACAGTATCTTTATACAATAGATATAACGTTGGCTCTTTAACTTCTTTCAGATTGCTTTTGCAGACAATGAAGATCAGAGATGCTGTCTGATCTGGGATATCTATTATCCAATGTTGAGAGTTTTTTTCCGACCAGAGGAAATTGAGAAAAATTGCCATATTTGTGTTTTAACTGCTGGCTTTTACGAGGTTGATATATTTTTTTCTCAACAAGTTTGATAACATTTATTATCAAAAGTCAACGAATGTCGGATTCTTTTAATAGCATTATTATATCTCTAGAACTATATAATTGATCGTATGTGAAAACATAGACCTACATGTACATTTCTATTTGAAATTTACACGACCAATTCCTTCTTTTACAGGTGTGTACTTCACGGACAAAAAGATAGTTCCAAAGAAATTCACATACCAAGATTTATTTGAATTATACATTTTTTTTTTCTATCATAGCCCTTCTAAAGATTATCAAGTCTTTTGGCTGAATTTATAGGAAAACTAAAGTCCGCAATGTTTAATAAATAAGGCGTATGATAACTGAGCTTTGACTTATGATGGTACAACTTGCTTTGCATCACGTGAACAGTCATTATTGGTTGAGTAGAGTCATTACGAATCGAATTCATAAAGACTATATTCTTAAACCTCTTAACAAACAATCCCAAGTTTGAACGACCTTCGTAAGGGACACTTTTGAAAACATTGTGGGAAAGGAGATAATGCTGGTAACCCGCATTTTCTCCTTTTCTCATCATAGTTTGTATTCTATCAGAGACAAAATCAACCAGCTGAGCCCAATTTAATCTGTCGTCTACATTGGTAAAGCGTTAAAAACAAAGGCAGTTGTGTATGAAAAATATCTGGTTCCGAAGTACTACGAAGTAGCCACTGCATTCGAGTTATCGCCTATTGTCATCTCCCTATGTATTTGTTTTTTTACCTTGTGACTCAATATTTGTACACACAGCCTCTACAAAGAGATAATGCTGTTCGTAGCTTGCTTGACGATCACTGTATGCAGGTAACTGGTTACACAATCCTTCTAAGGAACTGGTGTAGGCGCACACAGCGTCTTCTTTCCCACTGAAATAGTTGTAAAAAGCTGCATTCTAGAAAGATTTGATAGAAGTTTACCATTTCCCTATCCTTATTACACGGACCCGAACTAGTACCTGTTGATTCTTCTACAGCTGTTCGATAGACAACAGGCAACACTTGGTTTATCAATGGCAGATATTGGTTGTAATTTGCACCAATCAGATGGCGCGTCACAGAGTACATTTATTACCGTTTTGAAATAACAGAGCAATGGGGGTGCATTCTTGTAAGTCAAATTATCTCCCTTACCAGATAAAGACTAAATGTAACCAAAATAACACATTGGTCCTTTTTCCTGTATTCCTTTGTTTTTATCCTTGATTCCCTTGGGGATGTTGCGAGAAATATAATTTGATTTTTTATATATATGTAGGGACCACACAATATTTTAAGGCAAATTTTGTTTCAAGACATCAGAGAAAAGCGTAAAATCGATATGAAAAACAATTTGATCAGATTTAGTTAAGATATTATCTCAAAAGCATATCTGTGTAGTGCAAGAAAATCAATGATAAAAACCAAGTTATTCCCTTATCAGAACCAATGTAGTACGGGGGGTGGGGATTGAGGATAAAATCCAAGTAACCTCCTTATCAGGACCAATGTAGCACTAGAGAAAAAATCAAGGGAAATAAGTGAAGAATGGCCCTCATTCTTTTTTCAGCTTAAGTTTTCATGGAAGACGAAGATTATTCTGAGCAAAATCAATATCGAACTAGGAAAAGAGTTTTCTATTGAGCTACAGGCTGTTTTGTGCATAAATAATACAACAATTTGAATTCCCAAGTCTCGCTTTATCTTATGAAGTCTCGCATCAGGCTGAATCCTGCCTGCAGCCTTTTGGTGTTACCTGTTGTTAGTGCAAAGATCGATTAAAAGCTGCCAGTTTTTTAACGACCCCTAGAAAGACAGGGGATTCAGCCGTGTTCTTGTATATAGGCATCTTATTGCATGCACCATGATTCGAATGTGCAGCTCATTAGCTGACTACTGTTCGGGTTATTTTTGACAGGAAGAAAAATTCGAAATCTGTTAACCCTTATGTTGCTAAACAAACCAAACGAAAATTTCCCGATTAAAAAAAAATGCTATTTTAAAATCGATTTCAACAGAACAGTGTAGATCCAAGATCTGATCTTGATCTACAGTTTTCACAAAAGCGACCCGAGCCGCGCTCAGCAACTTTAAGGTTAAAAGTGGCAAGAATGAAATAATGTTTTCAGAAGAAAAAAGCTTGCTGAGTCTTCTAATGTAAAGTGAAATGTGAAATAAACAATCGCTTCCTACAAGCCATACTTCCTTTCCTACAAACTTTTGTTTGAGTAGTCTGTACTATATTTGGGAGTTATTTAAAAAAAATATTATTTTTAGCATTATTGTTGTTGTCGTAGTTGTGGTAGTTGTTGTTGTTGTTTTAATCGTCATCAGAGCGACTGAAAAAAAACCTACCGGCACATGGATTCCCCAAACCCAATGGCTTTGTTATACTCTTCAAATACAGTTTTGGACAAGCTTCTGTCGTTATACTCGGCCAGTATCGAATCTAGATTGAGCTGGCAAGTGGATTTACTTGTGCAACCTATAAAATATATTAACACTTTGACTGTCAAGGGCCACTCATGGCACTTTTGCAGCCAGTGTAGATGAAGATCATACTTTACAGAACGTCTGATCTGTTTCCGACCTACCCTGATCAATATTCGGTGCCTGCTGGTCTGTTCTTCTTATTTTTTTTTCCTCACTTTCATTAAGCCTATTTCATCACTTTCATTAAGCCTATTTCATCATTTAACGCCTATGCATGAAAGATCCAGATATAATGTAATTAAAGCCCCATTCACACTATGATTACTTGGGAGAACACTTGAAACACGTACCGTGAACGAGCTGTAAAACTCGAATATGCACAAATACGCACAAAAACTTACAAATTTGTTTAATGTGGTGGATAAAACAAAGTGAAACATCGAACTAGTTCATTACGTATGAGAAACGACATATTGACGAGCTAGAGCGAATGGTAGAACGAATATCAACAAATGTCAACCACTTCCCGCACTGTCTGATAGGAAGATATATATTTAAAAAAAAATGAAATAGCATTATTGGGGTTTTCGCTGTCGGCTTTAGAGTTTTATTCAACTTATTAGCAGGATAATGGTTAATTCGCAGGAAGTAATTTAGAATTTGTTTAAGAATTTGATTGGTCAAATGCCACCATAGAGGTGACAAACCGTTGTCGAACTGCGGACGAACAAACCGCTCGAATTTTCGAAACTTTTTGACGCACTGAGCGAACAACAATGCGCGCTAACGTACTTCATCCAAATTCAAAAGATCTTATACTGGAGAGCTAACGAACTTCAGCGTATGCCTACGGATGCCAAATTACCTCTGTATTCTGACCTATGCCACGTTTATCTTTTACAGTATAAAAGTACCTTTTATAAACACAAAATTGGGTGGCCAACCGTTAGAATTTTAAAATAGTGTTCTTAATGAATCTTCTTCAACTCTATATTATCCGTGTGATGACAGCACGTTATAATTATTTTACATCGATTGAGAAACAATTTCCGGCAACTTATACTAATCTCTCTCGATTCTGCTTCCTTTAAACTACACCAGTACTCGCGCCGATTATGTAGACCAATGAACAGTCCTAAAGTTGACACCCGCTCCTGGGTATCAAACTCAGGACCTTCCGACGCTCTACCTCACAACCACGGACACCATGTTTTTGACAATTGTGTGGCATCATCAGTAATTTTAACTCCGTGGCAAAACCACCGAAATTTTAGACGCTACTGCTTTGAAAAAGAATCATTCTAACATGGAATAAAGGGGATCATCAGCTGTTCCAGTTACAACTCAACGTGCGATAATATAATTCACTGAGTGAACACTAAAATAAGATAAAACTTCAATGTGAATGGACGTATAGTATTTTTCTTAAGCTTTTTAGTATTTTATCCGGAGAAATAACGGCAGAATATTGTTTGATATTTCATGGTTACGACCAATGAAAATTACCGATTTTACTTTCTAACTCTTCAATTGAAGGCGGAAACAGTAGTTCCCGCGCACTAGTTACATAGGTAAACAGCACGTGTCATTCAAACAGATGGAAGTATGACGTTATTTACCCTACATTTCTCGCGCTTTACGTAATATTGTAATGCGTTATTACATGGAGGGGGTACTCCACGGGAAATTACCGAAAACAACTGTACTGGATTTTGATGTAAGTTCCCCCAAAAAGGGGTTAGAAGCATGTTTCAGTAAAAGGTCTAAATGAAAAGTTAGGCCCACTTACTGCATAATTGATCGGATGAATTGAAAAGCAGCCATTTGTCTAAGTATACATCTTCTTTAAACTGGTTGAAGAAGGGAAGGTTGTCCTGCAAAGTGACATTCTCGCAATCTCTGTAAGACTCTAGCATACACGTCAAATTGCTGCGGTATTTCTCTCTAGGAAGACAAAAAATATCGATCGAGAAGTTACCTGCGTCGAAATTCGAAACCATCAACACCACACGATTTTTTTTACCCTTTACCACACAATTCCAAGTTTTAACGACCCTAAAGAATAAAGCTTTTGAAAAATTTGTAGGAAAAGGAGAAAATGCTGGTTACCAGCATTTTCTTCCTTTCCCACAATGTTTTCTACTATTTCAGACATAAATTGAATGTCTTGATGAAGACATCATTTGGGCGACATTTAATTAGTGCGTCTGCAAATACTTCCAATAGAATTTTGATGTGGATCACATAGGGTGTCAAAAAAGGAAGTTTACAATTTTAATGTTTTTTTATCTTTACGTTCTACTATAACAATGAAAATTTTCACAAGTATAGACATTAGCTACCAAGGTTTCATTTGGTACCAGTTATAAGATCAACACTCGTGCATTTTTTTCAGCAAAATGTAAATTCGCTAAATTTAACTGAATTTGATCCATAACATCAATTCAGTCAATGACGTTTTTAAGATGTCTAGACTTATGAGCGGTCGCTTCCCGTACCCGCTATTATTGTTAAAGAGGTTTTTTTAAATGTGTTTGTAAACATAGAAGGTTTGAGAATAAAGTAATTTCCAGAAAATATCCAGAATGGACACTGTGCTGTGACATGGCCCGCCCACAGGCCAGATCTCAATCTTTGTGGTTATTTCCTTTGGAGCGACCTGAAGTCATTGGATTACCATTCAGCGCAAACAGACGCACATCTGTACCCCTAATAAACATCAGGAGAGAAGTTAGGAAAATATCTGTAGACACTTGTTCAAATGTGACCTACCGTTTCAAAGATCGAGTACAGAAAGGAAAGCTTCGACAGGGTCGAGAGCAATAAATATAAATGAAATACAAAGCAATCTTTCAGTAGAAGGCAGCCCTTAATCGTAACAAGCAGTTTTAACCCCTAACCTACTAAATTAGTAAAATGAAACCATTAGCAAAAGCGCAAATGTTGCTATATAAAAGGTATTTTTGCGGGAAAAATATTTTCTTATCGGACAGTGTAGAACCTAGATCAGACTGCACGTTCTGTGCAGTCTGATCTTAATCTACACTGTCTGCAAAAGGTCCTTGAGGCGCTTAGCAACCTAAGGGTTAACCTTTACTGGGATCAAAAACTTACAAGCAAACGCGGCTTAAGGGGATGTCGGATCCAACATTTATCAGAAATTCTGGCAATATGTCATCATAACACTCTTCAAACATTCTGTCTCTAGCTTCACATCCCTGCGTCCTTAGGTAACCTGAAACGATTTGAGTCATGCTCTGGCTAAAGGGTGCTTAATGCATCCCCGTGATGCCTAACACCAAACAAGTCATTACATAATTATGGATTCATGAAAATCATTTTAGCTCACAACCGACTGAATAATGAGGTACACTGGTCCTTTCACATGCGGATAATTGACCTATAGCACAAAGTTACCAAGATTTTCTCCTTTTCCCACAATGTTTTCAAAAACATTCTTCCTTAAGATCGTTGAAATTCGGGTTTACTAATATGTGTTAAAGGGTTAACGGAAAATCAACTTCATGACATGCAAAACTCACTAATTTGTCTCGTGTCTTTCATAAAAACAAGACTATGTGGTCTCTGTCGTGCATTGCCTGGGAATAATGCAGGGGTGCCACGGAGAATCGAACCCAGAATTACTCTCAAGTGATAATCTTAGTCTTTGTTGAATAACACAATATTGCAAAACAAACACATAACAGGTAAACAGATTAAACGCATTGCTTCATTACAGAAACAGTACAACAGGCAATTTAGAAGAATGTAATACCTGTTTCTCCTATCATTATGAAATCAGCCAACCGTAAAAGGACATTATTTCCGTCTGAGAGTAATACATCCAAATAACAAATTCCCTATGAGGACCACTTGGTCACCTAACAACCAGTCAGTAAGCGCAGACTCGTTGTTGCGCCGGCCAGCTTTCGGATTAGCCCTTTACCACGCAATCCCAACTTTTAATGACTGAGATTGAAAGCTTTTGAAATCATTGTGGAAAAAGTTGAAAATGCTGGTAACCTTTGTTTTCTACCCTTCTCAAAACAAATTTCAATTTTTGAGTTGCATTTATTTTGTCGTCTGCAAAAATGCTTTCAATTTGAACTGGTCTAAAATTTTGTCGTTTAGTACAGAGTTAGACCATGGTCCGACATCCGTCGTAGTTAGTCCATTGTACATCTTGCAACATCTTTGACCCCCAATACCACTTGAAATTAATTTGAAAATTCAAATACCATCTTCTCAAAGACTGGTAAATCATAATTAAATTTCATTTCCAACGCCCCTACTGAAGGTATTAGGGATACATACTGAGGGTGTCTTTTCCGTCAAGCCGTCACCAGTATTTTCTTTTTTCCCAAAGTGTTTTCAGAAGCCTTCTTTCTCAGGATCATTAAAACTCAGTTTTGTTTGGTAAAGGTTTGATAAACATTTGGTGTTGATACGCCACGTAAGCTAGCCAGGGCCCAGGCGGTAATGATCTTTTAATCTCCATTCACGGTCCACACAGATCTAGGGCAACGCGGTTTATCGCTTCCTTAATATTATCCGTCATTTTTGACAAAGTAACGTCCGATTATATAAAAGGAAAAAATGATCGGGCTTGAACCCAGGCTACATGTAAGCTGGCAATGGAACGAAGCATAGGCAAAAAGTACCAGGATTAACTCCCCCTCCCTCCGTCTCTGTCTCTCTGTCTCTCTCTCTCT
Organism: Hippopus hippopus; assembly: GCA_946811185.2. NCBI lineage: Eukaryota > Metazoa > Mollusca > Bivalvia > Cardiida > Cardiidae > Hippopus > Hippopus hippopus. The sequence continues at coordinate 25,104,261 of OX328110.1, read as the reverse complement.
CTCTTCCCTTCTCTCTTTCTCTTCTCACTCTCTCTTCGTTCTCTCTCGCTCGATATCACTCGTTCTAACCCTATAACCCCCCAAACGCACATGTATGCATGGTTAAAGATAGATATACTTACTGCATAACAGAGCCGTTGTGTTGTATGTACTAAGATTTTGCGGGATGTAGTCGATAAACAAAAACTGTGTCTCTTCAACTGTTACGTCGGGACATACTGTTAAATTTGTCAGTAAACAGTCGACTGCACCATCATTCGAGGGCCTTATTGTACATAAATAAAATATCAAACTTAACCCGCTTCGACACACAATCCAGAGTTTTAACGACCCTAATAAAAAAGGGCATTTGAAAACATTGTGGGAAAGGGAGAAAATGTTGGTCACCAACATTTTCTCCCTTTCCCACAATGTTTTATACCCTATCAAAGACAAATACTCGATTTCAGCCACATTTGATAAGTCGCCTGCAGCCGCTTTGAATTTGGACAAGTCTAAAATTTTGTAGAGAATTAGCATATTATTATTAACATCTCTTATTTTATTCAAATCCGCTAACAAAATTATTTTCCGACTAGAGTTCGTTATTTGAGACACATTTCTCTAACATTAACAGACTACATGTAACGTTCTAAAATTCTGAGTCTGCAAAACGTTCCAGACTCAACTCGGCAAAATAATGGACTTAAGTCTGTTAACTGAGTTCAGTCCGTTTATTTTGCGGAGTTTAGTCTTAAACATTATGTCCCCAGGAATTGAGAACGTTAGCAATAGCTTTGATGTGACTGAAATAACGTTTAAAGCGTCGTAAAGCATTTTTCAACCAAGCAATTAGCCATTCATTCATTCGTTCGTTCGTTCATTCATTCATTCATTCATTCATTCATTCATTCATTCATTCATTCATTCCCTCTCTTGCTCACTTACTAACTCATCCACTAACCCGCCTTTTCATTTATTCTCTCACTCAGCTTTTAGTTCCTTCATTCATTCATTCATTCATAGTGTACCTGCAGAACTCATCTCTTACAGCCAAGTACGCATAGTCCGAGTCCCCACCATTACCAAGTGGGACAAAGGTTTTGTTGTAGACGGATTGTAACGTAGCGTTGATTCTTTGTTCCAGGGTTTGAAAACACGGAGCAACAGTGTTTAAAACATCACTACAGTCCGCTTGCACTCCGCGGTACACCCAAACTGAAAGCATAGAAAAGGAATGTTTTATCTTAACCATTAAGCTGATAAGCGCGATTCACCGATCTTATACGGACAGTGTAAATCAAGATCAGACAGCACCGAACGTGCAGTCTGATCTTGGATCTACACTGTCCGATAAGAGGATAATTTCCTTAAAAGAATAATTTTGAAATAACATTATTTGGGTTTTTACTATCGTCAACTTATTTAACAGAATAAGGAACGTTTTTTTTTCCTGACTAAATCCTACAAGTGTCTTAACATTCGCAGAGAAAAGTTCATTTAGTTCTATTTATCGCGGCAAATAGTCTAAACAGGCAACGACTTTCCATCTCGCTTGGGAACTGAATTAACTCTGTCTCAACACCTTTTCAGGGGGAGGGGGGGCATTAATCATTTCTAATAACCTTTAAATATGTAACATTATAACTTTTCGTACCTACATGTACTAACAGACAAAGTACAAACTTTAAGTATATCCAAGTCTTTAATTCCATTTTCAAAATACGCTGTGATTCATATAGAATACGTCTAAATCCCATTTGTTACAACTGTTGTGTGAACATTACAATCAAAGTAAATCGTAGTTATCAGTAAACTTTATTAACGATTTTATCCCAGAACAATTTTCCAATTCACAGACCATGTCGAGTATTCGGGCGTGTCCAAGTGCATTTTATAGCCGCGATTACAAGGGTTCGAAAACTACTCCTTCTCTCCTCACATTGTGCAAGCTTTTGGTGCCTAGCTTGATTCGCCAGTCTAAGGCTTGAGACCAACCATAAGGTCGCACATTGATTTTTCTGATAAGTAGTTTCCCTATTAATGACACCCCAACATGAATGGAATGAGGTCCAGGCTAAAACAATGAAGGATATTTAAAGAAAAAGTACTGCAAAATAGATCTACATTAGAATTTTTAATTTCTAAGCTAATAATTTTGAGATTTCTAACTTTATTTTCCTATTCCACCTTATCCGATAGAGTGTATGCTCATGTGTATTCTGTATATATGCAAACACAAAGTAAATATGTTTTCAATTGCTGGTGCATAAATAACCCACAAAGTAATGAATTCTGCGCTTGTGAATGGGGGTCTTGGTCGTTTCTCGGGAAGAGAACAAGATGGTTTTTGGTAATGTATTGCTATTCTCAAGCATCTCGTATTATCATCAAAGTTTATACATTTCTTTTTTTATTTTCTTTGATCCGTATTTTCATGACACGTATCCATGCAGAGAAAATTTCACCAACCGAATTAACTGTGTTAATTCATCTAGCGAATCTAAATATACTATTTAAGTATAACCCCAAACTCTTTACCAAACCACAGCATTCTAGACTTTTCCAAGTTGAAAGCGTTTACTGACATACTAAATGTTGCTCAAAGTATTAGATTTGTTTTCTAACGAGTAGAAAACATTTTGGAAAAAGGGGACAATGGTGGATACCAGCATTTTCTTCTTCTTCCAAAATGTTTTAAGATGCATTTTTCTTCAAGGTTTTCAAAAGACGGATAAAAGGTTAATCCATAAACACCCATTTATCATAAGTCTCACAACAAAGACAAAAGATACAAGGGACACTACTTTAGGAAAGGAGGACGGTCTTTTAATTCAAGAATTAAAATGGTTGTCTTACGAACAAAGTCCGTAACAAAGAAACAAATGAACAAATGCATGGCTGAAATACAAACAGCATCTGGCGGGATTCGAACCCATGCGGACAAATATCCTCGTTTATCGAGGTTTAAAAGACCAATACCATAACCACTGAGCTAAAGAGATATCTCTTTAGCTCAGTGGTTAAGGTATTGGTCTTTTAAACCTCGGAAAACGAGGATCTTGTCCGCCATGGGTTCGAATCCCGCCAGATGCGGTTTGTGTTTCAGCCATGCATTTGTTCATTTGTTTCTTCGTTACGGACTTTGTTCGTAAGAGTTGATAGCAATAAGCCTTTTATTTCACTGTTTTACACAGAATGTCTGTTATTATGTTGAGTATTTATGCATGAATTAACAATACTACGATTGTATTACTAAAATCGTCACCAGCTTTAATCCTGATGAAATCAAAGTAATAAACAGAACTCGTAAACATTGTTTGGGATATTTATTAGCTACTGTTGGTCTTAGTGTAGAACCTAAGCATTGACTTGAGCATTTTCAGCTCTCAAAGGGGAGTATGAGCTTTGTTATGCGGGTTGCGATGGTGAACCGCGAGGCGAGGTGTAAGTTACCAAGCGAGTTCTAACCCAGATGGGTATATTGATCACAAAGGGGTATGACCAAAAGAACACAACCATCTAGGTATATCCATCTAGAAAGCTTGATTCACGAAAGGAAGGCCGACAAGGGTAGTCAGTTTTCAAATAGAAGACAATGCAGGTATTTTAGAACTAAATCAGATCAATTCACGTTAAACCAAAGGACAGATAATACTAGCTCAGTTTGGAACATTAAATCGCTGAAAATGAGACTCCTAAACGAGAAAATGTTAAAATAAAAGAGGAACTGAAATATTTGGGTCAGAAAAAATGACAAATTTGAGGGGCACGTGCATAAAAACAATCTCCGATTTTACAGTATTAACCATTGGGTTGCTAACTGCCACTCAAGCACATTTTGCGGACGGTGTAGATCAAGATCAGACGGCACAGAACATGCAGTCTGATCTTGAACCTACACTGCCCGATTAGGAATTTAAAAAAAAAGAACATTTAATGAGGTTTTACGATCGGCTTGAATGTTTTATTTCACATATTTAGCAGGTTAAGGGTTAAGGGTAGATGCGATAAAAGTGGGAACACAGTGAAACAAATTTTAGATTTTTTTTTAAGAACGAACTAGATATTGCTGCTAAGGTAACATAAGGAGAGAACGCATGGACTGAGCGGGAAAAACAAGAAAGAGTCTCCAATCATTGTTAATTTCGGTAGTTTTGGGGACAGATCTGTAACTTTAGAGGAGGCTCAAACACATTAAGGCAAAGGGTCTGGTATTTCAGTGCGTGTAGACGTTTCGGACCAGATCACTTTAAGACGATGCATGACATTATAGGTTTAGTTGAGGCATGGAATAACTTTAGTCATGAATTTTCTGACTTAATTATAAGTACTACGATTATGTTATGTGTAGACCCAGTTTTTTTCTGTAAAAAAAAAAAAAATGTGGGGTGGTCTCAATAATGAGACGTTCACGATTCTTCTTTTCATATTTGGACGATTTTTTTGTGCACCGTACTGGACAGTCTCAAGTCTGTCGTGCATTTTCCGGGTGAAAAGCAACAGCGCTTACTGTTTTTTTTTTTTTTTGTTTCATCGGTTTAATCTGTATTGCAGTGAAATGCAGTTAATATTTAGTGAAACACATGACCAAGGACAAATCAAGCGTTTCATTACCCAAAGCACTTGTAGGAGTCGTTAATAACATGTTAATAAAAAAAAGAAGAGAAATTTATAGCGTTTAGTAGCCATTTTCTGTCTAATTTGGAAAACGTAACCATGAGAATAAAAGATAAACTGTTTTTTTCTTGTGTGTAGCATTTAAATAGAAAATATTTGTATTTGAAACGAAGGATTATTGAATAAGCAAGCAACATGTATTTCAAAATTTGATATTGTCGTCAATTTCTGACAATATGTGACTTTAAATGTTCGCAAAAATTCTTTGCGGAGATTTCTGCCATTTTTTTCAGCGATCGTCTGTGTACCCGAATGGGACGCGCCAAAAACTAAAATCGAATTCTGGGACTGTTATTTGTACTATATAAGCGGTGTAGATGGCATTTTTTTAAAAAAATGATTTATTATGCAATAATTTAGTAAATCAAGTCTTTAGTGGATTTGAAAACAGTGTAGTATTATACATATTTAAATCGTTAAAAAGATGTTCTTTTGGTTATTGCTCATGTATCTCCAGAAGACTCAGGTATCTATAACCTTGATGAAAACAACTCCTTCGTCATCCTTGGAAGTCAGAATGAAATACGTTTTTTTTTTTTTAAATTCCCCAATGGCTGTCTTTTACATAGAAGGTGAATTTAATGCTCGAACATAAAATTTTATTGATTTTATTGATTTTATGTGATAATTTGAACCACCTTCTTATGTAGAAACTGTGGTGTCCGTGGTTGTGAGATACAGCATCGGCCTCGTAACCATATGGTTCCCAGTTCGATACCCGGGAGCAGGTTTTAATTTTGGAATCTTTCATTGGCCCACACATTCGGCGCGAGCACTGGTGTAGTTCCCAGGAAGCAGAATCGAGAGAGATTAGTATAAGTTGTAAGAACTTGTTCCCCAATCGATGTAAAATAAATATGTTTAAACTAATGTGTAAACTGAGTACAATTTTGTAATTCAAAGAAATAATAAAAATAATGAAAAGAGGAATACCATTGGAAAGTCTTTGGTAGACTTGTGTTGCACAAATGATATCCATATTTTAAACGAGCGACTTTTTCGATGACTCTTAGGGGAACTATACTTGTAAAGCAAGTAATTAGAAACGCGTATTTGACTATCACATAACACCATTAGGAATATTCCCACAAATTACATGTTATAATGTTGTTTGTTGCGATGAGTCTGATCATTTCCCAATTCATAGAAGGTTAACGCTAGTAAAGGGTCATCAAGTTTCAAGGGAGAAAACTGATCAAAATGAACGAAATATAAACAGTTACTTCCCTTGTAAATGTTTAATAAAAAAGTAATCGTTCTGATATCTCCATTCAACCCTATCCCGCTAAATAAGTAAAAATTTCAAGCCGATTGTAAAACCCCGAATAACGTTATTTTTAACATATTTCTAGGAGAAAAATATCTCCTTATCGGAAAGTGAAGATCCAAGATCAAACTGCACGTTCTGTGCAGTCTGATCTTGATCTACAATTTCCTCAAAATGTCTGACTTCTATTTCAAGGTCTACTATTCATCATCATCATCATCATCATCATCATCTTCTTATCCTTCTTCTTCTAGTTCTTGTTCTTGTTCTTCTTCTTGTTCTTCTTCTTCTTCTTTTTCTTCTTCTTCTAATGATTATTATCATTATCATTAAATCAAACTGTTTTATAAAATTATTATGGATTATAAAGAAATTAAATGATGATTATGATTCTGATGATGGTAATGATGGTACTTGTTGTCATTATAACATCTAATGTTCTGTTTTAAAAGAAATACCGTCGATTTACAGAATGATGATAATGATGATAATGACAATGCCTTCCTATTTTCTGATAAAGGAAAGAATGATGATGATGATTATGATGATGATGATTTGGCAGTAATGAGAAATGATGATGACTTAATGTCACACAACTGTTGCATGTGTCTTTGATCCTTATATATATATATATATATATATATATATATATATATATATATATGTGTGTGTGTGTGTGTGTGTGTGTGTGTGTGTGTGTGTGTGTGTGTGTGTGTGTGTGTGTGTGTGTGTGTGTGTGTGTGTGTATATATATATATATGAAAAAGTCAAATGGTGCCGGTTCAAGGATATTACATAATAAACAAAAATAACATCACATGGGAGTATATATGAATAACGTTTATTGCCAACCGGTTTCGCTTTGAAAGCTCATCAGGGCAACAATAAATCACGTAGCAACGTCGCGTTGCTACACACATAACGCAATAATTGATGACGTTATGGCTTAATGTTCAATTTAGGCATAAATCTATTGATGAATGATTGTTCTTTAAGTAACCTAGCTGAAACATTGTCGTTATGCATTTTAAAGAAAGGAAAGATCGAGAATTTCGGAGAGGTTTTGGAACATTTATCTAAATGCGCACTTAAAGGCATTTGTCTTGTTAATGGGTCTCTGACTTGTTGATAATGTACTGTTTTTCTGTTCCTTAATTTGTCACCGGTCTGTCCGATGTAAAATTCCCTACACCCATTACAAATCAAAACATAAATAACATTTTTAACAGTACAGTCCATATTTTCTTTTACAAAAAAAGTTTTATCATTTAATTTAATGTTGTTACCTTCAATAATGTAATCACACAGTCCACACCGTGGTTGTCCACACTTTTTGACGCAAGCGGCTGTGTCTAGACTGAACTCCGACCGCGTAATAAGGCGTTTAAGATTAGGGAGCTGTCTTTTACATTTTATGATTTTAGTGTCTGTGATTATACTATTCATTTTTTCATCCCCGCTTAGAATAGTCAAGTTAGATCTAAGTAATCCGAATAGTTCACTGTTTTTAGGATTGTGGGTGGATACGAACGGTATAATAGGTTTTTCAGTCTTTTCTTTCACTGTTAAAAGATTGTTTCTTGGAATTTGTAATGCTTTTATAAATCCTGTTTTTATCACCTGCATTGGATAGTTTCTGTCAATCAATGAAGAAGCTAATTCTTTTAGACGTGAATTACGAACACTTATATCAGAAACAATGGTGCATATTCTACGAGCCAAAGAAAATGGGATGTTAATTTTAGTATGTTTTGGATGGCATGACTTGAAATTTAAATACTGCTTAGAGTCTGTAGACTTGAAATATATGTCAGTGGATATAGAAGTGTTTATTTTGATGACCATAACATCAAGAAAGGGTAACTGATAATCACTGGTTTGTATCTTAAACATAATATCATTATGGAGAGAATTATATATATATTTGTTAATTTGTCCAATGGCCTTCATTTACAAAAACTTATTTGGTTTTACTGTGTGTCCTGTGTAGTCTGATCTTAATCAGTGTTGTCCACAAAGTCCCCTCTTTTTGCCTATGGCTCTTAAATGGTTCAGACGAAGGATACGAGAGGACTGAACTTTGCAGAGATAGATAATTTTTAGCCACCAAATTTAGGTACACCTCACAAATTTAATTCGAAAAATAATAAATCTACATGTACTTTAGAAAGAATCTACATACACGCTGTATCAGGGGAGGGAATTGATCCATCGGCATGCTTGCTTTAAAAAAAGTAGTTCCCCAAATCCTCACGGAATTTCCTTAACTCTGTAATTCTTACAAGAGATATTTTTGTAAAATGACAGAAACTATTCAGCTAATAATTACACCAGCATCAGTTAAAGAGATCATGATATTGCAAATACTTATATTTTCTTTCATTGAGGATAACCTAATAAAACAATTAACTGTTAAGATTGTAGATCAGACGGCACGTTAAATGTGCAGTCGAAAGTTGGAATTTTTCTACACTACGCTTTGGCACATGTAAACAGTTTGCTTCGAATTGGCCATGAATTGTGATAGATTAAGGAAAAGAAGCATTTAGTGTGTCTGTGAAACAGGAGGTCATGTCCTTTCCTTCTTTGTTCTATAGTTTTGACCCCAAATGTGAAACTGAGGGGTCATGGAGTTAGCGGCTGTTTTTAGCCGCGAAAATAAGGGTGGGGTAAAGGCATGAAAGATTGATAAAAAAAACTTCATGGTAACGTGCTATTTTGGATTTTATCCCAAGATTATGTATTGTTTTGAGTTTCAATTTAGCTTGGCATTTTCAGACTAGCTTCCTGGGTTTGCATTTTGTGAATTTTGGAAAAATAGGCTAAAATGGCATATTTTGTCAGGTTTTTTTTTCCGGCCATGCTACTTGCCTGTATTGATCAGTAATTTCACTGTTTTACAAGATGAACATGATTTATTGATAAAATCTAAAGAATTAGGATTGTGCTAATTCTATCTTCCCACCCCAATGAACTCTCTTGCTTAGTTTCGAGAATATCTTTTCCACATCAAAAATGTTATCAGCAATAAATTTTTGGTTTAAAAATATTTATTTATTATAAATTTATTTATTTCTTATAAATATAAATTCATATTATTATAGAACTGATCAGCAAGAATCTCAATTCGTCATTTTTTTTTAGTAATTTCCCAAAAACTACTACTCATTTTGACATTACAGATAATTTCACAAATTTCATGCGCATAGCCACATGACTTCCGTGTCATCACGTTGTATAACAAGGCGCTAAGCGCATTATAAATGTAGATTATCCTTCTACCAAAACATCCCGTTCAATAACAACCTTGAACAAATAGGCTTTTGAAAATTTTGAGGGAAAGAAAGAAATGCTGGTAACCAGCATGTCCCACAGTGATTCCCCCCCCCCCCCCACTCCAAGACAAATCCAATCATTTTCAAGATTTTCATTTGATCTATCGTCTGCAAATGCTTCGAGTTTGAACAAGTCTAAAATGTGACCGTCCGGGAAAAAGTTCAGTGCCTCCTCCTTACGGTGGGTAGTGGATGCAACGTACGGGTGTTCTCTTTATGTTTGAAATTAGAATATTCATTTTATATAAGTAACATGCTTTGGCAAAAAGGGGGCAAAATGCATCTCCGTGATCTCTGGTACCAAGCAAATCGTCGAATAAATGTGAATCAATAAAACTCATTTTCTCAAACAACCAACTGATTCATGAGGCACACTGGTCCTTTGACACACAGCAAATTGGCCACATGCAAAATGTTTTGGCCCAGATTAGCCTGCGCGGATTCGCAGGCTGACCTGGACGATACTTTTTGCAAATGTATGAATCCCCCTTTTCACAGAGCACGGCTCGTTTTGTTTTATAAATATGATTATATTCGTAGTCATTATTCTAAAATATAAAAGTATTTCCAATGCATTTTGTCCAATACCGTGTCCGACAACTTCCAGAATGCTTTGCTAGAGACAACCATTTCCTTACAAAGAGCACGTTTACAGTTTGACTTTATTGGCTGATTCACCAACCATCCTAAAAATATTTTCACCTAGATCTAATTCTAAATTGAGGGAAAAAAACCTCTAATTTGGGTGATACAAAATCTACTTGGCCAAAGTATTTTTCCGGTTGGGGGTCAGTTTCAAGTTGCATTCCTTTGAAACTTAGACAGTTGAACCGTTTAGACTCTACAGAGTTATTTCAATAGTATCTATGCTTCCTGTATTCTAACTGTAACATGAGATGGTTTTACTTTTTATAATGTTTCGTTTGCCCTAAAATGCATTTTCTTTAGTGTTATTGTATACGTAACTGGTATTGCATCAGTTCAAAATGAAAGATCAGTTTTCTTTTGATTGAGGTGCTTGTTTTCATTAGTCCTGTATGGTTGCAGTGTCGATATGTCTGTTCATTAAGAAGGCTGTTTGCCTGTCATTACTGAAATAAGCATGTTGTATTCCCTCTTCAGTACATGAAAAACACGAGATTTGCTTGTATTGGAGTTTAACGCTGTTTTAACAGCGTAGGTCATATCACGGTGCTCAGTGCACCTGCGCATGTGTTTCCTGGCTTTCTCGTACCAGTACTGAAACAACTTTCTTTTCAAGCCACTGACTGCTTTTCTCACATGTATCAGAGGTTAGAGACAAAAAATCGCTGATAAGAAAGTTTGTGTAAATCGGTATCGAACTCACAACCACGAGGTCACGAGTCAGATACGCTAACCGCTGAGCCACCCGGCCGGGCTCAAGAGATAAAAAGGGAGCTAGAGTACAGACGGAGAAGGAGCCATTCTGGTGAAATAACACGGTCCTTCCAGCACTGTCAGCGCTTCGGTTACAGAAATAATCAGGTACGTGTAGGTAGAAGACGGCGTTTCTCACGATTGCATTGATGAAATTCTGGGTGCGTATTCATCAGACATTCTTAAGAACATTCTTTGTCTTATTCTCCAAGATTGTCTAAATGTGTAAGTAATACAACATCCTCTGGTCTGCTTAACCCTTAACCTGCTAAATAAATGAAATGAAAATTTCAGTCGACAGTGAAAACCGGACTTATGCAATTTCAAAGGAATCTCTTGGGGGGAAAATATCTCCTTATCGGACAGTGCAGATCAAGATCAGACTGCACGTTCTGTTCAGTCTGATTTTGATCTACATTGTTCGCAAAAGGTCCTTGAGTCCCGCTTGGCAGCCTAAGGGTTGATAACGGTCAATAATATTTATATATTGAATGATTGATTGTATAGTGTTTAACGCCGTTTTCAACATTATTTCAGTTATCGCGGTGGCTAGTGCACCTATCTATGCTTTCCTTGATTTTCTGCTACCAGTACTCTGCACAATATTCTTTCCAGGTCACTGGCTGCTTTCCCACATAACCATTGTTGAAACAACGGCCAGACGTGAGAGAAGAATGAATCCTGCCGCAATGACTTTCATCAATCCTCGGAAAGAAATTTACCGAGCCGGGGATCGAACCAGCAACCTCCTGTTCTCAAGTACTGTGCGCTACCGACTGATCTACCTGGGCTCGGCAGCATGTCATATAAACCCGACCTCTTTCGACGGTAAAAGTAACTCAGAAATAAGTTTATCTCATAGGCTTAACTTAAGAAGAAGCTATCCAAGATCCATGTGCAGGCTGTACGTTTTGCGCAGTCTGATCTTCATCTTTGCCATCCAGCAAAACCAAAAGCACATGTTTCCGACGATTGCGCTGAAATGGTTTAATTTATTCCCCTCCTTAGTACATATTTGTTGGACTTTTGGAAAAACGAAAATACGTGACAAAAAGAGAAACATGGCACAACTTTCAGTTGACTGCTTTTACGGTTTCTCCCTATTTTATTGCACATCTTTCGATAGTCTATAGATATCTTATTTCATTTTCTTCAGACGCCTATGGTTTGAAAGAAAAGTTCAAACACATATTCATGAGGTACCCGAAATATGTTAGATATATACTACACAGCCAATACTTTAAACAAACTTACAGGATATAATTGTGGACAAAATAGTGGTAAAAGGAACAACTGCCTGAACATGTAATTAATGCTCTTTCACAATTTTTCTTATATTTCGTTCTATTAGAATACAATTTCCTTTTCACCCTACACTTGCTGTTGAATAAGTGAAATGAAACTTGCCAGCCAATAGTAAACAACCAAAGCATTGTAATTTCAATATCATTTATGGGGGGGGGGGGGGGGGAGAATATCTTTTTATAAGAGATTGTAGATACGAGATCAGTCTGCACCTTCTGTTCAGTCTGATCATGCATGAACATTCGCTGCAAAATGCCTCAAGTCGCCCTTAGCAGTGTTAAATGTTTCTCTTAGATCCCGCACGTTTTTGTTTCTAACATGCCATAAAGATATCTTGTTATGATATGCCTTTAACCCTTTCCCACACCCTCATGTTTTAACAACTCTGAGGAGCAAGGCCTTTGAAAACAGAGGAAAAAGAAGAAAATGCTGGTTACCAGCATTTTCTTCTTTTTCCACTATGTGTTTTTTTCCTCTATCTTCTTTCTTAAATGAATTCCATCATTTGACAAGCATCTAGTTTTTGTCGTCTGTAAATGGTTTCCGTTCAGACCGATCCAACATTTTGTTGTCTGGTAAAGAGTTAAGTCATTGTTGAACCGATGGTATTTACAAATCCTATCGATCTTGTGCAACCAACCTTTTTACACTTCCTAGTTTATCAATAGATAATTATTACTATTTACAATAGTGTAAGGATATATGCCAGTTTTTTTTCCTACGGACAGATTTTTTTTTTCATTTTCGCTCAGATGATAATATATTGTATGCGGGGTAAAAAATGAAAAGAAAATCATATGCTGCGGTGCAAAATACAAAGATACAGCTCTTCAAAGGAGGAAATTCTTGTCAAAATGACAGAAAAAACACTGTGATTTCAAACCTTTAAAAAAAAATGGTTCTTAAAGTAACAAAATAATGCTCAAATAAAATTTTAACTACGAATGTGCTCTTTTTTTTTTGGGGGGGGGGGGGGGGAACAGATGAGGTAGGGTCCTGCGTTGCTCAAAAGCCCAATGATAAGTAATAAAGGTGCTCTGGGTTGGATCCTCATTCGGGATACCGAGTTTTTCTTGGGAGCACCCTCGGCCAGCAAGACAATCCAGATTGCAAGCCCAGTGCTGGTGAAACCCTCGAAAAACATATGGGCTGTGCTCATTGAAAAGGGGAGCTTAGTGCACAGGCTAACCAGGTCGAAACTTTTTGCTATCGGTCAATTTTCTGCATGTCAAAGGGCCGGTCTACCCCATGATTCAGCCGGTTGTTATACTCGATGGATTTTACGGATCCACAATTTTGTTATGGCTTTGCATCATGCATCAGGGAGATGCATTAAGCCCCCTTTTGCCAGAACTTGGCTCAATTTGTGAGATTGTATGACTAAAGTGATGTTAAAGCGGCGTTAACAACATTTTAATTACTAATCAGAAATTTTACTGATGACATTCGGTAATGAATCATTTGTAATTTTTCAGTATATTTTAAGCTTTACTGTGCTCAACTAAATGATTCAACGGAATCCATTCGTAATCGTTCTGAATCGATCTAGTTTAGTTTAAACATATTTTATTGATTAATAATTTACAATATGTCATAAAATACAAGTCAATATGATAGGAACGAAATCAAAGCTCATTTGGTTCTTTCCTAGTGGATAATGGAAAATAATCTAATAAAAAAATAAATGAATCGAACCACTGAGTATTGTCAGGTATAGTCAAGCTGGAGATATTAACTGGATACTGATGAGTGATGACTAAGATCAGACCGCACATAAATACAGGCAGATCTTGGTCAACACTCTCCACAAAAAACATCAGAGGTTGCATGAATCAGGATACGAGTCAAAGAATCAGGGGATGTGTATTATCAATGGTCGTCCGATTATGAAAATCTTATCGTAAAAATTTATCCTGCAATTATCGTACAACAGAAATTGATTATATTTATCAAAAAGTCAACATGCAAATGTTGTTTGTTTGTTTATTTATTGTTTTGCGTTTTCGACAAGGCCTCAGTTGTATCGCAGCGGCCAGTGCACCACAACACTTTCCAAGATTTTCGTATATCAGTATCTAACACAAAACACCGTGCATGTTTTGAAGTCTTACCTTATTATATATATTATGTATTATATATTATATATATTATTTTGCAAGAATAATATGGGTAGAAGTAGGTAGTCATTGAATACATGGATAATATATCCTTGTCTAAATCGTTGACAAATAGATCACTTTAACACAATATGATAATATCGATATATTTATATAATCATGCAGTCAGTGACAAAGTGACAAAACCATTTATTTAAATTTTGCTTCCGCTTTTTCACACACTATAACATATTTATATACTGATTCAATCATCATTTTACAGCTCAGTCTCGTGCTTTTTCAACCCCAAGATTGAAGAATTTTGAAAATACTATAGGGAAAAAATAAAATATTGGTAGCCAAAGACAAACCCCGTCAGTGTAGATATTTGATTTTCATCTGCAGGCTTTTCAAGATGGACCACTCTAAGTTTGTATATGAGCCATACTCTTTGAAAATGGTGTTTAATGCATCTCTAGATGCGTTAACCCTTTACCAAACAATCCCTAGTTTTAACGACCCTAGAGAAGAAGCCTTCTGAAAACCTAGTGGGAAAAGGAGAAAATGCTGGTAACCAGCATTTTCTCCTTTTTCCCACAATGTTTTCTACTCAGTCAAACAACCTCAATTCATTGGTGCCAACTTCAAATATGTCACATTCCCATAGTTTAGATTTGAAAGAGTATAAAATTGCTGTTTGGGAAAGGGTTAAACCAAAAAAACAAACGACACCATCATGTGGTAGACTGGTACTTGGACATGCAGAAAGTTTACCAATACATGTAGCAAAAGATTTCAGTCTGCGCTGGCTGACATGAATCGATACTCTTTGCAGATGCACTATGTCCTCTTTTCACAGAGCATGACTCAGTTATATTTTGTGGTAAAGGCTTCAACATTTTCAGTGCTGAAGGCGAAAGCATGGACCTTTGTGTGTGGCATGGGTCAAGATCAGTCTGATCTTGGATCTGTATCGTCTGCTTGTTTTGTCGAACCTATAAGTGTCTGTCTGAGTTTCAGTGTATTCTATTATCAGACCATGAAATAGGTCGAGGTAATATTTTTGGCGCCGAAAGAGTTAAAACCGCTATCTCAGAATGTTTCACACTTTGTTCCCTTTGTACAAAACTTTATCATTTCGTCATCAGCTGCTTTGAAAGCCGGAAGAATCAACGGGTGCTGTTTTTTTTCATAAACTTTCGTCATGTACAGCATAAAATGCATAACTTCTTTTCCGTTGCGGGGGGATTCGTTCAAAATCCAAATGAAGGTTTGAGGGACGAAACGATCATTGTCTGTCTGTCTGTCTGGCAGGCAGTCTATTTGGCAGTCTATTTGGCTGCCTATCTGGCTTGCTTTCCTTCTTCCATTTTCTTTCTTTCCATGTTTCTTCTTATAAGTGCACGAATTTTCAGACCGTATTTAATCAAAACGGATGTAAATGATAGGTTACGTATATCTTTAGTACTGGTGCACTAACGGATAGACATCTCTTACAAAGCAGAAGTTTTGCAACTAACACTTTGAAGATGCTAATTTTAAAATCTTTTGGCTCACTCCCCGCCTATAGCATAGACACATATAACTTTCAACAGGAACCGTGGATTAAAAAACGTTAAAACATTTGTATAGAATACAGTATATGTTTATTACTAGTGTATATAGACGTTAAAAACCCTCGAAAAAAAATCAGAAGTTGTGCAAGTAAAGCTTGGAAATTACTGTCTTAATCTTTAGGATTATTTGGCAACTATATCAAGGATAGATATTATTTTCAACAGGACCCATGCACAATTATATGTTATACATTTGTAAAGCGATACCCTGTGCACGGCAATGCGAGACACAAATCTCTTTAGAAATCTATTTACTTTACCAGAAAACCTCGAGTTTTAACGACCCTGACAGAAAATACTTCTGAAAACATTGTGGGAAAAAGAGAAAATGCTGGTAACCAGCATTTTCTTCTTTTCCCGCAATGTTTTCTTGCCTTTCAGAGACAAATTCCATTATTTGAGCCAAATTTGTATCGTCTGCAAATGCTTTCAATTTGATCTGTCTGTAGTTTTGTCGTTTGGTAAAGGGTTAACTCTTTACTAGATGACAAGAATTTAAACCTGTCAGATTTAATGGCTTTTTCCAAACGACAAATAGAACAAGGCTTTAATAATTAAATTTGTCTATGAAAGGTTGTAAACATGCTAAAAAAAAAAAATAAGAAGAACACGCTGGTGAAAACCAAATTTTCTGCTTTTCCAACATAGTCTAATACCTTTACTTCCTCTTTGGTAGTTAAAACACGTGATTGTTTGATGAAGAAAAAGTTGATCCTTAGGCTGCTAAGCGCGACTCATTGAACTATAGCGGGCAGTGTCGATCAAGATCAGACTGCACAGAACGTGCAGTCTGATCTTAGATCTACACTGTCCGATAAGGAGATTTTTTACACAAAAAAAGTTTGAAATAGCAACATTCAGGTTTTTACTATCGGCTTGAAAGTTTCATTTAACTTTCTTAGCACGTTAAGGGTTAAGCGAAAATCAAACAAAGCAACATACTCTGGTACTGAAGAAAAATTGTTATTTCTACCAGAATCTCTTTTAAAACTATATCAGATAGTGTCGATTTTGGATCAAACTGCGCGTTCTATGCAATCTGATCTTGAAATATAGAAACTCGCACACTGCCTGCAAAAGAGAAGTAAAGACATGATCGTTCTGCGGAGGGTTAATTGTCTATATTTAACCGGGTATATAAAGAATAAGTTTGTAGCTGGTATTCAAAGCTTGCCAGGCAAACAATAGAAAGCCAAACATGATTATACATTATTGTACATTATTTCCATAAGTGTTAAAGAAATAAATTTAGAAGGATTGTGTTAACCGTTTGTGATCATGGTCCTGTTCGTAACATAAATTTTAGCTCTAATAACATTTGTTTTCGACTGCAGGTTGACTCTTTATCAGACGACAAAAATTTTAGACTTTTCCAAATTAAAAGAAATTGCTGTCGACAAATTAAATGTAGGATTTGTTTTGAAAGGGTAGAATAGGAGAAAATACTGGTACAGGTCCCAGCATTTTCTCATTGTCCCACAACGTTTTCAAAAGCTTTCTACTATAAGGTCGTTAAAACTTGAGATTGTATGGTATAGAGTCAAAGAAGTGGCAATACTAGTCGTGTATTGTGACCTTTGTGAAGTTGAGCTGCTATAAACATGTATCAGCAGAGTGGCCGCTATGACCAGCCTTTAGACGCAACGTTTAAACCTCCAAGGGGTGGGCTGGCGGACAAATACCGTGCGACAAAGGCGCCGTCAAAAAAACATGACTCCGTTGCTGATAGTGACGTCAGCTTTGGCTGGATTGATGATTTCGACTCTGGAAAATCAAGGAAAGAAGATCCATCGAAGTCCCAAAAGGAACTAGGAAAATCTCGCCATGGGGAACTGAGTGGTTGGAATGGTCTTGAAGCAATTAGTCGTGAACGGGATTATGATTTTGAAGGGAATTCACCTTACGACAATAACGTTGTGCGTGCCAAACCGCCGTCAGGAAATACTCGAGGTCATGCTGGAATGGCACGCAAGCCTCCGCCTGGTCCTCCAAGGATACGGCATGAAAAACGTTCTGAGAGCCCGAGGTTAATAAAGGAGGAACCAGCACAGGACAAATATTCAAATCCAGGGGATTCCTGGAGGATCATGGCTTTATCGAGCCCAGGGGAAGACGGAATGGGATGGGGAACCATGTTCGGGAGGGTAAGAGAAACTTTTCAGCTTAGAAATTACGAAAAAGTGTTTTATGTTTATCGAACACAACCAATAGATTTTCTCTCATCCCCTTTGGCTACTAAGAGCGACTCAGGGTCATTTTGCAGCCAGTGTAGATCAAGATCAGAATGCACAAAAAGTGCAGTCTGATCTTGGATCTGCACTATCCGATAAGAAGGTAATTTTTCCTTCAAAATAAAAGAAAATGAATTTCAAAATCAGGCAAAAGAATTGCAGAAAAAATGAATTTCAAAATCAGGCAAAAAATAAACAAATATAAACCTGTCAAGTTTTAACCTCGTTTTGAAATTACTTTCTCTGTCAGCGACTAACACTAGGACCGACCATACAGTAACGGATTGTCATCTTCAGACTAATTTCAGTACTTTGAAATGGTATGATTTAAATTCAAATGCATTTTAACGCTTTGTCTTCTTTTGGCAGCTACTGTTGCTTTAATCTAAATTATTTAGTGCATAGTTAAGGTTTAAATTAGCATTTTTAAATTCACTAACAGAAGGCATGGATAGCTTATGTTATACGGCGTGGTTTCCGTTGTCTGTCCGTCCGTCCGTCCGTCCGTCCGACAGTCTGTCCTGTATAAATAGACAAATCTCGTTAAAGTCACACGGAAAAGCATCGATTGATTACTGCGAAATACTGATTGTTTGAATTATCAAGGTGTCAAATCCTATTAAAGATCGAGAAGATCTGACATGTAATTAAGAAAAAGAAAGCATTTTATGATACATTCATATATGTTTATGCAATGAAGTTTGCATTATTAAACCATTTTCTTTGAATTGCTTATTTGAGAATTGTTCATTTCAGTAAAGCCTAAAACACTCGTAAATTTGATATAAATCCGTAACAGTTCTCAGAAATTAGTCTTTAGAACTTGTTCCTGTTAATCATTTCCCCCTATTATTTGTACTCATATTGTCAGCAGAACAGTCGCTGATTCATACCCTACACATTTCTTTTTTTATTTTCTTTCTTTCTGTATGTCTTTTTCTTTCATCATAATTTCATAAAATATTGTTTAAAAAAAATGGAATTCGCTGAATTCTTATTGAAAACGTAAATTTCATTTCCCACCCTCCCTTCTTTTTGTCATATCTTTTGGATGGTAAAGACAATCATATTGTCAACCCAACCAGAAACGAATTTTCACCATTGAATTAAAGCCATTAGTCAGTCAGGGTCCGCGTTCATCGAACATTCTTATAAGAACATACCTAGAGTCTTATTCTTCAAGATTGTCTAAATTTGAAAAACACGCAGTTTGTATCAAGTTTCTTTTGTGCAAATGCTTTCAATTCAGTCTTGACTAAAAGTATAATTGTTTTGTTTTGTAGACCAAAATTTTTCTGAAGAGCAACTCGGATCTTTCAACTGCCCCCTATTACCACGTGTTATAACAGTCTTGCAAAAGAACGCTATTGCAAAGATTTAAAACAACGTTTTCATTCATTTCACGGACAGGTTCCGTCTTTTGAGCTACATCAAATTTATAGTCTGCAAGTACGTAAAATTTGGTAGAGTCTTAAATTCTGTCGTTTGGAATAGATTTCAATTATTCATCTAAGAATATATCTTAATTTTTGTCAAACCACAAAATTAAAATCGAAAGAGCGCCTTACAGTGAGTGATGTAATCACAGTGTGAAAACCATAATTGGCCTGCAACACACGAAAAGGGGCATTCGGACATTTGCGTAAAGTGTCGTCTCGGATCAGCCTGCGCAGTCCGCGCAGGCTAATCCGAGACGGCACTTTACGTCTACATTAGATTTTGTGCCACAGTAGACTTGCGCAAAACAGAAAATCACATAAAACGGAAGGTGTCGTTTTGGATTAGCCTGCGGGGACTGCGCAGGCTGATCCGAAACGACACTTTACGCAAATGTCCGAATGCCCCTTTTCGCGTGTTGCAGGCCATATCATAACGATAAATAAACACTTTCAGCGACAAAGATATGATCCATGCTGTGTGAAAAGGGGAGTTAATGCATCTACAAAAAGTATCGATTCAGGTCAGCCTGCGCAGTCCGCGCAGCCTGATCTGAGCCAAAATTTTAGCTATTGATCAATTTTCTGCATGTCCAAAAATCAGTTTACCCCATGATTCGGTTGGTTGTTTTACAAATTGGACTTTATGGACCAATATATGTTACGAATCGTTTGGCTTAATGCAACACGGAGATGCGTTAAGCCCCCTTTTCACAGAGTATAGCTCATATAAACTCGACCTCTTTCGACGGCTGAAGATACAATCCACTGAAACTCAGAGACATTCTTATCTTGTAGGCTTGACTAAACAAGCAGACGGTATAGATCAAAGATCAGACTGCAAGTCTGTGCAGTCTGATCTTGATCTATGCCGGCCGCAAAAGCCCCTGTTTTTGCCTTTTGCGCTGAAAAGGTTAAGTACCTTGACGGTCCGAGATCAGACTGCAGAGAACGTAATCTTAAAATAACGCTATCCATAGAAGCGTCTTACTTTGGTCAATGTTTCAACCAAGTCATGGGTAAATGTCAGTTCTATTATATCGTTCTGGAGTGATATTCAACACCTGTAAAATTGATTCAGGAAGTCAGAAAATATACGGCCCTTTTGATTGGTTTATGTGCCTTTTCAAGTTACTCAAAAATAGCTTTGTCATATTCTATAACGGTTGGAATGACTTCTTGTTCATTATTGTTCACCTGTTGTTTAACCCTTTCTGCCTTTGTGGTTGCGATGTTTAAGGTTTTTCCCTTGACTGACTATGGTTAGCACTGCTCATAAGACTTATGGCCTGAAACGTTCGTTTAGCACTGCTAATAAGACTAATGGTCTTGAAACGTTCGTTCAGCACTGTTTATAAGACTTATAGTCTTGAAACGTTCGTTTAGCACTGCTCATAAGACTTATAGTCAGAAAACGTTTGTTTAGCACTGCTCATAAGACTTATGGTCTGGAAAAGTTCGTTTAGCACTACTCATAAGACTTATGGTCTGGAAACGTTCGTTTAGTACTGCTCATTAGACTTATGGTCTTTATGCGTTCGTGGCGTAGATCCGGGGATAATTATTTATTAATTCCAGGGTGTTTAACTCCGTTTTTCATCATTATTTCTGTTATATCGCGGCGGCCAGTGAACCTATCAATGCTTTCCTGAAATTTCTTTTACCAGCACTCCATGCAAAATTATTTCCAAGCCACTGGTTGCTTTCCAACATAGCCATCGTCGAAACAATAGTCAGCGGTGAGAGAGGAATGAACTATATCGCAATGACTATCATAAATCCTCGGAAAGAAACTGGCCGAGTCGGGCATCGAACCAGCGACTCCTTGTTCTCAAGTCCTATACGCTACCGAGTAAACCACCATGGATAATTAATATCCGAATAAGAGTTGCTCGAGAGTCCATGTGCTGATCTACGAAAGTTTTTCCAAAATTTCATTTTATGCACAATGAGTTATGATATTCTCTACTATTTCAATTTTTGTGGTATTAAAATGTAACAGTAAGTATTAGTTTGTCTTGTTCTCGAGGACTAATCAGTATGTTTCCGATAAAGTATGAAATCAGCAAACAGTTGGGTCGTAAATTTAAAGAAGATAAACATGTTTTCATTTCATCAACGTAATAAAAAGAACAGATTAAATGAGCCATGCTCTGTGAAAAAAGGGGCTTAATGCATCTGCAAATAGTATCGACCCATGTCAGCCTGTGAAGTTCGCTCAGGCTGACTTGTGTCGAAACCTTTTGCTGTTGGTAAATTTCCTGGATGTCCAAGGGCTATTCTACCTCATCATTCAGTTGGTTGTTAGACAAAATGTTTTTATGGATGCATAATTATATTATGACTTGCGTGGTAAAATGCATCACGGAGACACACTGAGCCTCCATTTTTGCCAGGGAAAATCAATTTCAATTCCTGTAATCCAAAAAATGAAAAGCACAATAACCTCTACAACCAGATGTGAATTTGACTCACAGCATTCGATGTGTGGCAACTCCTTGCGTTAATCTACAGAGTGCTGAACTATTGAAAAGCGTTTTCAGTAGGAAAAGAAACCCGAAATATTGGTATTTCAATCTGTTGATTTGTATTGGAGTTTAACGCCGTTTTAAAAACAGCTTAGGTCATATTATGGCGGTCAGTGCACCTAGGCACGTCTTTCCTAGCTTTCACACACCAATACTGACACAACCTTCTTTCCAAGCCACTGACCACTGTTCTAACGTGCATCAGGTTGAGAGGTCAAAAATCGCTGGAGAGAAGGTTTGCCTCGACCTGGTACCGAACTTGCAACCACGAGGTCATGAGTCAGATATGCAAACCACTGAGCTACCAGGCCGGGCCTTTGCTATTTCATGGTGGTTTTGGCAAGAACAAATACAAATACAACAACATTTATATAGCGCAGAATTTATAAGACATATTCTTCTGCGCTTTACAATTATACAGAAGACATATCTACATGTATAGTGGCAACTTATTGATAGTATTTGTTGAACAAAAATGTTTTAAGTCTCTTCTTGAATGTAGTTTTATTTTGTACAAATTTAAGTTCTTTTGGTAAAGAGTTCGACAACCTTGGACAAGCACAGGAGATTGATCTATCAGCAAGGAGTGTCCTTGTTCTTGATATGGCAAATGAATTGTTGTCAGAGGATCTTAGTCTGTAATGATCTTGAACTTGATGAAATAGTGAATGCATGTATAAGGGGCAGTTCCATTAATCACTCTGTATATTTGAACAAGGGCTTTATATTCTATTCGTGCACGAATTGGTAACCAGTGAAGGGATTTTAACATTTCACGAACTGATTGTTTATAAGGCATGCTTATTACTATTCTTGCTTCATTATTCTGGACCATTTGCAGCTTTTCAATCAAGTAGTCAGGAATGTTTGTGAAAAGGCCATTACAGAAATCTAGATGTGAGTGAACAAGTCCATTTACTAAAACTTCTGTAGATTCCCAAGTCAAGTATTGACAAATACATTTTAGATTTCTGAGTTGACTGTTCGCCGTTTGACACTTTTTGATGATGTGTTTATTAAAACTTAAATTGTTCTCCATTATCACATCCAAGTCCCTAACATTATAAACACATTTCACCTGGGTATCACCAACTTTAACACTTTTTATATTGACCTTTGCTAGTTGCGATTTTGTACCGTAAATAATAATCTCTGTTTTGGAATGATTCATTTTTAGTTTGTACTTAGGCATCCATCCTATAATATCACATAGACAGGAATCAAGCAGTTTCAGCACTCTAGATTCATCGTCTTCATTTTCAGGACGAAATCGGAAAGCAACTTTGTGATCGTCGGCATAACCGTGTAGTACTGTTGGATATTTTTCAACAATTCTATTCAACGCTGCAATGTAGAGGGTAAAGATTACAGGTCCAGCACAAGAGCCCTGAGACAAGTCATATTGCATATGACCAACATCTGACTTACTATCATTTATAATGACTCTCATAGACCTTCCAGTTAGATATGATTCAATCCATTTAAGAGGTGTTCCCTGAATTCCAAAATCTTCATAACAAATTTTCAATATCAGTGGGATATCTACAGTGTCAAAGGCAGCACTCAAGTCTATCATTACTACAATGGTAACTTCATGGTTATCAACAGCATTTAAAAGGTCACTATACATCTTCAAGATAGCAGTTTCGACCCCATGATTTTTTCGATACGCACTTTGGTAAGATGACAAAAGATTCTTTGTTTCTATAAACTGAACAATTCGAGTCAGAGCAGTTTTTTCTAGGACTTTGGACAGAAACGACAAATTTGAAACTGAACGGTAATTCTTCAGTTTTAGTGGAAGCCCCTTCTTTTTTATAAACGGTCTAATGACAGCACTTTTCCATTTCTCGGGAAATGTTCCAGAGTTTAATGATACATTAATGATTTTAGTAATGACCGGTAGAAAGTACTCCATGTTTTCTTTGAGTTTTGCCGACGAAATGACATCAAGTTCACAAGGTGTAGGTTTTGACTGTTTTATCAGTTTGGCTACATCTGACTCAGATAATTCTTTGAACTCATACATAGAAGCTGAACAATTATATTTGCTCATGTTAATACATTTATTGTTTTCAGACATGACACCTACAATTTTATCTAGTTCATCTCTTAACTTTGATATTTTCTCATTGAAGAATCGAAGAAAGTCATTGGCTAATGATGTATCACCTAAATGTGATGGAAGTGGGTTTTCTTGTTTTTTACCTAAAAGAGACGATGTTACATGATACAGTTTTTTCACATTTCCCTTTGCTTCACCAATTTGATTGTGGTAATAGTCATGCTTTGCCTGGGGCACTGCAGCAGTATAGGCATTGCTTACTTTCTTGTATACATTTTCAGCTAAGTCTGTTTTGTGCTTTAGGTAATTTTTTTCAATGCTCTTCTTGTACTGTTTGAAATGTTTGAGATATCCTGAGTACCAAAGGTCTATCAAAAATACGTTTTTCTTTCAGAGGGGCATGCTTATCACATATTTGAAGTGTTTTTTGTGTTAAAAGAATGTACAAGGTCATCAACATTATTGGATTTGTCTGCAATCTGTTTCAACTCGGCTCGGTCATTTTTGAAGTCTTTTTCACAGACTAATCTCCAGTTTCGTCTAGTTATAGTTTTTTCGACCAATGGTATTTTATTTTTTTTCTATACAGCAATTTACAAAACAATGATCTGATATGAAACATTCAGTATCTGTGTTAGATATCACTATAGAATCAACTTTTCTATTGACTATTAGATCCAAAATATGTCTACTAGTATGTGTCGAAGAATAACCATGTTGTATCATCCCAAATGTATCAAAGCTCTGCTTTAATTGCTTAGTGTAGAGATCTTCCTGTTTGTCTTAGTGAAAATTGAAATCGCTCGTAATGACTACTACTTCTAATTTTAAAGACAGTTTTTGGAGTAAATTTGGAAATTCATTTATGAACATGGCCATTGTAACTGGTCGTTACACAGTATGTATCTAAGTAGCGGACGGTGCAAATCTCAGACTACACGTTTTGTACCGTCTGATCTTGATCTACAGTGTCTGCAATTTGAGCAACTTAAGCCTCTTCTTGCAGTTTACTAAGTAATAGGAATATAGTAACTCTTACATTGCAGAATTGATACTGCTGACTGGTAAAAGAAGAAACTTCAACCAGTCTTTTCGCATGAAGCGGTGCTTAATTGATACAAACCACTTCTAAAGGAGCGAAGAGTGCAGGTCAAAATCAGGTTTCGTACATGTGAGCGACCGTTGATAAAACTTAATCAAGAATACCACGACAATAAGGGCAATGTGCATTCAAGGTGCAATATAGGAATTACATTTTAGCGGATTGGCATAGCAAATCTTACTTGATTTAAAGCACTACTTTGTTTGGAAAATAGTAAAGTCCCATCTTTGGGTTAGAATCTATATACTCAGTTCCATAAATAAGTGTGCACTTAAATTTCTTTTATTTCTCGTCGCATGTTTTACTGAAGACCAACAAATTTGGTATCATACTTTAGTTCAGTCTGTAGAAAATGCCAGGCTAATCAGATTTTGACTAACAGAAAGTTTAAGTTAGGTTTTTGCAGTTTAAATGAAGGTGGTACTAAAATCAAAGTTGCAAAAGTACTCAAAGACTAAGATAACATTAAAGTTAGGTTTTGGCCACCGCTCTCGTCCAGGAATCTAATAATATTTCTGATGCAATGATTTTACGTTATGTAAGGTCTATGCGATGTCGAATAATTGCCTGTATCGACAGCAAAGGTGGCCATACAAGATATTGATTGAAAAATTACAAGAACTTTAAGAAAAAGCTAACTTTAATGTTACCTTAGTCTTTGAGTATTTTTGCAACTTTGATTTTAGTACCACCTTCATTTAAACTGCAAAAACCTAACTTAAACTTTCTGTTAGTCAAAATCTGATTAGCCTGGCATTTTCTACAGACTGAACTAAAGTATGATACCAAATTTGTTGGTCTTCAGTAAAACATGCGACGAGAAATAAAAGAAAATTAAGTGCACACTTATTTATGGAACTGAGTATATAAACCTGTTTATCAATGTAAGTGAAATTGCCGACTTTGACACAATCAAGTAGAACAAACATTTTTAATCATGACTTCTGATCTAATTTTATAGATGCAGATTCGATGGTCTGGTAGAGAACAGAGAAAGCAAGCAATGGCTCTTGCAACACTAGCGCGGCAGAATGACATGGACGGGAGAGGACGTACCCAAAGTAACATGAGTGACAACAGCAAATCGGGCTCGTTGCGGCCGTACCGTCAGAGACGTAAACGAATCTACACGTTCATTTTGGCCTCCGTGTTATTATTGGTTCTTGCAGTGGCCGTCGTCATACCAACAGTGGTATTTACACGGAAAGATGATAAGTCCGCAGATGGTACTAAACATACGGAGTATTTTATATTGTTGTAATTTTACCGTTGCACGAATTAGCTTCAAAGAGCGTAGGAAATTTGACATCTCGCGTCACCGAAGCGAGATTTCAAATTTTTCTGACGTAGCGAGAAAAAGAAACAGTTACCATGAAAATGACAACAGCATAATATTCCTTTTATTACATACCTATTAGTTTTAACAAAAATGCAATTATTGACAGTGTTGTTCGAAAACGGTTAAAAAAAAAATCTAGGGTATGTGTTCACTAACCAATCTTAAGAAAACTCTTCGTCCTATTCTCCAATATTTTCAAAATTTGAAAATAACACAACTTCTGATTGGCTTTACCAGAGTTATGACGACTATGGATCAAAGTTCCCTGTATCCGACGCTATTTTCTACTCTTCCAAAGACAGGTTTTAATTTTTAAGTCACAATCAATCTGTCATTTGCAAATGCTTACAGTTTGGACAATTCTGGAAGTTCTTGTCCTCTGGTATAGTCATAACGATTGTCGTTTGCACGAATTCTGGTTTTGCTACAATTAAAACATCATTAAGTATCAAGTGAGGCATGCTCGGTGAAAAGTGGGTTCACTGCATTTGCAAAAGTATCGACCCATGTCTGCCTGCGCAGTCCGCGCAGGCTGACATGGGTCGAAACTTTGCTATTGGTAAATTTTCTACATGTCCAAGGACCAGTGGTCCTCGTGATTTAGCCGGTTCTTTCCAAACTGGATTTTATGGATCAATTACGTGTGATGACTTGCTTGGTAAATTGTATCATGGAGATGCATTAAGCCCCCTTTTGCTAGAGCATTGCTAAAATACATTTTTTTGAAATATTTCAGAGGTACTTGATTCATACGTTATCTACAACTTCCAAGCTAAAAGTCCTGACCTGGTGTTTCAAGCTGACATGAATGATCCGATCTCGGAAATATATATAAACACTGCTCAGGAGTTTTGTTCAGAGGTAAGTCTGATCTTTGACCTAGACTGTCTGCTTTTCTAAACATCTCCGAGTTAAAGAACCCGACATAAGCTTGCGTCGAGATAAAACTTTATTAAACCATTCTAGAAAACATGGTTATGCAAGCTAGACATACACTCTTGACGATTTAGGTACAATTTCATCTGAACCTCCCTCTTTCGATCTCATCGTTGTGTCTCAAGAACTACAATTTTAATGATTAGATCTACATGCCAAGTATTTGTACACATTCATAAATGGGACCAATCGGGAAATAAATAGTCATTACAATGTGATGGTTGCTTTTGTCTATAGTGTTTGAGCTAAGCCGACAGTGAAGATCAAAGATCAGACTGCACGTTTTGTGCAGCCTGATTTTGATCTATTCTGGACGCAAAAGCAACTTTAGTTGTGAAAGGCGCTTAAAGGGTTAACTCTGTGTCATCTTCGTTGTTGCTAAGACTTATGTAAGTGCGGAAAGTGCCATGATTTTCATATTTAATAACAACAAAAAACGCAGTACAAGATATTTAAGTCAACGAAATTGTGGAAATCTTTCAATTTATTCTCTCTTTAAATTCTCTCATTCTACTCTCGACGTAAATGTCATTGAGCTTCTTGTGTATGTGCAAATTTTAAACCGAACTACATCTGTAAATATGGACCCGTGAACGGTATATGGGCTGAAATTGACGATGCAGGATATTTCTGATCGTTTTATGTGATAATTAAATCTCACATTTGTCTTTATGTATTATCATTTTTATCAGTCTCGTTGACTAAAATATATGTGACGCTCGCCAAGGCTCGCGTCACATAATTTTACTCGACTCGTTTGATAAAAATGATAATACATAACCGTTCATGTTAGATCCTCTATACAAACTGTATTTTTTTGGTCTTTACAGTGATATGAAACGCATGTTTAGTTCATCTTTGTCATTCTGAGTGTTGTTACGGGAGACCACTCCTAATGCATGGCTTCATCCCGATTTAAATACAATACCTAACAACTGCTTTAGGGAGAATTCTCTTTAGCTCAGTGGTTATGGTGTTGGCCTTTCGTCCGGGCGTTCCAGGTTCGAATCCTGCTCGGTCCCTGTATTTCTGCTATGCATTTATTCATTTGTTTCTTTGTTACGGACTTTGTTCGTAAGATGGGGGCTCGTCCGGGATCGGCCATTGAGCCATTAATCCCATTTGTTGTCCAAAAACGGACTTTCTGCCTAATAAGGCTTTGAGTCATCAATAAATGATGACTTTAAGAGGGGGTGTGTTACGGGAGACCACTCCTTCATGCATGGCTTCATCCCGATTTAAATACAATACCTAACAACTGCGTTAGGAAGAATTCTCTTTAGCTCAGTGGTTATGGTGTTGGCCTTTCGTCCGGGCTTTCTAGGTTCGAATCCTGCCCGGTCCCTGTATTTCTGCTATGCATTTATTCATTTGTTTCTTTGTTACGGACTTTGTTTGTAAGAGTGTCCATAAATCATTGGTAACCTAGACCGAACTAAATGATGTATCCTTCTTTTGCAGATGGAAAATAAAGTGACTACAAACTTTTCAGAACAGTTTGCTGGTTGTGTAGTCACAGGTTTACAGTAAGTTAAGGTTTTCTTTTAACAATGAAAAATAAACATTTTCGTTTTCATCTTTGAATCGGCCTATCCATTTGTCTGTTTCTATTTTGATTTTGATAACCATTCCTTGTTCCTTCGCCGTATTTCAGATGCAGAATATCATCTTTATATTAACCCTTATCCTGCTAAATAAACTTAAAGACTGATAGTAAAACCCCTTTTATTCCTATTTTAAAAGCATTTTTGGGGTAAAGATATCTCCTCATAGGACAGTGTAGATCCAAGATCAGACTGCACGCTCTGTGCAGTCTGATCTTGATCTACACTGTCCGCAAGAGGTCCTTGAGGAGCGCTAAGCAGCCTAAGGGTTAAGGTTTATCTTTGGTAATATCCGGACATGCATTTTCTTTGTTCCTCTTCTCCGCTTTATGTCAGAAACGGGAGTATGATCTTCATATTTAGGCTGATCGATGATGATAGTCAGGCAAGCGCATTTTCTTTGTTCCTCTTCTCCGCTTTATGTCAGAAATGGGATTATGATCTTCATATTCAGGCTGATCGATGATGATAGTCAGGCAAGCGTATTTCTTGTTTCTCCGCTTCCATTACAGGAAAGGGGAGTGTGGTCTTTATATATAACTTTATTTTATCACTTTTTTATTTATTTATTTATTTATATTTATTTTTTATGTTGAAGAGCATTTTCCTCATTTCTCCGCTTTATTTCAGAAATGGGAGCGTAATATTTATATTTAGCCTTATCTTTGATGATAGTCAGACAAGCCCAACTACAACCCAAATCAATTTTATCATAGTCGGAACAACCAACCCCAATGAAACGTTCCAACTTGGAAGTTTTACATTAACGGCAGGAAGCCTGAATCTTACATCCACTTCAGTGTCGACAACTGCTGACTTTACAGACGGTATGTGCGTAAACTTGTTAACTCTGTCATCAAACTTTTAATCATTCTGCAGAATTGAAGACTTACTCCAATAGAAAGCATTTGAGTCATGCACTACGAAAAGGGGTTTAATGCATCTGCAAAATGTATCGACTCTTGTCAGCCTGACCTGGGTCGAAACTTTTTGCAACTGGTAAATTTTCTGCATGTCAAAGGATCAGCCTACCTGATGCTTCAGTCGATTGTTATACCAAATATAATAATATTATTTTATGTATCCATAGAACTTTATGCAACGACTTGCTTAGGATCATGCATCATAGAGATGCAATGAATAAGGAACTGTCTAAAGTTTGTTCCCGGTGAACAATCTAATAACCCTAAATTTTGAGATTTCGAATAATAGGCTTACAGAACTGATCAAGATCAGTTTGCACAAAGTTTGCCATTTGATTACAAATCTCTACATATTCTGGCACGAATAAAGCACCATGAAATTGGTTCCTTTATTTCGGGCTGTTAGGGTTCTGAAATACATGTATATCTTTCAGATCAAATTTAATCAAGTATAAAAAAAAAATCAAAAAAGCCTTCGGTGAGCTTAATAGCATTTAACAACATTTCTTTTCGACGAGTTTGATATAGCTTTACCTATACAGCCATTGTCAGAATGTGAGATTGTTTTTATCACGTAACTGTATCTCAAGGATTACAGTTAATGCAAGAACAAAGACCTACATGTGTACATGTGTATTGATAGTTAAATGAATGCGAACCGATCGCTTCTTTGATAGGTGTGTCTCCGACAACTAAAGAGTATTGTTAGGCGTATTCACTGAACTTTTCAAAATTTTAAAGTAACACACATACTGACCGGCTTAAGCAAATGGATACTGGATATAAACCAAAAGATATTCCAATCAAATCAACATGTAAATTAAAGTCAGGATTCTTCTTGCTGACCTCAAAGTCAAAACTAAACCTCAGATATTGTTTGCATACGAGCCATGCTCTGGAAAAAGCGGGCTTAACTCTTTCCCAAACGACAAAATTTTAGACTGGTCCAAATTGAAAGAACTTGCAGACGACAAAATTAATGTGACTCACAATTTGAAATTTATTTTGGGATGGGTAGAAAACATTGTGGGAAAATGAGAAAATGCTGGTTACCAGCATTTTCTCCTTTTCCCACAATGTTTTCAAAAGGCTTCTATCTCAGGGTCGTAAAAACCAGGGATTGTTTGGTAAAGGGTTAATGCATTTCCGTGATCTTCTAAACCAGGCAAGTCATCACATAATTGTGTGACCATAAAATCCCTTCTGTATAACAAACGACTGAATCGTGAGGTACACGAGTCCTTTGACATGCAGACAATTTACCAATCGCAAAACTTTTCGACTTGGATCAGCCTGCGAGCGGCACAGGAGAAAACAGGTGTTTTGCGTACGGGATAAATTTAGATCAGACTGCACAGACCGCGCAGTCCGATCTTGAATCTATACCATTCATCTATTTAGTCAAGCCGATACCACTTTTTGTATGTCTTCTAGTGCATTGTACTTTCAGCCGTCAAAAGAGGTCAAGCTTAAATATATATTTTGCACTTAAGGAGTTGACATAAGGTTGCGTTTGCATACCTGACCTTTCTTCTACACTATTTGCGGTAATTATGTTACAATATAATCTAAAAAGAAGGTTTGAGTAGGACGTAACATGCATTTTACTATTCTCTCCAGAAATTCTTCAAATAGCAATTTACCACCGTTAGATAAAAGTCATATTTATACGGTAACGAGTTAAGGAGTGTAATTGACCTAAAGTTGTTTTGGCAACAATTTATGAATATTGTATGATAATTTATTGGGGAAAAGAAATGAAAAAGTGTAGAAATAGGTTTGTCAGTGAGCATATTTTATGAATATCACACATTAAGCTTTAATTTTTTTTCACAGTTAATTGCTTGGCTCCTACACCCGTGGAGAATGGAAACTGGTCTTACAGTGGCTCTAGGTTCTCAGACATCGCAGTGCTGACATGTAATACTGGGTATGAGATTCAAGGAGAGGCAACCATAACATGTACTAAACGATACCAGTGGTCTTCTCGTCCGAACTGTACTGAAATCGTCTGTGTTAATTATACTCTACCAGCTGATAGTTCAATAGAGCCATCAACACCATATGGCATCACATACAACACAAACATTACAGTCACGTGTAATCCAGGTTTTGACATTACAGGGGATAGCGTAGTTAGTTGTATGGCAGACGGTAACTGGTCAACAAGTCCAACGTGCGATATAAAATCCTGCCCAAACTATACAATACCAGAACACAGCCAGATCAGCCCTGCATCTCCAGCCATAGTATATAACAGTTTCTTCGTAGTTACTTGTGATGAGGGCTATGATATATCTGGTGAAAACAATGTCACTTGTTTAGCAAATGGAACTTGGTCTGCTCGGCCTTCTTGTACCGCAACAGTTTGTAGAAATTATACCATTCCGGACAATAGTTCAATAGAACCAACCTTTATATCGGGACATAGATACCAAACAAATATCACAGTAACTTGTAAACCGGGCTATAATATAGTTGGAGAAAACATAGTCATGTGTATGGCGGATGGAAATTGGTCAGCCAGCCCAACATGCAACATAAAGTCCTGCCCAAATTACACAATTCCGGAGAACAGCCGAATCACGCCTCTAACACCTGAGATTACCTATGGGAGTGGCTACGTAGTCATGTGTGATGAAGGTTATGAGTCTGACGGTGATACCAATGTTACATGTGGTGCAGATGCTACATGGTCCTCGAATCCAGAATGTCAGATTATTAAGTGTCCTATGTTCCCAAACATTGAAGATGGCTATATTAATACAGATAATATCAGTTACCCTAAGTTCAACAGCACAGTCAATGTTACTTGTAATGTAGGCTATTCCTTGTCATCTAATGACACTGTGAGATGTCGGTCCAATAAAACGTGGAGCGTGAACCCTTCCTGTGACCTTGTTGTTTGTGAAAGGTTTATTCAGCCGGCTAATAGTAAAATTGATGACGATAAGATATCTACAGGTCAAACATACAACACTGTTCTATCTATTTCTTGTGACACTGGGTATAACATTACAGGAAATGCCGAAGTCACGTGTATGGCTAATGGTAGCTGGTCTGCAACCCCGAGATGCGATGAGATTGTTTGTGTTGAATACATTGTGCCAGAAAATGCGAAAATTGAGCCCCATACAGGTTCCAACCAAACGTTTAACACAACTTTAAAAGTAAGCTGTAACATTGGATACGAGATAACTGGAGATTCTGCAGTGATTTGTGAAGCCGATGGCAGTTGGTCAAAGGACCCCTCTTGTGAAATTGTTGTCTGTGATGATTTTCCTACACCTGAGAATGGCATGATTAATCCACAAAATACCACGGGTTTAGTATTCAACAGCACAGTTGAAGTCTCTTGTAGAGGTGGGTATTTATTGTCTGGAGAAGATACTGTTAGATGTACAGCAAGCAGAATGTGGTCCTCATTACCCAGCTGTGAGCCCAGGGACTGTGATGTTTTTATATTTCCTGCAAATAGTACTCAACAAAACTCAAATATAAATAGTGATAATTCAACAAAATACGAAGAAGAATTGTCAGTGGAATGTGTTGATGGATATATATTGGTTGGACCGGAGGCCTTCTCATGTAATGCATCCGGTCAGTGGCCAAATATAACATGTAACAAAGTAGAGTGCAACCAAACAGAAATCAATAAACCATTTCTATCTATCGTTGATGTAGAAAATGATGTTTACAGTATGACATGTGATGAAGGGTACACTTTAAAAGGCAATGACACAGTTGTGTGTGATCAAGGTAACTGGACAGATATTCCTGATTGTGAGATAGTACCTTGTGGTTCTTTAATTTTCAATGGAAATGGCACAATTAACGTTACTGGCACAAACTTTGGCGATTCTGCTTTTTTGAAATGTGATCCGGGATTTGAAGGTGACGATCAGTTTGTCTGTCAGGTAAATGGAAATTGGAGCGGTAACCCAACATGTAGCCCTGTGATTTGTCTTCCATATAATCTTCCTAATGGAATAGTTCCTTCTAAAGTTAATGAACCTTATTCATTTACAGATGTCATAAATCTATCCTGTCAGGATGGTTTTGACATTGCTGGTAGTACAAGGATCACATGTTTAGAGGATAAGAATTGGAGTGATAATACCACCTGCGAAGCAGTCGAATGTGTAGAAGCCCTTAGTATTGAAAATGGCAAAATTATATCAGAACTTACCAAAAATCTGACATTTGGCGAGAGTGTTAAGGTTGAGTGTAATGTTGGATTTGAACTAAATGGGTCAACAGAAATAGTTTGTCAATCCAATGGAAAACTAAGCGAAAAACCAAAATGTGATAAGGTTCAATGTTCAAGTTTTCTATTTCCAGAAAATAGCATTGAATATATGTTCAACGCTTCACTCTATGGTAGTAATATTACTTTAACTTGTATGAATGGGTATACTGTTAATGGACCTCTAGTTTCCACATGTCAAGCAAACAAAACATGGTCTGAAATAGGTGTGTGTGACCCAATTTCATGCCAAACAGTAACATTGCCAGAGGATATGCAAACTGCAGACTCGATTTCAACAATATCAGGCAAGCTGTTTGGGGAAAAGGTTAATATTATGTGTGTGAACAATACGCTTTTGACGGGAGAAGAACAAATTTCATGCACCCAATTTGGAAACTGGTCTATCACTAGTAAGTGTGTTGAAACAGATTGCGACATTGACGCTTTCAACCAGCCAGATCATAGTAAAATAATGGAGGCGAATAACACCCATCTACATCTAGAATGTGTTGAGGGGTACAAAATCGTTGGTGAGGAAATAGTTATCTGTGAAAATTCTCACTGGAGCTCGTCACCCAACTGTACAATTGTGTCCTGTGGGGAACTAGAGGACCCTGCAAATGGAAATATTAATAGTACTGGAGTGACGTACTTAGAAACTGCAACTCTGGAATGCATTCAAGGCTTTACACCAAAGAACTCGGAAACATTTTTATGTCTTTCAACAGGAGACTGGAACGATACAGCGGAATGTGAATTAGTAGATTGCGGCAACCCCGATCCTCCAGCTAATGCCGAAAATATTAGTGTTGCTGATACAAAATATGGATCAAGGGAGGCAAATATCACCTGTAAAGAGGGTTTTGAAATTGAGAGTCCAGTTAATCTAACATGTTCAGAAACAGGAGACTGGGTTAGTGTACCATCATGTGATATTGTAGTTTGTTTAGAGGATCCCACCATAGAAAACGGGAAAATTGAAGTAGGGAACAGCATTAGTGACAGAGAGTATGGTGACACTGTAATGATAAAATGTGATGAAGGGTATGAAGTAGATACTAATTCTAATGTGAAATGTGAGGCAAATGGATCGTGGAGTGGGCTAAAAAACTGTTCACTGGTACATTGTGGAGTGTATAATGAAACTCTGGCTAACGGCACTGTTGTAAACAGGACTGGCTCAACATTTAATGAAAGAGTTGTTTTCGAATGTGATCCTGGCTTTCTATTGGTGGGAGAAGATTACATCACCTGCCAACAAAATGGGTCCTGGGGAAATCCTCCACTATGTGAAGAAATAACCTGCATAGATCCAAATATAACGTATGGGATATACAGAAAATACAGTGGCTCTATATATGAGGTTGAATGTGATGATGGTTTTCTACTGATTGGCAGTAATTTCATTGAATGCCAAACAGATCAATCCTGGAATGAAATACCAACATGTAGAGAGGTAATATGTGCCAACTACACTGAGGAACTTCTTAACGGTGACATTGTCAATATCACAGGTACAAGATATGGGGACACTGTAACATTTGTTTGTGATTCAGGGTTTAACTTAAATGGATCGCAGAGTATTGTTTGTGATGAAAATGGGGCCTGGGAGTCAAAGCCAGTATGTGAAATAACTGATTGTGGCGATCCTCCTGTACCTGTAAATGGACGGTTGCTAGCGGATGAACCAACTAGTTTTAACACTACTCTTTATGCTGAATGTGACACTGGATATTTTCTTGATGGACCTGATGAAACCACATGTAATGAGTCAGGAAACTGGAGTGTCTTGGGGGTATGTGAACTACAAGATTGTGGAAATGTCACAGTGTTTGGTCCTTACAAAGAACTAAGATATTCGAATGGAACAAGGTATGGCTCTGTGGTGACCATTGAGTGTGCAGAGAATTACACCTTGAAGTCAGAAGATTCGGCTGTTTGCACACAGGATTGGAATGTTACATTTTTCTGTTCATCTACAGGTAAGGGTCTTCACGTTTTTACCATAAATTGTCTGCTTCTTATCTCCTGAAACAAGTTTCCTGCAGATCATATTGAGGGCAAAGTTGACATTTATGTGATTTTATTTATTTAATCAAGATGAATTAAGATTTAACTCATGATTTCCCTCAAAACTGAGACAGGGCAAAAAAATGGTATTTTTACAATTGCAATGTAAATCTTGATCATCAATAGAAACAGTCTTGTTTTCTTGACTATGCAGTACGAGGGGGTATAAAAAAAAGTTCGTAGACAACTCAAATAACTACAAAACCATAAGCGATACATACATTTATCAATTACTGCTTTTCAAAGTAACGACCCTTCGCTCGAATGCATTTGTCCCACCTTTTCGTCCACGCGCGGAACACGTGATATAAGCCCTCACGTGACATATTCCGTAATTGTTTTTTCACAGCCGAACCGGGCTCCTCTATGCTTTGAAATCTGTGTCCTCGTAGACTTTCCTTCAATGTGAGAAACACCCAGAAATCACAAATAGCCAGGTCTGGGCGATAGGGTTGGTGCGGCTGTAATTCTATAGACAGCGCGTCCACAGTTTCCTCTACAACATGGCTAACGTGACAAGGCGCGTTATCCTGATGCAAAATGATTCTCGGCTGTCTCATGTATGGACGCTTTCTTTTGATAGCCTGGTACAATTCAGTTTTGAGTAATGTTGCATAATAGGCACCATTGAATATAGTTTTCCTTGGTACTATGTGAGTTAAAACAATTCCTTGTTTATCACAGAACACAATGCACATAACCTTGGCTGCAGATTTGGATAGAATGGCTATTGTAGGGGAAGGAGAAGAAGGTTGCTTCCATACTGAATTCTGCCGCTTTGTTTCCGGGGGGCTCGAACATGTGTACCCATGTTTCATCACACGTAATTATTTTGTTAAGAAACATATCTCCCTCCTCTGCATAACGTTTACGATACTGTCAACACTTTCTAACCCTATCCCTTATTTGTCGGAACTCAGAATCCGAGGCACCACCGCGCTGAAACATGCCACATTCCTAACTTATTAACTAAAATGTCTTTGGCGCTTCCATATGAAATGTCAAATTTATCCTCTATATCCCGAATAGTTACACGGCGATCTTCTTTCACAAACACTTCAATGGCATTTAACTTTTCCTCAGAGGTTGCCGATACCGGAGGACCTTTTCTGTGGTCATCTTTGACCGTCTCTCTATCTTCATTAAACCGACTTATCCATTTGTAAATAGCAGGCCGTGATAGACACTTATCCCCATAGACTTTCTGCAATTCCCCATGAATTTCGGTGAAACACTTTCCGACCTTAACGTAGAATTTGATGAAAGTGCGCTGCTCGCTTATAACGTCGTCCAACATTTTTGAAAAAAAAAAAATAATAAATAGATAAATAAAATAAATTTAAAAAAATCCCGCAATATATTTGAGGTCACAACGTGACGTGACGTCATCATAAGATAACGTCGCAAAAAAGCTTGTAATGTATTCCTAAATCAGCATGCGGAGTTTCGTTTTTCTGCGACTTTTCGTTTCCGAATAATTCGAGTTGTCTACGAACATTTTGATCCTCATAGTGAACTTTTGTGATCAACCCATGTCTGACCTAAGTGCGACATCAAGTTCTCTACCCACAAACTTCTGGACAAATTCTATATGTGATATATATGATGGCTACCCGGGCTAAGAGAAGACCCCCGCCCTTTTCAAAAAAAAAAAAAAGATTGCAGGGATGATAATCTTGTATCAGGACATGTATAAAACACTTATTTAGGTAAACTAATAAATTAGGTCAATTGACTTTGACCTTTTTAGGTAAGCTAAAACTTTGCACAACTGCTTTATATTGTTTTAAATGAAACATAACATCTTGCTGAAATTTAGTATCCAGAGACCATAGCGGAAAATGTTGTTGAAAAATGTATACTGAAAATAAAGGAAGAAAAATCTTCCTCTACGAAACCAAAAGTCAGATGACAATGAAACTAAGCACGGATAATCAGTATCGGCACTGTAAAATAATAAGTGTAAATTAATCGTTGATTTATTCTGTGGTAGGTAAAGCGTTCTAACTCTTTATTCCATTGTTTCATGTAGGATGTCAAGTCTGAAATCAAAAGGCATAAAATTTTAATATTCTGTTTGTAGCATCAGTCAGTGATCCCTTTGACAAAATTGCCCAAATCAGAGCTATCGTCAAAGATGGCCCTTTCCAAGAGGCCACGCGTTTGATATCAGAAGAATTCGTACCTAGACGATTGGTAACGGGACAATTAGAACCAGGCAACTGGTACCCAGGACAACTCGTACATAAGACAACTTGCTCCTAGGATAACTCGTAGCTATGTATTTAATACTTAGGACAGCTTGCATCTGGAACAAATCGTATCAGGTCAGTTGGTACCTAGAATAATTTAAACCCAGATTAGCTAGTGCCGAGGACAATTTTTAACTGGTCTGCCCAAAGGTTTTCATACTCAACACAACCATTCATAAATACTTGTAATTACAATATTAATTTTACCTTAATAGGATGAGCATATCTGCAAGATATACCGGATACTAAAATTTTTAATTTTGGGGGGTTTGTTCTGGTTAAATAAATTTCTCGTCCATGACATCATTACGTGGTGTTTTGAAATCTAATAGTGTTCATCAGCAGAATTTCATTACATACAGTCAAAACAAACTGGTTCTGATTAGTGGGTTTCAATTAATTGACCTTAAGAAATCTGAAAATTGAGCTAGACAGCTTTAAAAGGTTTCAATTTGCTCTTAAGCATTCCCTGCAATTTGCAATCCAACCCGTTAGAGATAATACTCTTTTAAATCAAAGATTTTCGCAAGTCTTATGGTACAGGGCAAGTAGCTAATCTGACACAGCTACTACCTTCTATAATATTCCTATGTAGCCAGCCGTTTTCGTAATGAATTATCTGATGGCCCAATTCTACTTAGGTTTACTGTTTTTCAAGTTTCTCAAGGGCTAATTTGTGTCAGAGGCCAACCAACGAGTATTTAATTACTACAGGCATTGCTATATGGGTTAATTAACAAATGCATGAAATTCAGAACTGCAAATCATAACAGTTCCTGAGCATTTATACAAGGTTTTGTCAATATTAGGCTATTTAAGCATTTTATTTTCCGACTTGTTGATAGACACTAGCAGGAACGATAATATTGATGACGCTTAATCGACTACATCGCCTTGCCCTTCCTGTTTCCAAATTTGCCATCCGTCTATTCTTAGGGAGTTAACACAAACCAAGCATTATTGAAATGAATGACAGATATTGACATTTACCTGTACTATGTCTATCAAATGCTTATACTTTTATAATTGCACCGACAGACCAAATACGAATTTACTACAAGAACTCATTAAAATTCATTTACTACCAACACTTTATAAATAGGGCTACTAGCTATGCGCCGAATTACTCCGGCAATCTTGTGTACTAGGAACCCGATCCCTCCCCTAAACTACCTGCAGTCAGGAAGTAGATTGTCCAAGGTTAAGTACAATCCAAAGATTTTTTAAATGCCCTATAGCTGCAAAATAGGGACAATCGGATGGTAAAATTCATTTAAATTTAAGCTATACCATTTAAAAGTATGGAAAATATTGTGAAGATGACATATTGTATTGTCGGACCAAGTGTTAGTTGCTGGCAGAAAAATTAATTTTCAAATCAGCTAAAAGGTAAACAATTTAAGATAGAACGACCTGGCAACTTTTAAACTTTCTACCGGCGACTAACAGATGGACTGAAATACAACAGATTGTCATCTTCAAAATAATGTGCATATATACTTTCAAATGGTATGATTTCAACTTGACTGTTTTTTTTTTTTTTTTTTTTTTTTTTTTTAATATGCGCATTGTTTACTTTTGGCAGCTATCGTGCCTTTAAAGAAGTTAATCACAGATGGTATAATTGAGTTACGAGTTTTCTTAAGTACGAACTGTCCTAGGTTCAAAGCCTACTATATAGGTTCGGGTTGTGTTAGGTACTGGTTGTCCGTGTACGAATAGTCTCAGTTATAAGTTGTCCTAAGTAACAGTTGCCCTGGGTACGAAATGTCCTGGTTACCAGTTGTCTGATACGAGGAGTTTTCCTGATATGAAGTATGGTAGAACTATATGTATTAAGTACACTCGTATAGAGTTAAATGGAAATTATTCCCATCTGAAGTCAAGCGGTTAAGTTGTCGACCAACTTTGCATAACATCTTTTAGTTAAACTTAAAAAAGTGTTCAAAATACATCCCGGGGATTATGTCTTTTATTTCGAGTTAATAGAAAGAAAACGACCCCTCTAAGATCGCTGGCCCGTGAGCTTTGACATCGTGTATGTGTTATGCTGTGATGAAATTAATCAAAGTTGTTCAAATTTTGTACCTGGTATAAAAATGAATCTTTCCTGAAGGTGATATGTTTGACATATGAGTATTTCTGTGGAAAGTATTTCTTCAGAAGATTGTTCACTCTTCAGAATTGCCTTCCTTGTGTTAAAATTGGGGAATCCATGTGGATCAAATACACACAAACGTGGGAGTGTTTGCATATTTGTTCACATAACCTTATGTTAGCGTTATATAATGGATATAGCTCATTCAAATGATCCTTATCAAGGTTGTGTTAACAATGTACCTAGGTATACAGATGGTTCATTCCCTCAGGTCACATGCACAGTCAGGCGTTTGATCTACACTAACCGCAGAAGCTAATAAAGATTTTGTTATCTCTGAGAATTAGGACATTGCGTTATCTGTAATAGTATCACTTGTATTGTAGGAGATGTTTCATTTGACATGTCAGAATACGAGTTCACCGTAGGAGATCCTGGTATTATAATTTGTCGAGCTGAAGGCGCAGAAAATTGGACGAATCTTTTCTTGTCAACGTCGGACTCAATACTTGTCACTATCAACAGGACTGAAGATACTTATATCAACACCACAGGATCTGCTAGCATTCGAATCACAGAAAACACCGTGGTTTCAACGAATTCTGCAACATTGGAAGTAGAAATTTTATCTGTCGCATGCACTGATGCAGATATATATACCTGTAACATCGGTGTCACCCTGCCCAGTGGAGATGTAGACTTTAATTTTGGTCAAGCTACAGTGGATGTAATAGGTATATAAAAATAGTAGAAACTTTTATAAAAGTCTCGTCTATGAAACATTGTGTAGAGACATTTATTTCTGCAACGAGTCCTTTTGATGCGGAAACCAGCAAGGGAGAAATCATACGTATGCCACCTATCTTTTCTTATGATCAATCACTACGCATTCCTTAACATGATTGCTTAAAAGATGTTCCTGGGGTTTATGATTGGTTTACCCTATATTAATGATTATAACTTGAAATTGAACATCTTATCGTTCGAAATCACGAGGCCTAGTGGCTAATATTTTTATGTAGCATCATCAATTGATCCTTTTAGAAAATTGTTTAAATCAAGTCCCATAACTACCATTTGGTTACAGGCCCTGTCCGTTACCGATTGAGATACCGGTATCGGCGGATCTCCACCAAAATCTGAAAGTGGACTTTCAGTTATAGGGTTCTAATTTGTTTCTTTGATTAATAATGCCCTCTTAACAGTGGTTCAGTTATAGCCATATCTAGGTAGCCAGTGGATCTATCCATAGTCTCAGGCTACTTCTTTTAATTCCATGCATTTCATTCAACATTACTTTTATGTCCATTCCTAGTGTTCAGCACAAACAGATCCAAAATGATATAGGGCGGTGAGATCGCTTGTTCGATAGATACTCTTAATTACATCTTGTCATATGTGGCCATAAACGTGTTTCTAAGAACGTGCAGACCAATACTAAACGGCCCATGTATACAATCTGCTTTCATCTGCTTTTCCATTTCACCTCTCGACTTCTCAGGGTCAAGAATCCCCAATAAATGCGTTAGACTTCACATATTCTATGTATGTGATGGCCAAAAATCTAAATTAAGAAGATTATTCACATTGAATAAATACCATATTACAGATACAGAAACAGAAGTTCCGACACTTCAAGTATCAAACACAACATATAATACAACCGCTGTGGTAACCTGTGATTCTTTACTCGGAATGAATACCACAGAACATCCTCGTGGTTCGTTACTATTACAGGCTAAATTAAAGGTAAGAATGAAATCAATAAAGAGAGCAGATAAATGAAACGTTACCCCAGGGAAGGCTTCATAAAGGAGAAAATTTTTGTTACGTGCATTTTGCCCTTTTAAGCTCTAATGACTGAAAGCTAGCAGAGCTTATTTCATGGCGTGGTTTCCATGGTCCGTCCGTCCGTCTGTCCGTCCGTTTTTCCTTTTCTTGTTTACGCGATAAAGTCTGCATTTGTGGTCTGAGTTCCATGAACTTGCATATTCTGTTTATATCATCAATAGCTGGAGCCCTATTGGTAAAAAAAAAAAAATCTATCGAACGGTAAGGAAAAAGTTGCTATTCCAAGTTGAAAATTTACATTTCTTGTTTACGTCATAAAGTCCAAATTTGTGTTCGAATTTTTATGAAACTTGCTGTATGTCATAGCTTGAATGTTGATTCGGAAAAAAGTCCGACAAATAGTAAGGGAAAGTAACCATTTAAAGTTGAAAATTTACATTTCTTGTTTACGGGACTAAGTCCGCATCTATAATTCGACTTTTATGAAACTTGCATGACTGTTTTATATCATCAAGAGCTTGGGGCCTATAGATTTTGAAAAAAAAATCAACGATATACAAGGGGAAAGTAGCTATTTAAAGTTGAAAATATACATTGTTAACGCAGCATTCTTTTGAGGAATTCAGTTCTTTTGAAACTTGCAAAGACCATTTGTATTTTATAAAGAAGCCTGAACCCTATCAAAAAAGACGAAAGTCCAGGAGTCACTTTAGGAAAATTAGCCATTTGATGAGTTAGTCTTGTTTACTCCACACAATCTATACTAGTAGTCACATCTCTTTGAAACTCGCAAAGATAGTTTTATACAGTGAGTCAAGAAACCCTATCACTATCAAATTTGGCTGGATTTCAAACATTTAGTTTTCAGAAAATTGTCCAATAATTATTTCACTAACTGCTCACTTCACCATGCCAACTTACTATGCTGTTTTAGTGGGTATAAGCCAAATTGCAACAAACCCCCCCCCCTCAACTTTTATGAAAACTACGAGTTATTGTTGTAGCCCCGTAGTCGTCTGCATCGTCGTTGTCGTCGTGCAAAAACTTTGATATTTTGTAATATCTCTCTTATTAATAAATATAATTACTTCTTATTTGAACAAGTTGCTAACTATCAAAAGGGAAATTCATACATCAGGGGCAGGTAACAATCAAAGTATTTTTACACGGTTATGCCCCTTCCTCGACTCAGAAATTTCACTGAAAATCAAGCACTTGCAGCCGAGCGTTAGCATCTGCATGAGGTGCTATTGTGTTTCTAGTGTGTGTTTGCCTTTTTTTTTTCCTGTTTTGCATCATGATTTATTGATTTATGCTGGAAAATAAGCAACATTTCTGCCAGTAGAGCGATTCAGGCTTTCAAGGGCCTTTTGTTGAAATAATGTTGTTGTTGTTTTTGTTGTTTTAGTTGTCGTAGTCGTTGTCGTTGTTGTTGTTGCTGCTGCTTTTCTTGTTGTTATTCAAATGCTCATCCAATCATGAACAGTACACCGTTGTGTATGAAGAATTTCAAATATGGACCAGCCTTACATGTTGTCGTTCGATAAAAAAGTTTAGGCCACTAAATTACAAATCATCGGTCATATCACTAAATTACTATACTCGGTCTCGACATTTCTTTGGAAAAGAACATTCCAAAGTGACCACTGCAAATCAGGGTTTCAAGACTACAAACCGAAAACATCACCTTTGCAATTGAAGCATAGATCCCTTACCCATCCAAAAAGCATGATGTGTTGATTTCCCATGTGTTTGAAAGTAACTGATAATAAGTTGTAATGTTATTCTTGTGATTGATATCGTAACATATTGACAACAGTGTTATCCAACGTTTTACAGTCTGATACAGAGTTCAATACGCTGATACCAGAGCTAGAGAATACTACATATGAAGAGTGTAATCAAAGAGGCTTCCTGCAATACTCATTCCTTGTTAATGACAGTTGGGATGACTCTGAAGTAAAATGTGTGATTGACACAGACAATGGTACACTTGAATCAGAGACAGTAATTATAGCCATAACTGGAGGTTAGTCCATAATTACGTACAAAAAATCTTGCATACTAAAAATCATTT
Organism: Hippopus hippopus; assembly: GCA_946811185.2. Lineage (NCBI taxonomy): Eukaryota > Metazoa > Mollusca > Bivalvia > Cardiida > Cardiidae > Hippopus > Hippopus hippopus. The sequence goes on along the minus strand of OX328110.1, from coordinate 25,059,884 downwards.
TTCAAGATCTGTACAGCTCAGACAGGAATTGACTGTGTGATTTAATCGATGGAATTCGTCATCTTTAGAAGGTGTAAATTGTGTAACATTTGAAAGGATTTCAACGTTATCAATGTTACTTCAAAAGGAGGAATCTTAATTTTGAAAAACGAATGAAATAAACATTTTTATATTAGCAATGTATGAAAGAAACGTGCTTAGGACTTATGATCGATCAGTTAGTAAAGACAAAGCTCGGCCTATATATCTATACCATTTTTTGACCCCATTTTCTCGGATCATCTGATTTTTTGAGAATGAAGGTTACGAAAGATGAGGCAAGAATAAGAAAACATCGTAGGAGTCACTGTAGTTGAACTTTATATGTGGATTATATGGAGAAATTTATAATGATGTTTCTTTTTTTAAATTGCCGTGGTGGAGGGTAAGGCTTTGAGCTGTTTTGACCTGCTATCCAATAATGGTTTTAATATTCCTAACTTATTGACCCCAGGAAATAATGTTAAGAAAAGGAATTTGAAAACATCCTCCTAAAATACTGATAATCAACATGACCCAAGGTAAAACACAGAAATGCACGTAGGAACATTTGTGGCAAAATGACTAAAATGCTCTTTTATTTTAGCAACTTCTATTTTTGGCTTAAGACAAAAAGAGAGTTTGCAGACGGTGATGAGGGGCATTGTTCAAAAGCTCTCCGTGTCTGAATGCAATTGTGAATAAACGGTGTTCTTCAGCACTGACTAAGAATAACGTTAAATTTCACTAACATTATCGGTTGTAGATCTACATTATATTTTCAGTACTATGTGATGGGCTTCCGACAGTTGTGTTTGGCTCCGTTATCAATGCATCTACCGAAGATGACCAGATTTTTGCTGTTGTTTGTGACGAAGGATATGAAAACCTAGGTGATATGAACTTCACATGTACAACCCTCGGCTGGTCAGGAGATCCTAACTGTACTTTACTTGACTGTGGACAGGCTGTAGAATTTGACAACACAGTAATTGAACTTACAAACGAAACAACAACCACGTACAACAGCATTGTATTTGGATTTTGCGAAGACGATCACAACGTAGAACAGATATTTGATAACGAAACTTATATTGTTTGTGGTGCAGATGGCAATTGGAACATCAGTTTCACGTGCAAACCTGTAGAGTGCGATAATGTCACTGAGCCAACAGCAGGACGTATTGTATTCAGCAATGGGACAACAGTCAATTCCGTACTAGTAGTAGAATGTGATGAAGGCTTTAACTTAGTTGGAAATTACTCGACGGCTGTTTGTAGTTCCAGTGGTTTTTGGGTTAGACCCGGGGATGATAATGATAATTTTTTTCTACCAACATGCACAGTCATTGGTAAGAAATTATAAACCGAGGCATTGTTGAATTTGGAAGAGTAATGAAATACATGCAAATGACCAATTATTAGTACGAGTATACAGAATTACTTAAAACAATGTTAAATTATTAATCTCGGACATTTTTTCATCTTGCTACTGACCAAGGTCGAAAACATAACTGTAACTGTAAAAGGAGATATTTTGAGTTTATATTTGAACCATGCTCTGGCAAAGGGGGCTAAATGCATCTCCGTGATACATCATACCAAGCAAGCTGCCACTTTATTTGAGATCCATAAGATCCATTTTGAACAACAACCAGTTGACTCCTGAGGTAGACTGATCCTCTCACATGTAGAAGATTGACCAATAGCAAAAGTTTGGACCAAGACCAGCGTGCTTGGACTGCCCAGGCTGACCTGGTTCGATACTTTTTGCAGATGCATTTTACAGGGCAGGGCTCAATATATGTCTTATCATGTGTAGGCAACCCTAACTTACAATTTTTTTTTTCAAAGTTATCTGCTACAAAATTGTTGCACGAGGTGAATTTTATGTTAAATTCTTCACCAGACAACAAAGTTATTTGATCAGACTTTTCTTCAGTCTCTACTGATCTACTTTGTCCACAAAAGCAAAAATCTTCTTTATATTTTGCTTTGCAGATCAAGAAGTATTTTCAACGGAATAAATTGTTTCCAATCCATTTTCTGTCTTTTGATAACCTTTGGAAAGGTCACGATCAAGATCAATGTCTCAATATAATCGGTCTGTGCTTGGTTGACATTCTTTGATACAAAAACAGTAATCTAACCGTTACTTTTTTATCTATAGAGTTATAGTCTGACCTATAATTTGTTCCACTGAATAATAGTATCCAGGTGAGCATGTTGAATGTTCTTTTTTTTCGAACTTTACAGGGGAATTGACCTTCAATTTTGAATCCAACTTTACTGCAGTAGAAAGAAATCTGACTGCAACCTGTACCTTGGTAAATACTCCAGACTGGAATAGAATTGGAATTTTTAGGCCAACAGAAGGGGAAGATATTGGTGTTGTTGCAGTTGTTGACAGAATATCGGACAACAGTACAGATAAGGAAACTGTACCAGGAGTAGAGATTTTATCTAGTTCCTACTTTAACTACGATGAAGCTGTTCTCGAAATACTGATCACTAATATCTCCTGTGACAATGATGGAGTGTACTTTTGTGGGGCACTTAAAGGCAATATTTCTGAAATTACAGACGACAACTCCCTAACGACAGACTCATACGTAACGGTTACATGTAAGTCACTTACTGCTTTGTGACTCATCAGGTTCAATCCGATTAAGATTTTAGTAGAGTACTGCCAAGTTCTAGATTGTTAGTCGTAATTTCAGTTGTTTTCGAGGTATATTTGTTTCCAGAATAAAGAAAAAAAAGTTAACAGTCTGATATACACTGCCATGTATGTATACAAACATTCTAACCAAAACCTCCTTTAGATTATGACATCCGGGTCTGTTTTATTGACACAATCTGCTTTTCATATCAATACACCCCTTTGAACTTTAGGGGTTTTAACTCCTTCAGCGCCAAATACATATATATAAACCCCACTTCCTTGATGGCTGAAAATATAATCCACTGAATCTAAGAAAGACTTTACCGTATGAACTTGACTATACATATGATGGTATAGATCTAAGATCAGCCACACCTCTCTCTGCAGTTGGATCTTAACCTATGACGCCCACAAAAGTTCATGTTTTCTCCTATGGCGGTGAGGGTTTAAATGATAAATTCGGCAAAAAATGAACCATCTTCCCCTAGTCTAAAACTATATTATCTTTAATAGAAAGGAAATGGCCGTGTGAGAGACTCGGGTGACAATTGGAGCGGATATTCACGTAATAAATTAATACCAGACTGCACAAACCATAATGTCTGATATTGCCTCTGCAGCAGCATCTACTTAGAGATATTCTATGGTTTAATCCTTATGGTGCTTACCGCGACTCACCGACCTTTTTTGGACAGTGTAGATCAAGATCAGACTGCACAGATCGTGCAGTCTGATATTGGATCTACACTGTCCGATAAGGAGATATTTTTTCTCAAAAAATATTTTTGAAATAGCATCACTCGGGTTTTTACTATGGGTTTGAAAGCTTGATTGAAATTATTTAGCAGGACAAGGGTTAATGCGGTCTATCAAATATTATCTATGTGAGTCCTTTTCATGGACAAAAAAGTCCGATATATGCATTTGCATTGAAAGTTGTTGTTGCCGATTAGGGGTTCAAATGTGGCTATTTAGTTTTTATGCCGTAAATTAAATTTTTTTGTAAAATACCGTTAAATAAAACTAGATGTAAACTAGACAGTTGTATTCAATAAAAGTTAGAGTTTTGGGCGTTCAAATTACGGAATTATAGTTTTGCTATTGGTAACACGTGTTATTGATCTTGTGACATTCCAACATCTCTCGAAACTTTGGTGCGAAATCCAGATACACCTAAAGAGGCTACGTAGTCCTTTAAAAATAACATTGATTTTTTTTTTCTAACTCGCGTCTTACTTCTTTGCTGATACTTACTTAGTATAGCGATAAGTCATTTTTTGGAGTTTGGTTAGATTTTATAAATCAGAATAGCTCCCTTTAAACGTCCTACCACTTGAAAATACTGTCATGCTTATGGTATGAATGGGGGGTCCTACATGGCTTAGTGGTAAAGATAGGGCTCATAACCTAGAGGCCACGGGTTCGAGCCTTGCTGAAAGCAGTTGTATTTTCGTGGGAGCGTCCTTTTGCAAGATACTTCAGAGCCCTAGCCTGGTACTGGTGAAACCCATTTCTTCTATAAATATGTGAAATGTCGCCGTAATATGACTGGAATGATGTTGAAAGATGCATAAACGACACTTAATCATTCAATCAGTATGATATGTACCTATACTATAGCGTTGTAATTAAACTCCTTGTGGCTATCAAATGGAGCAGAAGCAAATTATTGCCTTTAATATAGAGAGTGAAAATTAAGAATGCCCCTTCAGACTGTATAGATCAAGATCAGATGGAATTAGGATGGGTGTTAGATCTCTACCGTTGAATACTTAGCGAAATACTTCGGTTGAGATTGTCTTGAATGTGGTGCAATTACAATTATCCTGCTGGCTGAAAATACTCGTAACATCTATTTACAAGTCTTATGGTACAAATTCACTTGGGCATTTTTGAAATTGCTAAGGGACATTATCCTAGAGTTTTGTTTTTTTTTCTTCTGCTCATGGGTATGCGCATGTTTTCTTTTTGTAAACTCTATTCTATTCCGTTGGGTTACTATGCCAGTGATATGGTGGCATATTTCTGCCACGAGTTACGAGATAACTATTGCAATAGTTTAAGAAAAATATCGCTATAAAACAAACTTTCCTTGAAATATTATTTAGAAAAAAAAAACTTACACGATAAAAATATCGCGATTATTCTCTCTGTTATCACGATTATTTTTACGTTCGTGCCCGCAACTGACATGAAATCTTTAAAAAGATACGGTTTGGAACATCTTCGTCTCCAACCTTATGGATTCTTCTTTTCCCTAAATGACTTTTAAGTTATTCGTTAAAGGCATTTCGAGTCACCTTTGTGTAACAGACTTCATTTAATTTCACGTGAAGTTAAAATTTACCAATTATGCTACAACTGTAAATATTTCGAAATTTAAATTGCTGCCATCTTGTAAAGATAAAAACTACCGAGTTCATCAAATGGTGAATTTTCTATTTATGGGTATCGAGAAACGGATCCACAGAACTTTCACGATAATTTTTATTTCGAATGTCAGCTTCGTGCATGAGGAATTTTGCGTTAAAATATTTACCGATCGATGTAAAATTTTCTAGATAACAAATTTAATCGTGATTTTTTTTTTATTCCCAGAAAACTTTTCACTATCTAGATAAATTTCCAGGAAACTTTAATTTATCGCGACAGTATTGTAAATGGATCATAATAATTATATCGTATCTCGTGGCAGACATATGCCAACGTACAGTGAGATAGATCTGTAATATGTTGGTTGCCCTTTAAATATCTCGAAATCACAGACATGGAAAAAATGGGAGGTTTCTAAATGCTAGGGGTGTCAAATCATGCTAAAATAGACGTTTATAATAAAGGGAGGTAATTCAGTTTGTCAATAACTCTTTAAAAATGCACCCTTTCTTAATAAATGCTCCTCTTAATCTAATTTGTTTAATATTTCTTACAGGATATTGAAAAATACTATTTCTGTGCAAATGTAAAAAATAATCTGTCTGATGATTTTTTCTTCCTGTTGTAGAAAACCAGTCAGAAAATACGTGTTTGTTGACATGTTAGAACATTTCTAATTGCGACTGTGATCCGTCCAGTGCCTTTATTTTTTAGATTTATCCTCTTTACTATTTGCAAATATAACATTTCTAAGAATAACCATTTATTTTATCAATATTTGTTACTTAAAGAACCTTTTTGAAGGTTTGAAATTAAAGCTTATTTTCTGTTATTTTGACAAGAGTTATCTCCTTTAAAGAACTGTATTTTCGTATTTTGCTGGGCAAAATATGATTTTGGTATCATTTTTTACTCTGCATACATTACATTAGCATCTGAGCGAAAAAAAAAACTGTAGGAAAAAACTGTGGTATATGTCCTTAAACAAGCTAATTCATTTGAACAAAGGATTGTGTTTGTAGAGTAAGAAAAAATATCGAGTTGAGAAAAAGAAAATTGTTAATAAATCAAAATGTCAATGAAAGGCAACCTGAATGCTATGAAGCTCACATTAATCCGTAGCTAATGAAAAAATAAAAGAAAGTCAATCTGTTTGCTGCAACTTCATTTGTTTAAAGCGTAATGCCATCTAGCACACTATTTCGTATTTTGATGGGTGTAGCCTTAACTTTCTTTACAAATTAACCGAGTAAAAACAATTAAAGTATTTGTAGAATTTTTAGTTACACAGTGTTTTTATAAATCAGGTTAAAATACACCCTTAAAATACACCCCCGCAGTCATGAGACGTATATTCATTTTTTTTCTTATGATTATCGTCAAACTATTTTCAGCTGAACCAGATGTCCCTAAGCTGAACATTTCAGAAACATCGTTCGAGCCCGATGAACAAGTAGAAATTTCCTGTCAGGGATATGTGGGACAAACAAGTACCAGAGATAACAAAGCTAAATTAGATCTACAGATCAAATATAGTGTAGGAAGATTTTTTTCTTCTGTGAAATGTTTTTTGCTGAGGTCTTAATCCAGAATTTAGTCTATCGCTTTAAAATTTCGATTTATCATGCTTAACCCTTAGGCTGCTAGGCGCAACTCAGGGCACTTTTGCGGCCAGTGTAGATCAAGATCAGACTGCAAAGAATGGTCAGATCTAATCTTAGGTCTACACTGTCCATTAAGGAGATATTTTCCTTAAAAAAATAGCCTTTAAATTGTAGTATTTAGGTTTTTTCACCATTGGCTGGAAAGTTTCATTGAACTTTTTGGCAGGTTGAGGGCTAATACCTATAACTAAGTAAGACATTGCCACCATCAGAAGACTGGGTCTGTCTTGCAGCAGTCAGAAATTGCTTGTTGGTCCAAATATTTTCTAGAATATGTGGTGATAAATACATTTAGTCGACACAATTAAAACAAAAAAATCAAAAATACGTAAAAAAATAGTAAATTGAGATTTTATTAACTGGAAAAGGCCCAAAAAATGTTCTTCCCGTTCAACGGTCGTTTTTGCTCGATGATATATTTTTGACATTGTAGATACAAGATACATGTAGCAAATACTGAGTGCATTCTCGATTCTGGAGTCTTTGAAGACATTTGAGGTTTAGTTATGGACTAAAATCAAGACCCTTTTTATACAATTTCGCATTAGTTCGGCTTTTTTTGAAGGTAACGGTGAGGTATTGCCATAGCCCTGTCGTCGTATGCGTCTTCCGCTTTAGCTTTTTCATGTAAATTTTTGATATTCTTTGATATTTTTGTCATTTCTTGTAACTTCTAATTCAAACTCTGTCCCGTTATAAACTTTCTAAAAAAACACCCGGAATTAACCATGCTCTAGCAAAAGGGAGTTTAATCCATCTTCTAAATGAGCCATGCTCTGGCAAAAGGGGGCTTAATGCATCACCGTGATACTTGATACCAGCCTAAGTCATCACGTAATTATATATCCATAAGAGCTACATTTTTAAATAACTGACTCAATCATGAGGTAGACTGGTTCTTTGAGAAACAGAAAAATGACCAATAGCGAAAAGTTTCGGCCCAGGTCAGCCTGCGCGGACTGCGCAGGCTGACTTGGGTCGATACTTTTCGCAGATGCATTAAGCCCCCTTTTCACAGAGCACAGCTCAAATTTAATGCATTATACTAAGCAAGTCATAACAGTATTATGGATCCATGAAATTCTTTTTGTATAACAACCGACTAAATCATGAAGTACACTGGTCCTTTGACATGCAAACATTTACCAAAAGTAAAAGATTGCTACCCAGGTGCGACCTGCCCAGACTGACACGGGTCAACACTTACGGTAGACGCACCAAGTCCCTTTTCCACAGAGAATTGCTAATTAATTCTTTTGACATACATGTAGGTATGCTCTTTTTTCAACCGAGAAATCCAACTGAAATAGTAACTTCAGGCAAATGTTGTCACGCTCTTGATTGATTGGCTGATTTCTTTCTATACAGGACAAGGATGAGTTTGAAATAATCACAACGGATATTGCACCAGAGGTGAACAAAACTGGATGCCTGATAAACCATACGAAACGCACCAATTTAACAGTGAATTCTACGTATAATGGAGCAGTGTTACGATGCGTTACCGATGATGGAAGTAGTCCACTGCTGTCTAACAATGTTACCTTGACAGTTACAGGCATGTGATATTTTAGTTAAAACGTTTAGCTGTGATAATAACCCCTGTTAACGACGTTCGCGACAGTTTCCATTTTCAAGCTTCGTGTAACTATTACGCTCAACTTTTACTCGAAACGGTGAGCGCCTAACACAATTGATCTTGCCACACTAGTCAATGTCTGCAGAATGGATAAACTAAGAACTAAAACGGGTCGATTCATGTCAGCAAAACGAAGAAAACAGTATTTGAATCAAGCCAAATAATTATATGCGAGGCAAGAATCCGAAATAACGCTTTCAAGAGATCGGACTGAAAGTCAAAGTGAATCACTTAACTACGTCACCTAACAACAGAAATATGGATACAGATGCTACTACTAGCGCTCTATCTGGCAGACGTATCGTCGAGCTAAAACATCTTTTCAGATACAGATGCTTTCAGTTTGGTCCAGTCCAAAATTATGTCACTTGGTAAAGACTTGCAGAAAACGAGGGGCTGTACATAACTCTTTCTCCTTTACCAGGTTATCCCTTAGCTTGATAAGTCTGCAGCAGACAACATTAGAAAACACTGATGTCAAAAGGAGAACATTCTCCTAATGATTGATTTCTCCTTTTTGCACAATGATTTCTGACCCATCAAAGAACTGTGATATATGAATACTATGTTTTGGTTTAGCGTCTGCAAACGTGTCGAATTTGAAAGAGTCTAAAATTAGTCGTTTGGTAATGGGTTAAATGCTAACACCAGCATTACATTTATATGCTATGGATTGGTTTATCATGACCAACAAACTTGATTCTTATAAACATTAATGTATTGTTTAAAAAATTGAGATAATTTACTTCATATAATGTCTTTGTCTTTGACAAACCCTATATTTACTCATTAGTTAGTGCCCCACTCACAAACTTAAAATGTATTTTTTTAAAAAATAAGGCTGGTGACCTATTTGTTTTAAGCCTGATTCTTTTAGTTTAGTACCTGAATATTATTTATAGAATGATACTCAGTATACTCTAAATTATCTTTTTCATTAAATTTGATGTTTCACCAATACAATGACATAAAAGTTTCTTACAATTGTTGTCATTTAAAAAAAATATACATAGACTTTGTTTTCATAGGTGATATTTCATCCTGAACTGCCGCAATGCAGGTTGTACTAAAAGAAATATTCATAGAATTTTCCCAAAGCTGGTGACCCCCTTTTTTATCTCATATTTTTGTAGATCACCACTCAAAGTTTCATGAAATTCCGAATGTTTTCAAAAAATGGTGAAACTGTAGCGATCGTCTTTAAAAATATAAATCAATTATCAGACTTTGTGTTTTTGCCGTAAGATTTTTTTATTTACTTTTTCTACAATAACTTGGTTTTACACTTTAAATTTTGTCTCTCGGGCCCTTGTATATATGAGTGAAAAAAAAGGGGGGGTCAAGGAGGTCAATTTCTGTGTACCACTATACTTCTGTCAGAAAGGACGACACATTTTTCCATAAGGGCAAAAGTGTTCGGTTAACGGACTTGAAAAATAAATCAATTGTGGATGTGATAGAAAGGTAATTTGATTTAGAAATCTAAGCATTGTGGTGTCTATAGCACCTGACACCTAGCTTAAATTGTATGAGGCACTTATGTCCATGTATGTTGAAAACCAGCAATCGCATTATAAACGTCAAAACTACGTAGAAATGTCTGTCAATATAACAGATTGAAACATTCAGGGGAAAAATGTATCCAAAGCACATAAAACTTTTATGACCATTGTTACGAGACAAGCGTAACTAGAAAGAAAACCAGCAACAAGCCTTTCGCAATTAACAATATTTATTAATGAATAAAGACAAAAGAGTACAATAACAGTTATGTTTGAATGAAATTTTGACAATTTTTAATCTTAGAACAAGAAATAGAATAAGTCCCTCAAAATTAAGAATTATGTTTAGACTACAAAAAGTATGAAATTTCTGGTTCCTAAAACCTAAATTAACAATAGCTTTAACTTGCAAATGGATATGAGCAACCTGTCTAAAAAATAAATGATTCCAACTTACAGATCTATATTCCAATATAGATCCAACACTTTCCACTAATTCTGTATCCTCCAAGCCACAAGTCTAAGTTCAAAATCCAAATCCACCAAGTAAGTCATTCCTATTAATATCAGCTTGGAAAATTCTAGATTAGTCTTTTCTAGAAAGATGACAACATGGATTGGTAAACAACTTGTTTACTAACAACCTGTTTCTAAAAATAACCACAAATGGAAAAACCAATGAATGTTCTTTATGTTTCTAGAATATTCTGTATAAAGAGTGAAAGAGATAATGAAAACAGGTTACATGTATATCCTATCTACATAACACTTCCCCTCCTAAAAGAAAAGAAAGTTTTCAGAATTAAAACTTTCTTTTGTTAGAATATAAAACATATCATTACACTTAACTGTACATGAAAATATATTATACATAAAAACAAATGTTAACTATTTACAAGTTAAACTCTAGACAAAGCATCAGGGATAATAAAGTCCATCAGGGGTTACAAACGCAGAAATCTCCTTAGCTCTTTCAGTGAGAGAAATTTGCAAAAAGCCTTTTAGAAGATCAAATTTGGTTACATATTTTGCATGACCAATATTGTCAGTGCAGTCATCTACTCTTGGCAATGGAAATGAATCAGTCTTGGTCACAGTATTAACTTTTCTATAGTCAGTGCACATACGAAAAGTTCCATCTGGCTTTGGTACAAGAATACAGGGAGAACTCCATTCACTTTGACAAGGTTCAATAAAGTCATTGTCCAATAGATACTTGATTTCCTCTCTAAGATGCTCCAATTTCTTGGGATTCATTCGATATGGATGTTGTTTCACTGGTTTTGAATTTTCAACGTCCACATCATGGTATATTGTATCTGTCCGTGTTGAAATATCAGGGAACAGGCGCTCATTTTCAGAAATTAACTTTTTTAATTCATCTTTTTGATTATTATCTAAATGTGAAAGTTTTTTTATCTAAATTTCTTAAAATGTCAGCATTCTGAAGTTTTGAACAAATAGGGTTAGACTTATCCTTTCTTCACAATTTATGTCTTCATGGTTAATGTGATTTTGATTTTGAGGGACTGAGGAAACTACATTTATTGGTGAAATATTTAAATTATCCCTATCAACATATTCTTTTAACATATCAATATGACATAATTGCTTTTGCTTTCGCCTGTCAGGAGTTGTTATCACATAATTTAAGTCACTGACCTTTTTCTCTACAGAATAAGAACCAAAATATCTTGCTTGTAGAGGCCTACCAGGAATTGGTAGAAGAGCTAAAACTTTATCTCCAGGTTTAAAATTTCTTTCTTTAGTATTTTTTATCATATCTTTCTTTCATTTTACATTGAATTTTCTTTAAGTTTGATTTTGCAACCTCACAAGCGTTGAATAATCTGTTTCTAAAGTCAGATACATACTGAAGTAAATTTAAAGGAGAGTCTTATTGTGAAAGAAATGTTTCTTTTAAAAGTTTTAAAGGTCCACGAACTGTGTGGCCAAAAACAAGCTCAAAGGGACTAAAAACAATAGATTCCTGTACAGACTCCCTCACTGCAAAGAGTAAAAAATGTATACCTTCATGCCAATCCTTTTGTGTGTCAAAGCAATATAACCTTATCATATTTTTTAAGTTCTGGTGTAACCGTTCAAGGACACCTTGGCTTTCAGGATGATATGCAGATGACCTATATTGTTTAATTCCCAACTCGTGCATCACTTGTTGGAAAATGCCAAACATAAAATTTGACCTTTGATCAGATTGAACAGATTTAGGAAGTCCTACAAAAGTGAAAAATTTCACTAAAGCTTTGACAATTGTTTTAGATTTTATATTTCTTAAAGGTATTGCTTCAGGAAAACGGGTGGAAGCACACATAATAGTCAAAAGGTACTCATTACCACCCTTAGTTTTTGGCAATGGACCCACACAATCAATTATAATCCTGCTAAAAGGTTCATCAAATGCAGGGATCGACTGTAGCTTAGCCATAGGTATGACCTGATTGGGTTTGCCTACCATTTGACAAGTATGACAAGACCTACAATAATCTGATACATCTGCTTTTAGACCAGACCAATAAAAATGATTAAGAATTTTATGATAGGTTTTATTGATACCTAAATGACCTGACATAGGTGTTTCATGAGCTAAGCTTAATATTTCTGATCTATAAGATTTAGGAACGACAACTTGATGATTGACAGCCCACTCATCATCAACAGAGACTTCAGGAGGGCGCCACTTTCTCATTAATATTCCATTTTTTTATATAAAAACAGACATGTTCCTGTGAAAGGTCAGTTTCACTGACAGCTCTTTGAAATAAAGGTGCAAGTTCTGGATCATTGTGTTGGTCCTCACTTAGTTTTGACCTTGACCTTGTATCATGGCCTTCATTAACTAAGGGTGAAGATATATAATCAAATTCTGATGAATTATGTTTAGAATTTGTCTGACTTTCAGGCGGGTTTTGTGAAATAGACCTGTTAATTTCATTTTTAAATAAATGACCCAACAAAAAATCAGATAAGTCAATATCAGACTGATTTCAGTCAAAATGGCTTTCTTTGCCATAGCTCTAGTAACTGCACATGACGGGTAAAGATCAGGAATTTCTTCCTCAATCGGATTGGGTGATTGATCCATGCAAGGTGTGTCAGTTACAAGTGGATTAACAATTACCTTATCTCCGGCTAAATCATTGCCTAATAACAAATGAACACCTTTAAAAGGTAAATTTTCTCTAATACCAACAGTCACTGGACCATTAATTAAGTCTGAAGACTAATAAATGTTATGAAGCGGAACATGAACAAATCCACATTCTACACCCTGAATAAGGACACTTGTCCCAGAAGAAGTCTTCTCAGAAAAAGGCAGGACATCTGCTAAAATAAGAGATTGAGAAGCTCCAGTATCACGTAAAATTTTAATAGGGGTAGACTGGACAAAATCACTTTTTAGTAACACAAAACCATCTGACAAGAATGGTTCATAAATCTCCATAACGGTATCAGTCTCAGGTAATTTGGCCTGGACAATGGTTTGGTCCTTAATACATGACTGAGGTGTGGACTTTAATGAAGTAAAGCCTGTAGGCTTAAAGCTTTCTTGTTTTTCCCGTTTTCTTTTTAAAACAGAACATTCAGAAATAATATGGCATGGTTCTTTGCAATAATTACAAGTGGGTCGAGATAAGGGATTTTGACCTTTGGCTTCATAAGGAGACTTGGGTTTTGGACTATTCTGATTGGAATTGTCATTATGTTGATTAAAGTTTGGTTTAGGACCAGTAGATGAATAAAAAGGTTTTCGAGGGTTTGATTTATTTATGAAAGAGACCTTATGCATCAAGGCAAAGTTGTCTGCTAGGCAAGCAGCTTCTTCTAAAGTTTCAACTTCTTTCTCATCTAAGAAAGTGTTTATATCTGAATTAATGCACCTTTTAAATTCTTCAACTCACAATAATTGTCTAAGTTTTCCATGATCTGAATCTATTTTCTTTGAATGGCACCACCTTTCAAATAATTGTTCTTTAGTTCAAGCAAATTCAACATGAGTTTGACCATTTTCTTTTCTGCAATTCCTAAATTTTTGTCTATATGCTTCAGGTACCAATTCATAAGCCTTTAGAATCAATTCCTTAACATTATCATAATTAGAGAGCTGTTCATTACTTAGTTGAGAAAAAAATATCGCGAGCCTTTCCAGTCACAACGCTTTGCAAGAGTAAGGTCCAATGTTCTTTTGGCCATTTCAAATTTTCAGCAAATCTTTCAAAATGTGAAAAGTATTTATCAACTCTCTTTTCTTGAAATGGCGGAACAAGTCTGAGGTGTTTTGTTATGTCAAAATCATTACCAAATGCAAAGATAGTTTCTTTTTATTTTCTATTTCTAATTCTTTCATTCTCATCTGAAACTGCCTATCCTTTTCTCTTTCTTCTAATTCAGCATACTGGTATTCTAATTCTTTTTCTTTCATTCTTTCTTCTTGCTCTAATTTTAATTTTAATTATTTTTCTTTCATCCTTTCTTCTTCCTCTAATTTTATTTTTAATTCTTTTTCTTCTTGCTCTAATTTTAATTTTAATTCTATTTCTTTCATTCTTTCTTCTTTTTCTATCTGTACTTTTAATTTTTCTAACTCGATATTAGTTTTAACGTCTGTCTGAGACGCAAGAATGAGAGACAGAGCAGACGAGTCAAGTATTTCTTCATCAACTAAAAACTGAACAATAGAATTCTTAATTTCATGCTTTAACATATTACCTTTAATGGCAGTCAAATTATAATGAGAAGCATGGTCTAATAAATCAGACTTTTTTGCCAAATTTAACAACTCCTGAGAAGGCTCAGCAATAAATTTTTCAAGATCAAAAGACATGATTGCTTTTTGCTGGTTCAGTAGAATAAAAATTAAATTTCATTCTTTTATTATTTTTCTTTTTATTATCTAATAAACCGAGGGGTTACAGGTAAAAGGGGGTATCTGCACTTTTGGTCAAAATTCACTTTTTTGCATTAAACCAAATATTATTTGTATGTTTATCAGGTGTGAAAATATCTTAGCTGTAAAATGCATACTTTTAGAGATATTACCAAAGGTATAAGGTGACATCTGCAAAAATGAGTTTACGGTGCGTGGTAAAAGGGGTTATATGTGCATACACCGCCTTTTTCCTCGACAATGTTTTTCATTACTCTAAAAATGTAACAGTAAAAGGGGACATCTAAAAAACTAACTAGTATTAATAAACAAATACCACAGCACAGAGAGTATGTGGCTGATGTATCATGTTCTATGAGAATGTTTATTTCTTCTTCTGCTGTTTTGGGTGATAATTTATATCAAATATCACTTTTTATTTACATACTGTGGCAAATGAAACAATAATCTCATGTTTATGCCTAAGCATGAGAAATTCTCATATAAGGTCTATTCTGAAATCTAAAAGCTAGAAGAAAAGACATTATTTAACCCATTACCACATATTCCTAATTTATAATGATCCTGAGAAAGAAGGCTAATGAAAACAGTGTGAGAAAAGGAGAAAATGTTGATAACTAGCATTGTCTTCTTTTCCCACAAAGTCTTTTATCTTATCAAGGACAACTTTTGTCATCTGGATTACCTTTAACTTCTAGCAAATACGTTCAACGTGCACTAATTTAAAAATTTGTCATTTGGTAAAGAGTCAAAAGAAGAATGTGCCTGAATCAATGGTCATAATAATGTTTAGAATGGTTTTGTTGTATGTGTGCTGGGTTACATTCGTGTGAAATGTATTTAAATTCGCCGTGGCAGTGTTGGGGATGAGACTATGTCTACAACAAAGTATTGGACAGTGTAGATTAAGGATCATGACAGTGTGCTTCCTTTATCATGCTAACATTCCATGATTTCTATTTGTTGGGTAGCTATAATTCATCGCATTACATGTTCATGTATTTCACAGGTGCTCTATGAGATCATGAAAGAAAACTAAAGGTTGTTCTGATTGTGCTTTCCAAGAAAGACAAATGTTGCACTTAAAGTGCTACAATTCCTATTTTAAGGTTACTCAGTGCCAGAGATATAAATGAAATATGAGCTATTAATTTTTTGGTACATGCACCTCTTTTTCCAAATCAGATTTTACTTTTAGTAGTATTTAGACAACACAAGCAAATGCTGAGTGGATTAAGGTGTTGAATGTACAATTTTCCCCTCCATATCCATCTTCAAATTGTTATAAAACAAATGGGATAAAAGGAGGTACGTGTTAGATATCACCTTTTTCATTTTACTATGTTACTCAAGTTATCACTGGAGCAGAGGTAAAAGGTGCTATGTGTGCAGATACCTCCCTCTACCGTTACACTACATACAATTTCCTACCAAAATCATGACTGGTAAAAGGAGTTATCTGCATTTTTGCCCATTTATGGGTAAATTGTGGACTTTCTCAGACTGTTTTGACTTGCAATTAAAAGATATAATTGTAACGAGTGTTTGGTGGGCTCCCTTACTAGCTCAGCACGCACTGACAAACAAACACTGTTACGGGTAGAATATAAAATACAGTTCTGCACCGCTGTACTGGTGGTTCCTTATTAGTGAAGTAACACTGGTACAATAGGTTTACTTTTAAATCTTGTAAAAAGGTTTGCATCTGTAAAAGAACAATAAAATACACTAAATACAATGTACAATAACTCCCCTATCTCTAAAATGCAGAAATAGTTATTACATTGAAATAAATGCTATAAGACAGACAATTTATGGCTTGAACCTTTCTCACATCTAATGGTAGCTCTTCTAGAGTTTTTAACTTAGCCCAAGCAAAAACTGTAGAAAGCTACACGTTGCTCATCACCAGTTCTAGTTACCTAGAGACCAAACAAACAATAAATATACAATAAAAACCTAAATTACACAGTATGATACAACAAAAGCAACTCACCAATTTGAGGAATTGAATACAACTAAACTCTGCAACACACACACCACCAACAACCATACGCTGTGCTGTTAATGCTGCAATTAAAACATGCAAGGGTTATTGGCAATTAATGACTAATGCAAAGAAGACCCTGCGACCTGAAAAAAAGATTATGAGTTAACAAAGTGACAAATGCTGCCATTTCACAACGCGCAAAGTCATGACACGCGAAAACTAATTAAATTCCAAAATAAAACGAACGTAAAACGCGTATAATTGAATGTCAACTTATTTGCAACCAAGATAAGTAAGAGACAGTAAGATAGAGTCATAGACAAACCACAAAGGCTAGAATTTTCCCGCTCAAATGGGAAGACAAAGACAATTTCAGCTAAACAAGATACGTCTTCTCTAAGTGAAATCTACTGCCGCTCTGAATTCAAGCAGGAATCACTTGCATAGAGTGCTCGTTACCACAAAGAGGAGAAATGGGCCAAAAGGAAAAACTGCCAAAAAGGAAATCAAAGTACTGAAGTATCAGAAAAACATGACCTGGCAACATACTCCCCGTCCATCAAAAATGACGTCCCGTCATACTCCTTACAACTGCATGGAAACGAAAAGGGCCAAGTATGTCAAAGGTCAGTCTGTCGAGTCAGTGAAACTTACAACTACTACAAAAATTGACTACATAATGTACTACATACACTAGCTATCATACAAAAAGTACTACTTACAACTACACTGACAGCTGCAACTACTTACTCTAAATGTTGCTTATACAACATCTAACTCTTCCTCCCCCCCTGTTCAAAAGGGTCTATGACCTCTAAGGTTAAGAATTAAAAAGCAATCTGAAGAAGTTTGGTCACAATAAATCATATTTAATGACATTCAAAATACAAAGCAAAATCAATACAATACAAGGCAGCGATAAAAAAATAAAGACATCAAAGCTAAAAAATCACTTCATGACTGCTCCCACCAACTTCTGTGCTGTGTAGCTGTCCACTTTGTTGAGCACACCTGACTTCACTACCGCATCTAGTGCCTGCATCCTACTGTCAATAGGTCTACTAGTCATCTGGTACATGACATAGTCAGAATATCTGTCGGGTGGCTTCCTCTGTCTCACTGGTCGTGGTGCTGGCACTGGTCGGGAGGCAGTCTCGGTCTCTGTTCCGGTACGGTTATCTTCCGTCTTGTTGGTTGTATCGTCATCATCAACATTTTCATCTTCTTCAACATTATCATCTACTTCAACTTCTTCTACAGCCTGTTCTTCTGCCTGCAAAGATAAAGAAGATTGATCATTACCACGAACATGGTCTGCATTTTCATCAACATTCTCAATGATCAAACTCTCACCTTCACTTTCTTCCAAACATTCAACCACATCCATTCTCTCAGACTCTTCTAATTCATTCTCACTCTCACTCTCAACCTGATTCTCTGTCTCAACCTGATCTAAGTCTATACTATGGGGGTCCCCATTTTTTATGCATCAGGAGCATAAACACTAATCCCATTCTCGGAGTCCGTATCAGGTGAATCTTCTGTGACGTCACAAACTGTTTCTACTTCTTCTTTATCCTTGGATGCATCCCTATGCTGATCTGGATCTTCTGCATCTACACTACACTCCAACTTTCCTTCACCTGTCTCTTGATAGTCTACCAAGAGTAAATGGTTGCGATGCAGAGTCCTCTCTAAACCATTTTCTTCTGATCTGACTCTGTAAACAGGAATGTCTGGTCAAGGCTGTTCTGTTATGATGAAAAGGTCTGGTTCAAACTTATCTTTGATCTTGTGCTTGCCTTCAAAAGCCAACTTCTTCACCAGTACCTTGTCGCCAGGTGATAAGGTCACCTTTTTGGTTTTCCTGTCGTAGTAAGCCTTTTGCTTAACTTGTGATTTTTCGGTCACTTGCTTCACTACGTAGTGAGCTTTAGAGATCCTCATTTGGAGATCTTCCAAATATTGCTATGTTGACTCTAAAACATCAGTGTCCTGTCTTGCGTTCTGGAAAACAGCATCGATAGGTAATTTGGGCTTTCGGCCGAAGAGTAGCTCGAAGGGTGATGTCTTGGTGGTCTCATGAGGAGTACAATTATAATATTACACTAATGAGCTGACGTATTTCTTCCAATCACTCTTCTCGTCCTCCTCCAAAGTGCCGAGCATACTGAGCAAGGTGGGGTTAAATCGCTCAGGACCTTCGTTTCCTTGTGGATGATAAGGTGTCGTGTGACTCTTCTTCATCCCCATTAGGTTACAAAGTTCAGTGATAATCTGACTTTCAAAATTGGCTCCTTGATTGAATTGCAACCTGGTAGGTATACTGAAGTTTGTAATAAACTTGTTAAACAAAGCCGCAGCTGTGGTTTTGGCAGTCTGGTTCCTAGTTGGTACTGCTTTGGCAAACTTTGTGTAGTGGTCGGTGATGATTAACACATTGCCAATGTTACCCTTAGCTGGTTCCAATGAAAGAAAGTCAATGCATACCCGGTCAAGAGGGTATGAACTCTGAACATTGATCAAGGGTTCTTTCGCAATTGTGGATTTGCGGCGTATACATCGGTCGCAGGAGTTAATCCAATTGGTCACATCTGCACCCACTCCTGGCCAGTAAAAATGATCCCGAATGAGACGCATGGTGCACTCTTGTCCTGGGTGGCCAACATCGTTGTGGAGACCTCTTAGTATTTCTTCTCTGTAACAAGGAGGGACCACAAGTTGCTCTATTACAGAGTCTTCTTCTTTGAGTACTCTAAGAAGAATTCCTCTTCTGATAATGAGGTTTTTATACTGTTTACGGAAACAGAGATCCTCTTTACTAGTAAAACTGGAGGGTAGTCGCTTGTCTATGACAGCTATTCTCCATTTATCAATGGTTCTGTCTTGGCGCTGAGCACGTCTAATTTCCAACATCTCCTATTGTGCCAAAAGTTGACCTGGCTCTTCGATAACATCAACAAGGTTGAATTTTCCCATAGGTAAGGTGTCCAGAAGAGCTGGTACAGTCATGTTGCAAATGGCTTTCACGGTTTTATCTTCTATAGTCACTATGTCATCAGACTCGACTCTGTCATAAGGATATCTGCTCAAGCCATCAGCATCTGCATTCTTATATCCAGATCTATACTGTATGTCAAAGTTGTATTGACCTAATGTCATGTCGCATCTAGCTTGGCAGTAGACAAAACATAAGTCAAAGGGTTATTGTAAGTGAGAACAGTGAAATGACTCAACATGAGATAATCACTGAACTTCTCTGTTATTGCCCACTTCAAAGCAAGGAACTCAAGCCTAAAGGCGCTATATTTTTGTTCCGCTTTATTTAATGCTCTACTGGCATAGGCAATAACTCGTTTCCGGCCGTCTTGTACTTGGTATAAAACTGTTCCCAAGGCTTTGGCTGAGGCATCAGTATGCAACTCAAAGGGTAGGGTGAAATCTGGATATGCCAAAATTGGTGGTGAAGAGAGAAGATCTTTTAGGTGGTCAAATATTTCCTGTTGCTTCTCAGTCCAGATCCAAGGTACATTGGCTGGATCAGTTTCAAGTCCATTCCCACTAACGACATGGCCAAAAAAGTTCACACTTGACTTGAAGAAGCAACATTTCTCTGGAGCAAGTTTAAGATTAGCTTCTTTTAACTTCTGTAGAACACTTTGCAGATGTTCCAGGTGTTGCTCAAAACTGTTGCTAAAGATGATCAGATCGTCTAAATAGATGAGACAGATCTTCATGTTGAGGTCACCAAGAATTTCCTGCATGATCCGTTGGTAAGTAGAAGGACTGTTAGTCAGACCAAATGGCATCTTATTATATTCGAAAAATCCTAGTGCTCCAACAGTAAAAGCGGTTCTCTCTTTATGGGATTCTTCTACTTCAATTTGGTGATATCCCGACTTCATCTCCATGGTTGAAAAGTACTTGGCACCATGAAGGCAATCGAACATTTCTTCCAACCTTGGAAGGGCAAACGAGTCTTTGACAGTAATGTCGTTAAGTTGGCGGTAATCCACACAGAGACGAAGTTTACCATTCTTCTTCCGTACTAAGACAACATTTGAAGAATAAGGTGACTTAGAAGGTCGAATAATGCCGGCTGCCAACAAACTTTCAATGTGTTGCTTCACCTCCTCAATCATGTTAGGTGGAATGCGGCGATGTCTCTGCTTGAATGGTACATCTGTTGTGAGGTCAGTTCGATGCTTGATCTTGTTGCACAGGCCAATGTCGATGTCACTTGTTGAAAAAATGTCACGGTGACTTGCTAAAAGATTACATAAACGTCCTTTGTCTGAGGGATTTAAAATATCTTCCTCATCAACTTTTAAGTTGGTTAAAATATCTTTGAAGTTTGTGTCTTCCTCAATCTTGTCGAAGACTTCTTCCACAATTGAAACTGGCTGAAGTTCACATATAACAGCTCTTGGAGCAATAGTCACTGTATTAGTGCTGAGGTTCGACAGGGTAACAACAACATGCTTCTTCTTACCATAGTCATAACTTATAACTGATGGTGTAATATCAATGGATTCCGGTAGCTGACTATCATCACACTCCTGAATAATAGCAGTAGTGGATGGGTAATCAAATTCCTTGTTAATCATACCTAAAACCTGTACACTTTGGTTACAGTTTATACTTACCTTCTGTGGAAGAGCACTTCTTACTATAGCCAATCTGTTCTTGTTCTTCCGAAGTTCTTTCTGTCGTATCACTAACGACCTAAAACTCAGGTACCATGGTGTAAACAAGTTTGCTTTCTGCAAAAACTGGTCACCATAACTGGATTTACAGTCATCCATAAGTTCTTGAAGAACATTGGTACCTAAAATAATAGGGGTACGACTAGAATACTGGGTGTCTGACGTAACTAGCAACAGACAAGGTAAAGGCTTCGAGTCCGGTAATCCTTTCTGAATGACTTACTCAATATATCCTTTGTAAGGCAAGTTCTGTCCGTCGGCGCATTCGATGTTTAATATGTCTCCAACTGGTTTCATATGACACTTAAGGTGTTCTAGGTAAAAGGACTCTGACACAAGGCTAACACAACTGCCCGTGTCTAATAATGCCTTAGCTGGCTTCGAATCTAAAAAAATTTCGGCTTCGTTGACATGTCCAATAAGTTTGGGATCATAAGTAAAAGTAGAGGTGCTCATATCAGACCCCGCGACAGGAGCACAAACTAGTTTGGGCAGTCCCGTGGTGAATGTTCTTTCCCTTTGCACTTGGAACATACCAGCTGAGCTAAAATAATAGGGCACTTTAGACCTTGAGCCAGCAATAGACCCCCCTCCCCCCCTCGGGGGGGGGGGGGAATTTTCGGCACTATTATTTTCTGAAACCCCAAGGTCTCCTAAGCACTTTGTCAAAGTCTGCCACCTGACGAGTGGGGCTTTTGCGAGTTATAGAGGTCAAAGGTCATCAAGTGCACTGTTGCATACGAGATATCAATGAATATCAGTTCAGGTTAAAATTTCATTCCATTTTCTACATCTAATATGTCAGAAACATGTTCAGATGGGTTTATAAACTCATATCTTCAGTCAAAACAGCTGTTTTACACAAATAGAAGCAATTTTGTTTGAATCAAAGTACTGAGAGAACTGTTTTTGGCCACGTTTGTGAGCGTAAAATGGCTGGTACCCGAAATCATATTCATAGCATACAAAATCATCAATTGTGATCTTAGTGATACAGAATAGATTCTATGACAAACATTGTGCCTTACCAATATAATTTATCCTATCTATAAGCTGTTTCAGCGAAGGAAATCAGAGTATTAATAGTGACAAATGTTGAGCTTTTTTAAAAATCTTACGCTATTTGCTGGAATTAAAGATATTTCTTGCTGTTGACCCATAAGAACTCATTGACGTCACGATTGCATTTATCACTTCTATTGTCAACAGTAATTTTCCACATTGATTGGTATTGTACTAAACCCAGTGAATAAAGTTGTGTAGATCTTTTTCTTCATAGAGTTCGAGACTAATATGAAGTTGCCTTTCATTGAAATGATAACAATGATGTTTACAACAGAAGATTCCATGCTATATGAAAATTTATCCACTATCACCCAATTTGACCACACTCATGAAGTCAACATTGTTATCATCTTTCTCATTGCTTGGTTAGAATATAATTATTTCAATATGTTAACTCTATATGTTATACTCTATATTATTCTATACACGTACTGCATGTCTGTGACATGGGGAAGTACCCAGTAAACATTGTGAAAATCCAATAGCATTTCTGTTCTATTCATAATATGACATTTTTACCACAATTGAAAAACATCAAAATGTACGCAAAGAGGGCATGCATAAAACCATTTTTGAAACACTCTAGGTTTGTTATTCTCTAAATGATTCCAAGGTAGCATTTCGCAAAACAGAATCTACTTTTGTCGAACTACAGAGACTTCCCTTCACAGCATAGACTTTGCGAATAAGAAATCAGGTCGGAAAAGAAGAAACTGTCTCCTCATTTGATCAATGATCATTTCTTGCTACAGATGGGCAATTATTGGTGCATCACTGATATGGAATAGCACTGTAAAATGAAATCTATCATTTGTAATATGGGAAACAAAATCCTGGAAATAACAATAAGCCCATGATCGTGATAAAAAATGCAAAAAAAAAAAATGTTCATCTGTTCATGTACAATACTACAGTTATGCTTATATTGGATGAGGTGGAGCGAAGCATGGTCTAAGTGTATTGTAGCAGGCATTTTCTTTTTGATATACGACAGGTACCTTTATATACGTGTTTGATAGAAAGAGAGAAAAACAAAACTCATATATAGGCCTTTTGCCCATAGCAGAAATAAGGAGAGACACTAATCATCTATCAAACAAGGTAAATGATAACTGTCCAGCTAAAATATCAAAAAAGCTTCTGTCTCTCTTAAATGTATACAATATCAAACAAAAAACTAAAAAAAAATTTTTTTTGAATTTACACAGATTATAAATCACTAGAATACAATGTAATTGAGTAAAAGAAGACATAGCCTTGAAGCTAGGCAGGTAGAAAACAAGAAGTTATACATATATAAGAACAAGATAATCTGAGCAATCAAAGGATTGCCATGTGAATGATGATAATTTGCAAGACCTTTACGCCAAAAAATATCTTAATGACAAGAACATTAATAGTACATGGTAACACACAAATGACCTTCATTTCAAAGAGAACATAGAAGGGAAACAAAATGGATAAAAGAATAAGGAAAAAAACCAGGGCTCTTTATTGCATAGTTTAAGACTTAAGCATATTATATCAAACCCAATGCAACTCATTTTCAACATTTAAACTTAGCCTTCTGTAATAGTCATGGCACGATGCTTCAAATTATTTTCTTGTTTTTTTAATGCCAACCAGTTAAATTGACATAATTCTGAACATGTAAGAACGGAAAAACGACAACCACAGTTTTCATAACAAAAACATAAAGCCACAGATGGGGGGGGGGGGGTAGGCATGGAATGATGATGGTGAAGATTTTACTGCGCAAATACAAGCATGAATGAGCTCTCATTCACTATAACACCATGGTCCTCTGTTAATGAATACTGACCAACAGTGTGAGATAACAGGTGCATCTGCCCTATTGAAATATCAAATCTAAATGGGGAATTCAATTCATCATGGTAACTCACATTGCAAGTAAATCACCTTATAACTTAACTGATGTGTGTAAAAAGTGAAACAAGATTAACTACGAATAATATATCTCTGATTTTGGGCAGTTAACTCTTTCCACGCCAAATATTTAATGCCCACCTCTTTCGATGCCTGGAAATAGGCTCCACTGAAACTTAGTAAGAGTTTTATCATATTAAGCTTGACTAAACAAGCGGACGACAGAGTTCTAAGATCAGACTGCATGTTCTGTGCAGTCTGATCTTGATCTGTGACGTCCGCAAAGGCCACTGTTTTCGCCTATAGTGCTGAAAGGGTTAAATTCATGCATATGTATGCTGTATTTAACTAAAAAGGTGGATATGCCTGTAGGTCATACCTTTACTACTTCATGGCAAGTTCAAACTTTAGTACTTTGATATCATTGTCTGAAAGAACTAAATTGATAAAGGAACAAGGGAAGGCACTGTAGATAGCATTTGCAATGTCCTCTTAGTAAATGAGATCAAGATATATTTTACTTTTAAACTTTTTTGTCCATTTTTTAGATACAAAAGTTAAATGGTACACAATGTATCAGTAACTTCAGTACTTTGATTTACACTAAAAGTTTCTATGTACTGTGATGAATATAACTATTAAGATCATGAAAATAAGCATTCCAATAAATTTTAGATTGTTTTTGTTTATCTAAAATGAAGAAATGAACCAGATAGTTGTTGAATTCTCAGCAACTGGTGTAAAAAATTAAAAAAGTATACTAATGAACTTTGGTTATAAGTGCTTCCATTTTATCCATGAATATGACAAATTGATATACAATAAATCTGAAAATGCCATCTGGGTTGCTTCTAGGATTCATTCAAGACATTTGTGATCAAGAAAATGTGCTTTATCTGAAAAATATCTTTGTAGTTTCTCAGATTATGATTTTTTGGAAGCTTGAATAATAAAAAAAATAGAGCTGTCACTGCTTTGATTTGATATTAAATGTCCTTTTATTTTCTTAGAAATGCATAAAATTATCTAAATATGAGCTTATTACATTACCTGAGATCATTTGGGACTTTCACAAGGTATAAAATTTCGAAAGAAGTGTCAATTGAAGATCAGCTAATAAGGTTAAGGTTAGAGGTGCACTTGATGACCTTTGACCTCTATAACTTCCAAAAGCCCCACTCCCTAGGTGGCAGACTTTGGGAATGTGCTCAGGAAACCTTGGGGCTCAAGAAAATCATAGTCCCGAAAATTCCCCCGGGGGGGGGGAGCAAACACCCTGCTGGCTCATAGTCTACTTGATCTGTACATGTCCCTTCTGATTATACAGGAAGCATGTAGGTGAAATAGTGTCTTCTGCCTTTGGATCAGACTTCTTATTCGGATCCTGTTTGTTGGAATTTGAATTCCAGTTCCGTCTAAGGCTTCTCTTTTTCCACATGTTAGACGGCTGTGATGCCTGGCTCTGTCCCTTTTCCAGTCTATCTATCCTTTCATTTATCTGTTTAAGGAGTTGCTTAATTTCGGATTCTTCCTCCTTTTTTTCACTTGGAACTGCTGGTTTACACGGCTTGTCTGAAGTTGTTTCCTTTAATTCTGCTTCTAGACGTCGGAGTTCTCTTTTAAATTCATCGTAAGTGGACTCTTTGTCACACTGATAGGCAGACATCAATTTAAGATCACGTCTCAGACCTGAGTGAAGCACTTGCTTAAAATTCCAGTATCTGTGCGCCTTAGACCTCTAAGCTCCACAGCTTTGTCAAACACTTCCTCTAATCTGGAGGCAAACAGCTCAACAGAATCTGCTCACAAGTATAAAATCTTTTCATAATACTTTCAGTAGTTTCAATTGTCCCGTAATCGTTTTTGAATTTCCTTAAAAATTCTCCAACAGTTATGTCTGGTCCAAGTCTTCGAAGTTTATCGCTGGCACTTCCTTTAACTGCACGGCGAATACCAAACATAATCTAATCATCATTGAAGTTGTTAGAGGCTATAACTGCCATGACTTCGTAATGGAAAGTATCCCAGTTCACTTCTCCACAACCATCTTCACAATAAAAAATCGATAGTTTTGGATACTGGTGTGGCTCTGTACGAGGGGCTGGTTCTGGCATTCTCCTAGGAAGTGTCCGAGACTCAGTGAAAACTTGGGTGAGTCTGGCTATATCCTCCATAGACCCTGCTCTAGGTTCGAACTCAAGTCAGCGAATGCTGTTCAGCAACATCATTTCCGCCTCAGAAATACCTCCTACAGCTTCTTCCCTCTTAAATTCTTCCATGTCTCCCTCTTCCTTAGATGCCATGGTAAAACTCAATCGACACAAGAATGGTATCAGTAAAACACTGTTTCAGATTGGCATACAAATCCTCTGATGCAAAAATCCGTCTAGGTGTAGACTAGTAAGCGTATGAATCTCACTACATCTGGTAGTTACATAGCTTTCCCAAACTAAATACTCCCAATAGCAATACACAATAATAAAAGTCTAAGTATAAAGTGATATCACAAAGTTCTATGCTGCAAAAAAACAACAAAGTCAAAAGCAAAATTTTATTCAAAATATAAATCTGATTTACTATAAATCAGTAACACAGGGAATAAACCTGAAATGAAAATTGTATCTTAATGAAGGGTAGGTAAACGTGAAGTTTTAACTTCTTCACTCACAATGTTTTCAAGTAAGTAAATGTTAAGATGGGCTAGGAAAAACGATCAACTCCACACGTCACAATGTTTTCATATGCACAAAAAGGAATGCAATAAAGTCACTTCTATCACATACAGGGATCAAACTTTTTTTTCAAATGCAATGACGATATACCGCAATATATAATAATATACATGGATATACAATCCTGAAAAACAAGAAATACGGTAGTTGGTGACTAATTAAGGTTCAATCTCGAAATGGGTTAATATGCAGACAGCTTGTCTTTCTTTGCTTCAAAAAGAATGGCGCTAAAGATATATGTCGCAATGCTAAAGTACACAAGATATCTTTGATAACAATTGTAACAGTCATCTGTTATCCTATAATCAGCGTAAGGGAGACAACTCAAAACGCGAATTGAAATCTGGCTCAAAGTACACGGAGTCGAAAACGAAACTTACAAATAAGTGTTTGATATGATACAATGATACAAAAATGAACTGTGTGCACTAGGTATCAAAGTCGAATAAAAATAAATCAATGACGAATGAAAATAATCAAAGGTACACTCCAAGATAATTAATCACATTAATTATCCTGTAAACAACTAAGTCAATGTTCAATGTTTTCAAAATGGATAATATTTGCAAAGCATGGACTGATAACAAGTCAAATTCACAGGCAAAATGAGGTCAGTGTCTTCAAAAAGAATGGTATTTACAAGGCAAGGACTAATGACAGGTCTTCCCAAAAAAAAAAATTAAAAAAAATTCTAACTACAACTACAACTAAATAATTAAGTAAATAAATTCAATCAAAGAAATAATTTCTAATAAACTAATCTAATCTAAACTACCTAGATCTACTAAAATAAGTAAGCTACAGGCAGTCAAGTTCCAAAGTTTGTCACAGGTAATCAGTTCACATGTCCTCAGTAAAGGTCAAGGTCACATGGTACAATCAATAGGAAAATGGAGAACACAAAATTGCAATAGAAAATCACAGGAATCACAAACAAATTCTTCTGGGCTAAATTAATACATAAACCAGTACTAATTTCAAATTGTAGATGACTAAAGCAAATAACAGCTTGAAATAAATGTGCAGAATATCAGATGACTTAAAACAGACAAATGAACAAGGATCAGACTGTGTGTAGATACTGATCAGACTGAGTGCAGACTGAGGTCAGAACAAAGGGCTGATTTTATTCTCAAAACATGAAAAATGGGTAATTCCTTCAGTAAAATGAAAAGAACTCGGGAGAAAAATCCAGGAAAGAAACTAGAAGGGTTGCAATAAGTTGTATTCAACTGCATACAGTGTGACAAAAGGTGGCAAGTCTATCGGTAGACAAAACGGCAATGTTTTCACAATACAAAGGTCAAAATGGCAGCATAAACTGTAGAACTTCTATTTCTAGAGTGTAGTTTACTATTAAAATTGAATATTGGTGAAAACTACTTAACCAGGGATCTTGGAGTGAAAATAAGTGCTAATCTGAGCCTACACCTTAGATTAAAGCATGCAAAAGTGAATATCTTCCTTACAAAATACACTCAAAGGGTCTACTTACTCATACTTCATGAAAAAAGGGTCACTAGAACTGGTGAAACTTTCAGAGATAGGTAAAACCTGGTAAAACTACATGTCTCTAGAACGGCTATCACTCAAGTCCAATGAAAATGAAGACTGTCAAAACTTGAAGAAAGTTACTGGTCCATCGTTGAACGTCGAAAGTTCACAAAATACGATAGTAAAAATGTCCAATGAAGCTGATCCTGTCTCTCCTCCTCCTTGAAAAGACGTCTTCGTCGTAGTAGTTCTAACGGGTAAGTAATTTACGTTGGGCGCCAAATGTAATAGTTCTGACCAACAGGCTCCCAAAGCGGGATTTGAACCCAGGACCTTCAAGTCCTAAGGCGAACGCTCTACCATGTCGCTACAAAAGCTAGCTCTATAGCAAGGCAGTATAAGTGTCCCCTTATACAAACACAAGCAATACATGTACATCTATCTGAGGGATAGACCAGTATACTACATAATTATCCTCTACAACATACCCAAATAGCACTTTAATTGATGAAAAACCTGATTTTTTGGAACAATTCAAAGTTGTTTTTTTCAATTTCCCGAAAGTTTCGAAAAAATGCAGATACCCCCTTTTACCTGTAACCCCTCGAAACTTTAATACTGTAACAAGTTCAAAATAATTTCAAAGTATATCCAAAATGACTAGATGATCAATCCCGGACGAGCCCCCAATTTCTATTACGAGACAAGCGTAACTAGAAAGAAAACCAGCTACAAGCCTTTCACAATTAACAATATTTATTAATGAATAAAGACAAAAGAGTACAATAACAGTTATGTTTGAATGAAATTTTGACAATTTTTAATCTTAGAACAAGAAATAGAATAAGTCCCTCAAAATTAAGAATTATGTTTAGACTACAAAAAGTATGAAACTTCTGGTTCCTAAAACCTAAATTAACAATAGTTTTAACTTGCAAATAGATATGAGCAACCTGTCTAAAAAATTAATGATTCCAACTTACAGATCTATATTCCAATATAAATCCAACACTTTCCACTAATTCTGTATCCTCCAAGCCACAAGTCTAAGTTCAAAATCCAAATCCACTAAGTAAGTCATTCCTATTAATATCAGCTTGGAAAATTCTAGATTAGCCTTTTCTAGAAAGATGACAACATGGATTGGTAGACAACATTTTTACTAACAACCTGTTTCTAAAAATAACCACAATGGAAAAACCAATGAATGTTCTTTATGTTTCTAGAATATTCTGTATAAAGAGTGAAAGGGATAATGAAAACAAGTTACATGTATATCCTATCTACATAACACCATGCACCTACCTTTTTAATCGAAACATCAAATCATTTTACTCTGTACGTTCTATTTATCGAACATGTCTTTTACCGAAACGACGGTATACGTGTAATTTTAGATACTAAAGCACCCTCTTGACTGATAGTTGTGCTAAATGTGTTCATATAAAAGTATTGCACTTTGTTATGGCGTTATCTGCCCTTGATCTCATATTATTTGGGACAATTAGCTCTTATCTTACTAAAAAAAGTGACATGAAACTTTTGAGCCGATAGTAAAAACCCAGATTTTATTATTTCAAAGATATTTGTTAGGGGAAAATATGTCAATATCGGACAGTGTAGATCCAAGATCATACTGTGCGTTCTTTGCAATCTGATCTTGATCTACATTATCCGCAAAAGATTCTGGAGTCGCGCTTAGTAGCCCAAGGATTAACTGTATTTTGCAGATTGGTAGAGTGAACAATGCCTCTTCTTCATATCATCTTCTTTCCACTGCTTATATCAACATAAATGTCATGTACTCTAATAATCATATGAGTAATTTGAATCGACTTAAAGCGTTCTCATCATAATGAACATTTAGGAGGTAATTGGCAGGTCTTAGAATTAATACGTAGACGCACTGAAAGTTACCTTACTTACTTTTTTTCATTATATGTCTTATTTACAGTTGCATGTGATGAGTTACCAACTGTTGAATTTGGCTCCGTTAACAATGAAACTTCCGAAGCTGAAAAAATTTTAGCGGTTGTTTGTGATGAGGGTTATATAAATCTAGGGGATACAAACTTTACATGTACAGCCTCAGGTTGGTCAGGGAATCCAAACTGTACTTTAATTGACTGTGGACCGCCAGCAAATTTTGACAATATAGTGTTTGACCTAACAAATGAAACAACAACCACCTACAATAGTACTGTTTCTGGAGTTTGTCGAGACGGTCACAATGTAGAGCAGATATATGACAACACTACTTATATTGTTTGTGGCGAAGATGGTAATTGGAACATCACTTTTACGTGCAAAACTGTAGAGTGCGATAATATCACTGAGCCAACAGCAGGAAGTATAACATTCAGCAATGGGACAACCTTCAAGTCGGTGCTAGAAATAGCATGTGATGAAGGCTACAACTTGGTTGGAAATTATTCGACAGCTGTTTGTAGTGCCAGTGGTGTTTGGATTAGACCCGAGACTGAAAATGATGAATCTTTCCTACCGACATGTACAGCTATTGGTAAGATATAAAGTCCAGACATACTTGAATAGGAGAGAATAATGAAATACCCTCAGTTAAAATTTACATGTAGCAGTATATGTGAACTTCCAAAAATTTATGTAAACGTTTGCAGACCACCACCTGAAATATAATTTTTTTTGTCTGGCAGCTGACCACATATGAAAACATAATGACAAAAGCAGATATTTTTTATATGTGAATATCTTATAACGTGAAGATAGTCTCATAATGATACGTGCATTTCTAAAGTGACCTGATGCAAACTTGTTTCAGTAAGTATTCAGTTTGCCCTTTCAGCGCAATAGGCGAAACCAAGCGCTTTATTTTGGACTGCGTAGACAAACGGAATACTCCCTTCTTGGATCTATGTCGGCCGCTTGTTCAGTCAAGCGTAAAGTTAAAGTCTACCTCGGTTCTGGCGGATTACACTTTCAGCCGTCGCAAGAGGTCGAGTTTATAGAAGTTACAGACAATTACTTATTTGATCATTGTTCATCATATACGTTTTGTCATTTTTCTTTGGAAAGAAAGCAGTGAAAGTTTACATTCTGAATACTTCAAACCAAAAACATGCATACTTGCTCATTAATTTCCTTTTTCTGACTGTGTGCGTGCGTAATTGCGTGCGTGGGTTCGTGTTCTTCTTTTTATGATAATTCATTTATCTTTTTTAAGCTAATACTTTGAATTAACTAAATTACTTGTTCAACCCTCTACCTTGAAAAAAGTATGTAAAAGATAGAGCGACTTGGCAACTTTTTTCAGTTTTAAAATTTATTCTTCTGCTAGCGACTAACATTTGGATCGACCATACAAGAACAGAAGGTCAGCGTCACAATAATTTCCGTACTTTTAAATGGTGTGATTCAAATCTAAAACACATGTTTACAGCCTCATCTTTTACAGTTGGGCAGGACTGGGCCTTTAATTTAAAACCTATGTGTGATATCATCAAAATAAACATCCTGGCCGATTCTCATGTGTACTGGATTTCAAATGTGCCCTCTGGAATGTACACAGTGTTTTTCCAAGATTTGTCTCCGCAATCTCCCGCTTCAGCCGACTTGACCTATTTCGCATTCGCCCAGGAAATTTTTTAAGACAATGATTCTTACCAAATTTGACAAGTATTGGACTGAAAACGTTGCCTTTAATGTATACACAAGATTGGTCTTACTATATAAACCCCAATAAAAGTTGTGATTTCCGGGAAGGGGCCAGGGTAGCACTTGAACAGACTTTAGGAGGTTTACTAGATGATGTCACTTACCGGTACTAAATATTACATCTCTAAGATTTTTGCTTCTGAAAAAGAGATTTTCGAAGTTATCAATCTATAAGACAACGTGAAACTTTTGACCCTCCCCCCCCCCCAGACAATTCCAATTTTGACCGCAGGGCCATCATTTGAAGAAACTTGCTAGAAATCCTCTAGATGATGGCACATACCAGCCCTAAGCCTTTCATTTAGGAAGAAGAAGATTTTCAAAGTTTTCACTTTATAGGATCATATAAAACTTGTGGACCCCCCTGGAAGTTGTGATTACTTATTACCCTAAGAGTAAGCCTCGTGGCGAGACCAATTTTAATCCCAGGGGCGTTATTTGAAAGTAATTAGAGGTAGATGATACTAAATACCAGATATTATAGCTCTACTCCATTCGACTTCACAAAAAAAAAATCGGAAAGTGGCGATAATCATGAGTACTCTGTGTTTAGACGAGCTATAATTGGTTATAAAACCATAAAAATACAAAAGATATTGCAAGGGGTATACTAGATCAGACTTTTTTCCAGGCTAGTACTGCTTAATCCTGTCCACAAAAGCACGTGCAGTTGGTCTTGCAGTGCTCAGAATCAATTACAGATAATTTAATGATCTCCTTTGCATCTCATTTCCATTGAACAGTTTTATTAATATTTTACAAGGGAATATATTGTCTGAACCATATACTACC
The DNA here is from genome assembly GCA_946811185.2 of Hippopus hippopus. Lineage (NCBI taxonomy): Eukaryota > Metazoa > Mollusca > Bivalvia > Cardiida > Cardiidae > Hippopus > Hippopus hippopus. Next base: position 25,026,761 of record OX328110.1, on the reverse strand, counting down.
TGCCACGCACATAATATATTAGTGCAGTCCGATCTTGTCTGACATCCTTTGATACCAAATCAATAATTCAAGCGTTACTTTAATGTCAGTAATGAGAGTCTGATTTAAAATTTGTTCATTTAAATTCTAATATATAAGTCAGCAAGTTGAAGATTAATATGTTTTCTTACTTTACAGGAGAACTGACCTTTGATTTTGAATCCAACGTTACTGCAGTACAAAGTAATCTAATAGCAACTTGTACTTTGTTAAATACACCAGACTGGAATAGAATTGGAATTTTTACGCCAACAGGAGGGGAAGATATCGATTTTGTTGCAGTTGTTGACAGATTATCGGACAACAGTACAGATAAGGAAACTGTACCAGGAGTAGAGATTTTATCTAGTTCCTACTTTAATAACGATGAAGCTGTTCTCGAAATACTGATCAGCAATGTCACGTGTGACAATGATGGAGTGTACTTTTGTAGGGCCCTTAAAGGCAATATTTCTGAAATTACAGACGACAACTCTCTAACGACAGACTCATACGTAACGGTTACATGTAAGTCATCTTTTGTATTGATACACATTTGATCTTGTTCCATCACATCTGCAAAAGCCCCTATTAGGCCTGTTGTTAATTTGACGATGAAGTAAAAACTGCTTCCCTTGGCTCAAACCATACGATCTATAATAGAGAAGCAAAAATAGATTAGGAAATCGATGTGTGAGAGGCCCGAATAATAATCGAAATAGAAATTATTAATCTTTATTACGTTAAAAAAATGCACGGAAGATGTCCGATTTTGCCACTACACCCTCGGATCTTTTGAGATATTCTGTAGTGTTAAAGGGAATAGTTCAGGTTTTACACTTTCAACAAACGTAAAAGCTGATTTATTATTGATTTGTGTAAATCGATAGTTGGCTCCGTCGGTAGCGTACGGGGGTTGCTGGTTCGATCCCTGACTCGGCCAATTTCTTTCCGAGGATTGAAGATAGTCATTGCGACAGGATTCATTCATCTCTCACCGCTGACCATTGTTTCGACAAATGTTACTTGGAAAAGCACCCAGTGGCTTATAAAGAATATTGTGCGGAGTATTAGTAAAAGAAACTGCAGGAAACAATGGATAGGTGCACTGGCCTCCGCGATTTAGCTGAAATAATGTTGAAAACGGCGTTAAAACACCATGCAGTCGATCAATTGAGACCTTAATGCCATTGTGTCAACACTTTGTCTATACATGTATAGCAATCGGTTCAGATCTAATATAAAATTGCACTTTCACTGCAAATTGATCCTGTCAAGAAGGACAATTAGATTTATTTTACTTGTAAGGATGCTCATGAACGACATTTTAAATTCTAATACCATTTTCTTACAAATATTTCAAATTATTTGTCGGTGTAGATCTAAGACAAGACTTAACATTCTTTTCAAATTGATCCTGTCATAAAAAAGACTGTTGAGTCTTTTTTCAGGTATAAAGTACAACAGTGTTATCGTAAAACAGGTTAACATGTAAACCACACCACCTCGGTCATGAGATGTATATTTATTGTTTTCTCATGCTTATTGTAAAATTATTTTCAGCTGAACCAGACGTTCCTATGCTGAACGTTTCAAAAACGTCGTTCGAGCCTGAGGATGTAGTGGAACTTTCCTGTCATGGATATGTCGGACAAACAAGTACAAGAGATAGCAAAGCACAATTAGATCTACAGATCAAATATAGTGTATGTATATTATTTTTGTGATATAACTTGCAAATATGCAGCTCGTGGTCTTGAATCAGAATTTAGTTAATTGCCTTAGAATTTCGAGTTTGTGATGTTTAATAGCTTTTACCGATAAATGCATTACTTCCTACAGAAAATCTCGTGTATCTTGCAGCAGTCAGAAATATGCCTGTTGTTTCAATTAATTTCTGGAATTCTTAACTTTGTATACGAGTTAATTGATTTATTCAGCTGGACATCTTTTATTTTAAAAGATAGGGCCATTTGCCCTAATTCGCTCAGCTAAATAAAATCATCTAGGAGTTATGAGGTTGTAGAGCTCCTTGATGGGATGAAATCTATATAAAACATGAGTGTTTTTCGCGAGCATCGTACTGAAAATTTGGTCTTTTTAGAGTACAAATGTGGTTTTTCTTAGGTTTGTCCAAATGATCTACATTTTCACTCTACATGTTCTAAAGTCACTTTTTTCAATGTATCATCTAGACAAACATTTTGTCCAGTTTTCATCAGTAGCGTCTGACTGAAATGTATATGGCCTCAAGGATACACACAAGGTTTTCTTAAATTTGTTTCAATGACCTACTTTTTGACCCAACGTGACCAAATTTCAGTCTTTACAAGATAAGACAAACATTCTAATGAATTTTCATGAGTAACAGCAGAAGATGTTGCTCCTGGAAAGCACACATTTTTTCATTTTTATTTTTACTTTTTTATTATTATTATTTTTTATTTTTTTCTTTTTTTTATTTATTTATTTATAATTATCATTATTTTCTTTAACTGTCTTATTGTCCTAGTGGCCTGCTTTTTTACCCAACGAGACCGAATTTTAAATTTGTTTGAAATATTACCGAGTTAAACATACCGATTAACTTTCATAAGTACCAGGCATGAAATATGGCTTCTAGACTGCACATGTTTTTTCCATTGACGTACATCGTACTTACTGGCCTGGTATGACACAGTTTCGAACTTATCCAAGATACTATCAAGCGAAACATTTTGGCTTTTTTTTCATGCGTATTGTACTGAATTTATGGCCTCTGGAGTGCTCACTTAGGTGAGGTAAAAACGTGTGTTCTCTCTTCTCCACCAAAAATACATCAAATTACATTTCAGTTGCTGACCAAAAAAAACAAAAAAACATCTACTGCTCTTTTCATTTAAAGACTGTTTTGCTTGAATATTTCCTTTTGACATCGTAGATATGGTATCACAATTGTGTTGCTCCTGGTTGTGAGGTATAGCGTCGGCTCGTAACCAAATGGTTCCGAGTTCCATACCCGAGGGTGGATGTCATCTTTGGGACTGTTCATTCGCCGATAGTTTCGGATTCGGTGCGAGCACTAGTGCAGTTTCCAGGAAGCAGACTTTCAAGAGTATAAGAAATTGTTTCTCAATCGATTTGAAATACATAAGTTTAAAGTATGTTGAGATCACTATATAGCAAATACGGAATGCATACTTTTACGCTTTCTAATATCTGTCGCTACCGAGTATAAGTACTTCATACTTGGACTAATTCCTAACTTTTATAAAGGACACCTATAAATTATTTTAAAAATATCTGGAAAGAATTTTCCCCCCTTTTCTTCTGAAGAGATTTAATGAAATAGCAACTGCTACAGAGTGTTGTTATCTCCTGAATAATCCGAAACGTAGCTCAGTCTGATTTTTTTTTTTTTTTTTTTTTTTTCTTCTTCTTTTTTAATACAGGGCAATGATGATTTTGAAATAATCACATCGGATATTGCACCAGAAGTGAACATGGGTGGTTGCCTGATAAAACATACAAAGCATATCAATCTAACATTAAACGCTACCTATGATGGGGCAGTGTTACAGTGCGTTACTGATGATGGAAACAGTCCTCTGGTGTCAGACAATGTAACTCTGACTGTGACAGGCATGTGATTCTTTTACTTTTAGCGTTTATAAGTGACATGTTACTGTAAAGAGTCCATGTTAATGATCATATTTCGTGTTCTTTGCTGTGTTTTGAATTTACTCTCAATGATATGGGTTTAAAAGAAAAAAGAAATAAAACAAGTACGGTAAAGCGGACTCGTAGAAAAATCAATTATCTTTGTGGTGGAAAGGTAGCTATACTTAAAATTAAAAGCATTCATATGTCTATAGCACCTGATGCCTAGCTTTAATTGTAAAAAAAAAACCTTCCCCCAAGTTAAATGACCACATTGCCAACCTAAAAACAACTTAGAAACGCTTAAAGGCCCAAAAGAGACCAAGAGTAAATTATGGAGCTGTTAAAGTGCATTTGAATTCAAAGCTTTTTACTTTTGTTTATTTTTGGCTGCCATTGGACCTTTAAGATATAATTGTTGGAAACATTCAGGGAAGAAGAACCAGAGTATACCTTTCTAACTAAGGACCTGTCTTATTATGGTAGCATTAAGTCCATTTACTTTATTTTTTCCTTGAAAACGAACTTATCATATACGGAGACGACCGCATACTCGTACACGCTTTTTCGGAAAAAGCACCTTCCTGAATCATAGTTATGCAAGATGTGCTCTTGTAGCACTGTATGATAGCCTTATCTGCCCTTGATGTCAGACTATTTAGGACAATATGCCCTTTTTCCACAAGTTGGCAACTTGAAAAAAGCCTGCCTTAAAATCATCCTCAGCAGTGCTGTAGTAGATATACATGTACACTATGATTATGTGAGTACACGAGTATATTATACTCATGAGACTTAATAGGGTGTTAGAATTACTCTAGAAACACACATAAAGTTATCAAACATAAATTCATTCATTATATGTCTTGTTTACAGTCGCATGTGATGAGTTACCAACAGTTGAATTTGGCTCCGTTAACAATGAAACTTTCGAAGCTGGTCAAATTTTAGCGGTTGTTTGTGATGAAGGTTATTTAAATCTAGGGGATACAAACTTCACTTGTACAGCCTCAGGATGGTCAGGGAATCCAAACTGTACTTTAATTGACTGTGGACCTCCTGTCGATTTTGACAATACAGTGTTTGACCTAACAAATGAAACAACAACCACCTACAATAGTACTGTATCTGGAGTTTGTCAAGAAGGTCACAATGTAGAGCAGATATATGACAACACTACTTATATTGCTTGCGGCGGAGATGGTAATTGGAACATCAGTTTCACGTGCAAACCTGTAGAGTGCGATAATATCACTGAGCCAACAGCAGGAAGTATAACATTCAGCAATGGGACAACCTTCAAGTCGGTGCTAGAAATAGCATGTGATGAAGGCTACAACTTGGTTGGAAATTATTCGACAGCTGTTTGTAGTGCCAGTGGTGTTTGGATTAGACCCGAGACTGAAAATGATGAATCTTTCCTACCGACATGTACAGCTATTGGTAAGATATAAAGTCCAGACATACTTGAATAGGAGAGAATAATGAAATACCCTCAGTTAAAATTTACATGTAGCAGTATATGTGAACTTCCAAAAATTTATGTAAACGTTTGCAGACCACCACCTGAAATATAATTTTTTTTGTCTGGCAGCTGACCACATATGAAAACATAATGACAAAAGCAGATATTTTTTATATGTGAATATCTTATAACGTGAAGATAGTCTTATAATGATACGTGCATTTCTAAAGTGATCTGATGCAAACTTGTTTCAGTAAGTATTCAGTTTGCCCTTTCAGCGCAATAGGCGAAACCAAGCGCTTTATTTTGGACTGCGTAGACAAACGGAATACTCCCTTCTTGGATCTATGTCGGCCGCTTGTTCAGTCAAGCGTAAAGTTAAAGTCTACCTCGGTTCTGACGGATTACACTTTCAGCCGTCGCAAGAGGTCGAGTTTATAGAAGTTACAGACAATTACTTATTTGATCATTGTTCATCATATACGTTTTGTCATTTTTCTTTGGAAAGAAAGCAGTGAAAGTTTACATTCTGAATACTTCAAACCAAAAACATGCATACTTGCTCATTAATTTCCTTTTTCTGACTGTGTGCGTGCGTAATTGCGTGCGTGGGTTCGTGTTCTTCTTTTTATGATAATTCATTTATCTTTTTTAAGCTAATACTTTGAATTAACTAAATTACTTGTTCAACCCTCTACCTTGAAAAAAGTATGTAAAAGATAGAGCGACTTGGCAACTTTTTTCAGTTTTAAAATTTATTCTTCTGCTAGCGACTAACATTTGGATCGACCATACAAGAACAGAAGGTCAGCGTCACAATAATTTCCGTACTTTTAAATGGTGTGATTCAAATCTAAAACACATGTTTACAGCCTCATCTTTTACAGTTGGGCAGGACTGGGCCTTTAATTTAAAACCTATGTGTGATATCATCAAAATAAACATCCTGGCCGATTCTCATGTGTACTGGATTTCAAATGTGCCCTCTGGAATGTACACAGTGTTTTTCCAAGATTTGTCTCCGCAATCTCCCGCTTCAGCCGACTTGACCTATTTCGCATTCGCCCAGGAAATTTTTTAAGACAATGATTCTTACCAAATTTGATAAGTATTGGACTGAAAACGTTGCCTTTAATGTATACACAAGATTGGTCATACTATATAAACCCCAATAAAAGTTGTGATTTCCGGGAAGGGGCCAGGGTAGCACTTAAACAGACTTTAGGAGGTTTACTAGATGATGTCACTTACCGGTACTAAATATTACATCTCTAAGATTTTTGCTATTGAAAAAGAGATTTTCGAAGTTATCAATCTATAAGACAACGTGAAACTTTTGACCTCTCCCCCTCCCCCCCCCCAGACAATTCCAATTTTGACCGCAGGGCCATCATTTGAAGAAACTTGCTAGAAATCCTCTAGATGATGGCACATACCAGCCCTAAGCCTTTCATTTAGGAAGAAGAAGATTTTCAAAGTTTTCACTTTATAGGATCATATAAAACTTGTGGACCCCCCTGGAAGTTGTGATTACTTATTACCCTAAGAGTAATCCTCGTGGCGAGACCAATTTTAATCCCAGGGGCGTTATTTGAAAGTAATTAGAGGTAGATGATACTAAATACCAGATATTATAGCTCTACTCCATTCGACTTCACAAAAAAAAAATCGGAAAGTAGCGATAATCATGAGTACTCTGTGTTTAGACGAGCTATAATTGGTTATAAAACCATAAAAATACAAAAGATATTGCAAGGGGTATACTAGATCAGACTTTTTTCCAGGCTAGTACTGCTTAATCCTGTCCACAAAAGCACGTGCAGTTGGTCTTGCAGTGCTCAGAATCAATTACAGATAATTTAATGATCTCCTTTGCATCTCATTTCCATTGAACAGTTTTATTAATATTTTACAAGGGAATATATTGTCTGAACCATATACTACCTGCCACGCACATAATATATTAGTGCAGTCCGATCTTGTCTGACATCCTTTGATACCAAATCAATAATTCAAGCGTTATTTTAATGTCAGTAATGAGAGTCTGATTTAAAATTTGTTCATTTAAATTCTAATATATAAGTCAGCAAGTTGAAGATTAATATGTTTTCTTACTTTACAGGAGAACTGACCTTTGATTTTGAATCCAACGTTACTGCAGTACAAAGTAATCTAATAGCAACTTGTACTTTGTTAAATACACCAGACTGGAATAGAATTGGAATTTTTAAGCCAACAGGAGGGGAAGATATCGATTTTGTTGCAGTTGTTGACAGATTATCGGACAACAGTACAGATAAGGAAACTGTACCAGGAGTAGAGATTTTATCTAGTTCCTACTTTAATAACGATGAAGCTGTTCTCGAAATACTGATCAGCAATGTCACGTGTGACAATGATGGAGTGTACTTTTGTAGGGCCCTTAAAGGCAATATTTCTGAAATTACAGACGACAACTCTCTAACGACAGACTCATACGTAACGGTTACATGTAAGTCATCTTTTGTATTGATACACATTTGATCTTGTTCCATCACATCTGCAAAAGCCCCTATTAGGCCTGTTGTTAATTTGACGATGAAGTAAAAACTGCTTCCCTTGGCTCAAACCATACGATCTATAATAGAGAAGCAAAAATAGATTAGGAAATCGATGTGTGAGAGACCCGAATAATAATCGAAATAGAAATTATTAATCTTTATTACGTTAAAAAAATGCACGGAAGATGTCCGATTTTGCCACTACACCCTCGGATCTTTTGAGATATTCTGTAGTGTTAAAGGGAATAGTTCAGGTTTTACACTTTCAACAAACGTAAAAGCTGATTTATTATTGATTTGTGTAAATCGATAGTTGGCTCCGTCGGTAGCGTACGGGGGTTGCTGGTTCGATCCCTGACTCGGCCAATTTCTTTCCGAGGATTGAAGATAGTCATTGCGACAGGATTCATTCATCTCTCACCGCTGACCATTGTTTCGACAAATGTTACTTGGAAAAGCACCCAGTGGCTTATAAAGAATATTGTGCGGAGTATTAGTAAAAGAAACTGCAGGAAACAATGGATAGGTGCACTGGCCTCCGCGATTTAGCTGAAATAATGTTGAAAACGGCGTTAAAACACCATGCAGTCGATCAATTGAGACCTTAATGCCATTGTGTCAACACTTTGTCTATACATGTATAGCAATCGGTTCAGATCTAATATAAGATTGCACTTTCACTGCAAATTGATCCTGTCAAGAAGGACAATTAGATTTATTTTACTTGTAAGGATGCTCATGAACGACATTTTAAATTCTAATACCATTTTCTTACAAATATTTCAAATTATTTGTCGGTGTAGATCTAAGACAAGACTTAACATTCTTTTCAAATTGATCCTGTCATAAAAAAGACTGTTGAGTCTTTTTTCAGGTATAAAGTACAACAGTGTTATCGTAAAACAGGTTAACATGTAAACCACACCACCTCGGTCATGAGATGTATATTTATTGTTTTCTCATGCTTATTGTAAAATTATTTTCAGCTGAACCAGACGTTCCTATGCTGAACGTTTCAAAAACGTCGTTCGAGCCTGAGGATGTAGTGGAACTTTCCTGTCATGGATATGTCGGACAAACAAGTACAAGAGATAGCAAAGCACAATTAGATCTACAGATCAAATATAGTGTATGTATATTATTTTTGTGATATAACTTGCAAATATGCAGCTCGTGGTCTTGAATCAGAATTTAGTTAATTGCCTTAGAATTTCGAGTTTGTGATGTTTAATAGCTTTTACCGATAAATGCATTACTTCCTACAGAAAATCTCGTGTATCTTGCAGCAGTCAGAAATATGCCTGTTGTTTCAATTAATTTCTGGAATTCTTAACTTTGTATACGAGTTAATTGATTTATTCAGCTGGACATCTTTTATTTTAAAAAATAGGGCCATTTGCCCTAATTCGCTCAGCTAAATAAAATCATCTAGGAGTTATGAGGTTGTAGAGCTCCTTGATGGGATGAAATCTATATAAAACATGAGTGTTTTTCGCGAGCATCGTACTGAAAATTTGGTCTTTTTAGAGTACAAATGTGGTTTTTCTTAGGTTTGTCCAAATGATCTACATTTTCACTCTACATGTTCTAAAGTCACTTTTTTCAATGTATCATCTAGACAAACATTTTGTCCAGTTTTCATCAGTAGCGTCTGACTGAAATGTATATGGCCTCAAGAATACACATAAGGTTTTCTTAAATTTGTTTCAATGACCTACTTTTTGACCCAACGTGACCAAATTTCAGTCTTTACAAGATAAGACAAACATTCTAATGAATTTTCATGAGTAACAGCAGAAGATGTTGCTCCTGGAAAGCACACATTTTTTCATTTTTATTTTTACTTTTTTATTATTATTATATTTTCTTTTTTTTTTTTTTTTTTTTTTTTTATTCATTTATTTATAATTATCATTATTTTCTTTAACTGTCTTATTGTCCTAGTGGCCTGCTTTTTTACCCAACGAGACCGAATTTTAAATTTGTTTGAAATATTACCGAGTTAAACATACCGATTAACTTTCATAAGTACCAGGCATGAAATATGGCTTCTAGACTGCACATGTTTTTTCCATTGACGTACATCGTACTTACTGGCCTGGTATGACACAGTTTCGAACTTATCCAAGATACTATCAAGCGAAACATTTTGGCTTTTTTTTCATGCGTATTGTACTGAATTTGTGGCCTCTGGAGTGCTCACTTAGGTGAGGTAAAAACGTGTGTTCTCCCTTCTCCACCAAAAATACATCAAATTACATTTCAGTTGCTGAAGAAAAAAAAAACATCTACTGCTCTTTTCATTTAAAGACTGTTTTGCTTGAATATTTCCTTTTGACATCGTAGATATGGTATCACAATTGTGTTGCTCCTGGTTGTGAGGTATAGCGTCAGCTCGTAACCAAATGGTTCCGAGTTCCATACCCGGGGGTGGATGTCATCTTTGGGACTGTTCATTCGCCGATAGTTTCGGATTCGGTGCGAGCACTAGTGCAGTTTCCAGGAAGCAGACTTTCAAGAGTATAAGAAATTGTTTCTCAATCGATTTGAAATACATAAGTTTAAAGTATGTTGAGATCACTATATAGCAAATACGGAATGCATACTTTTACGCTTTCTAATATCTGTCGCTACCGAGTATAAGTACTTCATACTTGGACTAATTCCTAACTTTTATAAAGGACACCTATAAATTATTTTAAAAATATCTGGAAAGAATTTTCCCCCCTTTTCTTCTGAAGAGATTTAATGAAATAGCAACTGCGACCGAGTGTTGTTATCTCCTGAATAATCCGAAACGTAGCTCAGTCTGATTTTTTTTTTTTTTTTTTTTCTTCTTCTTTTTTAATACAGGGCAATGATGATTTTGAAATAATCACATCGGATATTGCACCAGAAGTGAACATGGGTGGTTGCCTGATAAAACATACAAAGCATATCAATCTAACATTAAACGCTACCTATGATGGGGCAGTGTTACAGTGCGTTACTGATGATGGAAACAGTCCTCTGGTGTCAGACAATGTAACTCTGACTGTGACAGGCATGTGATTCTTTTACTTTTAGCCTTTATAAGTGACATGTTACTGTAAGGAGTCCATGTTAATGATCATATTTCGTGTTCTTTGCTGTGTTTTGAATTTACTCTCAATGATATGGGTTTAAAAGAAAAAAGAAATAAAACAAGTACGGTAAAGCGGACTCGTAGAAAAATCAATTATCTTTGTGGTGGAAAGGTAGCTATACTTAAAATTAAAAGCATTCATATGTCTATAGCACCTGATGCCTAGCTTTAATTGTAAAAAAAAACCTTCCCCCAAGTTAAATGACCACATTGCCAACCTAAAAACAACTTAGAAACGCTTAAAGGCCCAAAAGAGACCAAGAGTAAATTATGGAGCTGTTAAAGTGCATTTGAATTCAAAGCTTTTTACTTTTGTTTATTTTTGGCTGCCATTGGGCCTTTAAGATATAATTGTTGGAAACATTCAGGGAAGAAGAACCAGAGTATACCTTTCTAACTAAGGACCTGTCTTATTATGGTAGCATTAAGTCCATTTACTTTATTTTTTCCTTGAAAACGAACTTATCATATACGGAGACGACCGCATACTCGTACACGCTTTTTCGGAAAAAGCACCTTCCTGAATCATAGTTATGCAAGATGTGCTCTTGTAGCACTGTATGATAGCCTTATCTGCCCTTGATGTCAGACTATTTAGGACAATATGCCCTTTTTCCACAAGTTGGCAACTTGAAAAAAGCCTGCCTTAAAATCATCCTCAGCAGTGCTGTAGTAGATATACATGTACACTATGATTATGTGAGTACACGAGTATATTATTCTCATGAGACTTAATAGGGTGTTAGAATTACTCTAGAAACACACATAAAGTTATCAAACATAAATTCATTCATTATATGTCTTGTTTACAGTCGCATGTGATGAGTTACCAACAGTTGAATTTGGCTCCGTTAACAATGAAACTTTCGAAGCTGGTCAAATTTTAGCAGTTGTTTGTGATGAAGGTTATTTAAATCTAGGGGATACAAACTTCACATGTACAGCCTCAGGATGGTCAGGGAATCCAAACTGTACTTTAATTGACTGTGGACCTCCTGTCGATTTTGACAATACAGTGTTTGACCTAACAAATGAAACAACAACCACCTACAATAGTACTGTATCTGGAGTTTGTCAAGAAGGTCACAATGTAGAGCAGATATATGACAACACTACTTATATTGCTTGCGGCGGAGATGGTAATTGGAACATCAGTTTTACGTGCAAACCTGTAGAGTGCGATAATATCAATGAGCCAACAGCAGGAAGTATAACATTCAGCAATGGGACAACCTTCAAGTCGGTGCTAGAAATAGCATGTGATGAAGGCTACAGCTTGGTTGGAAATTACTCTAAGGCTATTTGTAGTGCCAGTGGTGTTTGGATTAGACCGGGGACTGAAAATGATGAACCTTTCCTACCCATCTGTTCAATAATTGGTAAGATGTCCTAACAATTTCAGCATAAATTGGTGATGGATTAGTACCTAAAATTAGAAGAATTTTTGTTGTTGATGAAAAGATCATAATTCCTGAACTCATTTTATATATGTAGATACAAATATTCAAAAGATACATATTAGTCTTCTTTCTTTATTTTCTTTCTTGGTAAAAAACGTCGCAGTAGTTCTCAAATGAATTTAACAGACATGTCTATTCAAGCTAATGCGTGGTCTTGTTTTACGTTTTTAGATTAATTCAACTATGAATGAGCTAGATCGTAATTCAGTGCATTTTCTAATCTTAAGATATTTATGTGCCTCTTTTATTTATACTTGAAATATTCTTGTGCCAGAACCTTTTATTGAAGTTTAACATTTTGGTCACCTTATCTATTGACTGTAGATTTTAGTGAATAATAAAGACGTGTGATCTTACAGTGCCATGAATGCAATTTCTTACAAAACACAACATACTGCAAAATATAGGGTACTAAATCAGATTCGTGATCACCGTATCCTGATATTTATCTCCTTTGTTCAATAAAGCTCCTTAATTTGCTCTTATAATTCTTAAAGTAAACTACGATAAAATGGACCGTGTTTTGTGTATCGATCATTGTCACCCAAGTTGAAATATTTCACCTGTAAAGGTACATCTATTTTTTCTACATATTAGGGGGACTAACCTTTGGTTTTGAACCAAATGTCACCATGGTAGAAGGTAATCTGACAGCAACATGTAACTTGTTAAATACACCAGACTGGAATAGAATTGGAATTTTTAGGCCAACAGAGGCGGGAGATATTAGTCCTGTAGCAGTCGTTGACAGATCATCGGACAACAGTACAGAAGAGGAAACTGCACCAGGAGTAGCGATTTTATCTAGTTCCTACTTTGACCACGATGAAGCTGTTCTCGAAATACAGATATCCAATGTCACATGTGACAATGACGGAGTCTACATTTGTGGGGCACTCAAAGGCAATATTTCTGAAATTACGGAGGATAACTCTCTGACGATAGACACATTTATAACTGTTACTTGTAAGTCACTTGCCACAAGTTGATAATTCAGCATGTCTTTTAGAACATACTGTGACTTTAATAGCCTTTTAAATGATTAGTAACCCATTGAATACTGAGGCAAGATTCAGTAGCTTTTTTGGACAGTGTAAAGCTAGATATAAATAACAGAATGCAAAAAATGTGGATTTAGGCTGTTCTGTATATATTTTCAGATCTACCTTTATTGAAAGTATTTACGTTAAGACTGTCTTTGAAAGGATTTCTCTCTCAGTCTGTCTGTCTCTGTCTCTCTCTCTCTCTCTCAAAGAAATACCTTAAATTTCTCTTTTACTGAACACGACAAGAGCTATGATGTATTCTTTTTCTGATTTTTATTTTACGAAATATTTCATTTGGTTCATCAGGAATGTTATTTACGTTTTAATATTGACCTGTTTGCCAGATACAGGAATTTTTTTTTTTTTTTTTTTTTTTTTTTTTTTTAATATATATATATATATGGTGTGTTAATACTTAAATTACGTTTTTATAGCTGAGTCAGAAGTGCCGATGCTTAACATTTCAAAAACGTCTTTAGAGCCCAATGAGGAAGTGGAAGTTTCTTGTCAGGGATATGTTGGACAAACAAGTACAAGAGATAGCAAAGCGCAGATAGATCTACAGATTAAATATAGTGTAGGTAGAGTTATTCTGTTGCATTGTTAGAAATTTGTACGGCGAATGTATTTAGTATTTTTTTCTTTCATTATTGAACTGACTATGTTTCATACCTCTCTATTTAGCACACTATCACCTACATTTTGTCACCTTTTGGTCATGCTTTCGCATATGAAACGATTGTTCAGTTTGACCATTAATAGTTTACAGGAATGTGTTCAAAGTTCACTGCTGTCAAATTGTAACACGAGGCACCGAGTTCACCGATACTACTTATCAGATATTTTTGAAAAATCCCAATCTTCGTGCATGTGTGAGATTGTTCATTCATTTACATGGATAGAAAATAATTGTAAGGGCACTTTTGATACCTCAGTTTCCTTAAAGACGGCTTTTTCAGACAGTAGAAAAGGCTTATCGGCCAAGATACCTGTTCTCGTTCTGGCATCATTTCAGTAAAAAATTCTCTTTTGGTGCACATTTTCCATCAATCCAATAACTGGTGGTCCATAACCATGTCTCTCAACCATTATTATAACAATGTTTCTGTGTATCATAACCATTTGTAACATTCTGTTTTATAGCTAGAACTATTTCCTTTTAATTCAGGGAGAAAATGATTTTGAGACAATCACATCTGCCATTGCACCAGAAGTTAAGCAAGTAGGCTGTATGATAGAACATGTAAAAAGGACCACTATAACAGCGAACTCAACCTATGACGGGGCACAGTTACGATGTATTACTGATGACAGTGTCAGTATGCTGTTCTCAGACAATGTAACTTTACCCGTAACAGGCACGTGATTCCTTTGATTTTAATCTTTTTCAATCGGAACTGTAAGTTGTCTATTTCATTTATAAGTGAAATGTTCATTTAGTACAAAAAGTTATTTCAAGAGATGATATCAGTCTTAATATACTACATAACAATGTAATTGGTGATGCAGATAATGATAAGACTACATAGTTAGTTTTAACCCTATACCAAACGACAAAATTTTTAAAGCATTTGCAAAATTGCAAATTGAGCGTGACTCAAAAATGAAACATTAAGGGTTACCAGCATTTTCTCCTTTTCCAGCATTATTTTCAAAACCTTTCTTTCTTAGGTCATTAAAACTCGGGAATGTGTGGTAAAGGGTTAAACAGAATCAAACAGCGTGGATCCACGATCAGGCGGCACATTTGATTTATTATGATCTTAGTTGTTAAACGATAGACCAAATGTACCTAATTACATGTTACCATTTACGTCAGCGACCTTTACATAATTTCACATTCCGAAAAGCTTGAAAGTGGTGATTCTAGCACTGACATCCAAATATTATGTACGATTACACATTTACCGTAGAATCCATTGTTTTAAGGACAGTAAATGCAAATAGCTCTTGAAAACTGTGTGTGAAAAAATGAGAAAATGCTGGTAAGCGACATTTTCTTCTTTTCGCACAACTATTTGTACCTTTTCAAAGACAGAGTCTATCATATGAACAACATATACTTTGTCGTCTGCAAATGCTTTCACTGAGATCTGTGTAAGATTGTGGCGTCTGGTAAAGAGTAAAATTTACACTTTAGATTTAAGTGGTGTTACATTTGAACTGCAAGCAGTGGCTGAGGACGCAGAGTTTACAGTTGGAATGAGTGATCCATCATCCAACGTTTTCATAGACTTTCAATCCGACTTTTGCAACGGGGTGAATATGCAACTAAATATATTAGTGTTTCTGTCTTTTTCTGTCTCTTACCTTCTTTCTCTCTATGTATACCATATATTTGAAACATCTATTCTTTATGATTATAATACATTTGAAACACGCATATTTCTTCAGATTCTTTTCCTAAGACTTGGTTTCTTTACGATGAATTTATGTTCTTGTAGATGTCTGATACAAATCTACTTATTCAGTAGCTCAAGTAAGCATTTTGTGCTTATTGGTCACCTAAATTATGATCACTTATTCTGTAGTCGTCCGTTGTCAATCTGTCAATGCATGTGTCATTCCGTCAATAGTCGATTTGTACTTAACTCTTATCCTGCTAAATATGTGGAATGAAACTTTCAAGCGATTATTTTGGTGGATTTTTTTTTTTTTTTTATGTTTTAGTTCCGCAAAAGGTCCTTAGTAACCTAAGGGTTCAAATTTATTCAACTCCACAGAACAAGACGGTACAAAAATTAAAGCCAGAAAACAATAAACAACTTCTTCTCCTACATTTACATTGCGGATTTTGAGCGACTTTTACTGTCCTGAAAGACACTTTTATGGTGATACTCAAGACATAACTAAAACTTTCTGCTCTCCAGAACTAAATTGCCACCGGAGAAAAAAGAAAGAAAAAAAATCCTTCAAAAAATGTTTTTCTAAATTTGTGGAAGGGTTTAAAATTATTTTACTGGTGTGCTTGAATTGTTCCATTCTGATTATTAAAGTCGCATCCTGTACAAAGAATAACATGACCTTTAAACCATTTTCCTGCTTAATTAGAAAAAAATTAAAATAGAATACGGGTATGTTCCTTTCATGACCCTCTTAGTAATTCTTTCAATCGTTCAATACCGTTAAATAATATTGCCCCCAAAGCATACGGTAAAGCGAAAGTCGCCCTATATCAAGTGACTCAGTTTTTGTATATAATTGAGCAGAACGTCTTTTGAAAATATCCTGTAAATGGAGAATATGAATGTCTAAAATATATTCCCCGGTAAAGACTTTATTGCTAGAATACCGGAACCAACTTGGTACTTTTGCGTTTAGTATAGTTGCAATCTTTCTTTTATATCAAAACTGCATAAAACTTTTTTTTTCACATTTTGTGGTTTTCACTTTTTAGTTTGCGCATCAAATTGGTCAAAGTGATCTTAGTGAACAATACTTAGACTGTCGTGTTGTGAGCCTGAGGTAAGTTTCTTTACATCGAATTCATTATGATGCATTCAGCTCCTCATTTCATCCAAGTATATACTGGAATCATGCTTGCAAATACATTGTAACAAATAGCAAAATGAGCTATTTCTCTTTTGTGAAAACGTTTTCTTGACTTTCTTCATACTAATACAATCCCAAGTTTTGATGACCCTGGGGAAGAAGGCATTTGGAAACATAGTGGGAAAATGAAAAAAAAGCTGATTACCAACATTTTCTCATTTTCCGACAACTATTTTACCCGTTGAAAGAAAAGCATTTAGGATTTGATAAGTTTTTAAGTTGTCATCTGCAAATGTTTTCAATTTGGACAGGTCTAGAATTTTGTCGTCTAATAGTTAAAGTGTTCGAAAAAATGTGCATTTTTTATCGTTCATAAGAACCATTTGTGTGTGTGTGTGTGTGTGTGTGTGTGTGTGTGTGTGTGTGTGTGTGTGTGTGTGTGTGTGTGTGTGATTGCAAGGCTTCCTTCTCCGCACCCCTGATATCTATGAAGTGTCTCACTACGAAAGTTACTTCTAAAGTAATCATTTTAGATTAACCCTTCACAAAATGGTGTAGTGCTTCTACAGATCTTAGAAGAAATGGTTCAATCCTTAACCTGGTAAATACGTTAAATGAAACTTACAAGCCGATAGTACGAAAAATCAAAATGCTGTTATTTCAAAGTTATTTTTGACTTCAGCTGCGCTGTGTTCAATATACCGGGGAAGCCATCGCATAATCATGTATCCATAAAATTTATTTTGTCCAACAACGGATAACAACAAAAATCGATAAAGTGGACTGGTCCTTGGACATGTTGAAAGTTGACCAAAAGTAATACGTTTCGAACTGTGTCAGTTTGTGTGGACTGTGCAGTCTGACAAGGGTCGATACTTTTTTGCAGATGCATTAAGCCTCCTTTTCACATAACATGGCTCACATTTGTTCTTTATGGTTATGTTTTCTATTTGCAGAGAAGGAAGCATCGTTATAAATTTTGAAATAAAGTTTCGAGGGAATAGTCCACCATCTTCATCATATGTGATATCTACTCTCACTGAGACAGTCGATGATGCAGATACAGTCCAGATAGGGTCCTATCCTATAACTAAATCACTTGTGGAAGTCATTGGCGTCACTGCTTCACAAGGGTCTGGTATGGTCAATGTGGAGTCTATATTCGCCAAGAATTTCTAACATTGTTCCAAATCTAAATTTAGAAATAGCATTTTGATTGGCTAAGACATTCTTTTTCAGCAGAACAGATCGCTAGATTTGCAACTTATGATTAAAATTTGATTTATTGGTGGTTAGTGAATATGACCTCCAGTTCTCTCCCTTTACATATCTGTACCGATAAAAACCTCCGTTATGCCACAATGTAAGCTATCCTACACGTAGTTTGTGTCTTCTATTGATGATTTTATAATGCTCTGTTATATGTTTTGTAACAACAAGGTGAAGAACAAAAAGGAGTGGTGGCATGATAAAGTACAAATCAAATCGAAACATTGACCAAATTTAAAGTAGACTGAGATATGCAAATGAAATCTGTAACTGCGTGTTTGTTTCTTGTTTTCAGTTCACATTGGCAGAGTGTTAAAAGAGAAACCACAATGGTACACTCATGTATGGAATGCCATAGCAGAAAATATTCAAGATATAAAAACACTATCAAGATATTTAAAATATTCAATCAAGATAGTCGCAATTATACCAAAATGATATATAAATTTGATATATGAAAGCAAAATTATCATATCAAAACATAAAACCACTTCCAGAAAAATAAATATACTTCAAGATGTAAAAACAGCATCAACATTTTAAAAACCACACCAAGACTCACGTGACTAATCAAGACTCACGTGACCACAAAATCCACGACGTCATCACTTGGCGAAAAGAACCTTCAAATCTGCAGTCAAATCTCGCCTTTTCTTAATGGCCACTTCGAATATTTCACGCCTTACTATACACTGACACCATGATGTACTAGGCCTACACATTACACTGGAGCAGAATGTGGTACTGTGAGTGATGTCATGGACTTTGTGGTCACGTGAGTCTTGTTTGGTCACGTGAGTCTTGGTGTGGTTTTTAAAATGTTGATGCTGTTTTTACATCTTGAAGTATATTTATTTGTCTTGGTGTGGTTTTTAAAATGTTGATGCTGTTTTTACATCTTGAAGTATATTTATTTGTCTTGAAGTGGTTTTATGTTTTGATATGATAATTTTGCTTTCATATATCAAATTTATATATCATTTTGGTATAATTGCTACTATCTTGATTGAATATTTTAAATATCTTGATAGTGTTTTTATATCTTGAATATTTTCTGCTATGGCATTCCATACTCATGTCCGTTGTCGAAATTTACATTGTCTTTTCTATAGAGTCCACATTTTTACCTCATCTCACGGGGCCCGGAGAGAAAGTTTATCTTGATATTTTAAAGTGATACGTCACAGTATGTCACTGAAACAAATGCCATTATATAAAAATATTTAAGGCTTTAGATGCCATTTTTTGCATCAGTGGTAAATGAATCATAGTCTAAATGTTTTTTTATGAACACATCTTGAGGTATAAACGATGAATTGCTCTCATTCGAACATTTTGTAGTGAGATCAGATCTAAAAATACATCACTTTAGATGATTCTTTCCTTGTCCCGCTTTCAATGAAACTTGATGAAAACGATTTCAATAATTTAATTACAATAATTTACATACAAATCACTCCTCTAAATACTAGTAACTAAGTGAAGTCGTCGGAAAACCGTCATATCACCCAAGAGGCCACACCTTTTTAGGATTTTAATGAGATTTTATCTGTTTGTCTATCTTGTAAACATTTATCAATCTAAGTTGTTACCTGTATCAACTTCACACATCATTAAAACGGGTATCACTCTGGAAACCGTCCACTTGACAATTATCGATATACATGTAATCTGAAAATTTGTCACTGTGGATTAAAAGCCTTGGCACTATGTCAAATTTTAGGGCCTCGGAGAGGAGCGTTTATACTTTGTGTGAATGTAAGTTTTCTTTGTCAGGCTCTTTGTTATATCGTCTTGTACAATTGTGGATATGAAGTCCAACCCAAGGTCTCAAGGCAAAATAAACAAAAAACCTTGCTAGTGATTTGTGTGAATGGGACATTTTGACAATCTGAATGAAACTTTGATAAATATTAGTCTTGATTACAATTCAGATTTGAATATCATTTGGCAGTTATAAATCAATGATTCTTACTTCATATGATTTTTCAGCATCATAGACATTATGTCCATATCTTTCTTACAGGTCATTTTGATTCCTTCATTTTATTTCAGTGAGTGTTGTATTTACCTCTGACAAATCTATATTCGATATTGGCGAGGCCAGTGTACTGACTATAAATATACAGGGGACCACAACCTGGGAAATGGTGTCTATCTCTAAAACTAGAGATGGGATACAGACAAGCATCGGAAATATTACTGAGTCTTTCGCTAATGTACAGTTTCTCTCAAACCATCTCAGTCTGTCATCTGATTCAACGTCGAATGAAACTGAAGCCAATATCATTATCGACTTTGAGCCAGTCGCGTGCGATGATGATGGTATATATACTGCAGAAGTTCAGATGGACGACGGGCAATCTGTACAAGTTGACTATGAAATAACAGTGGAATGTAAGACAGTGATTCAACATTTTTTTTTTCTTATTACTTTTTATTATAAGTAAAATTCGACCTTTACCAGACAAGAACTTTTACTTGTCCATACTGAAAGTAACTTCAGACAACACACTGAGTACAAAACTAAGTGTGCGATATTTCTCGACAGTGATATAATAGGAAAAAAGAAAGGTTTTACTTACGTTGGTTTTGTTTTCAAAACGATGTTCTGAAAAGACATCTTTATTTGGTTTACCGACAAATTTTCCTGCAATGTTCTGAAATACCTTCTTCCTAAAGGCCGTAAAAAAACTTCGGATTGTTTGACTATGAGCTCATAATGAAGCTGTCGGTCAATATGCATAGCAACTTCAATAGTATTATGTAACAATAATGCATTTATCGTAAGGAGAAGAATAGATGAAGGACGGTGAATCAAGAAACCGTAATAGTGAACAGGTTTCATACATTGAAGAGCATTGTGCAGCCAGGGCCCGTATTCACCAACCATTCTTAAGAATATTCTTAGTCTTATTGTCCAAGATTTTTCTAAATTTGAAGGTAACATAACTTCTGGTTGGCTAAACCATTTAGTTTAGCCAATCAGAAGTTGTATTATTTTCAAATTTAGAAAATTTTGAAGACTGAGACCAAGATCGTTCTTAAGAATGGTTGGTGAACACAGGCCTTGGTCTCCGATCCACGCTGTCTACACCTTGTGAGATAATTTTTGCAATAAAGTCATCCCAGCCTGTCCAAAACTGTCTCAGTGCCCACCTCTCTAAAGCTAGTCACCTGTATTAAGCAAGAATATGAGTCATGCTGTGACAAAACGGGGGATTAATGCATCTGTGTGATGCATGATACGAAGCAAATTATTACAAGGGCATGGATCCATAAAGCCCCTATTGTCTAACAACCGACTGAATCATTAGGTAAACTGGTCCGTTGACTTGCAGAAAATTTACCAAAATCAAAACATTTCCGCACAGATGAGCCTGCACGGCCTGCACAGGCTGACCTTGGTCGATATTTTTTGCAGATGCATAAAGCCCTCTTTTAACAGATCATGGCTAATATATTTAGATCCAAAAGGAGTATAACAGGTTAAAATGCAGCAGTACTAAGCAAGAACCTATCTTATACACTCAGCAAAACTTATAAATCGCCATTTTTGAGCTGTCATTTCTTTTAGACCCTTTTTCTTTCCATCACTGTCAAGAAAAGAGATGTTTCATTTGCTTTGATTTTTTTGCATAATGACTGAAAAGTGTCAATCATACACCAGCCTAAGTCTGAAAAGAATTTATTGACCTATTCTTGTTAAAAGGGCTTAACAATATATTAAATCCATTCACTTAATATTCAAAATTTAAAAATCAAATTCTTGAAAACTTCATACTCGTTTTCTCGGATTACACTTTTGTGCGATAAACGATTTTCGTGTTTTTTTTTTTTATCGCTGACAAATTTTCAGTAATTTAAGTTTCTCTTTTTTACTTGTTTTGGCTAATGACACCACGCATGCGCACATCATGTGGTTTTTCCTATTTTTAAAAAGACATGCCTTCTGTTGGCAGAATCGAGAATCTTTTCATTACAGTGCCATGGCTAACGTCTAGATATATGTTACAAACTGTTTCCATTGACTTGTCTATTATTTCGTCAAATTTGCATGAGAAACAAAAGTGGCGGTTTATAAGTTTTGCTCAGTGTATAATCACTTTTAGAGTCCCTTAGCTTAACAACGTTTTGAGATGAACATAGATACATGTAACTAGCTGAGCACTCTTTCCGATGTCTTAATATTTAACATAGCTAAAGGTTCATTTACCGACTAAACATATTCTGGAATAAAGCCGAGTCCCGGTTTTGCAGTCGGTAACGCACAGGACTCTATAACATGAGTTCGCTGGTTAAAATCCGCAGCTCGGCCAAATTCTTTCCAAGGTCTTGATGATAGTCAGTGCAACAGGATTCATTTCTCTCCCACTACTGATCATTATTCAGACGATGGTTAGGCCGTCAAGCAGCCAGAGGCTTGGAAAGAGTATTGTGCGTAGTACTGGTAACAGAAACTACAGAAAAGCATGCATCTATAGACCCTCTGGCCGCCGCGATATAACAAAAGCAGTGATGAAAACGACGTTAAACACCGTACAATCAATCAATCAATCAGTCCTGGAGTAAAGTGTGTCATACTATCAACATTTGACTTTAGAAGATTTCCAATGGCTCTTACATTCATTTAAACTATGCTCTGTGAAAAGGGAACTTAATGCATCTGCAAAAAATATCGTCCCAGGTCAGGCTAGGCAGTCCCAGCACGCTGACCTTGGCCGAAACTTTTTGCTTTTTGTAAACTTTCTACAGCTCAAAGGACCAGTGTACTTCATAATTTAGCCGTTTATTATACAAAATTATTTTATGGACCCATTATACTTTGATGATTTGCTTAGTTTCATGCATCAGGAAGATGAATTAAGCCCCTTTTTGCGAGAGCATAGCTCTGACATTATCTTTTGCAGACACCCCGAGAGTTGATTTTACACTTCCCGTAGAAATGAGAGAAGATAGATGGACACTAAATATCACCTGTGAGGCAGTGTTCCACTCTTCAGTCAACAGAACTCTTTCCTGGCTTGTTAAAAGGGACGGTGACACAGAATTCATGGAATTTTCGCCAGAAGATATCGTAGAGAAACCCGTTGAATTTAGGCGCAGTATGTCATTGCATACAAATCATGACTGTTTGTGGAAAGTGAAGGAAGATTTTGATTTGAATACGACCTCGGCGGATACTTGGAATAACACACAATTAAGATGTGCCCTGAGTTATGGTACGAGTGAGCAGGTTCTGTCAGAAGTGGGCACCATTCTACTTGTACCAAGTAAGTGTGCATATACATGAATTATGCCCGAGACTGTTATGCACAACTTTAGATGTTTTGGTAAGCATTCTGGACCAAGATAAGATAGCCTAAAAAAGAAACTCTAGTCAAAACCTGAGGATTGTTACCTCCACTGGCCGAAGGCCAGCGAGCTTATGTCATGGCACAGTGTCCGTCGTGCGTCCGAGCGTCCGTCCGTCCGTCTGTTAACTTTTTTATTTCAAATATCTTCCTTCTCTGAAACAATCCATCCACTTTTGATGAAACTTAACAAAAATTATCCTGCCATCATCCTCTTCAGAATTCCTTGAAAGAATTTGATTCCTTAAAAAACTCTAGTTGCTATGACAACAAAACTGAAAAAAATGAAAATCTTTGAAAATCTTCTTATCTGAAACCATAAGGCCCGTGGCTGCCAAATTTGGCATGTGGCTTTAAATATCTAATAGACCTCTACCAAGTTTCCTAAAATTATAGCCCTTGGATCAAAATTTACCCTATCCGGGGGATGACAAGTTCAACATCACACTGGACCGGTACTCACCAACAATCCTAAATCTTAGTCTTATTTTCAAGAAAGTTCTGAAATTAAAAGTTAAGCAAATTTTGTTTGGCTAAGCCAAATAATTTAGCCATTCAGAAACCTTGTTGCTTTCTAACTTAAGTGTTAGACTAAGATTGATGTCTAGCATGGACCTGCACAGTGTTATTTGTCGACATCATCATTCGGCTGCTGAATTAACGAAACTGACTGTAATAGGTATTGGGAAAGACCTAATCATAAATCTCACACAGGTTTGCTAAGAAGATTTCACCTAAAAACATATATGGATAAAACATATTTCAGAATCCTCAGAAAAAAAGCCTAATGCAAGTGACAAAAATGAATTAAGAAGGCATATTCACACAATAGTTTCAAAAACTGCCAACTGTAGAACATGGGGTTATTTCCTAACTAATTACCAAAGAAATTCATGGAAGGGTTCCAGAAGAAAATGTTGTGTGAAAAAGCTAAATTGCCGGTAACAAAGCAATCTCTTGACAACAATTCCCATAGTACTAGCTCTTTGGTACATGTAGGAGCAAGAATGGCACGTATGATGATGAGTTGTACCTCATTTTGGTTGAAAGAAATGAAGTCAATTAACGTACATTCCAGGGGACGTTTGTGCTGACATTGAAGCTGGAGAAAATGTGCAAAACCCATTGGAATGCACAAAGAGAGTGCAGTGTAATGCTATGACTGGGGATTGGGGTTATGTGTTTGCAACTGGATGTGAGGAGGGAACATGTTGGGTTGGGCCAGGAGACAGTGACTGCGAAAACATTTCTATAACAACAAGTAAGTTGAAAACAGCTTCTTTTTTAACTTGCTTACCAGCTATACATGTAGATTACATGAATAACTTTTGCGGATGATGAGGATTATGAACACACTGCATTTCCATCAAAACCAACGATTGTTCTTTCACTGACAAATTTAAAATATCAAAGGTAATATTTTTGTCTTTTTACTAAATAATCCAAAGAAAAAAGTTCTCATTCTTTTGATGTCAATAAAGCGATTTTGTAAGGTTCATCGAATTACAAGTATGAAGCTGCTAGCACAGCACTGATTTGTTAGATTCCACTTTTTTGCACCCAAGTCATACGATCGATAAACTATGCAACGTTTTAATTCTTTAAGGTTTGGAGTGAAACAAGTATTACGTTTACTAAGAAATTTCTGCAATCCAATATATACATGTAGTAACATGTTATAAACATTTTATCCATCATTTTGATATTTAACTACAGTTTTTGTTTCTTCATACTATAGCAACCACAACAACGACTCCTGTACCAGGAACGCCCTGTAAGTATTCTGTATAAGAGATGATGTGATGTTTTAAGCATTATTTTTCACTTGTCTATGTCAAAGACGTATGTGACACAAAGATGCATACAAATCGAATATACAAAGATGGTGTTCAAATTAGCAACAGCACAATAAGTTTGTTCAAATCAACATAAAATATTACATTATATTTCAAACTTTACAAAACTAAGAGAGAGAGAGACAGAGACAGAGAGTGTCTATGTAAGAGCACCGTAGAAAAGTAAAATGCAGAAATGAGGAAGGGGACAAACTCCACCTAAAAATCGATTTAGGTACAAAATCATACACTTTATATTCGCATATTTACCAAATATGTGACAATACTAGTTTGATCAATATCGAATTCAGTTCGCTAATCACTTCAGTTTCGTTGATTAGTTTCAATTTCGTTCAATTTCGTTTCATCAAGTCGGAAAGATTGAAGCCATTAAATATTACTACTACTACTTCTACCATTATCATTCAATAGCTGCCAAAGAACAGAAAAGATTATTCTTGTTATATCTTTTCCTGAAAGAATGTTCGATATTGCAGATAGATATTTTTTTTCTTTCCACCGTAAGATAGAAATATCAATATCTCAGTAAATATATGTAACAAATATGATTGGTCAATTACATTTAAATCTCCGCCGTTAAATACCAACGTGATGGTTAGAGTTTTGACCATTCTTATTCCTTCAGTATGCCGTTTAAGACATTCCGATCGGTCAAAATAATTTTTGGATAAAATTAACGGCCTTTCCATGCAGGTTAAAAATAATATGAAAATATTGAAAATTGACACTGGATAGTGTTCGGCAGGTACGGCAGTTGGACACCTTGTTTTATATGATAGATTATTGAGCGTGAACCTTGTCAAAAATCCAGCGCTTGTGTTAAATATACGTCATTTGATTAGTGTCTCGGTGGTGTAGTGTTAGCACAAGAACCTCCTGTGTAGAGTTTCACAGGATCTAATCTCGTGACATGTTTTTTTTTTTTTTTTTTTTAATATTTCTTAAAAAAATACTTAATCTTTTTACTACAAGTCTTCAAAGCAACATATTTTTAAAAAATCTGGAAAATCACCTCGGACTCAAAACTCAAAGTTTGAAAGATGATGATTTTGTATCTATTAGAAAACCTTATATAAAAGTTTTCCATTTCACAGTCGATGAATATTAGATTAGTATACTTCCATTTACACCCCCAAACCTAAAACCCTGGATTCGCACCTTGAATGTTTATGTTTGGGCAGTGGCCAAATTTCATGAATGTCGGACTGACAATACAGCCTCTAGACTGTACACAAGGTTTTTCTGAGATTTGTCCCAGTGACCTACCTTTTTACCGGACATGACCCATTATCAAACTACATGTACTTATTTTACAAAGTGATAAGGCTTAACTATACAAACGTCATTTTGTTTCAGCCAATCAGAATGTCTGCCTTCTAAATTCAAACCTTGATTTCTTGCAATATCGTTGATGAATACGAATCATTGTTTTCTTTGTTTTTCTTCAACAGACATTTCTTGTTCCGACACAATGAGAAATGAGAAAGAAGGAAATATTGCTTTCTATCCATGTGAATTGGGGAACATTGACAAAATTGGAACTCTAAATATATCTCAAGATGACGACACAATTTATAGTGGCAGTGATGAGGCCAATGGACTATCTGGTGTACTTAACATTGGTGAAGGTATGACCATCAGTATTAGTGAAGATTCTCTCAATGTAAGCATAGAGACATCGTGTCAGAATGAGGGTCTTTATCAGATTACGATCAACAACGGAACAGACGCCGAACTTTCTCTTGCTCTAATTGGTAAGTATTAAACATCAGAATGTACAGCACTTGTTTCACTCAAGCAAGTGTATACATTCGAAGTTTTAGGGACTAGATGAACGGTTAAGGCATAATAAGAAGATATTTTACATTTGGTATATTTGGACTAAAAGTGAATGCTAGATATCAAAGCTTCTATGCTATACCAAAGAGAATGATACAAAATTTAGAATTATCGTGATCGCTTGGTGATATTTAAAGCCATTTTTAATTTCACTTCAATCATTTCATGGCGGCAAGAGTGTATGTTCATACCTTTCTGGAGCTTTCTATTACCACTAATTTGAACATCACTATTTTCAAGTCACCGGCTGCTTTCCCACGTCGACGTCGTTGAAACAATTTTTAGTGGGGAGACAGGAATAGACCCTGAAGCGATGTTAACCCTTAACCTGCTGAATAGGTGAAATGACACTTTCAAGCCGATAGTAAAAACCAGAATGTTTCTCGTTTTATTTTTTTTATTATTTTTTTTTTTGGGGGGGGGTGATATTTCCCTTTCGGATAATGTAGATCCAAGATCAGACTGCACGTTCTGTGCAGTCTGATCTTGATCTACACTATCCGCAATAGGTCCTTGAGTCGAACTTAGCAGCTTAAGGGTTAATTACCCTCTGAAAAAGTTTAGCCAAATATATCTCATTACTGCTGAATTACCAGCCCTTTTTGTTTTTAACTGGGCTACCTTACTCAGCATTAACATCAATCTTAATGTTGATGCTGTTTATTCAAAATGAAATCTTTATTTCAGGATCCTTATTCACCAATCTTTCTTCAGAATCTTAGTCTTATTCTCCTGGACTTTCTAAATTTAAATGTAACACAACTTTGTGAGCGGCTAAACCATTTGGTTTAGCCAATCAGAAGTTGTGTTACTATCAAATTAATTATTTGTTAAGAAAATCTCAAAGAATAAGACTAAGAATGTTTTTAAGAATGGTTGGTAAATATACATCCGTGCAGGTGAATTTAAAGACCGTTGTTGTACTATTTATTCAGTTACAACATAAAAGGTCCCAAAACGGCCCAAAAGTTAACAATGCATTAAAGTTTAAATTTTTTTGAAACCAGGTAAACAAAACATTAAAATGTTTACAACTTTTCAACCAGTTGTAAAAGTATTTTTCTGCCAGCGACTAATATTGCTACCGACTTCACAATGATTTCAATACTTTTCAATGGTATGATTCAAATTTAAATGCATTTATCACCAACATTGTTAATTTTTGGTCCCTACTTAGCCTTTAAACGTAGTTTTATCGGTGCTATCTAGTTTTATTGAGCAATTCATCACCAAAAGAGGTAGTTATGTCTGCAAATACGAGTAGATACTCTTTACGCGTAACTGTAGACTATTTTTTTTAAAACTGTTTGGTCTGTAATACAAACAGTATTATTAGATTGGTGATGCTGTAGCAGTCAAGTTTAAAGGCATAAGCTGTATGTCGTTGCATATACATGAGATTAGTTTTACTGAATACTTATCCTTAAATTAGATCGAATTATTTCAAGCAGATCTATAGACATTGAAATTATGTGTGTTAATATATAAGCGGCGTTCTGGCAAAAGGGGCTCTAATGCATCTCAGTGATGGGTTTCACAAAGCAAGTCATCATATAATTATGGCTCCGTAAAATCCATTTTGTCTAACAACCGACTCAATCATAAGGTAGAAAGTTCATTTGACATGCAGAAAATTGACCTATAGCAAAAAGTTTCGATCCAGGTCAGCCTGTGCGGACCGCGCAGGCTGACCTGGGTCGATACTTCTTGCGGATGCATGGTTTATACACTGGTTATTACTCTTATATGTCAAGTTTTGTAATAATTTCATTCTTTCTGCTCACAGCTGATCCCGAAACACCAGAGCTATCAGTACCTTCTAACATCTATCTAAATCAAAGGACTGATATGACTTGCTCTGGAAATGTTGGTCGAGATAAAGATGGAAATAATGCTGCGAATCTTTCATTCGAAATCAGGAAAGCAGTAAGCTCTTATAAATATTTCACAGTAGAGTCTGCCAGTAATTAATATGGTATTACTATTGGTATAAATAAACGTATAACTGGACAAACATGCCGTTTTATACTCCTGCAGTAAGAGCGTTGAAAAAAAAAATGAAACAGAATGAGAATTTACCCGTAACAAACAAAAGTATGGCTAGATTTTAGGTGTTTTTGCTTTCACTAGAGATACATGCATATTCTTGTTTCTCCTATGAGTCAGTTGAACTTGGTAAAGGTAGCCTAAATAACCGGTATGTAAGCTGAATGTTCTTTATGTTATATTCAAGTCGAACTGACGTGTTAAATCAGTCTGTTAGACTCATGTCGAAACTATTCTAATCGGCGACTGTTAAGGCCTTAGCATGTCCTAAAACCTTAAACAGTGTAACGATCTTTATAAAACCTAGCACAATCTACTGTTATCTTTACTAATCGTGTTGTCATTGCATGCAGAAAATTGATTGTATCATTTATCTGATGGAAGACATGATAGGCCCACCGGGCCAGATTCCCGTCTTATAGCTTGATTTATGTAAAACTTTAGTGAAATCCTCCGAATTTCTTGAGCGATGTTTACCTTCCTAAGCTTGATTGTATTGGAATTGTTGTTGTAGACTCTCTCTTTAAATAGTCAGCATGTACAAGCCTTTAGAGTTAACATGACATTAACGACTTTCATTATAGGTTAGATGTAAGATAACATCAGTGATTAGCCTGCTAAATCCCATAGTACAATTTCAAAGTTATTTTGGGCGGAAATATTTCCTTATCGGACATTGTGGATTCAAGATCAGACTGCATGTTCTGTGCAATCTGATCTTGATCTACATTGTCAACAAAAAGTCCTTTGGTCGCACTTAGCAGCCTGTGTTCAGAATATGTGACTTGTAGTATCCATTAACATCTTTGTGTCTCTATGACATATTTCTTTATATGTAATGAATTAATTACCTTAAGCCATTACCACAAAACCTCGTCTTTAGACGAAATGGGACAGAAGACTTTTAAAGAAAAAAATGTCGTAACCAGCATTTTCTCCTTTTCCCAATATATTTTTATCCATTCAAAGCCAAATAACGTCTTTTGTGTTACACTCAATATGTTGAATGCATCCTGTTTCAATTTGGACATTTTTTTGCTGATAAAGAGATAAGAAAGCATTCAATAATCGGAGAATATTTTCACCAACTCTTATATTATCCTTTTTTACAACAGTGCTTTTAAAGGCACTTGCTGCAAATACATTTCAGAGGTGGTGATTTTATTTAGCTAATATTAAGAATTATTTTCTTTTCAGGACAGTGATATGTTTCAGGAGGTTGATGGAGCCATTAGCCGACTGAATGAAGAGAACAACTGTACCATTACTCAAGCAGCAAGCGTATCATCTTATTTTGAGAGAGATTTCAACAAGTCAACCATTAGATGTGTGGCAAAAGCAGAGGATGATACGGTTTTGTCAGAATCGGCATTGTATAATATATCGTTATCAGAACCTGGTAAGTGCATGACATTCATATTTTTTTTTTTTTTTATAGTCTTGTTCAAAACAACTATTTGTATCACTTTTTGGATAGTTTAGAAACTTTTTTCTCAAGACAGATTATGTAGTACATTTTCTAAGATTGTAAAACCTTTTTATTTGGCCCCCATGAATGAAATTGATGCTATTACAATTACGACTGATGAACCTTCAAAACATGTAGCGATTTTTTTCCTTATCCATGATAATAAAGGACAGTGTAGGCCTACCAGAAACTTGTAGAAAAAGCAAAAGAGGCGAAAATAAATAGGAAAAGGAAACGTCTCTTTGAATAATGAACTGGTTATATTACATTATATGAAGAGAAACACATGTTGTAAACTTTTTGACAGTTTTATAAACAAAGAGGGTTTAATCTCTCAGTTGAGAAAGAAAGATAAGCATTTAATTTTGCAAGTATTTTTTGTTGATTTATGTTCACAGCTTTTTTTATCACTTTTTACAACTTTATTTTTACGACTTCAAAACGCCTGGCGGAAAACTCTGCTATTACACTAGCTATGTGTTGCTTTTTGTCTTCAAAGTGCTACGATCATTCCTAGACTTTTGTAACTGTGGTAACTTACAAGTCTAAGAAATTATATCATCTTTATGCAGTAAATGTTAAAATCATTCCAGTGTGTACAATTCTATTTTAGCTGTATCTTTTGTGGAAGACAATGTTTCTTCGTTCATTGGAAAGCCATTTAGCCTGGAATGTAATGCGGAGAATGTCGCGAATCTCACTAAGTTGGAGCTCATAAAAGAAGGAGTCTCATTGGCTGTTATAAGTTCAGATAATGACCAGTCAAGTGAAACAGATGTAGAGATAGAAGATGCACTTATTGAAGAAGGATCTGGCAAATTAAAAGTAAAAATGTTTTCTAGAATTATACAGAAATCTTCTGATTTATTTCTTTTTGCGTGTGTGTCTGTTTTCTCACTAATAAGAAATATTTACAACTTTGCAAATTCAAATGGTTTGAGAAGAATTAATGAAATATTGAAACATCATCAGTATCATATAAATATATTTGCACATTTAACGATCCAGTGATTTATTCCCAAATCTGGGTTCTTCTTGACCCTTGTTTACTTCACCAAAAACTATGTTAAGGCAACTTATTTGAATTGTCTAAACTAGTCATTTCAAATGAGTACCAGCAACATAGGTTCAAGTGGGGAAATAAGGATTTTTAGGATTTGAATACCTACACTTATCTTGTTCTATGTATCCAGACTAATCCCTCACGGATATTGCACTAATCATGTGGGTGACATAGGAACTCGGCTGATAAAGCACTAGTTAATACGGCTTGTGATAGATCTTGATTTCAAGCCTTTATCTGCCTGCATGGGTTTTTTCTCCTGCCTGACTCATTGAAATAGTAATGTTTTAAGAAGATATCATACCGCGAACTTAGTACAAATTCAGATTTCAGAAATTAAAATTAAAAGCAATATAGAGTACGAACTGAAATCTATATATACATATAAAAGATTATCTCATGCCACAATGCCGTATTTCTTAATGCGAAACTCACAAAATGAAATTTTCAATTTCTCCTGTTGCTCATGACTTTTGATTTTCATTTTTTTATTTGTATTGATTTCATTTTTATTGCTAATAAAATTCATATTTTGGATGCAAAGTACAAGCAACTTTTGATACATTATCGCTGTTAAATGTGAGTCCCTTATAATAACTTTTTTAACGCAACTGAACACGAAGAGTTTGAGGGGAGGTTATATGATTGTGCTGTGTCCGGCGCCCGGCATCTGTCATGCGGTCGTCAACAATTACATTGCGTGCACTCTACAGGCCACATTGTCAATCCGGTACTTGTGAAAAGTTGTTGGAATGCTCTTCTTGATAATGTTTCGGACACGTTTGAAATTGGTAATATGTGGTAAAAGAGTAGGTCACGGAGTCACATCTCAGAAAAACACTGTGTACATTCTAGAGCAATCAAATTTTCGTGAAAGTTGAAGCTTCACTTATGTCATGATTTACAACATCATCACCAGGATCTCTGTAACTTTATGAATCCTAGATCACATTTCTCAGGTGAGCACTTTAGGGCCAATGGCACTCTTGTTAAAATAATCTCTACTCTTTGACCTGGTTTTACATACACATACATGTATGTCCATTTTGAAAATTATTCTCAGATGACGAATTATATATTCTTCGAATGATGAGATTCGAATAAGTAGTAGATATTACAATGGGTTTTGCTTGTTTTGTTTGGAATTTAACGTCGTTTTGACAGCTTAGGACATATCACGGAGGCCATTGCACCTACACATGTGTTTCCTGGCTTTCTTACACAAGTACTGGCATTATAATGGGAAAATGCGAGGTAAAAGTCTCGTTTTCGATTTCGTCACATTTTTCTACAAAGTTTTTATACTCAGAATGTGTACAATCATGTTATCAACTGGTTGGTACAAGAAATAAATTACATCTCAATATTTTAAACAGGTTAACTTCTCCATGTCCAAATGTTCAGACAAGGGCGAGTACATATGTAAGGTCATCACTTCATCCGGTGTTACATTCAGCACAAAAGCATCAGTGTACATTCAAAGTGAGTCACATAATATATACTTCTACGCCTAGATTGCTTAGTAAATGACACATAGAATGTGAAGACAAAATAACTTGTAGCAATTAAGGATATGGCACCCTAATGCGGATTCCTGTAACATCGCCTTTTTTAGCCGAAAAACGGACGGATTCGACTAAGACTCGAGTAATCTGTAATCGCTTGGTCGATAGATGCTGGTTCTCCGCATCGATTACGGATTACATGAGTCTTAGCCAAATCCGTGCGATGTTACACGAATCCCATTAGGTGCCCTATCCTTAAATAAAATACAAGGAGTTGCCTAGCTTTAATTGTAAATTGATGTTGTCGTTATTTTGTAAGTTCCCTTTTTCTCACAGTTGAATTTCTGATAAAGGTGTAATCATTGAAATACAAATCATGTTGTTATGAAACTATCCCCAGTCTTTTCTATTGCAACGGTCTACCAAATACATTTTTGAGGATGCAATATATGAACTTTTTGCAATAAGGTAAATTTTCCTGACCTGTTGAGAGAGAGCAATGAGGTAAATGTTCCTTACTTTTTGAGTAAGAGAAATGAGGTAAATGTTACTTGCCTTCTGAGTGAGAGCAATGAGGTAAACGTTCTTTTCCTATTGAGTGAAAGAAAGTGGTATCGGGATACAGAACCGGCCTCTCACATCAGGTGTTATGGGTTTGGATCCCATGCTGAAAAGAGTCGAGCTCTTTAGCTAACCACAGCACGGCACGAGTACTGGATAAAGTTTTAAGGAGGGAAGCACTGAAAGTGATCAACATCAACTGTAAAACTTGTTCAATTCTCTGCATGTCAAAGGACCAGACTACCTCATCATTCAGTCAGTTGCTTAACAAAATTGATTTTATGGATCCATAATTATATGATTACTTGCTTGGTATAATGCATCGTGCAAATGCATTAAATCCTTTTTAGTGAGAGAGCAGCTCATATATAGACATAAAAAGAGAAGTAGATGTTCGTATTATAGATTAGCAGGCTATTGGTTAATTCTTCTTCAAACAGGAAATTAGATTCGTCCGTCTGTAAAGTATTTGCATACAACGAGTAAAATGCGGCTCAAATGATGGAATTTACCTATGAAATGATAGAAAACATTTTGGAAAAAGAGAAAATACTGCGGACCACTATTTTCTCCTTTTCCCACAATTTCTTTTCTTCATGTTTCTTGTTATATTATGCAACCACTCACTAAAAATGGTCTACGTTTATCATACAGGAAAGCCAGAATTACCACAATTATATCCCTCTCTACAAATCATAGAGGGTGTTAGTCCATGGGCAGTTTTCCCGACACAGTGTTACGGTGAAGTTGGATACCCGCAAGGGACTATCAGTCTAGAGTCGAATAGGGACGGCAACAAATTTGTTAGCATTGATGGGGCAGAAGCTGTGTACACTGTAGATGATGAAAAATGTAGTAGTATTGGAAATATTACCTATTATAATACATACACAATTGATTGGGATAATACAGAATTGAGATGTGTGACAAGAAACAGCCTTGTTGGTGACGAGGATAGTGACGATGGTGATTTTGAAATCTCACTGACCAAAACGATTAATGTTATCCCAGGTAAGTCTTTTTTTCTGGTGACTTCGAACAGACACATTAAGTTTCAAACTAATACAAGCAAGTTTGTATCAAGCGATTGCTTTAGGGACAATGCAAAGTTTTTCACTGAATAATTTTTGGCTGTCTTGATAAAACATTCACATGTCTTGATGAGGAGCAGATCATTTTACCAAAATGTTTTCAGGCAAATACAGTGCTTCTAACCAAAATGTAAATACATATAAGCACATTTTTATATTGATATTAGAGTCTTAAGACCAAGAAAAAAGCCATTTGACCTATCACCGAACAGCAATATGCGGCTCTGATTATTGTATAGGTATAAATTGGATCTATGTACCATTAAATTATCCTGCTGGAATAGATGCATAGCCCGCGAATAAAATTCAAACAAAAAGAAAAAAAAACTCTCTTTATACATGTAGTGTCAGATAAGGTACAAAAAATGATATGATAACGTAACCCTCTTGCAGAATATGTTGGGATCGGTTTGCAATCGTATTGATAAAAATTTCTGCTAAAACATTCATTCATCAAAACAAAGTCTTTACCCACTGAACCAGTAGTTGCTTCTTTTTTTATCGCTCTGAATTAAAAAATGTCCATTACTGCAATATTTTGTTGTTGAAATTTGTAGGTATATCATAAAAGGAATATTGAGTTATAGTAACGTTCCTGGTGCTTATATTTGTTACCCTCTGTGTAAGAAAATTTTGACATCTCGCTCGACCTTTCGGTCCTGTGTGATATCAAATTCTCTAGCGCAGCTCGAAGCAGATACAAGCACCAAGAAAATTACTACAACATAATATTCCGTATATATACAATGGTTGTGTATATATCTCACGGGAGATAAGAATGATAGAAAGTCTAACGCTGCAGTGAAAGGGAAGTATACACTCGACCACGTTCGTGTAAATTTCCCGTATACTATGGTATACATACTATATGGTTAACATGTTAAACAACGTTTGCTCAGATTCATTAGAATGAAATAAGCTTTACAATATTTCTTTGAGACAATATAATCTATTTACAAAAATCACGCAGATTCTTTTTTTTTTACAACTTTTCATTTTCATTTTCATGGTTTTAGCAATTAAACCCTATAATAATATTTTGTCCCAAACCACAGCAGAGTGGCGGACGGTTAGAGAACAGCCAAAAATAACAAATCATAGTAAAATTATGTAATCATGTAATTTTATTCTAGTTTTTATTCGCTAGTAGCTATAAGTATACATTATTAGCATAACAATGCCAACTTGTTAATTTCATTTTTTTTTATAAATTTCACATTTAAGGTCATAAATTATTTGAGTATATGTCTCATCTGTATAAATTAATTTACTCTTTTACCAATAAGAAAAGTATCAGTCCTCGTAACTAAAAAAATGTGATACATATTATCGATTATCTAGAGAAATGACAGTATTCTTTTTGATAGGAAACAACGTGGGAAAAGAAGGTACACGTATTAAGGCATAGTTCTTTTTCCCCAAGAAATCCTTCTTTACAGTGACATTCAAGCAGTTTAAAATACGTCTGAGTAAGGAATAGTTTTTGTAAACCTAGATTTTCAATATGCTTGGCCTCAAATGTAAATGCAATCAGATTGGCCCAGGTATAGTATGCTATTGTATTTGTTGCACTGCTTCCACCATTTTTGGGTGTCAAAATTAACATCGACTTTAACGAACAAAATCATAAATGCAAATTTGAATTCTTAAAATACGGTTTTTTTTAAATAATCAGGTTGGTACACAGAATTTAAAAAGAGAGAGAGAGAGAGACAGAAAAAATGAAATTTAAAAAGATGACTTACAGCAAAATGTTTTCACACTGCCACCTCCAACAATTAACTTTTCCGGGCAAGCTTTGCTATATGATGACATGTCTTACTCTATATAGCATTTAAAGAGTAAAAGTAAACTGAAATACAAATTGTGAAAGATGAATTCGAAAACATCGAGGTAAAATACTGAAAAAAATGTCCGAAGAGGTGATGCGTTATCAAACTAAAAATTGTTTTCAAACTTGTAGCCTCATTTTGTGATGACATGGAAGATGGCCCAGTGCCTCATCCTTACTACTGCTACGGACGTTTGACATGTGCTGGAAATGGACCTCCTATCCCATTCCATTTGTGCAGTGGTAATAACACACAGTGTTTTGATGAAAGCCAAGGCCTATGCGTGGATTGTGAAAGTGTAAACAAGTGTAAGTCAAGACGTAGATTCATTCTTAACTTATCCACGGAAATCCTAGCTTCTATAGTATAGATCAAGATCGGACTGTGTAGAGTGTAGTCTGATATTGGATTCACATTGTCTGGACAGTTTCTAAAATATTCTAGTCAAAACAGCACTATAATTTTTACAAACATTATGACTGAAAGCGTGTATTAGTAACTCAGCTGAGCACATAGTGCTCGAGATAAGTTATTGTGACCGCTTATTGTCGGCTGTCTGTCAATCAATAATTTCACGAATATTCTCATCAGAAATTATGGTGAGTATAAGTAATGATAAAGAGACTTAAAGAAGAATCCATACTTGGCTCTTTACCTTTCGGTCCTTTGCGGATCTGTCTATTGTCGGGGCACTATGTTCTATTCATCTATATCGGGAAGACTTAAAGAACCACAGGGCCAAAAGACTTGATATTTTGTACGAGATGTGTTCTGAAATTTTTGAGACTGTGTTCATACATGTATCTTCCGAACTGTAAGTCACACAGTAATGCTATTCAAACTAAAAGAAGCAGCACTTTCTCCGAGTGTTTTTGTAAATAATAAATTTAATTAAATCCATATTATTAATTTAGCACATCACCAAGGTATCGCAGCTCCAGCGTCACGGAGCAAATTTGACGTTTTCTGAAATATTTCATTTTTGTGAATCCTTCTGTAACAAACAAAAATGGCGCAAAATACTGGTGATGAATCATGAAACGTCAAATGAATGTTTATTCAATATATGCCTCGAATATTGACGTCATTTCACGACTAGCGAGTACGCAAACTCGAAAAGAAACAGGTGACTTAAAATGGTGACAAAAACACCAACACTAACGTCAAAAACCGAACACCGAGCAGTGATAAAACATACGAAGACTTAAATTTGTTTGCGTCATCATTTAGTAGAACATAATTGTTTAAAAAATAATCCTTGGATCACATATGGCCCTGCCAGAGGTGTCACATATACTTTACACAGTACATCAGAGATCTTTCTGCCTTTGACAACATGGCTTTTGATTAGTATACATATCATCAAAGGAGCCTTTATTAAAGGCCCAGTAACTGCCCAATGTAAACATACTGGAGTAAAACGCAAACATTGATACCATGTAAAAGTATGGACATTGTGTGAGTCTCACAATATTTTTTCACTATGGACTGTCAAAGTTCCAGTTGCTGGAAGAAAATTTATTGTAGAACTAGTACAAAAGTTAGCAACTTTTGTTGTACCTTTACAATACATTTTTTTTTCTGCCAGCGACTGGAACTTTGACAGACTGTACTCCAATTCATCATCAGATTCATGATTATATCCTGAGTTTTAAATGGTATAATAAACTTGGCTGCATTTTGACTTCTGAACTCTTTACTTTTGGCCCCTCGTGTGCCTATAAAATCATGCGAAATATTTGCCATGTGTTCCAGGTAGGCCATGCCTGGGGAGTCCTCTCCCTTCCCTTGGCATATTTGAGACTTATATCTTATAAACTCAGGTGAGCATTATTGGACCATCATTATCCTCTAATTAACATCAAATCTTGCATTACTGAATGTAGGTTGTTTTTAGTGAAACCGGGCCCAGACAATATTTAATTCATTGTATCTAGAGGCAAATTTTCGTGCCTTGCAGTACATTTGACAAAGCAGCAGCGGATGACCATCAATTCCTCCTTTCACCACTATCTTTTTACTCTTATTTGCATATCAAATTTTAATTCGTTTTCATTATATACGCCATGAATGTATGTTTTCTACAATCTTTTATAACTATTCAGGAGGTGATGAGTTTGTCAAATATGATGAGAACTAACTTTGGACAAAGCAGACAAGAGGGATTTTGATTTTTTTGAAATTAGGTTATATTCAGGTTTACAAATAAAACATAAAAATTTTACTTACAGGTGACATAGGATCCACACGTAAGTAAAACTCACTTTTTTGTCACATTTTAGACAATTTCGATGAATTTCTACCAAAAAAAAAAAAATGAACCTATTTTTTAGTTCACTTGAGCAAAAAGTGTTCAAAGGTGTGCTATTTTATGATAAATCATAATTTTGTCGATTGCTTGCAAGTCCCCTGTCGTTCCTTGCTTGTCTTCAATACGCACTTGCGTTGTTGTTACAACAGAAACCTTATTTTTTGCTGTTATCTCTATGAGACTTGGAATTTGTATCTTCATTATATCTTGAATAGCTTTGTGTATGGATATCCCTAATTAAAAAATGCCATTTACTTCAACTATTCTTTTCACATCAGAAGTAACAGTCTTGTTGACAATTTTATAGATATCTTCTCCCGTTTATTTACCTTCTCTGGACCTTCAGTTGTTATCTTCCAATGAAGGTGGATCTACATTATTCAATATTTTGAAACATTCAGCCAAATTATGCCCGAGTTGTACGTTTGTGTCAATTTTACAAACTCAACAGATCTAAGAAACTTATGTAGCACACTAAGGGTGACCAGTTATTAATTTACATTTCAGCTGCCCCAACTCTTCCGCCTGGAACTCCCAGTAAGTTAGTTTAGTAGTTTCGAAAAATACATATTTCAGAATATATGGTGAAATGAAAATGCGAGATCAGAGAGGCCTTCAACTTGGTGTTAAAAAATTGTCTACCTCTCTCTGTCACTTTTCCAGTCTTTTCTTCTATGTTTTGATTTGATTTTCAGAATATTTTTTGAGGTAGAATATTGACTTTGAGAAAACGGATAGACACATTTTTGTCAAGATAGAACTTTCCTCCTTTTTTTTGTAAGCCTCTCTTCTGTAAAAACAAATATAAAAATTTTAAAATCAGTGAAACACATTTCTTGGTATTGATTTTATGAGAAAGATATTTGAGCCGTGCTCTGTGAAAAGGGGATTTAATACATCTGCAAAAAGTATCGACCCAAGTCAGCCTGGGCAGGCTGACCTGCGTCGAACCTTTTTGCTATTTGTCAATTGTCTACATGTCAAAGGACCAGCGTACCTTTCGATTTAGTCGGTTGTTAGACAAAATGGATTTGGATTTGGTGGATTTATATGTATGTGATGACTTGCTCGGTATAACGCGTCACGGAGATACATCAAAACCCCTTTTGCCAGAGCATGCCTCAGTTAAATATTACATATCTGTCAAAGAGTCCTAATACGCTCAATACAAGTTCGCAATAATTCGAATGGAAAGAAGAGCGGCAAATTCATTCGCTGGCCATACTGATTTTGTGCCAGTTGATCTTGAATTTCCACGATGTAATACTGGACTTCCAAAAGTGGGCTTGAATTAGCTTTTAATTTTTTTTTTTTTAGTTTGAGGTAATGAAAAAAAATCATTGTAGAAGCATTCTAATGTTCAATGTGAAACAAGCAGGATACAGCATGTACTAACATAAAACATTTTGCGTTGTTGTTGATATGGAATTGAGATAATTTTTTCTTATGAGAGCATCACAGTTCAAGATTTTCATGCTAACTCAATGGATTATTTTTTTCTGAAAAAAAAAGCAATCATCCATTTTGCTTTCATTTAGTTATTTCATGTAAATTCATTTTCTTTATTTGTTATTGCAGTTATGAATTGTACAAAGGAAGTAAAAGACACAAAGAACAGTATAGTGACAATAAACTGTGAACTTACGAACATAAATGTGACGCTTGCCACCCTGAACTCTTCCAATGTTGTTTTAATAAGCAAAACAGATGGGAACGTTGTTCTTGATACTGCGACTGCTACCAACGTCTCTACATCTGAAACAGAGTCTGTGTATGCAGAAGGTACCGTTACGGCGAGTATAGCCTCAAGTATGATTCAAATCGAAATGAATCTTACAGAATGTGATATAGCAGGGGACTACACAGTTCGATATAATGGAAACTCAGTAGTAGAGGATAATACCAACTTTGTCGTAACTGGTATGATTTTTTCTAAAACTTAATTCACCTATTACCATACATTTTTTTAGACCTTTTACTTGTCAATACATTGTAATGACACCAACGAAACCGGCTCCAACCTCTATTCATCTTGACTGCTCGACATATAACTTAAATCGATAGGCTTTGATTTCGCTAATTTAAGTAATAGTAAAATGCATAATCTGCAGCGTAGTACTTCTAACAACATTGTCAAAGAGGGAGAAATCACTATAAAAAAGAGAGTCACTGCAATATGTCCTCTGACTTTCAGATGCATCAAGTTTTAAAAGTGTTGTCTGAATGAGGACAATTCTTGATTTTATTTTAACCTAAGAAGGTTGCAAAAATCCATTTAAAAAGGAAAACGAAATGATTACATTCATTGCACATAATATGGACCTATTCCAATAAAAAATGTAATGTCATGCCAATACACATCTTTTCAAAGTAAATTTTGGAGTAGGAAAACGTTTTTGAACAAGCAATTACTTTACCTTTTTTTTTAAAATATTCCTATACTATTATAGATAGCATATTTTCCATTGCGCCGAAATCATCTCCTTAGTTATAGGAGTTAGGTGTTGTTAAAGGTTGTTAATTTTGTACCTCTAAAAATAGCATGTGTTGTTATCGGATAACCTTTGCCTATTTAACTTTCTTCCATGTAGCTGACGCAGTTCCACCAGTTTATAGCCAAAGACCTAACGTATTTTACGCGGGTCAGTCAGCCACAATACAGTGCTCTGGTAACGTTGGTGGTCCTAAAGAGTCTGCAGGGAACCTGTCATTGATTTATAAAACAAGTGAGTCCGGTGAATGGCTTGTTGATGAAGCAAAAACTATTGAGGAGATTGAGGATGACGAAACCTGTGGAATCATTGTAACAAAGACTCATGAACTAGATGTTACTGAGGATCTTGATGGTTACATCTATGCGTGTGAGACTGTGACACAAGACAATCAGACATACAGATCGGATGTGAAACTGGTCTCCGTTCAAGACCAAGGTGTGTATTGCTACAAAAAATATTTCAATTTTTTGGTAAGTCTGAAATGGAGAATTTGTGTCACTACTCTTTCTCTCATCCTCGACTATGATCATGTTTATGATATTAAAAGAAAATAAGAATTATGTAACACTCGACCCATTTTATATATTTGACCTGACACAGATAATTTTCTTTCCCGAAAATAAAAAGTGATTGCAAAAGATGTTTCTCCTTCCTTCCTACTGACCTTTCTTGGCAACATCTAGACTTTGGTCCACACTATCCGCATCAGTTATAGAATTATTCTTGGAAAATCAGCCCGAAAATGCAATAATTGTTGATGTTTTGGTCTTCGTCGTTGTTATGGTTGTCGTCCATTTAGATTTATGCATTCTAAAATTCCTTTCAGTATTACTATTTGGTGAAGCAGACATAACAGCTGCTATTGGAGACCCATTAGATATAGCATGTACTTGGGATACAACAATCATAAATGGATCTGCCACCATCAGTCGCAGTGCAATCAGTTCTGACAGTGAGGAAATCCTTCTTGTCTACGAGTTCGGCCAAGATGTGACTAGCCAGAGATCGGGAATCAATGGCAACTTTCAACCAGGAGATGAAGGTAGACCAAACAATCTGTCCCTGACGTTTGAAGAGATCAGCTGCGAGGATGAAGCCATTTATTCTTGTCAATTGCTGGTAGATGATGAACTAGTGGCTGAGGCCAAGGAGACCATTTCTGTCACAAGTAACACTCACTTAGAAGTACTTCATTATCAGGGGACAAAATACGAGGCTATTCCATATTGAAGGCATTTGCAGACAGCAGAAGTCATTTGATGCAGACGTTAGTTATTTTCTGGCTCTGAAAGGGTAGAAAGCATAATCGGATAAAGACAAAATTCTGGTTACAGGGTTTTTGTTGTTCTTTTTTTTTTTTTTTTTAGCCTTCTTCATTAGACCCTTAAAAACAGGGTATAAAAGTCAGGTTTTTTGGCAAACACAGGTAAGGTTTCAAGGAAGAAGTGATCGATAGTTATTCATATAATTTGCAGAAACAGATAGCCTTTCCCTCGAGTTTTGGAGGTTGGGATGGAGGGCTGGCCTCTACTGGCCTCCCCATTTTCCTACCCCAACGGAAGTAGTATTTCTTCAGGTTTAGTCGTTTTTCATTGCGAAAAATTCATGCATACAGAATTAACATCAGTATCTTTATTGTTCTTGTTATGGCCAGCTTGTCTTTTTTAATAGTAGACAAATACAACTTGAGAAATGTGAACTAGTAGTTCTAATTGCTGTATTCGCCTTGGATATTTATCAATATTACACAAAATTTACCTCTTTTCAACTCAGGTAAACACAGTACTCCTACAATGACACTTCCCCAACAACTTGTATTGAATCAACCTACTCTCTATAGTGATTACCTGAAATGTAATGGAAGTGTTGGCTATCCATCCGACCATTCCATATTGAAATTAGAATACTACAGCGAAGATGGGCAAAATGTGATGGAGTTTGACATGGGAACTCTGGTCGAAAATAGAACAGAAACAGATAACTGTATGACAGAGGGAGAACTGTCTTATCGGACCATCACGTTTGATTCTGGTTGGAATGGTACTATATTTAGATGTGCACTGTATGACAGGGATGACATTCTAGATACATCTGACAACCAAACACTTTTGCTATTTGAAAGTATGTTATCAGGTTTTTGTTTCCTAATCTGAATATGAACCGTTCGTTTGTGTATTCCTTAACGGCATTTCAACAATATTCCATGTTCTTCCCAGCAGCCAGTGGACCTATCCATGCTTTCCTTGACTTTCTTTTATCAGTAATTACCAAAATATTACGTTCAGGCAACCTGCGACCGCAATAAACATCATCGAGACAGTGTTCAGTGGCGAGAGATGAGATGAATTCTGTCGCAATGAATATAATCAACCTTTGAATAGAATTTAGCTGACCTCAGGAATCGAGCAAGTTACCAATGGGTATTAAGCCCTGTAGGCTGCCGACAGAGCTGCCAAGCTCGGAAAATTTTAAACATGAAGAGTTCTTTTAAGGACTTTCATTAGTGGTCATGGTCTTTCAAAGAACTACAATATTCGTAATGTTGAGATTGTTCAAACGAAGACAGAAAATGATCCTTTGATCAATTAGAAAAAACAGTAAAATATTTTTCTATCGAGTAACAGGACCTCGGTCACCAGTGTCACCCCGATTAAATCAAACGTGGTGACGATTTCGAAATCGAACAACTCTTGTTCGGCTTGTGTACGCATACGCATCGAACTAGGTACATGTACCTTTTGATTTGGGATACTCTATTCCGTGTCTGGTTTTAGGTATATACCGAATAGATTTCGTGAAATATGAAAAACATGCCTCTTAATGAAATGTGTCGGTTGCCGATTAAAAAAAAACTCGTTTTTCGAACTCGATTTCAAACCGAAATACAACTCTAACTATACGTATGTATATTTGATATTACATTCATGCAGCTGAATATCTTCTATATTGTAAACCATATACATGTAGGTTTCAACAAGCAAAACCCTGACTTTTATATCACTTCGGACGACATATTTTAAAAACATTTTTAAAACATGAAAGAATACTGGTCACCAGTATTTTCTCCTTTTACAGTGTGGTTTTCTACCCTTTCGAAGAGAAATCGCGTTACTTGAGCCACAATAAACTAGATCATGATCAGGTGTTGCAAGAGGTCGAGTTTATATATTCGGCGCTGAAAGATTTAAAATGCCTTCAAG
Source organism: Hippopus hippopus (assembly GCA_946811185.2). Classification (NCBI taxonomy): domain Eukaryota; kingdom Metazoa; phylum Mollusca; class Bivalvia; order Cardiida; family Cardiidae; genus Hippopus; species Hippopus hippopus. The sequence continues at coordinate 24,982,087 of OX328110.1, read as the reverse complement.
TACATGTAGAAAAGTCTTAACCCTTAGGCTGCAAAGTGTGTCTCAACGCGCTCTTGTGGCAGAAACACAGAACTTGCAGTCTGATCTTGGACCTACACTGTCCGATAAAGAGCTATTTTTTTCTACTTAAAGATACATCTTTACTCGGTTTTATACAGTTTTTCAATCAATTTTATCTTAATTTTATGAAACTATAATCATTCTTGTGTCTTCATGGCAAATGTTGCCCCTGACGGTTGCAAGGTTGCACAGATTACGACAGATAGAAATGCATTTCATTCTCTGGAGGCTATCCCTAGACATTACAACCACAGTTTCAGTTTAAATCGAAGACAAATCCTTGCGTTTCTTTATTCCATACACCTTATAACGATCTTTTTAATCTACGTTTACACAGCTATTACCCTCAGACGAGTGGTTGGCCGATGTCATAACAATAGGGGAAACCGGTATTCTTTTCATCTAAAATGTTCGTTGTACTGTTTGTGTAATGAAGTAATGCGTTTAATCTTTCGTACCTCTTATGTGTTGGTTTTGCAATATTGTGTAGTCAACAAAGGCTAAGATTATCATCTGAGAGTAGTATATTCTACTCACTGTAAAGGTTTAACAGCGTTTATTAACTCTCTGGCTGTAAAAGATGTATCTTTAATAACTTTCAAATCGCATTATTTTACTTTTTTCACTTTTGGATGGAAAGGTTCGTTTTACTTATTTAGCAAGTTAAGGAGTAAATGTTGTTGTCTTGCGAAGAGCTGAAGTGTTAAAATGATAAAATATCAAGACATGGCATATAGTTTATTAAAATTGTCTCTCTTGCCTTTTTCAGATAACTGTGATGCTGAGAACGACGGCCAATATTTTCAACATCCTTATGATTGTCACCTACATACAAGGTGTTATAACAGTGGAGCCATTGCTGTCGGATCATGTGCACCAATTTGCCCAAACTTTCGCAATAACAATACATTAGTCACGTGCGATAATGCTTGTGATGATTTGGACTGTCCAACCACATAAACATTATTATTATTGATTCTCATTTCAAGAACTCTCTGAATTACGACAATCATTTATCACATAACCCCCCTTATTTACAATGTAAGACAGCCATTACGAATATTCTTGTCTTGCATACATGTGAGATGAGAAAATAGTGCCGAATTTGTTTAACACACTGTAATTATACGCTTCATTTCCGGCCAAGATTTCTGTCAAAACTGACGATCGTGACAAAGCTGCAAATTTTAGAATCTTTACATGTTAAACAAAACCGTTATAATAATGCAAGTTTCTTCGGAACTATTTTTTTTTTCTGCGATGTACAAACCTGTCAAAGAAACAAATAAGCTTCGTGTAAATTTCGATACACATACACATGTCGGCCAGTGTCATAACACCTCATGCACTATAATTCTTGAGAAACTGTTATGTGATAAAAAGAATCTGACATTCGTTGGCTTTTGAGGTAAAATTTTATTAAACTCTTCTAAAAAAAAATGTTATTAAGCTCGTCAAAGTCTGGGTTTTGATAACATTTTTGTAGACTCTTTTGAATAAAATTTACCTCAAACACCAACTCATGCCAGATCCTAAATGTATTTGATAATTTGTTACTGTTATATCTGTATGATATTCACAATGTTTTAAACCAAGAAACTCTTCAGTTAACGTCTAATTGGATCATGTCTTACCGGTATGTCTTTTTAGCCCTTTACCACACAAACCCGAGTGTAAAAGACCCTGAGAAAGATGTCTTCTGAATACATTGTGGGAAAAGGAGAAAATACTGATAACCTACATTTTCTCCTTTGCTCGCAATTTTTTCTACCCTGTCATAAGCAAATTCCATCATTTGATCCACATTTGAATTATCGTCTGTAAATGCTTTTGATTTGGTTAAGTCTACATTTTTGTCGTTCGGTAGAGTTGAACTATGAAAGTCAAGTTTAATCATACTCGTATGTCTTCTTACATTATTTTGAACCAAATTTACAGTTGGTGACTCTGACAGTATTCTTGTCGGATATTGGCTATCGCGATATTTCATGGTTATTTGCTATAAAAATTGCTAGTCTTAATATTCAGAATAATACAAAAAAGATGCACACTCCCTGTACCTACATAATAACCCGTAGAGATCTAACGAAATAGACGGATATTTTCGCTTATGTTGAATATACACGTACTTGAATTTTATTATTTAAATGTCTGCAGGGCTGTGCCATTGTTCGATTTAGATCAACTACCATACTGCATGTTATGTTGTGTTTTCTGATATCGATCTACACTTTAGGACAGCAAAAAGCAAGTTGTGCCTATCTCTGAACTCTTTAACAGGCAGTGTCGCACTGGATAGCTTTTTTGCGAACGGCGTAGATCAAGATCAGACTGCAAGTGTGCAGTCTGATCTTGGATCGACACCGTCCGCCACTTGATGCTAATCCTTGACCAAAATTAGCGTCAAATGCGACGAAAATTTACTTACAGGCCTCGAAGAAAGTCATATCCATTCAGTTGGCAGCGAAGGAGTTACAAGTGTTGGTTTTTTAAAACGAAACGTAGCGTTTTCTTATCTGTAATAGGCCTATCAGATTAATTTTTTATTTATTGTTATTACTTATATCTTTTTCAAATTTTTAACTATTAAAAGCGTCTTGTAAATAAAACTTAAGCTTATTTTTACATCGTCATTGTTGTTGTTGTTGACGTTGTTGTTGTTGGTGGTGTTGGTGGTAGTGGTGAAATGATAGGAAAACCTAACCGTTTCAATGATAGCGGAACAATGTACTACGCCGTATTTTTTACGTGACAAGAAACCAGCGGGTACGGAAGAGATTTGTGTGGTTAGATTTACGATTACAAAATAGTTGAAAGACCTTACGAAACTGAAAACATTTGCAGACAACTTAGTAACCGTAACTGAGACAATTGAAAAAGTAGAGGGAAAAGCAGAAAACAGTGGTTACCAGCATTTGATTTTTGTTTTGTTTTTGTTTTTCCAGTAATGTTTTCAAACGTCTGGTTCCCAAGGTTTGTTGAAATACGGGATTGTATCTCCTTTTCCGACGTAGCTGAATGTGCTGGCTTTTGACCTACATTTTATTATTAATATTGAATTAATAAATACAAGTTTGTGATTGGTAAAAAATGTGGACATGTTTATTCTAAGGACCCATGCCTATGGGCTGGCAAATTTACGACGATATCTTTTTTAAAGATATTTCTTGTTTCTCATTTTAAAGCAGACCACTTATAAAATATTGTGGTGTAAAAAAGATGAATTACTCGCATCGAGTGAATTATCTTCTTTTTTCGACACTGTTTTCAGATATTAAGTGGTAAAGAATCTTAAAAGATTTAATTATCCCTATTTTACTAGGGTGCCTCCAAAATTGTCTGCCACAGCTTGTTTCAGGAAAAATACTCGTACCAATTAACAAACTCTTTCAGCACCCAATTTTTCAACTTGACTTCTTTCTACCGCTGAAAATACAATCCATTGAAACCCAGAAAGACTTTCAATCCAGACAGAGTTTTGTACAAGATTGATTAACCAAGCGGAAGGTATAGATTCAAGATCAGACTGCACGTTCTGTGCAGTCTGATCTTGGATCTATCACCTCCGGCGAAAGCACCTGTCTTAACCTATGGCGCAGAGGCGCTTTAGTATATTTATCTCATATTTTTCGTGTTACTTTAAAAGTTTACGTATACGAGCGAAATAAAGATCGAAATAATCCTAACTAATATTACCTGATCTATATGATTGACCCATTCTAAATGAATCCGATTAATCCGCCTTAAGCTGTATGTCCAAGGTTAGGTGAATTATCCGACAGATTTCGTAAGAGATTCGTGTTGGACAGTTCTGTAAGTTACTAGGTTTAACTTTTTTTTACATGCATTTGCGGACAATGCAGATCAAGATTAGACTGCAAAGAACTTGCAGTCTGAATTTTGATTTTACGCAGTCCGATATGCTGATCTTTTTTGGTCATTGGTTTTTCAGGCATACACAACAAATCGCAACATTTGGGGCTTTTTAACAATTGGCGGAGAAAAAAGCATGGTAATAAAATTTATTTCAGAAGGGACAAAACAAAACCAGACTAAAAGGCATGTATCTTTTAAATAGTAATTTAGCACTTTTATTTTTTAGTGTTGGCATAAATTGGGCACGGCTCGACAAGCAATATTTGGGCCGCCGACAACAAGTAATTGGCAGGCCCCAACAACAACAACAATAACATACAAATTCTTAAGCAAAGAAAGGTACAATGTGTTGACCCTGGGTAACAGAGATCAACAGCAGTACCACAATTAGTATATCATCAACATATACATAACATCATCTCCACAGGATTGTCAATGTTCATCAAAATTACAATAAAACAATTTTCATTCATGGCCAAGTCCACTATCGCTGACTCATTTACCGAAAACGGTGCGTGATAAATACCCATCCATAAGAATAGGTACCCCTGAAATAACCGGATTTATTTTTTAACAATAAATCCCAATACTTAGCAGTTTAAGGCTTAATAAACAAATGAACGAAAAACAGCCATTAAGTAGACCAATAGAATTCGATCAAGTAATAAATATCTATGAAAATAGAATAAAATAACTGCTAAATTTTCTCATTTTAACGCATACTGTTTTAATTATAATTCATTTTATATTTTTATAAGACTTTTCTAAACTTTTATCAAAGAAAAACAAAAGAAAAAAATAGCTCGTCCAAAAAAAATTTACAGACCACAGATCCAACTGGGTTTAAATTACGTGATTTTTCTTTGGAATGAATGACAATAGAGTGGGAAAAGGAGTAAATGTTGGTAACAAGTGAGTTCTAATTTTTTTTTCCAAAAATATTCTACATCGTCAGGCTCTTAACCTTTTGCCATACAATTAACTTTTACTCGAAGAATTGAAAGCATGTGCCGACAACATATCAAATAAAGATTTACGGTGACGTCTGTCTCAAAAATAATAGAATACTTTTTGGGGAAAAGAAAAAATGCTGGTTACCATCACGTTCTTTTCCCACAATGTCTTCATATGCCTTCTTCTTCAGAGTCGTTAAAACACCGGATTGTTAGTTAAAGGTTAAATGGCCTGCAACACGTGAAAAGGGGTATTCGGACATTTGCGTAAAGTGTCGTCTCGGATTAGCCTGCGCAGTCCGCGCAGGCTAATCCGAAACAACACTTTCCGTTTTTCTGTAATTTTCTGTTTTGCGCAAGTCTACTGTTGCACAAAATCTAATGAAGTCGTAAAAGTGCCGTCTCGGATTAGCCTGCGCGGACTGCGTAGGCTGCTCCGAGACGACACTTTACGCAAATGTCTGAATGTCCCTTTTCGCGTGTTGCAAGCCAATATGAAATAAAAAGAAACATATTTATATCTTCAGTGTCTTGAAAGTGGATATAATTTGTCTTCTTTTATTTGTAATGGTAACGTTGAATAGAATTTCTTTGCCGGTGGGAGGGGGGGGGGGGGACTGGAGGTTTACCGCCTGCAAAAGACTTTCCGGTCTTTCAGAAGAAGATCTTTGAGAAAAATTGCTCTGTAAGGATCTTTTTCACCTTTTACCACGTCTGTTTTTAGATTTAATGCATTTGTTGATAATCCCTGTTTCGCTTATTGAAGCAAAAGTTTTGCAGACGACGTTCTATACATTGCTGAATTGATGTCTTTTGAACGGTTGAAAACACTGTCAGAAAAGGAGAAAATGCTGTTGCTAATATTTTTTGACAGCGAGGGGCTAAAGTAGAGCTAATATTTTGTACCATACATGACTATTATAAAACACATATTTTCATTAAACAAACGTACAGCAGACAGCTTTGAAAACTGTCTTGTAAAATATCGATGATTGATTGACTGAATTTCGGTTTTTTGTTGTTATTCTTTCTTTTTTATCGTTGGCAACGGTTTTCTAAATGGCCTCTACAAGGCTGTTAGTTATGTTGCGGGGATAGTTTAAGATATAGCTAAAACGATGGGCATCGTCTTCGAAAGGATAAAAACATTGTGGGAAAAGGATAGAATTTTTTTTTTTTTTTTTTTTTCTTCTTCAGCTTTTTTCCCTTTCCACATTGTTTGTAAATGTCTCCTTCTTTAAGGTCGTGAACACTCGGCATTTTGTGGTAAACGGTTAAAGTCGAAAGCAGTAGTCAAATATAATGATCTTAAAATAAAAAGAAAAAAAAAACTTAGAAACCATCATCAAATAACAAACAATTCCCGCGTGTCATCCACCTTGTGGAACGAGGCCTTTGAAAAAAAAGTGGGGCTTATCAGCACTTTCTTCTTTTCTACCTTTCTGAAACATTTCTCTATATTTATAGATTGAGACCATATTCAATGTTTCATCTGCAGTGCATGCATGCTTCCAAAATATATATCTTTATTTCACACCTAGACTTTAACGTCCAATGAAATCGTTCTAATACTACCACGTGAGTACAGAATATCTTATTCTATATTGGACGCTGTAGAGTCCAATATGGATTTTTCAGAACGAGGCAAGAGTCCAATATGGATTTTTCAAAATGAGGCTAGAGTCCCGAATATCGATATTTGACCGGAAGAGTAGTCTACCGAAGTCCGTTGTCGCCTCGTGCAAAATATAGACTGGTTCTGAAGTGTACTCATCTAATAGAATTCAGTACCCAATCATATTAAATAACCTCATAATATGAGCCATGCTCTTTTAAACGGGCTTTAATGCATCTGCAAAAAGTATCGACCAAGGTCTGGCTGCGCAGTCCATGCAGCCTGAACTGGTCGAAGCTCTTTGCTTTCGGTAATTTTTCTGCATATCAAAGGACATTTCTACCTCACGATTCGATCGATTTTAATGGATTTTATGGATCAATAGTTATGTGGTGACTTGCTTGAAATGGTATATCGCAGGAACGCATTAAACCCCCTCTTGCCAGAGCATGGCTCATAATTGGCTTGCAACACGCGAAAAGGGGCATTCGGACATTTGCGTAAATTGTCGTCTCGGATCAGTCTAGACGGCACTTTACGACTACATTAGATTTTGTGCTACAATAGACTAGGACAAAACAGAAAATTACATAAAAACGGAAAGTGTCGTTTCGGATTAGCCTGCGCGGACTGCGCAGGCTGATCCGAGACGACGCTTTCCGCTAATGTCCGAATGCCCCTTTTCGCGTGTTACAGGCCAATTTATACATTCAACATTCTTTGACAAGGAGAGACGAGGAAGCCAGCTTCTGGCCTGGATACAAAGATGTTTCTGCACCTGATATTCATGGTAGCAGCTGTGGTAACCATTTGTCAAGGTAAGATTCTTTGCAAATTTGTTGCTCCTGACCAATTCTAAGAAAAAATAAATCTGTAGAAATAGAGCTCTGCACTGTGAAAAGGGGGCTTCATGCATCTGCAAAAGTTATCGACCTAGGTCAGCCTGCTGGACTGCGCAGGCTGACATGGACCGAAACTTTTTTATTTTAGATAATTGTCTCCCTGTCAAAAGACCAACGTGCCTCTGATTCAGTTGGTTGTTACAGAAAATGGATTGTATGAACCCATTATTATATTAGGGTTGTTTGGTATCATGGATCATAGACATGCATCGAGCCCCTATTGTCAGAGCATGGCTCATTTTTATCTGTAGATAACATTAACTGAATGATACTTTCTTTCTATGTCATTCCGGAAAGAACGGGTGGATGGATGGACGGACGGACGGATGGACGGACAGACGGACGGGTGGATGGATGGATCAACAGTGCGAAAGCATCTAAAGTAAAAAGATGAGCCATGTTCTGGCAAAAGAGGACTTAATGCATCTCCGTAATGCATTATACCAAGCAAGACATCACATAATAAAGGATCCATAAAATCAATTTTGTCTAACAAATGACTGAATCATGAGTTAGACTGGTCCTTTGACAAGCACAAATGTAACCGATAGCAAAAAGTTTCAGCTCGGGTCAGCCTGCGCGGGATACGCAGGTTGACCTCGATCGATCCTTTTTGCAGATGCATTAAGCTACCTTTCACAAAAGCATAGCTCATATTATTTACACGCAAGTTTCTTATTATATGAGCCATGCTCTGTGAAATGGGGGCTTAGTGCATCTGCGAAAAGTATCGTTTATTACAAAAAGTGGATATTATAGATCCAAAAATATATATTATGGTTTGCTTTGTACCATGGATCACAGAGATGCATTAAGCCCCCTTTTGCCAGAACATGGCCCATATATATATATATTTCTTATTATTATATTTCAAGCTGCCACCGAAATATCTTTCTATCTCCCATATCGAAGTGGAGGGGTCAATTATCAACATGTAGATCTCTATGACAACGGTATCAGGCTTGCAGGCCTGACAACCATGAATTTCCGAATAAAGGCCAAAAATGATGCACACATACTGTTGCAGAGAGACAGAAATAATTACTACAACAACGTGATAGAAATTGTGATTGGTGGGTGGAGTAACAGCAAAAGCGTCATTCGTAATGCTCAACAAGGGAGTCCAAGGGATGAACATAGGGTATGGGTAGATATATGTAGTTTTGACTAAGATAGTCATCGGTTACATATTAAGCATTAGGCTGCTAAGCGCGACTCAAGGACCTTTTGCGGACAGTGCAGATCAAGATCAGACTGCACAGAAAGTGCAGTCTGATCTTGGATCTACCCTGTCCGATAAGGTGATATCTTTACCCATAGATATACCTTTGAAAAGGCAAAAATCTTGGTTTTTACTATCGGCTTGAAAGTTTCAATTCACTGATATAGAAGGATAAGAGTTTGGAGTCAATGTCACAGAAAAATAAAAAAAAAAAAAGTGGTCTATTTAGACAGACGCAGAACAATGATAAAACCTGATTACGGAACAGACTTATTTTACTCCTATACAAAAAAAAACATTTTTCTTCTCTCTTTTTTCTATCTTCTTCACGTGACAGAAGAATCACATGGCCAGCACCATGCAACTTAACAAGAGGGCCCTGATGGCCCTAAAGTCACTAACCTGAGTCTTTTGACCAAACATGACCCATTTTCAATCTCTTCTGAGATACCATGACAAACAATCTACTAAGCTTTCATAATTATTGGACTGAAAATGCCTCTAGCATGTACACAAGCTTTTTTTTTAAATTTCTGTCAGTGACCTAGTTTTTAGCCAACCATAGCCAATTTTCCCATTGTAGATATTATCAAAAAGAGACTGAAAATGTGGCCTCCAGAGCATACACAGTTTTTCTAAGATTTGACTTAGTGACCTAGTTTTTGAGCCGACATGACCCATTTTAGAACTCGACCAAAATATCATCAAGACAAACATTCTGACCAACTTTCAAGAGTTTTGGACTGAAAATGTGGCCTCTAGAGCGTACACAACGTTTTTCTAAGATTTGACCTAGTGACCTAGTTTTTGACAAGACATGACCCATTTTCGAACTCGTCCAAGATATCATCAAGACAAACATTCTGACCAAGTTTCGTGAGTATCTGACTGAAAATGTGGCCTCTAGAGTGTACACAAGGTTTTTCTAAGATTTGACCTAGTGACCTAGTTTTTGTCCCAAAATGACCCATTTTCAGAATAATCCAAGATTTCATCAAGACAAACATTCTGACCAACTTTCAAGAGTTTTGGACTGAAAATGTGGCCTCTAGAGCGTACACAAGGTTTTTCTAAGATTTGACCTAGTGAACTAGTTTTTCACTCGACATCACCCATTTTCAAACCTGTCCGAGATATCATCAAGACAAACATTCTGACCAAGTTTCGTGAGTATTTGACCGAAAATTTGGCCTCTAGAGCGTACACAATGTTTTTTCTAAGATTTGACCTAGTGACCTAGTTTTTGACCCGACATGACCCATTTTCGAACTCGTTTGAGATATCATCAAGATAAACATTCTGACCACCTTTCAAGAGTTTTGGACTGAAAATGTGGCTTCTAGAGTGTACACAAGGTTTTTCTATGATTTGACCTAGTGACCTATTTTTCGACCCGACCTGGCCCATTTTCGAACTCGTCCGAGATATAATTAAGACAAACATGTTGACTAAGTTTCATGAGTATCGGACTGAAATTGTAGCTTCTAGAGCGTACACAAGGTAAAAGTTGACGACGGACGACACACGACGGACGCCGGACACAGCACGATCACAAAAGCTCACCATGAGCACTTTGTGCTCAGGTGAGCTAAAAATACCATGGATATGTATGTGAATCACAAAATTCTACAGGTAAAAAAGGAATACGTGAGCCTTGCAGGACAATAAGTATATGAAATAATGTTGATATCACAAGAATATCAGTGAAGATATGAAAAGAAAAAAAATACCGAAAACAACAATTTTCACAGGACTTTAAACAAAAAGTGTTCATAGAGTGACGCAAATTTACATAAATTTTCAACCTCACAACTCAGTAAGTTACTATTATTATAATTACTATCATTATTGCAACTATCATCATCGTCAACAGTCATTTTTATTTATCTATTTATCTATTTATCATTTATTTATTTATTTGTTTATTTATTGCTTGTTGCATAAGTCTGTAATATTTTAATTTTACAGGAAAGTGGAATCATGTCTACCAGCGTGTACAGAGATTTTTGGGTCAGTTGGGCCAATGGATGCATTAAAGTAGGTAATTTATAGTTCTGAGCCTAATCGGATTTAACTCTTTACCAAACTATCTCAAGTATTACTACGTTTGAAAAGAGGGCTTTTGAACACCTTGTGATAAACGAAGAGAATGCTGGTAAACAGCATTTTCTCCTTTTTTCCTACAATAATCCTCTCCCGTCTTGACAAGTCTTATTATTTAAACCACGTTTACTTCGTTGCCTGCAGATACTATCCATTGGGAAGTAAAGTTTCATTGTGTGGTAGAGAGTGAAAATGGTCCATTAAATACGTGTTGTAACTTCAATTTTCTTTGATCTGTGACATTAAAACATTTTTCATTTGAGCAATTTTTGTCTTTCATAACATGTCTTCTATACAGTTTTATTGCCTTTCTTTAGGCGTCCTGCATGGTTAAGAAGCAAAGGTGTACCCTTGCCATCCGGAGGCAACAAGTTCGACCTTCACTCAAGGTACAAGGGAGTGTCTCGTTGGTAATACACATCAGAACCCTTGCCTGGTACTGGTGAACCAATAGACGTTCATACATGACTGAGATGTTGCAATACCAATGAAATAATGATGAGAACAGCATGATCAATCAATCAATCAATCTATTGTGTCTTTGTATGGCATTTCAGAATTAGAATTAAATTCAGCCGATGTTGCACATGATGTAATGTATGTTTGTGTCATATGTACAGGTCGGCAAAGGTCACACTCCTTATTCTCAGGAGTTTATGTCGTGGTGCTCGCTGGCTCATGCCTGTAACTACGTGTCTATTGGTGCTGGGTACGGCAGTGACGGATCGTACATCTTCCTTCAACCTTGTAAGTGTATGATAGGCTTTTAATGACATACTTAACAACCATGCTCTGTGAAATACTTGATGCATCTGCAGAAAATATCGAGACATGACTAGTTTACTATAACTATTGTTTCAATATCCGATCTGGCACTGGTAAAACAGGTCTTTTCGGAAATAGAAGGAAAGTGTGCCATGGTTTTTGCCATTCGCTAAATTCAGTCAGATAGCTTCAATTCATTTTTATTATTTCAGATCTGCCATAAACAACCTGCAATGTCCATTCAATTTGTTTGAAATCAATAATTCCATCTATTTAATGTAGAAGTTAACTGTTAAATGTCTAATTGCCACTTGAGTTGCCATTTCCTGACACTTTAGATAAAGATAAACTGAATGGTGCCACGAATTGATTTAATAATTTCTTCTAAGCAAAACCTACAAGAATAAATCTGTTGTTTACTTCAGCCCCCTGCGACAGTGACCCCTGTCAGAATGGAGCCTCGTGCACTGATAGTCAAAACACGTTTACATGTTCCTGTGCGCCAGGTTATACAGGAACCACTTGTTCTGAAGGTACACTTCAATTTTTTTCTCTGACTGAAAAAGCCTTGAAATTGTAATACTGTAGTAGTTTTTCTTAGAGCCGGAGATTATAATCATATAACACTCTATTGTGTAATGACTCTGCAGAACCCTTACGTTGCTTTTTAAACAGCATAGACCGAAGTCAGACTGCACAGTCATTTAGATTAAGAAAGGAATTAAAATGTCATGTCTTTGTCATTTTGCATTAGATCAAACAATATGTTTGCATATCACAAATATTTAGGCGTCCTACGTGTCAAAGTATCATACTAAATGAGTCTTGCTTCATGAAAAAGGGGCTTTTGAACGCAATTACGAAAACATCTCGACCCTTGTCAGCCTTCGCAGTCCGCGCGGGCTGACCTGGGTTGATCTTTTCGTTTTTGCTTTGGTAAATTTTTTTTGCACGTCCAGTGACCATTCTACCTCAAGATTATGTGGTTCTTAGATAAAAAATTATTTTATGAATCCATACTTGTATGATGACGTGCTTGATATAATGCTTGACGAAGATGCAGTAAGCCCCTTTTCACCAAAGGAAGGCTCTCATTAAATGCATAATGAAGTAGTCGTAAGTATGAAGTAATATAGAATCAAACTTTTCTAGAAATGATTGACTCTTTACTAAACGATGAAAATGTAGACTTTTCCAAAGCCTTCTTCCTGTAGGTCGTTAACCCCTAGGCTGCCAAGCGCGACTCGAGAACCTTTTGCGGACAGTGTAGATCAAGATCAGACTGCACAAAACGTGCAGTCTGATCTTGGATCTACACTGTCCGATAAGGAGATATCTTTCCCTAATGAAATACCTTTGAAATAGCAATATCTTGTTTTTTACTATCGGCTTGAAAGTTTCATTTCAATTTTTTAGCAGGATAAGGGTTAAAACTCGGCATTGTGTGGTATAGGGATAAACAAATGTTTTATGTTTTACAGACTACAATGAATGTTCCAGTAATCCTTGTGCCAATGGAGGAGCCTGTACCAATGGTCAGAACAGATTCACATGTTCATGTACGACTGGTTGGACTGGCACTACCTGCAGTGTGGGTGAGTATTTTTTATTTTCAAATAACTCTTTACCAAACAACATTTCAGGTTTGTCCGAATAGACGACAAATTAGATGCGACTTAGATGATGAATTTTGCCTTTGAAAAGGTAGTTCTAAAACATTGTCGGAAAACAAGAAAATGCTGGTTACCGGTATGTTCATTCTCCTTTTCAAAGATGTTTGCAAAATTCCGTTGTCTGCGCATGTCATATCCTTCGAAGTTCCGACCTGTCCGCAATGACGCATCACAGTCCTGTACAGGATAAATGTTAATACGCGGTGCGTAAATCGCTAGAAAAGTAGCAACGGACAAACTGGCTATAAACAATACTTTTGTAGAAAACCGGGCCTGTTTTTCGCTCCATATTTTTTACAAGTTCAATTATTTCAAAAGGGAAAAATAATTTTGTAAAATACCATTGTTTACTGCAACTCTTTGTATACAGTTTCTGAAATATAGACTTGAGGAAAACCAGGATTTGAGCAGGGTTTTTCTACAGACTTGTCAACTAAAAATGTCCGGTCATATTCCCAAGCCTAGGCCTATAGGGGCTGTGTTTATACACGATTGGTGCGTAGGTTATATGCTAGCTAACCATGGCTGGATGAATCGTACATTTTATTTAGTAAAAGTATATTCTATTTTGGACTCGAAATAACGGTTGCCGCGTTGAAAAGTAGTCCGATTCTGTACCCAGGATGCCCAAATCAGATAGCTTTGTATTTGAAAAATGTAAGCATGGGATAGAAAACAAATGCCGTTTTATATGGAAAATATACTCGAGCGTTAGTGATTTTCTATCTGACTTAGTCCACGCGACTGTTTATTCGTGCTTTTCATGTCATATGTACGTGGGTATATAAGATAAAAAGCTTCTAACCAAGTGGTTTGGTAGCAGATCACGGTTTGCAGCTACACTGGTCTGTGTGGACGGCACAGCAAACAGAACTTCCTCAAACAAAGGTCTTTATAATCAGCCTGAAATTATATAGAGCACCTAAATATAACAGCACAATCCTAATTCTTTAAATTTTATCAATAAATCATGTTCAACTTGTTAAATAGTGAAATTACTGATCAATACAGGCAAGTGGCATGGTCGGAAAAAAACTGACAAAAGGTATGCCATTTTAGCCTATAATCCAAAATTCACAAAATGCAAACCACCGAACTTAGCCTGAAAATGTCAAGCTAAATTGAAACTCAAAACAATAAATAATCTGGGGATAAAATCCAAAATAGCACGTTTCTATGCCGTCTTTTCGCTATCTTTCATGCCTTGACCCTACCCATACCCATCATTTACAGTCTACATGTAATTTCGAACACATTATTTTTAGCGTCAGCTGCTCTCTTTCCGACAATAAGTTGGATTAACGCCTTACATTTTTGGTTTTTAACAATATGAAAAATAATGCTCATAGATAAAAGGGCAAATGTTGGTACGGGTGCTTTCCTCTCTCTCTCTCTCTCCATATTGAACCACTAGTGAGTTTCAAAATTCATATTCCGGTACCTTTTCCGCCGTCCATCCTTTTTCAAGATTTTTTTTGTTTCTAATGTTTTCAACAATGAATGAATAGGAAAAGAAATTCGACATCTGACAGCTACATTTTTTTTTTCCACAACTTGGGGCAATGTCCTACACTATTCCACTATAATGCAATAGGATTTCGATAAGAATCTCGCGGATGTTTCCATGCTTTTGTCTGTCCACCCAACCGTTGCACAATATAGCAGTATGTATATGGTAATGTTAGACCTCCTTTGATCGTATGTACAGATTTTTCATTTGCCAAAGTCAACAGTTGAGTAAATATTTCCGTCAGCTAAAGCTTGTGTAAAATATCAGGAATCAACGAGAGTAGGTAACGTAATTCTTCGCGCTTCTTACACATGTAAAAAAATTTATCGGCATCTCATGAATTTTCAATGCAGTTACTTTTAATTAAACTTTTGCGAGAAATACTGTCGTTCTTTTCTACAGCCAAAACTATGTTAAAAACAAAATTGTAGCCCGAAAAGGCTTCTGTAGAAAAAAGACTTTCTTAGTTGCTTACGCTAGTTTTGCATTGAATTATTGTACAACTCTTTGATTTTAAAATGCACTTATAAGACAGTAATTTCTGTTTAACATATTACACGGAAAGAAATTCGGGTTTTAGAAATAGTGTGTAATTATTAGAAATAAACATTCATAAAGATAAAATGTAACTGTACCCACATGTAATGACGACAATTTGTGTAAAGGAACATGAAAAAGGGTCGCATATACTATTGGCGTGTCAGTATGTTCACATGGTAGTATGGGCATGTCTTTGCATAAAAAGGGGGGCAAACTTTAGTAATTGTTAGAGCTCTAAAAGAGAATTCTTCGAGAAAATAAAAGCGAAGGCAAATTGCGCCGTAGCTTTTATTTTCTCGAAGAATTCTCTTTTTTGACCTCTAACCAACTTAGTGATCGACTAACTTTTTATAGAAACCGATTTTATATGAACTTTATCCACAATAAAGTTTGTCCCACCTTTTATGCAAAGACATGCCCATGCTACCACAATTCAATGTAAAACTAGTGTTAGCAACTAAGCAAGTCTGTTTTCTACAGAAGCCTTTTCGGGCTACAATTTTCTTCATTTGTTTTCAACATAGTTTTGGCTTAAAAAAAGAGTCGACAGTAGTTTTCGCAAAATTTGAATTACAGGCCTATGTAATCGCATTGAAAATTCATGAGATGCCGATAAATTTTCTTACATGTGTATATAAGAAGCGCGGAGAATTACGTTACCTATGCTAGTTGATTCCTGATATTTTATGCACGATACAAAACAAATGAGCATTCAGCCGAGCACGTTTTCTTTATGACAATTTAGGAGGAGTTGGTACGATTCATAGACGGGGAACGGCTCTTTTTAATTTAGACAAACAAAGTTTTATGGGGTTTTAGATGAAGAAAATCTCACCAAATACTGGTCTCTGATTGGACGAAAAATAAGGTCGATCACTAATAGCGGATAAAGTTTATATTAAATCGGTTTACATGAAAAGTTAGTCGATCACTGAGTTGGTTAGTGCCCAAAAAAGAGAATTCTTCGAGAAAACAAACGCTACGACACAAGGCGCCTTAGCTTTTATTTTCTCGAAGAATTTTCTTTTTTGAGCTCCAACCATTACAAAAATAACCGAGAACGATAATGCCATGACTTAATATCAGAGTACCCAGGTGGTGTCTTTTTCTGGTTGACACTGACCGGCAGTTTAATTGTCATAGCGATAAAGTTTTCTATGGCTGTTCCATTTCTTCGTCGGTACCATGATAGTCTGATACACGACAATGCCAATCCTCATGTTGCGTCCCATGCAAGGGCATTTCTTACTTTTACAGGGCGTTTGAAACGTCATGTCCACTATGACCCGTGTGTTTCTCCGATTATCCAACAGAACCTAATTATTTGGGATCTTTTTTAGGAAGAACAGTAAAATAATGTTTTAAACGATTTGCAAGATCTTGAAAATGCAGTTCGAGCAGAGTAAAATAGGATTCCAAAAAAGGTCATTAGACGTCAAGTCGGCTCAATGCAATAACGTCTGTTGGCCTTTATATGTGGCAGAAATGGCCACACTAGACTTGTGTTGGGTTAAATAAGATTTTTTTTGTTCTATCCGTCTTGAATTTCTTTGATCATTTTCTTTTCGTATTTACCCCTACCTAACAAATCTTCGTTAAAAGCCATATTTTCCCACAAAACACTTGCAAACATTGATTCCATTCTACAGACTATATATTTACCTTTAAATTCATACTGGATTTTCGTATATGAATGCTATATAAATTTTCTTACACGGTTGCCAAAACCCTATGTACACTTTTTTTTTTTTGACAGGGTATACTTTTTATGTATCCATTGATTACAAATATCTGAAAAGCTCCTTTCAAATATTTAACACTATAACGCAAGGGCATTTCTTACTTTTATATGGCGTTTGCAACGTCATGTCCACTATGACCCGTGTGTTTCTCCGATTATCCAACAGAACCTAATTATTTGGGATCTTTTTTAGGAAGAACAGTAAAATAATGTTTTAAACGATTTGCAAGATCTTGAAAATGCAGTTCGAGCAGAGTAAAATAGGATTCCAAAAAAGGTCATTAGACGTCAAGTCGACTCAATGCAATAACGTCTGTTGGCCTTTATATGTGGCAGAAGTGGCCACACTAGACTTGTGTTGGGTTAAATAAGATTTTTTTGTTCTATCCGTCTTGAATTTCTTTGATCATTTTCTTTTCGTATTTACCCCCTACCTAATAAATCTTCGTTAAAAGCCATATTTTCCCACAAAACACTTGCAAACATTGGTTCCATTCTACAGACTATATATTTACCTTTAAAGTCATATCGGATTTTCGTATATGAATGCTATATAAATTTTCTTACATGGTTGCCAAAATCCTATGTACACTTTTTTTTTTCGACAGGGTATACTTTTTATGTTTCCATTGATTACAAATATCTGAAAAGCTCCTTTCAAATATTTAACACTATTTTAAATCTTAGAACTCTGATAGAACGACCGTAAAAAAGATGATTAATCGAAATCAAAAGACAAATTGTCTTGAAATACAATATTTTTGTGGTTTAGAGATCCAGATAACTACTACTTGTAAAGACAATTGCTAAAACTAGTTTTGGGTACTCAATATAATTTTCTAAGACAAATCCAAAGATTATACATGACACAGGTTGTGAGCAAGAACCTGTTCATTAGTCTGGGTACATCCTTTTTCTATTGTAGGCACATTGTTGAACCAAGAGGAATTGTACATAGTTGCTGGTCTCTAATTTCATTTTGTCTGTGGCTACTTTTCTTACAGATATTAATGAGTGTACCAGCATGCCATGTCAGAATGGAGCTACATGTAACAATGGGCAAAATAGGTACACATGTACTTGTGCTGGAGGATGGACTGGGACAAATTGTCAAACTGGTAATTTTAAGACTGTAGTTTTGTATGTGTATTGAATATTTTTTTGTTGTTTTATCAATACTATTCTAAAAGAAAGTATCAAGACAGCTTTTATACAGATTTTCTGGCAGGCCTCTGAAATTTAATAAAGAATCAACTTACTACAGATTGCACTGACCATTTACCAAATGACAACTTGTCCAAATTGAAAGCTTTTGCAGACGACAAATTAAACATGACTCAAACGATAAGATTTGTTTCTAAAAGTGCAGAAAACTTTGTGGCAAAATGAAAAAAAACGCTGGTTACCAGCATCTCACAATGTTTCAAAAGCCCTTTCCATCAGGGTCGTCGAATATGGGATTGTGCGGTAAAGGGTTAACTTAATTTGGGTAAATACTCATCTTTAACCCCTTCCTTGTCGGCTTTTTTCGGACGAATTAATATCAGTGATTGCAAGTTAAACAAAGATGAAATATTTGAAAATAAAATGATTACTTTGCTTTTTTAATGATAGGGAGACATTGTGAGAAAAGGAGCCATAATTTGTAACAAGCAATTTCTTCTATCAAATCCTTTCAGTGTGAGATAGCTAGTTAGATTTGTGCAGCAATTTATCACTATCATTTTTTCATCTGTCAGATGTCAATGAGTGTTCAAGCAGTCCTTGTCAGAATGGTGCCACATGTCACAATGGACAGAACAGGTACACGTGTGAATGCGCTGGAGGATGGACGGGGACAAATTGTCAGACAGGTATGCACAAATTTAAGTTCAAGAGTCCAAACTCAAACTGTCAATGAATGCCAGAAAGATATGTCAATACCCCTTCTGTTAATGGAAGAGCAAGAATTGAAGTCAGGTTTCTTGCAGACCAATTGCTTATAACGAGTAAGATGAAAAGCATGTAGATTTGTTAATTCCTTTTAGTAAAGGTATGTTTTTTATGGTGACATGCTTCAATATGAGGGCAACAACAAAAGGAGATAAAATGGTGTTCTTTTGTTTATCTAAATATTTAGTGATCGACCTAGTTTTTCGTCCAGTCGGAGACCAGGATTTGAAGGGATTTTCTTTATTTAAAACCTCATAAAACTTTGTCTGTCTACAATAAAAAGAGCATGTATGATTTGTACCAATTCCTCCCAAATTGTCATAAAGATATCGTGATCGGTGGAATGCTCATGAATTTGTTCCTGTCTCGTGCATAAAAACTAAACATGGAAAAACTACGGAATTCTATTTGGGCTACTTTTTTTCGGCGCAAATGTATAAGGTGGCTTTTGCCCACTTCTTGCGATTAGTATCGAATGAAAAGAAGAAGGAAAGAAATGAGTAAATAAATGGCGGATATGCTCATTCCGAGGTCTTATTGGCAGGGCCCATTTATGACAGTAATATACAAGGGTTGCTACTTTTGATTGATACCTTGAGGCGGTTGTTCACACCTTAACAAATAGATTCGATGGGGAATAATCCTTTTGTCTTGCTCATTGGCATTTTACTACTTTTTTTTTAATGTGTTACCATAAAAACTATCACTTCATAGTCTATATGTAATTTCAAACACATTATTTGTAGCGCCAACCGCTCCCTTTCCGACGATGAGTTGGATTAATATCTTACATTTTTGGTTTTTAACAATATGCAAAATAATGATCATAGACAAAAAGGCAATCGCTGGTACGGTTACTCCTCTCTCTCTCTCTCTCTCTCTCTCTCTCTCTCTCTCTCTCTCTCTCTCTCTCTCTCTCTCTCTTCATATTAAACCGCAAGTGAGTCTAAATATTCATATTCCAGTGCCTTTTCCGCCATCTATCCTTTTTCAAGATCTTTTTTGTTTCTTATGTTTACAACAATGAATGACTAGGAAAAGAAATTCGCTATCTGGCAACTACATTTTTTCCTGTACAACTTGGGGCAATGTCGTACAATATTCCACTATAACGCAATATAGGGATCTAGCGGATGTCCATATGCGTTTTCTGTTCACCCAACCGTTGTACAATATTTAGTTAGGCCCCCTTCGACATCACAGTATTTTCATTTGCCAAAGTCAACAGATTGAGTAAATATGTCCGTCAGCTAAAGTTTGTGTAAAACATCAGGAATCAACGAGCGTTGGTAACGCAATTCTCCGTGCTTCTTACACATGTAAGAAATTTATCGGCGTCTCGTGAATTTTCAATGCAATTACATAGACCTTTTATTCAATTTTTTGCGAAAAATTACTGTCGACTCTCGTTTTTTAATCAAAACTATGTTGAAAACAAAAGAGAATTGTAGCCCGAAAAGGCTTCTGTGGAAAACAGACTTTCTTGGTTGCTTACACTTGTTTTGCATTCAATTATTGTAAAATTCTTCTATTTTAAAAATGCATTTATGAGACAGTGTTTTCTGGTTGATTTAACATATTACATGGAAAGAACTCGGGTTTTAAAAGTAGTGTGTAACTATTAGAAATAACCGTTCAATGATGATAAAATGTACCTTTACCGACATGTAATGATACAATTTGTGTGAAGGAATAAAAAAGGGTCGCATGAGCTCTGGGCGTGTCAATATGGTCACTAGGTAGCATGGGCATAAAAAATGGGACAAACTTTTTGCGGATAAAGTTTATATTATACAAAATCGGTTTATATGAAAAGTTAGTCGATCACTAAATTGGTTAGAGCTCAAAAAAAGATAATTCTTCGAGAATATAAAAGCTACATCGCAAGGCGCCTCAGCTCTTATTTTCTATAAGAATCCTCTTTTTTGAGCTCTAACCATTACTAATTTCAACAACATGTTAGCCTAATGCTTGTGTTGCTTTAACTGTAATTTATTATGTGAAATATAGCAAGGCTCACGAGTGCACCACTTACTGTTTGGGTTTATTTGCTCTCTGTTAATTTTTTCTTTATTATTCTGTAAACCGGAACTTCTGTAAATCGAAACAACCTGCAAAAACTGAATTATCTACTAAAATTTCCTTTCTTATGAATAAGATGATTCCAAAGGTAAATCAAAATTGTCAAGATTTCACAATACTTTTTACCTACATGTACACACTTTATAGAGATATAATTCAGCTATTGATTTTTCATCATTTCATTACAGATATAAACGAATGTTCTAGCAATCCATGTGCTAATGGTGGCACATGTACAAATGGACAAAACAGGTTTACATGCTCATGTCCATCTGGGTGGACTGGTACTACTTGCTCATCTGGTAATTACTCGTATATATTGTCTTTAGTTTTAAAACATACATGTATTTGAGACAGTATATTGTTTCTACATAAATCATTCAAAGCTGTCTATTTTTTATGTCGTTGTCGTTCAAAAGACAATGGACATCGATACTTGGAGAAAAATAATTAAAGGAATTTTCAAAGTGTTCATCCGTTTGTTTGGCTGATTGATATCACTTCCACTTTCATTGAATAAAAATCTTAAACAGCGTGACTGTGTTCAAGGAAAATTACAAGAATGAATTACCTGTCAACACCAAGTAAATAAAAAAAGATATTTGATACACTATTAAACATTATACAAAGAAGCTATTCCTTTTTGCTCTGAGACCGCTTCATTTCAAACATCTGATGGACATATTTTTATCTTCACCACAGGTGTAAATGAGTGTTCCAGTAATCCCTGTCAGAATGGAGCCACATGTAACGATGGTCACAATAGTTATACTTGCACGTGTGCAGGAGGTTGGACAGGAACATTGTGTGAAACTGGTATGTATCTTTGCTTGTGTAATTTCACAGCACTTCTTTTTCACCTTATTATATCAAATCAGTATTTCTTTTTACTTTTCTCACATAGAAAAAGCTTTGGCATAGCGTGTGTGTTCAACATGTATAGAATATTGACGCAGGTTTTTATGCCATTTGAAAGTGATCGGTGTAAGCCCAAGCTTGTAGTTCCATACCTCTGTCATTACATATGATTTGTCACATCCATACAGAGACCACACCTTTGTAATTACACATGTTTCATTACCTCCAAGCAGGGACCATACATGTACCTCTATTATTACCTGTGATTTGCTACATCAGAGTAAGGACCATGTCGCTGTCATTATAAACAACTTGTTATGCTCAGGCATTGTCCATACTAATACCATTAGGTCTACAGATGGTTTGTTTCATCCAAACTGAGACAACACTTTTTAGTTCACCTGAGCTCGAAGTACTCAAAGTCAGATTTAGTGATTGTGCTGTGTCAGTCGTCCATCGTCTGTGGTCAACTTTACCTTGTTTACGGTCTAGAGACCACAATTTCAGTCTGATACCATGAAACTTGTCAGAATCTTGGACAAGTTTGAAAATGGATCAGGTGGGCTTAAAATTTAGATCACTGGGTAAAATCTTAGGGCCATCATGGTCATCTTGTTTCATAATACATGATTTGTTTTATCACAGATGGCACACTAGTAATGTCATTATGTATGATTTGTTTCTTCCACACAGGGACCATGTCTTCCTGTCATTGCACAAAATTTGTTTCATCCAACAAGAACAACACCACCATTACACATGTTTTTTTTTTTTTTTTTATCCAAACAGGGAACACACTATTGGCATTACAACATGTGACACAATCAAACATGGACCATACCAATGTCATTGCACGTGGTTCATTTCCTCCAAAAGGAAATTATATCAATACTTTTACACATGATTTTTTTTGCAAAAACAGAAACCATTCCACTATCAATACACATGATTTGTTTTGTCTAAACAGGGACTATACCTAAATCATTACACACAATCGGTTTAAACATATTTATTTTACATTGACTGAGAAACAAGTTCTTAAAACTTATACTGATCTCTCTCGATTCTGCTTCCTACAACAGTGCTCACGCCGAATGTGTGGGCCAATGAAAAATCCTTAAGTTGACACCCGCTCCTGGGTATCGAACTCAGGACCTTGTAGTTACTAGGTCAATGCTCTACCTCACAACAACGGACACCACACACAATTTGTTACATATCATGCAGGAACAATACCTCTATCTTAATACATTTGTTATACCCATGCAGGAACGTTACTTCTTCATACATATTCACTATACATGCAGAAATGCTACCTGTCTTTACACATGATTTCCTGTATCCATGCAGGAATAATACCTCTTTCTTTTTACATTTGTTATATCTAGATGCAGGAATGATACCTCTGTCTTTACACATAATTTGCTATATCAAAGCATGATCTATAACTTTGTATTTATATACATATATTTACCTTTTTTTTTTTTAATATAATTTGTGATATAAAACAATAATTATATGTAGGAATGATACCTCTTTCTTTACACAATTGCTATATCCATGCAGGAGATATATCTCTGGTTTTACATGTTTGTTAAATTCATGCTCGACCATTCAGTCTATGTCTTAACATATTTGATATATCAGTGCAGGTGCAACACCTCTGTCTTTACACATTTTTTTTATATTCACACACAGACCATATGATAAGTCTGTCTTTGCACATTTGATATATCTTTGCAGGGACAATATTTTTGTCTTTAAATTTCAATTATTTCCATAAAGGGGCAACCTCTGTTTTTTAACATATTATTTGTTGGATTCTTGCAGGGACCATACCTCCGTCTCTACTCATTTGTTACAGTCATGCAAGGATTATACCTCTGTCTTTACACATTTATTATATCCATGCAGGAAAGATACTTCTGTTTTTAGACATGACATGTTATATCCAAACAAAAAGGAATTTCTGTCTTTATATATTTTTTTTGTATTCATGCAAGGACCATGCATCTGTCATTACACATATTGTGTTACATTTATGCTGGGAATAAACTTACGTCATTACTGATGATTTTTGTAAACAGGGACTATATATCAATCATCAGAATTGATTTGTTGCATCCATGCATATACCTGTCTTTATACATTCTGTATAAACTTTTATAAACTTAGGAATAATACATCTGTCTTTACACATTTGCACTATCCATGCAGAGATGACACATCTGTCTGTCCAAATTTGTAATATCCATGCAGGAATGACACATCTGTCTTTACACATTTACTTTTTTCATTTAGGGATGAAACCTATGTCTGTACACATGACTGTTTATATCTATGCAGGGAATGAACTAATCATTGCAGATAATTCTTTTTGTCTAAATAGGGACCAAACATAAATTATTACACATGATTTGTTTTGTCCATGCACAGGCTACATATTTACCTTTGTTTCTACACAGGATTTGTTATATTCATGTGTGAATGATATCTCTGTCTTTACTCATTTGTTACATATATTCACAAATGATTGCTGTATCTTTACATATTTGCAATATCCATGCAGGGATGATTTCTGTCTTTACACATTTTTGTCTCCATGCAGGCACCATACCTCTGGCTTTGCACATGAGTTTATCCATGCAGGACTGGAACCTTTGTCTTTAAACATTTGTAATAGCCATGCAGGTTGATACCTGTATCTTTGCACATTTGTTGTATCCATGCAGGAATGACATCTCTGTCAGGGCACAATTATTTGTTGTATCCAACAAGGAATGATTCTTTTCTTCCCCAGATGATTTATTATATTCATGCAGGGAATATAGGCCTTTAAACATGATTTGTTGTATCATGCAGAAATGATACCTCTGTCTTTGCACATAATATGTTCTATTACAGTCTGTCTTAAAACTGGATATGTTATATCCAAGCAGGGATTTTACCTCTTTCTTTATGCATGATTTGTTATATCAATGCAGGGATTATACCTCTGTCTTTACACATGCTATTATATCCATACAAGGGCTATCACTCTGCCTTTTCACATTTGTTACATCCATGCTGAAACGATACTCCGTCTTTACACATAATTTGTTATATCCTAGCAGGGAATGTACCTCTGTCTTCACACATGATTTGTTTCATCCAAGTAGCATTACACAAGACTAGAAAACAGTGAAAATGGCTTCTTACCTTATAACAGTGCTGATGCCATCAAAAGTACTTTACCATACAAGCCATATCTACCTTGGGAAAGAGGCCTGTTGAGATTTGGGAAGAAAAAATTCTGCCCATACCCAGTATATTCTCCATTGTCAAAAATGTTTTTGACATTTTCAATAGCAAACCAAACTATTATAGTCATATTTACTTGTTGTCTGCAAATGCTATTAATTTGGACATGTCTTTCAGATTGAAAAATTAAATGAACAGTTTCTGTCAATAAAATGCATGTGGCCACTTAGTGCAATAAGAGGGCTATGTCTGAAAACAAATTTTACAAACTAGCTGGCTGTGTGGATAAAGATTCAATCTGAATTTTTTGTACTATCTGATCTTGAGTTGCATCTGTCTACAAAAGTATGTAAAATCATTCTTAGTATTTTCTTTATACTTTACCCTAAACAATACAAATGTAAATTTGTCCAAATTAAAAACAGATCCAGACAAGAAATTAATATGGCTTAAATGATCAGATTTATCTTTGACAGGGTAGAAAAGATTGTGGAGGAAAAGCAGTACTTAGATACTGGTTACCAGCATCATCTCCTTTTCTTACAATGTTTTACAAGCTTTCTTCTTTAAAGGTCGTCAAAACAGGTTTGTTTGGTAAAGGGATCAGGTAAGTTAATCACACTTCATCATTTGTTACTAGATATTGACGAATGCTCCAGCAGTCCTTGTCAGAACGGTGCCTCATGTGTCAATGGACAAAATGGATATACATGTGAATGCACAGGGGGATGGACAGGGACTAATTGTGAATCAGGTATGACAGATATTTGTCACATGTTATTGTTCATTATTCTAGTAAACAACAGAATTATTTTATCATCTTTTAATTTTGTTAGTTTCTTCAAACATTTTCAATACAGATAAAACAAACATTAAAACAGTCGATATGTAAAATGGTTACTATGGACAAAAATAAAAAAATGTGTATTTTGGGTTGAAAGAATAAAGTATTAAACCTGTGGCTGCCAAGAGTTTCTCAACATGTTAATGAGGGCAATGTGGGTCAAAACCAGATAACATTGAACATGCTTTCTTATCTTAGAAATTCAATGTTCCATACAATGAGATTTTTTTCTGAAATAGGACGTTCGAAATCACAATGGGCAGGTAAACTTTAAAAGATTTATTCAGCAATATGAGGATTAAGACTGTGAAATACTTTATGTAGACAAAATCTTAACATCTTACAGCAGAACATATTTGATAATATTGTGATCAAAAGAAAAATGGCTTTGTAACTAGAAATTTCTCCTTCTGCCAAAATATATTGACTCAACCTTATTTGGTGTTGATTATGCCAGTGTCACAAGAATATCTTCAAGCTTGTCTGCTGCTAATTTCTTCTTGGGATAGTTTATAATTAGCTGACAATGATAACTTGTAAAAACTCCAAGCATGTAGGACTACTGAAGGGGTTGGTAGTCCTTATTATTGTGCTACCCTAGTACATGTGAGTTGATTTATTGTAATATTCAAATTTTCATCATTCACACAATCTTTGTTTTGCTCAATGGTTTATGTATCTCTATCATGAATGACCATTGATAAAAGGATGCCAAATGAGACTCAGATGCCGCTAGTATAGCAACTCATATTTAAACATTACACAAAGTTGGCTTTATACATGATGACAAAATTTAAAACATGTTCATATTGGAAGTATTTGCAGATTCCAAATTACCTGTAGATATTGCTCAGTTGCTGGGAATTTGGTTTTGAAAGGATAGAAAACAATGTGAAAAGAGGCAAAAACATCTGTAGTAAAAGCATTTGCATTCTACAGTTAACATTTTACTCAAATGCTGGGTATAGCTTTGAAAGGGAAGAAAACTGTGCGAAATGGAGAAAATGCTGGTAAGCAACATTTTCTCTTTTTTCCCACAAAGTTCTCTGAAACATTTTTCATCACGTTTATTAAAATGTGGGATTGTTTTGCAAAGGGTTAAGTAATATGCGATTAGTCTACTTGTGACCCCTAGATAGCTTTTTATCGAAACACAGCCTATTTTGTTACTTGACAGACTTTGATGAGTGCTCCAGTAATCCGTGTGCTAATGGTGCCTCATGCACAAATGGTCAGAACAGTTTTACATGTACCTGTGCAGCAGGATGGACTGAAACTACTTGCAATACAGGTAATCATAATATACACTTTAGACCTGCCCATATTAAAATTGGCTGCAGAAGACATACGAAATAAAGCTAAGATTACTGTACAATTATATAGTAGAGCCATGCTCTGACAAAATGGGGCTTAATGCATTTCCCTGGTGCATTATACCAAGCAAGTCATAATTATTGATTCAATCTATTTTGTCTAGCAACAGACTGAATCATGAGGTACACTGGTCATTTGACATGCAAAAAATTGACCAACAGCAAAAAGTTTTGGCCCAGGTCAGCCTGCACAGAATGGGCAGGCTGACCTGGGTCAATACTTTTTGCAGATGCATTACACAGAGCAAGACTCAAGGGCAGGAAACATTGTGGGAAAAGAAAAAAATGCTATTTTTAAGATTTTTCTCCTTTTCCATATTTAATTGAGTGACAAGGCAACTGATGGGGATATTTGTCAGCCCAGGACAGCTCAAGTTTTATTTGAATCAGTGTAATAAGGACTAACTCTGTACAAGGTGACAAAATTGTAGTCTTCAAAGTAGTTGCTGAGGACAAGTTAAATTTGGTCTTAGATATGGAATTTTTCTTGAAAGATTTGAGAACATGTTGCAGAGAGGAGAAAATGCCAGTTACCAGCGTTTTTTTTTTTTTTTCCTTTTTCTGTGTTTTTGAAATTCTTCTTCCTAAGGTCTGTTAAAGTCCCTTTTAGGCTAGGGTAGATCAAAATCAGGCTGTACAAAAACTTTCATCTTTACTTTCCACTTTGTTGAGTATTTCTAGACAAAACCATCGATATAATTGAATTTATTCAGGTTTTATTTCTAGATTTAAGGATTACGACCCCTAACTCATATAATGAATATCGACATTTTCGTAAAGGCTATTCGGCCAATCTCGGCGGCTTCCGTCTTTTAATATGAGAGTTAGGGGCCGTAGACCTCAAAATGTCTTTAGGGTATATAAAGGTGCACTAAGGAATAGAAAGTAATCTTTTGGAACAGCAGTGGATCTAGACGTCATAGAAAGGCTGACGTGTAATGGGAATTATAATGTATGTGAGGTTACAGACATTTTCTCCATGTATTGGAATATAACTGAACAAGTTACTCATAGTTCAGGTGAGCCTTGCTCTGTTACAAGGGGGCTTAATGCAAAAGGTATCAACCTTTGTTATGTGACTATTTGCTTTGAATAATTCATCACGGAGGTGCATTTAACCCCCTTTTGTCAGAGCATGGCTCATGTATATCTATATGTTTTACTACAGATATTGATGAATGCACCAGCAGTCCATGTCAGAATGGAGCTACATGTAACAATGAACAAAATAGGTACACATGTACTTGTGCTGGAGGATGGACTCGGACAAACTGTCAAACTGGTAAACATTATACCTATATTCAATGAGTACTTTAAAAATCACTTAGCATTTTTTAGCTCATGTAAGCATAAAGTGCTCATGATGAAGTGTAAGAATGTATTACGGTTTGGCACTCACCTTGCACCATCTGTTATGTCTTATCTATGGTGCATCATCCTCCTAAAACAATCTTTAACTCTCTCAGTTATATGTTCACATTCACATTCACTCAACCTCTTTCAACAACTGAACATACAATCTACTGAAGACACTGATCTTACTGCCTTGACAAAAAAGT
Organism: Hippopus hippopus; assembly: GCA_946811185.2. NCBI lineage: Eukaryota > Metazoa > Mollusca > Bivalvia > Cardiida > Cardiidae > Hippopus > Hippopus hippopus. The sequence continues at coordinate 24,953,239 of OX328110.1, read as the reverse complement.
TTTGATAGTGGACGTAGATGAAGGTTCAGACAACAGGTTTGATAAAGAAATTGATGTTGATTCCAAAAACTAGCGAAAATATTTCCTAACATAACTTTATGAATGAATATAATTGCATGTGAAAGGATTAAACCTTTCAATATCCTTTTCATTTATATAAATCTGCCAGTATCAATATTTACCAAACAGTTTTTTTTTTTCAGCCCTGTGAGAGAAAGCATTTGAAAACAATGTGGGAAATGGAGAAAATGCTGGTAGCCAGTATCTTTTTTTCCGTTACTCACAATGTCTTCCATCCTTTCAAAAACAAATCACATCATTTTAGCTACAATTGACTTGTAATCTGCAGATTCTTTCTGTATGGACCATGCTAGAATTTCGTTGTCTGATAAACAGTGTAAAATATGTTGTAGTCTATCTTTATTTCAGAAATTAATGAGTGCTCAAGTAATCCATGTCAAAATGGAGCATCATGCACAGACCATTTGAACAGATATTCCTGTACATGTGCTGGAGGCTGGACAGGAACTAACTGTGATGAAGGTCAGGTTTATGTTCTTGTTTTGTGTTACAGACACAGTATCATATGTATTCAGATTACAGTCCAACCTGTATTAAGCAAGCACCTGAGGGACAATCAAAATGTGCTTGCTGAATCAGCTCTTTCAGTGCCAAATAGACAAACTCAACCTTTTTCAACGGTTGAAAATACAATCCACCAACACTCAGATCAATTTTTATCCTAGATACTTGACCAGACAAGCAAACAGTATAGATACAAGATCAGACTCTACCTTATGTGCAGTTTTATCTTGATCTGAGCCATCTACAAAAGCCCATGTTTTCATTTGCTGAAATGTTTGAGCAGGTGGATGCTTAGTACAGTTGCTTTTTAATCTTTTGTTTCTGCTGGAAATCATTATATGCTTACTTAGCCACATAGCTCTGTCTATTATATGCAGGACTTAAAATCATTAGGCTACTGGTCTTATTTCCAAGCATGTAAATTCTGTCTAGGGCATGATGATTGTCACTGGAACAAGATTCATTTGTTTTCCACTGCTGTAAATTTTTTCAGGGATGTTTATGTTCGAAAGCAGCCACAGCCTTGAAAAGGGTGTTGTTCAAAGTTTTTGTAAAAGAAACACTGGGAAAGCATTGATAGATGCACTGACTGCAGAAACATAAGTGAAAAGATGTTGAAAAAACAGTTAACACTGAACAAAAAAGCAACATATTCTTGTTTGATACAGGTTGCTTGCTTAATCTAGGTGGCCATTGGGACAGGCATTTTTGCATATCATTTCCTAATCAGAGGTTGAAAATCTAGCTAGCTTCTTTCTGTATTTCAGTACAGTACATCAACTGTGCTTTTTCTACTTAATGATTAATTTTTTACAATTTTCTAGATGTTAATGAGTGTTCCAGCAATCCATGCTACAATGGTGCATCCTGTAAGAATTTACAGAATCAGTACACATGTACTTGTGCAGGAGGTTGGACAGGGTACAGATGTGATGCAGGTATGCTTTTTATTCTTTATCATATTAGACACCCTCAATTTTTCTACAAATACAGGCATCACATGAAAATAAAGTCAGACATGACAGAAAAAAATTGTATCTGACAGTGTCAAATACTTTTCCAAATATGGTTTGATCACATAACTTTCATGCAAACTCCTTTCAGCTATGCTCAATGATTGAGTCAGACAGTGATAGAGTTGTTCTCTCCCTTGTTATCATTGGTGTTGTTGTTGTCTCCCTTGTTATCATTGGTGTTGTTATTTCTGGTCAACCTTAATTTGATTCACTATTATAAATATGATCTTGTTTGTTATCGTAATTTCACATCCAAAATACGTGGTTCAAACACTCAATCGGAACTGATATACTAGCAGACTAGCAGTGTACTTTGCAGCCAAGGTCTCTAGGCGTAGTCATACTATCTGACTGTTTTCAAATAAAATTGTCAATAGTTACAATATTTTGTTGTTAGATTTTGTAGGTACTGTATATAATAGAAGGTAAATTGTTTAACAACTTTCTTGGGCTGGTATTTGGTTCTCAAATCGTTCATAATTTTTGACATCTTACACTCTTTCGGTCTCGTGTGATATTGATTTTCCCTTGCAGTTTGAAGCAAACACAAGTTTTATTGGTCTTGGTTCAAATGAATCTTAAAATCTGAGACAGGTTATAGCAGGTCCATATATCAGTATTTGTAACACAATTAAATAAGGAGTTACTGATTGGTAGGCACTTTGTCACTGTCTGTCTTCACCTCTTCACCAGACAGCTTATTTTATTTTTGTTCATTTAGAAAGCATGTGCAGACAGCAACCACATGTGGCTTAGATGATGGCATTTATAGAAAACATTGTTGGAAAAACAGAAAATGCTGGTTACAAGCATTTTCTTCTTTTCCTGAAATGTTTTGAAAAGCCTTTTCCTCAGAATTATTAAAGACCCTGAAGTAGCAGGCTTTTGAAAACATTGAGGGAAAAGGAGAAAATGCTGGTAGCCAGCATAAATTCTTTCCGTTAACTTACACTTTTCATCATCTGAGCTACATTTAATTTGTCGTCTGCAAATGATTTATAATTGGACCAACCCAAACTTTTATTGTTTGGTAAAGGGTTAACTGAATGATGGGAATGTTGGGTAAAGGACTAAGGATATCAAAAAAAACTTCTTTAACATGAAACATACATTTGAACCATGCTCTGGCAAAAGGGGGCTTAATGCATCTCCGTAATCCATCATACCAAGCAAGCCATCACATACCTACGGATCCATAATAGCCACTTTTTTTAATAACTGACTTATTCATGAGGTAAACTGGTCCTTGGACATACAGAAAATTGACCCATAGCGAAAAGTTTCGGTCCAGGTCAGCCTGCGCGGACTGCGCAGGCTGACCTGGGTCGATACTTTTCGCAGATGCATTAAGCCCCCTTTTCACAGAGCGCGGCTCATTTATTTACCCTATATATATATACATGTATACCTTTTTTTCAGATATAAATGAGTGTGATAGCAGCCCATGCCAAAATGGTGCCACTTGTAACAATGAACAGAACAGGTATACATGTACTTGTTCCTCAGGATGGCAAGGCACCAACTGTCAAACAGGTATGGTTGCACATGTTTTGTTAGCTCTTGACCAAGCTACAAAATTTTAGACTTGTCACAATTGAAAGCATTAGCAGATCACAAATTGAATGCGGCATACATGATAAAATTTGTCCTTGATAGTGTAGAAAACATTGTAGGAAAAGGAAGAAATGCTGTTTACAGGCATTTTCTCCTTTTCCTACAATGTTTTCAAAAGCCGTCTTCCTCAGGGTCGTTAAAATTTGGAAATGTATAGTAAAGAGTTAACTGTTTGCCACACAATCCAAATATTTAAAGTACTCTTACAAAGAACTCCCTCGAAAATAATATGTTAATATAAGAAAAATCTACCAATCAGCATTTTCTCCTTTCCAATAATGGTTTCTAAACTTTTAAAGACAAATCTAGTCATTTGAGCCACATATGTCATGGTTGATTTTGTCTAGAATGCTTCAGTGAAGCAGACAGTGTAGATCAAAGATTAGACTGCATGTTTTGTGCAGTCTGATCCTGATCTACTCTTGCTGCTAAAGCTACTTTAGTTGTGAAAGGCACTTTAAAAGTTAACTGTATATAAAGATACCAGACAACAAAATTTTAGAATTACCTAAACCGACTGCATTTGCAGACAAAAGATTGAATACAGCTCAAATGATGCAATTTGTTTTTTGATGAGGTTGGAAAAAATGAGGGAAATGAAGAAAATGCTGGTTTTTCCCTTTATCCCATAATGTTTCCAGATGTCCTTTTTCCCAGGACCATTGAAAATAGGATTGTCCAGTAAAGGGTTAGAACAGAATAATTGTATTCATTTTTTTCAGATGTGGATGAGTGTGCCAGTAACCCATGTCAGAATGGTGCCAGCTGTCAGAACAACAGAGACCATTATACATGTACCTGTGCTGCTGGTTGGACGGGCTATAACTGTCAGACAGGTCACTTTCTTTAGATATTTTAGGCATTATTGTATTCATTGAAGGGCTTTTCATCACTTCAGTTGCCAGTGTGGCATCTGATCTTGATGTATACTGGCCACATTTTAACAACCCTGAGAAAGCCAGCTTTTGTGGTCATGACCAGGGCATTATGGACAAAAATTATGGCCTTGAAATAAATGCAAATTTTAGATTTGTGTTAGGTAGTCTTTTATTCCTAAGATACATGTGTTAAGGGACATCCTTATTTTTGTACTTGTTGTCATGTGAAACTTTTTGGCCACCCATACAAGCAATAACCATAAAACATGCTGTGTAACCATCACAGAGAGACATACAACAAACAGCATGGCTGTTAAAGCTAGCTCGTCAGCAAGGATGGCTTTAAGTCTTTATACCAAATCACTGTTGGTTACAGTATTTTCCCCTAGACCCTCAGGCTGAAACACAATTTGATCTAGGACAAATCAGAAGGTAAGTCAAATCAAGTACAGTTATGTAAGGTAGTTGTCAAAATTCTACCTCTGCCACCAAAATGTAAGCCTTGTGACCAATCCAGGCACTGAACACTTTGCAATTTCAGGGAGACATTGTATGCACTATTATTGTCTTGCTGTAAAAGCTAGGTCTTCAGCTAGGCAGGTTTTTAGGTGCTTTGTACATGCACCAAGCAGCTCTCTATGACAATACAAACACTTAGGCTTATTTAAAAAAGGATGTTGTGTCCATAGATGTGGGGTAGAGCATTGGCCTGATAATCTTAAGGTCCTGAATTCTTGAATTTGCCTGGGAGCCGAGGTCAACTTTAAGACTGTTCATTTGCCCACACATTTGGTGTAAGTACAACTTTTGTAGTTTCCAGGAAGCAGAATCAAGAGAGATTAGCGTAAGTTGCAAGTACTTGTCTTTCAATCACTGTAAAATACATGTAAATATGTTTACACATAAACATTAGAGAACAGGAGACAGAGAGAAATATGTGTCATAATTAGCCATGAATGCACATAATTATATCGTGCAGAAATTAACTCTTCAATGTATTCAAACGTTTTCTTGTTCAAGGACATTAAAGCAGGAGATTGAGTGTTAAAGCCATAAAGCATCTAGGGAAACTTCAAAGTCTTGTTTAGGATCTACAACTATTAAATTACTAGAATGACAGAAAATATGATACTGTGAAGTTGTGCAAGTTTTAACCTTTGTCATCAATAACTAACCAAAATAATGTTTGTCTATTTTCAGACATAAATGAATGTGACAGTGCCCCATGTCAAAATGGTGCTACTTGTAACAACAACCTGGATCACTACACATGTACCTGTGCAGGTGGATATACAGACCACAACTGTCAAACAGGTAATGTCATTTTTGTTTCTTCCTTATTTTTATTGTCATTCATTTTGCTTCAAACTTAGGCTGGTTGTCGACTGTCATTTGAAAGGGGAACTCATAAGGGTGGGTAACCTTCAACATATTTTTTACACAGTTAAGCTTTTCTCTCAGGTTTAAAATGTTTGTTGAAAAAACAGGTCAGAGTTGGCATTCACATCCAATGCTATTGTTCATGCTCTTAATTTCTGTTTCTAGACATCAATGAATGTGCAAGTAACCCATGTCAGAATGGTGCCACTTGTCATGATGAGATCAACTATTACACATGTACATGTTCACCAGGATATTCTGGATATGACTGTCAAATTGGTAAGACCAGTCTGCAAACTACTTTTTTGTAGCCTCTACCTCATCTAGGTACTACTTCAAACCCTAACAGCTTTTTTCACAACTGAAAATACTTTTTGGGCCATTGTAGATCAAAATCAGACTGCACAAAAAGTGCTGTCTAATCTTTGAACTACAATGTCCGCTTTGCTAGGACATTCCACGCAAGAGCAGCCTTGAAATTTCAACTGTTAGGGTCCTGAAAAAACTTTTATTTCTAGACTGAAAAATTTTGCAGAGTTTATTGGCACTCTTACGGTTCTTGCCTCTACTTGCCAGGCATGTTTAAATCTGCTGATTATCTGACATTATCTTTCTCATGGAAACCTCTTGGAATACCTCTTTACTGTCTTACCAATACTCTCTCTCTCTCTCTCTCTCTCTCTCTCTCTCTCTTTGGAAATGTGAAAATTGAGCAACACTTAACAGAGTTAAATTTGCAAAGATAACCCTTTATATTTCAGATATCAATGAATGTGCAAGCAACCCTTGTTTCAATGGGGCTACCTGTAATGACCTTGTTAATCACTACACCTGTACTTGTTCTGGAGGTTGGACCGGAACAAACTGTGATCTGGGTAAAACATTCTATCCTTTGTGTGCCAAATGAAAAATGGAAAAAAGAGACCTCATGTCATTTTGCATATTCAATTTTTCTGTGGCAAAATTGTATGAAAAAATAGAACACTTTAGATGCAAGATCAGACAGATTTTTATTATAAATTCCTTTGTTGATCAGTGTCTACACTAACAGAAAAAGCAACTAGAGTAACACGTATAGTAAATAAGGAACATCACATATCTATGATATACACCATGGATCTTAGTTTGCTATACTTTTTCAACATTTGTTCTTTCGCAATTTCAAACAAATTACATGATTTGAAGTAAATGTACTTAACATTTGAGGAGAGCCCTAGCAAAAGGGGGTTTAACACATCTCTATGATGCAATAGCCTATCATTAAATAATTATTGATTATAATTATGTATAACATTCATTTAGTCTAGCAAGCGACTGAATGGTCAGCCTCGTCAAGCTTATTTTTCTCCAGGATATTGTGACATAGCAAATAGAGATAGGTAAAATTAGCTACTAGTAGCCAGCTACTAGTAGCCAGCTACTTGTTCAGGGAAAGTTAGCTACTAGTAGCCAGCTACTTGTTCAGGTAAAGTTAGCTTCTAGTAGCCAGCTACTAGTAGCCAGCTACTTGAGCTGGTAAAATTGGTTATTTGTAGCCAGCTACTGATAGACACCTTCTAGTAAGCAGTCACTTGTCAAGGAAAATCTGGCAATTCGTACCCAGCGACCAATGTATAGGTAATTAAAATAGAGGTTTTTATTAGTTTCCTAAAGGTACAAGTAGCTGAGGAACCAAATGTCGACGCTTTTCTTCCATCGGGAATACTATATAAATGCATCAGAAAAATGAAAATCAAATAATTTCTTGTATCAAAGGGTCAAGCTACGAGATCTGTCAATAGGATTTTTTTTTCACATTTGTTTTTAATTAGGGATTCAAAATGAACAAGTATCTGACGAGATTAAGGCAGACATTTCAAATTATTTCAAAGAATCACGTTCACTGTACTACGGAGAAATTGAAAATATAATTTTCAATTCATTTTTATTTATTAAAGGGGCCAACTACTCGTCATGAAAATTAGGACATTTTTCAATTACACTTAGAACGGAATTCAAAGGTACAAGTAGCTGGCGGGTCTAAGGGATGTTTTTGTAATTAAGTGCTTGTTTTGAATAAAGTAGACTATAAATGTGTCAGAAAACTCAAAATTGAAGCATTTCCAGTTATCAAAAGGGCCAGCTACTTGATATGAAGACGGGACAATTTTGCACTTTTGCGAAATCGTGATTTAAAATGTACTTGTAAATAGCTGGCTAGATTTAGAGAGATTTTTCAAAATATTTCAACGAGGATACTTGGGAGAAATTAAAGATATCAAAATCAATCCATTTTTATTCATTAAAGGGGGCAGCTACTTGTCAGGAAAATGCGGATATTTTTCAATTATACTTAGTGTGAAATCAAAAGGTACAAGTAACTGGCGAGCCTAAGAGTGAATTTTGAAATTAAATGCTTGTTTTCAATAACAGACACTATGAATGTATGAGAACTCAAAATTGAATCATTTCCGATTATTAAAGGGGCCAGCTACTTGATTTGAAAACTGGACAACTTTGCTGGTTTTTGAACTAATGATTTCAAATGAAAAAGTAGCAAGCGAGATTAAAAGAGATTTCTCAAAATATTTCAAGAAATCTTTCTGGGGACACTTGGCAGAAATTAAACATATCAAAATCGGTCCTTTCTTATCCATTTAAGGGGCAAACTACTCGTCATGAAAATGCAGATATTTTTCAATTTTACTTAGAGTGAAATCAAAAGGCACAGGTAGCTGGCGAGTCTAAGAGCGATTTTTGAAATTGAATGCTCGTATTGAATAAAAGAAAGTATAAATGCACGAGAAAACTCAAAATTGAAGCATTTCCGATTATTGAAAATGTACAAAATGTTTAAAATGTACAAGGAGCTGGCTAGATTTAGAGAGATTTTTCAAAATATTTGAACAAATCATATTGAGGATACGTAGGAGAAATTGAAAATATCAAAACAATCCATTCTTATTCATTTTAGGGGCCGGCAACTCGTCAGGAAAATGCGGATATTTTTTAATTTTACTTAGAGTGAAATCAAAAGGTACAAGTAGCTGGCGAGCCTAAGAGCCAATTTTGAAATTAAATGCTTGTTTTGAATAACAGATACTATGAATGTATGAGAAAACTCAAAATTGAATCATTTCCGGTTATTAAAGGGGCAAGCTACTAGTCGTGAAATTTTGGACATTTTTCAATTTCACTCAGAGAGGAATTCAAAGGTACAAGTAGCTGGTGAGTCTAAGCACTGTTTTTAAAGTTAAATCTTGTTGTACATAAAGGGTATGATAAATGCACTAAACTAGTCAAAATTTAAGCATTTCCAGCTACTGATTTGAAAATGGGACAGCTTTGCTGTTTTTCGAAGTAATGATTTTAAATGTACAAGTAGCTAACGAGATTAAAAGAGATTTTTCAAAATATTTCAACAAATCACTTTGAGGACACTTAGGAGAAATTAAAAATATCAAAATCAATCCATTCTTATCCATTTAAGGGACCAGCTACTCGTCATGAAAATGCGGATATTTTTCAATTTTACTTAGAGTGAAATCAAAAGGTACAAGTAGCCGGCGAGGCTAAGAGCGATTTTTCAAATTGAATACTCGTATTGAATAAAAGAGAGTATAAATGCACAGGAAAACTCAAAATTGAAACATTTCCGGTTATTAAAGGGGCCAGCTACTTGATATGAAAATGGGACAACTTTGCACTTTTGCGAAATCATGATTTAAAATGTACAAGTAGCTGGCTAGACTAAGAGAGATTTTTCAAAATATTTCAACGAATATTATTGGAGATACGAAGAAGAAATTAAAGATATCAAAATCAATCCATTCTTATTCATTTAAAGGGCCCAGCTACTCGCCAGGAAAATGCGGATATTTTTCAATTTTACTTAGAGTGAAATCAAAAGGTACACGTAGCTGGCAAGACTAAGAGCGAATTTTGAAATTAAATGCTTGTTTTGAATAACAGATTCTATGATTGTATTAGAAAACTCAAAATTCAAACAATGCCGGTTGTAAAAGGGGCCAGCTACTTGATTTGAAAACTGGACAACTTTGCTGTTTTTCGAAGTACTGATTATGATGTACAAATAGCTAGCGAGTTTAAAAGAGATTTTTCAAAATAGTTCAACAAATAATTTTGAGGACACTTAGGAGAAATTAAAAACAGCAAAATCAATCCATTCTTATCCATTTAAGGGGCCAGCTAGTCGTCATGAAAATGTTGATATTTTTCAATTTTACTTTGAGTGAAATCAAAAGGTCCAAGTAGCTTGCGAGCCTAAGAGCGATTTTTGATATTGAATGCTTGTTTTGAATAAAGATGACTATAAATGCATGAGAAAACTCTAAATTGAAACATTCCGGTTATTAAAGAGGCCAGCTACTTGATCTGAAAATGGGACACCTTTCCACTTTTGCGAAATAATGATAAAAAAACGTACAAGAAGTTGGCTAAATATAGAGAGATATATTTTAAAATAATTTAACGAATCATACTGAGGATACTTAGGAGAAATTAAAGATATTAAAACCAATCCATTCTTATTCATTAAAGGGTCCAGCTACTCGTCCTGAAAATGCGGATATCTTTCAATTTTACTTAGAGTGAAATCAAAATCAAAAGGTACAAGTAGATGGCAAGCCTAAGAGCGATTTTTGACATTCAGTGCTCATTTTGAAGAAAAGAGACTATAAATACACGAGAAAACTCGAAATTGAAGCATTCCGGTTATTAAAGGAGCCAGCTACTTGATCTGAAAATGGAACAACTTTCCACTTTTGCGAAATAATGATTTAAAATGTGCAAGTAGCTGGCTAGATTTAGAGAAATTTTTCAAAATATATGAATAAATCATATTGAGGATACGAAGGAAAAATTAAAGATATCAAAACCAATCCATTTTTATTCATTAAAGGGGTCAGCAACTCATCATAGAAAATGCCAATATTTTTCAATTTTACTTCAAGTGAAATCAAAAGGTACATATAGCTGGCGAGCCTAAGATTGAATTTTGAAACTGAATGCTTGTTTTGAATAAAAGAGACTATAAATGCATGAGAAAACTCAAAATTGAAACATTTCCGGTTATTAAAGGGGCCAGCTACTTGATATGAAAACGGGACAATTTTGCACTTTGACAAAAATCATGATTTAAAATGTACAAGTAGCTGACTAGATTTAGAGAGATATTTCAAAATATTTGAACGAATTATATTGAGAATATTTAGGGGAAGCTAAAGGTATCAAAATCAATCCATTCTTATCATTTAAATGGGCCAGGTACTCGTCATGAAATGAGAATATATTTCAATTATACTTAGTGTGAAATCAAAAGGTACAAGTAGCTGGCGAGCCTAAGAGCGAATTTCGGAAATTAAACGCTTGTTTTGAATAATAGAGATTATGAATGTTTGAGAAAACTCAAAATTGAATCACTTCCTGTTATTAAAGGGAAAAGTTACTTTATTTAAAAACGGGACACCTTTGCTGTTTTTCGAAGTAATGATTTCAAATGTACAAGTAGCTAGCGAGAATAAAAAAGATTTTTCAAAATATTTCAACGAATTATATTGAGAATAATTGGGGAAAATTAAACATATCAAAATCAATCCACTTTTATCATTTAAAGGGCACATCTACTGGTCAGGAAAATGCAGATATTTTTCAATTTTACTTAGAGTGAAATCAAAAGGTACAAGTAGCTGGCAAGCGTAAGAGCGAATTTCAAAATTAAATGCCTGTTTTGAATAACAGAGACAATAAATGCACGAGAAAACTCAAAATTGAATCATTTCCGGTTATTAAAGGGGCCAGCTACTTGATCTGAAAATGGGACTACTTTGCACTTGTTCGAAATCATGATTTTAAATGTACGACTAGCTGACTAGATTTAGTGAGATATTTCAAAATATTTCAACGACTCATATTGGGGATATTTAGGGGAAATTACAGATATCAAAATCAATCCATTCTTATCATTTTTGAGGGGCCAGCTGCTCGTCATGAAAATTGGGATATTTTTCATGCCAAAGAGCGATTTTTTAAATAAAATGCTTGTTTTGAATGAAGAAGACTAGAAAGGCGCCAGAAAACTCAAAATTAAACTATTTCCGGTTATTAAAGGGGCCAGCTACTTGATCTGCAAACGGGACAATTTAGCACTTTTGCCAAATAATGATTCAAAATGTACAAATAGCTGGCGATATTAACTCTTTACCAAACAACAAAAATGAAGACCTGTCCAAATTCAAAGCATTTACAGACGACAATTTAAATGTGGCTCAAATGGTGCAAACTTTCTTTGATTAGGTAGAAAATATTGTGGGAAAAAGGAGAAAATGCTTGTTAGCAGCATTTTCTCCTTTTTTCCACTATGTTTTCAAAAGGCTTCTTTTCCAGGGTCATAAAATGTCGGCATTGTGTGGTTAAGGGTTAAGAGAGATATTTCAAAAGCTTTTAGAGAATGATGGGCAATGACAAAATCATAGACGGGAGATAATAATACTTGTATTTTTTTTTTACATTTTTTTCAACGTCTTTATCTACCAAAAATTGGCACCTCAACCGATTGCGTTTTTTGCTATTCCACGTCAAACACAACCACCCTTGAAAAATCACAGTGAAAAAAGGCCCTTCCTGGTGAAGACCATGTTCCTTTACGAGGGCACGGACACAAAATAGTTCCACATGAAATAACAAACTTGCACTCAGTTTCCACAGGAATCATCAAATTAACAACAGAAACACATTTTAAGCATATCCTTCCATTTTCTCTGATAAAATAATACAGCAGAAGTGCTTGCTGTCAAATTTTCAAATGGGCCTACTTTTGACTACTACAACCCGGAAGGAGTTTGCAGTGGTGTCACTCCATAAACGACAGCAGTTGGTCAAACACAGAATGGTTCCGAATGAGGAGAGACCATGAACGACAACTTCCGGCATATTCTGATTATATCGAACAGACACAGCTTTCAAAGCGAAACTTTCGCAGACCCACAATAGCGTAAGCCGGTGTCGAATTATCACTTGACCCTAATATGAAGGGTAGGCAATTTATATCAAAAATCGCTCATTGGCCCGCTAGCAACTTGTACCTTTTGATTTCACTCTAATTAAAATTGAAAAATATCCGCATTTTCATGACAAGTAGCTGCCCCCTTTAATGAATAAAAATGGATTGATTTTGATAACTTTAATTTCTCCTAAGTATCTTCAATATGATTTGTTAAAATATTTTGAAAAATCTCTCTAATTCTAGCCAGCTACTTGTACATTTTAAATCATCATTTCGCAAAAGTGCAAAATTGTCCCGATTTCATATCAAGTAGCTGCCCCTTTAATAACCGGAAATGCTTCAATTTTGAGTTTTCTGACGCCTTTATAGTCTACTCTATTTAAAAAAAGCATTTAATTACAAAAGTCCCTCTTAGGCTCGCCAGCTACTTGTACCTTTTGATTTCACTCTAAGTAAAATTGAAAGATATCCACATTTTCATGACGAGTAGATGGACACTTTAACGAATAACTATGGATTGATTTTAATATCTTTAGATTCTCCTAAGTATCCTCAGTATGATTCGTTAAATTAGTATAAAATATATCTCTCTAAATTTAGCCAGCTACTTGTACGTTTTTAATCATTATTTCGCAAAAGTGGAAAGGTGTCCCATTTTTAGATGAAGTAGCTGGCCCCTTTAATAACCGGAAATGTTTCAATTTAGAGTTTTCTCATGTATTTATAGCCATCTTTATTCAAAACAAGCATTCAATTTCAAAAATCACTCTTGGGCTCGCCAGCTACTTGTACCATTTGATTTCACTCAAGGTAAAATTGAAAAATATCAACATTTTCATGACAAGTAGCTGGCCCCTTAAATGGATTGATTTTGATATTTTTAATTTCTCCTAAGTGTCCTCAAAATGATTTGTTGAAATATTTTGAAGAATCTCTTTTAAACTCGCTAGCTACTTGTACATTTGAAATCATTACTTCGCAAAAGTGGAAAGTTGTCCCTTTTTCAAATCAGTAGCTGGCCCCTTTAACAGCTGGAAATGCTTAAATTTTGACTATTTTAGTGCATTTATCATCCCCTTTATGTAAACAAGCATTTAATTTTAAAAACAGCTCTTAGACTCGCCATCTGCTTGTCCCTTTTAATTCCTCTCTGGGTGAAATTGAAAAATGTCCAAATTTTCACGACGAGTAGCTGGCCCCTTTTATAACCGGAAATGATTCAATTTTGAGTTTTCTCATACATTCATAGAATCTGTTATTCAAAACAAGCATTGAATTTCAAAATTGGCTCTTAGGCTCGCCAGCTACTTGTACCTTTTGATTTCACTCTAAGTAAAATTTAAAAATATCCGCGTTTTCCTGACGAGTAGCTGGGCCCTTTAAATAATAAGAATGGGTTGATTTTGATACCTTTAATTTCCCCATAAATATCCTCAATATGATTCGTTGAAATATTTTGAAAAATCTCTTTTAATCTCGCTAGCTACTTGTACGTTTGAAATTATGATTTCGAAAAACAGCAAAGTAGTCTCGTTTTTAAATCAAGTAGCTAGCCCCTTTAATAATTGGAAATGATTCAATTTTGAGTTTTCTCATACATTCATAATCTCTGTTATTCAAAACAACCATTTAATTTCAAAATTCACTCTTAGGATCCCCAGTTACTTGTACCTTTTGATTTCACACTAAGTATATTTGAAAGATATCCGCATTTTCCTGACAAGTAGCTGCCCCCTTTAATGAATAAAAATGGATTGATTTTGATATCTTTAATCTTTCCTAAGTATCCTCAATATGATTCGTTGAACTATTTTGAAAAATCTCTCTAAATCTAGCCAGCTACTTGTAAATTTAAATCATCATTTCGCAAAGGTGCAAGATTGTCCCGTTTTCATATCAAGTAGCTGGCCCTTTTGATAACTGGAAATGCTTCAATTTTGAGTTTTCTGACACATTTATAGTCTACTTTATTCAAAACAAGCACTTAATTACAAAAACATCTCTTAGACTTGCCAGCTACTTGTACCTTTGAATTCCTAAGTGTAATTGAAAAATGTCCCAATTTTCGTGACGAGTAGCTGGCCCCTTATATAATTAAAAATGAATTGAAAATTATATTTTCAATTTCTCCGTAGTACAGTGAATGTGATTCTTTGAAATATTTTGAAATGTCTGTCTTAATCTCGTCAGCTACTTGTACATTTTGAATCCCTAATTAAAAACATATGTAAAAAAAAAATCCTATTGACAGATCTCGTAGCTTGACCCTTTAATACAGGAAATTATTTGATTTTGATTTTTCTGATGCATTTATGTAGTATTCTGTATGGAAAAAAAACATTTCGTTTAAGACGTCGACATTTGGTTCGCCACCTACTTGTACCTTTAGGAAAATAATAAAAACCTCCATTTTAATTACCTATACATTGGTCGCTGGGTACGAATTGCCAGATTTTCCTTTACAAGTGACTGCTTACTAGAAGGTGTCTATCAGTAGCTGGCTACAAATAACCAATTTTACCAGCTCAAGTAGCTGGCTACTAGTAATTGGCTACTAGAAGCCAACTTTACCTGAACAAGTAGCTGGCTACTAGTAGCTGGCTACTAATAGCTAACTTTACCTGAACAAGTAGCTGGCTACTAGTAGCTAACTTTACCTATCTTACTATAGCAAATAGTATGGATTCAACACTAGACTGTGCAATCTGAACTGTATAAGCACTGGCCATTATAACAACTGAGTTGTGAAAGGATTTTTTAACATTCCTTCCTCATTTTAATATTCCTGTCTTAAACATTCCAGAGGAAAAAGGCTTTTGAAAATAATTGGGGAAAGGCAGAAAATGCTATTTACCAGTATTTTTTTTTTTTTTCTCCACAATTTTTTCTATCCTGTCTTTGATGAAATATCTCATCATTTGATTCACATTTAATTTGTTGCATGCGAATGCTTTTAATTTGGAGAAGTCTCAACCCCTGTTGTGCTGAACCCCGATTTTAATTGCTTGTGCGGATATTGTAGATCAAGATCAGACTGCACAGAATGTGCAGTCTGATCTTTGATCTACGCTGTCTGCTGTCTTGCAGATATTAAAACAAAAACCAGCTTGAAAATGCAATACATGCATCTTCAATACTGACACAAAACAGTTCTTTTTATTTATTTGGCACTACAAGGGTTAAGGACCCAATAGTGGTCAAAACATCAATGCATTTAAATTCAAATCATACAGTTTAAAAATATGGAAAAAATTAAGAAGATGACAATCTGTTATTGTGTGGTCTGTCCAGGTGTAAATCCCTTGCAGAAAAATAAATTTTAAAATCAGGCAAAAAGTAAAACGAGAGTGACAAAAAGTAAAAAGAGATAGACCTGGCAGGTTTTAACCTAGTTTTCAAGTAAATTTCTCTGCAAGTAACTAACACTGGGACCAACAGTACAAATGACAGATTGTCATCCGTAGCAGTAATTCCCATGCTCGTAAATGGTATGATTTAAATCTTTAAGCATTTTAACACCCAATTTGTTTACTTTTGGCCGTTATTGTTACTTAAAGTTTTGTGATTTGGTAGAGAGTTAAGGGTGAATGTTTTTTTTTCCTCCATTCTCCCTCAGATATCAATGAATGTGACAGTAACCCCTGCTTCAATGGTGCCACCTGCAATAATCTACAGAACAGGTACACCTGTACATGTTCCCCAGGATGGACTGCTTATAATTGTGATACAGGTACCGTATGAGAAATGTTTATCCCATAAAGCACTGAAATTGACTTAACTTGCTTTTGCGGACACTGTAGATCAAGATCAGACTGCACAGAATGCGCAGTCTGATCTTTGATCTACACTGTCCTCTACTTGGGGGTCCTGTGTGGCTCAGTGGTTAGGTGTAGGACTCGTGACCTGGAGGCCCCGGGTTCGAGCCTCACTGGCTCCACTGGGCTCTTCACAGGAGTGTCCTTGGGCAAGACACTTCAGAGCCCCAGCCTAGTACTGGTTAAACCCAGGAAAACATGAATATGTGAGCTGTCGCCGTGATATGACTGAAATATTGTTGAAAGCGGCGTAAAACACCATTCAAACAAACAAACAAACAAACTGTCCTTTTCTTCATTACATAAAATACATATAACATATATAAAAAAACAGGAAATGACAATATGTCCGCTGTTTTTCCT
Source organism: Hippopus hippopus (assembly GCA_946811185.2). Taxonomy (NCBI): domain Eukaryota; kingdom Metazoa; phylum Mollusca; class Bivalvia; order Cardiida; family Cardiidae; genus Hippopus; species Hippopus hippopus. Next base: position 24,936,585 of record OX328110.1, on the reverse strand, counting down.
CATTGAAAAGGTCCGTTTCATTAATTCAGGGCTCTAAGGGTTGACCTCACACACTGCTCGATAGCCCAGTCAGTAGCACACAGGCATGACAATGGGGTCACAGGTTTGAATCCCCAGCTCAGACAATTTCTTTTTAAGAATTGATGATTTGCGATAGGTTTCAACCCTCTCTCACCAATGATCATTATGTTGACAATTGTTATGTGTGAAAACAACCAGTGGCCTGGGAAGAATATCATGCCAAGCACTGGTAAAAGAAACTCCATGAAAGCATGGATAGGTGCACTGGCTAGGCTTTAAACACCATACAAAAAAATTTAACCCTTTACAAAGTGATCCCAAGTTACAGCCAGAGGAAGAAATTATTATTTGACCTTCTTGCCGCATTTTCAAGTCGCATAATGATCTTGTCCAAGGGTCTTCTTTCTCTTTTTTAACAAAATTCTTCTTATTTTTTTTTTTTTTTTCTTCTACTTAGATTTATTTTGCTAAGGTAGTTACAAACAAAATTTGCGTAAGTTTAACGTAACTGTAGTACTTTGGCATATTTCCATCTGTCTATCCATTAACAATTTCAGAGATCATCTACCCAGAAACTACTTGACCATTTAGACTTAATTTCATTTGCAACCTCCCTCTAAAGGAGAGAAAAGAATGTTTAGGCTACCTCGGTCACATGACCTATATAAGTGCTTTTCTCTAGAACCAAATGGCAGTTAGCTTGGAAACTTGGCTTGAATAATTAGTAATTGTTGCACTACAAAAACATTTAACCTTTCTCCAAAGAACATCCCTGATGAAGGCTTCTGAAAGCATTGTTTGGACAGGTGAAAATGCTGGTCACCAGCAGTAATGGATTATGAAATGAATGGGTGTGCAGTAAGGTTTTAACATTTTATGGAAAATTTTCTTAAAACTGATTGTTGTATTTACTGATAGCCTGAGTGGCATTGAGGTTTTTATTATTTCTTATTTCAGATATTGATGAATGCGCAAGCTCTCCTTGTATAAATGGGGCCACTTGTAACAATGAACTGGCCCAGTACAGCTGCACATGTGTTCCAGGTTATACTGGCACGAACTGTGATACCGGTAGGCTCAACTGTATTGTCAAAATGATAAAATACTTTTCTTAGGTATTATACTATCCAATGTTGTCAGTATAACTAATCCAGGTATAACATTATACTTTCACCATTACATACTGTAAATAACTTCAAGGCTTGTATGGTTTTGTATCAGTTATTTTTAAACTGGATTGTTAATATTATCGAATTCATGAAAGTGGTATCATGAAGTTCACATTAACTCATGAAAAATAAAACACCAGTGATAAGAAGGAAAGAAATTTCCATATATTTGTCTGGTTTTAGTAAGTTGGAATAAAGAAAAGTTTTTTTTTCTTTCATGTAAGAACTGGATATTTTTCATCCTTGAACACCAACATTTATCATAGTCTTGCGTGATTTTTGTCATTCCTGAAAATGAAAGTTTCAGTATTCATGTAGCAAATTGATACTTTAATCTAAATAATACTCTGTGTCTCTATTATATGTGGTTTTGTTTTCCATCTTTCTTTTGTCCATGTTATTTCTCTGAGTTACAACATACATACAAGGAGAGTAACTAGATACTTTTCCAGACAGAACACATCAAGATCTGATTTCTGATCTACACTTTCTGCAAAATTGAGATTATATTGACCAAAAACAGTTGTTAAATCATAATTAATGTTTGGTTGATGTGTTTTTTTCCCGGGCTGAAAATGTCCTTTTTGTTTATTTGGCTTTCCTAAGAAGCAGGATTATTTTTACAAGAATGAGTACTTCTGTTTATATCTCCCATAAGATTGGTTTTGGGGAGACATATTGTTCTTCATATGAGTCACCTGTCAGTCTTTTCATCTGTCATTCTTTCTCATTTTTATGTACTTTGCCCTTCTTATCTCCTGAACCACATGTTTGATTCTTAAACTATTTCAAAAACTTTCCACCTTGTTGAGATCAAATACTAAAGCAAAATTTTAATATTGCCATCTTCAAGGTCAAGGTCACAGTAAGGGTTCATATATGCTTGTAGTGTATCCACTCCATATCTTATCAATCCCTTTTCCTATTTGAAAAAAAAATTATAAATATCTACATACACATCCACCTTGATGAGATTGCATGTAGAGCTGAGAGTTTAGCATTGACCATTCTCCCTAGTCAAGTTCACAATGAGGGTTAAAGCCATCCATATGTGATCTTTTGTTGTTACTTTGATAGAAAAGCCATAAAGTTTGATAGGGGGAAGACATTTGCTTTCAGTGAAAGCAAACACTTAGATATATCCACTATTTCCAGATATTGATGAGTGTGCCAGCAATCCCTGCTATAATGGTGCAACCTGCAATGATTTTCTTAATTATTACACCTGTACATGTGCGAGTGGCTGGACTGGTACATACTGCAATGGAAGTGAGTACACATTTTATATATGGGTCATGCTCTGTGAAAAGGGGGTTTAACACATTTGTATAAAAAAAGTATCCAGCAAGGTCAGCCTGCCCATTCCACGCAAGCTAACCTGGGTTGAAGCCTTTTGTTATATGTAAATTTAATGCATGTTCAGGGAGCATTCAAACCAATGATTCAATCAGTTGTTAGGGAGAACAGATTTTACAGATCCAAAATGATGTGATGACTTGCTTAGTATAATGCATTACCTAGATGCAGTAACCCTTTACCACATGACAAAATTTTAGACTTTCCCTAATTGAAAGTAGTTGCAGAAAATAAATTAGATGTGGCTTAAGGATAGGGCTCCCAATGGGATTCGTGTAACATCGTCTTTCATCACTGAAAAGCGTAAAGATTCTGCGAAGACTCGGGTAATCCATAATCGATTGGCTGATAGACGCTGCTTCCCTGCATCAATTACGAATTACCCAAGTCTTAGCCAAATCCATACCATATTTTGGCAGTGAAAGGCAATGTAACACAAATCCCATTAGGGTGCCCTATCCTTTAATGAAAGAATTTGTCTTTGAAATAGAAAAAAACATCGTGGGCCAAGTAGGAAGCACTGGTTTCCAGCATTTACCTCTTTTCCCAACATGTTTTCAAAAGCCTTTTACTTCAGGGTCGTTTAACACTTTACCAAACGACAAAATTTTGGACAGGACCAAACTGAAAGCATTTGCAGACGACAAATTAAATGTAACTCAAATGATGATTTTTGTCTTTGCTAGGGTAGAAAGCATTGTGGGAAAAGAAGAAAATGCTGCTAACCAGCATTTTCTCCTTTTCCCACCATGTTTTCAAAAGCCTGCTCTTTCAGGGTCGTTAAAACTCGGGATTGTGTGGTAAAGACTTAAAACAGAAGAAGTTTGGTAAAGGGTTAAACTTCCTTTTCCCAGAGTATGGATCACGTACATGTACATTGTATAGTGTTTTTACATTTATTCTGTTGATTTTTGACAAGTTACTGTAATACATTTTATCAAATAACTCCCGTTGTTTTCAATGTAATAGAGCCACATGTGTGAGATAAGGAAATAGTGCTGTATTTGGTTAACACGCTGTTATTGTAAACCTCATTTTTAAAACATTGTTGACCTAGGTTCCCGAGTGAAAATAGCGATCAAAATTCATCATCATGATAAAATTGTTAGTGTAATCTCTTTTAGATTAAAAACAAAATAAATATATGCAAGTTTCTTTGGAACGTTTTTTTATTCATAAAGTACCTGTCAAAGAAGCAAAATTTTAATAGGCTTCATGAAAGTTTTATTACACATTTCACATATACGAGTATTCCTATGTTTTAACACAATATGGACTATAATTCTTGTTATACAGTTGTATGATAAAAAGAATCTGACATTCCTTGGCGTTTGAGGTGAAAATTTATTAAACTCGTCCACAAAAAAATGTTATTAAGCTTGCCAAAGGCTCACTAAATAACATTTTTTGTAGACTTGTTTATTAACATTTTATCTCAAACACCAACTAATATCAGATCTTATATATCTCTTAGAGCAGCTGTGAAGGTATAGGATATACAACTTGTTTCAAAATCCAAAATATCTTGTATGTTTGATCATAATATTTATCTATAAAATGATGTAGATGATTGTCAAAATCCAAATGTCTTTAATATTAACCCTTTACCACACAGTCAGGAAGAAGCCTTTTGAAAACATTGTGGGAAAAGGAGAAAATACTGATAACCAGCATTTTCTCCTTTTCCCGCATTGTTTTCTACCTGTTCAAGGATAAATACCACCATTTGAAAAATAGTTGAATTGTTATCTGTAAATTCTTTCAATATGGATAGGTCTAAAATTTTGCCATGTGGTAAAGGGTTACCCTATATCTATATTTCCAGATATAGATGAATGTCTCAGTAACCCCTGCCAAAATGGTGGGTCATGTTTGGACGGCGTTGACTTTTTTCTGTGCGATTGTCCTTCTGAATGGCAGGGATCCTTATGTGATACAGGTAAATATTGCTTTGTTTTGTTGACCTTTCGTGTTCATTCATCAACCCTCTACCACACAATTTTAACGACCCTGGAAAAGAAGCCTTCTTCTGATACTGGTGGGCAGCATTTTCTCCTTTCCAACAATGTTTTCTACCTTATCAAATACAACCTACACAATTTTAGCCACATCTAACTTGGCGTCTGCATATGCTTTGAGTTTGGACAAACTTAAAATTTTGTTGTGCGGTAAAGGGTGAAAGCAAAGTTCTGCATGCAGCCACAGGCTGGAACCAACATGTTGTCCTATTTTCACCGGAAGACTTGTTCAATTTTTGTTGTCATATTTTCACCAGAAGACTTGTTCAATTTTTGTTGTCATATTTTCACCAGAAGACTTATCCAATTTCTGTTGTCCTATTTTCACCAGAAGACTTGTTCAATTTCTGCTGTCCCATTTTGACCAGAAGACTTGTTCAATTTCAGATGTTGATGAGTGTTTGTTGTTTGCCCCGTGCAACAACAATGGCCTCTGTACCAATACCCAGGGTCTCTATGAATGTGCATGCTTGCAAGGGTGGAAGGGGGAAAACTGTGATATAGGTGAGTTTTTTTATAAGATATTGTGCATTAATTTTTCATTACATTTTTACGAGCCAAGCGTAACGAGAAAGAAAACCAGCAACAAGCCTTTAACAATTAACAATAGTTATTAATGAATAAAGACAAAATAGTACAACAAGAGTTAAGTTTGAATGAAATTTTGACAATTCTTAATCTTAGAACAAGAAATAGAATAAGTCCCTCAAAATTAAGAATTATGTTTAGACTACAAAAAGTATGAAATTTCTGGTTCCTAAAACCTAAATTAACAATAGTTTTAACTTGCAGATAGATATGAGCAACCTGTTTGATAAAAAGATAATTCCAACTTACAGATGTATATTCCAAATTAAATCCAACCCTTTTCACTAATTCTGTATCCTCAAAGCCACAAGTCTAACTTCAAAATCCCCATCACCAAGTAAGTCACTCCTATTTATATCAGCTTGGAATATTCTAGATTAGTCTTTTCTAGAAAGATGACATCAAGCTATTTATAGACATGGATTGATAAACAACTTATTTACTAACAATCCTGTTTCTAAAAATAACAAGAATGAAAAACCAATGAATGTTCTTCATGTTTCTAGAATATTCTGTATACAAAGTGACAACAAAACAGGTCACATGTACATGTATATCCTATTACATATGTTACGGGAGACCACTCCTTCATGCATGGCTTCGTCCCGATTTTAATACAATACCTAACAACTGCGATAGGGAGATGTCTCTTTAGCTCAGTGGTTATGGTATTGGCCTTTCGTCCGGGCGTTCTTGGGTTCGAATCCTGCCCAGTCCCTATATTTCTGCCATGCATTTGTTCATTTGTTTCTTTGTTACGGACTTTGTTCGTAAGACATAACATTTCCCCTCCTAAAGGAAAAGAAAGTTTTTTGAAGTAAAACTTTCTTTTGTCTGAAGATAGAAAATTCTAAGTTCTCTGCGGTACGCAGTATAGCAGAGAACGTTTGTCTTCACATATACGGTGACACAAATATAGATTTGTGCACGAGATTATCGAGTGTGTGTTTGTATATAAGGGTAGTTTTCGCGGTTTATAATCAGTTCTACGCAAAACGTCCTCCAGTTTATTTCGAACGTCTATCCGAATTCAGTTGATTATATTAATTTGAGGATTTAGGGTTAAAATATAAGTTTGGGATAATTTAGAAATCATAATGATTTGGTTCTTAAGGAAATTCATGGTTAAGTTAGGATGACTGCACAGGTTTTCCAGAGTTTTTCAATCAGTGTTTTTATCTCTGGTTTTTTCCCCTGGGCCAGTCTTGAAAAAATGTTTTATTGTATTTTGTATTACTTTGTATATTTGGCTCGAATTAAAAAGAGGGTCTTGCCCCTTGCAAAGGTATTTGCTGTATTGAGTATGGTTAAGACCATCATTACACATAAATGTACATAAAAATACACTATACATAAAAACAAATGTTAACTATTTACAAGTTAAACTCTAGACAAAGCATCAGGGATAATATTATCCCTACCTTTTATGTGTCTAATATCCATGTTATATTCTTGTAAAAACAGACTTCATCTGAGTAAACGCTGATTCTTGTTTTTCATTTTATGGATAAAAGTCAGAGGATTATGATCTCTATATACAATGATGGGTGCAGGAGAGGACGATAAATATATTTCGAAATGAGCAAGAATGAGAGATAAACACTTTTTTTCTATTGTTGAGTAGTTTTTCTGATGTTTGTTAAACTTTTTAGAAAAATAACTAACTGGATGATCTACACCATTACAATCTTCTTGAAGTCAAACACCACCTGCACCAGTATCACTAGCATCTACTGCAAGATTAAATTCTTTTTCAAAATTAGGAGCTAAAAGAACTAGTTCACTTTTTAGTATGGCTTTTACTTTATCGAAAGCTTTTTGACAATCATCATTCCATATAAATTTTTTGCATTTGCTGAGAAGACTTGTCAGTGGCTCAGCGATGACGGAAAAATTACCATAGAATTTTCTGTAGTAACCAGCCATAACAAGAAATCTCATAAGTTGTCTTTTGCATGTAGGTACAGGAAAATCAGAAATAGCTTTTACTTTAGCTTCTACGGGTTTTACCTGTCCTTGTCCAACAACATGACCCAAAAATATTAAACTAGCATGACAAAATTCACTTTTAACAAGATTAATTGTTAATTTGGCTTTACTAAGTCTGTCAAAAAATTCTCTGATAGTCTTTAGATGTTCATCCAAATTATCGCTGTGAATGATGACGTCATCAATGTAGGCCATACAGTCGTCCAATCCAGATATTATCATGGTGATAAGACGTTGAAATGTTGCTGGCGAGTTTTTCGTCCCAAAAGGCATAACTTTGTACTGATAAAGTCCATCTGGAGTTACAAATGCAGAGATCTCTTTAACTCTTTCAGTGAGAGGAATTTGCCGAATTCCTTTTAGAAGATCAAATTTAGTTACATATTTTGCGTGACCAATATTGTGAATGCAGACATCTACTCTTGGCGCTGGAAATGAATCAGTCTTGGTCACAGAATTAACTTTTCTATAGTCAGTGCACATACGAAAAGTTCCATTTGGCTTTGGTACAAGAATACAGGGAGAATTCCATTCACTTTGACTAGGTTCAATAAAGTCATTGTCCAATAGATACTTGATTTCCTGTCTAAGATGCTCCAGTTTCTTGGGATTCATTCGATATGGATGTTGTTTCACTGGTTTTGAATTTTCAATGTCCACATCATGGTATATTGTATCTGTCCGTGTTGGAATATCAGGGAACAGGTGCTCATATTCAGAAATTAACTTTTTTAATTCATCTTTTTGATTATAATCTAAATGTGAAAGTTTTTTATCTGAATTTCTTAAAATGTCAGAATTCTGTAGTTTTGAACAAATAGAGTTAGACTTATCAAAGTTCATTTCTTCACAATTTATGTCTTCACGGTTAATGTGATTTTGATTTTGAGGGACTGAGGAAGCTACATTTATTGGTGAAATATTTTAATTATCCCTATCAACATATTCTTTTAACATATCAATATGACATAATTGTTTTTGCTTTCGCCTGTCAGGAGTTGTTATCACATAATTTAAGTCACTGACCTTTTTCTCTACAGAAAAAGGACCAAAATATCTTGTTTGTAGAAGAGCTAAAACTTTATCTCCAGGTTTAAAACTTCTTTCTTTAGTATTCTTGTCATATCTTTCTTTCATTTTACATTGAATTTTCTTTAAATTTGATTTTGCAACCTCACAAGCTTTGAATAATCTGTTTCTAAAGTCAGATACATACTGAAGTAAGTTTAAAGGAGAGTCCTCTTGTGAAAGAAATGTTTCTTTTAAAAGTTTAAAGGTCCACGAACTGTGTGGCCAAAAACAAGCTCAAAAGGACTAAAACCAAGAGATTCCTGTACAGACTCCCATACTGCAAAGAGTAAAAGATGTATACCTTCATCCCAATCCCTTTGTGTGTCAAAGCAATATAACCTTATCATATTTCTTAAGGTCTGATGTAACCGTTCAAGGGCACCTTGGCTTTCATGGTGATATGCAGATGACCTATATTGTTTAATTCCCAACTCGTGCATCACTTGTTGGAAAATGCCAGACATAAAATTTGACCCTTGATCAGATTGAACAGATTTAGGAAGTCCTACAAAAGTGAAAAATTTCACTAAAGCTTTGACAGTTGTTTTAGATTTTATATTTCTTAAATGTATTGCTTCGGGAATACGGGTGGAAGCACACATAATAGTCAAAAGGTACTCATTACCAGCTTTAGTTTTTGGTAATGGACCTACACAATCAATTATAATCCTGCTAAAAGATTCATTAAATGCAGGGATCGGCTGTAGTTTAGCCTTAGGTATGACCTGGTTGGGTTTGCCTACCATTTGACAAGTATATGACAAGACCTATAATAATCTGATACATCAGCTTTTAGACCAGGCCAATAAAAATGGTTAAGAATTTTGTGATAGGTTTTATTGATACCTAAATGACCTGACATAGGCGTTTCATGAGCTAAGCTTAATATTTCTGATCTACAAGATTTAGGAACGACGACTTGATGATTGACAGCCCACTCCTCATCAACAGAGACTTCAGGAGGGCGCCACTTTCTCATTATTATTCCATTATTTATATAAAAACAGACAGGTTCCTGTGAAAGATCAGTTTCACTGACAGCTCTTTAAAATAAAGGTGCAAGTTCTGGATCATTGTGTTGGTCTTCACTTAGTTTTGACCTTGACCTTGTATCATGACCTTCATTAACTAAGGGTGAAGATGTGTAATCCAGTTCCGATGAATTATGTTTGGAATTTGTCTGACTTTCAGACAGGTTTTGTGAAAAGGATCTGTTAATTTCATTTTTAAATAAATGACCAAACAAAGAATCAGAGAAGTCAATATCAGACTGATTTTCAGTCAAAATGGCTTTCTTTGCCATAGCTCTAGTAACTGCACATGACGGGTAAAGGTCAGGAATTTCTTCCTCAATCGGATTGGGTGATTGATCCATGCAAGGTGTGTCAGTTACAAGTGGATTAACAATTCCCTTATCTCCGGCTAAATCATTGCCTAATAACAAATGAACACCTTTAAAAGTTAAATTTTCTCTAATACAAACAGTCACTGGACCATTAATTAAGTCTGAAGACAAATAAATGTTATGAAGCGGAACATTAACAAATCCACATTCTACACCTTGAATAAGGACACTTGTCCCAGAAGAAGTCCTCTCAGAAAAAGGCAGGACATCTGCTAAAATAAGAGATTGAGAAGCTCCAGTATCACGTAAAATTTTAATAGGGGTAGACTGGGCAAAATCACTTTCTAGTGACACAAAACCATCTGATAAGAATGGTTCATAAATCTCCATAACAGAATCAGTCTAGGGTACTTTGGCCTGGACAAAGGTTTGGTCTTTAAAACATGACTGAGGTGTAGACTTTAATGAAGTAAAGCCTGTAGGCTTAAAACTTTCTTGTTTCTCCCGTTTTCTTTTTAAAACAGGACATTCAGAAATAATATGGCCTGGTTCTTTGCAATAATTACAAGTGGGTCGAGATAAGGGATTTTGACCTTTGGCTTCATACGGAGACTTGGGTTTGGGACTATTCTGATTGGAATTATGTTGATTAAAATTTGGTTTAGGACCAGTAGATGAATAAAAAGGTTTTCGATGGTTTGATTTATTTATAAAAGAGACCTTATGGGTCAAGGCAAAGTTGTCTGCAAAGCAAGCAGCTTCTTCTAAAGTTTCAACTTCTTTCTCATCTAAGAAAGTTTTTATATCTGAATTAATGCACCTTTTAAATTCTTCAAGTAACAATAATTGTCTAAGTTTTCCATGATCTGAATCTATTTTCTTTGAATGGCACCACCTATCAAATATTTGTTCTTTAGTTCTAGCAAATTCAACATGGGTTTGAACATTTTCTTTTCTGCAATTCCTAAAATTTTGTCTATATGCTTCAGGTACTAATTCATAAGCCTTTAGAATCAATTCTTTAACATTATCATAATTAGAGAGCTTTTCATTACTTAGTTGCAAAAAAATATCGCGAGCCTTTCCATTACAACGCTTTGCAAAAATAAGGTCCAGTGTTCTTTTGGCAATTTCAAGTTCCCGGCAAATCTTTCAAAGTGTGAAAAGTATTTATCAACTTCCTGTTCTTGAAATGGCAGAACAAGTCTAAGCTGTTTTGTTATGTCAGTTATTAATCACATGCAAAGATGGGTTTTCTTTATTTTCTATTTCTAATTCTTTCATTCTCATCTGAAATTGCCTATCCTTTTCTCTTTCTTCTAATTCAACATACATGTTTTCTTTTTCTAACTCTAATTCTTTTTCTTTCATTCTTTCTTCTTGCTCTAATTTTATTTTTAATTCTTTTTCTTCTTGCTCTAATTTTAATTTTGATTCTTTTTCTTTCACCCTTTCTTCTTGCTCTAATTGTTTTAATCTCTCTTCTCTTTCCATCTGTAGTTTTAATTTTTCTAACTCAATATTAGTTTTAATGTCTGTCTGAGACACAAGAATAAGGGACAGAGCAGACAAGTCAAATATTTCTTCATCAACTAAAAACTGAACAGTAGAATTCTTAATTTCATGCTTTAACATAGTACCTTTAATGGCAGTCAGTTTATAATGAGAAGCAAGATCTAATAAATCAGATTGTTTTGCCAAATCTAACATCTCCTGAGAAGGCTCAGCAATAATTTTTTCAAGATCAAAAGACATGATTGCTTTTTGCAGGTTCAGTAGAATAAAATCAATGTTTATTTTTTTTATTATTTTTTTATTATCTAATAAGCTTTAATACTGTAACAAGTTCAAAATAATTTCAAGGTATATCCAAAATGACTAAATGATCTATCCCGGACGAGCCCCCAATTTCTGTTACGAGCCAAGCGTAACGAGAAAGAAAACCAGCAACAAGCCTTTAACAATTAACAATAGTTATTAATGAATAAAGACAAAATAGTACAACAAGTGTTAAGTTTGAATGAAATTTTGACAATTCTTAATCTTAGAACAAGAAATAGAATAAGTCCCTCAAAATTAAGAATTATGTTTAGACTACAAAAAGTGTGTCATTTCTGGTTCCTAAAACCTAAATTAACAATAGTTTTAACTTGCAGATAGATATGAGCAACCTGTTTAATAAAAAGATAATTCCAACTTACAGATGTATACTGTATATATTCCAAATTAAATCCAACACTTTTCACTAATTCTGTATCCTCAAAGCCACAAGTCTAACTTCAAAATTCCCATCACCAAGTAAGTCACTCCTATTTATATCAGCTTGGAATATTCTAGATTAGTCTTTTCTAGAAAGATGACATCAAGCTATTTGTAGACATGGATTGATAAACAACTTGTTTACTAACAATCCTGTTTCTAAAAATAACCAGAATGAAAAACCAATGAATGTTCTTTATGTTTCTAGAATATTCTGTATACAGAGTGACAACAAAACAGGTCACATGTATATCCTATTACATAACAACATGTATATTATTTTGTGGTTGACTGTAATACATAACATTATAATGCATAAAAAGGGCTTACACTTTGCGTAAGCCCTTTACCATACAATCCCATATTTTAACGAACCGAATGAAGACAAATTTAATAACATTGCGGGAAAAAGAGAAAATGCTGGTTACCATCATTTTTTCCTTTTCCCATTATGTTCTCTACCCTTTCACATGCAAATCCCATCATTTGAGCTACATATCATTTGTCATCTGCAAGGACTTTTAATTTGGACCAGTACAAAATTCTGTCTGTTTGTAAAGCATTGATATTGTGGTTTTATTTTCTCTCATTACAATTTACATAACAAAGAGACACTGTTCTGAAGTTGTAACCCATATCACGAAGCAGACTGTAATAATTGTCCCTTAATTTCTTTACAGAGAGCTCAGCGATGAGAGCAGGACAGAGTATTTGCCTGACACTCCTGGCGGCGTGCATGACAATCGGAATAAAACTAGTTCTTGACAACATGTGAACTACGAGAGGAAAGAGGTCCCAAACTGTCACAATTAGATCTTTAATTTGGCAAGCTCTTTGTACGTTAACTCTTCACCAAACAGCAAAATTTTACACATGTCTAAATAATTCAAAGCATTTTGTTACGGGAGACCACTCCTTCATGCATGGCTTCGTCCCGATTTAAATACAATACCTAACAACTGCGTTAGGGAGATATCTCTTTAGCTCAGTGGTTAAGGTATTGGTCTTTTAAACCTCGATAAACGAGGGTATTTGTCCGTCATGGGCTCGAATCCCGCCAGAGGCGGCTTGTGTTTCAGCTATGCATTTGTTGTGGACTTTCATGTTCGTAAGAATTTGCAGACAACAAATTATATATGGTTCAAATGATGGTTTGCCATTGAAAGGGTAGAAAACATTTTGAGAAAAGGAGAAAATGCTGGTTACCAGCATTTTCTCCTTTTCCCACAATGTTTTCAGTAGCTTGCTGTATCAGGGTCGGTAAAAGTTGGGATTGTGTGGTACAGGGTTAGCAATATCATGTTGTTTGTATTCATATCGCACTGAGCACCTGACTTTTACCATTGTTTATGTTTGTACCACTTACTGGTCAATAAGGTAAGGCATGGATGATGGCAAGGTGCCACGTCTATTATAAAGACATTCTAAAAGTTTTTAATAACCACCTATTTTACAGGCAATTAGTAGTATTACCTCCCATTAGAGAAAATATACGAAAAGATGTTCAAATAATTAAATATAAAGAATTTTAATAAGGATTTATTGGTCAAAGATAAACAGAAATATAATGTATTTAGTTTTGTACATTAATTGAATGAAATAATTCTTTTCGAAACTGTGCTACACCTAAACCTATGCCTGACCTGGAGTATTTTAGCTCATATCAGCAAAATATGCCAAATCAAGCTTTTGTGACAGTCAAATGTCTGGTGTATTGCATCATCATTGTTTTATTTTTCTGTCCTTCAAAAATGTGTCCAACTTAAAATTTGCTCTAAAACTCCTAGTCCAAATCAAGTCATGATGAGAAAAGACTCTGTATAGAAATTAAAATATAGAACATTTATCGAAAAACTTCTTTATTCAGTATTTCAGCCAGGGATGGTAAATATAGACATGATCCGTTTTGGCCAATGGCTTTTGTTGAGAAAAAAAGGCAATCTGTTCAAACTATAAGTTTACATCATTGCATGTTCCGCAAGAGGTAATTACCGGTACATCATATCCATTGTGCTACATGCATGTGCAAATTTAGCAAATGATTTAAATTTGTTGTACATGTATGTAAAAAGGCCATTATCCAAAATACCTTATTAAAATCTCCATACAGTCTCCCTAGCATGAAATTAAGAAATTTTGTTCTGATGTGAAGATGGTCTTTTGTATATTTAGAAAATAGAGCTCGAGAAAGCCCTTCTGCTGATTAACCCTTTTCCACATGGCAAAAATGCAAACTTGTCCAAATTGAAAGCATTTGCAGATGGCAATTTTAATGTAGCTCAAATTATAAAGTTTTTCATTGATAGGGCAGAAAACCTGGTGGGAAAAAGAGAAAATGTTGGTTACCAGCATTTTCTTCTTTTCCTACGATGTTTTCAAATGGCTTTTTCCTCAGGGTCGTGAAAAGTCGGCATTGTGTGGTAAAGGGTTAATAGCAAATGGTAATGGCATTAATAATCAGTGTACCTTTGTAGAGTAATTTGATTTTGCAATCATCTATCATAGCCACTGACTGCTTATATGTTATGGGGGATAGAGCAAAATACAAGATAAAGCCCATCCTTAGTTACTCCTGGTTCTTTAACATGCAGTGTCACACAGCCTAGGGCTATGTTTACTGTCTCATCCGAGAGAGTACTCTTAATTTTTTAGTCAGCCAGCCCTCCAAATCAAGCACATTTTGGATATACATGTAGGTAATTCATTTAGTTATCTCTTCAGGACTGTTATCTAGATATTCTAGACTATTATGGTGTTGTTCCTAGTCATTTGCGTTAGTCATCAAATTAAAGTATTAAACACATAAATTGTGTTTGTCTTTTGTATGGTATGAATATCTTTGTATAAGTTATCTTGATCAAGAATCCTGTAATCATTTAAACTATGTAGTGCCTGGTGTTATGAAGAAAAGGGAGTGGTTCTTTCCAGTGGTAAATATGACAAAATTTTAAACACAAAATTTTAGACCTGTTCATATTGAAAGCATTTGCAGTTGCAAATGAGGTTTGATTGAAATAATTTTTCTGTTGTTTGGAAGATGTTTGCCTCTTTCCCAGAAGACCAAGTTGTAGACTTGTCAAATCAAAAGCATTTACTCAACAAATGTGCTAAATCCAAAGCATTTGCTGACAAGAAAGCATATGTGGCTCAATTGGTGGGATTTGACCTTGCAGTATCTTTTAAGTGTTGTGAAGAAAAAGTGCTTTTTAGAGATGCTTCTCAAAGCCATCAGTATTAAACAGGGCATTTCAAGGTACGAATATTTACCCTTTAACCCTTTACCAAACAACAAAATTTTGAACTGGTCCAAATTCAAAGCATTTGCAGACAACAAAATAAATGCGAATTTATAAATTAAAATTTGCTATGGGAAGGGTTCAAAACATTGTGGGAAAGGGAGAAAATGCTGGTTACCAGCATTTTCTCCTTTTCCCACAATGTTTTCAAAAGCCTACTTCCTCAGGGTCATGAATAGTCAGAACTGTGTGGTAAAGGGTTAACAAATAATTCAGTGTTTTAAAAACCCTTTTGAGGAAGGTTCTCAAGAACCTTCTGGGAAAAGGAGAAAATGCTAGTTACCAGCATTTTTTCCCTTATCCATAAAGTCTTCTACATCTTTAATGACAAATTTGGGCATTTTAGTCACAATTTGTTTACTCACTTCCAACATCTTGCACCTTTTGAAAGACAAATGCCATCATTTGAGATACACTGATTTTTCTGTTAGCATGATGCTTTCAATATGGAAGTGACTCTACAAAATTGTGGACATTTCCATATTAAAAGCATTAGCGAATGAGATTTGATACCAGCATTTTCTCATTTTACCACATTGTTGTAACCATTTCAAAGACAGTTCACATAAGCTGAAAAATATCAATTCTTGTGCCTGTAAGGTGTTTCCTTTCACCATTGGCCAAACAACCCTGCGACTGATGACCCTGAGGAAAAACCCTTTTGTGATCATTGTGATGGAAAATGCTGGTTACCTGCATATTTTCTTTTGACATTAATTTTGCAAGTGCTTGCAATATGGCTGAGTCTAAAAATTTCATCTGGTAGACTTAATGTAAGTTTGTTGGAAGTTCTTAAGTTACAGGGTGATGCATTGCTTGAAGTCTTAGGCATTACTCTGAGGCTAATTTGCACAACACCATTTTAATTGTATTATGTCATGGTTATCAACAGTACAACATGGTTATCAGCAGTACACATATTTCAGATATTTCACACTGGACAGTGCACACAGCCATGCCTTTCTAGAGTTTATTTTACCAGTATTTGGCATAGCATTCTTTACAAGCCAGTGGCTGCTTTCCCACATAAACAATTTAACGCTGATGAAACAGTGTTAAGTGATGAGAGTAATGAATCCTGCCCCTATCACTACCATGAATTCTCTAAAAGAGTTTGGCTGAGGTTTAACTAGAACCGACAATCTCGGGTTTCAAGCCCTGTACATCTACTTCACCAACTGAGCCAACATTGTCTGAGCAATTTTAAACGTTATTTCAAGATGTCAGGGCAGCTGCAAAGCTTATAACAATCAAGACTTAGTAAAATTGTCTTCACATTTTCCAAGCCACATGCTGCTTTTCCAACATAAACACATGAAAATGTTCCATTGTGAGAGAGGAGTGAACTTGTTATAATGACCTACACCAGTCAATCTTCTGAAAAAATCATGCCTGTGAAGCTTTGATTTGAACTCGAGACCAGACATAAACAATGTAACAAGAACACAAGAGCATCAGTTGCCTTTTCTGTGAAAATTCTTAGTCAAAAAGGGGCAAAACTGTTTCAAGCAGATTTTGAGGGTTACCTTTCATGTAGCAAATAAATTGCCCATGTTTGAAGTAAATACCTTCATTAATGTGATTATGTGGGAAAGCAGCCAGTGGATTGGAAAGAAAATTGTGCGAAGTACTGGTAAAAGAGACTCCAGGAACGCATGGAAAGGTGCACTGGCCGCTACGATATAACTGAAATAATGTTGAAAACAGCGTTAAACACTATACAATCAAACAATAACCCTTTACCAGACAACAAAATTTTAGCCTTGTCCAAATTGAAAGCATTTGCAGACGACAATTTCAATGTGGCTTAGTGCTTTTTTTTATAGGGTAGAAAACATTGTGAGAAGAGGAGGAAATGCTGGTTACCAGCATATTCTTTTCCCACAACATTTTCAAAGGCTTCTTTCCCTGGGTTGATAAAATTTAGCATTGTGCGGTATAGGGTGAAGTCGTTACCACATACATGTAGCTAAATTTTAGACAGGTCCAAATAGAATGCATTTGCAGACAACAAATTAATGTTCCTCATTTGATGGGATTTGTCTTTGAAAGCGTAGAGAACATAGTGTGGAAATTTGTTTGATCTGTACTGTAGAGTTTAATGCCATTTTAACAGCTGTCATACCACGGTGATCAGTGCACCTACGCATATATTTCCTGGCTTTCTCACACCAGTACTGACACAACTTTCTTTCCAAGCCTCTGACTACTTATCTCACATGCATCTGAGGTGAGAGGCAAAAAATTGCTGTACAGACAGGTTGCCTTTATTGTGTACTAAACTTGCAACAAGCAGGTCACCAGTTAGATGGACGAACCACTGAGGTACCCAGCAGGGCCTGTTTGAAAAGGACAAAGTGATGGTAACCAGCATTTTCTCCATTTCACACGAAGTTTTTAAAAGCCTTTGCTGTCTGGGTCGTTAAACCTTTGATATGTGTGGTAAAGGGCTGATGACAAAGATATTAAAAACTGTCAAAAAGTTTGTATAACAGCGGGTCCACACAAGACAGAAAATGAGTGGGAGATTTTCTTTGAAAACAACCGATCTAAAATTGTTCAACTGGAAGGGAGGAGTAGGCTTGTTGCAATGACTAGCACTAATCCTCTGAAAGTTGCTTGTACTTGGATTTGAACATGTGACCCCTGAGTTATTAGCCATTTCATTAGCCAAGAATAAACAAAGGATTGAAATGAGCTTTGGTGGCAATCGGACATCATCCTAAATATTTAATGATTGAAGGTAATGTTTGTGGGAATGGATGCATATTAATAACCCCGAAAGCCATGAATCCTGCTTAACCATTTCCAAAACGACAAATTTTAGACTCTTTCAAATTGAGAGCATCTTCACACAACAAATTTGAAAGTGGTGCAAATAAACATAAGTTCTTTAACAAAGTAGAAAACATTGTGGGAAAAGGAGAAAATGCTGGTTACCAGCATTTTCTCCTTTTCCCACAATGTTTTCAAAAGGCCTCTTCCTTAGGGTCATGAAAACATGGGATTGTTTGGTACAGGGTTAATTTTATATTTGCAGACATTGTTGACCCAAGAACAGACTGCACATTCTGTGCATTCTGATCTTGGATTAACAGTCTGCTACCTTGTGCTATACTGGTCAAAACAAACAGAATATCATCTGTTCTTTCAAACTGAAAAAGGTCCACTTTGTTAATTCACTAATATAATAGTTAAGAAAAAGGAAGCAAGCCATGTAAAGTTCAATATATACAAGTTTTAATCATTAAAACATGAAATGTAAAAATAATTTATGACAACATAAATTTATTGCATACTAAGTACTGTCTGTTTCTTGAATGCGTAACAATGGGTGGGAAAGTCGAATTATGAAATAAGCCTCGCCACCCCCCAAAAAACATATTAACTCTTTACTTTCCTAATCTCTTTCTTAATGTTATAGCATGCAATATTCCAGTAGGAAACATTCCAGAAACATTTGAATTCTGAATGAAAAACAAAACAATTGGATGCCTTACAAATGCTCATCCTGTCAGTGTATATTGTTTTGTTGCCCTTTTGCTAAACAATCTAGAATTTTAACAACCCTATTTAAGGAAGTTTTTGAAAACATAGTGGAACAAGAGCGGCAAATTGTCGCAAGATACGCCCGTCCCACCGCCAGTTGTCGAGGGGGTATAATAATCGTACAGGGCAGGTAATGCAACAAACATGTTTACCAAGTCTCAAGTCAATTTCACTTGAGGTGACAAAGTTCCATTCCAGACAAGCAAGAAATACTGTAAAAATGAAGATCAAAGTGGAATTACTTGAAATCCACACTAGATAGAGTTATTGTTCTTGCGCACTGTACTCCATAATATTGCAACAAACATGCATACCAAGTTTGAAGTCAATCTGACTTGAGATGACAAAGTTATATTCCGGACAAGCAGAAAATGCTGTAAAAATGACGATCAAAGGGAAATAACTCAAAGACAGCACGAGGTAGAGTTATGGTTCTTTCGCACTGTACTCAGTATTATTGCAACAAACACAAATACCAAGTTTCAAGTCAATCGGACTGGAGATGACAAAGTTATATTCCGGACAAGCAGAAAATGCTGTAAAAATGACGATCAAAGGGAAATAACTCAAAGACAGCACCAGGTAGAGTTATGGTTCTTTCGCACTGCACTCCATATTATTGCAACAAACACAAATGCCAAGTTTCAAGTCAATCGGACTGGAGATGACAAAGTTATGCTCCGGACAAGCAGAAAATGCTGTAAAAATGACAAAGGGAAATACCTCAAAGACAGCACGAGGTAGAGTTATGGTTCTTTCGCACTGTACTCTGTATTATTGCAACAAACACACATGCCAAGTTTCAAGTCAATCGGACTGGAAATGACAAAGTTATGCTCCGGACAAGCAGAAAATGCTGTAAAAATGATGATCAAAGGGAAATAACTCAAAGACAGCACGATGTAGAGTAATGGTTCGTTCGCACTGCACTCCGTATTATTGCAACAAACACATGCCAAGTTTCAAGTCAATCAGACCGGAGATGACAAAGTTATGCTCCGGACAAAAAAACTGGACACCGCCCGCCCGCCCGGACGGACGCCCGCCTGCCCAGACACCCGCCCGCCATGGGTGATCCCATAATACGTCCCGTCTTTGACGGGCGTATAAAAAGGAGAAAATGCTGGTAACCAGCATTTTCTCCTTTTCCCACAATGTTCCCTATCTTATCAGAGAACTTCAGAGCATTTTTACCCATTTCTAATTTGTTTTGAGCAGACATTTTGAATATGGAAAGTTCTACTAGTTGTCACCTGGGAAAGGGTTAACCAGTAACTGTGTACAGTGACATAGCTGGACCAACAATTCATGAATTTGTAATAACCATGTCAGAAACAGTGTCAAAATAAATGACACGGACCTTCTCATTTCATAAAATTCAAAATAATTCTTCCAGTTTAACAGCTCTCTGGATTAGAAAATTTCACGAAATACATTTCTATATAGGCTAGGTTGGCGTTACCGATCGCCAAAATCACCACTGGCAATTAAATTTTACTGCTGGCGACTAAAAACACCAAAAGAACTGATATTGGCGATTGTTAAAAATGTGATGAGATAAATTGCCGACCGTGAACATCTGATCAGTTTTGTATATTGAACACTTCCTAAACTGTGAAATCGGCGCGCATCAACTTGATTATCATATATACCGGGTATCCTAAGCTGATAACCCTTGTATCTCCCTTAACTATCCGATAGACGAAAATCCGATTGCCCATTGCCAGTTATCCGGTAGTCTTGTTCTATAAATAGATTACATGAACAATCACAACTTTTTGGGCGCAACAGGGCTGAACGAATTAATGCAGTCGTTTGTCAAGTAAATTTGACAACATCGTCGTCGATCATAGTTTTTTTTTTTTCCTGAAATACTTGACCTTTTAAGCTTTATGTGACTTTATTAGATTCTTTCCAGTGAAACTTTTTTTTTTTCATAAAAACTAATGGCTGCTAGATCCATATTTTGCCAAATGAGAAATATTGTCGCCAGATATTTTTTAGCAATCGGCAGTTTCAAGAAAGGCTAAGTGTGGAACGATATTTCTTGAATCATTTGAAAGACAAAACAGATACTGTCAGTACATGTATTTTGCGATGAATTTTAAAAATTGGATCATACATATCTCTTGCAGTGCATGAAAGTAATGGTTGGTCTGAAGAAAATCAAATACATGTATGTAGCTGTTTAGCAGACGGCATATATTTAGACTCGTCTAAAGAATTTGCAGACGACAATTAAACGTAGCTCATGAGGTATTTGAATTAAGCTTTTGCTATGGTAGAAAACATTGTGGGAAAAGGAGAAAATGCTAGTTACCACCATTTTCACCTTTTCCTAGCATTTGCAATAGCCTTCTTTCTCAAGGTCATTCAAACTGGGAATTAAGTGGTGAAGG
This sequence comes from Hippopus hippopus, assembly GCA_946811185.2. Lineage (NCBI taxonomy): Eukaryota > Metazoa > Mollusca > Bivalvia > Cardiida > Cardiidae > Hippopus > Hippopus hippopus. The sequence continues at coordinate 24,915,525 of OX328110.1, read as the reverse complement.
GTTAGGCCTGATTCAAATACACATAGATCTATTGTTGAATTTGTGAAACTTTTAATCATTCAACAGCCTACAAGCACAAAAATTGGTGGCCGACTTTTGATGTTTTAATACTGGGCTTTGTATTGTATATAATGGCAGTCTACCATCAGAAATATTTAAAAGAACTGAAAGATTTTTAGATCTACAAATTATATCAGTGATGCAAAGCTGTAGATCTGGCTTTAGATTAATCATTCATGACTTAATGTTATGAAATACTATGCTAAGAAAATGACACAAAGACTGAGTCAAAGTGATAAAGTACATTGACTGAACCCGGGTTTTGACCAACAAAAATTTTGGCGCCAACCTAGTATAGGTCCAAGATCAATCTGCACCCATGACATATTCTGATCTTGATCTACCTTAACTCTTTACAAAGCATACTGATTTCAAAAGCCTATTTCCTCCGGGTGGTTTAAACTCGGGATTGTGTGGTAAAAGGTTTAAGTAAAAGTCAGTTTGGTACTGTAAGGCTTAACTCTTGCCAGACAACGAAATGTTAGACAGGTAAAAATTGCAAGATATTTGCTGATGACAAAAATGTGACTTTTAAAATGGATGAATTTGTCATGTGAAAAGGTAGAAAACATTGTGGGAAAAGGAGAAAATGCTGATTACCAGCATTTCCTTCTTTCCCCACAACATTCTCAGAGCTTTTTTCCCCTCTAGGACTTTTATGGATAGGGCACCCTTATGGATTCATGTAACATCGCCTTTCATCGCAATCGTAATTCATCGTAATCGATGCAGGAAGCAGCATCTATCGGTCCATCGACTACAGATTGCTTGCGTCTGAGCCAAATCCGTACATTTTTTTAGCGATGAAAGGCAATGTTACACGAATCTCATTAGGGTGCTCTATCCTTAAAGTAGAAAAGGGTTAATTCTTTACTAGAGGACAAGACTGTAGACTCATCCGTGTCCAAAGTTGAAGCAGACAACAAGCTGAATGGGACTCTTAAAACAAGGGATTGTTCAGTCAACCCTTTACAACACGATACCAATTTTTTACAAAATGAGAAAGAAGGCTTTTGTTAACTTTGTGGGAAAAGGAGAAAAGGCTGGTGACCAGCATTTTCTCCATTTCCAACAATGTTTTCTACTCTTCTAAAAACAAGTTTCAATCTGCCACATTTCTTTTTCTGTCTGTGAATGCTTTCAATCTGGACAGGTCTAAAATTTTATCATGCAGTAAAGATTATCGAGGTTAAAAACACTGACTCTTCCCTAGAATAGCTTCAATGGAGATGCAGTGGCAATACTCCCAAAGTCTAATTCTCCCATCTTTTATACTTTATTAAACAGTCCTGTGTTTTGACAGCCCTGAGAAAGGGTTTGAACATTTTGTAGGGAAAAAGGGAAAAATGTTAGAAACCAGCATTTATTTCCTTTTCCCACAATTTTCTCTACCCTTGAAATGAAAAAAATATCCAGCATTCAAGGTACATTTAAATTATAATATGCAAATGCTTTCAATACAGACAAGACTTATGTGTGTGTTTTTTTTTTCATCTGTTAAAGGGGAATGGAGGTAGTGAGTTTCACAAAGCATGCTACAATAAAATTCAACATTCAGTGTTGCTCTTTCAGAAAGCCCTAACACACCTTACTTAGGTTCAGCCAATCTCCAAAATACAAAAAATGAAGTTTACATATGAGCCATGCTCTGTGAAAAAGGAGCTTAATGCACCTGCAAAAAGTATCAACTGAGGTCAGCCTGCCCAGTCTGCACAGGCTGACCTGGGCCGAAACTGTTTGCTATTGGTCAATTTTCTGCATGTCAGAGAACCAGTCTACCTCATGATTCAGTCGGTTGTAAGACAAGATGAATTTTCTTGAATATTAATAGATAATTGTATGATGACCTGCTTGGTGTAATGTATTACAGAGATGTATTAACCCTTTACCAGACGACAAAATTTCAACCTTGTCCAGATTGAAAGCGTTTGCAGACGACAATTTCATTGTGGCTCAATGGTGCAATCTATTTTTGATAGGGTAGAAAACACTGTGGCAAAAGGGGAAAATGCTGGAAACCAGCATTTTCCCCTTTTCCCACGATGTTTTCAAAAGGCTTCTTTTCCAGAGTCGTTAAAAGTCGGGATTGTGTGGTATAGGGTTAAGCCCCCTTTTCAAGAGTGCAGCTCAAATTTATAATGAGACATACAGGAGAATATAGTTAGTCTAGATAACATGAACTCCAATCCAAGAATGACAACTGTACAAGATTGTGACAAAGCATAGATCTGACATCTTTACCACCCATAAGAATTCCACATAAGACCCTTTTCACATAAGGTAATGTTAGTATGGTTTGCATATTCAGATTTGTCTTAAAAAATGGTAGAACACACTGTGGACAAAAAGGAGAAAATGGTGGTTTTCAGCATTTTCTCCACAGCCAACAGTTTTTAAAAGCCATATTCCTTAAGATTGTAAAAACACAGGATTGAGGAAAAAGGTTTTTTTGAAAACAATGAGGAAAAGGAGAAGATACTTGTAAACAACATTTCCTCCTTTTACCTAAATGTTTTCTACCCTTTCAAAGACGAATCCTATCATTTAAGCTGCAACTACATGTATTTGTAGCCTGTAAATGCCTCCCTATAATATCAAAGTATTTTTTGAAAAATGGAAAAAGTGGTTTATTAGGTGCTCTAAGCGCCTATAAATCAATTTCTACCATAAACTGTTTTGACAATATACGTATATTGTTTATTCAAGTTTTTTTTCTAAATGTGCGGAATGATTTAGGAAAACAGCAAAATTGGAATATATCAAAATTATGGGTATTTCTCACTCACAAAAATTGCCTTCTTGTATTTCATTTCTTCAAGAGTCTATTAATTGACATATTCATTTGAAATCAAAAAGAATTTTATTAGGTGGACTTTGATACTGTAAGAATCCAGTTTCTCAGCCTTGTTACTTTCTTTTGTCTTGAGACTTGAGAGAAACCTTATGGTCCATTTAACAATGATCAAATGGGTGATTTATATACAATGAACAACATGGAAGCAAATATGGGATGCTCAAATAAATTGGTGAAGGAAAGAAAATTCTTCACTGAAATTATACAGACCTTATACTTGACATTGTACACCTTGAAAAATTTTATAGATCTAAACCAGGGTCAGTGTTCACAAATGTTCCTTAACCCTTACAGTGCCAAATAAACCCAAAGGATATTTTCAGTCTTGAAAAGACCTAATTAATTACAATATTAAGACTGCTTTCTGCTACAGATCTTTGTATGCTTTCTTACATTAGGCATAACACCAGGTAATTCATTTTATTTTTAATACTGAGAAATAACAATAACAGCAGGGCCAACTTTTTCTTACTTAACCTCTTTACCAAACCACAAAACTTTAGACTTTTCCATATTGAATGAATTTGGCAATGATAACAACATGGCTACATGGATGGAATTTGTCTTCCAAAGGATAAAAACATTTTGGGTAATGGAGAAAATGTTGGCATTTTCTCATTTCTCCCTCAATGTTTTCAAAGCCTTTCTCCCAAATTTCTAGAAATACAGCAAGGTTTTGAAAGGGCTAAACACCATCAGTGGATAAAATAAGTGTGTATGTGTGTGTGTGTGTGGGGGGGGGGGGAGAGGGGGGGGGGGGGGGAGAGAAAGATTGCCCATTCCTATTCTTCCATTGTTAGTTCTTCACAAGAACCTATGTTATGGGCACTCATACCAGCAAGCTCATGAGACATTGCTTTCCCCATCAAGTGATACTGGCATTATCTGTATTATGGGAACAACTTTTTATGAAAACCCTTCCAACTCAACCCTGCATTTTAAACATGCCATGGAAGAAGGCTTTTGAAAACATAATAGGAGAAGGAGATAATACTGGTGACCAGCATTTTCTCCTTTGTCAACAATGTTTTCTACCCTACCAAAGATTCTACCCTACTACAGACAAATCACTTGATTCCATCCATACTTTGTATGCTGCACGCAAACACTTTTTATTTGGAGAGGTCTAAATTTTTTGTCTGGTAGAAAGTTGATATCACTGTATCCTCCTTTTGTTGACATCAATTTCAAAACAAATGTACTTGTGTAGTCCTTTGGTCCTCTAATCACAATTTATTAAATACATATATCTGTACAGCTCATATTCTTAAATCACACTTGTTGACTTAGTTGTTTTCTTTAATTTCATGTTCCACTGCTAAAATAATCTTTGAGGCAAATCCAGGAGGCATGGCTAAAACATTCTAATACTCTGAATAATCTGGAAAATTGCTGAAATGGAAGAAGGTGCAACTGCTGTAGCCATTTTAAAGAACAAGATCTCTACAACTAATATTAGCCTGAACAACACAACAAAAATTTAAGACTTGTACATTATTGAAAATATTTGTAGATGACAAAACAAATGTGGCATAAATAATGTATTTGACTTTGAAAGAGTAGCTCAGTGATTAACATATCTGACTCATGGCCTGGTGGTTGCAAGTTCAATATCTGGTTGAAGCTGTTTCCTTCTGGCATTTTTTTGCCTCTCGTCTATGATGCATGTGAGAAAAGGAGTCAGTAGCTTGAAAGGAAAACTGTGTCAGTACTGGTGTGAGATTGCCAAGAAAACACACGTGCAGGTGAACTGACTGCTGTGATATGACCTTAGCTGTTAAAACAGCATTAAATTCCAATACAAACAAACAATGATATTTTCAGAGGTCTTTCTTTTTTCAGTCATGACAACACAAAATGATTTGGTAAAGGGTGTTAACCCTTGCCAATAAAGACTGTGATTTAACCCTTTACCACACAATGATGACTTTTGACGCCCCTGAAAGAGAAGGCTTTTGAAAACATTGTGGGAAAAGGAGAAAATGCTGGTTACCAGCATTTTCTCCTTTTCCCACAATGTTTTCTACCCTATCAAAGAAAAATCATTTCATATGAGCCACGTTAAAACTGTCATCCACAAATGCTTTCAATTTGGACAGTTCTAAAATTTTGTCGTGTGGTAAAGGGTTAAACACTTCAAAATTTACTTAAAACATCCCTGCCCACATTTTTTTCCAAAAATGAGCAGAAGCAGCCTTAGAAAAAAAAAGGGGGAAAATGTTGGGATGTTCCATTTGTGAATGTAGATGTACACAGGTAGGCAAAGAACTTGATGCAAAAGTTACTTCCCTTACACTTATATAAGAAAAAGTGTCCGAAATATTATGGCTTCAAACAAAATATCATTTTTCTGATATGAAATGAACAAACTCCTGTTGTTTGTTAATAACATCATTTTACTAGTTGTCACATTTAAGAAAATGTCAATGAAAAAAACTGTCCCTTAATTTAACTTGAGGTCCATCATGAGGGCTTAAATTACTCTACTGGCAGGGATTTTGCTTATTTTCTAGCATACATCATTAATTCATGATGCAAAAAGGAAAAAGACAAACACATAAACACACAAAAAAAGAGGGGGGCTGCTGCAACAGGACTTGAACACACTAAAATAGTATAGTAAGTAGGCATAGTAAACAAAGCAATTAGTGAAATAATGAAAGAGCAATTTCTCAAAACCAATAGTTTGGAAACCAGCCAAATTTCACAGGGTTTCAAATAATCATTGTATTGAACAATCCCTGCAAATTTCCAAGGAATGTCACTAATAACAAATTAATATGGATTGTGTTGAGTAATCAAGCCCAAATCATCAAAAGGCTGCTTTTCCTAAACTGATCACTGGATTTTTTTTTTTCATTTCTGACAGGGTTCAATCCCTTGATGATACAAATGATCTGTGCAAGTTTCAAACGAATTGCATAAAAAATGCCGACTTAATCATGTTAACAAGAAATGTATGTTTTCAAATTTCACAGAATGATTACAGTAAGCCCATTTGCAATGCAGATTTACTTCATCTAGTTTATTGGTGGTAATCAGTAAGGAAGGTTTGTATTGGTCTACTTATAACTAATGAAGCACATACCTGAGCCACATACAACAAAGATAAATAATGCCAATAACCAAGGTCCTACTGGGTATTTTTCTTCTGCTGGTTTCTGAAATAAACAGAAGACATGATTTACAGATTTCTTAAAAATTACAACCCCCTCATCATGAACTCTTTTACCACAAAACACATTTTTAGACTTCTTTGACTTGAAAGCTAAAATTTTTAGTAGCCAAAATTTTTGTCAGTCAAAACCCAGGTTCTGTCGATGAATGTACAACTGTGACTTGGTCTTTGATTGTGCCATTTCCTAAGTATTTCATGACATTGAGTCATGTATGAACAATATAAAGCTAGATCTACAGCTTTGCATCACTGATATTATTTGTAAGTCTTTCAGTTTTTTTTCAAGTATTTCTGACGATCCCATCTCATATAATACAGAGCCAACTATTAAAACGTCAAAATTCAGCTACAAATACCTGTGCTTGTAAGCTGATGAATGATCTAAAATTCCATAAATTCAACAATATGTGTATTTTAATCAGGCTTTTAGCCTTTTACCACATAATCCCTAGTTTGAACCAACTTGAGAAAGAAGGTTATTGCAAATGCAAGGAAAAGGTAAAAATGATGGTATCGAGCATTTTTTCCATTTCCCACAATGTTTTCTACCTTTTCAAAGACACAATTAAAACACCTCATGAGCTATATTTAAACCGTCCTCTGCAAATTTTTTCAATCTGGTTGATTCTAAAATTGTGCAGTCTGCTAAACAGCTATTAGTGCACAATGGTGTGACTATGGCCATGGATGAGTCTTAGGAGAAGCCAGTCCCAAGTCTACCATCTCCTCTGCCTCCAAGTCACCTCTACATCTGTCCTCAAGTACCTTGACCAATGCTGTCATTTTGTGCCATATCAATATCCAGTTCAAGCCAATTGATAGCATGTTTCAGTTGTTGATTTTTTATGTTAGATAATGTCAAGTATAACTCTACAGCAAGACACAAACTATGTTGGGCCCTGTAAGCAGGGAGTATTTATACAGAAGCCAGGTGTCAGTATGGTGACAGTTTGGTGCCAGTCTTGAGAGTACACTCATATACTGTATGAATTCCTAATAAAACTGTCATAGATCATTTTCCACATTTTGTCGTGATGTAATATAGTAACCCATAAGGGACCTTGAGAAACCCAGCTGATCCCTACCTACCTGCAACATGGGAACAAGACAGTTCCCCGACACAAGTTTTCGACACAGTTCCCCGACAGATTTGGAGACAGTTTTCCGACACTTTTGTTCGATGTCAAACAACAAAATAAATCTTATCATGGATAAAAAAAAAATGTTTGATAAAGTATTTTATGGATAAACGATCTTTTGTGACTAATTGAAGTGTTTGTACATGTGATTGACGAGTACATTATTTTGGTCATCGTGATAACGTCTATAAGCTTAGTTCGACGGAACAATTTGACGGCCTATCGTCACAAAATATCAACAATGCCCACATAGACTACATTCTCACAAATGGTATAGATCAACAATATACATGTATGTAAAATTGTCCGAGTGTACAAGATAAACAGAAAAGGTATTTCACTCAGTATCCCCCTCCCCCCTACTGTATTTCGATAAAACAGGGGAATGCACATAACTAAAAAACAAATTAACAAATTATTCGACGATTTTATAGAATCAACACCAAATACTCTCTATCCTTTTATCAACTTTAATGCTGGCTAAAAGTCTTCTTAAAATTCTCTTATGTTCATGACAGTCGTGATTCATTGTAGATTCACCCATGACGGGCCATGAGACAATAACTATATCCGTCATTCTATATAGAAATCTTCTTCACAGGGTACAGATAATTTGATCACAACATCAATTATCCACGAATATTTCTAATTGATCATGATTATCAATCATAATTATGTAAATTCTACAATATAAAAGGTCATTTGCCATGAAACAAAAGTGTCAGGGAACTGTCTTCAAAAGTGTAGGGGAACTGTCTCCAAATTTGTTGGGGAACTGTCTCGAAAACTTGTGTCGGGGGAACTGTCTTGTAGGGGAACTGTCTTGATACCCCTGCAACATGATGAGAACCATAACAAATGCAAACCATATTGTATCCTTTGTCAGTATGTTGTGAAACTGTATTAGTATGTATTTCATCATGACTAACCATAGAAATCCTTGTCGACTTTGGGACTACAGATAAATTACAGATAAATATGGTTTTAATACTGGCTTGTTCGCCCGGGCTCGTTCGTCCCAGCTGATTTCCCGTTGGTCCGGGCTTGTTCGTCCCAACTTATGTACCTGCCAAAAGGTGTTAATAGTGCATACTTCACTGATTTAAATAGGTATAGATGAAAAGGTGTTAACTGCACATAATCCACGATCGTTTTACTCAACCTAAGATATATAACTATGCAAAAATAGTCATCCCCATCATTACACTTAAAGATGAAATCAAAGTAAAGAAAAATATTTATGGATAATGATTGACATGAATTTTCCATTCACAGAGTGTTATGGAAGGTAAGCCGTAGGCATGAGGCGGTGTAGTACTGGCTGTCGCGATATAGCTGCAATGTTGCTGAAAACGACAATGAATACGGCGTTGAACAACAAAAACAAACAAACAACTTCTGTGTTCCTTATCATAGTAGCTTTTACCATACAGTCACATGTTTAAACAACCCCATGGTAAATGTGATTTCGCCAACAAAAGGCAATAAAGTTGTCAGTGTGTCTTGGAGAAGAAAAGATAGTTCAATAAACTGCCAAGAGGAAGTTTTATTCAAAGTGCTTTTATGTCTAAAATGATAATTCGTTTTAGAAGGCACATAGCACTGTTCATTCCAATACGAGCGATAAGTTAGTGTGGGACGAACAAGCCCGGGCGAATAAGCCCAGGGACAAACAAGCCCAGGGACGAACTGGTTTTGGGACGAACAAGCCTGGAGCCCTGTGATCCAATTGTCACAGATATATACAGGTACTACTACATATTCAATTCCGAAAGCTACCAACCAATACTGATTGCCACAAATGATGCCGGATCAGATCCATAGCTAATCTGGGATAAAATCAATGAATGTGTGACCTAGGCATTAACGCAAGTCCCATTTACCAACTTTGTCCTTAACCGAAACTATCATTTGTCTTAAGGCAGTGGCTAGAGATACGGTACCGTACCTCTAGCCTATATTAAAGAAATGGCTAGAGATACGGTACCGTACCTCTAGCCCCGGAGTCTAAAGATACGGTACCGTATCTCTAGTCATTCTTATGATATAGGCTAGAGATATGGTATTTTGTAGATAGATGTAAAAAATTATAAATTTACGAGTTTGCACTGATGAGCGAAAATAATAATTGCGTTGATTATTAGGTGATCTGTATCCTTAATTTCGTAACTCGACCTGTCATATTAGCCTATGTATGAGTCAAATATTGTTTGTCACTGGTATGAATTTTGAAGCACGAATCATTATTCTTCTTTTAGCATCAATATATTTGTCTCATACATAGTTTCCAGCAAGCACCAACGAGCTCGAGGAGGTATGACTAGGTCTTGTTGCAAAAAACTAACGGACGGAAATTCCATAAAATATTTCTTTCCAAGGATTGATGATAGTCATTGCGGCAGGATTCATATCTCTCTCACCATGGATAGGTGCACTGGCCGACGCGATATTACTGAAATACTGTTGAAAACGGCGTTAAATACCATTCATTCAATCAAATTCCAAAGGTTATTTACAACCATGTGCAGGCCTAGCCCCATAGCTCAGTCGGTAGCGTACCGGAATTGAGAACAGGAGGTCGCCGTTCGATCCACGGCTCGGCCAATATTCTTTCCGAGGATTGATGATAGTCATTGCGACAGGATTCATTTCTCTCTCACCGCTGTCCATTGTTTCGACAATAGTTAAGTGGGAAAGCAGCCAGTGGCTTGGAAAGAATATTGTGCGGAGTACTGGATAAAAGAACTCCAGGAAAGCATGGATGGGTGCACTGGCCGCCGCGACATAACTGAAATACTGTTGAAAACGGCGTTTAACACCATTCATTCAATCAATCAATCAAGCAACCATTCGCCGACCTTTTTTTACCATTTTTTTTAATTTACATTTTAAGCAACATAAGAGAATTATAAAGTGCGAATCGCGAAAACAAATGAAATGGTCAGCTGCACAGTACCCTTCGCTGGACCTGGTCGAAAATTTACATATATACATGTATATAGTAGTGTAATGTTTTGGTTATTCACAGCGTAACATGAACGCTTCATTTTTCTAATGACCATATGGAAAAAGACTGTTGAACACATTGAGGAAAAATGAGAAAATGCCGGTAACCAGCGTTTTTTCCCTTTCCTTTAATGTTATCAACCCTATGAAAGGCAAATTTCATGTTATGATTAACAATTATAGACTTGTACTGCAGACACGTACAAACAATGACTTGTTCAGGAAAGAGTTAATTTGTCTTCTGCAAATGCTTTCAGTTTAGACCACAGTACAATTTTGTCTTTTGGTAAAGATTTAATTCTTTACTCAAGGATAAAACTGTAGACTGATCTTAATTGAAAGTATTTGCAGACGACAAAGTAAGTGTGACTCAGACACTGCAACATGTTTTTGATATGGTAGAAATCACTGTAGGAAAAGGAGAAAATGCCGGTTATCAGCAATTTCTCCTTTTCCCTCAATGGTTTCAAAATCCTACTTCCTAAAACTTGTGATTGTTTGGTGAATAGTTAATATTTAAGTACATGACAAATCTTTGGGCTAACTTCAGCCCACTGACCTTGGTAATGTTAACAATGGTAGCAATTTTAAGTTTTTATTCCACATTAATAATCACTTAAGAATCAGACTAGGCATGACATGTAAAACTGCACACTTTCTGCACTTTGATAGCGCCCTATTGCACTTCCAAATGTTTGAAAATCTTCAAATTTCTGCCCAACGTGAATACTATGAGCCATTATGACCGTATGATACAAAATTGGCTTGGAAGTGCTTTCAGAAAATGTTCCGTGATTGAGTAATAGATTAATTATGTCGTTTTCCATAATCAATTGAAGAACAACAAAAGTTAAAATAATGTTAGATCTTTCTGCGGTGAGTGCGAGTAGTTAGTAAATTAAACAACGCCATCATTCCCCTTCTGTGTTTTAGCGGCATAAACGTAGTACTTAATCAACCTCGTTAAAGCTGTGTTTGTTGTTCGCGCACCCGCATACATTTTAAGCAATTAAGTTCACCTAACTAATCAACGCAATTATTGTTTTCGTGCATCGATGCAAACTCGCACACTGCAATGAGTTTCTGTCCTTTGATGTTGAGATTGATACTAAGCCATACTAATAACGATAATAATCAAAACTGAAGTAAATATATAATTTCTTACATGTATCTACAAAATACCGTACCTCTAGCCTATAGAATGACTGGAGATACGGTACCATATCTTTAGACTCCGGGGCTAGAGGTACGCACCGTATCTCTAGCCATTTTTTTAATATAAGATTGAGGTACGGTACCGTATCTCTAGCCACTGCCTTGTCTTAAAATATCCTGTAGTAACTGTACAATATGCACTTTCTTTTTTTTTTCTGTGTATTTGTAACTTTTCTTTGGAACATGTTGATGCGCATTCTAATGATCAGAACGTAAACAGATGTTCCAAGAGTGAAATGTTTAAATCATCATTTTGTAATGTAAACAACGTTTCTTACCAATGATTTTGGAACATTTCCACGAGCTTGGATGTTTTTACTGTGTTTGTCACTTTGTAGTCGCATTCTCTGCTTGGCAGGCATTTTGACAGAGGTTGTGTGGTTGTCTTAATGTGAGAAGTGTAACTGAGACCGACTGACGTTGTAACTCTTTTCCTCTTCCACCACGTCAAGAAAAATGCGTCAAGCGGTTTTCATTATGAATTCGCGAAGAAAATAACCCGTAACACTTTATTGAATGCAGATTATTAAGCAGCATAACATAATACAGAGATCTAAAACTTGTCGAAATTTCATTTGTTCATACAAATTTCGTTATTTTTGTAAAGATAATCCCGCGAATCCTTCGAAAGCCCTGCGCTGCATTTGCGACGCGGATTGATATCAGTAACGTTTCACTTCCCAGCAGTCAACATTAAATATGGCGCTCCCCATTGCACGTGAGTTTGACAGCCGGGTAGTCTAAATATTCCCACTACAGGGAATTATTTTCGCAAAAATTATTCTGTTGAATGAAATTATATTTCCATCTCAACTGTAAATAATCTAAAGAAAGGGCTTGACATCGATAACGCTCTGTCATGTAAACTATTGTCATCACTTTTCGCGCTGTCTGAAGATCCAGTCGCATTCATCAAATCATTATTTTAGGTTTCTGGTCTCCAAAATATTTAGAATGTGATGCCCGTTGCTATCAAATTAGCCAAGCCAGATAACTGAACAACAAGAGTCTAAACATTTAATCGAAATTAATGCATGTAGGACTAATTCCGTTAGATTTGATGGGTTTTCATTAGACTCGTAACCTATCAAAGTGGGAAGTTTGATTGAGACGCAAGAAAAGACATAAAGTTCAAGACTTTTTCAATTAGTATCAATGACACAGGATTTTAATTTGACAGTTACTTTTATGGTACCCAGGGACTAAACTGTCATGAGTACTGTTGTAAAACCGAGAACTTACCACTCTAACTATCTTCACCAATAGTTATCAACAAAGTAAATCTCTACAACTCCTTGGCTTCGCGTTCTTCTTTAGTCGGAAATACGTCCTTTCACTTGTGCTGTCGTTCTATGTCTCATGGTCGCATGATGTTTTTACAGCGAACCCCGCCCAACCAATCAAACAGTAAGTGCAGCTCTTACATCATTTACCAAAACATACATAACTGCAGGGGCAGTTTTACCACATTCCCCCCTGTTTCATAGGCTCCCCTATGTGGGTCAGTTAGCCTCCTGCACCCCAGGTCCTAAGGCTAAGCTGTTTTGGTTTAACCTATAAAGGCCTTTTGGATGATCGAGTTATCATCTAGGTCCTATTAAGTGTTCTTGTTCGAAAGCGCTTTAAGATGGCCACTTTTACTGTGCGCCATTTTGGCTGTAGGAAGTTGTCCGAGTCCGCTCCACTTATCTTTCTTCAAATTTTTATGGCTCATTTCAACCCAATGCAGCCAAGTATATTTCATTTGCCCATTTATATATGAGACAAACGTTTCCAAGAAGCCCATTTTGGAGATGCGGCTCCTTTCTCTATGACATGGTCAACATCCATGGCCATATGATTTCAGTCCATCTTGAAATCAACATCTCAAGACCATTTATTCGAGTAATGCTTTTTACTTGGGCGACAAGCTTGGCAACATCCTCTACCTAAGCTGGAGTGTAATTATTAACTCCTTTGGCACCCAGGTATGGGAGTCCACCAGAATATGGTGCAAGAACATGTTTCTTAGCGCCTCCCTTTGGTCAGCTTTAAATCAGCCACCTTTCTAGAAAAACTAAAGAAGGTGTTGGGGATGGTGTCAATTCATTCCTTGGCCATTCTCTAATTACACTGAAACATGTGGAGATGGATACTCTGGTATCTTGAGCAATATTGCTTTAAGAGGTCTAGGCAATGTCAGTTTTGCTTGGTCCATTTATAGTCCCACTTAGTTCCTTGATGTGGACTATGAGCACCAATCCTGTTGTGCCAAATTTCAAAACCCTGTACCTGGCAAGGATCAAGCTTCAAGGCGACAAGGGCGAAGAAGTCGCCTTCTATGGCTTCACTTCGCCTTATCAAGCTTGCACTGCGAAAAAAACTTCGCCTTAAAAAATTCCTGACCTGACCATATGTTCATGAAATATTGGTAATCAAGGTTGAAGGGTGACACCACTTTCCTATATCAACTTGGTCAATTTAGACAAGACAACAGATTGTTACGATCTTTATCTGTTACTAACACGCTAAATCCACCCCTTTATCCCACGAAACCCTGTCTTTATTCCTACAGGTAAAGCGTCTGCTTTTTTGCTTAAATGACGATCAATACTGATTTTCAATACAAAAATAGTTGTAAAATTTAGCAGAAATACCTCTTCTTACCGCTGGAGATACTCATTACAAATATTTTTCAAAAACTTTCAATGATTGGATGTTAAACCAAAGGATTAAACAATCTTGAAAACAATCATTTACCTTCCTCACATCGGCAACTCCACCAAAATCTACAGTGCAGTGTTCTGTTTTTAGCGGTCTATTTTTAGAATACCCTACACCTTTCGTCCACATCTGTTATTTTATTGACTATAATAGATTATGTTTCTGTAAACCTTGTTAAGTTTAATTCTTTCAACTTTTACTAAGTCCTAGATGTTTTTGAATCAAAATTGTTGTTGGTCCTCATTATAACTGGGAAGAAATTTCTCTTTTTTGCATTGCTCTGGACTTTCTTGTAATCTGATGAGAAATATCAGGGTTTGAAGCCAAGTGTGACTCTGCATCAATAGGGTCATACATTAAAGGCAGTCAAAACCCAGTTGTCACATAATGTTCATTTGAGTCAACAAGTAGATAAGAATCCTTTCTTATTTTTTTCTTTAATATGCAAATCATATCCAAAAATGATAGGCAGATTCAACTGTTTTTCAATAATGATAGGCATACAGAAATTCTCTCATCACATACTTAAATTTTTCCTGTAAAGTTCATGGAAGAAATTCTATTTACTTGCAGCATAAGTCTTCTCCTAAATTCAAACAAAGAATTTAGTTTAATATGTGTTTTAGCAATGTTTTATGCACACCAATAGAACACATCATTTACTCAATCCTACTAGTGTTATTCACAAATCAATAACATGAGAACCCTGAAAAATAAATCAAAATGACAAAAGTAGTTTTAAAGCACCTATTTACTTCCTCCTTGATTGAAGAAGTTTGTCATCCTGATATTTTTATCAGTTGCAAAAGAAGAGTACATTTATTTGTCCCTAAGCCTGTTAATCCGTAAGATGTGACTTCTCCCTGGATCATCAAACTTCTCCCAATTTTTCCTAGAGGGAGAAGTCACTTCTCCCTAAATTTTTGGGCTAGCTTGATCCCTGCCTGGCCGTTCCAAGTAACACTTATACACCATCTGGTGGTTCTATTTTGGAAGATTAGCTGTTAAGAAAGATACTGAATTTCAGTCTCTTGTTTCTAAAGCTTTTTTCCTTAGACTGCAAAGAATTCATCTGAATCAACAGGATCCACAGAAACATACTGAACTTTTACCACTACATCTCCACAATCCACCATGGTACATATCTCTACATGTGTTTCACCCATGGACTGCACTGTTCGAGAGGAAGCTGCTTTGTCAACTAATGGGATGACATCATCCACTTTTTCGACAAAGTCACTCCAGTTCTGATGAGCTTTGGTGCATTAATTACAGCCGCCACAAGGGAGCTTTTCAAGTTCAAAGCCTAGCTTGTAATGCTCACATTGCGTTGTATCACTAGGAATACGAGACAATGCATCAGCATTTGCATGCTTTTTTCCTGCTCTGTGCAGTACTTTCATGTCATACTGACTGAGTTCTTCAAACCAGCGAGCAATTTGCCCCTGTGGATGTTTGAAGTTCAATAACCAGGTGAGGCTACTATGATCTGTCCTAACAGAAATGACGGCCTAATAGATTATGCCTAAATTGCCGTGTAAATTTAACTACTGCCAGCAATTCTTTCCTAGTTACACAGCACCTTTTCTGTTCAGGCGACAGAGCTACGCTAGCATAGGCAATTACTTTTTCCTGTCCATTCTGTAATTGCAGCAGCTCAGCCCCTATTGCAAATTCAGAAGCATCTGTATCCAGTATGAACATGTCCTCATTGTTAGGGAGTGACATTTCTGGTGCAGAAGATAGAGCAACCTTAATCTTCTCAAATGCCTCCTGTTGCACAGCTTCCCATTTAAAAGCTTTCTTTCCTGTAATAGCATACAATGGAACAGGTAAAGACACATAATCTTTAATAAAAAGCCTATGATAGTTCACCAGGCCTAAAAACTGTTCCACTTGGCGTGTGTTTTTTGGGATAGGCCAGTCTTGGACTGCCTTTACATGATCATCTTTTATATGCAATCCTTGGTTAGATACCCATCTCCCCAAGAATTCTACTTCCTTCTGGAAAGGTATGCATTTGGAAGGCTTCAGTTTTAAACCATACTTTCTGAACCTTTCTAGAACTGATCTTACATTAAGAAGATGATCTTCTTTTTCATCCCTGATTTTTCTTACTTATAAAAATTTCCAGTTCAAAACATGTTTGCATTTTTTCTTACAGATTTTAAGCTCACCTGAGCATGAAGTGCGCTCTGTAGGCCACATTTTTTATCCGATGCTCATTGATGATATCTCGTATGAGTTTGCAAATGGGTCATGTCAGGTCAAAAACTAGGTCACAAGCCAAGGTCATATCTTAGGAAAACCTCGTGTACATTTTAGGGGACATATTTTGAGTCCAATGTGGTTGAAAGTTTGTCAGAATGTTTGTCTTGATGATATCTTGGACAAGTTTGAAAATGGGTCGAGTCACGTCAAAAACTAGGTCACTAGGTCAAATTTTAGAAAACGTTGCATATACTCTAGAGGTCACATTTTTTGTCCAATACTCATAAAACTTGGTCAAAATGTTTGTCTTGATGTAATTTTAGATGAGTTTGAAAAAGGGTCATGTCAGGTCTAAAACTAGGTCACACGCGGGCTTCCTTTACACTTGATACATATTGTTTATGTCAGAGTTAAGATCTTTTAATGATTGTTTATAGACATTTGCTTGTCGCCAGTACATTCGCCAGTGCTTCATTTTTGGTGCCAATTTTTCTTAATTCTTGCATTTGGCGCCACTGGAGATCGACAGCGGGAGCCCTGAAATCTTAGAAAAACCTTGTGTATGCTGTAGAGGCCACATTTTCAGTCCAACACTCATGGAAGTTGGTCAGAATGTTCATCTTGAGGATGTCTAGATCCACTTTGAAAATGGGTCATATTAGATCAAAAACTAGGTCACCAGGTCAAATCTTTTGAAATACCTTGTGTATCCTGTAGAATGTTTGTAATAATATTTGGAAAAAGATTGGAAATGGGTCATGTATGGTCAAATGGCTTAGGTGAGCGACTTGAGGGTCATCGTGGCCCTCTTGTTTTCAGGTAAAACATTTTGTGATGCACATGGTTAATAATTGGATGTAGTCAGAAATTTCTGAATACTTAATATTTTAATATTATCAAATGCTCCTATTATACAATTATAGTTGCCTTTTAATATTTTTGGAATTTTGATGTATTAAATTGGGAAAACAACATGTGGGAAAATTTGAGGGGCAAATTTTCAGCCCCAAACTTGAAGTGGGAAAATCTCTATATTCTATCTTTTCTATTGCAATCTGCAGTTATTTACGAGTTGATTTGTGTAAGAAGTACATCGCAACAAGTATATACACCTGCTTGAATATGTAGATCTAAGCAGACATGAATGTAGAGTACGGTAGATTAACAGATTGACATAGATGTGAAAAGCACTATGCAGTGTGGACAGTGAAAAAAAATTGTCATTATCATCTGGAACATCTGTTCTCTGACCAATCAGTTAATCGAATTCTGCAGAATATCGTTGGGCTTGTTTATCATGGGCATAACATCGATAGTATAGAGTAGTAGGAATCACACCTTGAGAATGATCGTACAGTTTTTGCTTATGATGCAACATTTTTAGTAAACTCTTTACCAAACAACAAAATTTCAGACTGGTCTAAATTGAGAGCATTTGCAGACGAAAAATTAAATGTTGCTCAAAAGATGGAATTTGTGTCTGAGAGAGTAGAAAACATTGTGGGAAAAGGAGAAAATGCTGGTAACCAGCATTTTCTCCTTTTCCCACAATGTTTTCTAAAGTTTTAATCTTCAGGGTTGTTAAAACTTGGGATTGTGTGGGAAAGGGTTAAACAAGCATTACTTTTCTTGTATGATAATCACAGGATAAAACTGAATAGTGTGGAAAGATTTTCCAAATTGTAATAGTCTACCCTAGATTATACAAAATCTTTGATGTCTGTTATAGGTTCCACATTTTCATTGTGAATGTTATTACTGTTTATTTACAGTTAGGGGTTCAGATGGAATCCAGATGGTTAATGGCCCGCCTGCTCTCAAAACAGAGCCTCCATTTCAGAGGTAAGGGAAAGCTAGCATTGACCTATTGAACGTTAGGATACATATTTTAACCATTTACCAAAGAATCCTGAGCAGTTTTGACCACCATGAGGAAGAATACCTGCGAAAATGTGGGCAAAAGAGAAAGTGCGGGTTTTTCTTCTTGTACCACTATGTTTTCTGCTCTGATAGTGACAGGTTATGTGGGAAAGCAGCCAGCGGCTTGGAAAGAAAATTGTGCGGAATACTGGTATAAGAGACTCTAGGAAAGCATGGATAGGTGCACTGGCTGCCGCGATATAACTGAAATAATGTTGAAAAGGGCGTTAAACACCATAATCAATCGATCTGATAGTGACAAATCCCACTACTCGAGCTACATCGAATTGAACATTTGCAAATTCTTTGAATATGGACTGGTATGATGTCAGTAAAGAAGCTCCACCTGTAGGTTTTGAAAGTCTGGCAGCAAATTGCTTGCTTTCCCACAGTGTTTTTCATATTGTTCAAACTCTTTCCCTTGAAATATTTCTGTTGTATTAGAAAATAATGTGCCAGATAATGCTTTACAAAAATACATGTAGTGCCCTGAGGAAGAACACTTTTAAAAACTTTGTGAAAAAGGATAAAATGCTTGAAATCTGCATTTTCTCCTTTTTCAACAGTGTTTCCTACCATTTTAAAGACAAACCCAAGCAAGGATCACATTTAATTGGGCCCCTACAAAAAGGATACTATTAATTTGGGTCAGTGTAAACTTTTTGTTGTATATTAAAGAGTTAAACATCTGTATAGATAAGAAAATCTGTAGAGTGATAGATTAAATGAAAAATCAGTACCAGCAAATAATTAGTCTCAATTATATAAATAAAAATATAAATAACAATTTTTTTAAAGGCTGTCGTTCTCAAGGTCTTTAATAATCAGGAGTGTGTGGCGGGGAGTTAATTGATACTCAATATGACATGAATATGCACATTATTGCTGCTAATAATTTTTGAAACAAACACAGCGCTACCAATAAGTATAAGGTAGTACAGGGTGTCGCATAATATCTGATACCATTTGCAGGCTCATTATTTGTTTCATTGAGATTGATGCACTAACAGAGACTACATAATGTTATTGTATACATTTCAAAGTTTTATCTCATGTATAACACATACCTTTTGTTCCCCAAGCCTGATCCTATTTTTTTAAATTCATATTCATAGTATATGTTCCAGATGACGTCCTTTTTGCAGGATTACAATGTCTAAACGTTCCTGAAATTTTGGATCACCGATTCGCATGTTGCTGTGCTTATGTTCTTATTTTCTCTGCGTATAGCTGCTTTCAGTTCATCCAGGGTGTTTGGCAGGGATTTGTAGACTCTGTCTTTCAAATATCCCCAGAGATAAAAATCTAGAGGGCTCAGGTCGGGAGAATGAGGCGGCCTCTCATTTTTCGTCTTGAATGAAATGAAATTGTCCCCAAATTTCTCTTCGAGAAATGCAATTGATTGGAGTGAAGTGTGCGGGGTTGCACCATCCTGCTGGAACCACATATTACTGATGTCTATTCCTCTCCTGCGTAAAGCTGGTATAAACTTGTTCTTTAGGATATTCAAATAACGTTTACTATTTATCGTCTCAACACTCTTAAACTCATCCTCAAAGAAAAAAGGTCTGACTATTCCCTTTGCCTTCAGTGCTGCCCATACTGTAGGTTTCTCGCCATGTAAGGGTTTCTCAATGTAAATGTTTTGTTTTTCACTGCCCCAATAACGACAGTTTTTCTTGTTTACCTGAGCATTTAAATAAAAGTGAGCTTCATCCGAGAACCATAGAACATCTGTGATTTCAATGCGCTCCTTCATCCACTCAGCAAAACGTAGTCTACTAGCAATATCTGAGTCTTTTAGGTGCTGCATAATTGAAATTGTGTACGGAATCAACTTCAAATCAAACCTTAGCATTCTGTGAACACTAGCACGACTAAGGGTGTTGGTAAGGTCACACATAATTTTTCTAATAGATTTCTGAGGCGTTTCTTCAATCACTTGCCTGATTTCCTCGATACTCTCAGAACTTCTTACAGATTTTGGCCTTCCAGTATTGCTGTGTCGTCCATCAATAACTGATCCAGTTGCCTCAAATCCCTTCACTATTCTGTGTACTTGAAGTTTTGTAAGTCTCTTCTGGTCTGGGTGTCTTTTCTGCATCTTTCTTGTTACAGTTATTGGTGAAAAACTTGAATAATACAGTTTAACAACTTCGGCAGCAATTACCTGAGCTGAAGCCATGTTGAATAAACAACGTCTTTATTATGATGTCATGACGTTTTCCCATAATTTTCTATGCTAACAAAACTTCATGGTATCATCTTTATTTTGATGTATCAAACATCTAAACGTGGATCATAATTTTATTTTAAGAACCATTTGTAATGGTATCAGATATTATGAGACACCCTGTACATAATGCTACAATTATCTGATCTCTTTTCACCTTTTAAGGGAAACCAGTTCAGCATGCAAGGTAATGGTGTATAGTAAAGATGGAAATTTCTTTGCCTGGTGCAATGGAAAAAGGTAGGTGTAAGCAGGATTTTTGTCTCACTGACAAAAGACCTCAGATTCCTCTTATTCTTTTACCAAATGATCCAACTCTAAGGAAGATACCTTTTGAAGACCATGTTTTCAAAAGCCTGATAAATGTTTAGCATGTAGAAAAGTTGATGTAAAGGAAAAGAACTGAACTGTGCTCTTATTTTAAAAGTCACATTCCTTCCACATAGTGACAAATAATCCATTCCAATTAAACATCTATCCTGCGGCAAATTTGTAAACTGAACTTCTTTTGACAGCTGAAAAGTCAGTCCACAAAATTTTAAACAGATTCTTATCTTATGGGCCTGACTAAACAAACAAATAGTATAGATTCAAGATCAGACTGCACATTTTATGTCGTCTGATCTTGATCTGTGCCATATTTTTAACATGTTATGGGGAAAGGAGAAAATACTGGTACCCAGCATTTCCCCGTTTTCTAAAATTGTTTTATACCCTATCAAAGGTAACTCTAAACATTTGAACAGCATTAAGTTTGCCATCTGCAGATGTTTTCAAATTAGTAAAGTCTAAGGTTTTCTTTTCTGATACAAGTTTGATATGTTGCATTAAGTCTTTCAAAGAGTAGGAAACATTATGGGAAAAGGAGAAAATGCTGGTGACCAGCATTTTCCCATTATGTTTTCAAAGCCCTCTCTCACAGGCTCATTTAAACACAGATTTGTTATGCAAAGGAATACATTTCTTTACCTTATCTTTCAGTGTGAAAGTGATAGAAACTAAGACATTTAAAGAGGTCCTAGATATCCCAAAGCCAAAGACAGCCAGTATGGGATTTTCACCTAAAGGAACTTTGCTAGCTTTGTGGGAAACATACACAGGTACTCTGATCTAAACATGCCAACGTTTTCCTTTGTTTGTCAGTGTGCATGTTTAATTTTGGGACAGTTTAGATCCGGGTTCTGTGTGCACAGAATATATGTTCTGTGCAGGCTGATGTTTTGTGCTGTTTGATCTTAGATCTACACTTGCCAGTTTTCTACCAGATATAAACTGTTCAGGCCAAGACATGCTTGAAACAGATTTTTCATTTATAAATTTCTATTTTTGTTATATCCTTTTTATTTCTTTAACACTTTAAGCAATTAAGTCAGCCCTTTGGGGGAAATAGGCTTCAGAAAAAGCTTTTGCAGATAGCATAGATGAAGATAAGACTGCTCAGAATATGCAGTCTGATCTTGGATCTACACCCTCTGTTTTTTTATTCAAGCGTAAAGGATCAAAACCTTTACAATTTTCAGTGAATTGTATTTTCACCTGTTGACAAAAGCCAACTCCTGGCTGGGCATATCACTTTTGAAGAAGTTGTCATTTTGATAGGGTCCATTCCACTCTCTCAAATGAATATGGTTTTGACAATGGCTAAGTCGAAAAGCTCCAGTTACATGAAAAGAATATTTTGCAATATACTGATAAAAGTAACTACTGGAAATTTTGGATGGGTGCACTGTCTTTTGCAGTGCAAACTGAAATAATGTTGGAGACAGCATTAATAAACAAACAAACAAGTGGACTTTTAAGTGCTTTTGCAGACAATGCAGGTTGAGATTAGAGTTCACAGAATTTGTAGCCTGATCTTGAATCTGCATTGTTTCATACTTAGTGAGATACATTATTGACAAAATTTAGTCTTCAAACTTTGATAAATGGGTCAGTTGTAGACTAAAGATACGAATATTCAGTGATTGAATGCTCAACAAGTTAGCACTCAGAAGATATTTTAACAAACCATTCCGTGTTTTTACACCCCTAATGACAAAAGCTTTAGAAAAGATTGTGGATAAAGTATGGAAAGCAGGTAACTAGCAATAATTCATCTTTTCCTGGCTTTTCAAGGACAGTTTCCAACATTTAGCCACATTGAATTTATGTCTGCAAATGCGTTTGATTTTGGCAAGACCAACATTTTATTGTATGGTAAACTGAAGAGTTAATTGCTTGTACTTTCAGTTGATAAAGACACCAATGTTGGACAACCAAATATGAATATATATGATATAGCATCAGGCAATTGTGTTAAAGGATTCATACAGAAGAAACCATATTTCTGGTTTGTATGATTCATCAGTGTACATGTATCAGCGAGATAATTGAAAAAGATTTGAAACTGTTTACTAAACATTTCTATGTTTTAATTCTTTACCAAATGACAAAATTTTACTCTCATTCTAATTCAAATCTGTTGCAGATGATAAATTTGGCTCAATTGATGAAACCTTCTCTGTAAAAAGGCAGAAAACTTTGTGGGAAAAGGAGAAAATGCTGGCTACAAGCATTTTCTCCTTTTTCTACAATGCTTTTTAAAAGCTTCTTCCCTAGGGTTTTTTAAACTCGGGAATGTGTGATAAAGGGTCAGTGACCTTTGGGAAGAAAGGTGCATTTTAGAAAAACTCTAGCACTGTAGGCACACACTTTTACCTGAACCCTTTAACAAAATAAGTGTGTGTTTTAAAGGGGCCTAAATAATTTACATGCTGCAAATCAAAATTTCTTGTAAAATATTGATAAATATAACTATATATATTTTTATTTGCTATGAAATAATCTTTATGGATACATTCAATAAAAAAGGTGCAATTGTGGGCGCTGAAATGGTCAGAATGGTCATTCGGCAATTGGTAACTCTGTCTTTATATTACATCAGATATGACATCACCACACTGATATGAATATCAATCCTCATTATCATTGCATGTTATTGATCATGTGACCTTCCCATAAGTCTTTGAAAAATGATTTTTTTCTTACAATTGTCATTTTTGAAGTCTGGTGAGATTGTAAAAATTTGAGTAGCTTCCTTTTATGACCCCTAGGAAGACAGCTTTTGAAAATATTTATGAATAAAGAAGAAAAAGTTGGTGACAATTTTCTTTTCTCACAGTGATTTCTACCCTTTCAAAGGTAAATCCTGTCATTTGAGCCAGTTTTAAATTTTGTAGTCTGCAATCCTTCCAATTTTAATGAGTGTGAAATTTTGGCATCTGGTAAAGAGTTGACCTATTACAGGACAACAGGGGGTCCTGGGTTGCTCAATGGTAAAGTGTGGGACTTGAGACCTGGAGGCCCAGGTTCGAGACCTACTGGATCAACTGGTTATTTTTGTTGGATTATCCATGGGCAAGACACTTCAGAGCCCTAGCTTAGAACAGGTGAAAGACATGAATATTCGAGCTGTCGTTGTGACATGTCTGAAATAATGTTGAAAGTGGCATAAAACACCATTCAGTCCATCAATCAATTCACAGGAAAACAAAATTTTAGACTTGCAATTACTTAAGGCATTTGCAGACAAAATATTAAATCAGGCTAAAATGATTGCACTTTGGTTAGGAAAAGAAGCATTGTTTGAAAGGAGAAATGGCTGGTTACCAGCATTTCTGCTTTTCCCACAATGTTTTCAAAACCTTCATTCCTCAGGGTCGTTAAAACTGAGGATTATCTGGTAAAAAAAAGAATGAATGCCTGCAGAACTTTTTATTGTCCAAGCAGGAGTCCTACCTAAACCATCAGAGATTCAGATAAAAGGGAGTAATATTCTAATAATGCACCAGCGGAGCCCTGTAGCTTAGTTGGTAAAATAAATGACTAGAAATCCAGGATCTGTATTCACTACATAAACACCAGGAAAGCATGGATAGGTGTACTGGCTGCCACAATATAATTAAAATAATGTTGACAAGGTGAGTTATACCAAAAACAAACAAGCCATCACAGTATTTTACCTGTATTGTTGTACATGTGCAGGATACCACAGTGGTCCGATGACGAGCAAGTGTGTGCCAGAAATGTTAACAATGAGCTGCACTTTTATGAAGGTGGAAACTTTGGTAAGTAGACTTTGAATCTAGTGCTTACTGTGACATTTACAAGGAGGTAATGCTCTGATAGAATTGAAAGCCAAATAAATCAAACCATTCGAGTAAAGAAAGCTACCTCTTTGAACAGAAAAATTTTGTTCTAATCATTTGTCTACACTGTCCTTTACTTTTAGAGATATATACAGACTTGAAGTTGCCATAGATTGGTTTTGTCTACTCACTAAAATTATTTCAAGCACAAAGTTGTAATTTAGAAGAAGATTGATTTAGACGTAGATTTTAGGCAACTAGAACAGTTAATATACCATGCATAAATATAAATAGTACATTCTTGAGCCTTATTGTAAAAGGTATGAAACAGGCCAAACTAAAGTACATACAACTTTCATCAAATCTGAGAGTAGTACAGATAACTGTCCCCAAAGGCAATGTTACTTTTTGACTGGTTGCCTCTGGGTACAGAGATGATCAAGGCAAAAACAAAAATTTCTGCACAGATTTTGTGCGCACGTTTAAACTCTCATAATTTCACAAATAGAGCACAAAACATACCTGTTGCCTGCATATTCAATAATCCTTTGTTTGAAATACAAATATTTTCAATTCAAGCGCTGAACATAGAAAAAACAGTTCATTTCATTTGTTACTTGATTAATGTACGTTCCCGTTAACACACAAAATGGCTACCACACATGATAGATACCTCTTATAAATGACTTCTACAAGCTCTTAAGATAATGAAAGGTTTGATAATTTGTCTTTGGTTGTGTTTGTTATGAAAAGTTAATTGCATTTCGCTTCAATACAGATTAAATTGACGAAACAGAAAGTCAGTATAGTGTTCCATCTTTGCTACCGGAAAACTTAGGATGGACTTTCAGATATAAAAAGCAATTTTTATAAAAACTTTCTTTCCTCACACTGTGGATAGGAACAAATAGTAAACAGTATCTCTGTCTTGATTTTTACTTTTCAAAAAAAGCCTTTACCGTAGGATTTTGTTAAATTTACAAAATTTTTACATGCAAAAACAAAAAACCATGGGATTGTCCAGCCTGACTATCTCTATGAAATAGTTTTACTGAATTTTTTAGCTTTTAAAATCTGAAAGGCCTTGGAATGCATACATTTTGATATATCTGTGGTGTAAAATACATTTTCTTTTTCCAACTTTATAAAATTGTAGACACAATCAAGAACAAGTTACAGATTCAGAAAATAGCTGGTTACAGTTTATCAAATGCTGGACCTCCATACATGGTTGCTGGCTACGTGCCTGGAGCTAAGGTAATTTTGTGGAGTCTTTCAATCTTAAACAAAAAAATGAGCCATGCTGTGCCAAGAGGGGGCTTAGTACATCTCTGTGATTCATGATACCAAGCAAGTCACCACATGATCATGGATTCATAAAGTCCATTTTGTCTAACATTCAACTGCATCATGAGGTGGACTGGTCCTTTGACATACAGAAAATTGACCATTAGCAAAAAGTTTTGGCCAAGGTCAGCCTGCACGAACTGCTCAGGCTGTCCTGAATTGACTTTTTTTGCAAATGCATTAAGCCCCCTTTTCACAGAGCATGGCTCAAAACAAATGTGACATTCTAACCTTTAACAAACAATTATGTGTTTTAAAGACCCTACGGGAAAAGGCTTTTGAAAACATATTTGAAAAAGGAGAAAATGATGTTTGCGAGCAACTCCCCTTCCCCTTTTTCTCAACAGGTATTCAATAGAGCTCTGTCTTTCTTGTGGATATGAAGCCCTAGATCATTTGATTCAGGGTGATTGGCTAAAAGTAAGATTCCAGTACAACAGAAGATTGTGCACATAAATTAAATGTCTGCAAAAGCTACTTTTGTTTGTTATGGTATTGTAAAGATTACTGATCTGATTCATTTGCTTGACTTTTCCTGAAGCCTACTTAACCCATTACCACACAATCCCTACTTTTGACGCCCCTGAGAAAGAAGCCCTTGGAAAACATTGTGGGAAAAGGAGAAAATGCTGGTAACCAGCATTTTCTCCTTTTCCCACAGTGTTTTCTACTCTTCCCAAACCAAATTTTAATTTTTCAGTCACCTTTATTTTGTCGTCTGCAAATGCTTTCAATTTGGACCAGTCTAAAATTTTCTCATGTGGTAATGAGTTAATTGCTTATGCGGACAGTATAGAGCAGTATCAGAGTAAACAGAATGTGCTGTTTGATCTTATATCTTAAATCTCTGCTTCTACGCCAGGTACTCAGATACAAACAACTTAGAAATTGTAATATAAGCATATAGATCAAAATCAGAGTGATCTTTACTCACCACATCTATGCCACATATGCAGATAAAAATAACTTCAAAACTGTGATATAAGCATCTTTAGTTCTGACTTGGAATATCCATTTCATTGATTTAGCACTGTAAGGGTTTAACTCTTTACCAAACGACAAAATTTTAGCCTCAAATAGAAAATAGAAATCATATACAGACGACAACTCGCATGTAACTCACAACATGAAATTTGTCTTACATAGAGTAGAAAACATTGTGGAAGAAGGAGAAAATGTTGGTAACCAGCATTTTCAGATTGTGTAGTAAAGAGTTCAAGGGAGCTTTATGTAAAGCTATAGCAGGAAATCATCAGTAAAGAAAAAGAACAAAAGTAAGAAAAAATGTATTTCAGTGGTATTTCCTTAATGGGCTATGTAGCCTCTGTAGGTACTTTTTAGAGTTTTGCAAAGTCTTCAGGAGATGTCACATAATCAACAGCACAAGTAGATTACAAGGGTTTGTATTCAGATCAGTTTGATGATGTCACATCTGATGTAATGAAAATAGATGAAGTTACATATTGCAAAACTAGTGTCCCAATTTTAAATTACCAAAATCATACCTTTTTCTTGGATTGTAATAATTTATTTTCTGTATGATTTCAGAGAAAATATAATATCAGCCATACTTTGTGAAAAGGGGGCTTAATGCATCTGCAAAAAGTTCCAACCCTCGACAGCCTGCACAGGCTGACCTGGGTCGAAACTTTTTGCTATTGGTCAATTTTCTGCATGTCCAAGGACCAGTATACCTCATGATTAACTTGGTTTTGAGACAAAATGGAATATATGGATCCATGATCATGTGATGACATGCTTTTCATGCATCATGGAGGTGCATAAAGCCCCGCTTTTCCAGAGCATGTCTCATATCTAGTTGTATAGATCACTGTTTTGTAAGAAATTTTGCTGTACACATAAATGCTGAAAAGCCCTTTTTAAGGAATAAACTTACTGTTTATTTGTACCCCAAAAGGGATGATCAAACCTGATTATATTCTGTAAACCAGGTCTGAATATCAATGTTAAACTGAATCACAGTTCTGATGATTACACAAATACATTTACAGGGACAACCATCCTTTGTGAGAGTGTACAGGTACCCTAATTTTGGTGGCCCAAATGCAGCCTTGGCAAACAGAACATTTTTTAAAGCTGATGAAGTCAAGATGATGTGGAATAAACAAGGCACTGCTGTTCTTGTCCTGACCACAACAGAGACTTCCGAGTCGTCCTACTATGGTGATCAGGGTTTATTCTACCTGGGTACTAATGGAGAGGCAAGCATGGTACATCTGGGCAAGAATGGTCCCGTATACCATGTAGAATGGAGTCCCAAGGGGACAGAGTTCTGTGTTGTATATGGATGTATCCTTTGAAACAACGAAATTTAAGACTGGTCAAAAATCAAACCATTTGCAGACGACAGAATAAATGTGACTCAAAAACTGACATTCATTTTCGAAAGTGTAGAAAACAATGTGGGAAAAGGAGAAAATGCTGGTTACCAGCATTTTCTCTTTTTCACACAATGTTTTCAAAAGGCTTCTTCCTCAGGGTTGTTCAAACTCAGGATTGTGTAGTAAAGGGTTGAGCAGATGACAAAATTAAAAATTTGACCAAAATGAAAGCATTTACAGACAGCAATTTATTTGAGTCTGAAATGATAAAGTTTGTCTTTCAAATGGTAGAAAATACTGTGAGGAAAAGGAGAAAATGGTTACCAGCATTTTCTCCTTTTCCCATAATATTTTCTGAAGTCTTTTTCTTCAGGAGTGTTGAAATATGAGATTGTTTGATTAAATCTTTACCAAACGACAAATTTTTGGACTGGACCGAATTCAAAGCATCTACAGACAACAAATTAAATCTTGTTAATATCTTGATTTCTGACTATGACAGGGTAGAAAATATTGTGGGAAAAGGAGAAAATGCTGGTTACCAGCATTTTCTCCTTTTCCCACAATGTTTTCTATAGGCTTCTTTCTCAGGGTCGTTAAAAGTAAGTATTGTGTGGTAAAGAGTTAAGTGTTAATTCCTTACCAGCCAACAAAACTATAGACTTGGTCATATTGAAAGTATTTACAAATGACAACATTGATATGGACTTTGAACCACATCAGTATTTTCATTTGTATATACTTTCAATCTGGTGTCTAGAGAGTTGTGAATGAGATACGGGGAGCGTGTAGACTGAGGTAAACAAAAAAAATGCAGGTTTTGTGAAAATTAATGTGATTATCATCTACAATTACTTGCGTATTTCCTTAACTCTGCTCAGTTATGCCAGCTAAGGCTACCTTGTATAACTGTAAAACAGAACCAGTATTTGACTTTGGGACGGGACCCAGAAATTTTGGGTTTTATAATCCACAGGGAAATAATATCTTTTTTTATGACAGTTGTAGATTATTTCCTTTAACAAGCGACATGTCTTAAATCAGTTATTAATGTTAAACACACCTTTTGCTCTTGACTACATTACCATACAACGAAAATTATGACCTATCCAATTTGAAAGCATTTGAGGACTGCAAATCAAGTTCATCTCAAACGATCGGTTAGTACCTCTTAGTACATGTATAGGTGAACAAAAAGAAAGAAGCCTAAGAAAAATATCTGAAGAAAGGAAATGCTCTATGAGGGATGAAATGGGAAGCTGTAATATGAATTTATCCTTAAAATTTCATAGTGATGATGAAGCACAAGAAATATTTAGATAAATGGATAAATGTTCTGGCCTTTAAGATGTGATCATACTGTAATTATACAATTAAATGTGGTGTATTGATTTCTCAAATGCCCAATAGCTTAATTCACAACAGACATGAAATGCCAGGTGACAACAACCTCAACCTACTGTTTTTTTTTTGTTTTTTTTTTCAAAACCTTGATGATAGACATTGCTTCAGCAATGAATTCTTTCTCACCACCAAACATTGTGATGTCATGGTTATGTTGGAAAGTAGCCATCTGCTTCGTAAGGATTTTTTTCCTGTGTAAGCACAAGGAATGGATCAATAGGCGCTTCCAAAATACCAGAAAGTATTGACCAGTGTCAGCATGCGCAGGCTAACGTGGGTCAATACTTTTTGTTATTAGTCAGTTTTCTACATGTCACTCAAAGGACCATTCTGCCTCATGACTTAGTTGGCTGTTAAACAAAATGGATTGTATGGATCCATAACTGTATGATGACTTCCTTGGATCATGTAGATGCATTAAGCCCCCTTTTGCTAGAGCATATTATGTACTGCATGTTTGAAAGACATGTTACCTCTTGACCACACGACAAGTGTTAAATAATTAAGATTGGTCACTTTAAAGCCTTTACTGACAACCACTTCAATGGGGTTGAAATTATGAGATTTGTCTGACAAATGGCTAGAAAACATTGTGAGGGGGAAATAGAAAACAAAATATGTCAAGCCGCACTTTCTCCTTTACCCTTGATGATTTTTAAAGCCTTGCTATCTGGCTCATAAAAACATGGGATTGTTTGCTTAAATGGTTGAAAACCAAAGGAACAAAAATACTCTTCTTGATCAGCTAGAAGCATTATTTTACATGTACCTTAACAACGTCCCACTTTTATGTCTATGTGGTTTTGGTAATCTCAGGGGAAACATGGAATTCTGGGATCTGAATCAGAAAAAGTTGATAGCCCAGACACAGTCACCAGACACAACCAGTTTCCAGTGGTCAGCTGACGGGGAACATGTGTTGACTGCCACCACTGCTCCAAGGTTACGGGTTGGAAACGGGTAAGCTTGTATCAAGTTTACATTAATCATATAACACAAAATGGGTCCCGAGGTTTAACAGCCCTGAAGAAGAAGGCCTTTACCAGTATTTTCTTCTTTCCCACAATGTTTTCTTTTGTATCAAAGACAGAATTTATCTATTGAGCTACATAGAAGTTGTCATCTGCTAATGTTTTCAATCTTACTGAGTCTAAAATTTATTGTGTGGTAGAGTTAAATGGATGATTATTTTCTTATATGGCCTGCAACATGTGAAAAGGGGCATTCGGACATTTGCGTAAAGTGCCGTCCTGGATCAGCCTGCGCACTCCGCGCTGACTAATCTGAGACGACACTTTCCGTTCTAATGTAGATTTTCTGTTTTGTGCAAGTCTACTGTAGGACAAAATCGAATGTAGTCGTAAATTGCCGTCACGAATTAGTCTGCGCAGGCTAATCCGAGACGACACTTTACGCAAATGTCCGAATGCCCCTTTTCGCGTGTTGCAAGCCATATCATGTAAAACCAATGAGTTGTGCACTGGCAAAAGGGGTTTTAATGCATCTCTGTAATCCATTATACCTAGCAAGTCTTGATGAGTAAAATCATTTTTTTAACAATTGACTGTACCATGAGGTTAAATGATCCTTGGACACACAGAAAATTGATCAGTAGCAAAAAGTTTTGACCTTTTGCTCCTTTTTGCATTTAACCCTCTTTTCAAAGAGCACATGAAAATATTTTTCTATCTGTTGTTTGTAAGTAGGTGTATTTTGTATCCTCTTCAAATTTTAGTGAGGCTGTTTTCCAAGAAAACATCAAGGTATTCTGTGAAAACTTAGATATTTTTTCATATCTCAGTAATTCTAATAGATATTTTCTTCCAACCTGAGGAAGTTGTTAATTATCAAAAGGGGGGCCAAAACCAGAATGATGGGTAAACATCAAAATGTTTTTTTAAAAATTAATGCCCCCTTTTTCCCCACTTACAGTTTTCACAGAAAAGGCAACTGTAGCAGAATGTTGGCACCAATATGCTAAGCTGTCATTTAAGTCTTTCCAGACAACAAAATTTTAGACTGATCTGCATGTATATTGAAAGAATTTGCAGGCAAAATAGGGTAAAACGTATTTTTCCAGCATCTCTTTTTCCCATAATATTTTTAAAAAAACCCTCTGTATAGAGGGATAGTTAAAACACAGGATTGTGTAGTAATAAAGAAATCACTGTCAACCATAATAAAGAGATACATGTAGTCAAGAATCATTATCGAAGTTTTTCTGTTTGTCATGAAGTTTGAAAAAAAGTTTATGTCTCCTGTTCATCTTTTATGATTAGCTTAGGTGAGACAGAGTTGAAGTAGCTGAGCTCAGTGGGTAACATACAGGGCTTGTGCTTATAAAACTTGAGTTCATGGTCAATTGAGTCTATGCTTAAACTTACAATTTCTTTTGAGCGTCTCCTAGTACAACAATGAGAAATCTATAGAGACTTTCATTTACATGTAAAAAGAAGAAGGAAAAAGAAGTTTGAACTGTTTAAAAGTTACTCAGGTGGTGTCTATGGTTGTGAGGTAGAGTGTCGGCTTCGTAATTATAAGGTTCCGAGTTTGATACTGGGGAGCAGGTGTCAACTTCGGGATTGTTCATTGGCCCACACATTGGGTGCGAGTACTGGTGAAGTTCCCAGGAAGCAGAATTGAGACAGATTAGTATAAGTTGTAAGAACTTGTTTCTCAATGGCTGTAAAATAAATATGTTTAAACTAAACTCAGGTGATTCAAGTCAATCCTGTATTCTTTTGAAATTCTTGCTCAGCTGATAAAAGCACTTGCCTAAGACTTAAAACAGGGAATGACTGGTTCAATTCCCCAGATTGGCAAGTCTTTGTCTGAGGATTCATGATTGTCTTTGTGACAGGATTCATTCCCGTCTCACCACTGATCAATGTTTTGACACTGATTATGTGAGGAAGCAGCCAGTGCTTGGGAAGAATGTCTAGAGAAGCACTGGTGAAGAAAACTCAAGGAAATTATGAATTGTTGCACTGGCTGCCATGATATAAACGAAAAATGGTTGGAAACAGTGTTAAACACCAGCAAACTGGAGTTACAGATATGAATTTCTACCATAGACTCATTACTGTATAGGCCTTTTGAACCCAGTGCAAGTGTTAACAACCCTATGGAAAAAGTCTTGAAAACATTCGGGGAGTATTAGGAGAAAAGTAACCAGTTTTTTTTTTTTTTTTTTTTTTTTTTTCCTTTTTCCACAATGTTTTCTACCCATTCAGAGACAAAGTTTGTCAGTTTGGACTCAATTAGTTTGTCATCTGGATAAGTGTAAAACTTCGTTCCCTGGTGAAGAGTTTAGATATACAAAAAATTTGTGTGATAATACAAGTGTCACTAGAAATGAAGTATATGAAGGACAAAAAAGAAATCAGATTTTATTTTGAATGACCTGTAAAACATTTGTTAATGAAAAGGAGCAACTGCCTTTTGAAATCTATTCCTCCAACAAAAATGTTTTCATAAAAGAACTTAATGGTTGGCAGGAAAGCATATTCATACAGAAATAGATTAACTCTTTACCAAGCGACAAAATTTTAGACTCATCTAAATTCAAAGCATTTGCAGACGACAAAGTTAATGTGACTCAAACATTGAATTTTGCTGTTGGAAAGGGTAGAAAACAATGTGGGAAAGGAGAAAGTGCTGGTTACCAACATTTCCTGCTTTTCCAACAATGTTTTCAAAAGGCTTCTTTCTTAGAGTTGTGAAAACCAGGGATTGTTTGGTGAAGGGTTAACATACTTTAACGCTTTACCAAACAAGATGATTTTATACTGGTGCATTATCAAAGCATCTCTAGACATCAAACTTAAAGTGGCTGGAAATAATGGAATTTTTTGTTGAACAGGTTAAAATCTTGTGGGAAAGAGGAAAATGCTAATCAAGCTTTTTCTCTATTTCCTGCAATGTTTCTTAAAGCGTTCTTCTGTAATTTTTTACTCCACAATCCCAAGTTTTTACAACCCTTCTTAAAATCACTTTTGAAAACATTCTGGGAAAAGGTGAAAATGCTGGTAACCAGCATTTTTTTTTTCCCACAGTGTTTTCTACTTTTCCAACTACAAATCCCACCATTTGCACCCCATTTAATTAGTCATCTGCTAATGTTTTCAATTTGGACGGGTCTAAAATTTTGTCGTTTAGTAAAGACTTAAGGTCATTTAAATTTGGGATTGTGTGATAAAAGTTTAAGAAATTTACAGTTTATGAGACTCTCCCATTTCAACTTTGACAGGTATAGAATATGGCATTATACAGGGGTGATATTGGAGAATGTATTAACAGAGAAGGACAAGCAGTTGTTTGAGGCATTCTGGCAGCCTGCTCCCATTGGGCTTTACCCGGAGAAGCCCATCTCGTATAAAAGTGTGCAATCAACTGTTGAGACCCCGATGCCTGAAAGTATGGATATGATACTTTTAAGTCTTTACCAAGGACATTTTATATGACCAAATTGAAAGCATTTGAAGACCAGAAATCAATTGTAGCTTAAAGAGGTTGATTGTACAGTGTTTAACGCCATTTTTAAAATTATTTCAGTTATATCACAGCGGTCAGTGCACCTATCCGTTCTTTCCTGGAGTTTCTTTTACCAGTACTTGGCGCAATATTCTTTCCAAGCTACTGGCCGCTTTCCCACATAGCCATTGTTGAAACAATGACCAGCAGTGAGGGAGTAATGAATCACGTTGCAGTGATTGTCATCAGTCCTCGGAAAGAAATTGGCCGAGCCATGGATTGAACCAGCGACCTCCTGTTCTTAAGGTCTTTGTGCTACCAACTGCACTATCGGGGCTAGGCCAGCTTAAAAGAGGACCAGTCTGTAAAATAGTAGTAAACATTGTGAGAAAAGCAGAACATGTTGGTTACCAGCATTTTCTCTCTTTGCAGCATTGTTTTTTCAAAGCCTCCTTTTTCAATGTCATAAATACAAGTATATCTTTTGTAGAGGAGTCCATCTTTTTCCAAATGTGTTAAACTCTTCCATATGAAAAGTATTCTGCAGACCAAATGTTTGAATTTATACTCTGACAGGGAAGAAACCATTTTGAAAAGAAGAAAGGGTTTGTTAGAAGCAATTTCTCCCTTTGCCGAACATGTTTTCAATATGGCTTCTGTTGAATTATTACTAACCCCCCCCCCCACCCCTCACCCCCCCCCCCCACCCCTCACCCCCCACCCCCAGAGTGTTAGAACCTGCAGAACTTTTTAAAAACTTCGTATAAAAATCCTGATAAAAACATGTAAGAAAACTTATTTTTGATGAATGAACCTTTTACTTTGCAAAATAAGTTGTATGTTCATAAACTTTTGCCACAATGTTTTCAGAAACCTTTTTTTAAGAAGGTTAATGAAACAAAGGATTGTTTGGTAAAAGGTTATTTGAGACATAATTTTAAAAAGTGTTTACATGTAACTCTTTATTTACTAAACAATGAAATTTTGGACTTGTCTGAATTGAAGTTTCTGCAGATGTCAAAATTGTTTTGATGCAAAAACTGATATTTGTTTTTGGAAGGGTAGAAAGCATTGTGAGCAAAGGAGAAAATGCTGACTAGCAGCATTTTCTCCTTTTTCCACAATGTTTTCAAAAGCTTCTTATCTTTGGGGTTGTTAAAACATTGGTTTATTTGGTAAGGGCCAAAAGTACTGAATGTTCTCAATGTCGGTTTTTACCTAGAGTTTGAAAAAACTTATAAATTACCAAACAATCCGGGGTTTTAATGACCCTTTGGAAGAAACCTTTTAAAAACTTTCTGGAAAAGGAAAAAATGCTGGTAACCAGCTTTTTCTCCATTCCCCAC
This sequence comes from Hippopus hippopus, assembly GCA_946811185.2. NCBI lineage: Eukaryota > Metazoa > Mollusca > Bivalvia > Cardiida > Cardiidae > Hippopus > Hippopus hippopus. The sequence goes on along the minus strand of OX328110.1, from coordinate 24,879,967 downwards.
GATGTTTTTTTTTTTTTCTACTCTACCAAAGACAAACCCCATCATTATAGCCACACCTTGATTGTCATCACGAAATAAATCTTTCAATCTAGGAAAGTCTAAAATGTTGTTTGGTCAAGGGTTTAGTAATATTGATAAAGTTTGAATCATCAAAGATTGGATAGTGATAAGGTTTTCTCTTACAGCAAAGCAAGCTGCCTATGTACCGCCTTCACTGAGGGGACAGAATAGAACGGCTTCAAAACTACATGAATATGAACCTCCGTCCAATATGAAGACAGGTAAGAAATTTTATTGATTTAGTTGCTCTTAGTAGCTCAGTTAATGATATACATGGCTTTCAAATCCATGGGTCATAGACTTGGTTATAGCTTCCCTACTAGGCTAAATTCTTTCAAAAAAATGATGTATGTCATTTCAACATTCTCTTACCATTGAGCATTGTTTCATTTAAAGCGCTGGCCAGTGCACCTATCCATGCTTTCCTGGATTTTCTTTTACCAGTACTCTGCACAATATTTTTTCCAAGCAGCTGGCTGCTTTTCAAGATTTGGTCAGTAAACAAATGTAAGTTTTAACCCCAGAGAATCTTTTCTGACTATACTGCTAGTTTGATTTTGGGAACTCGATTTAGGCAACTTTCTTAACCTTTTCAGCACCGAAGATAGAAACAGGTGTAGCAAAGTAGAAACGCTGTGCTTTCTTCAACAATCAGCTCTGCAATATTCCTCATGAAACGTGTTTGTAGTAGTACCCACATGTACAAGTTGTATGAAGTTAAGTTCCTTGTCTTTCAATCACTGTTATTTAGATTTGACAACTAAGCAATGATATTTGAATGGCTTTTTCCCTTCTCTGAATAGGAGTTACTCTATTTCTATTTGTGTCAGAATAGCAAGTGCAGTAAACCATTATTCGACCCCAGTAATTGTTCAGTCTGTAGTAAAAAGAATATCTTCCAGGCCATTGTAGAATTCACAGTGTCCATGGATCAAAGACATAATAACTGTTATATAAGCATACATCACTATGACGGGATGTCTCACACAGCTAAAGAGATTTATTGTATTTTGAGAATGCAATATGAAATTGTTACATCTTGGGTTATTTTTTGTTATTCACTGCAGTGCATTATAGGATAAAGTAGTGTTAGGCAAGAGTATGAGCCTGGCACACAAGAGATTTCTGGCTTGTGTGAAAATAAGGTGTTTGGGGGAGATGGGCCTTTGGAACTACCCACACTATAGTGTGAGTACTAGTAAACCCTTTACCAAACAATCCTGAGGTTTTACAACCATGAAAGTGAAGGCTTTTGAAGTCACTGTGAGAAAACAAGATACAAACTAACTAAACTATGTTGCATACAAAACAAAAGGAAAGCTTATTCATCCTCTATTTTGTCAGATCCCAACAGACCAGTCAGTAAAAATAAGAAGAAAAGAGATGCAAAGAAAGCTAAGGTAGGCTATTTTATATAGGTGGTTTTATCAACATACTGCTGTCTTTCTCAGTGAAACATCATTTAACAGCAGTTCATCTTTTCCTGTAGTGTTTTATTTTCTGCCCTTCCAGTGACAAATCTAGTCATTTGAGTCTCATTTATTTTGATACCTTCAAGCTCTCTCAATATGTTTGAGCCGAGCCCCAGTAGCTCAGTCGGTAGTTTGAAAGACTTGAGAACAGAGGGTATTGGGTTCGATCCCAGGCTCGCCCAATTTCTTTCCGAGGATTGATGATAGTCATTGCGACAGGATTCATTCCTGTCCCACAGCTGACTATGGTTTCGACGATGGTTATGTGGGAAAGCAGCCAGTGTCTTGGAAAGAATATTGTGCGGAGTACTGGTAAAAGAGACTCCAGGAAAGCATGGATAGGTGCACTGGCCCCTGCAATATAAATGAAATAATGTTGAAAATGGCATTAAACACCACACAACCAACCAATCATCCATATGTTTAAGGCTAAAGTTTTGCCATCTGGTAGGAGTTAATTACATTTTATTGTTATTTTTGGCACTTTTTGTTTGCACTCAATTTTTTTCGAGTACCTTCTTCGTAGTTATTATGTTTGTCTAATCTGATTGGTACAGGCAAGTAATAACCCAACATCAGCTGACCCAAAACCTGACACAGAGGCTGCCTCAAATCCTGTCCATAGCGCTCCTGTAAATCTTACTGGTGATGTAGAAAAAGACAAAGAAATGAAAAAAATTAAAAAGGTTAGTATTCATGTTTTGTGACTTTGGAGCTTAGTTTGTGATGAATAATGTTAAAAAATATGTTAAAAACATCAAAACAAACAAATACACTGTATGTGGATATAAACTTGTGTTGAACAATTTGCGAATTAGCGATTACGGACATTTTTGCACAAGAAAAGTTTGCAAATTCAAGACACTTGTTATTTGTTGGTATACTTGAGGTAAAATAAACGACCAGAAAAGTTTTCTAAGTTCTCAAATTTGCGAAATCGCAAAAATTTCCACATTGCAAAATTTTCCACTTATGCATTACAGCATTCCATATTTGTGTGGTACAGATACCTAACCTTTATCCTGCTAAATAAGTAAAATGAAACTTTCAAGTTGATAGTAAGAACCCAAATGTTGCTATTTTAAAGGTATTCTTTGGGAAAAGGTTTCTCCTTTCTGGACAGCGTAGATCCAAGATCAGACTGCATGTTCTGTGCAGTCTGATCTTGATCTTTATTTGTATTGGAGTTGAACTTCATTTTAACAGCTTAGGTCATATCATGGCGGTCAGTGACGCACCCATGTGTTTCCTGGCTTTCTCACACCAGTACTGACACAAATTTCTTTCCAAAGCCACTGACTACTTTTCTCGCATGCATCAGAGGTGAGAGGCGAAAAATCATTGGAAAGAAAGTTCGCCGAAACCGGGTATCAAAACCTGCAACCTCCAGGTCACGAGTCAGATACCCTAACCACTTAGCCACCTGGCCAGATCTACACTGCCAACAAGAGGACAGTAAGTTGCGCTAAGAAGCCTAAGGGTTAACCCCACTTATAAAAAAGAAATAGATGTTCAGAAAATTGTCTGATTTTAGCTCTTCTGGCCTAAGGCCAGCAGAGCTTGTGTTCTAGCTTGGTTTATGTTGTCCATCTGTCTATAACTCTTTTCTTGGTTAAATGTTAGAATCTGCAATTGCAGCCAATTTTCATGAAACTCCCACAGGGTCTGTCTTGAACCCTACTGATTTTGAAAATCTGGCAATTACTTAGGGAAAATTAGCGATTTAAAGTTGAAATTTCACGTCTTGTTTGTGCAATAAAGTCAGCATTTTTTTATTCCTTTGAAACTTTGATGAGATTATTTGTATCATCAAGGATTTGAACCCAACTGAAAATGCAAAAAAAAAAAGTAATAAGAATCAGTTTAGAAACAGTAGTTATTTTGATAACTTTGGCTTGTATATACTCAACAAAGTCCTTATTATTGGTCACATTTCTTTGAAACTTGCAGGGATTGTTCAATACAATGACTTGTGAAAAGCCTATCAAGTCTGGCTAGAGTCAGACATAAAAGAAAGGTTTTCAGAAATTGTACTCAGTCTTTTTCATCTTTTGTTTAATTCACCATGCCTACTTATATTCACATTATAGTGGATTCTAGCACATTTGAAAGTCTCTAAATTTTACTTGCATGACTCCTTTAAACTCGACTGAGCATGAAGTGCTCATGGTGAGCTTTTGTGATTGTGCTGTGTCTGTCTCCGTCGTGTGTTGTCCGTCATCAACTTTTACCTTCTGTACGCTCTAGAGGCCGCTTTTTTTTGTGCGATACTTATGAAACTTTGTCAGATTGTTTTGTCTATATGATATCTCAGATGAGTTTGAAAATAGGTCACTAGGTCAAATCTTAGAAAAACCTTTTGTACACTCTAGAGGCAACATTTTGAGTCCAATACTCTTGAAACTTGGTCAGAATGTGTGTCTTAATGACATTTTTGATGAATAAGAAAATGGCACATGTCGGTTCAAAAACTAGGTCATGGGTCAAATCTTTGAACAACCATGTGTACGCTCTTTAGAGCACATTTTCAGTCCAATACCACTGAAAGTTGGTCAGAAACTCTGTATTGATGATACCTTGGAAGAGTTAAAAATGGGTCATGTCAGGTCAAAAACTAGGTCACTAGGTGAAATCTTAAAAAAAAAAAAAAAAAAAACCACTAGTATACACTCTAGAGGCCACATTTTTGAGTCCAACACTCATGAAGTTGGTCAGAATGTTGGTCTTAATGATGTCTTGATCCAGTTTGAAAATTGGTCACATTAAGTAACAAACTAGATCAGCAGGTCAAATCTTTGAAATATCCTTTGTATTCTTTTTAGCTCACCTGAGCACGAAGTGCTCATGGTGAGCTTTTGTGATCGTGCTGTGTCCGGCGTCCATCGTGCGTCGTTCGTCGTCCGTCGTCAACTTTTACCTTGTGTACGCTCTAGAGGCCACATTTTCAGTGTGATACTCATGAAAGTTGGTCAGAATGTTTGTCTCAATGATATCTCGGACGAGTTTGAAAATGGGTCATGTTGGGTCAAAAACTAGGTCACTAGGTCAAATCTTAGAAAAACTTTGTGTATGCTCTAGAGGCCACATTTTCAGTCCGATAGTCATGAAACTTGGTCAGATTGTTTGCCTTGATGATATCTCATACGAGTTTGAAAATGGGTCATGTCGGGTCAAAAACTAGGTCACTGGGTCAAATCTCAGAAAAACCTTGTGTACGCTCTAGAGGCCACATTTTCAGTCGGATACTCATGAAAGTTGATCAGAATGTTTGTCTCGATGATATCTCGGACGAGTTTGAAAATGGGTCATGTCGGGTCAAAAACTAGGTCACTAGGTCAAATCTTAGAAAAACCTTGTGTACGCTCTAGAGGCCACATTTTCAGTCCGATACTCATATAACTTGGTCAGAATTTTTGTTTTGATGATATCTCAGATGAGTTTGAAAATGGGTCATGTCGGGTCAAAAACTAGGTCACTAGGTCAATTCTTAGAAAAACGTTGTGTACGCTCTAGAGGCCACATTTTCAGTCCGATACTCATGAAAGTTGGTCAGAATGTTTGCCTCGATGATATTTCGGACGAGTTCAAAATTGGGTCATGTCGGGTTAAAAACTAGGTCACTAGGTCAAATCGTAGAGAAACCTTGTGTATGCTCTAGAGGCCACATTTTCAGTCTAATACTCGTGGACCTTGGTCAGAATGTTTGCCTCGATGATATCTTGGATTAGTTTGAAAATGGGTCATGTCGGGTCAAAAACTAGGTCATATCTTAAAAAACCCTTGTGTATGCTCTAGAGGCCACATTTATAGTCCGATACTCATGAAACTTGGTCAGAATGTTTGTCTTGATGATATCTTGGACGAGTTCAAAAAAATGATCATGCTGGGCCAAAACTAGGTCACTAGGTCAAATCGTAGAAAAACCTTGTGCACACTCTAGAGGCCACATTTTCAGTCCAATGCTCTTGAAAGTTGGTCAGAATGTTTGTCTTTATGATATCTGGGATGAGTTCTAAAATGGGTCATGTCTGGTCAAAAAGTAGATCTCAAGGTCATATCTTAGAAAAACCTTGTGTACACTCTAGAGGCCACATTTTTGGTCCAAAACTCTTGAAATTTGGTCAGAATGTTTGTCTTGATGATATCTTGGACAAGTTTGAAAATGGGTCATGTCAGGCAAAAAACTAGGTCACTGGGTCAAATCTTAAAAAAAACCTTGTGTACGCTGTAGAGGTCAGTTTCAGTCCAAATTTCTTGAAAGTTGGTCAGAATGTTTTACTTGATGACATCTCACATGACTTCGAAAATTGGTCATGTTTGGTCAGAAACTAGGTCTGTAGTTCAAATCTTAGAAAAAACCTGTGTATGCTCTATAGGCCACATTTTCTGTCCAATACGTATGAAAGGTGGTCAGGATCTTTGTTTTGATAATATCTACAATGGGAAAATTGGCTATGGTTGGATAAAAAGTAGGTCACTGAGAGAAATTCTAGAAAAAGCTTGTGTATATACTAGAGGCCAAATTTTCAGTCCAATAATTATGAAAGCTTAGTAAATTGTTTGTCATGATATCTCAAAAGAGATTGAAAATGGGTCATGTTTGGTCAAAAGACTCAGGTGAGCGACTTCAGGGCCATCATGGCCCTCTTGTTAATTTTTGTCATAATATCTGGAAAAAGATTTGAAATGGGTAATATATGGTCATACTGCTCGGGTGAGTGTTCTCCGGGCCATCATGGCCCTCTTGTTATATTTTTTCTTCAAGAATTTACAATAAATTCAAGGAAATAAGCAAAAGTTGTTAGAAAAAATTATTTAAAACTTTTTTTTTCAAAGTTTGTCGAAGCAAAAAAGAGAAGGGGCGGACCTCATAGTCTACTACACTTTCACATACATGAATTTCTAAAATGTGACAATGTTTGGCTCTTTTCAAGCTAGGAGAGAAGATGTTTCATTCATGACTTAGAACTTAAAAGGAACATTTATGATAGGTCTACTGGCCAAAGCTAATGTCATTCAACCCTTTACCAAACAGTCCCCAAATAACCCTGAGAAAGAAGGTAACCAGCATTTTCTTTTCTTCTCACAACGTTTTCTACACTTTCAATGGCAATTCTTAAAAGTTGAACCATGTTTGTCTTGTGAAATTGCTTTGGATTTGGACAAGTTCAAAAGTTTGTGGTTTAGTAAAGAGGAAAGACAGCAAATGTTTCATTTCCATGAATATCACAATGATTATCTTTCAGAAATTACAGCAAATTGAAAAAATTAAAGAACAACAGAAATCTGGTAAACAGTTAGAATTGAATCAAGTAAGTATCACTAAGAGTTCACTTCATGTCAAACATCGAGACTTGAAAAATATAAATCCTTGTTTTTAACCATACAAGTTTCTTTTTTAATGACCTTTCTGTTTCCCTTTCTTCGATTTATAAGAATAGCCTAGCCTGATAGCTCAGTCGGTAATGTACAGGGCTTGAAACCACAGGGTCACTGGTTGAAATTCCTGGGTTAGCCAGTTTCTTTCTTAGGATTTATGATAGTCCTTACAACAGAATTCATTCTTCTCTCACAGCTCACCATTGTTTCAATGATGGTTACATGTGTCATAAAGCAGCCAGTGGCTGGGAAGAGTACTGTGCAAAGTGCTGGAATAAGACATTCCAGAAAAGCATAGAAAGGTGCACTGGCAGTCATGATCTAACTTGAATAATGTTTAAACGGGGTTAACAACCATACAAATTAATAATTTATAAGATTGAAAAATGTTACCAGCATAGCGTTAGACCTGGAGTATATAGCCTCTGAAAGCATTTTGAGAAAAAGGAACAGTTGCATGTCTGAAGCAATATGAATTTTCCTACAAGGTTTTCTTTTTCTGACATCCAAAAAACGCTGTGTCTTTTCCTGCAAATCTCTCTCCCTTTTTGGCTTGACTGTTTTTTAACAAAAATTCTGTCTGTGTAGTTTATATTAGCAATCCTTTACATTTTCTGATGTGGTGCTTATATTGCCATTCGTGCTGTTTAACCTTAACCTTTGTGAATCCCATGTTTCAACAACCATGAGAAAGAAGGCATTTAAAGACACTGTAGGAACAGAAGAAAATTCTTGTAACCAGCATTTTCTTCTTTACCCACAATGTTTTCTACTCTTTCAAAGATCAATTCCATCATTTGAGTAACATCAAATTTGTGGTTCGTGAAGGTGTTCAGTTAGGCTGATTCTTGAATATTGTGTTGTAAGGAGTCAACTGTATGCCTAGATAAGCATGTTTGGCAGAGGGTTAGTTTTTATGCCTGAAGCATACACATTAATGTTTAAAAAAAAATAAGATTTTTCTATACAAATACTTCCTTCTTTTTCTCTCTCTCTCTCACTGACTTTGACTTTGAATAGTCTTATGGTATTAAGTTGTTTGTAAATATGTTTGTGGTCATTGTTTGGGACACACTTTATTAATAAAAAGATGTTTAGTCGATTACTCATGAAAATTGGTTAGAATGTTTGTCATGATGAACGTTCATACAAGTTTGAAAATGGTTTACATCAGGACAGAAAGTAGGTCACTGGGAGAAATGTTAGAAAAAAAACTTATGTGCACTGTAGAGACCACATTTTCAGTTTCATACGTATAAAAGTTGGTCAGTGTTTTTCATGATAATAGTGTCCAAAAAGTTTGAAAATGGCTTATGTTGGGTCAAACAGTAGGTCATTTGGGACAAATCTTCGAAAAATCCAGCCTGCACTGTACTGAGTATATAGGTCACATTTTTGGTCCAGTACTCATGATGAAAGTGATCAGAATAATGTTCCTGGCAAGTTTGAAAATGGGTCACATCAGGTTGAAAAGAAGTTCACATGAACAGACGGTAGAAAAACCTTGTGTGCACTCTAGAGGTCACATTTTCAGTCCAATAGTCATGAAACTCTGTCCTGTTGTTTGTCCTTATAAATTTTGGACAAGTGTCAAAATTGGTCATGTCAGATTGAAAAGTAGGTCAATGGCACAAATCTTAGAAAAACCTTCTATGCACTGTCGAGGCATCATTTGCTGTCCAATACTAATGAAAATTGGTCAGTATCTTTGCCTTGACATTGTTTTGGAGGTGTACATCATTTGGTCACGTAGAGTCAAAATGTAGGTCATTTAGAAAAATCCTAAAAAATCCTTGTCAGTATGCCAGAGACCACATCTTCAGTCCAATACTCAGGAAAACTGCTCATATTGTCTTAATGACATCTGGGATATGAAAATGGGTCATGTTGGGTCAGAAAGTAGGTCGTAAGTGCACTTTAGAGCCAGTGGCTCTCTTTTCTTCAAAAGGGTAGAAATCATTGTGGGAACTGGAGAAAGTACACGTTTCCAGCATTTTCTCCTTTTCCCACTGTTTTCAAAGACAGTCTCTTCCAGGATCGATAGAACTCGAATAGTTTGGTAAAGAGTCAAGACAGTCATGGTTGTAATATTATTATGAGATTATATTTTCCAGCTTGAAAAACTGAAGACAGAGGAGGCCTTGTTAAAGGAACTGGAAGATCTACAACTTGCCTGATAGACGATCTTTGTGTAAAATATAACAGTGTTATTCTTGTGTGTTTGTCTGCAACAATACTATTTATTTTTGATACCCCTAAAAATGGAGAAAAATATGCTGACAAATATGGAAATTGCTGAAGCCCTTACCAGACAACCTAATTTTAGACCTATCCAAAGTGGAAGCACTTGCAGAAGACAAGTAAGATGTGGCGCAAATGATGGGATTTGTATTTAAAAGTTTGTATCAATCTGTTGGTTAGAATTTATTGTTATCTGGCATAAAAGATCCTTGAGTATACATCTAACAGATCCTGACAGAAAACAAGGCTATATTAGGGACTGACATTCTTCAGCATGCAGCCCATCATGACTATTGTAATAATGAACTCTACCAGATGATAGAATTTTAGACTGGTATAAATTGAACGCATTTGCAGACGGTAAATATGGCAAACAATTTGGAATTTTTCTTCTGAAAGGGCGAAAAACAAAGTGGGAAAAGGGAAAAAAATTCTGGTTACAAGCATTTTCCTTTTTCCAGAATGTTTTTAAAAGCCTGCTTCCTCTAGATTGTAAAAACTCAGTATTATGCTGGAATAGGTTTAAGATCAACAGATTGTCAAGATTTGGTTACCCTATTACATGTTCTTTGTGTACTATGGAATGGTGTGTGGATTATAGGCTTATGATTGATAAAAGTCAACCTAATTTAACTCAAGTGCTTTATTGTCCGGTAAAGCAATGTAGGGCCATTTTGACCCTCTTGTTCACAGAAAGATGCTCTGTTGCATCTTGTTACATGTTTATAGAATAAAGACTTTGTAAGAAATTATTGTTTGTGTCTTTGTGTGAAAATATCCAGTCTTAATCCTTTACCAAATGATAGTCAGAATCCTGATAGCTCAGTCGGTAGCATGCAGGACTTGAGAACAGGGGGTCATGGATTTGATCCCTGACTTGGCCAATTTCTTTCCGAGGATTGATGATATTCATTGTGACAGGATTCATTCCTCTCCCACCACTGACCACTGTCTCGATGGTTGTGGGAAAGCAGCCAGTGGCTTGGAAAGAAAATTGTGCAGAGTACTGGTAAAAGAGACTCCAGGAAAGAATGGATAGGTGCACTGGCCACCGCGATATACATGTCACTGAAATAAATGTTGAAAACAGCGTCAAACACCATACAGTCAATCAATCTGTACCAAATGGCAAAATTTTAGATTTGTCCAACATGAGAGCTTTGCAAAACAATAATGGCTCAAAACTTGCCCTTGAAGGATGGAGAACATTGTTGGAAAAGGAGAAAATGCAGGTTATCAACATTTTCTTCTTTTCCCACATTAATTTCAAAAGGCTTCTTCCATAGGGCAGTTAAAACTCGGGATCTTGTGGTAAAGGGTTAACCGTTTATCAAATAATCCGGTGTTAAAATAACTCCAAGGAAAGAAGGCTTTTAAATATATTGTAAAATATGTGGAAAAAGGAGAAAATGTCCATAACTAGTATTTTCTCTTTTTCTAACGCTATTTTATAACCTTTTAACTCTTTACTAAATGACAAAATTTTGGACTTGACACAATTAACTCAAAGCATTTGCAGATGGTACATTAAATGTTGCTAGAATGATGATTTTGAGAAAATGAGAAAATACTGGTTACCAGCAGGATAGAAAACATTGTGGGAAAAGAAGATACTGGTTACGAGCAGTTTTTTCCTTGTCCTACAATATTTTCAAAAGCCTTCTCTTTCAGGGTTGTGAAAAGGATTGTGGTTAAGGGTTGAAGATAAATCCTATAATCTATGCCACATTTGTTGTCTGCTTTCACTATCAATATTGATAAATCAAAAATTTTGCATTTGGCAAAGCGGTCATTATATCAAAAGGTATTGATTTCGGACTGATGCTTTCATTTCCAAAGTACTCCACTCCTTACTAAACGACAAAATTGTAGACTGGTTCAGATGGAAAGTATTTGCAGACAACAAATCAAAAGTGAATCAAATAATTAGATTCGCCTCTTAAAGAGTGGAAAACATTGTGGGGAAAAACAGAAAATGCTGGTTACCAGCATTTTCTCTTTTTTCCACAATATTTTCTAAAGACTTCTCTATTAGGGTAGTTAAATCTCAGGATTATGTGGTAAAGGATTAAGGGCCTGTTTGTTACATGAAAAAATCCAGCAATTATTTTTAGTTGGCTTTTGAAAACAAGGAAACAAGAATAGATGCTACTGAATTGGTCTTTCAAAACTGTCAATATTTATGAACAAGTTGTCTTGCAGCAGACCTCTTTTGAAATTATTTTGGCAATAGGAGAAATTGCTCATTATGAAGTATTTCTCAAGCTGCCACAATGTTTTTTCATATGTGTCAAATATTTAAAAAGGTTGGCTATACCTATTTCAAAGGGGTGTTTCACACTGCAAATTTCATTCAGAATGTAATGCATAAATACAGCATTACTTGTACTTGTACATCTCTGAATGAAATGATCAATTTGGAATTCAGTTGGCTTTTTATTGCCACAATGGTACCAACAAAAAAGAAAAAAATTTCAAAATTTATTTCATTTCAACAGCATAACAAAAATCATTTACAAGTCTATTTCTACATGTTTCACACAATACTTTATATGACACAATTTTAGACGGTGATTTTGAAACATTTTAACCCATTACCACTCAATCCCTACTTTTGACGACCCTGAGAAAGAAGCCTTTAGAAAACATTGTGGGAAAAGGAGAAAATGCTGGTAACCAGCATTTTCTCCTTTTCCCACAATGTTTTCTACTCTTCAGAAAACAACTTTCAAATTTTCAGTCGCCTGTATTTTGTCATCTGCAAATGCTTTCGATTTGGACAAGCCTAAAATTTTGTCGTTTGGTAACAAGTTAAACATGCAGACAATCCCTAAAAACGTCTTTTCAAGATATTAGAGCTCTCTTCTTTAGACAGGGTGCCTTTTCTTGAAAGGCAATGAAATTATTCTGTTGCATGAATCTGTAATATCCCATGAAGACCTTTGAAACCATTTGGAGGAGAACATGGTAAACCAGGGTTCGTTCTCTGCCTTACGATATTTTGTACCCTTCCACTGACGAATCGCACAATATAAGCCACATTTACCTAATGACTGGGAAACTCTTCCAAGACAGACAATGAATCATATTTCATGAAGTCTAATATTTTTTTCCTTTCCTGTTATTCCTGTATGTTATATAATTAACAATTTCTCCTTTGGAGGAAATGTTTTCAAAAGTAGTATGTGGCAAGTCCTCTTCAGCTCGATCAATGTGGTGAGTCTTCAAAACCATTGAAACTAAAAGATCTTGGCAGTGTATTCTTGATAGCTCTTACACAATACAAGTTGCCACTTTTTGTATCAGAAATAGCAATGTCACATCCTATGGTACACTGATCAAACTCATGAAATACCAAGTGCTTCACATAATTAAACCTTAAAGTGCCGAATAAACAGACATTTTCAGTCTAGCCATAAGATTTAAAATATTGCTATTTCATTGTTTCTTTCATCTTTACTGGTTCCGCAGAGCAGACAGTGTGGATAAAAAAGATGAGACTGCACGTTTTGTGCAGTCTCATCTTTGATCTACACTGGCCGCAGAGGCAACTAAAGTTGTGAAAGATGCTTTAAGGGTTACGGTTTCTTTGATTCTAAATAATCTTTGGCTTCATTTATTTTTGTAGCAATGTAGGGAGAGCCTCCTGCAATGAAAGAAACCAATAAGCCAATTTAAATTTACATCGTTCTTTGGTTGTCTTTACAAATATGTGTATGTGAAACTAATTTTTAGCTTTTTACCATAACACTATGATTTTAAACAAACCTGAGAAAGGCTTTGCCAACACCATGAGAACAAAAAGTAAATTCATTGCATGTAATCCTTAAAAAGACAAGTCCCCTATATTTGATCAAATATTAATTGGTACTTGTGCCATGATTTTGAAAGTTCCAAAGCTTATCCCTGCTCATCACTTGTTTTGAACCAAGTTCCTCTGATGTAAGAGGCCAACACTCTATCCCTACACCAATGTCTCCAAAAACAATTGGTAGCCTTGCAACAATCAATTTTTAGCAAACCCTGGCACTGCTCAACTGAGATTCTCTGTTTGCCTATTTCTGCATGATACTAGAAAAAATTTTAATTTTCTCATTTCATCATCGGAAGTGCTGAAGTTTTGCTTTATAAACTAGAATTAAACATAAAATATGTCAAAATTGTTTGAATGAGCCAATAATTTTGTGACCCTGAGTTTTTTTTTTTTGTATATTGTTTTATCCGGCTTTTAACATTATCTCAGCTCATGGCCAATCTTATGGAGCCTCTACCCAGAATCAAACAAAGACCTCTAGGTTGCAAATCCTACAGCTTCACCACAGGGCCACTAGGACCTTTATGATATGGAAGAAAGCTTTTGAAAACATGGAAAACAAAGAAAATTCTCCCTTACAGTCCATTTCATCATTTAACTCTTTACCACTCAACCCAGTTTACAACCAAATTGAAAGCACTTGCAGATGATAAAATAAATGAAGTTCAAATGATGATTTTTGTGTCTGACAGGGTAGAAAACATCATGGGAAAAGGAGAAAATGCTGGTTACCAGCATTTTCTCCTTTTCGCAAAATGTTTTCAAAAGTCTTCTCCTTCAGAGTCATTATAAGTTAGGATTGTGTGGTAAAGGGTTAAGCCACATCAAAATTGTCATTTGCAAATGCATGTAATATGAACAAGTCTAAAATTTTATCTTCAAGAGAAGAGTTTAACTCTTACCTCTGTCAGGATGGTTCAGTAACATAATTCTTTTATGTGCTTCTTTGATTCTTGATGCTGATGCTTGTGGACTGGAAATAAAAGATTCAAGGAATACCTAAAGATTCTTGGTAAACCTCTGATTGGTTATTTTTTTTCAATTGTTCTACAGATGAAAAATTTCATGAATAAAGTTTCCTTGTAAACTTCTGATAATTATCAATTACTTTACAGCTTGTCAACACATTAACCCTTTACCAAACAATTCCGGGTTTTCACAACCCTTACAAAGAGGGCTTTTGAAAACATTGTGGAAAAAGGAGAAAATGCTGGTCACCAGCATTTTCTCATTTTCCCACAATGTTTTCTATTATATCAGAGGGCTGAAGCTTGTTGTACCAATTTTGAATTTGTTGTCTAGAGATGTTTTGAATACAGAAGAGTATAAAATTTGTTGTATGGTAAAGAGTTAACTCTTTATAAACCATTTCCCACACAATCTCTCAAAGTTTTAAAGACCTGAGGGAAAGGCCTTTTGAAAACATGGTGGAAAAAGGAGAAAATGCTGGTGAACAGCATTTTCTCCATTTCCTACACTGTTTTTCTGCCCTCCTAAAAGTAAATTTCTACTTTTTGAGTAACAATTATTTTTTATCTGCAAAAGCTCTAAAGTTGAGCAAGTAAAAAAATTTGTTATTTGGTAAAGAGTTTAGCACGAAGTATTTAGACGACCTCTTTCAGTGGCTGAAAATTCAATCCAAGGAAACTCCGGCCAATTTTCATCTTATATGGCTTGACTAACATGTGGAAGGTATAGATCCAAGTTCAGACTACACAGTTAGATTTTAATCTAAGCCCCTATTTTTATCTATTGCTCTGAAAAGGCTGCATGTCATGGCACAAGCTTTTTCCTGATGTATCCCACTGACATACATGTACTTTTTAACCCAATGTGACCCATTTTCAAACTTTCCTATGATATCATTAAGATAAACATTCTGCCCACCTTTCATGGGTATTGAACTAAAAATGCTAGACTTCACTAAAGGTTTTTTCAAAGATTTGTCCCAATAAAATACTTCTTTGACCTGACCTGATCCATTTTCAATATCCTCCAAGACATCATCATGGTACACATGGTTTTTCAAAGATTTGTCCCTCTGACTTCTTTTTTTGACCAGATGTGACCCAATTTCAAACTCATGATCAGAGATATACAGAGACAATCCGAGCACCTTTCAGAATATTTGTGTGAAAATATAGCCTCTAGAGTGTACACAAGATTTTAAAAAATTTTACTGACAGTTATCTTCCTTTTTAGCTTATGCAACCCATTTTAAAACTCATCTGAGATATCATTAAGACAAACATTTTTATCAACTTCCAAGAGTTTTGGACTAAACATGTGGCCTCTGGAGTGTACACTAGGCCTTTAATAATTAAAAAAACTTGTCCAAGCGACTAACTTTTTGTCCTGATGTGCCTAATGTTAAATCTAATTTGAGAATATCATCGAGACAAATATTTTGATTAAGTTGCATCAGTACCAAAATAAAAAATGTCACATCCAGAGCATGCACAACTTAAAGTTGACAAAGAATGCTGCATAATTGACCACTGACACAGCACAATCAAAAAAGCATGCCTTGACCATTTCATGCTCAGGTGAACTAAAAAGGTAGGAGAATGCCTTCCATTCTTATGTAAGAACTAGTATTGAATATTTCAGCATGGAAAAAATTCCAATATGTTGTGTTTGCATTAACAAACAAGAGGGCCATGATGGCCCTGTATCGCTCCACTGGCTATTAAGTAAAAACACTACATGCCAAACATTACAATATTCAGCAAATTGATTTCAAACACGAGGACATGCAAACATTTTTCTATCTAATCCTACGAGAAAGTTGTGATCCATGGGCAAAGCCAATTTTGATCGCAAAGCTATAATTATTTGAATCCTGGTGGAGGTCCACAATATAAAGCTCCATACCAAATAATTCAGTTCTTGAATGTTATAAACAAGAAGATTTTCAAATTTTTCTCAATGAAAAGCCCTGTAAAAAAAGTTAACATACGGATGGACGCACAACGGACAACGGGCCATAACATAAGCCTGCTGGCCTTCAGCCAGTGGAGCTAAAAAACTTGTCTAGCACCAATCATGTATCACTGCAGCTTGATAATCAAGGGAGGTAAATAGTAACGAACTTTATCTTTCATAAAAAGAGTTATTTCCCTTGATTAATGTTTAAATTGAAGTGACAATATTTTGAAGCCCATGTTAAACTTGCGATCCCTGGAATGAAGGCAATTTTGAACCCAGACCTACAATATGAAACTAGAATGTGTGGTTATAAACAAAAAGATTTTTTAATCTTGCCCAATAAAAAGTCATGTAAAACAAGTTTGCTGAATAAAAGGCCCTGTAAAATATGTGATCCATGACACAGGTTTATCAAGTTTTCACTATAAAAGCCAATGTAAAACTTGTGACCCCTGGTGTGGAGTCAAACTTGACCCCCAAAGTTAAAATTTGGGCCCTCTTGGTAGAGGCCCATTATATAAAGTTACATGCAAAATTTGGTAGCCCTAGGCCTAAATATGGCTATGTACAAGTAGATTATTAAAGTTTCCTTATATAAGACCATGTAGAACTTGTGACCCCCTGGGATGGGGCTACATTTGACCCCCTGGGCTATAATTTGGGCACCCTTGATAGAGACCCCCTAGATAAAGCTAAATGCAAAATTTGATAGCCCTAGCCCTTATAGCCAGATGCGAAAGATTTTCCTATATAAGCCCGCCCATGTAAAACATGTTACCCCCCGGAGCGAAGTCAAATTTGACCCTCGGCTATAATTTGGACACCCTTGGTACAGGTCCACTAGATAAAGCTACATGCCAAATTTGGTCACCCTAGGCCCCATGGCTAGGTCAAAGAAGAATTTTAAAGTTCTCCCTATATAAGCCCATGTAAAACTTGTTATATAAGCCCATGTAAAACTTGTTACCCCCGGGCAGGGCCTAATTTGACCCCAGGGCTATAATTTGAACAATCTTGGCAGAGGTCCACTAGATAAAGCTACATGCCAAATTTGGTAGCTCTAGGCCCTATGGCTAGGTAGAAGAGGAATTTTAAAGTTCTCCCTAAATAAGCCCATGTATAACTTGTAACCCCCGGGGCGGGGCCAATTTTGACCCCAGGGCTATAAATTGAAGAAACTTGGTAGAGGTCCACTAGATAAAGCTACATGCCAAATTTGGTAGCCCTTGGCCTTACGGTTTCAGACAAAAAGATTTTCAAAGATTTTCAAAATTTTTCAGTTTTGTTGCCATGGCAACCAGAGTTTTTGAAGGAATTAAATTCTTTCAAGAAATTCTGAAGAGGACCATGGCAGGATCATTTCTGTGAAGTTTCATCAAAATTGGATGGGTAGTTTCAGAGAAGAAGACGTTTTAAAAAAAAGTTAACGCACGGACGGACGCACGGACAGACGGACGCACGACGGACAACAGGCCATGACATAAGCCCGCTGGCCTTTGGCCAGTGGAGCTAAAACGAAACCAGGCCTGCTTTTCCATTGCTTTGAATTTTCCTACAATAATAACTACTAGCAGTAACATAGGAAATAAATTTTGTCCAGTTTTACAATGGGTCTTCTAGATCTTAATTTCATAATTAAAACATCAAAAATCAACCCATACCTTACTCCTAAGATAAGAGCTGCTTCTCTTTTTGTCATCTTTTGTTCAAACCCACCTTTGTAATATTTACTAAATGCCTACAATAGAAAGATAGTAACATTATATTAACCTCATAAGAAACGGGCAACTCTGATTGGACATTAAATAGGACAAAGACCAAGTTTATTCCTTTAACACACAAGAGCACCCAATGTGGGTGTCAATGCTCAGCTGAAGGTGCTTTTAGAGAAAATTCAAAGTTCAAAAAGGGGTATGACTGTGTCAAATTTTCTGATGGTTACCTGCCCCTTTCATATTGGTTCCCCTTTGATAGTTAACAACTAGGTCTGAGTTTGAAGTAAATACATGTATCTTTCGTAATAACAGAGATATAAGATGTCAATGGTTTTTCAAAATAGTGCAGACCCAGACGACAACGGCACAGACAACGCCAGGGCAATGATAATACCTAGATGTTTTCTCCGAAAACAACGCAGCTAAAAATGTGTTTTACTGACCCTGAAGAAAAAGGTTACAGAAATCAATGTGGGAAAAGGAGAAAATGCTGGTAAACAGCCTTTTCTCCTTTTCCTACAATGTTTCCTTCCTTTCTTTTTAAAGGTAAATCATATTAATTTTGCCACTTTTAATTTGTGGTAATTATATTCAATTTAATGAGTCTAAAACATTGTTGTATAGTACTTACAGAGTTACAGATTCTGAAGGCTTGTTTGGCTCAATTATACATGTATCACTAAATATCTGACAGTGTACATCCTACTTCAGAATTCACATTCTGTACACTCTTATCCTGGACTGTACTGTTGATAACAGCCAATTATGTACAGGATCCTCAGTACTAAAGCAGTTACTAGTATTTCTTTAGCTACCAGTAAATAAAATCAATAAATGCTAAATAAATTTGAAAACACGTCACACCTGTGATTTTTTTTTTGAAAACAGGAACTTTGAAAAAACAAAACCTTTCAGGTAAAGTTCTTGTTTTCATTTTCCATGTTACATTTAATTTGTAAGATATTGTTAAGTTCTGATTTTTCAGCTTCTCTAGAACTAATCATTCACTTGTGTTGATATTTAATAGTTTCAAAGCCAGAAGCAAAAATTGGGGATTTTGTGGATGGCAAGGATTGACCCTTAGGCTGCTAAGTGTGACTCAATGGCATTCTGCAGACAGTGTAGATCAAGATCAGACTGCACAAATCTTGGATCTACACTGTCTGACAATGAGATATTTTTTTTTAAAAAATAACTTTGAAATAGCCAAATTCAGCTTGTTACTATCGACTTAAAAGTTTCTTATATACATATATATATAAGTTGTTTATCAGGTTAACCCTTTGTCATTTGGTAAATTTCCACAGCGTTTTCAAAGTGCTTTTTCTTCAGGTTCTAAAAAACTCAGGATTAAAGGGTTAACTTGTAATTACTATCCATATTTCCTAAGTACCAATTAGAACTTGTCTACTAGAACTTTGTTTCAGGAAGTAATGAATTCTAATCTACCCTTTTCCTAGTGTTCCATATTTTACAACCATGAGGAAGAGGGCTTTTCAAAAGCATTGTGTTAAAGGAAAAAACACCAGTAGACAGCATTTTGCCTTTTTTCTCACTACATATTCTACCCTTTCAAAAACAGTTCCCACCATTTGAACCACATCTCATCTTGTGGCTGCACAGTGCTTTCAATACAGAGTAAGGAGACAATCATAACAAAGAAGACATACACATACCCCATTTCCCATTAACTTGACAACTTTTTCTGCATGCTTTCTGTTCCGTATGATGTATCTTCCTGGAAATCAAATTCAAAAGTTTTGATCTTTTTTAATTAAACTTCTTATCACTGCAATTACAGAATTCTAGGAAACGCAAATAGAAAAGGGGAAGAGGATAATTTTGTTTTCTCACTACAATGAACTTTGAAAACATTGTTGCAAAAGGAGAAAATGATCATAACCCTCAACTGCCCTCTACTACCTCTGTTTTCACATGTCTTTATGTATCTATGTTAATCCTTTACCAGATGGGGAAAAAAATGGCTAGTCCATATTGAAAGCATTTGCTGACAAGAAAATAAAAGTGTCGCAAGCAAAAAGATTTGCCCTAGAAAAGACAGAAAACATTATGGGAAAAGGGAAAAATGCTGCTTAGCAGCATTTCCTCATTTCCAATGTTTTCATGAGGCTGTCTTCTTCAGGTTTGTTAAAACATGAGGATTAATTTCTTTGTTTTACATGGTTATCTTGAATGACTTCTGCAACAAATTTGTCTTGGCTGGCTACCAGCATCATATTTACAAAGCATTTGTCTCTTGCTTTTTTCATTTTTCATTTTCATACCATAACTGTAAACATTCCTAAATAGCATCAAGTATCAAATATTTCACAAGAAGCCTGTGTTTGTAGTAAATATCTTTAGTAATGAGAGATATTATAAAATGTCAAAGTTTTTGCACAATAACAAAGATGAGACAGAGCTATGAAAACACCTTGACATTGCTTCAACAACAACCGAGTTAAAATTAATTTGGAGCTTAGCTAATAAAACATATGATGAAGAAAGATAAAAAAAATTTGGTTACTAGCATTTCTCCTTCTCCCACAATGATTTCAAAAGCCTTCTCCCACAAGGTCATTGAAAATGTATGATTGTTAAGTAAAGAGTTAATACAACATACCTCCAAAGCCTATAGCTGCAAGACCAAGGCCAGCAAGAATTGCTGTGGAAGTCTGAAAAAAAAGGAAGAGAAAAAAGAAGTCTTAGTTTAGGCTTTTGACCACTGAAGCTGTGGAACTCTAAAGGTAACTTGTTAGGTATCTCTGCAGTGTAGATGAAGATTAGATTGCATTGGACATGTGGTCTATTTATTGATATGCATCATTCATTAATCTTTTAGACATTATTTATCAAATTATTGAAACGACTAGCGGGAAAAAAACTAGGGAGGTGAAATGAAAAGTGGGGGTGAAACAACTTGGGAAGGAAACATCCTGGGGGCAAGACTAATTGGGGAGGGAATGGTTTCAGGGCAAAACGACTCGGAACCATGAAAGGTTCAATAATTTGTCCTTGGTTATGTTTGCCGTTAAAAGTTAATGCTGTTTGCTGCAATACGAATTAAATCAAGGAAACTGTGGCTCTATCTTTGCTACTGGGAAAATTCACTCAAGACCAAGCTGTGCACAGTAAATGTACAATAATGAAAAGAAGAACCGTAAACGTTTCATTATTAAGACTACACACACTTGCTACATTCACAAACTTTGACAAAGAGACATTAAGGCCTCATTCTAAAAATTATCTCTCATTATTTTACAAGAATTGTGCCTCTCATTTATAGATTGGTTTGACAAGGTCGATATCTTCACTAATAATCCGCATTAAACAATCTTAAGTTGAAAATCATTTTCCATCACAGGATAAAAACATGAAAACCTAGAAGAACATCTCTTGATCCATGTTCGACTTACCATTTCTGTTTGTTGTTTTTTATTGATATATTTTCTGATAGAATGGAGACGGACTCGGAATTTTCCTTCGAAAATGGCACGTTGGCAAATTGCTGAGTTATTGTCATTTAACCTTAAATAAGTCGCGTTCTGACGAAATGCCGGAAGCAAAAGCGTTAAAGAGCTGGTTCCCGTATTTGTTTAGGTAATAATAAAGTTACGATATTTCAATAGCTTTCGGTTGTTTAAAAGCTTTAATTTATCTTCTCGTCACTTTCGAGCACTTTCATTTTTAAGAATTTGTCCCTTTTTCATATTCTTGTACAGAAAAAAAAAAATGTATCACGTTTTTAGCCCTGGCTGGCGAAACCTAATTTGGCAAATTTGCAAGGTGGCGAATTTTTCGGTGACCATTTACGACAACAACAACCTTCCTCAAGCGTCGGGTTGACTCAAAATCATGACGTCTTTTTCGAATCCATCTCAACTTTTGCCTCTCGGTTTGTTATATCACCGTTCTTCGTTTTTTGTGCTTTAGATATACTTATAACATAATTATACGCAAGTTAAAGTAGTGTAGTTACGCTGGATACGTAAGGGCTCGCCATAAATTCCCATATATTGTAAAACATGCTTTGATCCTAGTCCTTTAGACGCTCAAAAGAGAAGTCCACATTGCTCACATCTGAAGCTATCAAACAACTGTAAATGAAATTTTGCGTACAGTTTGACAGTCTTTATTCTTGCATTATCTCCATTAGTTTATTTCTCGGCATAGTAGTCCTTTTTCCAGTGTTTTCTTCTTCCTGAAGGTAGTGTAAGAACACAAATTTTTTAATTGAAGGGTTAAAATTGTCAAAGTTGCATTTAAATTTTAATTATATTCATTTGGCTACGGGCTTGTTTGTCCCAAAACCAGTTCGACCCTGGGCTTATTCGCCCAGGCATGTTCGCCCAGGTTTGTTCGCCTGGGCTTGTTTGTCCCACACTACCTTATCGATCTTATTGGAATTTATGGTATCAAGACAGTTCCCCAACAAGACAGTTCCCCGACAAGACAGTTCCCCAACACAACTTTTCGAGACAGTTCCCCAACAGATTTAAAGACAGTTCCCCGACACTCTTCCCTCATGTAAAATAACCTTTTTGCCGACAATTATGATTGAAAACATGAGGTATTAGACATATTTGTGGATTATTGATGTTGTGATCGGATCATTTGTACCTTGTGAAGACGAATTCTATATATGTACATTGACGGGTACTTATTCTCTCATGAGTGAATTCACAATGATTCACAATTGTCATGAAAATAATAGAATTTTAAAAAGACTTTAGCCAGCATGAAAGTTGATAAAAGGACATGTTTTGATATTATTTGGAGTTAATTCTTT
The DNA here is from genome assembly GCA_946811185.2 of Hippopus hippopus. Taxonomy (NCBI): domain Eukaryota; kingdom Metazoa; phylum Mollusca; class Bivalvia; order Cardiida; family Cardiidae; genus Hippopus; species Hippopus hippopus. The sequence continues at coordinate 24,857,569 of OX328110.1, read as the reverse complement.
AAACTCCTTTGAAATTTTATATTTTAGTTATGTTTATTCCTATATGTTTTATAGAAATACGTTAGAGAGAGCAAAAGAGAGAAGGGGGAGTGTTTACCTGAGTGAAATACTTTTCTGTTTACCTTGTACACTCGGTCCATAATCCTAATATTTCAAATACATGTATATTGTTTGAACCATTTTGGAAAAATGTAGTGTATTTCGATATTGTGTGGTATTTTGTGACGAAAGGCCGTCAAACTGTTGCTGAGTAATAGAAAATTATTGAAATTTCACGAGGCCATCATAGAAAATTACATACAATCTCACGGTGACCAAATGTACTCAGCTATCACAGATACAAACACTCGGTCACTAAAGATCTTTTATTCATGAAATCCCCCATCGACCATTTTATCATGATAGTTGTTTTTTGACATTGATCAAAAAAGTGTCGAGGAACTGTTTTCAAAAGTGTCGGGGAACTGTCTCGAAAACTTGTGTCGGGGAACTGTCTTGTCGGTGAACTGTCTTGTTCCCGAATTAATAATGCTATGTGCTTTCTAAAATGAATTGTTATTTTACACATAAAAGTACTTTGAATGAAACTTATCAATGCTTTGTTTTTGCCTTTCTCGAAGTCGTATTTTAAACAGAACAGAAACTTTATTAATGATTAAAGACTTGAACACACAAGGTTTCTGCACTACCTCTTGCCTACGGCTAACCACCTTACAACACAATATCAGTTTTAAAACCATACGGATCTTTTTTTTCATTTTTTTTATTTTTTCTCTAAAAGTAATGATGGGAATGACTCCATTGATATTTTTCATTTTCTTTTAGTTTCTTCTCTAAATGTAACAATGGGGATGCCTCCACTGATATTTTTCTTTTACTTTGGTCCCCTCCCTTAACGTGATGATGGGGAGGACCTTTTCTGACAGTTAACTTATATATAATCTTCAGTTGAGTAAAATGGTTGGCGATTATGTGCAGTTAAAACCTTTTCATGATCAAAATCAGTGAAGTATCCACTATTAACGCCTTTGGTTGGTAGATTTAAGTTGGGATGAACAAGCCCAGACCAACAAGAAATCAGTTGGGACGAACAAGCCCGGACAAATGAGCCTGGATGAACAAGCCCAGGGATGAAAAAGCCTGTTACCATTCATTTATAAGCTTATTTTTATTTCAGAATTGGTAGATAAATGTATTGGCTCGAGAATACACATCATAATGAAAAATGACAAAGAAATTGTTGGTGTACTTCTTGGATTTGATGACTATGTCAGTATCCTTTTATGTCAGGGTTTCTCTGCAAAGCCTGCTAGACAGGTGGCAAGATTCAGGGCTTGAAAAAGAGGGTTTGCTGGCTTGATCTTTGGCAATGTGTAATTAAGCCCGAATACTTTTTATAAATATTATGTCAGCAAAGAATGTACATTTTGAACAATAAAAATTTTCTTTAGCTCACATTATAGATATGGTGTTAGAAGATGTTATTGAATTGTGAGTAAATTTTTTTTTTTTTACTTTTCAAGGAGTTTTTATATAATTACAATGTCAAACCATTACCCTGTACCAAACACTTCTGTGTCTTGTTATATTACCCTGAGGGAGAAGGTTTTTGAAAACATACACAGTGGGAAAAGGAGAAAGCTGGTAACCTGCTTTTTCTCCTTTTCTCACCATATTTTCTACCTTTCCAAATTTCATAAGTAGAGCCACATTTAACTGTTCAATTGTAACGTGCAATCGCTTTCTGTTTCAATGGGAACTCCTGAAATTTTGTCTGGTTAAGAGCCAAGCAAGAGTTCTGAATGCTTGTTTGATGTTGATTACATTCAGAATAATTCAACTAATAAATATCCACAGATTATTGCAAATTATAAAACATTTGCTATTTTTTTACATCCGTTATCAGCTTGTCAGATCTTGGATTTGCATTGAAGAGGTTTGTGTTCTGTCCCAGCAAATTTTGCTGGTGGCATGGGATTTTCCTTGGATCCCTGGGCAAGGTATTGAGGAGCCCAAGTCTTGTGCTGGTGATACCCAGGAAACAGGTGTGTGAGCTGTTAATGTTATATAACTGAAACACTGTTGAAAAGTAGGTGACTTGTCAACATTTTATATAACATGAGTTTAGTACACGTTGTAAAATGAGATGCTGTTGAAGCTACCTAATAATTCATGTTACCAGTTGCACCAAATTAATGTTATTTCAGTGAGAGCACACCAGAGGGAAGAAGAGTTACAAAATTGGACCAGATTTTGTTGAATGGGAATAACATTACAATGGTAAACTATAGTTGCACACATTTCTTGGCCTTTATTTAACCCTTTGCCACACAGTCCCGAGGTTTAACAATCCTGGGGAAAAAGGATTTTGAAAATACCGAAGGAAAAGGAGAACATGCTGTTACCAGCATTTTCTCCTTTTCCCACGTTTTCCACCCATTCTCAGACAACTTTTCCAATTCGAGCAACATTTTATTTGTCACCTACAATTGCTTTTGTAAAGAGTTAAATAACTTTTGAAAAGTAAATGAATAAAACATGGATGACTTGGTCTTTGGCTTAATTGCTGGTTTAATCATTTTCCAAATTCCAATTCCAAATTGGTCCTATTAAACTACGACCATGGGACTGATAGCCTGTAAAAGAAAAAATTGTGGTATAGGGTGCAAATGCAGCTTACAATTTCTCCATTCACCCCTGTATTTTCTGTAGAGATCTGCATAAAAAACAGTCATCTGCTAGATATAATGAAGTTAACCCTTAAAAGGCCTTTCACAACTGTATTTGCCAATGCAGCCAGTGAAGATCAGGCAGCACAAAACCTACAGCCTGATTGTTGATCTACACTGTCTGCTTTGCTGAAACACTTTAGACAAAAGCAACCGTGAAATTGCAATTATTTGGGTCATATTTCTAGGATGAAAATGTCTTAGAAGGTTTATTGGGTGCTTTAGGGGTTAATAAGTGCTGACATGGCTTGTTTATTTCATTGTTATGAGTTTGAAATTGAATTTCAATTAAAATTAAGGACCCCTTTCCAATATTTTGGCCAACAGCCTTGTCAAGAAAGAAAAACGTCTTTTAGTTTTTTCTTTCTTGATAAGGCCGTTGGCAGATATATTGAAAAGGAGTGTTTTACTTAATGTGATATATATTGTATTCTTATTTCCATTGAACTTATTTCTCGTTGTGAGACTCTGCTGTATATGTGGATATAGCGTCAAAAATTTGCGAAGACATATTATGAACATTTTGCGTAAGGAAATGTTTGCCAATTCAAGACGCTCGTTATTTGTTGAAATACTAGTGGTAAAATACACAAAGAGAAAAGTTTGTGAATTTTTCGAATTTGAGAAAGCTCATAAATTTCCTCATCGCAAAAATTTCCACTTACACAGTATTTCAAAAGATTTTTCTTCACCTATATTTCAGCTGGTGCCAGGAGGAGAAGGGCCAGAAACATGATGTATCACAGACAATCCATTACTTCATTGACAGTGCTTCATTATATGTGTAAATATCGACTCATTACAAGTGACAGTGTTTAAAATATTGTGGAAAAAGGAGAACATTGGTAACCAGCATCTCCTCCCATGTTGTCTGTATATGCTTTCAATATGATTAAGTGGAAAATTTAAACATCTGCTATAGAATTAAATGTTTCCTCATATAAGCCTCAATGTCATGGAGAAATTCAATTATGACATTGTCATTTTAAAGAAAGTTATCTTGAACTAATGAAATAAATTCCAAGTAGAAAATGAATCCTGTATTGCAGTGCTTCCATTTCACTTTTCAGAGTAGATCTAAATGAAAAACAAAGTTTCAGTGGACAAAAAACCTACATACAGATATCTTAAGGCTGTTTGTACCAAAACATCTTGAAAAAACAGACAGTTTAAATTAGTGATAAGGCTGGCTATTCTGTGCAGTCTGATCTTGATCAAGACTATCTCCAAGAGTACCTTTATTAGCCCTTAGCTTGCTTCAAGTTGTTCTGTTACTTTTCGTGGCAACATCTATTTAGTGTTTAGGGTTGTTTGCTGCACCATTTCAGTGCATTTAATCTATTTATCCATGCTTTCCTAAATTTCCTGGACCAGCAATTTGCACAACACTATTTCTAAGCCCTCAGCTATGTTCCCGCACAAACATCATCAAAACAATTTCCAGTGGGAAAATGACTGTTACAGAAGAAAAGTTCTACACACCGTAAAGATGAAGGTGCGCCCTTCTTACAGGGATCAACAGTAACAGAGTCCAGCTATCCCAAGGGCTCTCAAATTTCAGAAGGGACATCAGAAACGTAGCATTTTAAGACTAATTTACACACTCTGTCTCATCAGGTATACAGTAGGGTTGATTTTAAGCTTATGAATGTGTTTTTCATGATTACATGGTATCCAGATCTGCCTTGTATTTTGTGGTTATTCTCTTCAGTGGGGGTTGTACAATTGAATAATACAAATAATTTGATGTTTAAACTTTCACAAGAATTAGATGATAATTTCATAACACATACCCAAACTGAGAGCATTTGCTGAGGAAAGATTAAATGAAAACATTGTGGTAAAAGGAGAAATTGCTTGTTGCAAGCAGTGCAACAAGCATTTTCTCTTTTTTTAATACATGCCCAAATTGAAAGCATTTGCTAAAGAAAAATGGAAACATTGTGGGAAAAGGAGAAAATGCTTGTTGCAAGCAATGCAACAAGCATTTTCTCTTTTTCCCACAATGTTTTCAGAAGCCAGTCTCCTCAGGGTTGTTAAAAACTCATAATTGTATGATGAAGGATTAACTCTTTGCTAGGCAAAAAACAGACCCATATAGGTAGAATTACTTTCAAGATAAAGGGCTGGTATACTGGGCTTTGATTGGAGCAAAATATTTTAAACCAAAAAAATAATGTATTCAAAAGAATTATTTCATAATTTAAAAAACCTGGTCATTCAATTTTATTGCACATACTGGTAACAACTGAAAGATACAAAGCAAAGAATGATATACATGTAGCAGTGCTCCAGCCAGGGTAAAAAAAGGGCAGGGTGCTGGGGCTGAGAAGGGCACTTTGAGGCATAAAGCGCCAAGCAGGGATAAGGGAGGGGGGGGCGCAATGAGGGGGCCTTCCCCCCCCCCCCCCCAAGAAAATTTTATAGATTTTTGACCTTATTGACAGTCTCTCCTGCAATTTCTGACATAAAATAAGGGATTCTTAAACAAAAATCATTCTGTTACAGTGGCTTATATGGACATTCTGGACAGCTTCATCTCAACAAGAAAGCCATTTTCCATTATTAGTAACTCACTTTCTTGAATGGTTTAGCTAGGTCCAGGAGCATGACAAGTACATGTAGTTCATATTATAACTCTCATTTAACTCTTTACCAGATAACAGTCTTGCCCAATTTGAAAGCCATTTCTGAAAACAAATGGTTAACAGCATTTCTCCTTTTCACACAGTATCTCCTGAAGCCTGATATCATTCAACTGCAGACTTGATACTATTACCATACATTACTTCATTTTTATCAATGCTTTGCAGATAAGCAAAAGAAGTATGCCACGAAAACTAACAAATACAAACTTTCAACACTTTCTTTCTTTGGTAAGGCAAGTCTCCCGTCTCCCCCTCCCCCCCCCCCGATCTTTTTCATTTCATAAGAGAACAATTAAAGTCTCTTTCCCAGTGAAAAATAAGGAGATTTTAGCTTCTGCTTTATGTTTTATGCACTGAGTAAGCAAATCTCCTCTCTGAATTCATTACTGAAGCTGGAAAGATAGTCTGAAGTGTTTCTGATCGGGTTGATGTGAAATTGACATTCGTTATGTCATGGGTTTTCGTGCTTTTTGCATTGGTCCTTTTTCCATGTAATTTAAATTTTGGAAAGGTATTTCTGGACATTTTGACATACATTCTACATAATACAAGTCAACAACATGCTGTGGTATGCTTCATTGTCTATTTTATAAATGCACCATTTTCCGACTTACGACAGGTTAATTTGCTGACTCATCAGTCCTACCTGAGCGTTAACATCACTTTATCAATTATTTTTGAAACCAGGGGTTAATCTAAGAATAAGTTACTTTGTTTATGAACAGAACACACTTCAAAAAGGGTAATTTTATCAATCACTAACCCTTGATTCAGCTTTGTACATGTAACTTGGTACAGGAAAATAAGATCGATCTTCGTCGGACATAATTTTTTTTTTTATGACTAAAACAAATTGCGATTGATAACAAGCTGAACAACCTCAAGTATTGTTGAATATGGGCAATAATCTTAAAGATACGATAATCTGTTTAATTGCCTTAATTGTTCTCAGCACTTGTGTAGGCCTACTTTGATGAATAAATTACGAACTTGTAATATACAGTCATGGTTGATCTTTTCACACTTCGCTGCCTGTAGGGGATTTGTGACACGCTGTTAATTGGATTGTATATTCGGAGGCGGATATCAATGACATCTTAAACAGACTCGTGGCGTAATTTAGATTACAGGTTACAATACTGAACATAGGGCACTCCGGGGCGCTGATATACGGCAGGGTGTGCAGAAAAAGGGCAGGGCGCAAAGAAAAAAGGCAGGGCGTCTACAAGAGGGGGCAGGGCGCAACGCCCTTCTATTCCCCGCTAGCTGGAGCACTGTGTAGTAATAATCTGAATGTTGTGCTTCTTGTCAATCAATCAGTATGCTCAAACATGTCCTCATGTTCTTGAACATACAGGTATTTAAATGAAACAAAATAATTATTGAACCATCATAGTACCGGTAAATACACTGTAATACGGCTTGCATCAAGCGAAAAGGTGCATTAGGTAATTTGCATAAAGTGTCATCTCGGATCAGCCTGCACAGTCCGCGCAGGCTAATTCGAGACTGCACTTTACGGCTACATTACATTTTGTTCTTCATTAAAATTTCACAAAACAGAAAATTACATAAAAAAGGAAAGTGTCGTTTCGGATTAGCCTGCACGGACTGCACAGACTGATCCGAGACGACAGTTTATGCAAATGTCCAAATGCCCCTTTTCGCATGGTGCAGACCATATATAATTATACCAATCAGTTTTATTTTCACTCTTGTTGGTTTTAGTGGCAGTGTTCTGGAGCAGGCACTTTAGAGCTTTTTGGAAACATATGAATAAGTGCCCTGTTGCCATGATATGACTGAAATAATGTTGAAACCAGCATAAAACGCAATCCATTATTACCCCTTGTCTGCATTCCTAAAAGCAAAGAAGTCTTCCAAAATTTATATCTGAAAGACATGAGCATTAGAATCCCCTGAACTCTTTACCACAGGACAAAATTTTTGACTTAACCAAATCGAAAACACATGAAGATGACAATAAAAATGTAACTAGAGTGATGACATCTGTTTTTGATAGGGTAGACACATTGTGGGTAAAGGAGAAAATGCTGGTTACCAGCATTTTCTTCACTTTCCCAAAATGTTTTTAAAAGCCTTCTTTCCTCAGGGTCATTAAAGTTCAGGGTTCTGTTGTTAAAGGTTAAAACTATCAATTTTACTGTAAAAGCTTTACCAAAGGATCCTTTCTTCAGACCTCTTACAGGCAAAACATTTTCCAAGAGGAAGAAAATACTGCTAGGTAACATCTTCCTCTTTATCTAACAATGTGTTCTATCCATTTGCAGACAAACCTCATCATTTGAGCCACTTTCAGTATATCGTATGCAAATGTTTTCGATCCGAACAAATCCAAAATGTTCTCATTTGGTAGGACTAAATTCTGTAGCACACTGTTTCTGTATACATTACTATGATACATTGGCAGCAAAAATGTTCAAACTTCTAACATATTCGTCCAACTTCGATTGAAAAAGTTCACTGTCTATTGGCTGGCCTAAACTACTAACAGGATTTTTCATCATATACTCCACATAAATCTGAAAGAAAATTAATATTCATCTAGTTATTCTTCAAAATACCTTTCACAACTGAACCATATACCAAAAAATCCTCTCATTTTAAGACACCTGTTGCAAAAGGTGAACATACAATATACTAGTAGTCAGCATCTCCTTTTTCTAGCTTTTCTACTGTTTTAAAATAGCAAGTGTGATCATTTACTTTTAGCCATCAAATGCTTTGGATATCAACAAGTCTAAAATTTTGCTGCCTGATAAAGAGTAAAGTTACCATTACAAACAGTTTAGATATAAATCACAAGGCTTTGTTTGTTTAAACGCCATTTAAACAACTAGGGTCATAATTAGCGGTCAGTACACCTAAACCTAGGCATGTGTATCCTGGCTTTCTCACACCAGTACTGATCGGCAAAAAATCACCTGACCGAACGTTTGACTCAACTGGGTATCGAACCAGCAACCACCAGGTCATGAATCCAATATGCTAACCACTGAGCTACCTGGCCGTACTCATCAGAATGCAGTAATCAAGTACATGTAGTCTTATCTTAGATTAACCATGTCCAATGATTTGGGGCTGAGCTCCCATAGCTCAGTAGGTAGCATAAAGGACTTGACAACAGGAGGTTGCTGGTTGATCTCCGGCTCGGCCAATTTCTTTACTGGGATTGAAGATCACTACTGTGACAGGATTCACATCTCTCTCTCAGCAGACCGTTGTTTTGACAGTAGTTTTGTAGAAAAGCAGCCAGTAGGTTGGAAAGAATATTGTGCAAAGTACTGGTAAAAGAAACTACAGGAAAGCATGTATAGGTGCACTGGCTGCCGCAACCTAAGTGAAATAATGTTGAAAACAGCATTGAACACCATACAATCAATCAGCCAATGTTTCGGGAGAAGTAATGGGACAAACACATCCTTTCCCTTTTCCTACACAACCTCAAAGTTTAACAACCCTAAGGAAGATGACTTTTGAAATTATTTAGGCAAAAGGAAGAAATGGTGATAATCAGCATTTCCTCTTCTTTCCCACACCACTCTTTCTCCGACAACTCTCATCACTGGAGCTGCATTTGTCCTCTGCAAATGCTTTCAATATGGAAATTCTTCAGATCTTCAATTCTTGTTGGCTGGAAAAGACTTAAATTGCATTACTAAAATCTTTCTAACCCTTTACCACAAAATCCCGAGTTCTAACATTTTAACAACGATGAAAAGCCTTTTGAAAATATTGTGAGAAAAGGTGAAAATGCTGGTAACCAGCATTTTCTCCTTTTCCCACAATGTTTTCTACCCTGTGCGATAGTTTGTTGTCTGCAAATGCTTTCAATTTGGACCAGTCTAAAATTCTGTTGTGTGGCAAAGAGTCAAAGTCTAATAGTGGTCTGATAGAAGGGTTGAAAATTCTGTAGAGAGGAAGTTCCAGCGATGAATTTGAATAGAGCATCTTTGGGTTTTTTTGGTGCAAGATCGAAATTTATTTCATCGAGAGAACATCATGGGTAATATTTTCTCTTGGTGAAATAAATTTCAATCTTAAACTGAAAAAAAAAAAATCTATTTATTTCGTGCTTCTAAGCTCTTTTTTGCTGAAACTTTCATCAAAATCCAATGCAGTTGGTTTCAGTTATTCCTCGTGGGGTACCCCTCTTACATAACAATGCATTACAATATTATGTAAAGTGCAAGAAACCAGGATAAATGTGAGCAAATTACATCACATTTCCATCTGGTTGAATGGTATGCACTGTTTACCTAGGTAACTGGTGTGCAGGAACCACTGTTTCCACCTTCAAATGAAGATGTACAGGAACATTTACAGTAAACTTCACTGGTCGTAACCATGAATTATCAAACCTTATAATCCACTATTAATTCAAGATAAATTACACAAAAACATGAAATAATCTCTCCATACATTTTTATACATATCGTGCAGCACATCTTTTACATTCCCAACAGCCAAGTCTGTATTTAGGACAAATTTCACCCCACTACCAGTCTCATAGAAATGAAGCTTGTACTTGCTTGTCTTGAAATTCAGAAATCCATCTTTACTTTATAAGTGCTTAAGGAAAAGAACTGAGGATCCACATAATAATTATAAGGTTATCCATCCAGCAAGTAATTTACTTTAGATCTACTATCTGAGCATCATTTGACTGTATAATAGTCAAATTAGCAAACAACAACATTTACAATAATTTTTTTTATATAAATTTTGTGATTATATTGTTTTTTTTAACATCATGACATTGTAACACTAACTCAAATACAAAAAAAAAACTACTGCAAAAAGAACTTTTACAGCAAGAAAATTCTTTCCATCCTTGAGTCAATTCAGTTTTACAAATAGAGCTGGCTACCTTTGCAAGCACCTGTATCTGATCAAACTAGTGTCACTGTTGTTTGTTACTTGACATTCCCTGTTTATTTCTGTCAACTGAAACCCTAGTTGTCCTGCAACTTGTTACTTTAGTTTAAAACTTTAGTTTAAAGCTTTAATGCGTTGCCTTGTTGAGGTTTGTATCATTTAGCTTGCAGGAAATGTACAGAGCCAATCAAATCATTGAGCTTGTAGGAAATGTACAGAGCCAATTAAAGCCATTTTTTGCAATTCCATGATTGCTTCGGTATTTGGTGTTGTAGCAAAGCAAATGGTGTAGATGAAATACCAGACTGCACAATTTAGCAGTATGATCTTGATCTACAGAGACTACAGAGGCAACTGTAGTTGTGATAGCCACATGTACTGCTCATACAGGGAATCAGCATTCAGCCATCTACGTTGTTATGGCACGTCTCTGCACATGTGCACGGAGAGTAACAGGTCTAAACGCTCTAAAAAGTCTGCAACAAGATGGAAAGTCCAACAAGATGGTCAAGTATGGAAAACTAAACTCTGTAGTCAGCTGCAACTTATACCAGACACAAAACAGCCTCTCATCAACAAACCCGATGCAGAAGGCTCTTGAAACCGTGAGAAAAAGACAGAATTCTGATATTCAGACTTGGTATTTCCCCATTTTCCACACAATGTTCTCAACACTTTAAAACTACAAATACCCATTTCCTCCTTTTCCCACAATGTTTTTCCGTCACGGACAAATTCATTAGCTAAACCTTGTTTGATGTGTCAACTGCAAGTTCTTTCAATTTGGACACATGTAAATTTTGTCGTTGGTTACGAGTTATGAGGCTACATAGCCCATTAACCTTTTCCCAAGAGACAAATTTTAGACTTGCAAATTTCAAACATATGCAGACAACTAATTCAAAAATGGTAAAAATAAGCTAAAGTAAAGTAGAAAATACTGTGGCAAAAGGACAAAATTCTGGATGCCAGCATTTTTTCCTTTTTGCTTAATATTTTCTAAAGCCTTTGCTTTCTCTGTCAAGATCGTTCAAATTTGGGATTGTGTAGTAAAGGGTTACAGAAGTTTCACTGAAAAGTATTTTTTTCTTACTTTTGCCTTTCTTCTTTACTGATGATTTGCAAACTTTTGCCCTACTTAATTCAGTGACAAATCATTTTTTTATGTTTGGTGAGTTTATGAAAATCTGAGTACTTAGCTCCCTTTTAGCTCTTTTCTGAATTACAAACTAAACAAAGGATACACATCGGTTGGGCTTATTCTGTTGACAAAGGACTTGATTGAAAATAGCATACCGTACATCAGTTTGAATTCCTGAAAATAAATAAAGAACAAAGTTACAGTGGTATGAACTAGAGCTGTCAGTGAATGTGACTTAATACCCCCGCCAGGGCTTTGACAGAAACAGGCAATTTAACTAAAAAATTTCTAAGTTCAAGGGGAAATTACCCTTGAATCATAGGAAGTAGATGATTGAAAACTGCGTCTTGCACAACTGCAGTATACGATCAATGTATCAACAAACTGTCAATACAATAGCAGCAAAACTGTAGGTGGAGTTCGCAACACAAAATTACTAGTATTTTGTACACAGACGGACACAGGGACGGACGGACAGACAGGCTGATTCCAGTATACCCCCAAAAACATTTGTTTTGCAGGGCATATAATAATTATGTGCTCAAAATAGTCAATGAAGTCAATCTTTCAACAAGTGACTTCAACTTTTGATAATACCTGTCCGGAATAAATTTGTTTTAACAAAAAGTTCTTCAAAAGTGAGGTAGAAATTAAGGTAGAAATGTATGGGTGATCCTGAGATACAGGGTCATGCACCAGAATAATCATACTTTAAAGTTCTGTTAGTAATTTGTACAAAACAATATTTCAGAATTATTTGTATCTGGATAGGAGGCTTTGCCTTGATTGCTTTGTCTTACTTCATATTTAAGCTTTTTCTTTACAACTAAATATGTCTATCGCACTCAGTGAATTATGTAGATTTTACCACCTAAAATCTTGCCATTGGACCTCCCACCCCTTCCCACTTTTCAGAGGATAGTTGCAATACTATTTTAGTGTACTTCTCTTGCTCGGAGTCTGATCTCAAGCAATTCCTAAAGAGTTTTGCATATTACATTATCTTGAACTTGTACTGAATATTCAAGAAAACAACTCTTAACTGAATACAAAATAATGAGTCCTTCATATTCAAGTTATGGAAAAAATTGCGAGCACAATCGGGAGTTGACGAAACCTCTTGGGGCGAACTTTGGAGGTAGCGAACAGAATGCACTAACCGAAATATAGAAACCCGATTTAAACAAACATCAAATGTATAAAAACTAGCCTCCTCCTTCGGCATCCCTGACTGCTTCCTTCTGTTCCACTCTGCGTAGTAAAGGCAAGTTCCATTTCTATCAAATATGTAGAGATTGTAAATCGTCATCGTTTAGTCGGGATGCGAGGATTAGCGTAGATTCACCGGAGTAGGATGAACCAAACTGATAAACCGGATATGCCAGATTCAGACTTAGGACTCAGGTTCAGACTATTTTATTATTGCTTTTAGTTGTTATTTAGCAGAATACTATTACACTACAAGCATAATACAACAAAAATTAGTGACAAGTCTAATTCATTTCGGGTCAAGTAGCCACATTACAAGTTTTTTCATTTGGGCTGAATCCTCTTTTCAAAAATAACGTTAAGTCCAAATGGTTATGTTGATATCAGTCATTCTGTCTTCAGATATTTACACTTGATATAATATAAGTAGCTGAAAAAATATTTTTCCCTTAAAAGCTTGGTATAGATCTTAGAGTGGTAAATTGTAAAATCAAGTCATATCCGGTTATCAAGTCTGTTCCGGTCCAGCCTTGGGAATTTCCAAATACTCGGATGCGACTTCAGTTGGCGTCACACCCACGCGATTTTGCTGATTTTGAAAGTAGAGTGCAAGTCACTAAAACAGAACTTTGCTTGATTGGTTTGTTTGTTGGTTCGTTGAACGAGAAAGACAATTCTTATTTTGATAAAATGCTGGCTTCCATGTTGTTCCTTGATCTTTACCTTTTTGTCAAACCATTTTTTTATTTAATAAAAAAAACACTTCGATTTATTTTGAAAGGATCATGGTTTTGGCGTGTATAGTTAGGTTTTTGTTTGATATTGTTGGTTTTTCGGTGTGTGTGTGTGTTTTTTTTTTTTAAGTGTAGCACGTTGCCTCAAGTTGCCAAGTCTCTAGAGGCGAGTTTTCAAGTTTTTGAAATACGCAGGTCAACCTGGGAGAAGACCATTATTGATATTAGGTACACAGTTCGATCAAGCGTGATACAGTAGTATTAAACGCTTAGCCAAGACGATCATAATGTTTTCTTTTTACAACATGTGGAACACAGAAGAAAAAACTTTGACATGTCCATGAATATGTCAAAGGTCCTTTCATGGTCTTTACTTGACCCTACAAAGCCAACAAGGGATTTTGCGAACGGCATAGATCAAAATCATTTTTGATCTATACCGTCCACTCCTTTGATCAAGCTTGTAGGATGAAGAATCTTTAACATCTTTGTGAGTTTCAATATAAATATTGCAATTTCGGCGGTAGAAAGAGTTCGAGTTAACATATTTAGCACTGAAAGAGTTAAAAACAATATTTGTAGTACTTATTATCTTATCCAAGTTTCCATGACTATCCTTTATATGGCAGCTCGCTAAGTTTCATTGACCAATGAGATTAGTTCAATAAATTCACCGTGGTCTGAAGTGTTCCATTTCAAGAAATTGATGGGAAAAAATAATTACCGCAGAACACGATAAAATTGGCGACTCTTTCATTCCAATTTACGACGAGCCCGAATAGATCAAGTGGTAGAACATAAGACTTGTAAACGACAAATCTCTGGCCTCTTTTGGGATAATGGTTCGATTCCTACTGTTGGCCAAGTAAAATTATTGATAGTCTTTCGAATGAGACTTTAAACCGAGGTCCCACGGGTGTGACGATGCTATACAACGACCACGTTAAAGAACCAGGCGTCACTTAGGATGGGTTTCATCTTGTGTCGTACACAGTAGTACGTAACATAACCAACAGCCTTCTGGGAGCGTCGCCCGTATGGGCACCCAGTGGCGACAATAAATAAATTCAATCAATTCCAGCTTAGAATTATGTGAAATTTTTTAACAAATGTCGTGGCGCCAAGATAGGCAGATATTAACATAGTCTATCTCTAAAGTACCATATACAAATACAACTCCCTATGAAACGTTCATAAATCAGATGATTTGAAGTGAATTAACAATGTGCGGGCATTGGTGTTTCAATAGCAGCACAAGGGTTAATTTTGTGTTGTGCCTGATAATAGAAAGCGACTTATTTTTACTTTTTTACTATTTGTTTACCTTCACGCGTGAATCCCTTACTCAGTTTTAAACTTGGGACCGTGTTTGTTGGCGAGAAATGATTTAAAAAAAATGTATTCATGAGCTTAAATGGACAAAACATTTTAAAAAGCATAATTCGTTTTGAAAAAGTATTTTTGTCATGGTTTTTATGTCAAATTTATATACCAGTAAATCTTTAGTCTTTCTTTTGGTTCATAAAAGAGAATCTGATTAATATGTCAGTTTCCACAGAAATCAAACGGGTTCTAGATGTATTAGGGGAAGTAACCAATCTATTCCACTCCAGAATAATCGTTGCTGGAGTGTAATACTGAGTTCCCGACTGTGCGAATAGAAGACGGTCAAAAGCAACCTTAAATGATTAGTCTGATCTCGATCGGCACTACACGCATATGCAGAGATACTCGTTTTCGGCATACTAAGTGTGAACAACATTGCAATGCAAATTCAGAGCCTGTTTACCGTCGTCTGCTCAACTGAAGACATATGGGTTGGTTAGAAAATATTGAAGACCGGGATTGTTGAAAAATATTTCCTACTTACAGACGATTATTGGTGTCTTGGAGAACAACATTTTTGTAAACATTATGTGAAGATAAAAGAAATTGCTCGAAACGAATTATTTCTCATCATGCCATATTGTTGCACCGACATTCATGAATTTAAATAACTCACGTTCAGTATCCGTTATTTACCGCGATGTCTCACAAAGCCGTCTACTGTAAATGTTTTTTTTTTTTTGGGGGGGGGGGGGGGAGGGGTGGAGTAGCTGCATTAAATATGAACTTTAGCAAGCGACAAAATTTTAGACTTACCCAAACTGAAAGCATTTTGAGACAGTACATCAAATGTGATTCAAACGATAGCATTTCTCTTTAAAAAGGACTTGAAGAAGTCATTGTTGTACAAAGACATGGTAGAATGCTGGTTATGAGAATTTTCTTCTTTTCCCACAATGTTGTCAAAAGGCTTCTTCCCTAAGGAAATTAAACCACGGGATCATGGCCGGTTTTCGTTTACCCTTTATTACACAATCCCGAGTTTTAACGACCCCGAGAAAAAAACGTTAAAAACATTGTGGGAAAAGGAGAAAATGCTGGTAACCAGCATTTTCTCCTTTTTCCACAATATATCTATCCATAGCCAACTTTCACAGACATGCCTTATCAGCAGTCTTGCATACCAACGAATCATAAAAATAATCGATATCATACATAAAGGTGTCGGGATTTTCCGGAGTTCGGCGAACTTAAACCCTGTGTAATCTATACTTGATATCCCGCAGTTGTAAAAGATAAGAGAAACGAAATGAGAAAAAAATATGTGCTAGAGACGAAACAGAAAGTTATCTATAAGCAAACCATTCATAATCAAATTAGCCATGGCAAGAAAAAAGGCCTTATTGTTCATGTTGAAAGCATCACATCCAGTCAGCGCAAACTGATCCAAGGCAACACTTTAGCACTGTCTACAGGCATGGTAAAGATTAAAAAAAAAGTGTTTCTTTCTCTAATAAAGTTATACATGACGCAGACAGTGTGAATTTGAATAACCATCCATGGATTTCACTATTAGGCTGTTGAAACTGAGATAGACTTCTGGCAAAGTTCATTTTACTAGCCTTACGTAAACAGTAAGTATCTTTAATTCTATTATTCTGTGGCAAAACAGGGTTTTGTTGAGGTGATTTGTTCTTTTTTTTTTCATATTTCAAAACTTTGCTAAAACAAGTAGAACTTGTTCATTGTCCGTAGCCCCCGTAAATCACCCTTTTTGTACATATCTTTGTGTAAATTATAGTTCAAGCATCTTTAAATTTCTTACTGAGAATTCATCAACAGCAGAAACATAATTATGGTAGGATTTTTTTTTTTTTTCGGAATTTTATTGAGAAAAACAGTCATGACAGCACGATTTAAGTAGCCTATCTGCTATACTGTATATGTATTTACTGTGGTTGTTTGGGAGCCTTTGGCAACACTAACCAAGGAAGTCCGTTTATCTTATCACCACGGATCCATGTATTGTAAATATGTTTCGTCCATTTTATAAACATGTAGCACTAGCTACGAGATAGACTGAGATGAGATGTTTTTTGGCTAGCTTTGAAATTCAGAATTTCCTGTAACAGTTTTAACCTATTCATAATATTAAATAATATTTGCAATACTACGCTGTTTGAATAACAAAATCTATTGAACCTAACTAATAAATGATAATTAAGCAGTAGCTACCTTTTTATGTCATTGGTATAGGAGAAGTGAGTGTAGGTAAAAAGCCCACCGGTGAAAAGCCCACTACCCTCATATGAAAAGTGGACAAAAGCCCACCAGTACTACAAAATGAATACATCTTATGTTTAAATGAATTTATGACTTTGTAATTTGTTTTGTTCATGCAATATTGTGAATATGCATGTAATGATTTTGAAATATTGACTTTATAAAGTATTTTTTTGTGAGTGATTAGTAAATTTAATCATTAATGGAATCATAGAACTAATATGTTTAATATTAAACGGGTGTGTTATCTGTTTTAATTGTTAATGGAATCATAGAACTAATATAATTAATATTAAAAGGGTATGTTATTTGTTTTAACCAATCTTTATGGATATAAGTTTAGTTTGTTTCTTAAATATGACTTTTTGTTTTGTATGCAATTTGCACATTTTATTGATCATAATGAAACCTGAAATACTATACAAATAAAACAAAATGTTTTGTAATAAAAGTCCTATGCTTTGATTTTTTCCTAAGACATGTTTTAATACATACCATAATTTTATATAGGAGTGGGCTTTTCACCTAGGGGGCTTTTTACCTAGTGGGCTTTTCACCTAGTGGGCTTTTTTCCGGTGGGCTTTTCACCTAGTGGGCTTTTCACCTAGTGGGTTTTTGTCCGTACCCCGTACCTTTTTAAGTCATTGGTGTAGGAGAAGTAGCGTGTATTATTCCCTTTACCTCCTATATTCAGAGTCTGTATCAATTTAACTCTATTAGCAAAGTCATTCTTGTTGTGGTTAATGCTTTTTGCAGGTTACGTCGTGTTAAATATGGAAGTATTACAATTAGCCCTTCACTGTATAGGCTAATTCTTACCAATGAACAATTGACATAAATGATTTAAAGGGGGAAACAGTTGAAAGACGGGAAAAATCGTTTGATTGATGTAGAAAACTATTTTTTTTTTTTTTAAAGTAGGAGATAACTTGTCAAAAATTAGTGCGCCCATTTCCATAGTTTTTCCTAAACATTGAACTGCAGGAACAGGTTAACCTTGTTATTTAAATCTTTATGAAAAGACGAATTTTCAGACTTGTCCAAATCGGGCGAAAAAATCATTTTCTGAGGACAAATAAAAAGTGGGTCAAAAAATAGAAGTTGTCTTTAAAGAGTCAAAAACATCGCGAAGAAAGGAAAAGGAATGTTGGTCATCAGTATTTAAACCTTTTCCTACGAAGTTTTCAAAAGTCTTCTTTTTGATGTGACAGGTCAATGACTGCTTTGAAAACAGCAAGGAAACATGAATATGTGAGCTGGCGCCATGAAATACTTTTGATATGGCATTAATCACCGCACATTTGATTCTAAGAGCTGAATAGTGGGGGCGGGGGGAAAGCAAATGTACATTTTGTAATTTTGAATTCTTATTTTTATAATTTTAGATCCATGGAAATAATCTCATAAATATCAAAAGTCTGGTCTTTTATCAGATCTATGAGACACATAATAAAATATCATAGGGATACTGTCATAATCAAACAACCTGGGTATAAATTCCATTTGTATACCTTCAACATAGCAGGGGGTCTGTTTGACAATATAACATTACATAACACAGTAAAGATACCCGTAATATAACATAACATAACATAACATAATATCTCTTTATTACACCCAAGTATTATAAAATACAATATGGGGAAATAATACAAATAGGATTGTGAAATAGACTAAAACTAATGGAGTTCTTGGGGAAAAAAGAGTCAGAAATAGGGAGCAAGACAAAGAAAAAGAGAGGTAAAGCCTCGTTTTCAGAGCACAGGTGGTTTGTCGGAGGGTTGCATTGTGGGGGATGGAGAGAAAGTGGTAATAATGGACCCACTAGAGAAGTGTAGGCGAGGGGGTAAGTAGTCAAACTGGGGCTGCAAGATAAACATTACAAAAAAGTAGGAATTGAAAAAATAATAATAAATATTACAGTCAAAGAATGGTGGAAAGAACATTTGGATATAGAAAGGCCAAAGAGTAATAAAAAGAGAAAGGAAAGAAAATGACAGCAATAGGAATATTAAAGACACAATTGGTATGCACGTAGGGTTTACAGCAAAATAGATAAATATAAAAATAATGGGGAAAAAGCTGGCAGAGAGATAAGGTAGAGACAGCATATGTACATATAGATACATTTTGCAACAATTTTATGTAGAAAAAAAAACTTAATTAAGGTAAAGAGTGGGGAGAAATTGAAATGCGTAAGTGTAACAAAAAAACGTGACACTTGGTTATATATATAAATTGTATTATATTGATTAACAACTAAATAGAGTTGTTGTAAATGGATTTGCAGATAGCTTTGCTAATAGGGTAAGCGTGAGTAAGCATTGATGCTTACATAGATATGTTAACATTGTTGCAAATGGAGAAAGTGCTCTTATCGAACAGATTATCCATTCCCCACAGCGCTAAAAGAAATCGTCCATCGCATGACTGGGTATAAATGTCGGTAATCGGAAAGAAAGTTTCAGGAAAAAAAGTATCGGAAAATAGTATAAATTTTTGCTGGAAAAAAAAGTATCAGGAAGAAAAGAATCAGTATCTGTCAAAGTTGTGATACTTAATCAATACATGTATTTATTGTGAATCATATAATTATGATTTTGATACCTTATCTAACGAATCTATGACATTATTATAGCATACTAAAAAATGCTTGTTACATATTTGTTTTTTTGTTTTGTTTTTTTTCTACAATGTTTTCAAAGGCCTTCTATCTTCTTTAGTAGGTAAACAATTAACTTTGTAAAACTCGCAAATAGTTAATATTGTAAGTAAAGGGAAAGTTAAAGATCAATTAGAAATTAAATAAAATGATGATTAGAGACAACATATTAACTGTTTGACAATATCGGTGACTTAATCAAAGTGAAAATTAGACCTCAATTAGGATTATACACATTGCAAGTTACACAACAAAATAAACACAAATTAAAAACATTTTAATTACTATTGTTATACCCAAGTCCAGAAAAAGTAAAAAGAAAAATGTACAAATATCTATGGTGGCATTTTCTGCCACGAGATACGAGATAGTATCATGATAATTTTTGAAAACTATCGCGATAACTTAAAGTTTCCTGGGAATTTCATCGAGATAGTGAAAGTTTCCTGAAAAAAATATCACGATAAACTTAATATTTTAATTCAAAATTAAATTTTAATTCAAAATTTCTCAATCTTGCACGAAGCTGACATTCGAGATAAAATTATGGTGATAGTTTTATCCATTTTACGATACAGTTTATAAATAGAAAATTTACCATTTGAATGAGCTCGGTAGTTTTTGACTTCACAAGATTGCAGTAAGGAGAAATTCGAATTATTTACAGTTGTTGCTTAATTGGTAAATTTTGACAGGACTCGAAATGAACAGAAGTCTGTAAAATCACAAAGACGACTCGAAATGCCTCCTACGAACAACTTTAAAACCATTCAGGTAAAAGGAAATTTCATAAGGTTGTAGACGAAGATGTTCCGAAACCGTATCTAATTATAGATACCGTGAATGTCAGTTGTAGGCACGTAAGCAAAAAAAATCGTGATAACAGTTAGAATTATCGCGATATTTTTATCGTCAAAATTTTTATTATCTAGATAATATTTCCAGGAAACTTTGTTTTATCACAATAGTTCTCTTAAATTATCGCAATAGCTATCTCGTATATCGCGGCAGAAATATGCCACCATAAATATCACATTTTTTTTTTTTTTCAAATAAATCAATTTAACCTATCAAATAAATTTTTTATCATATACATGTACCACATTATCTTTGTCTCCTAATTTCTGGGAACTGATACTTTCTTTCCTGATACTTTTTAGCGGATTTTCTATATAGCAAATCCGCTTACTGTGATCGTTTTGACCGGAACCAAATACATCATGCGTAACGACGCATGCGCGCTCAGTTTCAGTTTTGCATGGCTGGTGAATGGGACGAACAACGCAGATCTACAAATAATATTCAGCTCTGACTTTGAACAATTCATACAAACTATGTTTGATTCCTTTATCAAAATTTCGTCAAAACTACAAAAATTGTCAGTCTGAAATACTTTACATACTTAAACAAAGTTCGTTATTTTTCTTTTTCATTAAATATTGCCATAGGCATATGAACGTTGTTTACACAGATTGCCCCGCCCCCCGTTTTCATTCAAGAAATGTTCATTCACTACTTGTGTCGTCCGCTGCCGAAATAAACAAGGAGATTAAGCAATAATTTTCTTAATGAGATTACATTTTTCAACTTTGTATTATATCAAATATCTTTAACTGTTCAGATAGCTAGCTAGAATTTGGCCGTAAATAATTTAAAACCCTTTCGATAACGAATACACAGAACGGTTGAACTAAAATTCCAAAGCACTTGAGTACGCTGTCCCGGTATAGACTCCAAAGAGCTCGCGTACGCTGTAACAAAATGGATCGTAAAGTAACTATAAAGCGTTTTGGTAAATAATCAACAATAAAAATTAACGAATTATAAAACGTATAAGTATATTGACAGAAATGATATTCAACTTGTAAGAGTTTCGGTGCAGATGAGCCATTTTCAAGCTGCAAACAGACGGGGTATTCCGGCACAATTTATGCCGGAACTACTTTAACTCAAACGCTTTGGAATGCTTTCAACTAAACGCTTTAGAGTTTTAGATCCGCGACACAGAACCCATAAAGTCGATTTGGCACCTTGTTAGGTACTGCCCTTCGTACAGTTCTATCGATGAATTTCCGCATTGTCTGAAACATTTCTGTGAAACGTTTAAAGAAATGAAGATCGTGTAGTCTATAAAAAAAAATATTTGACGTTTGATTTATGCAAGACTGCTTCCAAGATTTCTCTCCAGCATACCTGGGTTCAATTATTTTGAAAAGTAATTAATTAATTACAGTTAAAATTGAAATGTTTCAATTTGAATTAAATTATAATTATAATTACTTGCTTTTCATAAAAGTAATTAATTAAATACAATTATTTTCTGGCAAATAATTAATTATTTCTTAATTATTTTGCATTTTACGTATACCGGTAAATAGATTATGAAGCTTTAACTCTTTACCACACGTCAAAAATGTACATACACTTGTCCAAATTGAAAGCTTTTGCAAATAAAAATTTAAATGTGGCTCAAATGATGGAATTTTTTTTATAACAGAGTAGAGAATATTGTAGGAAAAAGAAGAAATGCTGGTTACAAGCATTTTCTCCTTTTCCAAAAATGTTTTCAAAATGCCTCCTTCTCATGATTGTTAAAACTCAAAATTGTGTGGTAAAGGGTTAGATTAGCCTTTAACAATCAATCCCAAGTTTTAATGATTCTGCAAGAGAAGGCTTTGCAAAACTTTGCAGGAAAATGACAAAATGTTGATAATCAGCTTTTTCTCCTTTTCCGGATTTGTTTTCTACTCTATCCATGACAGAAATTATCATTGGAGTTACAGTTATCATCTGTAAAAACTTTCAATTTGGTCTATTTCAATATTTTATCATTTAGTACAGAGTTAAAGAAGAAAGTACTTATTCAATGAAATGAACAGGAGCATAATGAATGTACTATCGACTTACCCTTTACCACGCAATCCTTACATATAACGACCCTGACACACATATGTAAAAGAAAAAATGTGAGAAAGGGAGAAAATGCTGGTAACTAGCTTTTTCTCTTTTTCCCACAATGTTTTCTACCCTTTCAAAGAATTCCAGCATTTGAGCTACATTTCTGTTTGTCATTTGCAAATTCTTTGATTCTGGACAAGTCTATATTTTTGTTGTTCTGTAAAGGGTTAAGGCATTTAAACAGTCTAACATTCAGCAATGGTCTGGTAACACCTCTGTAGGTGACAAGCAAGTGTGAATTTCAACTCCCAGGTAAGGCCTAAGAAAAAATTATCTGTGTTTAGGGTTTCGGTCCGAGATGCTGTAGGTAGGGTAGGTAGGGATTTATTTTTTTTTTTTCCAGAAACTTTTTACATGGACAAAGTACTGAAATCACACCCGAAAGATATTTTTATCCCCGCCGAATGCAGAGGGATATAGTTTTAGTGTTGTCTGTCCGTCCGGGACAATATCTCCAATACCATTGGACTGAATTTCATGAAACTTTCTACATGTGTACAATAACCCATTCCACCAATAAACCTTTTTTTTTTATTTGATGCAAAATGGCCGACTGGGAGCGATTTTGAGTCACACGGTTGCATAAATTTTTGAAAAGGTCTTTTTCGGAGGGGGATATCATTTCAACAAAATTACTTTTTTTTTTTTTTCAATCATGGCGTAAAAAGTTTAGGGTTTGGCAGCATTTTCTAGGTAGGGTAGGGAAACCCTAAACACAGATGTTTTTTTAATAGGCCTAATAAAGGTAACTACATAAAAATCTGTGTTTTGCCAAGGTTTTATTTATTGCACTGTTTGCTTCATGTAATTGAAAAGTAGTTGAATTTAATTGTCAATTATTTCATTTTATATTCATTTAATTAATAATTTCGATTAAAGTAATTGATTTTATATCAATTACTATTTATTTTCAATTAACAGAAAAGTTGTAATTAATTACAATTAATTAAATTATATTTTGTCACGTTTCATGCAAAATAAAAAAGAATGCAGAATTTGAAGATAGATGTATGATAAAGGGTCCACAGGAATGCATCTATACGTCTTGCTATTTAGATATGTAGATTTAAGTTCTTTGATATATTTTTTATGCATGGAAATTGAAGTACATGTACACAGAGCAAAGTGGACATATTTGTACTTTATTTAATAAAGTACATATTTATGATGAACTGCTGCTCAACCCATATTAGAGACAGTTCTGTGCTTCGTGTAAACAGCAAGTAATTCAAACCTCAGAATGAAAGTATGCCTATAGTTTTTAAAGTGTTATAGAGGGACCAGTTCCTTTAAACTTAAGGCTGCCAAGTGCTACTCAATGACATTTTGCAGACGGTGTAGATCAAGATCAGATTGCACCAAACGTGCAGTCTGATCTCTGATCTATATTGCCCGGTAAGGAGGTATTTTCCCCCAAAAAATAACTTTCAAATAGAAATATTTGGATTTGTACTATCGACTTGACAGTTTAATTTTAGTTATGTAAAGGTCAATTTTTACTTTGCATGGCAACTTGTCACACTGAGTGTGATCTTGGTCCATTCTGGCTGCTTTAGTGTCTTCAGCTGTACCCAGGGTAGGGATTTACAGATATATAAAAACAAAGAATTTCTGGACTATGTTCTTCCAGGTGATAAGTGATGATTTTAATTCTTTTCTTTTGACCATAAAAATGGATTCACTCAAAACTGCATTGAATGTAATGAATAGCCTTTTTACCATGTTAATTTTAAATTTCAAGTATCTCATAATGCTACATCTTTTTTTTTCTCTTGTCCTTGCAATGGTTCAATTATGTAGTATTACTCAAATTCACATAGATGTGGCTCAAAACTTCAAAAAGTAATCTAGATCTATATGTAAATGAATAAAACTTACATAGTCACTGACAAATTTCAAAATCCCATTACACTTAAACTGTAACTTTCAATATTAAGTGAGAGTTAAGTCCACTTTTTAGATTGTACCTATTCACACCTGCATTTTTTGACTGAATAGAAATAGACCCAAGAATGTGAGTTTGCATATTACATGTAGGTCTCTTATGTTTTATGTGATACTCATAAAATGAACTTGAAATTATGAATTACATGTATTAGTCCATTCTTATAGTTAAGTGTATCACCATTTTTTTTTTTTTGAAACTGTGTATGATAATCTAAGTTCAGACTGTGCAGAATATGAGGTCTAAGCTTAAATCTGTACAGCCTATTTTTTTTTATATATATTTTCATTTTCACCAATATATAGTGGTGAAAGGACATAATCTTGTTCATTTATTTAGTGAGGTTCTGTAAGACTGTGGCTGATTGGTGAAGGTGTAGGATGGGTTATTCCGGGTTTTATCCTCACCTAGTTGCCTGGATTTTGTAGGAATGCCTATGGACAAGACAGTGCGGAGAACCAGCCGAGCCCTAGTAAAACCCAAGCGGTACACAAATAATTCAGTTGTTGTCACTGTAGGACTGAAACAGTTTCGAAACTAATGTAACCACTAGAAATCAGTCAAACGTCAAATTACTCTTGAAGGTACATGTAGTTACAATCAGTTTCATGTTTTGTGGCTGTGCATGAGTTAACCTTACTTTTCTTTTGTGAAATCACTATTTTCTTGACTTGTGTCTTTATAATGATACAAAGTGAATTTTCATTTATGTAACAGAAGGAAGGTGTATTCAATATTCATGAATTACACATGGCCTAAATCTTAGAAAATACTGAACACACCATTTAGTTTTCACCTTTCAGACTATTACATAATATCTTTTAGTTCAGAAGTAAAACCAAGAATATTCTTTTCCAAAGAAAGAAGAAATCATTGTATCTGAACAATCAAATTGTTGTTTCTAGTTTGATTTTGTATTTCGTTTTGAAATTAATAGTTTCAAGTTGTGTAGTAATTAGAAAGAACCCTTGAAGGGATTCCTAGGTGTTAGAGTCATGAAAAGGACAATGTGCTTTCAGTAAGAAATTACATACAAAATGCCATTGTTTCTATTTCCCTGAGAGGACTCCAGTGTTTTTTTTAACACTTTACCACACAACAAACTTTTAGACTTGTCCAAATGGAAAGCACTTGCTGATCACAGAATCAATGTGACTCAAAAAATGAATTTTATTTTTGGAAGGTCAGAAGACATAGTAGGAAAAGGAAAAATGCAGGTTACCAGCATTTTCTTTATTCCCAAATTCTTTTTAAAAGCCTTCTTCCTCAGGGTTGTTAAAAGTAGGGATTCTTTGCTAAGGGGATAAACTAAACCATACTACCGGTAGTTTCAAAACAATACATGGTTTATACCTCAGAATGAGGACAGTTTGTTTGCTTTGTAGCAAGAGTAGATTAAGATCAGACCACTTAACATGGTAGAATTCCACTCCTATAGGCACACTATTTTAGACTTGAATTGTTTGCAATATATAAGGTTATACCCACTATATAGAAGTTTAGAAAGTGTTATGTTTATAGTCTGACTAGATTTGTAAAATGCTGTTTTAAAAATCAAGACCTTGATATCTGAGTACAGAAGTTCAAATATATTAAAAGAGTCTTGCATAATGATGAATAATAATGATTTTAGAAATGCTTAAAATGTTATGGTGAAGAAAAATATAGTCATCATGTTTAGTGTATCTATTTAAGCTCACATGTTTACAAACCCTAGGGTGAGCTGTTAATATTTTCAATCTGACTTAAAGCATAATTTCAGACAAAAACCACCTTCACTAGTTCTTCTGAAAACCCTTGATTTTTAGTATAGCTAAATAAAGCTCAGCCAATTGGATAAGTTGTTTCAAAAGTTTTCCTGAACATCCTTCAAAATGGGATAATATAGCCACTTACCTACTTAAGTTAAAACACATTATATCCCTTATGGTGTTATGGAATGGGGAAAAAATGACTTTAGTAAGAATGAAAAAAAATAAATAAAAAATCTGTTCGTCCACCAGTGTTTTCAAAAACTTAAGAGCTACATTTTATGAGGCTGACAGAAATGTCAGATAAAGATTAATTGAATGGTGTGTAATGTTGCTTTCAACATAATTTCAGCCATATAACTGCTACAGCTAGCTTATTTCTGAATGTCTGGGTTTCTGCAGTACTAAGCTTGGGCTCTGAAGTATCTTGCCTAAGGACACTCCCACAGAAAAATATGGTGCTTCCAGTGAGGCTGGAACCTAGGCCATCAGGTAACAAGTTCTAAACTTTACTGGTAAGTCATGCAGGACTCCAGATCCACATTTAATTTTTGTAAGATTGTTCAGATTAGTCTTTGTCCACCATCTATGCATAAATTATTTTTTGTTTTTTAATCAAAAATGGTAATCAAATGGATGCTATTTTGTTATTCATTCCTTCCCCATATGACAAGTTTAAGGCTCTTTAAATGTATCTGCAGACAACAATTCAGAAACTGATACAAATGAGCTGAAGTTCACTCATATTATTGAAAACACTGTTGGAACAAGAGAAAATACGGTTCACCAGAATTTTGCCCTTGTCCCATGATGCTTTCAATTGCCTATTTCTTTCAGGGTTATTAACATGAGTGTTCAGTAAAGTGTTAAAATAAACCCCAATCAAAATTTTCTCTAGATCCAGTTGTCAGATGCCAAGGAAACAGGACATGGATATGTTGTATACTGGTCTATCCCACACATTGATATAAATGTATAGCTTGTGTTTGTATAAAGGGACACTTATACTGTTTTGCAATAGAGCTAGCTTTTGTAACAATGTGGTAGAGCGTTTGCCTTGGGAGTTGTGACCTAAAGGTTCTGGGTTCAATCCCAGCCTTTGGGGGCTGTTTGTGAGAACTGTTACAGATACATGTTATCAGGATATAGAATACCTTAAGGTTTGTCCAAACATGGCCTAGATTTGACCCTTGAATTTTGTGTCATACAAAGTTGAATTGGGCAAATTTTTGAGGATTTTTCTTTTTTAGTCCTTTAAAACACTATAAATT
Source organism: Hippopus hippopus (assembly GCA_946811185.2). Lineage (NCBI taxonomy): Eukaryota > Metazoa > Mollusca > Bivalvia > Cardiida > Cardiidae > Hippopus > Hippopus hippopus. The sequence continues at coordinate 24,830,013 of OX328110.1, read as the reverse complement.
CTAGGTTTTATGAGTCCTGTGTAAAGGGGCTTATAAAAACAGTGTTGGAAAACAAGACATCAGTATTTCTTTTCTTTTTTCTTCCAGAATTTTTTATACCCTTTACAAATACAAAACACATAATCTGAGGACTCCATATTTATTGAATTGTTTGTTAATGCTCTAAATAGAGAGCTATTTAGTGTTTAGGCCACAAATCAAGTTATTTTGTAAAAGAGCAATAAATACTACCAGATATATATTTCTTTTCATGTAAAGTGTAAAGTTAAATTCAGTAAAATGATGCAATTTTGGGCGTATGATAATGGAATTGTAGGCTACCTAAGCAGTAGGTCACTCTGTTTATTTGTATTACACCAGATACGACGTCTTGATAACTGATTTGAATATAAATCTTTGTAGACAACGCATGTTATTGATTAAGTACCATTCCCAAAAGGCTTTCCAAAACTGTGACATGAAATCTAATAATGCCCAAAGAGGCGGTGAAGCCCATTAAAGGCCCAGTAAAGGCTGAAATATCAAAGCAGGTGTAATAGTACATTTTATTTTAAATCATACCATTTAAAAGTAAGGAAAATATTGTGGAGATGACATTCTGTTATTGTGTGGTCTGGCCATATGTTAGTTGCTGGCAAAAAAAAGAATTTTAAAATCAGGCAAAAAGTAAACAAAAGACACAGCTATCTGGCAGGGTTTAACCTAGTTTTGAAATTAATTTCTCTGTCAGCGACTAACAATTGGACCAACTGTACAATGATAGATTGTCATCTTCACAATAATTTCCCTACTTTTAAATGGTATGATATAAATTCAAATGCATTTCAACACCAGCTTTGTTTACGTTTGGCCTTTATTGTTACTTTAAGGAAATATCAATTCAGATATTTTTCTTTCTAAATCTTATCTTTCTTCTTTACTAATGTTTTTCCAGCTATAATTCAGTAAGTCATTTTTGAGTTTGTTGAGAGTATGAAAATCTGAATAGTTGGTTTTAATTTGGGAGAGTCAAACATTTTGTCCTCTGGTAAAGAGTTCAACAAGAAGGTACAAAAATTTCATATTGCATATATGTGTAAGTAGCAATATATTCTACACTTTGATCCAATTTGTTCATGATTGCTGAAACTGATTGACAGCTGTAGACCTTAACACTTTGTTTTTACAGAAATATCATTATATAGCATTGTTCTATTTTGTATAGTTTTTTATTCTTACTCTGACATCAACAACTGAGGTGTTCTATATATTTGTCAAATAACTTTCACTTACGTAAATCCATCTAGGTTTTTTTTTTTTTTTTCAGTCCTCTGCATGTTTACAGTCCAAAATATAATACTAGCATAAAAAAAACCCCCATCAAATTGTTGGATCAAATTACTACTTTGTTGGATCAAATTACTACTCTATTAAGTAGTAAAATAACAGTTGCTGCACAGCGCACTTGGTAGAACAACTTCGACTCCCGTTGCCCTGGCTTACTCTACTAATTACTTACATATTATACATGTCTTGCATATGATAAAAAAAAAAATTTTCATAACATCAAATCATTGCTTAAAAATCTTCAACAAATCCGCTTTTCAGGACTTTCAGTCCTTTGATTTTGTTTTGGGAACTATTTTACAATTTAGCTGCTAATCGTTTGGATGTTTGAAGATTAAAGCTTTTCAAACTGATGTTGTAATATAGTTGGAGGTCAAGGTCGCATAAATTTTGTTTCCCATAAGAAGACTTGTTGCAGCCTCGATCTCGCTGTCATTCCTCGTTATTGAAGTGGTAATAATCACAGAAGCAATAAACCTTTGTGCCACAGATCTGTATGGACTGTGAAAGGAGACCGCAAGAAGGAGTGAAAAAAAATTATCACTGCCTGGACCCAGGCTAATAGGTACATGTAGCATTTGCAGACGACAAATTAAGTGTAGCTAAAATTATGGAATCTGTTGTTGAAAGGTTGCAAAACTTTGTGGGTGGAGGTTAAAATGCTCGTGACCATAATCTTTTGAGAAAACCTTCTTTATCAGGGTCATTGAAATTCTATATTGTGTGGTAAAAGGCTAAAGGATTAGATGTTCATTTGAGCTTCTCAAATCAAACGGAGGTATGGTCAACTGAGAACCTAAGATTATTCTTCAAGATTTTTCAGGCTCAGACTTTCTGACATTTTGCACTTTTTTGGTCTGTCTTAGCTTAGAATTTTTTGTGAAAAAAAAAAAATGAATTATCTGAAGATTATTTTGAAATAATACTTCTAATATTGAACAAGAACAGAACATTTTATAGATTTAATCTGTACAGGTCACCATGACACAATAAATTGTTTGACAATAAACGACAACATTAATCATATGAAAGACAAAGAAAATCCTGTGATAAACATACCTATAAGTATACATGGAAACTGAATATTGTTTAGATGTAAACTTTTGAAATTGCCATAATAGTACTGGTCACCTCTAATAAAACATTGAACTTGAGAACAAATTAAGCACCTGTCAAATCATTAAAGAATTTGCAGCAAATTGCTTCGAGACAAGAAGAAATGCTTGTGACAATGAAAATTTAATCAAATTTTTTGCAACATTTTACAAAGCTGCCAAAACTCTAAACTTTGCTACATTTGCAACTCAGTGAAATAATCATGGCATCTTAATGTAACTCTCTACAAGAAGACAAAATTTTAGACTTGTCAAAATTGAAAGTCTTTAAAGAGAAACTATTAACCATGAGCCAAAAGGTGGGAATTGTCTTTGAAAGGGTAAAAACTTTGTGGGATAAACAAAAAATGCCTGTCACCTGCATTTTGTCTGTTTCCCATAAGATTTTTAAAAGCCGCCATCCTAATGGCCTTTTCATGAGATAGTTTGGTAAAGGGTTGAAGCTTGGTGGGCCAATCACAATCACCATTTTGTTGAAAATGTAGATCAAGATCAGGTTTTAAAAAGTCTTCTTTTCCCTCAAAGTAAACAAAAATAACTTCAGCAACAACAACGAATAACTAGCTGAAAACCAATCATCATACTATCTTATACTGTGTTTTAGCAGAGATTGTATGTGTATGTGTATGCTGTCTCCTGATCTAAGTGTTCTACTCTCTTCTCTTTGCTACAATTGGTTTCTGTCATATAAATTCTCAGAAAATAACAAAAGGGTCCTGCATGAAGGTGTAGGATCGTAATGTGTTTCTAATACACGGTTTTGATGATTTCTCTTATAGTGGTGGAGGTCTTTTTTCATACCTACACAAGATAAACATAACATTTATTAACTCTTCACCAATCAACAAAATTTTATACTTGTCCAGTTTAAAAGAATTTGTAGATAGCAAATTGAATCTGGTTCAAATTATGAAGTATTTCTTTGAAAAGATAGAAATCATAGTAGGAAAAGGAGAAAATGCTGGGAACATTCCCAACATTTTCTCCTTTTCCCACAATTTTTTCAACAGGCTTTATCCTCAGGGTCACTGAAACTCAGAATTGTGTGGCAAAGAGTTAAACATTATTCTTTGTCAACCACCATACTAATATTGGGTTGAATGATTCACTCAACAGTGCAAAAACAGTTGTTCTTCTCTCGAAACATTAAACTGTCAATATGTCAAAAGCCATGTCACATTTCTCGTAACACAAGTGCAAAAACAGCTCACAATGGCTACTTTGTAAGCAGTGCTCGTAGTATGGATACCATGACTGTAGTTTTAGACAGTGTAGATGGAGATCAGACTGATTATAGTATCTACATGCACATTATCCTATATGTTCGCATAAAATCAACAATGACATTGTAATGTTTACGGACTTAAAGTCCCGTAAGCTGCCATAGTAATCAAAGCAGGTGTTTAAATGCATTTAAATTTATATCAAATCATTTAAAAGTATGGAAATTATAGTGGTGGTGATAATCTGTTACTGTATGATCTGTCCAAGTGTTAATCACTGGCAGAAAATAGTTTTTAAAGTAGGTCAAAAGTTGCCAGGTCATTCTATCTTAGGTTCAATCTTATGCCTGACTATTTACTTGTCATTTTCACAATCATTTCCATACTTTTAGAAGGTAGGATTTAATGCATTTTAACCCTTAACCTGCAAAATAAGTTAAATAAAACTTTAAAGCCGATAGTAAAACGCAAATGTCGCCATTTCAAAGTAATTTTTAGAGGAAAAGTATCTCCTTATTTGACAGTGTAGATCCAAGATCAGACTGCATATTCTGTGCAGTCTCATCTTGATCTTCATTGTTCACAATGCACTAAGCAGCCTAAGGGTTAACACCCACTTTGTTTACTTTTGGCAACTAGTGGGGCTTTAAACTATCAAAACGACCCTTGGAATGAAAGCCTATGAAAACGTAGTTGGTAAAGGGGAAAATGCTGGTATTCAATTTGCACTGAATCTGGCTAATTCTAAAATGTTGCATGGTTAGCTGAAGATTTGAAACAACAGCTTTGTTTAACCATCAAATCATATTCCCATCTTGTACTATAAGTACATGTACATGTTCCAAAAGGTCCATAGTATATTCAACCCTTTACCCAATAACAAATTTTTAAACATGTCAAAGTTGAGAGAATTCACAGATGATAATTTAAAGGTGGCTCAAATGAAAGAACTAGAGGGCCCTAAAGCACTCACCTGAGTAAAGTTGTCTTGGAATGATAAAGCTGAAGAGATACTGGTTGAGATGATGTAAAACATCTGATTGTTAGTTACCTTTTTGACTGATGTGGCATATTTTTTACCTTGTCATAGATATTATCAATGCAAACATTCTGACCATGTTTCATGAGTATCAGACTTACAATGTGACCTCTATGCATGCACACAGGATTTTTCTAAGCTTTGTCCCAGTGACCTAAATTTTGATTCTACATGACCAAATTTAGATCTTGTCTGTTATAATTTATCATCTAGATAAACATTCTGACCAATTTTCATGAGACTGAACTGAACATGTAGCCTCTAGAGTACACACAAGGTTTTTCTATGATTTGTCCCATTGACTTACTTTTTGACCTGACATGGCTAAATTCAAATTCATACTAAATATCATTAAGACAAAAAAAAAAAAATTGACCACATTTCATGAGTATCTGGCTGAAAAAGAGGCCCCTGGAGAGCACACAAGGTATCTCTAAAATTTGCCCCAATGAACTACTATTTACCCCAACATGACCAAATTTCAAATTTCTTTAAGAAATTATAAAGACAAACGTAATTACCAAGTATCATGAGTATCTGACTGAAAATGTGGCCTCTAGAATGCATATAAGGTTATACAAAGATTTGTCCTAGTGACCTACTGTTGGACCCAACATGACCCAAATTCAAACTTCATTAAAAAATTATTTGGACAAACTTTCTGACCAACTTTCATGAGTATCTGACTTCAAATGTGGCCTCTAGAATACACACAAGGTCTCAGTGACAAGTTTGAAATTGGGTTTGACATGATATATAACCCAATTTCAATTTTGTCCAAGAAATTATCCAGGCAAACATCCTGCACAACTTTCATGAGAATCTTACTGAAAATGTGGCCTCTAGAGTGCACACAAGGTTTTTCTAAGATTTGACCAAGTGACCTACTTTTTGACCACATATTACCAAGTTTTACACATGTCTGATATATTGCCAAGACAAACATTCTTACTAATTTTCATGAGAATCTGACCAAAAATGTGGCCTCTAGAGGATACACAAGGTAACTGTTGACGCCTGGATGACAGACGTTGTACAGTGGACAACAGACACAGCACGATCACATGAATACATTTATGCCTTTTCAGACGGTTGAAAATACAACTTCAAGCAGGCGTTGTAGATTCACATCTATGCAGCCCGATCTTTGGTCTATACCGTCCACAAAAGTCCCTGTTTTTGCCCATTCACTGAAAGAGTTGACCGTTTTTTTTTTTTAAATCTATACAAAAAGACAAAATTTCAAACCTCCCTGAAATGAAAGCATTTGCAGATGACAAATAGGTGGGACTCAAAAACAAAAATAAGTTTTGGAAAGGTAGAAAACATTTTGGAAAACGGACAAAATGCCGTTTCTCCTTTTTTTTCAATATTTTCAATACACTTCTTGTTTCTTTAACTGTTTCTTTGTTTTTTTTAATCTTTACACAAAGACAACATTTTAGCCCTCCTCTCATTGAAGGCATTTTTAGGCAACAAATAAATGGGACTCAAAATTTGAATTTTGTTTTTGAAAAGGTAGTAAACACTCGAAAAGGAAAAAAATGTTTTTTACCAGTATTATTATTTGAAATTTCTCTTTTTTTCCCCAGTGTTTTCAAAACGCTTCTTGCTGAGGCTTGTTAAAACTTGCGATTGTTCCGTAAAGGATTAATTAAATCATAATACAGCTTTTGTAAAAAGCACAGGATGATGGGTGTATTACCAGATCCTTGACTTTTTTTTAAAACTAATCTTTCATTTAATAAATGACCTTGTACCTCTTAGCAATCTAACTTTCAATCCCTGGTCCTTTGAAAATTGATATTTTCACATTAGCTAGTCTGTAGTAAAAATCAAACATTCTATGTTTGTCTGGTTTCTACGAAATTTCATCATTCTGTTTGACCTGAAAATAGAAAAAAGAATTAAGGTTAGGAACAAGCCACATTCCAAGTGGGTCAAATTTATCATCAGCTGCTTATATGGTTTTAATCAACTTATACAAAAAAAAAAACCCTTTTCCACATGCTGACACATCATCCACTGTTTTATACTTGCTCTAAATCAGACAAGACTGTTCACTTAGCACAGTGTGGCCGCTCAGTGGTTTATGTTTTTGTAGGCATGTCAATGGCCTGCAGTTAGCTATAAGGGAGTCAGCATGTTTATGGTGATTCAGATGCTACATTGGGTATGGTTGCAAATGTCTTCAGACATGCCCTGGCATGAGAGTCTTTAGAAAAGATGCTGGTGCAGGTTTAAGGTTAATTTAATTTGGTCAAGGTTTTTAACAGTCCATGGGATTCAAACACTGCGACAGTACTGCTATTACCAACAAAAAATGCAACAGAAAAAGCATGAGGCCTTATATCTTTTTCTATACACCTGACCATATCGGGAATATTATTGCTGACCGATTCCTAGGCTACAGATGTGGTGACAGCACTGCACACAAATAATATGAATCCTGTTGCACTGACTTTCATACAAGAGGAATGAATCCTGTTGCAATGACTTTCATACACTACCTGAAATTTATTAACATAAGAAACACAATAAAGAAGTAATCCTACAAAATACAAGACATGGTTAGAAAACAAATACAAACATTACCTGAAATCTACATAACATAAGAAACACAATAAAGAAATAACGCTACAAAAAAACAAGACATGGTTAGAAAATGAATACAAACACTACCTGAAATCTTTGTAACATAAACACAATAAAGAAATAAAGCTACAAAAAACAAGACATGATTAGAAAACAAATACAAACATTACCTGAAATCTACATAATATAAGTAACACAATAAAGAAATGAAGCTACAATAAAACAGGACATGGTTAGAAAATAAAAATATAAACAACACCCGAGATCTATATTACATAACAAATACAATAAAGAAATAAAGCTACAAAAAACAAGACATGGTTAGAAATTGAATGCAAACAACACCTGAAATCTACATAAATACAATAAAGAAATAATGCTACAAAAAAAACAAGATATGGTTAGAAATTGAATACAGACAACACCTGAAATCTATATTACATAACAACTACAATAAAGAAAGCTACAAAAAAACAAGACATGGTTAGAAATTGAATACAAACAACACCTGAAATCTATATTACATATGAAATACATTAAAGAAATAAAGCTACAATAACAGAAGATATGGTTAGTAAACAAATACAAACATTAGGTGATGTCTATATTACATAAGAAACACAATAAAGAAGTAATCCTACGACAAAACAAGACATGTTTAGAAATCAAATATAAACACTACCTGAAATCTACATTACATAAGAAACACAATAAAGGAATAAAACTACAAAAAAACAGGACATGGTTAGTAAATAAATGCAAGCATTACCTGATATCTATTTTAGGTAAGAAATATACTTAAGAAATAGATCAAATAAAAGGTGTGGTTAGACAAATAATATATAATCCAAAACTTACCAAAATTTTGATGAAATACATATAAGAAAAAAAGCAAGTTTCAAGCAAATATACGAGACAAGTACAAACAATAACCAACATTTATGTCATATTACAACACAAACATGAAAGTAAGAAAAACCTGTAATCAGAAACTTACTAAACCTGTCATAAGTTATACATAAACCACAAACATTTTCAAAGCATGGTCAAGACAAATATAATAAAAAATATCCTGAATTTTTATGAAACGTAAATGCATGAGACAAAGCACATTCAAATAATGGTAAGACATATGTATAGACAAAAACTGACTGCAAATGTTATATGAAATGTATAAACGAGACAAAGCACCTTCATAGCATAGATTTAAATTGAAAAACTTGAAACCTTTCCTGTCAGAACTCCCCTGGTCTGAGTTATGATAAGAATGGTTTCATCCTAGCAAAGAAAAACTGAATGATAAATTCAACCCACCTCTATCTTCAAGCTGTTGTAACCGAGCATTGTCCATGTTGACATCTGAAAAGTCATAAAATAAACAATTAAAGGGTAGAAAAATGGAACAAAGTACTGTTATCTCTTAATGAGAACAACAAATTTCAGACCTGTCCATATAAAAGTATTTTCAGACAACAAATTGAGCCATGCTCTGTGAAAAGTTGGTCCAAATCTCTAATGCACCTGCAAAACGTATTGACCCATGCCAGCCTGCACAGACTGCGTCCAGCGTTTTGCTATTGGTCAATTTTTTGCAAGTCCAAGGACCATTTTACATTATGAGACACTCTGTTGTGAGACAAAATGGATTTCATGGATCCCTAATTATGTGATGGCATGCTTGGTATAATGCATCACTGAGATGCATTCAACCCCTTTTGCCAGGATGCCACTCAATTATATGTGACTCCATTAACCCTTTACCACACATTCCCGAGTTTTAACGACCCTGACAAAGATGCCATTTGAAAACAATGTGAGAAAAGTAGAAAATGCTAGTAACCAGCATTTTCTCCTTTTCCCACCATGTTTTCTGCCCTACCAAAGACAAATCCCATTATTTTAGCCGCTTTTACTTTGTCGTCTGAAATTGTTTTGTATTTGGACAATTGCAAAATTTTGTTGTTTGGTAAAGAGTTAAAGGATGTATATGCAGAAGGCTAGAAAAATTTTGGATATGTATAAAATGCTGGTTAACTTTTTTTTTTCTGCCTTTTCTTTAATTGTTTCAACAGTGGCCTTTTTCAAGGTTGAAATCACAAGAGAATTTGGGTTAGGCTGCCTGTAGTCTGTTTACCAGGATATCTCTAAAGATATTTAAAGTGTAAGTCCAAAATCAAATTGTATTGCACATACCTTCTGATGCCAGCTGCATAGTTTATTATTAGCATATGATAATAGTAAATGTTGGAAAACATGGTATGATTCAGTAGATCTACAACAGGAAGTCAGAATTATACAAATTTCAGTCCACCCGGGTAGCTCAGAGGATAGCGCATCTGACTCGTGACCTGGTGGTTGCGAGTTTGAAACCAGGTTGAAGCAAACTTTCATTGCAGTGTTTTTTCACCTCTCACCCCTGATGCATGTGAAAAAGCAATCAGTGACTTAGAAAGAAAGTTGTGCCAAAAGTGGTGTGAGAAAGCCAGGAAACATGTGCATAGATGCACTGACCGCTGTGATCTGACCTAAGCTGTTAAAACGGCGTTAAACTCCAATACAAACAAAGTGTGCAAATTTTATTTACTCACAACTGATATTTATGTATGTTATAACTGCATTTGACCAATAATTTTGTCAAAAAATTATTACTTACATAAGTTAATCTAAAATTGCATTGTTTTATTACATGAATACAAGTGGTGGAATGTTTCTTTGAAAGTGAGTAGAGAGCATTTTGAGACACAAAGAAAATGCTGGTTACCAGCATTCATGTTCTCCTTTTCCCATGATGTTTTCATATACTTTCACCATCAGAATCATTAAAACATTGAAATCTGCGGTAAAAATTACTAACAGTATTATGTACTTACAATAATAAACATCACTCATTGTATATAAATTGTAGATTATGTAATTGTAAATAGGCTAGGGGCCTAAAGACTACATAAATAAATTGGAATTGGGGAGAAAAAATGGAAATTGAAAAATACTGCAAGAGAAATTAACAGATATGACTATATTGGCTAGATGCTTTTAAGTCTTGCTTATCACATAAAGGAATATTGTGGCAAAAGAGGAAATGGCATGTGAGGGCAATTTCTCTTCTTGCCACATGTTTTTGCACATCAAACAATTGAAACAAGCATATTTTTACACAAATTTTGCTCACAAGTTTTCCCTAAAAATGTGTCTTTTTCTATATAAAGTTATAGATCTAGTTGGCTGTCATTTTTACAGAAAAAAAAAACAGCATTCCTTGGCAGAGGAAACTAATATTGTCAACTTATATATGAGTCATGCTCTGGCTAAAGGGGGGCTTAACGCATTTCCGTAATGCATGACACCAAGAAGTCATCACATGATCATGGATCCATAAAGTCCATTTTGTGTAACAACAAATTGAATTATGATGTACACTGGTCCTTTCAGCTGCAGAAGATTTACTGCAGAGGCTGTAGTCTGCATTGGACTGCACAGGCTGACCTAGGTTGATAAATATTGCAGATGCATTAATCCCTCTTTTCACAGAGCATGGCTCATATAAAATTCAAGGTATTCCATAGAACTTTTTTTTTCTTTGTGAAATAGGGTTGGGCCAAGAGTTCTATCAACTTCAAATTGGTCCTTCTCCAGCAATACAATTTCAAAAGAATTTCAACAGTGTCATGACTGTGTGCAATTAAATTATTTCTAAAATTAAAATATTATAAAGAACCATCAGTAGATATAAAAATATCATAAACAACATAGATGCGGTTTTGGTCAAAGATAAATGGGGACATTAAGTCCAAAATAAGATCTTCCTGGCTTAATACCCACCTCTATATCGATAAAACTCGTGATAATCAAAATCACGCGTAAGAAAAAATGCACAATATTTTACGATTCACTCCGTATATATTTCAATATTGGTCAACGGAATGAAGCTGAAAATTTCATTAATTTCTTACCTTCTCACTCATAAAACAATGCCACATACATGCATATGCATAGAGCAGTATTATAGTGGTGGGGGTTTTGCTGGTATAAATGCCAACCCTGTCTGATCTTGATCTATACCGTCTGCAAAAGCAATTGTTTTTTTTTTTACTTTTCTGTCTAGTCCAATATTACTAACAACAAAAAGAATGCAATGTTACCTTTGTAGTATGCCACACCTCATAGATGTCGGAAGATTGCCCCACAATGTTGACTTGCTGTCCATGCGTACAGGCCCCTTTTCGGTAAAAAGTCTAATAAAACTAACCAACCTCTCTAATATCAAAAAAGGTAAACTAAAACGTGCTCAGCACACAGCACGAACTGACTTAATTCAGTGAAAGATCAATCTGCACAAGCTGTAAAGTCTTATCTTGATCGACATTGTCAGCAAAACCAACATTACAGCACTCTCACGGATAAACTCTACCAAATAACAAAATTTTAGACTAGTTGAAATAGAAAGCACTTGTATACGTCAAGTAGTGGAATTTGTCACTGACAGGGTAAAAATTGTTGTCGGAAAAGGAGAAAATAGCTGCTGTTTGGGCGCATACAGAAACCGAAAGGTTTGAAAGGAAAACGGCTACACCTGTACAATAGAATCTCTCTCTCTCTCTCTCTCGCTCCTCTCCCCCCCCCCCCCCACTTAGTAGGGAGCTTGACCAAGTTGTCTCACCCCTGCCTCTGTGCAATAAATATGAGCCATGCTCTGGCAAAAGGGGACTTAATGCATCTCCGTGATTCATGATACCAAGCAAGTCATCACATACTTATGGATCCATAATGTTCACTGTTTGTAAAAAATCGACTTAATCATGAGGTAGACTGGTCCTTGGACATACCGAAAATCGACCAATAGCGAAAAGTTTCGGCCCAAATCAGCCTGCACGGACTGCGCAGGCTGACCTGTATCGATACTTTTCGCAGATGCATTAAGCCCCTTTTTCACAGAACATGGCTCATATATAAATATATTTGTAAAATCGTAGAAATGTGCTGTTAGATACTACGGGTTTGTTTTTGTTCATGTCACATGACCACAAGTGGGTTACAATCCGAATTCAACTTAAGTCGGAAAATGTGTCTGTTAGCGGACTTGAGCAAAATAAAAGACTTAAGTTTTTCGTGAAACCGGGCCAAGGTTATACAACATTTAACTACATGTATACAGTTAAGTGAATTTTCAACACATATTTAAATATCAACATTATTATTATTTAATGACACAAAGTGAAATCCTCACGTTCAGTTGTAGTGGCCTATATATACGTCATATACATATTAAGACGATAAATTTGGCAGAAAGTATAGATACGTGTTCAGGTATTTTTCCAACATGTTTACAGGTTCCTCCCAACATAAATGAATAAGGGTATGGGGAAGTTATTGTTCCCCTACACCCAATGGCGAAAAAAGCATATGAAATTTCGGGGCAAAATCTAGGGAAAACTTGTTTGAAGTTTGTTAACATTTCAACAGTTAAATTATTTGCAAGTGTCAGTAGATAGTTTTTTATCCTGTCACCTTCTATAATTCCGACCCGATAACAGGGTGCCGTATATATATATATTTTTTTTTGTTATCCGTCAGTTGGTCATGTGACCGCTAAGTGCGCACCTGCTAACTGGGACTATTTTCAACCAAGCGTCTTACTGCCGTAATGAATGAATCAATCGCTAGCGAATAGCCTACTTTTGCTCGTTTAATTAATAGTCTGTAATGTTAAAACACATCGTCTACTTCGCGACAATATTTTTCTGCTGACACACGTCATGTTTAATAATTATGACGTAGCCAATATCATTCATGACGTCATCATTGCAGCTGCATATATCCAGAGGATTTTGTAAACGCGGTTCTTCATTTTTTAAAGTTTCTCACAGTCTAGATCTAGTGAGAAAGATGTCAATATGTGCCTTATTTCGAGCGAAATGTGCAATTTAGTCGGATTTTGGATTATAATTGAGGAAAAGGATAAACAAAATAGACGGTCGATGTCTTGGATTGGGAAAGTCGATCAGGCTCGGCTCCGGAAATTTATTAAAGGTACGGTCTTTATCAATGTTTTTTTTTTTTTCCGTTTGTTTTGTTTTGTTCTGTTACAGTGAGTGACAGGATAAATAGAATAGATGGTCGGTGTCTTGGATGGGTTAAGTTTATCGGGCTCGGCTCCGAAATTTATCCGGTTCGCCTTCGGCTCACCAGATAAATTCCTCCGCCTTGCCCGATAAATTTAACCCATCCAAGACACCAACCATCTATTCTCTATACAAAAGGCTTGTTGGTGTTTTGTCATCATTTAACCATTCTTCTTTATTCCAGATAAATATAAACGATCTCAATAAAAAATAAAACTAGAGGCCCTTGAGGGCCTAGAGGGTCTGAAATCACTCTACTGGCAGTCATTTTGCTTTTATGCTAGCATACATTATGAATTCATGAAGAAAAAAAGCCAAAAAACACAAAAATGTGTTCTTGCAACTGGGCTTGAACCTACTAAGACAGCATAAGTAGGCATGGTGAATTGAACAGTGAAAAAAGAAAAAAATGAAGTGCAATTTCTCAAAACTAAATGTTTGGAATCCAGCAAATTTGATAGGGTTTCAGTACGCCTTGCACTAATTAATCCTAGCAAAATTCAAAGAAATGTGGCTAATAATGTGGACTTTGTTGAGTAAACGATACTAAGTTATCAAATGGCTGCTTTTCCTGAACGGTTTACTAGATTTTCTTCACTTTTAATAGAGTTCAGTCCCTTGATGAATTTTTGCAAGTTTAAAAAGAATTGGATAAACGCTGTGAACTTCATTGCCTAAACAAGAAAATTAATGGAAATTTTCAACTTTAAATGGCTATCTTTCCCGTACTGATTCTCAGATTTTATTCAAAATCAATAGGGTTCAAGCTGTTTATGATACAAAGCAACTGTGCAAGTTTCATGAAAATCCGACCACAAATGCTGACATCATCGCGTAAACAAGAAATGGAAAATTTCAACTTTAAATGGCTACTTTTCCCATACTGATTGACAGATTTTTTTCAAAACCAATAGGGTTCAAGCTGCTGATAAGACAAAGCAACTGTGCAAGTTTCATGGAAATCCGACCACAAATGCTGAGTTCGTGTTAACAAGAAATGGAAATGAGTTGAAGCTATTGATGAGATAAACAAACTGTGCAAGTTTCACAAAAATCTGATTACAAATGCAGACTTTATCATGTAAACAAGAAATGAAAGTTTTCAGCTTGAAATGGCTACTTTTCCCATACTGTTTGTTGGATTTTTTTTTTTTTTTTTTTTTTCAATATCAATAGGGTTGAAGCTATTGATGAGATAAACAAACTGTGTAAGTTTCATGAAAATCCAACCACAAATGCAGACTTCATCGCGTAAACAAGAAATGGAAATTTTCAACGTGAAATGGCTACTTTTCCCGAGCTGTTCATTGGATTTTTTTTTTTTTTTTTTTTTTCAAAATCAATAGGGTTGAAGCAATTGATGAGATAAACAAACTGTGCAAGTTTCACAAAAATCTGATTACAAATGCAGACTTTTATCATGTAAACAAGAAATGGAAATTTTTAACTTGAAATGGCTACTTTTCCCATATTGTGTGTTGGATTTTTTTCAAAATCAATAGGGTTGAAGCTATTGATGAGATAAACAAACTGTGCAAGTTTCATGGAAATCTGACCGCAAATGTAGACTTTATCATGTAAACAAGAAATGGAAATTTTCAATTTGAAATGGCTACTTTTCCCGTACTGTTTGTTGGATTTTTTTCAAAATCAATAGGGTTGAAGCTATTTATGAGATAAACAAACTGCAAGTTTCACGAAAATCTGACCACAAATGCAGATTTTATCGCCTAAACAAGAAAAAGACTAACGGGCGGACAGACGAACGGACGGACGGACGGACAGACGGACGGACGACGGAAACCATGCCAAATTTCAATTTTGGACCGCATTAAATTTGTCGTCGACAAAAGCTTTCAATTTGGACAAGTGTAAAATTTTGTCGTTTGGTAAAGGATTAAAGCACAGGATTGTGTGGAAAAAGGTTTACCCCGACATCTATTTGTCCCCTGAGTGTATTAAGGGACTATCAGGCTGTCTGGCTGTACCGATAGACTGTCATATTTTATGCTCAACAAGATTGAAAGGTTAGCGTAGTTTACAAAACGCTTTTGGGTAATAAAAATACGGTTTTTAGACAGAGTATTCATTTAATTCATTACCAAACAAAATATTTAGACATGTCCGAATTGAAAGCCGAGCACGGTTGGGATCACGGACAGGACTAGGGCATTGCTGGTTCGAATCCCCTGCTTGGCCAGTTTCTTTCCAAGGACTGATGATAGTCATAGCGACATTCTTTGCTCTCTCACCGCTGACCATTGTTCCGACGATGGACGATGGTTATGTGGGAAAGCCGCCGGTGGCTTAGGAAGAATGTTGTGCGAAGTAATGGTAAACGAGACTACAGAAAAGCATAAATAGATGCACAGGCCATCGCGAAATAATGTTGAAAACGGGGTTGAATACCATACAAACAAGCAAACCAAATTGAACATTTTTCGCAGACGACTTATTTAGTATTCCACAAATGATGAAACTTGTCTCTGAACCGGTAGAAAACATTGTAAGAGACGGAGAAGATTCTGGTCACCAGCATTTCTCCTCCCCAATGTCCTCAAAAGCCTTCTTCATCAGGGTTGTTCAAAACACGAGATTGTTCGTTGAGGTCGGATAAACCTAACTCTGTAAATTCCAAACGACAACATATTAGACTTGTCCAGATGTGGAAAAATGCAGACGATAAACCAATAAGTCACGCATAATTAAGTCTGTCCTTGACAGGGTAGAAGATATTGCGGAAAAAGGAAAAAATAAACTGCTCTTTACCAGTATTTTCTCCCCAGTGATTTCAAAAGCCGTTTATCAGCTGCAAATGTGTTTCAGAATGTAAGAAATTAAAATTTGTCTGTACCAGATATAAAATTGAGCTCTTTCTAATGCTGAAAATACAATCCACAGAAACTCAGAACTTTTTTTTTTATCGTATAGGCTTAACTAAAACAAGCGGGCAGTATAGATCTATTTGTCTATGCCGTCCGCAAAAATACGTGCCTTCATCCACGGCGCTGGTAGGATGAGAAATTGGAACCTCTTCTCAGTTAGTCTATAAAATTTGAGCCATGCTCTGTGAAAAAAGGGGCTTAATGCATATGCAAAACGTTTAGACCCAGGTCTAACCTCGGTCGAAACTTTTTTGTTTTTTGGTAAATTTTCTGCATACCCAAGGACCATTTTGCCTCATGATTCAGTCGGTTTTCATGGAAAATGGATTTATGGATCCATACCCTATGGGGACTTGATTGGTATCAGGCATAACGGAGATGCATTAAACCACGGTTTGCCAGAGCCTACTATAATATTTCGGTCTGAAAGTTTCATATATTCATCTGACAGTGTATATTCTCAGTATGAAAGATCGGACTAAATGTCCCATGCAGTCTGGTCCAGATCTACATTGCCTACAAGTTTAAGCACTAACCCATATCCCACTAAATAAGTGAGATGAAACGTTTAAGCTGATAATAAAAACCCGATTTTTATATTTCAAAAGTGTTTTGGAAGGAAAAATATCTCGTTATCGGACACTGTAGATACAAGATCAGACTGCACGTTCTGTGCAGTCTAATCTTTATCTACGCTGTCCGCAAAAGGTCATAGAGTCGGGCTTAGCAGCAAAAGGGTCAAGAGATGCTCTCCTGAGTACGATCAGATTTCACCTGACTGACAGTCAGACAAGTTTAATGTTTAGTATGTTGAACGGGTCATTAAACAACGATGGGTGATTGATATTTAACTTTTTACTACACATTGTCGTGTTTGCGAGATTCGAATGAAGACAGCTTTTGGAAACATTGTTAGAAAAGAAGAAAGATTTTGGTAGCAAGCATATTGTCTTTTCCAAAGTTAAATCTCATTATTCGAGCCACAGTTAATTTGTCGTCTGCAGAAAATTTCAACTTGGACAGGTCAAAAAATTTGTCGTCTGGTACAGAGTTAACGTAGATCTGACTTGACTTCCATTCTGCTGAAACTTGGAACTCCATTATTTGTTCTGTGTCTTCTTGAATCAATGAATCACTTGACTAATCGCCTAGCAAAACAAAAGTGACAAATCTTAAAAATTCTATTTTGTCTGTTAGTTACACAGTATTGATTGATCTTCGTTTATTTATCGTCGGCACCGGTTGCCTATATTGGTGACGCCCCTAGAAGACTTTTAGTTAAAATGTTACGATGGGATAGTGCAAGATACAGGACGAAACCCATTCTGAGATTCGACCGGTTCCATAGCGTGCTCAGTGTGTAGCACAGTCATACAGGGCCTAAGTTTAACGTCTAATCCGATAGTCTTTATGCTACATTTAATATTAGATGGCCAACCGTGAGGATCGAACCTTCTACTTTAAATGACCCGAGTTTTGAAACTTACGAGTGTCATACTAGACCGAGTCATTTACTGGAGCTGGTTATGTATTATGTTATTGAAATCACAGATCATTATGTATCTCTCATCCGTATGCAGAACAAAAGGTAAGGCTTTGGTAATGCTTCTAGCTTAGAGTTGAGAAAAAAAGTATATTTTATAGAGTTTATAAACAGAAATAGAGCAATCATCTATTTGCATAAATGTTCAACCGATAGATTTTTTTAAGTGATTTTAACTTATCTTTCTAATGTTTTACAAATTCTCTCCAAAAGGGAGGTAATTCATTACTACCTTTGAAATGAAGATGGAGCGATTAATTTATTATAACAATAGATTAAATGAGGTCAAACACACAAAAAAATGTGACTGGTTTAAACTTAAACTTAAATGAATCAGGCCCAGGCAGTAGGGGGTTTACTACATCTCTTTGATGCATGATACCATGCAAGTCATCATATCATTATGGATCGATAAAACCCATTTTGTCTAACAACTGACTAAATCCTGAGGTGGAATGGTCTTTAGGTGCTGCAGAAAATTTACAAATAACATAAGGTTTCAACCCAGGTCAGCCTGAGCGGACTGCCCAGGCAGACCTAGTTCGATACTTTTTGCAGATGCATTAGACCACGTTTTCACAGAGCATTAAAATGATTCAAATATATATGGGCCATGCTCTGGCAAAAGGGGGCTTAATGCATCTCCGTGATCTATGGTATCAAGGAAGCCATCACACACTTATGGATCCATAATGTCCACATTTTTTAACAACCGACTAAATCACGAGATAGACTAGTCCTTGGACATAAAGAAAATTGACCAATAGCGAAAAGTTTCGACCCAGGTTAGCCTGCGCGGACTGCGCAGGCTGACCTGAGTCGATACTCTTCGCAGATGCATTCAGGCCCCTTTTCACAGAGCACGGCTCAATTATCATATCAAATTCTTCAGGATGATATTATAAAAGACACAGAAATTCCCCATCACCAATAACTTAAAGAATAAATTAAAAGCCCAGTTTGTCCTTCTATGGATCAAGATGCAAAATAAACAGAATTATAGGTTTATGTGAGTCAATGTTTAAACACCAAATTTTATGATCAAGCTCGTATGGTAAAAAAATACCTCTCCTTATCGTACACGAACATCTGAGATCATATCAGATTGCACGTTCTGTGCAGTCTGATATTGATCTACACTGCATGCAAAAGGCTCATTGAAGTCACACCTAGGAACGTAAGGGTTTATAATATGACTAGCACAGGGCTCGGTCTGCCTTAGAACTAAATGATGCTAATTTGCATCAATTCTTATGCATTTTTGCACAGAAGCAGCAACCGTAAGACCGCATTCGACAGGAGTGCATAAATCTCACTTTATCTGCCATTTTGTTTTTTCAACCCTTTACTAATGCAACAGGTCCCGTGTTTTGTTCCCTAACCTGCTACCAAGCTATATGAAACTTTCAAGCCAATATTAGAAACCCGAATGTTGGTATTTCAAAACTTATTTTTGGAGGGAAAATATCTACCTATCGGATAGTGTAGATCCAAGATCAGACTGCACAAAAAGTGCAGTCTGATCTTGGATCTACACTGACCGCAAAAGGCCATTGAGTCGCGCTTAGCAGCCTAAGGGTTAATCTACGAAAAGGTCCTGCGTGGCTCAATGGTTAAGGTGTAGGCAGAAATCTACACCTGTTCCTGGTTCGATCGTTACGCGATGCGATGGGTTTTTCGTAGGAGTGTCCTTGGACAAGACGCTATATAGAGCTTTGTCTAGCATAGTGAATTCCGGGACATACAAGACATATGAGCTGTCGCCGTAATATGACTGAAATATTGTTGAAAAGGAAAGGTGCATTTTCAATTTTTCTTACAAAGTTTTCTACGCTTTCACAAACAAATTCAGGCCTATGAGCTTCATTTGATTTCTTTCTGCAAATGCTTTGCCTATGGATGATTCTAACATATTGTCATCTGAAAAAGAGTCCAGTGACTTATCGGAACTCTGGTGCTGACTGCTAGCCTTCATGATTAAAACTAAAACTATATTGTTGACGTCATCAAAGCGGAGTATGGTACTGTTTGTTCATTTTTGACTCCCTTGAGATACATTAACACGATTTGCTATTTTTAAGTATCATGAAAACAATGAATGTTTGTTGGATTTGTAAAAGCATGATATCCTGCATGGTTCAACCGAGGCACTGATCAGTGGTGGTTTACTACGTGTTAGACTGATTGAATGTTTTTGACAGCATTGAAGTTTTATATATATATATATCACGGCGACAGATAATCTTTTCATTTCTTTCCTGAGTTTCACCAGTAGTCCTACTAGGCTTGGTTTCTAAAGTCTTCTGCATAATGACACTTCAACTAAAAATCGGTGCGGGTCGAACCCGGGACTTCGACGTTTCAACTCCAATACCGACTTTTTATATTTTCATTTTCTGAGATATGTAAGCCCAGAGGCCTCCACCGAAAGGTAATGAATGTGGCATCATGAGGGACGAACTCGTTTGCCATCCCCCACAAACAAAATGGAAAATCAGAGTAACAAGTGGACCTGACTAGTTGTAGACCATGTTTCAAACTATTATATAACACAAACCAAATAGCTCCTGAAGAAATAGCAAAACTTACACTCTCTTTCTCACGAAAATCATTAAATCAATATCAGAAACACATTTTAGATCTATAATTTCACATCTGATAAGATAGTGCAGTAGAAGCGCTTGGTATTAAATTTTGAAGTGGAACTACTCTTTATACTACGAGCAGGAGGATTTCCGTTTCGGTAGTACCGCCCAGCCATCGTACCCATGAAGTTCTTATCAGCCCATGCTCGTCCCATTTCTAAATGACCGTAATGATGTGTCGATAACTTTTCGACCGGTCCATATTGAAAGCATTCACAGATGAAAAACTAAATATGGCTCTTTGAGAGCATTGAGAACATGGTGGGAAAAGGAGAAATTGCTTGTAACCAGCGTTTTCTCCTTTTCTCCACAATGATTTGAAAAACCATTTTCTTCAAGGTCGTTTAAACATGAGATTGTTAGCCAGAGGGTTCATCACCACCAAGACATTGTAACCATTCCAGTCAGAAGTAGTCCGCATTCGTTTCCTTTCTAAATGATCCGAAAAAGTACAGTGATAAAATTTTAGACTTTTCCCTAATGTGAACAACTGCAGATGACAAACTATACGTGGTTCGAGTGACGCCATTTTGTCTATGAGAGTCTTTGAAACATGGTGGGAAAGGGAGAAAATGCTGATAACCAGAATTTTCACCTTTTACCACAATATTTTGGAAAGTCAATATCCTTAGAGTCGTTTAACGATTGGCTAGTAACTAATTAGTATTTCTTTCATTGCCCAGCCATCGCAACCATACCAGTCAGGCATCTAAGTGCACACTCGTCTCGTTTCTAAACGATCCGAGAATTCTATTTAGCATGACTTACCGTTATCAGACAGTTTGATTATTCTTGCCATATCAATATAAAAGATAATATTCAACGACTCTATTTTATGAATTTATAGAGCCGAAACGACGGAGATTATTCTGAGAACCTTTGAATGGTCGGCTATAATTTTCTAGGAAAAGTACAGACAGTTTCTTGACTTCCATTTTGCAGACAATTATTGTCGTCTTATAGCACATCACTTCTTAAAACATTGGTCCAATAGAAAAAAGAGATACAAGAAATTTCTCCGTTTGTCGAAATCTTTTCCAATTTATTCATTAATCAAAGTCTTGGGGTGGGGGTGGGGGTAGGGGGGCTTATATGAAGTTAAAATATGAAGTTGAAAGATGTTATTAATGAATTGAGTAAGGAAACAGTAACTCTTTGCAACCCATCAATGTATCATAAATGAAAACAAGAAAATGGGGAAAAAATCGGGAGTTTCCTTAAAGGGATGCATAGCCTCATAACGCTAAAACTGCTAAATAAATGCAACGGAAAAATTTCATTCAATAGTACCCAAATATTGCGATTTCAAAGATGATTTCACCGGAAAGGAAATACCGTATTGGATAGTGTAGATTAAAGATCAGACTGCGCGTTTGCGCAGTCTGATCTTGATCTACACTGTCCACCAAAGCGCGTAATGTCGCTCTTAGCAGTTTTATCTTTAAGGCATATCTCGATTTTGCACCAGATTTGCGTAAAGGCTTCTGGGAATGTTAGATGATCAATAACAGGCGTCGACACATTACGTTGATAGTACTCAAACAGGTACAATGACGTCACATCTGTTCTCATTGAAATAGACGAGCTTTCTGATAGTACAACGACCTTAAATCCGTTATCTTAACACCACAAAACTGTACTTTTTCTATTGGGTGTAGATCTATAACCGTCCGGTTTCTTCACGTCTGCAGAGAAAAATAAATTTAGCTGTATTTATGAGCATTTTAAAAGATCTATTTATTTACAACAAAAATTCTAAACATGCTCTTTTAACTCCTGTTGATAATCCAAAGTTTACAAGTATTTTCATGAATATGTCCGCTCCCAGTACGTCTCAAAATGACCCTTAACCTGCTAAATAAGTGAAACGAAGCTTTCAAGCCTATTGTAAAAATCCAAATTTTTCTATTTCCAAGGTACTTTTTGGTGAAAAAGTATATAGATTTACTTATCGCACAGAGTAGATCAAGATGTCCGCAAACGGTCCTCGAGTCCAGCTTAGCAGCCTAAGGGTTAATTAGGAGTCAACTCCTTTCTTTAACAAAAGTGTAAACTTGTTCGAATTGAAAGCATTTGCGGGAACAATCTAAAAATGACACATATGATTGGATTTGATTTGAAAAAGGTCAAAACCTGGCCAAAGATACGCTCATTTTCCCACTCAAACTCTCAAAAGTTGTCTGCTATAGGGTCGTTAAACGGTGGACTTATTTGGTATATGAATCAAATAGGGCAACGACCGCAGTTTGTAAGGTTTCTCAAGGGGAGCGGGAAAGTAAATGGAATTTTATTTGAGAAATTCGACGCTAAACATCGAAAACCATATGCCCCTTCATTTAACTCATTCCTTCCCACAGATAACCTTTACGGAACCTTGCAGTGGACGACTTACGAAAACATTGTGGCAACAGGAAAAAACACTCTCCACGAGCAATTTCTTGTTTAGTACAATGTTTTCTCTCTCTCTCTCTCTCTCTCTCTCTCTCTCTCTCTCTCTCTCTCTCTCTGTAATAGATCTATCTTTCCAACGCTTTCTAAACCCTTGATTTTTTATAACTGTCAGTTGGCTTTTTTACAAGGGTAGATCTACTTCAAAAGTCTGTTTTTTCTAATTTGTTTCAGGGGGAATCGGTTAGTTCTGTCTGCGTCAATCATACAAACTCGACCTCTTTCGACAGCTCAAATACAATCCACCCAAACTCCGGAAGATTTTTCTATCTTGTAGCCTTGTCTAAACAAGCGTACGATGGAGTATCAAGAACAGACTGCACGTTTAATACAACGAGATCTTGACCTGCGCCATCCACAACAGTCCCTGTTGACTCCATATGGTGCTGAAAAGGTTAAGCTATGCGAAAGAACCAGATACCAACTCTTTCTCTAAGCAGTCCTCAAGAGCAAGACCTATCCCAGTCTGTTGCGTTCAAATCCAATATTGACCCGCTTTTTTTTTTATTGTGCCTCATAACTCACAACTGTGGTTTAATGAACGATAAACCATGATAGAAAGAAGATTATTTCGATTCTAACATGATCAACTCTTAATGAAAGGAAAACTTATATTCCATTGATTAACTTACTTACTTACTTTATACAGAATGACGTCACTCTATATCGAATGACGTAGATTTTACCACGCTTTCGTTGCACTGTGTTTATAGAGCCGAATTCACGTGTCATGTTAGAATATTAAATAATTCAATATTAGTTTTTTTCATGAACATTGGCGAGTTCCGATTGGCTGAATTTTTTTTTTTTTTTTTCATAGCTCCATGAAAAAAAAAATCAGCTGTACCGGAACTACTTTTGCAGTCAAACTAATGTAAACAAACATTTATACGAGATTTCATAATGTTTTTCTTTTTGATTTTAGATCTAGATCTATCTCGAGTCCGAAGTTCAAATTGCAGAATTTATTTTTTCCGGATATTGAAAAAAATATCCATCAGTAAATTCAAAGAGAGAGCTTAAAACTCATTGTCGCTTTGCTTGGTTCTAGCAATCTTATTTCAACTTAATTCTAGTGTATTGGATTTCTAATAATAAATCTACTAAATCTGCAAATGTTCAATACTAGTCTAAAATGACGTCACGAATTTACGTCATTTTTACGTCATGAACGAGCAGTTTTGCCGCGCTATGAAATATCAATGAAATGGACATTAAATAAATATGCAATGTCGGATTAACAAAAAAAAAGCAGTTAGTATTATTTAAGTGCATATTTGTTGTCTGTGACATTGAATTATAAGGAATGAAGAGAATTCTTTTTTTTTATTTTGTTTTCATGGAGGTATGAAAAAAGAAACCTAATCACACTTTTGTATGAAACCGCTTCGCGGTTTCATACAGTATGATTAGGTTTTTTTTTATACCTCCATGAAAACAAAAAAAGTTCTCTTCATTCCTTAATAATTCAAGATCACAAACAACAAATATGCACTTGAATAATACTAACTGCTTTTTTTTTGTAAATCCAACATTGCGTACTTATTTAATGTCCATTTCATTGATATTTCATGGCGCGGTAAAACTGCTCGTTTACGAGGTAAAAATTACGTAATTCATGATGTCATTATCACACTGGAGAGACCTTACGTACTTGCTCCAGGTCAACGTTACTGCTCCTGTCAATTCAACGTACCCGCTCCAGTAAAAAACATGGCTGCGCCCAAGAATTTTGCTAGGTAAGCACCAAAACATACTTCTATAACAATCAGATGAATAGATGTGCAGTAGACGGTTGTCGCACGGAATGTCTGGGATGTCAGTGCATATTTCTGTATTGTTCTTTTGGTGGTTGGTTATTTGTTAAAGACGTTTAATCCAACAAACTTCCGTCAGCGACTATGATTTCTGAATAATCAACACGCGGGAGTCAGCAAAAAGCTTTGTTAAACATACAAACACAATAATCTGAAGTTTGTGCTTTGCCAAGTGATTCATATATGCTTTATTCACCACAGTTCTAAACAAAAACTATACGACATTCATTAAAGAGCAACTTTCTGTCAATTTTTGTAGGCAACGCTCCACGCTCCAGAACTCAATAAAACGATCCAGCTCCTGAGTTGAAACAGAGAACGATATTATATGCGATTGTACACGAGTTTAATCAAACATTTTTTTTTTCTTTTTTGATCAATATGTATAACTGTTTATTTTTCCGTCTTTCGGTTTTTCTGTCCGTCAGGTTTATTGTCCTTTTGATGCTTTTGAAATGAAATGTCATTATATACATGAAGAGCTTGATGACAGACAGTATCATGCAAAGGGTGGATAACTATCATAACTGTTATGCAGAAGATCCATAACTATTTTAACTATCATCTTCGATATCGTCATCACAAGACTCCTCTTCGTTGATATATATTATAAAATATAAATAAACATGCAAGGCGGGGTTTGTTCGATGGCTCGATTCAACAGCTCAGCCAAATTCTTTTCGGAGATTGATAATCGTCATTGCAGAAGGTTTCATTCCTCTTTCACCATTTGTCATTTTTCGAAGACGTTGATCTAGGATAGCAGCCAGTAGCTTTCAAATATATTTATGCGAATTATTGGTAGTTATTGGCGAGTTATTGATGCAAGGCAAAGTAAAGATGCAGACTTAATACGAGCTAATTCTAGAAATGTCATTAATAAGAAAAAGATTTCTGTGATGTGGTTGAAATAACGCTGAAACAAACAAAACTCACAACCAACACAATTTAATCTTTATTGGGAAATTCGAATGCATGTCAAAGACTTATTGCACATACATGTAAACTGTACTCATCTAATGTTGATAAAGTTAAATTTCCGATTCGCGTTACTACGACTTTTAAACGCGTTATTACGAGATTTTTTCACGAAAGTGCGACTTTTTTTGCGTTGTTACGTATTTTGAATTCACGTTATTACGAGATTTTTCGCGTTACTGCGACTTTTAAACACGTTATTATGTGTTTTAAAACACGTTATTACAAGATTTTTCGAGTTAGTGCAACTTTTTTTTAGGTTATTATATGTTTTAAATTCACGTTATAACGTGTTTTAAAACACGTTATTACGAGATTTTTCGCCTTAGTGCGACTTTCTTTTTGCGTTATAGGGTGTTTTGAATTCACGTTATTACGTGTTTTTGATAAAAATATTTTACCTTCATTTTGACCAATATAGGCTTTCGTATGTAGGCTTTCGTAACAAAGTGATCATTTTCCGAAATCGTTTTTGCTTTCATATTTCTATGTTTTTTAAAGTAAGTATATGCGACTTTCAAGTGAGTGTTAATGATGTATGAAATGAATGTATTCAGCATTGACCACTTTCATACACAACTGTGTATATAAAATTGTTACAAACAACTTAATATCGTTATTTTCTGAAACAAATTGAGAAGACATCAAGGCCTATTAGACAAATCAGCCCACGCTCTCTCTCTCTCTCCCTCCCTTCCTCCCTCCCCCTCTCCCTTTCTCTCCCTTCCTTCCTTTCTCTCTCTCTCTCTCTCTCTCTCTCTCCATTTTTTCATGATGAGTGTCTGATTCTGCCAGCTTAATGAAATTTGGGAGAGAAACAGAGAACCCGAGATCGCCTGAATACATGCCCAATAAGATTAGGCCTATTGATAGAAAAAAAAAAAAGTTCAACGTGTTTTAGAATTGTACTGCCATTCAAGTATTTATCAAACTACACATTTGAACCGATCTATATCGACAGGGATCTAGTTGCAGAAAACAGTTTAAATTGTGACTTAACTGAAAGATACTTATCTCATTGATAGAATACAATGTGAGAAAAGGAAAACATGCCCAATGTTTTGCTTAGCACTCTACATCAGTTTATTCAAATTAGGGAATATTTGGTACAGGGTTAAAACAGACACTGCACTTGTTCTTTTGGGTGTATTATATTCCTGTAGAATTTACTATTTAGCCTCTAACTAATTACATAAACCGATGTCTATAGATGTTCAGCTAATTTGAATATACAATCGGTCGTGCATAATGATGATTATTGCTATTATTAACGATGACGAACCTATGACTGTGACTACGATAATTAATATAGAATCTTGACCAAAATGACAAAATTGTTTACTGTAACACGAACCCATACGCTTACCGTATTTTCAGCTCAGGAGCTGGATCGTTGTATTGAATTTAGTCCTGAGCATGTTACGTTGTAATGCAAAAATGGCAAAATATGATTTAATAACTGCAATTTGATTTTTTTCGGTTTATAGTTGTGAGGATAATCATTATATTGGTCAGCTGACACGGCACACACTTCAGAATATCGAGTGTATATGTTTTACAAAGGTTTTTGGAGACTCCAGGTAGTGTTTTTCCAGAAATCGTAGTCGCCGACGGAACTTTGTCGGATTACCGTCTTCAACAAACGATAACCACCAAAAGAACTACAGATTAACGTGCACTGACATCCCAGACATTCCGTGCGACAACCTGCAACTGCATATCTATTCAATAACATGTAAAAAAAATTATGTTTTTGTGCTTACCTGGTGGAATCTTATGGGCGCTGCCATGCTTTTTACTGGAGTGGGTACGTTGAATTGACAGGAGCAGTAACGTTGACCTGAAGCAAGTACGTAAGATCTCTCCAGTGTGATTATAGTATTGAACACTTGCAGATTTAGTAGATTTACTATTAGAAGTTCAGTACGCTAGAATTAAGTTGAAAATAAGATTGTTAGAACCAAGCAAAGTGACAATGAGTTTTAAGCTCTGTCTTTGAATTTACTGTTGGATATTTTATTTCAATATTCAGAGAAAAGAAATTCAGCCAGCAATTTGAACTTCGGACTCGATATAAAATCAGAAAGAAAAACATTATGAAATCTCGTATACAAGTTTGTTTATATTAGTTTGACTGCAAAAGTAGTTCCGGCACTGCTTAATTTTTTTTTTTTTTTTTTTTTTTTTTCATGGAGCTATGAAAAAAAAATTTCAGCCAATCAGAACTCGCCAATGTTCATGAAAAAAACTAATATTGAATTATTCATTTAACAATAGTGATTTCACTTTTTTTTCAGTTTTACGAGAAAAGACTTTATCATATACCAGTGTATCCTTCTTGACTCGCTTATTTGTACTTACCATCTGAATGATTTTATCTTTAATATTAAAATGAGCCATGCTCTGTGAAAAGGGGGCTTAAAGTATCTAAAAAAAAAAAAGTATCGATTCATATCAACCTGCGCAGTTCGCACAGGCTGACATGGATCGAAACTTTTTGCTATTGGTCAATTTTCTCCATGTCAATGTACCTTATGATCCAGTCGGTTGTTAGACGAATTAGATTTTATGGATCCATGTGATGACTTGCTTGGTATGAGGCATCACTAAGATCCATTAAGCCCCCTTTTGCCCGAACGCGTCTCATTTATTTGATGTTGTTTTAAAAAGGGGAGAGATCTCTATCCAAGACAATGGAATACTCGTGTAGGGGAGCCAACGGAATGGCAAACAAGCTTTGCATAGAAAGACTTACAGATATATAGCGAGGTCGTTTAGAAAGGGGAATAAAATCAACAATGTTATTGTACTTGAACTGACCACTCTTCTAGTAATTTTGAACAAATGGAGACCTCTTTCTCATATACCGTTTGAACTGTATTCGTGTTGAGTAACATGAGGCAGCATCTTTCTGTAATAAAACCATGTACATTTGGCCAATCAAAAGGAAAATTGTATCCCGGAAGCACAAAGTTGAAAAACCATGTCCTTCGGACTCGTTTTTTCAACCGCATCACACCCCATTCTTGTGACAGATTTTTAATATCACACACAACCAGTTGATTATCCTCTATGTACTTACCAATCGTTCTCGGCTGCATTTAGATTCTGAAACCAAAAAACTAGCTAACTTATTAGCTGAGATATAACTTTCGAGCCAGTCTATAGCCTAGGTTCTGTTATTAACCTTCAGACTGTTCACTGCAACTAGGTGCGCTTTGGCGGACAGTGAAGAATTAGAAATCACAGAACGAGTAGTTTTGATCTTTGATCAACGCTGTTTGATACGGTGAATTTTGTCAGGCGAAAAGAATATTTGAAATCACAATGTTTGGTTTGATACTGTTGGCTGGAAATTTTTATTAAATTCATTCAGGAGTCATAAGTTAAGAGTCTGAACACATTCATGAATCTGTGTCTACATATACGTATAAAAAGTAACCAAACATAAAATATATCATGATGACTAAGAAAGTAAGCTTTTCACTCAACTCCCTGCAAGTGTAGAAAAAACCCACTTACATCCCAAAAAATCCGTTTTGCTTCAAAATATTTTTTATTTATCTTGTATTCATCGTTTAATAATTATATTGATGCTCTCTCTGATTTGCTATGTACAACTTCAAAGCTTTCTTTCCTTCAAGCAATTTGCAACCGAACTCCAAATCAATTGATTCGTCTGTCATAGAACAGGGGTGCGGCAACGTATACTCAAAAATACAGTTGCGTGCATTTTGATTTTATAACTTTTCCTCCGATCAATCAATGCGCACTTACTTAGCAAAGAAAATAATGGTCAACATTCAGATTTTCTCATATAGACCAAGAAGAAACTAGTATGTCTGCTGAGCTTTTATTCTATTCTTTTCCTTGAAAAAATAACTTCCACAGCGACCTTCAACCTTGTTTTCTGACGAAATAAGCACGGATAGGTGCCATTTTTATTTTTTCTTATTGTTAAGAATTATAAATACTATAAGTGTGGAAAGTTTAAGAAAAATCTGTGTGTTAGAAAGTATGTATTTTTTTAAGATTAACCCTTAATTAGATCAAATTATCTCCCTTTTTAACCCAATGGTCTATACATAACATGCATATTTGTACATTTACCATGCTCAAAACAAGGCTTTTATATATTTTTTGTGCAAAAATATATGAATTTTCATTAAAATGATGTATATTTGTATGTTTTTCCTGTAATTTTCCTGTTTAACTGACTATTAAAGAAAGGCGCTTTAAATCCAATATAAGCTGAATTTTGGAACTGTATATACATGTACCTTTTTCAAAGGCAAATTTCTCAGAAACGAGCACAGTGACCCACATCTTTTTTTACTGTCATCTCCTAGAGACATGATGAGCTTTTATGTGCAAAGTTTTTAAAAAAAAATCTGTCCGCTAGAAAAATTTGTCATCTACGTCGTTAAGTATGACTAGGAAATTTGGAGGGAGAGTTTAATACTGCACCATCTGCAGACTATTGTTTCTAATCGTGTTGCAACAGACTAACGTTACGTACCGTTTCTCTATTTTGCAACATGCATTAACATGTATTTGTGTATTAAACTGTCATACAAGGTGTTTCATAATACCTGTCCTTATTCTAAACATGAATATTGTCTACACATGTGAGTTTAAAATAAATGGAAAGCTACCACTTTTTTGCAGACACATTAAAATTTCATTTGATATATAATTCAGAGACATTACCTAAACATTCTTTGATACACTACACTTTTTCTTACAAGTCCATTTCACAACAAGTGTCCAACATCACGTCAATTCTGGAACTTTAAATAGCGTCAACTCTTCGTTTAAAAATTATCTTAGAAGAGTACAGATTTACAAGGTGCAAAATGGGTTTATAGCAACAGAGAAATCGGGCTTTCATATTGAAAAACTGCTACACAATGAGACAATCACCTCATAGGCTGTTTTTAGTGCAGACGGTATAGTGGTTCCCATGTATTTCACAGACGATGCCGACAATGCTGACACAGTAAATAAGGAGGGCTATCTGAATATTCTGAGGAAGAATTTCATTCCGATGCCAAAGGAAAAGGCATAAACATTGAAGACACGTGTGTTATTATTATTACATGCATTTGATTTCAGTAAGGAAGAGCCACACAACACATGACCGGAAGCATAATTGAATGACATCGAAAACCATCCCGGCAAAAATTAATTTCTTTCAGGGATGGTTACAGTAATGGTCAGGAGATAGGCTGCTTAGGACCTTAAAGCTGCTATCAAGACAGAAATTTATGAAAATAGCAGTGGGGGGATGCAGACATGTAATGAAAAACTCTCACAATAAACTCGACGTCAGAATTGCTCAGAGTAGACGTCATTGTGGTAAAATGCACTTGTCAGAAAAAGTGTAGTGTATTAACTATTATAAGGGTAATGTTTAAGTACTACATATCAAATGAAATTTCATTATGTCTGCAAAAAGTAGGCAGCTTTCAATTTAGTTTAAATTGAAATTAGTAGAAAATATTGACTCTAAGAATAAGGCCAGATAATATGAAACACCCTCCCTGTATATCCGTTACAGTTTCTTCCAAATGCCACAGTAATATCAAGTCAAGTATGCATGTACATGTACATGTCATTCGACTCTTCATTTAAAAAGAATTTATCATCATCATCTTCTTCTTCTTCATCATCTTCATCATCACTGTTTTTTTTTTTTTTTTTTTCCTCATATCAAAATCAAAATTGACCAGTTCTTGTATAAAAGGTTTTAGACCATTTCTATTTTTCAAACAGTAACCACATGACTGCTGGTGTTGATTGTTTTTTCGTGTTTAACGGGCTTATAACCTCGACCATGTCTGTGTTGGCAAGGTTTTTGTTGTTGTTGTTGTTGTTGTTGTTGTTTTGATGTCAAAGTGTCAGAACTTTAACTGCAGCCATTTTTAAAAGACTCTGAATTGAAGGTATATACCCTACTGACTAAGATATCAAAGAAAATGACGAAAAAGTTCTCAATATCGTTTGCCTCCACGTGGTCTTAAAAACTTCCCTTTTTTACCATAAAAGGCATGCTTGACAACCTAAATTGTCATTCATTCATAAAGATCGAACAAGCCCAGAGACCTCCCCCATGCAATACGTATAAATCAGCGGGCGGGGATCATCACCATGTCTTTGTGGGATAAATTTAGGCAGTAATTGGTTCTGCGGAAGTTATTTAGAAACCATTCATCGGCTGTTTTGTGATTAGATCTATCATTAGGTTTATACGGAAAAAGAGAGTCCTATTGATTTGTAAATATATATGACAGTGGTTGTGAGACTCCAAACTTTGTGCTCTGTGTACATGTGTTTATAGTACGCTAATATAAAAGCTAATTTGCACATTAAAATGTGAGCCATGTTCTTGCAAAAGGGGGCTTAATGCATCTCCGTGATGCATTGCACCAATCAAGCCATCAGATAGTTATGGGTCCATAATAGCCAACTGAATCATGAGAAAGACTGGTCCATACAGAAAATTTACCAGTAGCGAAAAGTTTTTGCCCAAGTCAGCCTGTGCGGACTGCGCAGGCTGACCTGGGTTGATACTTTTCGCAGATGCATTAAGCCTCCTTTTAACAGAGCATGGTTTATCTGTATTTTAATGCAATTTTACAGGTTTTTTAAACTGTTAAAGCATTTTTTTTTTTTAACCTAAAAGTCTCGGGTTTAAGTTTTATTCTATTTCTTAGAATGGATGGAATTTTGACAAATGAAACTGATTCAGTTGAATACGATTGAAAGTTTAATATGAACGACCCAAGGCTTTGATATCGTGAATATTCATTGGCTGTTGTCTACAATCTTGAGAATGAAAGAAAGAAAAAAATACGAGTATATAATACTTTTTAATTAATTTTACGCATCGATGGTATTCAAGTATTCATTTACTCTTTTAGCGTTAAAGGTCATGCCTGGGACATTATCGGACGGCATAGATCAAGATCAGACTGCACAGAACGTGTAGTCTGATACTGGATCTATAACGTCTACTTGTTTAGTCAAGTCTATAGATAAAAATCTGTCTGCGTTTCAGTAAATTGTCTTTTCAGCTGCCAAAACAGGTCGAGTTTGTACAAGTATTTTGCACTGAGAGAATTAATACAAAAATAGGTGTGAAAACATTGCACGTGCCAAAACTAGAAATTGCACAAAGTCTAGTGAAAGATAATTTAACCTTTAGGTTGCTAAGCACGACTCAAAAACCTTCTGTGGACAGTGTAGATCTAGATGAGACTGCACAGAACATGCAGTCTGATCTTGGATCTACACTGTCCGATAAGGAGGTATTTTTCCCCCAAAACTTCCTTTGAAATAGCAAAATTTGGGTTTTTACTATCGGCATGTAAATTTCCGTTTTACTTATTTAGCAGGCTAAGGGTTAAAAACGAACGTCTGCAGGTGGTACAGTGTTAGACTCCAATTCTAAGTTGTCTGCTCTAACCTTTGGCTGTCAAACAAATCAACTTTTTTGTCGAGGTATGAAAGTTTGGTTTCCACTGCAGATAAAGATGATTTTGGAAGGTACCATTATTAGAACAGAACTGAACAGAACATATCGTCACCCTGGGTACACGATATTAACGATCCATGCTCTGTAAAAAGGGGGCTTAATGCATCTGCAAAAAGCATCGAACAATGTCAGCCTTCACAATCCGCGCAGGCTAAAATTGTTCAAATTTTTTTTGCTATTGGTCAAATTTTCCGCATGTGTAAGGACCATTCTACCTCATGGTTAAGCTGGCTGTCAAATTTGATTCTGCTGATTCGTAATTATGTAATATCTATGGTCGATCACGAAGATACATTAAGTCCCCTTTTGCCAGAGCCTGGTTCATTTATGGGCATAGCACACCCGTTCAGACACTGGTGTACTCTAACCCATTTTCACATAAATTTGAGTTTTAAAGAAGACAGTTTTCACTGTGGGAAAAGGAGAAAATGCTTGTAGCTTGTTCCATCAATTGAACCACCACTGCATCAATTTTTATTTTCAACTGCTGTTAGTTTTAGCAAGTCTGAAATTTTGTTGTTCGGTAAAGAGTTAAACAATTGGCTTGTCCATGATGAAGATGGATAAAGTATTCGATGGGTCACAAAATGTGTTTCTTTTTATCAAAGCAAAAGGGTATAATCTCATACGCTTATTTGGCTAGAATGACTGGCTTACACATCTAATGTCTTCAAACTTTAGTTTTATTCCCGTATAGGTAATTTATCTGTACCCGTTTACTGGGACACCCGTGTTCAGTCTGTGTGGTTTATTCATATATATTATATTTCATGTGTCTATTTTTAGAAATGTTATGGGTAAAGAAATGTCGTAATTTAAGCTGGGGGGAATTATTTCCCCGTCACAGTGAATATTTTCCTCCTGCCGAAAATCTGGAACTACTTTTATAAGTTTTTTAAGTTTTTAAGTTTTAAAAGTGGCATTTGTTGACAAAATAATCAGAGGAAATATAATTCATAATTTATTTCATCAGCTTGTGGTTAATATTGGGAAATATATTCCCTTACGGCACTCGTTATTTTCGCATACCTTTCCCTTTTTCGGCAAATATTTCCCCATATTAACCACAAGCTGATGAAATAAACTCTATATCTTTCACTCTTTATCACACAATTACAACTATTAACGACCCTGCGATAAGCATTGTGGTAACCAGAATTTTCTCCTTTTCAAACGTTCTATACCTTATCAAGGACAGATTTTATCATTCTGATAACCTTTACTTTGTCGTCTGCAAATGTTTTCAATTTTTGCAGTCTAAAATTTTGTCGTCTGGTAAAGGGTTAAATACCTCAGGAATAGCAGTCTTGCAATATGTTCATTCGTATGGTGTCACACCAATGCTTTTTTTTACATTAAAAATATGGTGAAAATCAATATCTTTGACTATCTGCTGTACTTTTATTGACAAACACAGAACTTTGTTGTCTGTTTCTGACAAATATAATATCAAATGGCCAACGCAAAAGGATAAGCAATTGCCCCTGAACTGATTTCGTTTTTAATTCTTCCAACTCAAACTCAGCTACCCTTGAAATATCGCCATTTCTGATGGTAGACAAAGTTCCTTTAAATGGTCATGCACACACACACACACACAGACACTCTAAAAGATTTTCAAGACAAAAAAAAATCTTGCACACAACTTTCACAGAAATCATAAACTCAATGCCAGAAACACAGTTTCAGACCCGTCTTTCCATTTTCTCTGATAAAATAGTGCAGAAGAAGTACTTTGTGTCAATTTTTCATTTCTGGACGACTTTCAACAACTACTGCCCGAAAGTTGTTAGAAGTGGTGATTTACCGTAAATGCGGTCCGTGTATTATGGGGAATTGAAGAGGGCGAGAAAGAATCAGTCCGCTGCCGTAAGGGGACGGTCCTTTTCATATCCCTACCGTACTGCACTTTTTTTGAAAACGAAGTGGGAAAAAAATTATTGGTTACCTTCCTTCACCATATTCCATAGCATTCAAAAAAGACAATTCATTTCCTTGAATGTTTCTGGTTTCCTTCACCGAACCTTTACAATGACACAAGCCCTCGATCTAACGACACCGAAAAAGGAGATTTTTGAAAAACTATGTGGGAAAACTGGAAAATGCTGGTTACAAACATTTCTCCTATCATTTGAGATACATTTTGTTTGTGGTCTGCAAATGGTTTCAAAATGGACAAGTCTAACAGTCTGTTCTCTGGTCAAGAGTTAACACCGGTTCAATATGGCAAAAATAGCATGTATTGCTTTCGCTAAAGAGATACACTTATAGATGACGATAGAAATTGCCAGACGCACAGGCAAGCACAGACTTAAAAAAAAAGAAAACATAGCAGATAGAAAACATAGCAGATAGTAAACAGCAAAAAAACAGGTTTTGAATATCGTTTTACGAATAGTTGCTAAACTATCCCGCTCCCAAGTAAAAGAAGATAACATCATAAAAGGATTAAAATATCTACGAGGCAAAATGGCATGACAGACCAAAACAAATCGAGTATTTTAAGAAACAACTCGGATTCCTTTATAATTTTATAGGAAAAGGAAGCGTAAGCTATTATTATCACAGGACACGAGAAATCTTCTCGGAGGTTTCCCTGGCGCAAACCAAAAAGAAGTGCTTCGGTGGAGAGCCGATCGGCTGATCAATATAACAATTGAATTACCAGCGCTCCGCCATCGACAGTTCTCAGATAGTGTTTGTCTTATTACACACAGCGATGGAGCGGATACTTTCATTGAATATGTGACCGTCACTCTTGGAGGATTTTGCAAGATAGTTTATGGATTTACTTGAACAAAATGGTGAGTAATAACTGTATCACTTCGGTATTTAATATTTACATTTTTCTGCGCAGTGATTTTAGGCGCCATTTTGGTGCTGCTGGGAGTGAGTTATCTCTCTAATCTCTGTATGGGCTCGATATAAGATGACAAATTAAAACCGAACAGGGCATTAACTAAATTCTAGAAATCAAACAAAATACTTTAATAAATTGAAACCTTTATTAAATAGTATTAGAAATAAGAACCATAGATGTCCAGAATGGGAGGTCATGTGATACATGAATATTTCTCGTTGCACCAAAGATGGATCGAGTTTGAGTTGCTTAGTGATTGGACCAGATTTATTGGTTTTGGTAATTTTCATTTTTTTTTTTTAAACGAGTTTTACAGTTACGATATTGCGTATTTCTAAATGGTGTAGATCAAAGTCAGACTGCAGCTGTAGAGCGCACAACCCGTTCGTGTATCTGCACCCTTCTGTAACTAATTCTATACTTTATTACTAAGAAATATTACAATTTGTAATGGAAATATCTTTTTAGACCACGAAAAAATTAAAATCAATCTATTTTACAGTGATAATTTAAGCTCTCAAGCGAATATATAATTGAATCATGCACTGAAAAAAGAGGGCTTTATGCATCTGCAAAAAGTATCGACCCATGTCAGCCTGCGCAGTCCGCGCAGGCTGACATGGGTTGATACTTTTTGCTATCGGTCATTTTTCTGCATGTCAAAGGACCAGTCTTCCTCAGGATTCAGCCAGTTGTAAGACAAAGTGGATTTTAAGGTTCCCTTATTATGTCATATCTTGCTTCGTATACTGCATCACGAAGATGCATTAAGGCCCCCCCCCCTTCTCACTGAGCATAGCTCAGGTCTAGTGTTGGGTCTTGGACTTTGACAGTTTGTAAAAGCTTTTAGAGCGTTTGGTAAATATACGAGCCCCTAAGCCTACAATCTTGTCAAACCCTATTTGGGGACACAAAACCGCGTCTTACTTCTGGTCAAGCTATACTAAATATCGATTCAAAAATAAAATCATGACGGCTTAAAATGAATGTGAGAAATGCACAAAATCTTATTTTGCCCAGCCCGCTTGCGGACGGCGACACTTAGTTGTAACAATTTCAGTTTGGTAAGTGTGCGTCCGATTCTTTCTGTCTGGTCATTGCCATAGACATTTAGCGTTGTATATGCAAATCAGTTTTGTAACAGTTGTCCCCCCTCGTGAGTAGAAGTGCCATCTGAAACATTTGCACGGCCAGGTTAAAAGTCAAGGTCATATCTGAAGGCCAAATGGAAGAAAAAATTACTAAGCGTGTCGTAAGGATAGGGCACCCTTATTGTATTCGTGTAAGATCGCCTTTCATCGCTGAGAAAATGTACGGATTCGGCTAAGACTAGGGTAATTCGTAATCGATCGGCCTATATAGACGCTTCGTTTACGGATTACCCGAGTCTTAGCCGAATCAGTACGACTTAGGCGATGAAAGGCGATGTTACATGAATCCCATTAGGGTGCCCTATCCCTAAACAACATCAAGCCAATCTTTGGCGAGCTTACTAACATTTCTTTCGACGAGTTAAGTGAAATATTACTGCAAAAGTGAAACGAATGGCAGAGTATTTTTACCGCATATCTGTAGATCATAAATCATAGTTTAAGATATATCAAGCCATGGATGTATATTTGAGTTATTTAGTGATTCAATCAGTTTTATTGGTTTTTGGTAATTTTCATTTCACATGTTTTTCAAGAAACGAGTTTTGCATTTACAATATTTAGTATTTCTAAACGGCTCAGATCAAACCCGGACTGAAGCTGGAGACCTATTCGTTTCTTCGACGGGTGTGTACTTTTTTAAAAAAGCACGCTTAAAACGACTTCATTTGAAATCTAAAGATAAATATGTACCCACACGTGATGTAGGGACACTGACATCGGGTAAATCTACTGCCAAATGTTACAGCTTTGTCACAAACTCACAGCTTTATCGCCATCATCAAATTTGACACTTAATTTCACAAGGAAGCATAGGTCAGCTGTGCCTTAGAAATGAGGCGTATGAATACAGAGCTCTGACCTATGTTGGCGACCAGCCCGCACAGCTCAGGTGGTAGAGCGTAGGACTTGTAAACATCAAGTCTTGGGTCGTTCGAGGCTATGGGTTCGAGTCCCACGGCTGACCATCTAAAAATATTAAAAGTCTTTCGGATGAGGCGTTATTTAACCGAGGTCCCGTGTGTCGGTGCTATTCGTCGAGCACGTTAAAGAACCAGGGGTAACTTAGGATGGGTTTCGTCCTGTATCTTGCACTATCTCTCGTAACAAAAGTAACAGCCTTCAGGGGATGTCGCCCTTGTGGGCAACCGGTGTCGACGATTAATCTGAAACGCAGATTTAATCAATCAACCTATAACGGCACTGTATGCTTATCTTAAACGTGTGTAAGAAAATTCGTAATGGCTATACAAAAAAGATGAGGGTATGCTACATGTTACAAGACTTTTTTTTTTCTAAGGTGTATACATGACATCACTGCCTGTATTTACCGGAACAAAAAAAAATGTTGATTTATCCGGTCCTCGACCTTCTAGAAAATACACTCTTTATAATATTAATATGTGTAAGCTATATGATAAGTGGTTTTTTTTTCCTAGGATGTATGCATGAAACCTTACCGATCAGTGTAGAAAGTGCTGTACTGTCTATCAGGACAAAACGTCAGCGAAACCTTCTCACGGCGGGGACAGAAACCCAGATATTTTCTAAATGTCAAAAATAAATCTTTGCTCTTAACTACTTAACTCTTTACCAGACGATACAATTTTAGCCAGTTCCAGACTCAAAGCAGTTGAGGGTAAAAATACTGAGAATTGTCTCTGAAAGGATTTAAAACATTGTGAGAAAAGGTAAAAAATAATGGTTACTAAATAACCAGCAATTTCTCACATTCTTAGAATATACTTTGAAGTTTTATTCATTTAGGCTGTTAACCCATTTTATCATGACAAAATTTTAGACTTGTCCAAAGTCAAAGCACTTCCAGACCACAAGTTAAAGGTGGTTCAAATGATGAAGCTTGCCTGTCATTCAGTAGAAATATTGTGGGAAAAGGAGAAAATTCTGGTTAATTTTCCCAAATGTTTTCAAAATCTTTCTATCTCAGGGTCGAGATTGTGTGGTAAAGAGTCAAATGACGGGGTCATTTGATAGACGGATAGCCAACAATCTCATGTCTTGACATGTCTACACAGAAATGCTTTCTGAAGCTAAGGGAAGGGGAGACATTGCGTGAAATTGCTTGCTTTTTCATACTTCCATCAGAAAAAATTAGTAGCTCATTCGAGCTATATTTACATTTGTCGTCGGTAGATACTTTGATATTAGAAGAGTCTAAAATTTTATCATTTTGGAAAATATTACTTCTCTGCCAGACGACAGTTTTCCACATTGAAAGCATTTTCAAACGATATCTTAAAAGTTTGGTTAAGTTATGAAAATTGTTTTTGAAAGGACAGTAATCGTTGAAAGAAGAAAATGCTGCTTGCCAGCATTTTCTTCCTTTCTCACAATGTTCTCAAAACTCTTCTTCCTCGAGGTCGATGAAACATGACATTGTTCGGTAAAGAGCTAAACCTTTGCATGTTCAAAGGCTACTCGTGAAAATATTACCGATTATGTTTGCTCGATGAAATAAATTTCGATCTTTAACTGAAAAAAAAAGCTCTATTTTACTCATTTCATGCATCAAACCTTTTTTTTTTTTGTCGGGACTTTCATCATAATCCTTAACAGTTGTTTTCGGTAATTCCCCGTGGCGTACCTCTCTCCACATAACAAAGCATTATGATATTACGTAAAGCGCAAGAAATGTAGGTAAATACGAGTATGCGTAAATAACGTCATATTTCCCTCTAGATGAATACCATGCACCTTTTACCTAGATAGCTAGTGCGCGGGAACCACTGTTTCCGCCTTCAATTGAAGAGTTAGTAAAACAATTACAGTATTTTTCACGGGTCGTAACCATGAATTATCAAACCTTATAATCCACCATTGTTTCCCGATAAACAACCCAAAAGCATGAACTAAATAGACTTCTTTCTCGGGGCGTAAAAACGCGAGGTCATGTAGTAAAGAATTCAGCCAATCCTTCTTCATCAGAAGAAAATGAATACGTGACATTTCGAAAATATCATGAGTAATGTCTATGAGAATAACCCTTTCTTTTTTTGTCTGAAGCCTTTACCAAGTAATCTTGAAGAAACGAGTTTTGAAACCATTGTGGGAAATTTTGAAAAGGCTGATAACAAGCATTTTTTTTTTTTTCTATCGATACTTTCTTTTTCTATCCAGTCAAAGAAGAATATGATCAAATGTGTAGGTGGTGGTGGTGCCGGTTTTGGTGGTAGTGGTGCCGTTGTCGTCGTTATCATCATTGTTATCGTTATAGTGATAATATAGTACTACACAATAATTATTGTGCAATAGTTCGATTTTTCCCCAAGCCAATTGCTGCTTTCCGATGTGCAAAAGCTGAAATCATTTTCAGCGATAAGAGGGGACTGGTTTCTGTCACAATATCTATAGTTATACATTGTAAAGAGTTCCCCTCAGATAACAACCGAGTCCGGTAGTTTAGTCGGTTACGCGCCGGACTTGACATACAAGGATCGTTGGTTTGTTTCTCAGCTGGGCTAATTTCTTTTCCATGAGATGATAGACAATGCAACATCATTCGTTTTTCTCTGATCACTGAATCATGTTCTGACGATGTTTATGCGGGGAAAAAGTAACCAGTGTAGTGGAAAAAATGTTTTGCAAAATACTGGTTAAAGAAACTCCAAGAAAACATGGGTAGGTGCACTAACCGCCGAGATATAACTAAAATAATATTGAAAACTGTGTAAAAACACCATACAAAAAAAAAATCGCCCAGCCCCACTAAACACTCTAGATTTGTGTAGTATTAGAACCAGCATAAAATCACTAAAAATTCCTAGAAAAGCGATGTTAAACTCGGATCAGTGAATCTGAAGATAATTGTATCGGAAATGAAATAATTCCCTCGCGAGTTACAGTTTAGATTTGTTTTACATAATAAAAACATCTTCCGCAGTACAAACCTCGGCTATCTAGTATTTCTGTCTCTTTTTAACTCACCTGAGCACGAAGCGGTCAAGGTGAGCTTTTGTGGTCGTGCTGTGTCCGGCTTCCGTTGTGCGTCGTCAACTTTTACCAAGTGTACGCTCTAGAGGCCACATTTTCAGTTAAACGCTTATGATACATGTTCTGAATGTTTGTCTTGATGATCACCCGGACGAGTTTGAAAATGGTTTACGTCGGGTCAAAAAGTAGGTTACTGGATCATTTTTTAGAAAAAGCTTGTGTGCACTTATTTACCATTCAAAACTCATGAAGATTGTCAGAATAATTGTCTTGATGATATCTCAGACGAGATCGAATATGTTTCACCTTTGATTAAAAAAAAAAAAAACTAGGTCAATGCGGCAAATCTTAGAAAAATACTGTGTACACATTTTCAATACAATCCTAATTAAAACTGGTCACAACTTTTGTCGTCGTCATATCCCGGTTCGAAAATGGATTACGTCATGTCAAAAACTAGGAGACTGGGACAAATCTTAGAAAATATGAGCGCATTCAAATTTCGGTCAAGTAGAAACTGTGATGGGAAGAGGACACAGAATTGCCTCTAGGGACGGAACATGGACATCAAAATTCCAGTGCACTCTTAAACTTTCTCGTAGGATATACAGGTATAGCTAGACTTTCAATGAAATTAATGCTGAGGTGTGTTCCGTGTTTGCTGCATTAATCAAAACATAGCATGGCCATCTGCAGAGACGAAGAAGGTTTTCTACATGTGTAGGAAAAACTTTTTATTAGACTATTTTCACGCTCGAAAGCGGAGAATTTTAGTACAGAAGTAAACGACAAAAAGTTCAAATATTAGTGACCAAACATGCTTACCCCTAGCCCCCTTCCACCAAAATTATTAGGGGTAGTCCTACCGCCCCTCACTCCTATGCCTAGTCCTCTTCCACCAAAATTACTAGGGGTAGTCCTACCGCCCCTCACTCCTATGCCTAGCCCTCTTCCACCAAAATTATTAGGGGTAGTCCTACCGCCCATCACTCCTATGCCTAGCCCTCTTCCACCAAAATTACTAGGGGTAGTCCTACCGCCCCTCACTCCTATGCCTAGCCCTCTTCCACCAAAATTACTAGGGGTAGTCCTACCGCCCCTCACTCCTATGCCTAGCCCTCTTCCACCAAAATTATTCGGGGTAGTCCTACCGCCCCTCACTCCTATGCCTAGCCCTCTTCCACCAAAATTACTAGGGGTAGTCCTACCGCCCCTCACTCCTATGCCTAGCCCTCCTCCACCAAAATTATTAGGGGTAGTCCTACCGCCCCTCACTCCTATGCCTATGCCCATTACTCAGTTCAGTGATGTGTAGTCGTATCTTTAAATGTATATCCTCTTCTCGTTGCACAAAATGTATAAAAGCATGAACATCTAGGCAGCTGAACTCTCTACCAGAAGACACTATTTTAAACTTGTCCAAATCCAAAGCATATTCAGATGACAAATTTAATGTGGCTTGAGAGATAAGAGTTGTCTTTGACGGAGAGGGAGAAAAAACATTATTGTAAACAGGCTCATTTTCTCCTTTTCACATGATGTTTTGAAAGGTCTTCACCACATGGTCGTTAAAACCCGGGATTCTTTGTTAATCGGATATAACACTTGCAATCACGTCATAACACATTTTTTTATTTCAATAGTTTAATACCGGTGTAATGCAGAGAAATGACCCTCCCCTACAAAATGACCCATGGGTCATTTCACTACGTACAGGAATGACCCGGGTCATTATTCTACGTAGAGAAATGACCCCAGATCAGCAGCATCAGCAGCAACAACAATGTTAAGGCAAAAAGGGGGTAGTAGAAGAACGAGTAGTAGTAGTAGTAATGGTAGTAGTAGTAGTATCAGCATCAGCAGCAACAACGTTACAGGGGAAAAAAGGGGGGTCATTTCTCTACGGGGGTCCTTTCTTTTCAGGAGGGGGTCATTCTACTACAGCTAGAGGGGGGCCCTTTCTCTACGGTCTGGGGTCATTTTGTAGGGGAGGGTCATTTCTCTGCATTACACCGGCAATCAAATGTTCATCTATATAATGGTTAGCAGCATAGGTAGGTATTATGACGAATGACGTATTATTGCTCGTTCGTTTGTAAATTTACTTAAACCTAAAAACAATAGTGCATTTAGCTCTTTAAGGGCCGTAGTCGAAAACAGGAGCTGTTGCAGGTGGCATAGAATAAGATCAGACAGCAATCTGATTTTGTTAGCACAGCATATACGACGAAAATCTTTTCTACGTTTCAGTCGATGACAGTTTCAGCCGTCCGATATATTTTTCATATGTTTAATATATATTTTGCGCTGAAAGAGAAAGTAAAAAAAAAAAGTTTTTAGTTTGGATATGGAAGAACGTTAACCCATCAAACACTGGAAACGTTGCGTGTTTGGTTGCAATAAGGCAGGAATATTAACGAAATGGAATGTGGCAGGCTTGTCTTAGAGAACTAGGAGCTGTTCAAAGTCATTTAAACCCTTTATCTCTCTAGGCAAAAGCATTCACTTTCGCGGACAGCATAGATCAAGATCAGACTGCACAAAACGTGCAGTCTGATCTTTGATCTATACCGTCCGCTTGTTTAGTTAGGCCTTTAAAATATGAAAAAAATATCCTTCTGAGGTTTACTGGATTGTACTTTCAGCCGTAGCAAGAGGTCGTGTTTATATATTTGGCGCTAAAAGAGTTAAAACAGTCTCATTGAACCCAGATCAATAAACCATTTTCTATAGCATGCATCTAAAATGAAGTATTATGTAATTTACAGCGCACAAACACTTCATATTAACATCATAATAC
Organism: Hippopus hippopus; assembly: GCA_946811185.2. Taxonomy (NCBI): domain Eukaryota; kingdom Metazoa; phylum Mollusca; class Bivalvia; order Cardiida; family Cardiidae; genus Hippopus; species Hippopus hippopus. The sequence goes on along the minus strand of OX328110.1, from coordinate 24,785,981 downwards.
GTAATCCATTATGTACAACTGTAAACTGTTTTAAGACAGCCATGTATCAATACCAATAAACACTAGAGAAAAAATACTTGATGGAATCGAAAACACTTAACCCATAACCTGCTACATAAATGAAATGAAACTTTCAAGCTGATAGTAAAACCCAATTGTTATTATTTCAAAGGTAAGTTTCGGGAGAAATATCTCCGTATCGGACAGTGTAGGTCCAAGATCAGACTGCACGTTCTGTGCAGTCTGATCTTGATCTACACTATCCGCAAAAGGTGTTTGGGTCACGCCTAGCCGCCTAAGGCTTAATTTCAATTGTATGAAAAACGCTGTCAGAAAGGGAGTTATTGGTTTTCACCCATTTTGCTTCAACATTTTCTAATAGTTTCATCAAGACAAGACGTATTCTGCATTGAGCAAGGATTTAATCCCTCATATGCTAAACACATGTACATGTGAGCGACGCTCTATTAAGATTATAATCTCCATGATGCATTGTATAAAGCAAGTCATCACATAATAATGGATCTATAAAATCCATTTTTTTAAACAACCAATTGAATCATGAGGTAAAATGGTCCTTGGAAATGTAGAAAATATACCATCTCAAACAGTTTCAACCCATGTCGGTCTGCGCGTAGCCCGCAGGCTGGTGTTGGTCAATACTTTTTGCAGATGCATTAAACCATGGCTTTAAATTGTAAGTTAAACAAACATTTCTAGCTGATGCTAAATACCCAATTGCTTCGTTTTCATCTTTTCCGCCACCCCCCCCCACCTCCCCAAAATCTCATTGAATTGAATCGGAATTTTTAGATCAAAGATTAAAGTTCATACCCATTTGCCGTCTGATCTTGCTTTTCCTAGTCTGTAAACGAACAGTGAGTCGCACTTAGCAGCGCCAGTGTTAACCCGGGTCTGTATTCAGAAACCGTTCTTAAGAACGGTCTTGGTCTTATTCTCCAGCATTTTCTAAATTTGAAAATAACAAAACTTCTGATTGGCTAAACCGTTTGGTTTAGCCAATCAGAAGTTGTGTTACTTTCCACTTAGATATAAAGACTGATAATATTCTGAAGAATGGTTGGTGAATACAGACCGTGCCCTATTTACGATAGTCAACAAAATCAGACATGATTTTATTGTCATTTACTGATTGTAGACATGGGTAGAGTACAGCTGAATCAATCAAATAGTTAGTGACAGACATCAGACGAATATCATACAAATAGGACTTGCAAGCTGATTTTAGACAACTGATCTCGCAAACCACGAGGTCCCAGGACCCGGGAAATGGACATACTCTTTACTAGACGATGAAAATATTCAAACAGGCCCATATTGAGAGTTTTCAGACGATACATTGAACTTTTACCAACGGTCAGATTTGTATTGAAAGGGTAGAGAATACATTGTATAAAAAGGAGAAATGTTGATTACCAACATTTTTCTTCTGTTTTTCACAATGATTTCAAAGGCGTTTTCTTCGGGGTCATTAAAGGTCGGATCTGTTTGGTATATATTAAAATCAAATCGATGGGAAAAGAAATTCAAGGAAATGTTAGTGAGGTATAAAATCCATTAGAACCGTACTGGAGTTTTGGGGGTTTCTTAAGGTCCAATTTATAAAATTTGTTTTATTTTAGGGCAATAAAATCTAAATAAATCTTCAGGGACCCGTCAATGTCCGTATTTTCTGCGTGCGTATGACTTTTTAATCCTAAGACGCTTTGCCCGACTGAATGCGCATTTGCGGACAGTGTAGATTGAAAACTAGACTGTACAGATTGTGTACAGAACGTGCAGTCTAATTCTGGATCTACACTGTCAGATTCTGCCAGATTTTCTCACGGTAAAAAATATCCGTGGGAGCTGCAATATTTTGGGTCTTTTGAAGGGTTGGTATGTAAGATGGATTTACCCCTTTAGCCGTTTACAAGACACCCCCGTATTTTCGCTGCCCTGAGGAAGTAGGCTTTTGGAACACACTGCAGGTAAAAGACTTATTTCAGCATTTGACCTACTTTAAACTCTCACCAGTCAACAAAATTCCAGTCTTGTCCAAACTGAGAGCATTCTGTAGACGACAAACTGAAAATGTGGCTCTAATGATGGGGTGTCTGTTAAAAAGTAGAAAATATTTTGAGAAAAACAGAAACGCCTTTTTCGTCAGGGTCGTTAAACTCATGATAGTTTGGTGATTAGTGAATGGAATATGGAAAACTGTAAAAATTCCTTGATTGGTAAAGAAAAATGACATAAAGGTTTGTTATTTCATGCTTTCCGGTAGGATATCGAGAAATAGCGGTGAAAATATTTTTCGATATTCCACGGGTACGACCAGTGAAAATACCGATTTTTATATTCTAGTTACCTAGGTAAAATGCGCGTGACTTACAACCAGATGGAAATATGACGTCATTTACCTTACATTTCTCGCGCTTGACGTAATATTGTAATGCGTTGCTATGCGGATGGGGTACGCCACGGGGAATAACTGAAAAGACTACTGGATTTTGATAAAGTTCCTCCCAGAAAGCGTTAAAAGCATGAAATAAATAGAGTATTTGTTTTTTTTTTCGGTGAAAGATCGAAATTTATTTAATCGAGTGAACATCATCGGTAATATTTTCACGAGTGGCGATCTTTCACCGAAAAAAACAAATATCCTCTATATACATCGCCCGATCAGGCCTTCTCAGTTTTATTGGTACTGAAACGAACTACAGAACCGTTTTTATATTTACATAATATCAAGCTGTGTGCCGTTTACATATCAATAATATTTGCATGCAGACTATAAAAAACGTACAACTGCGTCTCCATGACTCCGCTATTCTTTCCTTTTACCCTTTATTAAGACATGAAGCTCAGATTTGTTTGTCAGAAGAAGGGTAATTGTAAATCATCGCATTTAAAAAAAAAATCTGATTTCTATTTCGAGTGACAACAAGTTAATCCATGTCCTGCTAGATAAGTTAAAACTTTCAAGGCGATTGTAAAAACCTGAATAATGCTACTTCAAACTTATTTTTTTTTTTTTTTTTTTTGCAGAAAAATATCTCCTTATCGGACAGTGTAGATCCAAGATCAGACTGTACGTTCTGTGCAGTCGGATCTTAATCTACACTGTTCGCAAAAGGTCGGTGAGTCGTGCCTAGCAGTCTAAGGATAATTCTTCACAAGTCAGCAAACTTGAAGACTTGTCTATATTAAACATTTTTGCAGATGACAAATTAAGCGTGGCTGAAGAAATGAAACTTGTCTAAAAAGGGTAGAAAACGTTTAGTTAGGAAAAGGGGAAAATGTTGCAGTCTGAGCTTGATCTACACTTTTCGCAAGGAGCATTGAGTCGCGTTTAGCTACCTAGGCTATGTGTTAAAGATGCCCGTCTACAGCCGGTGAGCAAAAACGCTGTTAAATTTCAAACAATTTAGAATGGTACAGAAATCAGTCCTTTGTGTAAACATGGATAAATTACTGACATATATGGTGTACTTGAAAAAAAGAAACACAGAGATTTGTATTAGAAACCGAACATTGGTCAGAAGAAAACTGGCTGACGATCTTCGCTGTAAACAATGGCGGTGCGTCACGGAAATTTATCGTTGGTTTCCGCCTAGAGTCGGATACGGTGTAATTTGCATATATAGGCCGCGATCTCCGTCTGAAAATCGAGGCTGCAACAGAGAAGCCTCCATTTTCCTTCGTTTACCTCATTTGACACAGGGCGAAGGTCAAATATAGTCACGTGACAGAATGCATGATCATCATACGAATCTACCCGAGTGTATAACGGACATATCGAAATCTTCGATTCAAAAACCGGAAACGACGAGTCTGTTTACATGGAAGGCCGCAACTCAGCGAAATGCATTTTCTATCGACCGTAATCTAAGCAACCTTGCAACCGTGAGGCGCAATATTTGGCATGAAGATATTAGAATGACTATAGTTTGATAAAATAAAGACAAAATGAGTTAAAACTGGCTGAAAATGAGTATCAGGGCCTCTTTAAGGAAAAAGTAGGAAAAGAAATTAGATTTCTTTTCGAATTAATCGCTTTTAACATGATCTCCTATTGAGGCGAGATTGTGAATCCCTCCTTCTTTAACACTGGTGATAAAAATCGATGTAAATTTTATTGTTGAATAAATGAAACTTAAGCCTGTTAGAGCCTAAGTCGGAAAAATGATGGGCCCGGTTTCACGAAAAAACTGAAGTCTCTTATTTTGCTCATGTCTGCTGCCGGACCCCATTTGCGACTTAAGTTGAGTTTGTTACTTGAGACCCATTTTACTTATACAAACAGGAACATTCACACAACATTTCACACTCAGTCTAGCAAAATAATGGACTTAAGTCTGTTAAAATGACTTAAGTCCATTTTGCTGAGCTGTGTCTGAAATGTTGTGTCAACTTCGGATTTGAGAATGTTTCTATAGTCTTAAAAATAGTGAAATGCGTCTGAAATAACGAATTCAATTGAAGTTGGAATATGAGTCTCTTAGCGGACTTGAGCAAAATGAGACACTTAACTGGGCCCTGGACTCTTGCGGACGGTATTTTTCAGGCTCTATGCCGTCGGCCTCACATCTGGTTTTTTAAACTGCATGGTTTATAGCACCTTCACATGGAACCTCGATTTAACGTCTAATGCGAAAGACAATAGGTAATTGAGATTGGCCAGTGGTTGGAATCAAACCCTCACTCTCAAATAGCGCATACCGAGATTACAAATCTCGTGTACTACCACTTGATCTAATCAGCTGACTTGGTGCTAAAAGAGAATGAGGTTTACCAAGTCAGTGGATCCGAAGTCACGCCTAGTTTTTTAAACTGCTCGGTGTATAGCACCTTCACTAGAGACCTCAATTTAACGTCTCAACCGACTAGCTTCAATCGGCTGGTCGTGGGAATCAAACCCTCACTCTCAAGCCTATCTAGTTTTAAAATCTCGTGATCTACTACTTCATCTAAACCAGCTGACTTAGTGCTTGAAGATAGTAAGGGTTACCAAGTCAATATATAATTCTATGTGGGCATTCATCCACCATTCTAATTGTTCCATTTCGACATTCACAGAGTAGAAATATGATTGGCCGAGAATAAACATCACAGTCATGACCTAGAACTAGATTCAGAATGCTTGCTGAATGTGGTCCGTTAATTATTCTCTTTAGCGTGACATAGAAGATAAAGCTTTAGTCTTATAAGCATCGTTTATATAACCCTCATATATTACTTGCCTTCTTTGTTAGTAGTTTCTGTATATTTGTAGTAATCTCCCAGGGTCTTTCTTTTTTAATGAAAAAACAACCACAGCATAACGCTTGTGGCTTGTGTATGTTATCAAAAAGGAACCATCGAAACATGCGCAATATGCCTACTTGTCTCAATGAGATGCATTCTTCGTTAGGAGTTCAAAATTCTGATAGCTGTTGTTTGTTTTTTTTCTAATGGTACCTGTAGATCCATTTTAATCCAGATCTCTCTCTCTCTCTCTCTCTCTCTTTCTCTCTCTCTCTCCAGAACACAGTACAGTTTATGAAATTCATCTTGCTGTTTGATTAAATATACTGAGAAGAAAAAAATGTCCAATCCTCCCAAAAGGTAATGCGTTGACCTGATTTCCACAAAACATGATACCAAAATTCAAATGCAATGAACGATCAGCGCCGATAAATCGGAAGAGTACGCTAAAATCGATAAACACGTTTATGATTTTCACAGCATACTTTGTTTAACAGTATTATCCAGGGTGCTTCCAAACTTGAAACTATATGGAATAAACTACATTAAACATCTGTAAAGCAATCCAATCTAGATGAACTGCAATTTAAAAGCTTGTCTGGTTAGACAATATCGTTTAAAATAGTATAAGGCCACGTGTAGGCCCAGGTGCATAGCTGCATATTCGCAGATATGCGGTTGAATCCGCATTAGTCTCAACAAAGACAGCTCTATCAAGTAAATAATCACTTGGCTTATTTACATGTATGTTTCTTAATTTGTCGATCTGCAGTACTTAAGTACAGCATCTCAGATTCCAAGAGTGTACCAGAATGCACCCATATTTTCAACATCTATTTAAGGGGCTTATAACCGGACCTACCGGCCGCTCTCCACCGATTCCACGTGAATAGAGGACTACCCACGTCCCTGCATATGGCATACATTTAATAAAAAGAGAATATATTTTCTGATAACATTGTCGGCAAACAAGCATTACTTTCTTTCAGAAAATTGCTCCCACCTACAGTGTTTCCAATGGCTACCTACTGCAAAACATAAAAAGTTGTACTTGTTTTGGAATGAGTTTTAACCCTTAAGCTGCTTAACGTGACTCACTGACCTATTGCGGACAGTGTAGATCAAGATCAGACTGCACAGAACGTGCAGTCTGAACTTGCATCTACGCTTTCCGATAAGGAGATATTTTTCTGCAAGAAATAAGGTTGAAATAACATTATTCGGATTTTTACTATAGGCTTGAAATTTTATTGAACTTATTTAGCAGGATAAGGGTTAATATCTCGAATTTGGCCTTAACTTTACTTTTCCTGTCGTAATAACTCAAATCCAGGGTAAGAAATATCAGTCCAGTATGAATTATTGATAAACATTTGGGCAAAGTAATCTCCTTTTTTCTCTCTCGCTAACCCTTTCTGCTGAAGTAGACATACATATAATTGCTCGTTCATTTTGAACGTTTGTATTTCTTTTTCAATAATGTAAACATCCTGAAGAAGGCGCATTTAGACATTTAGACAGCATTTGGCCTGCAACACGCGAAAAGGGGCATTCAGACAAAATGTCGTCTCGGATCAGCCTGCGCAGTCTGCGCAGGCTAATCCGAAACGACACTTTCCGTTTTTATGTTATTTTATGTTTTGCGCAAGTCTACTGTAGCACAAAATCTAACGTAGTCGTAAAAATGCCGTTCGATTAGCCTGCGCGGACTACACAGGCTGATCCGAGACGACACTTTACGCAAATGACCGAATGCCCCTTTTTGCGTGATGCAGGCCATTTAGCATTGCAGATTCATTAAGCCCTTTTTCTCAGAGCATGGCTCGTGGTAGACTATTTTCGATTACATACAAGTATTTTTTCTTTGCATACAAATTCTGTAATTTGCTGTTCAAAATACAAAACTTCTAGGAAAGAAAATTGTTTTGAAAGTTGTTAGAATTTCGTTTGAACTCAACATAAATACATAACAAGAGGGCTATGATGGCCCTGAAATCGCTCACCTGGGCCTTTTGAACAAACACGACAATTTCCAATCTCTTCCGAGATATCAGACAAACAATCTAACAAACTTTCATGTGAATTGGACTTAAAATTTTGTCTCTAGAGTGTGTACAAGCTTTTGCAGAATTTATCCCAGTGACGTACCTTTTGACCTAACATGGCCAATTTTCAAACTCGTTGTAGATACCATCAAGACAATTTTCTGACAAACTTTTATTAGTTTTGGACTGAAAATGTTGCCTCAATCTGTACACAATTTGTCAACCTACCTTTTTACCCGATGCGACGCAATTTCAAACCTGTCTGAGAAATGATCAAGACAAACTTTTGAACAATTCTTATGAGTGTCGGACTTAAAATGTGGCTCTTGCACGTACATGTAAATGTACACAAGCTTTTTCTTGGGCTGGGTTTGTCTTAAGGACTTATTTTTTGAGCCATCATGACCCATTGTCAAACATATTCTAAATATCATCAAGACAAGCATTCTGACTAATTTACATGAATACTAGACTAAGGTGTAGACTCTAGAATGTACACAACGTTTTACAAGATTTGACCCAGTGACGTAGTTTTTGAATCGACTTATCGCATTTGACAAAGTGCCCGAAATGCTCTCCAGAGAAACATTTATAACTTTTATGAGTATTGGACTGTATGTTGCCTCTAGAGTATACAAAGGGTTTTTCAAAGGTTTGACCTGGTGACCTAGTTTTTGACCAGACGTGACGGCTTTTTCGACCAACTTTCATTAGTATCAGACTGAAATGTGGCCTCTTGGACGACCAAAGGGTTTTCATAGATTTGACTTAGTGACCTAGTTTTTGATCCGACGCAACCCATTTTAAACTCGCCCGAGGTATCATCAAGACAAAAAATCTGCTCAAGCTTCGTGAGCATCCGGATGAAAATGTAGTCTCTAGAGCGTATCCAAGATGAAAACTGACGACTGACGATGGACGCCAGACACGGCACGATCACATAAGCTCGCCTTGAGCACTTCGTGCTCAAATGAGCCAGAAAGCATTCTGTTTCAGAGAGGATAAATGTCCTTTTATGCCATAATTGTATGCCTTTACTTTTCTGCCCAAATCGGTTTGATTACAGTGTTGATTTCATGGGGTTTTCGTTTACACCATTTTCCCGGCAGCCACGGCAGCCCCGTTTGTCCGAAGCGTGGTGTGCCGTGAGATTTTGTTCGTTTTTTCTCCATTTACCAAGTTTAGTTAAGTCTCTTTACGGTACCTCACGGTATCCGTGACAAGCCGTGGAGGGAACCCTACGTTTACACCATGTTCACGGCAGCCACGTTTCTGACAACTGTGGACAAAACGCGATTGACGTGGTACAACGCAGAGGAACGTGATAAGTAAACTTGTCAGACCGTGATCGCCGGGGTTGCCGTGCCAGATTTTTTGACTGTCAAAAGATTTGCCATGGCAGTCCCGGTGCTGATGAGAAACCTAACAGACCGTAACTGAACGGGTTGATCGTTGCGTTCTGCTACGGCCCGATCGATACCGGTGAAAAAAGGGGCTTCCACGTCCAAACACGGATATTCTCTGAGTCTTGTTACGGCTCGTAACGTGCTGGTAAGTTCTGATTCGATCAGTTTTGCTTATCCCATTCCTCTCCGTTGTATTACGTCAATCCCGTTTTGTCCACGGTTGTCAAAAACTGGGCTGCCGTGGCTGCCGGGAATATGGTGTAAACGTAGGGTTATGTAACGTTTACACCGTGTTCCCCGCGACCATGGAAGCTCCATTTGTCCGAAACGTAGTGTACCGTGAATTTTCGCCCGATCTCTCAATGAATTATTTGACCTGTTCCAGCATTTTGTCAAAGGAGCTCTGGAGGTATCATTAGATAATTTTGCAGTGTGTTGATATCTTCAGTGCAAACCTCTCTGGTCAGAATTGTTGAGCAGTGGCTGAGGTATTGCTTTCTTTTATCCTTTCACGCACTCACGTGGATCTTGGTTTTCTTGCCCTTCTTCTTCTCTTTCCTCTTGCCTACTGTAATATGGAATTCCGTCCCGGTAGCATTATCTATATTTCTGAGACAAGATTGTATGAATGCACCAAGCATATATACAAAAGTCAAAATCTTCTTCATCTTTGCATGTCATTATGCGTGTGAAAACCTTGAAAGATCGTGATGAACGTGTTAGACCTTAAAAGGAACGTTTGAGACGTGAGAAGGCTGACCAGAACTTGACGGGCGGGGATGGAACGTACTTGGAGCCTTGGTAGAACGCAGGTAGCCATAGGAGATCTTTTGACACCGTGGAACTGAGCAACCCCTTCCCGCAAGGGCTTGTCACGGATACCGTGAGGTACGCTAAAGAGACCAAATTAAACTTGGTAAATGGAGAAAAAAAACGACCAAAATCTCACGGCACACCACGTTTCGGACAAACGGGGCTGCCGTGGCTACCTGGTGCAAACTTAGGGTAAGACAGGCATTTTTGGAGCACGTTTGTGTCCACGGTATAAATAGAAAGCCTCCCAAGCAGTACTTATTATTGCAGTCTCAGACTTCGACTTATCAATATGATAACTATGCAAAGATGAAGATGATTTTGTTTTTGTATATTTGCTTAGTGCACTCATACAAGGTTTGTGTCAGTAAGGTAGAGAATTATACCACAGACAGAATGCCACATTGCAGTGGGCAAGAGGAAACTCGGAGAAAAAAGCGGACGCGAAAATCAAGATCCATGTGGGTGCGCAATTTGATATAGAAGAAAGGAAGCAACACCTAGGCCATTGCTCAATAATCCTCACGAGAAAGTTTTTCACTGAATATATCAACACCTTCCAGAACTATCTATTCCTCCACACCCCAACACGGATCATCTCTAAGTGTAGTTACGACCTATTACGTGCTGGTAAGTTTTGCTACGATCAGCCCTCTCCGTTACGGTCTGTTAGATTTCTCATCTGCACCGAGACTGCCGTAGCAAATTATTTGACAGTTTAAAAATCTAGCACGGCAACCACGACAATCCCGTATGCATTGTCTTACGGCAATCCCGTTTTATTATACTGCAGAGAAATTTCTCGTGATCTGATTGGATAATATGCCCCGAACATATATATCATGTACACTGGCAAAACCCACGTAAGAGCAGTTTCGCTATCGGGAGCCCCGTATACATGACTACACTTTCAATACAACATCCAAAATGGTGGCGTCGATCGATCGATACGAGCCGCCCACAAGACAAACATACTGAGTAGCCTGAACTATATTATTACTAGTTTCCCTTGATGGTTGTCATTAAAACGGAAATAATGGATTATGTATGAGAATAAATGAATATAGAACTTAACATGTATAATCTTTTGATGTAATTCTAAAAGAAATACAGGGGGGGGGGGGGGGGGGGGGGTAAAACGAGCCATCCCATCGTCAGGTAAGCAAATTGTGAACTATCGAAACTCATACATTGTGCATAACGCTAATAACGTTAAAGACTAACCTAATGGTCGTTTGAGGCAACTAATGGTCGTTTACTTTTGCCAACAAATCTTTAAAATTCATAGTTACTTACCTTGAGGTTTTTTAATTCCATGATTAAATAAAAATACGACGAATGTCTATCGCAATGACATCATTAAGATTATGCACCAAACTGCACGTTTTACCAAGGTTTCAGTGACGTCAGTTCCCAGTGACGTCAGTTTTCATTGAATTGGGGCACTCAGAAGGGAAATTCTATTTCGTCAGCGTACACAATTTTTGAGACCATAAAACAGGGAAATTTAGCTTAATACACGTTTGAATGGTAAAACTTTGCAGTATAATAAATTCGTTATACGGTCAGGTGGTAGGGTACATGGAAACTTGTTCACGGCTGTGGCGAATCATGTCGCCACCTCGCCTTCGGGGCGACATGATTCACCACGGCCGTGAACAAGTTTCCAAGTCCCCTGCCACCTGACCGAACAACTAATAATGTCTACGGTTGTCTAAAGCGTGGCTGCCGGGGCCGCCGGGAACATGGTGTAAACGTAGCATTAGCCATTTAATAGTGATAGCTCACTTACCAGTGCCATTCTTTGGCTAACCAGCACTAGCCTGTTGCTCTACATTGTCGTGCCCAAGGCTACTCTGACGCGACGAATACCAGCGTTGAGAACCAGATTTTGTACTGGCACTACAGTAATAATTTTAACCCTTTAAAAAAAAAATAACTCCTTATTTTGATGACAGTGAAACAAAGGAGGCTTTTGAAAGCACTTATGCGAAAGGAAAAATGCTGATTAACCAGAATTTTTCCTTATCCCCCAGAAGTGTTTTCTGCTTTTGGTATAGACAAATACCATTTCGTAAACCACATGCACTAAGTTATAGTTGTGTATGAACTTTAAAAGAATCGACACAATCGATTTCCTTACAGAGTAAAAGTTGCACATGAATCTTTTTTTTTTTTTAAACAGGTCTGAGGTTAACGTCGAATTCGAAGGTCAAATGATGAAATATCCATAAATGAAGCATTTTTCATTTGTATTGATGGATTTATTGGCACAATTGATTTTCTTGAGAGGTAAATTATCATATGAAACACTAATCATGTACGTTCAAGGACAACGTCACAGTTGATGTTCAAGATGAAGTAATAAAATTTCATAACTTAAGTTTTGTTAGAGCATTTTCTTTTACAACTATGAAAGAATTCTGAAAAACTGTTTTCCTTTATGAAAAAAAAAAAAAACGTTTCTGAATTAATTATTTAAGTAGGTTCAAGGTCGCGCTTGAAGGTCAAGAATTTAGAATGTGCATGTTCATAAATCATTCTTTTCCCCAATATTCCATTTGAAAGAAAATGGATTTGGAATCACCAAATGACTTTCAACCCATTTGCCGCCTTTCTTGGTTGTTGTTTTTGAGCTGTATATGTATACAAAATATGGCAATAACATATGTTTAAACTAGATTTAGAATGATAAAAATGTCCACCAGGTGATTTTTTTTCACTGTGCAACCGAAAGGGTTCATTTCTATTTCTTTCATACCACTTGTTCTAAGTGGCCGGATGCGATTTAGGTATTTTCAATATCCCATTAGTTGCCCATCAAAAGATAGAAATAAGTGAAGACTTCGTGGGAAGAATGTTGGACTAATTTGATAATACTTCTTTAGGGGGACGTTTTGTGTGGTTAGTGCTCTCGACAATTATTCGCTTCCATACCAATCTGTTTTGGCTCTCTCTGAGTGTTAATACTTGAGTGGCCTACACACGATAAATTTAATTGTCAATAAGATTGTCAATACATGATATCGTCAATCATATTGAACGTGTAGGCCTACGGACGATATTTTAGATTTACGTAATTACGTTGATGAATATTTTCCAGTACAGATATTTATCAAAAACCGCTCATAAAACCTGTATCGAATACTGATATTTATTATATACCTGAAAATTTTCCTGCCCAAATACATAAAATGTCAATAACTGCAGTATTTTGTCGTTGAAAGTTATAGGTATATAATAAAAGGAAAATTATGTTGAAGTAACTTTACTGGTGTTTGTATTTTCTTCTCACAGCGTAAGAAATTTTCTACATCTCGCTCAACCTTCGGTCTCGCGCGATGCCAAACTTTCTCACGCTGCTCGAATCAATGTAAGGTCTAGAAAAATTACTACAACATAAATTTCCTTATATATATAACTGTAAATGCCATAAATACATATTGACTGAGTGATTGATTAAATGTAGTACATGTAGTTTTAACGAGGTTTTCAACATCATTTCAGTCACATCGCAACGACAGCTCACATATTCATGTATGTCCTGGGTTTCACCTGCTCTGAAGTGTCTTTCCTAAGGACACTCTGGGAAAAGCCCAGTGCCTCCAGTGAGTCTAGAACCCGGGTAAAAGTACATGTATATTGACCAAAAGCAAGTTTGCAAAAAAGTATGCTCAATATTATCAGTTAGATATTACCGATGGTAATATTGATCAAGTGTGGTCTGCATCATTCTGCTAAACGCAGGTCAGTGTGTTTTTACGGACAGCGTAGATCAGATCAGACTGCATAGAACCTGTGGTCTTTTCCTTGGTCTACACTATCCCATACGGTGAGTTCTATCCCGTGAATGCCACTATGTAATCACAAACCAGGGTCGTTGCTAACCCAAAATAAAATCTACGCAAACGTAATTTACCGAAGGTATTATCGGAGGTGCGAAGTGCCGAGGGCGGTATCAGGAAAACTGCCCCCTGGAAATCTACCCCCGTAGGAAAATGTGCTCCCTAGCAAAACAGCCACCCAGGAAATTTTTAATATTGTGATACTGATGCTGATGTTGTTGATTATTATTTTAATGTATTTCATTTTCATTGATTGAATTTACTCCACATGAATGCTTTGTTAACAACACACTTCTCGAGACATCAAGATTCCCTTTGAAAGGTTTAATCCTGTTAAGGAGAAGTGATTCCTTTGAAAGGTTTAATTCTTTTAACATTAGTTGATTGCGGATAAGCATTTACTGTAAAACAGTTTGCGCTTCAAACTTCGCTGTGAACATTTAAAAAAATGCATTGTAAATCTAATTTAATAATAAAGATGACAGTACTAAAACACGAAAAAAAGATGTGTGTATATAAGATGCGCTAAATTGAAAATAAACGAAAAGAAAAAAGGGTAGATGCACTATATCATTCCTTAAACGTGCTTATATTTGAGCCATGCTATGGCAAAAGGGGGCTTAATGCATCTCCGTGATCCATGGTATCAAGCAAACTATCATTTAATTATGGATCCATAATATCCACTTCTTTAAACAACCGACTTTATCATGAGGTACACTAGTCCTTGGACATACAGAAGATTGACAAATTGCGAAAAGTTTCGGTCCAGGTCAGCCTGCGCAGATTGCGCAGGCTGGCCTGGGTCGATACTTTTCGCAGATGCAATAAGCCCCTTTTTCATAGTGCATGGCTCATTTCTTTGTGTATGTATGTTCCATTTTTCAGTATTTCCACTACAGTATTAGAACTAAAACAATCAAATCAGATAATTAAAGTCTCAGTAGCGTCCAACTGAATAAACAACCTGTTTATAAAATAAAAGTAAATTTCATTTTTACCATGTAAAAATATGGCGATTATTATGACTTTCACGATATGTAAAGGTGCAATTTGCAAAAGTTCCAGTCAGTGGCAGGAAAAAGAATTTTGAAACTAGAACAGATCCTACCATGCCGCATTATCTGTTTGTTTACATCGATGATCGCCGACGATTAGCCGACTTTTCGTCGTAAATGTCCGCAGTGACGTGTTAGTGACGTAAACAGCACGTAATCATTCAAAGCGTCGAAACAAACCCTTCATTCACTTGATCGTTTTGTCCCCATTCTAGGCTTGAAAAACGTAAGTTTATCGACATCGTAAACAGAAACAACGACGCAGGCTGATCATTGCTTATTCATTTATCATCAATACAGGAAGAGTTTACTACATCTAAATAAGAAAACAGGTTCAGAATGAGCAATCTTACTCTCCGATGACATAATGTTGGAATTGTAAACAATAGTCCTATCTACTACGTCACAGCACTAATGAGATGCAATGTTATCACGTGACGTTCTCGAAGACTTAGTTCGAATATACACGAACGATAACGAAGGTTGACTCGATCAATGGCGTCCGTGAAATCGACGGGCTTCTCCATGCATTTTCCCTCACGTATATTATGGCAACCAATGCAGTAACTGACACGTTCGAGTTTTTTCCGATCTTATGTGTATTGTACGGTGGCACAAAAGTGACATGGAAGATATATTTTATACTACGTGCGCACGCAGTAGCTAATACGTGCGCACGTAATAAGTAATACGTGGGCACGTAGTAGTATTACGTGCGCACGTATTAGCTACTGCGTGCGCACGTAGTATAAAATATATCTTCCATGTCACTTTTGTGCCACCGTAGTATTGTGATGGGTTATCCAATATATTTTCGAGTTATGAACGGTGAAAATGACCTATTTTTGGCTTTACAGGAGCTTTAAGAAAATAACTCTAGCGTGAATATCTATGGCAATTTCTATCCTTTTGATAGAACTTACTATCACCGCCTGATGAGGCTTGTAGATGAGCAGAAATAGTTTTTTTTTTTAGTCAAACATGAAATAAACACAAAAGTGTGGGCAGGGGCAGTTTTCCGGAGGGGGGGAGGGGCAATTTTCTTATGGGGCAGATTTCCGGGGGGGGCAGTTTTTTCACGGGGCATTTCTCTGGGGACAGTTTTCCATCGGGGTGGGGCAGTTTTCATAGAACCGCCGAGGGCGCGGGGGAGGGTTGATTTATGGGGAGGTTCTCGAGGACTTGCACAGATTTTTTTTTTTTTAATTATAAAGAAGCTATTTGGTGGCTTCGGGTGACGTTTAATCCAATTTGTCTTTCTTCTTGTGTACGAAACTGCATTTTCGTGTACAGGCAGCTACCCCCGTGCAAACAATTAAGGTTTCAAGACCGGCGTGAGACGATTTCCATATTTCATATTTGAGTCTTGTTTCTTTTGTCGTCTTTATATGCTCTCAAATTGGGCAAATCTAACTTTTTTTGGTCTGGTAAAGACTTAAAAGATTTATGCGGTCTAATCTTGGATCTATACTGCCTGCTTGGGTAGTCAAGCCCACAAGGTAGAAGTCTTTCTGAGTGTTATTAGACTGTATCTTCAGTCGTCGAAAAATAGCGAGTCAATATAATTATATTTGGCACTGATTTGTTTGTGTGTTTCTTTGTATCGGAATTTCACACCCTTTTAACAGCTTAGGTCATATCACGGTGACCAGTGCATCTTCGCATGTGTTTCCAGGCTTTCTCACACCAGTACTGACCACCTTTCCAAGTCACTGACTACTTTTCTCGCATGCATCAGAGGTGAGAGAACAAAAATGGCCGGAAAGAAAGTTTGCCTCAACCGGGTATCCAACCTGCAACCACCAGGCCACGAGTCAGATGCGCTAACCACTGAGCTACTCGGCTGGGATTTTGTTTCTGAAATAGTAATTTAGTGAGAGTTCTTTGCCCTTTGAATGGATTATTTCTCCGATTTATGTTTTGGTCTTCATATTTTTATCACGAACCATAAGTCCTTAACCCTTTCAGCTCCAACTTTATCACTCAATCTCTTTCGACGGCTCAAAATAAAATCCACTCGATCATAGAAAGCTTTGTATCTTATTGACGAATCAAGATGGCATTCGGCAAACGAATATTATTCGGCATTTACATAGATATTGTAAATTAAATTATATATTGCAATGACTACAGGAACTGAACAAGATACGTATACATTAGGTCATAACGTCTGATCTTATCAAGAGGTTTTTGTGAAATTCACTTACTCAAGATTGATTGATTAATTTATTGATTGATACGTTGGTTGGTATGTTGGTTGGTTGGTTGGCTGGCTGACTTGCTGGTCGATTGGCTGGCTGGCTTGTTGGCTGGCTGGCTGGCTGGCTGTCGGTCGGTCGGTCGGTTTGTCCGTCTGTCCGTCTGTCCGTCTATTCATTTATTTATTCATTCATTCATTCATTCATTCATTCATTCGAACTCTTAAGTCGATATCATCTGCTAGTATTCAGCATTGACTATGCTCTAGGATATAAAATAGACAGGCTTTTTTATTTGGTAGAACTGGTACAGTTCCGGATATTTCACAAAAAGAATATGCCATTATTTTTCCTCGCGGTATTGATCTTTTGCCACTAAGGTGTTTCTAGGAGCGTCTGATATAAGACACCTTTCAGAATTCGTCTGAGAAACTCTTTACGTATCATAGTCTATCAAGATAGAGCTGGACTCTAATGCGGTAATACCACCGAACCGCTAACCAGCCGAGCACAAGCCTTGGCTTCCGGTTAAAATGGCGAGTGTTTGAATAGAAATCATTGAGTTTACTTAACCTTTTACAAATATATCTCTTGTTTCAACAAGCCTTGGGTGAAATTCTTGATAGTCGGAAAACGCCTTCAGTTTTGGGAATGCTCAAAATTTTGTCGTAGAGAATTAAGCCTTAGGCTGCTATGCGCGACTCAAGTACCTCTTGCGGAGAATGTAGATCAACATCAGACTGCATAGAAGGTGCAGTCTGATCTTGAGTCAACACTTTCCAATAAGGAGATTCTTTTCCCGAAAAGTTAATTTTGAAATAGCAAATTTGGTTTTTACTATTGGCTTGAAAGTTTCCTTTCACTTATTTGGCAGGTTGAAGGTTAAACTTACTTTTATGTCTTTTAACGAACTGCTTTGGAAAGTATAGTTGTGTGAAAAATAGCCATTTCTCGTCCAAGCAATTTATCCTTTTCTCACAATATTTTCCATAATACTTGAAAAAAAATACATTATAATAATACTTATTTTCTCGTTTCCCCCCCCCCCCCCCTTGTTGTATTAAGAAAATACGCTTTATATAAATTCGGCTAAGGTGTTCCAGATTAAAATATTTTGAAAGCTTGATTCACGAGTTATGAAACCAAGCCGAGGTTTTACAACGATTAAAATGTTTTTGAAAACAGTTAAGTGAAGAAGAAATGCTAGTAACAAGTTTTGCTCCTTTTCTTGCACGGCTTTCTACCTTTGTTAAGACAGATTCCATTATTTGGATTTGGTCCCTATAAAAGGTTTAAAGTTTATCGTCTGATTAAGACCATGGTTAATTACAAACTTGATGAAGTTTAACCTTTTCAACGCCATTGATGAAAACAGGGTTTATTGCGAACGGCATACACCAAAGATCAGACTGCATAGATCGTGCATGTGCAATCTGATCTTTGATCTATGCCTTCTGCTTGTATATTAAGCTTATAAGATAAGAAAATATTTCTGAGTTTCAATGGATTGTATTTTCCAGCAGTCTAGTTTATATATTTGACACAGATATTTCCCAAGACATTTACAAGACAGGACTCGACTATAAAAATTGAGCCATGCTCTGTGAAAACAGGATTTAATGTATCTGCAAAAAGTTTCGACCCAGGTCAGCCTGCGCGAACTGCGCAGGCTGACCTGAGCCGAAACTTTTTGCTATTGGTCAATTTTCTGCATGTCCAAGGACCAATTTACTCTATGATTCAGTCGGCTTTTTAGTAAAAATGGGTCGATAATGACGACTTGCTAGGTATAATGCATTACGGGAATGCATTAAACCCCTTTTGCCAGAGCATGGCTCATATATTTGAGGTAGATATTTCCCAAGACATTAACAAGAGAGGACTCGACTTTTTATTTTCAATACAGAGTAAAGTCAAAACGGGTCCTGATAGATCACGTTTTTATTGTTACCCTCCGATAGTTTAATCTTATCTTTCCATACTAAATTTTTGCTATTCGTCAAAATGGGACAGTAAATATGAACAAGAAAACAGAAAAAACATAGATGAATTGGGGATGAAAATATTAAAGAAAATATCGATTGAGTCTTGAAACCCTTATTTTTTTGTTCAGAAAACTGTCATACTCAAAGTTTTAAACGGCTTTTTCATGACATTTAATTCATTATTTATATTTTTTCGGCAACGCTGACTGCGCTGGCTTTTGACCTAGTTCTTGGTATGGATATACTTGAATGAATAAATGGTAATTTGCAATTGGTTGAAAAAAATTAGACATGTTTATTCTGCGGACCCTGTAGGCCTATTTGCGAACTGTTTTATGACAATGATATCCAAGCGTTGTTGCTGCTATTTTGTAAGCTTTACTCAGTAACCCATTACTGTACGTCTACATATACATGTGGCTTAAGATATTAATTTTAGAAGCAACTGCTCTTTTTCCAACGATTTTTTTGTATCAACATCTAATGTTCAAAATTAAGTGAGTCATAGTCTGGCAAAAGGAGGCTTTGTGCATCTCCGTAATGCATTATACCAAGCAAGTCATCATATAATTATGCACCTGTAAGATCAATTTTGTCTAACAACCGAGTCATGAGGTAGAAGGGTCCTTGGGTATGCAGAAAATTGACCAATAGCAAAACAGTCTCGACCCATGTCAGCCTGTGCGGGCAATCCGCACAGTCTGACATAAGTCGTTACTTTTTGCAGATGCCTGAAGCCCCTTTTGACAGAGCAAGACTCAGATGTAACTGCAAATTTCATTTTTCAACATTATGTAAAACATTGAGGAAAGAGGCACTCTCTTGTGGTGTTACTTTTCATTATTTCTCTTCATGCTTAACCACAAAATAATTATAATATTCATATTCCAGTGACTCTTACGCCGTCTATCTTTTTTAAAGATTTTCTTGTTTTAGACGGATATACATTCCGTTTTCTTATTGTAAATCTAAACGTTTTGGACAAAGCGAGCGACAGTTTTCGCTAAACGCCCTCCCTTTTTCCTGTTCTTGTGCTCATATTAAGTTCGGACCATGTAAAAAAATGGCTTGGTCATGATAAAAATTCAAATCATGAAAAAATGCCTGGGTTTAATTTCATTGTGCATTTTGCACGCAGTTTTCCCTCAAAAGAAATAGAAAATTATTCAAATGACAAAGTTGTAGAAACCAATTGAAGTCTAACTTTTTCAGCGCCAAATGTATAAAATCGTCCTCTTTTGATGGCTGAAAGTACAATTATAATATGGCCTGCAACACGTGAAAAGGGGCATTCGGACATTTGCGTAAAGTGTCGTCTCGGATCAGCCTGCGCAGTCCGCGCAGGCTAATCCGAGACGATACTTTCCGTTTTTATGTAATTTTCTGTTTCACGCAAGTCTGCTGTAGGACAAAATCTAATGTGGTCGTAAAGAGCCGTCTCGGATTAGCCTGCGCGGACTGCGCAGGCTGATCCGAGACGACACTTTACGCAAATGTCCGAATGCCCCTTTTGGCGTGTTGCAGGCCAATTTATACTAGAACCTAGACCGAATTTTACCCTATAGTCTTGACTAAACAAGCGAACGGCATAGATCCATGCAGTCTGATCTTGATCTTTGCCGTCCACAAAAACCTCTGTATTCGTCTAAGGTGCTTAAATGGTTGAAAGAGAGGCCATTGCACTGGTGAAATAACCTTCAATACAGTTTCTTCCATGCAAATCAATGGAATCATCTCGTAAACTCTCGCGAGACCATAAAGCGTCGACCGTAGTTTTTATACCGAACCCATGTGTGGCACAGGGCAAATTATCCTACCAAAAATAATCTGCATTTGATGATCAAAAACTAATAATACTTGTTTTTTCTTCTGGATCAGATAATAGGCTTTATCTTTAGCCTATTTACAGAGCCGGACTTTTACAAATGAATTTGTGGTTGGGTTCAGATCGATAGAGAACAATTTGTGTTGCTGCTCTAGTTAACCGATTTTTCCGTTCCGTCCATCCATCATTCGTTCTGTTGTGGGAAAAGCAATAACGGAGCCCTGCTGTGCGCAGATGCCCCTCGGCAGGAACTATTTGATTAAGGTTTCCCCACCCATAAATAATCGAAGAGCAATCAATACAATTTGGAGTTGGGTCCATGTTAGACTGAATATGTTTTACATGTCATTCTGTGCGGTCAAATAGCATTTAACCCTCCCCTTTACTAAACAATTCTGTGTGTTTTTTTAAACTCTAAGCAAGGCGGCCTTTCAAAGCGTTTTCGGAAATCGTTGTCAGTGCTTTCAATTTGGACGAGTGTATGTTTCGAAGTTCAAGCTCTAAATTGATACTGAAACAGGAAGTTGTTAGATTTTTCTCTGCCACACATGTTCGGACACAAGTTCTCTTTTAAACCTTTTAGAGCCAAGTCCTGAAGTGAAATAGACATATTCAGTCTATGAGAAGAGCAAAAATTTTGCAATTTTCTTAATGCCATTTTATGGTTCGGATTATACAAGAATGCTAGTTGTTTATAAGCTGATAATTTCACGGCTTGACCTGCTCTGCTTGCGCTTTGTTGTTTCTCTGTGAAATCAGTGAAATCGTGTGTTTTGGGTGTTATCACGCTGGGTTAAAATGTTGATGATATCACACAATTAGCGTCATCAAAAACTTTGCTTTGGTGTAAAATCAAGATATAGAGGATAATTAACTGGTTGCGTGTGATATTAAAAATCTGTCACTAGAATGGGCTGTGATGCGGTTGAAAAACGAGACCGAAGGACGAGTTTTTTAACCACATCAAACCCCATTCGAGTGACAGATTTTTAATATCACACACCACCAGTTGATTATTCTATTTATTATATTCCCAATTCTCCCTTTGTTTGCCAAAAGTTATCAAGACCGGTAGGCATACGCAGGACTTTTCTTTACAAACACATGATCCGTGTTTGGCAGAAGCAGCTGACGCAACAGGTGACGTAACGCTCGAGGGTTCGCGCGTAAGTTACGTCATCTATCTCTCCATTTGAAAGCATGCATTGTTTTGCATCTTTACAATTTAGTACCAGCAATATGAAATTAGAAGAAGAAACAGTTACCCCTTTCCCACATGACAAGTTTAAGACTTTCCCAAATTAAAAACATCTCCAGATGACAAATACTAAATTGGTACAATAGACCTTAGGTTTTCTGATAGGATAGAAAACATTATGGAAAAAGGAGAAAATGGTTGGTAGTATTTTCTGGTTTTTCCACAATATTTTCCAAGAGTTCTCTCCCACAAAAGCTATCTTCTTTTCTCGAAACGTTTTCAAAAGATTTCTCCCACAAGGTCGTTAACTCCAGATTGTTTGGAAACACTACCTAAATATTTTCACTGTGCTATTGTTTACTAAAGATGTTTGAAGCAGAGACAAAAACATTAGACTATGAGCAATATAGGAAAAAAGTAATTCCTGCAAACATTCAAAAACTATATCATCACTAGTGATGATAAGATATCATCACTAGTGATGTTATTCATTGTGAAAAACTGAAAAAGTAATACACGGAGAAATCCAAGTAATTCACTGATAGGAATGTAATAAATCTTGATATTCGTTAACCCCAAAATCAATATAAGTGAAAATATCTCCTTTTTGATCAATCAGTGATATTATAATTACTATGAACCTATAAGGATATATTTTGCCACAATTTATTGGTGCTCGCTGTTTCTTTACATAACGTCATCCTGGCCACACTAAAAATACTACATGTGTACCATGACTTGAATTTGCGGAATTCACTACTACCTCTAATTCATTAATTGAGTATAAATCTTCGCGGAAATGCCAATCAACGGAAAATACGCCAACAATTCTTAACCGCGAGTTTTCTAGGTTCACATTATAAATATTATTACTTTGAAAATCTGGCGTGTCAGTATGCTTCTAAAGAATGTGCACATCGGTTTATCATGTTGTTCTTTTTTTTATGAAATTGAGGCTACTTTGTTGTTAAAAACGCAATAGTAGTTCTGGTACACACATTTTCCTAACAGGAAACACGTTATTAAAAGCAAATGCAAAATAATAATATAATAAGCAAACTGTTGTCTTTGTTCTTAAAAATATATAATATTTATATAATACAAAACCCAAGGTCCGTATTCACCTACCATCCTTAAGAATATTTTTAGTCTTGTTCTTGAGAATTTTCTAAATTTGAAAGTAACACAACTTCTGATAGGCTAAACCATATGGTGTTACTTTCTTAGATGTAGAATTAGCCTTAAGTTGAAATTAAGAATGGTTGGTGAATATGGACCGTAGTCTTAGAAATTCTAAAATAATTAATCTCGCCTGTTGTGATAAACCTCTTCCCGTGAATTTCTAATGTAATTTATTGGACTTAATGCTCAAATTAAGCACGTTGGGAATGGCCTTTAATCGGCGATTTTCAGGTTTAATGAAACACATTAAAATGAATTATACCCCAGGTTTAACTGGATCAATATAACGACCTGAAAACCTTGCAAGAGTTTCAGATCTGTTGCAATCAGATACCCAAAAATGCATCCGACACGTTTGACGCTGATAAACAGATGAGAATGTACCTTACTAATGTTCTCAGACTTTACTATTATTATCATACATAATCAGAATATTCATCGACCATCAATATGCAGCTCCAGGCGGATGGGTGCATCTTGGTTAAGTAGCGCGCTGAACCTAGGGTAGTATAGTCTTTTGACACTCAGAAAATTTACTCATAGTAAAAAGTAGGTATATCAACCAAGGTCAGCTGCGCGGACCGTGCAGATTTTGTAGACGCATTACAATGCCTTTCAAAGTACATGACTAAATTACATGAAAAAAAAAAACCCAACACATCTTCAGCTTGAACTCTGACCGCTGACGGCAAGTTGTATCCAAGTCAGGCCGCTCAGTCTATAATGTACATGAGCCATGCTCTGGCAAAAGGGGGCTTAATGCATCATACCAAGCGAGATAACACATACTTTGTGAAACCACAAAATGCATTCTCTCTAACAATCGACAGGATCCGGAGGTAGAATGGTCACTGGGCCTTGTAGAAAATGTACAAATGTACAATGCAGAAAATGTACAAATAGCAAAACGTTTCGATCGTATATGAGCCTGCGCGGGCTACGCAGGCTCACATGAGTCGATGCTTTTTGCAGATGCAATAAGCCCCCTTTTCACAGAACATGTCTCAAATAGTTTGAAACCCAGGATCGCTAATTTGATCCCTATCTCGACCAAATACTTTACAAGACGATAGTCATTGCGACAGAATTCATTCTCTCTCTCACCGCAGAACATCTTTTCGGCAATAGTTATGTGGGAAGGCTGCCGGCGGCATCAAAGGAACAGTGTGCGAAGCACTAGTGAAAGAAAATTCCACGAAAGAATGGTTAGGAGCACTAGCCACCATGATGTAACAAAGTTAATGTTGAAAACAACATCAAACAGAAATCAAACAAATAAAAGCAGATTGAAACATCTGATATTACAGCCCTGACTTTGCCGAACAATTCCGTGATTTTATGACCCCGCGGAAAAGGGTATTAGAAAAAAATTGTGGGTAAAAGAAAAGATAGAGATTGCCAGCATTTTATTCTTCTGTCGCAATATTTCTTACCCATTTCATCATGTATTTCATTGCACCAGTGTGCATTTCTATGCGGTCGGATGAGGTCGAGTCGCGTGCACACACTCGACTCGACCTGATCCGTACAAAAATGCAAACAGTTCAATGTTCCAATTTAGATTTTCTTAAAAGAAAAAAGAAATTCGCCTGATAAAAGGCTAGTTTCTTAATCGATTTTCAGCGAAAAATTCTCATTTAGATCAAGTCTAACGATGAATTTCCCAGACGATACAAAATACAGCAATACCAGAAACACACGAAATACTGGCTTGCTGTGTAGAAAATTTATCCAGTTTATCGATTAGATAATTTAGCCCGTTTACTCAGAACAAAGTTTCTATCTAGACACGGAAACCTATCCATCCGAAATGAATGTGTACCGCATGTAACGCCATTTTAATGAAAATTAACCCATTATTGCACAAATTCAATATCTAACTTCAGCTGGTAGTCTTTTACTGAATTTTGGGAAAGAGGCCAGTATTGTATCAGCCATTGCTATAACTCTTTATCATACGACAACTTTTTTAAGCGATAAGAGATGATAAATTAAAGGTAGCTCAAATAATGATTTCTGTCCTTGATAGGGGAGAAATCTTTGTAGGAAAAGGGCAAAATGCTGGTCATAAGCTGGTCTAATCAAACAGGGTTGAATTTCTCCAGAAATTTGCATGTGGTATACGTGTTAGTTTAAAGAGGCTGAAATGCACACTGAAATTTCCAAGTGATATATTTGACTCCCTAAATATGATAGGGTTAGAAATCCTTGAAAAATTCCATATTAAATATCAAGGACAGTTACGTTAAAGAGGGTTAGCATCCAAAAATGTTCACGTGATATATTTAGCTCTCTAAAGTGAAAGCGGGTCCGATTCCATAAATGTTTATGTGATCTATTTGGTTCATTTTAAGTTTCCATAAAAAGGTTTATGTGATAAAGTTTGCTTTCTAAAGATAGAGTCATGTGATATATATAGCTCTTTGAAATAAAAAAAATAGTTTGATTTTTACAAATAAGAATGCTTATATAGTATGTTTAGCTCCCTTAAGTCAAACAATTATTTTTCTTTGAAAAAATATATTCATGTGATGTTTTGACCTTGCTTTCTAAAGATAAAGAGAGTCATGTGATATATATAGCTTTTTGAAATAAAAATGATTTTATTTTTATAAATAAGAATGGTTATATGGTATGTTTAGCTCCTTTAAGTCAAACAATTATTTTCTCTTTGAAAAAATATGTTCATGTGATGTTTTGACCTTTGAGCTCTCTAAAAGGAAAGAGGATCAGATTTCCGAGTATTCTGAATGTTCATGTGATCTATGAAACTCTAAAAAAATTATAAAGGATTAAACTTAGATTTAATTAAATTTTCGTCGGATCTACATGTATTTATAGCTCTCTTAGATTAGAGAGAATTATATTAGTGCTTATAATGGCCTGCAACACGCGAAAAGAGGCATTCGGACATTTGCGTAAAGTATCGTCTCGGATCAACTTGCGCAGTCCGCGCAGGCTAATCCGAAACGACACTATCCGTTTTTATGTAATTTTCTGTTTCACCCAAGTCTACTGTAGCACAAAATCTAATGTAGTCGTAAAGTGCCGTCTCGGTTTAGCCTGCGCGGACTGCGCAGGCTGATCCGAGACGACGCTTTACGCAAATGTCCGAATGCCCCTTTTCGTGTGATGCAAGCCATATATGAGACATACTCTGGCAAAAGGGTCTAGTGCATCTCCGTGATCTACTATACCAAGCAAGTCATCACATGATTATGGATCCACGAAATCCATTTTGTCGAACAACCGACTGAATCATGATGTAGAATGATCCCTAGGCATGTAGAAAATTTTTACAAATAGCAAAAAGTTTCGACACATGTCAGCCTGCCCAGACTGCGCAGGCTGACATGAGTCAATACTTTTTTGCAGGTGCATTTGAACAAAAGCTTCCTTTTTCTACGAGCAAAGCTCAAATCATATCTGTCCCTAGTTAGCTAGAGTGAAAGTAGCTACTGTTCCAGGCTCAGCAAAACAATTCTTCAACCTAACCTTTAGGCTGCTAAGTGCTACTCAAGGCACTTTTGTGGGCAGTGTAGATCAAGATCAGACTGCACGGAATGTGCATCTGATCTTGTGTTTACACTGTCTGATACGGGCGAGATTTTTCCCGCGGATAGACCTTCAAAATTATAGTATGCTAGTCTATTTCCGTCGAGAATGACCCAGATTCAAATGTAAACAAAACACGAGTAAGGCCCTGTGGCTTGAACGGACCGCATACATCAATATCAAACTGCACAAATTGTGCAGTCTGATCCTTGCCTACAGAATTGGCTTGTTTAGCTTATTTTATGGGATAACAACGTCTCTGAGCGTCAGAAGATTGAGTATTTTTTTGAGCCGTCGAACGAGATTCAGTTGATATTTTTGGCGCCACACAAGTTAAAATTTAAAATTCTGCTCAAAGAAGACTGTACTTCTCAACATTTGGAAATGAATTTTTGAAAAACTCTATTTGACCCTTTACCACACAATCCCGAGTTTTAACGACCTTGAAAAAGAGAGGTTTTAAAAAACTGGGGGAAAAGGAGAAAATGCTGGTAACGATGGTTATGTTGACCAACTGCCAGTAATATGGGAAGAGTATTGTGCGAAGTACTGATAAAAGAAACTCCAGGAAAGCATGGATAGGTGCACTTTCCGCAATGTTAAAAACGGCTTTCAACACCAAACAGAAAATCAAATAAATAAATGAGCCATGCTCTGTGAAAAGGGGCCTTAATTCATCTGCTAAAAGTATCTAGCCAGATCAGCCTACGCAGTCCGCGCAGGCTGACCTGGGCCGAAACTTTTTGCTATTGGTCAATTTTCTGCGTGTCAAAGGACGAGTGTATCTCCTGATTCAGTTGGTTGTTATACAAAATAGATTTCATGGATGCATAATTAGTTGATGAGACTTGCTTGGTATCATGCATCACGGAGATGCATTTAGCCCCCTTTTGCCAGAGCACTGGTCAAATAGAGTGAAAAGAAGGGAAGCGTTTTTCCCTCGTGACAATGCATAGATTATCGACTGCGTGCAGTGGCACAAAACCTGCGTCAAATATTCAAATCTGTCTTTGACAGACGTCATAAATAGATTGCAGTGGGTGGTATTTAGAGCTTCCAGGGAGAGAGATTCGTCTGATTTTGTCTGCCAGTGTAATTACTCCGGAGTTAATTTCCAAACCCAATCACGTGACATGTACTCTAGATGGGTTCTTCGAATTTCTTAGTTAAATCCATAAACAAGGAATACTTCTCTGTATTCGACTATTGTGTCTGTTGCGGCCTGTGAAATCTTTTACAAAGAGTGTGGATTAAGATAGACATGCCCTTCCATGTGGTCTGATCTTGACCTACACGTTTTGCTGTATTAGTCTGCTTTTCGATACCTAAGCAGATTTTCAAGCTTTACTATAAGCAATTAACCCTTAGCGAAAACAGGGGCTTTTGGTCATGGGCGAAAAAAGGGGCATAGATCAAGATCGAAAGCAAGAACGTGCAGTCTGATTTTGGATCTATAGCGTCCGCTTGTGTCAAGCGTAAAGAAAAACAATCTTTCGGACAATAAGTGGATTGTACGTGTGCTTTCTGTCACCGAAATAGGTCGAATTCATTCATTTGGCGCCAAACAAAAATAATTTAAAACCTATTTAGGGACCATAAGCAAATGAGCTATGCTATGGCAAAAGGGGGTTTCATACAATTCCGTGATGCATGGTACCAACAAGTCATCGCAGTATTATGAAATCATAAAATCGATTTTGTATAAAAACCGACTAAATCATGAGGTACACTGGTCTTTTGACATGCAAAAAAAAACGCTTTCGACTCGGGTCAGCCTGCGCAGACTGCGCGGACTGCGCAGGCTGACCTGAATCGATACTTTTTGAAAATGCATTAAGCCCCCTGTTCACAGAGCATGGACCAAATATATAGTAGTTCCGTTTATGGAAAGGAAAGAGACTGGTGTACGCCTTTTGTCTGTCTACAATATAGCTACTTCACCTGACACACTACACCGAAACGCTTCCAGGTCGTAGATGTCATAGGTGGTCCCATTTTAAGATTTGGCACCAATCACCTTTGCTGCACAGTTTTTGTTCTGTAGACAATCAAATATATAGTTATGAGAAACAAAAAGCAAAGCTCTAGGTGTGTTCGTTTGTCTTGGAATTTAACGCCGTTTTAATAGCTTCGGTCATATCATGGCAGTCAGAGCACCTATGCATGTGTTTCCTAGCTTTCCCACACCAGTACTGACACAACTTTCTTTCCAACTCTCTTACTACTTTTCTCACATGCATCAGAAGTTAGAGGCGAAAAATCGTCGGAAAGGAAACTTGCCTCGATCTCGTATCGAACCGGCAATCACCAAGTCACGAGTCAGATACGGTAACACCTGAGCTACCCGACCGGGCAAAGCTTTGGGTCAGCCAATAAAAGAGGGTCAAAGAAAGTGATTTTCATTCCATTTTCAATGTAGCAATAAAGAAGTCGGGTGACACCTATGTATATTGTCCAGTGACACCCCAAGTAAGTCCCAGCACCCCGGGTCAGAATCGCAGACCGAGGCCTCCATGTTGCTATTTCTACACCTTCACCATCGAGCCACGCTGGCTCCCAGCATGACTGGTAACCAGCATTTTCTTCCTTTTCCTAAACCATGTCCTACTCTCCCTCACGTTCCAGTTTGAAAATCACATTTACTTTGTCGGCTACAAACGCTTTCAATTTGGACAAGTCCAACTGGTCACGAGTGAGCGACTTAAGATATGAGCCGTGCTCTGGCAAAAGGGGGCTTAATGCATCTCCGTGATCCATGGTAGCAAGCAAGCCATCACATGCTTATGGATCCATAGTAGACACCTTTTTTTTTAACAAATGACTAAATCATGAGGTAGACTGGTCCTTGGACATACAGAAAATTGACCAATAGCGAAAAGTTTCGGCCCAGGTCAGCCTGCGTGGACTGCGCAAGCTGACCTGGGTCGATACTTTTCGCAGATGCATTAAGACCCCTTTTCAAAGGGCATGACTCATATGTTTTATATAGCCTTCATTTTCTGTTACAATTTTCCCAAGTAAAACGGTCTGCCTCGATGCCTTTAGTCCTCTGAAGATTTCAGTTTAGGTTCATTGTAATATCGACGGTTTTATCTATGTTTCAGGGAACAGACAAAATGGCGTAGTTAAGGAGTCATTTTATCGATTAACACAGCCAGTAGAGATTTGTCTCAGAGCACGCGACTTTTTGCCTTCGTTACGAGGATATGAATAGACGTGAACGAAAAACGGAATTAAACCCGAGAATGAGTGGGCATAGTCACCTGTCGCCCTGGGATCTAAGTGGACTCGGGTATGGGTTCGGCCTCTATAGACCCAGACGCCCGAGTTACACGTATGCGACACAGGTACAGCGGGCCAGAAGTGAAAGTTACCGATACGCCGTGCGAAAGAGTACCTCCGACTTGGGTGAAGCCCCAGACTTTATCGAAGGTATTATTAATAAACACAGAAAAGAGAGTTACATCAAAGCAACGCGACAAGACGACCCCGCACTCGTGGAAATGAGGTCAATTGAAATACCACAACCAACCCCACAACACTTCAGTGCCTCCTCCCCAAACTTAACCGACGGTGAAAATAAGGACATTTCAGAGGGAGAGTCCAGTATAGGTAATCAAAACAATCATTCGGCTCAGTTTTCTAGATTGAATGGAACACAGGCGCGACCGAAAATACATCTGTCGAAGGCATCATCTGAGAATCATATTCAGGAGTTGAAGGCTGCTGTTTCCAAGAAACGATATCCACCTAGCAACAACTCAAGTCCGGTATCTAATCACAGCCCGGCCAACAGGCGGGTCAGAAAGAAGAATATAGCAGCTGCAATAACGACCAATGAATTAGATGAATGTCAAGAGGACTCGTCTGTTTTTGTGGCTGACCAACCTGAACAGGAAGCGGAAAGTGGGACACCGTGTAGCGACGAACCTCCACCTTTGCCAGCCGGCCCTTTTAGACGATTTCGGTTCAAGAAGAATTTGTTATTTTTGTGTTTAAGTTTTATTTTGATATTTTCTGCTTTTCGCGCCATACAAAATCTGCAATCTTCCTTAAACGCCCAAGATTCCCTGGGAATCATTGCAATGACGTGTGTGCATGGTACCATGTGTTTGACTTGTTTATGGGCACCAATGGTTATAAATAATGTTACCGCCAAATGGACCCTTGTGATTGGCATGTTCAGTTTTATTCTGTGGATAGCGGCGAATTTTTTCCCGCGTTTTTACACACTTATACCGTTTGGAATCCTTGCTGGTGTGGGACAGGGTATTCTTTGGACGGCAGAATCCTCCTATATTCTCAAACTTGCATTTGATTCTTCACGTGTTACCAGGGATGGTATTGAAAGAGAAGTGTTTCGATTTCATGGAATATTTCTAGCGTGCTTTCAAACTACCCATATTTGGGGTAACCTCATATCATCACTTGTCTTACATAGCGCAAAAAACTCTTTATATTCAGTCAAAAATAACTCCTTCCCACACCAATATGGCCAAAGTACAATGGATAAAACGTGTGGGATGCTTTACCCGTGTAGGACGACTACCAGTTCAGGTAAGAATTTTTCCTTTTTTTTTTTCAGTTAGGATAGACGTACACATATTTGAGCCATGATCAGTTGTTAAAGGGGGGGGGGGGGGGGGGGGGGGGGGGTGTAACGTATCTGCAAAAAGTATCGACTTGTCAATGACACTTTGAATTCCTTAGGGAATAATTAAAACACTATGAAAAATAACACTCTAATGTTCTATATTTCGGCTGTTGCCTTTTTCAAGAATTAGAAACACTTTATCCACTAGATCTAGAACTTTTTTTTTTTAACGTGTATCATTGCAGCCATATTAAACACGTTAAAAGAAAATGTTCTAGTGGATAAAGTGTTTCTAACTCTTGAAAAAAGCAATAGCCGAAATATTGAACATTAGAGTGTTATTTTTCATAGTATCGACTTGTCAGCCTGCGCAGTCCGTGCAGGCTGACAAGGGTCGAAACTTTTTGCTATTTGTAAATTTCCTGCATGTCATAGAACCATTCTAACTCATGTTCCAGTCGGTTGTTCGACGAAATAGTTTTTATAGATCCATAATTATATGCCGACTTTTTTTTTAATGCATCAAGGAGATGCAATAAACCCTCTTCTGCCAGAGCATTGCTCATTTATATAGATCTACTTAAGAAATAATCTTCTTTCTGTCGTGGTTTACCGTTCAATAAACCACAGTTGTGAGTTATGAGGCACAATAAATAATCCACGAGGGCGATAGCCCGGGTGGGTTATTCATTGCGCCTCATAACTCACAACGTGGTTTATTGAACGATAAACCACGATAGAAAGAAGATTATTTCGATTCTAACATGACCAACACTTAATCAAAGGAAAACAAGTTCATACTAAGAGTAAAAGCGCGGATGCAGATTATATTCCATTGAATAACTTATTTACTTTCTTTATACAGAATGACGTCACTCTAGATAGAATAACGTCACTCTACATAGAATAACGTAGATTTTACCACGCTTTCGTTGCACTGTGTTTATAGAGCCGAATTCACGTGTCATGTTAGAATTTAGTTTTATTACACTTATTACATTCTGCGCTGTTCCTCACCTAGGTTATGGCCATCGTTCAGGAACTCACGTGATTCGATCAGGATCTACGAGGTATATGCAACATGTGAACAAATATTCGTATTGATATTGGCAGTTTTTTAAATTTTATGTTATACCGATCCGCCAACATGAAACTGAAAAAAAGTACTTATTTCCAATTTTATTTTCCGTCACCGTTTCAACTCGATATTCATTAACGTCTTATTTCGAAGCACAAGCAGGATTCCCGCACTATCTTGAAAACGGGTAAAAAGTCTAGAATTTCAAAATTCTTTTAACGGTCTTGGGTTTACACGATATCGAGTGTTGTCTGCGAATGTCATATTCTTCGAAGATTCGACCTGTCTGCTATGACGCATCACCATCTCCTGTACAGGAGAAAATTAATATGCCACCAATAAAGTAGCAATGGAGAAAATGGCTATAAACAATGAATCTGTGGGAAAATGTAGCCTGTTTTTCGCTGCAAATATCTTGAAAATTTGATTATTTCAAATGGGAAAAATAGTTTTCACAAATACTCTTGTTTTATTGCACATCTTTCAATACAGTTTCTAAATATAGACTTTACGGAAACCAAGATTCGTGTAAGGGTTTTCCACAGAGTTATCAACAAGAAGTGTCTGGGCTTATACCTAAGCTATTACCTAAGTCTGTAGGGGCTGTTTTAATAAATGGTCGGCGCATAGGTTACATGCTAGCTGATCACAGCTGAATGAGTCGTACCAGGTAGCGTTTTATTGAGTAAACGTTTATTTTATTACGAATATCGAAGTACCGGTTGTCGTTTTGAAAAGTAGTCCGTTTCTGTACCCAGAATGCCGAAATCAGATAGATGTGTAATTGAAAAATGCCACCTAGCGGAAGATAATGCAATATCGAGTGAAAATGGGGAGGAACTCCGGTTAAGTATGACGTAAACTGGTTTAGCTACCTATTATTCCGTAATGGTCCTATATATAGACAGATATCTATAATAGGCTGCTACGTAAAGAGTATTGAGTACCCAGGATCATTTTGAGGCATTTGTGCATGGCGCCAATATTGTTTCCAAATGACAGACTTCTCACAATCATGCCATCTCGATCTAGATCTATCTCGCTCCACAATTTATGGCTGCAAGAATTGGTCTGCATTCTACTTTTCCGTGCTAAAAATTAAAGCTGGTTTTCCCACGTGTCCGTCATCCGACTTCGTTTGTAAACGCCCGATTTTCGGACGCAAATTCAGATCACATTATTTTCAATATGAATTTTTCCTTGTACCCGACTCCGTCCTCCGTCATTGCGACGGTCTGATTGTGAAAAAAAAAAATCGCCGCGTACAGTTTTCTATTTCATTGCAATGGACCATCGGACGGCATTTCAAACAAAATCAAAGGACAGAAATGATTAATAAGAGAAATTCATAGAACTAGTACGAAGCATCCATGAAAGATTATCAAAATATGGACGTTGTTTTAGTCCAAAGTTACATGAAGAGTCTTCATCACTTCATTCTAATTTGCATACTAAATGACAGTATTTGTCATAGTCGTTTCTATTCATTCGTTTTTTCTATGTTCTGTTTCATCTGACGTGTTTGCTGTTCGGGATCCAGTTTCAAAAAGACAGGTCGCGAAGCCGGTTCGTATATGGGAAGGTGCTCTAATTGCGATAAACGGACAAGCATATCACAAACGGACGTCGCAGTAGGATGACGGACACATGGAAAACCAGCCTAAGCGTTGGGTTATTGCAAAAACTTCGTATCTAAACTGACAACAAAATATACGTAATAATTTTTATCATCAAACTTTTTTTTTTGGGGGGGGGTTATAAAAATAAATATCATATCGGGCATTATTGGCCAAGGATGAATTCATGTAAAGAAAACTTGTCAAGGAGAGTTTGCAACGGACACTTTGTTTGAACGTGTGCTTTTTACCAATTTTCAATGCCATGTGGGAAAAACAGAAACTGCTAGTCACGAGCAACTTGTTATTTTGTCACAATACTTTAAGCTAGACAGGCTCATCACTTTTAAGCGTGCTATAAAAACGCACTTGTTGGACAATCGTTATTATTACACTGCAAAGAAATTTCTCGCGATCTGATTGGATAATATGCCCGGAACATGTACACTGGCAACTGACCGTACAACTAATAATGTAAATGCTGTGATATATCAAACTTTCTGTACTTTAAAATTGGTCATCAACTTAATTGTATGTTAAGCTTACTGTGCTATATTTATTCTAATTTGCCGCTCTATCTCATGATGCCAACACTGAAGGACCAAAATGGAAATAAGAGTTTATCTCTGTTTTGTGTTATACTTAGTACTGGTGCCGACGTCCATTACATGGTTTTAGTATTCATGTCTGTATTTTTTAAATGTTACACATGTTTTATTGATACCATGCTATGCATATTTTAACCGAATAAAACTACTACTACTACTACTGCTTCTAAAGGAGAAAATTACGGCAATCAGCGTTTTCTTCTTTTCCAACAAGGTTTTCTACAATTCAAAACTCAAATTCCACCATTTGAGCAACATTAACAGAGCGACTGTAAATGCTTTTATACTGATTTAACCCTAAAATTTGTCTGTTTAATAGTTAACTGTACTATTTGAAACATTCTCCTTCGAGCAAAAGCTTCCCATGCAAATTTGGATTCAGCGGGCTTTTAACAAAATGTTCTAGTGTCTGTCTCAGTTCCCTCTAACGTTTAAAGATTTTGTAAAACTACCTTCGTATATTAAAAGTTCTAAACAGTCGCCAGATAAATAAAACATAGCGATTTCAGTAATTCTCATCCCAGACTAATCTGTAAATGGCAAAAGAAATTGGTCTCGCGGAATATATGAAATTTCCAAAGGAGACCAATTATTTATTTGGCTCAAGACTGAAGTTCCTTTTTTTTTTCACTTTAGTCCGTCTGTAAAAGTTTTCGGAAATTAATCAGACGGCGAAAATATTTGGCGGTTATGGTCATTCAGACAGAAGGTCTGTTATTTCCCTGGAAATTTCTTAGGGACTTATGAAAGCTTTTAACCCGTCATAAGACGACATGATTTTAGACTTATCCAAACTGGAATCATGTACAAACGGCAAATAATATGTTTGAAATAATGGGATTTCTGTTCGAAAGAATAGAACATTTTATGGGGAAAGGAGAAAATGCTGAGTACCAGCATTTTCTCCTTTTCCCATTATGTTTTCAGAAAGTTTCTTCAAGGTTGTTAAAACACCGATTGTAAGGTAAAGAATGAGATTAATATTATGTTACGTA
Organism: Hippopus hippopus; assembly: GCA_946811185.2. Classification (NCBI taxonomy): domain Eukaryota; kingdom Metazoa; phylum Mollusca; class Bivalvia; order Cardiida; family Cardiidae; genus Hippopus; species Hippopus hippopus. The sequence goes on along the minus strand of OX328110.1, from coordinate 24,750,730 downwards.
TTTCAACGCTAAGTGTTACAGCTTAAGTCGAGATGAAGTATGGTCATATCTTGTTCAATATCAACCGGCAAAATTCAACAATATTTTGAAGTTCTTGTAAAGTTCTTTAAAGTACTTTGATTGATTGATTGATTGATTGATTGATTGATTGATTGATTGATTGATTGATTGATTGGTTGGTTGATTGATTTGTATTGGTTGGTTGGTTGGTTCATTGATTGATTGACCAGAAGGCAACCTTTTTGACTCCTTTATGTGTGCCATGCTCTGACAAATGGGAGCTTAATGCATCTCCTTGAGACATGATACAGGCAAGTCATCACATAATTATGGACCCATAATAGGCACCTTTAAAAAAAAAAAAACCGGCTTAATCATGAGGTAGACTGGTCCTTTGACATTCAGAAAATTGACCAATAGCGAAAAGTTTCGGCGGACTGCGCAGTTTGACCTGGGTCGATACTGTTCGCAGATGCATTAAGCCCCCTTTTCACAGAGCATGGCTCATATCTTTTTCAAAGAGCATTCGCAGACGACAAATACAATGGCCATGTAACGCAAGGAGCCATGTTAGTTACGTCACTTCAAAGTTGAGGCCATTATATAGAGTGACTGTGTGAAGTCAACTGAAGGTTTTATGTTCTAGAAATAATACCAATACTGCTAACAAAGGCAGGAATTACTTTTGAGATTAACGCTTTAAACATGCCAGACTAAAATTTTTCTAGGTTTCTGTTTTTCTAGTTGTAAGAAAGTCGAACTTTAAGGAACAAGTTGATATTAACCAGTTACCAAACTACTCTTGGGATTGATTGATTGATTGATTGATTGATTGGTGTTTAAAGCCGTTTTCAATATTATTTCAGTTATATCGCAGCGGCCAGTGTACCTATCCATGCTTTCCTGGAGTCTCTTTTACCAGTACTCCGCACAATTCTCATTCCAAGCCACTGGCTGCTTTCCAACTTAAACATCGTCCAGACAACAGTCAGCGGTGGGAGAGGAATGATTCCTGTCGCAATGACTACCATCAATCCCCGGAAAGAAATTGGCCGAGCCAGGGATCGAACCCACGACCCCCTGTTCTACGCTTGGGAAAAGGCTTTTGCTGGTAACCAGCATTTTCTTCTTTAACAATAAAGATTTGTGTCTGCTAAAGACAAGTCTCATCATATTTAGGGATTAAACGTGTCCTATAATACTTCCACAGGCAGTGTAGACTAAGATCAGACTACACAAAACGTGCAGTCTGATCTTGATCTACATCGTCTGACATTTCAGGGTTTTTTTTAATCCTACTTGAAAGTGTTGAAAAATCATAGAACATGGATTAATTCATGCTCGCTGATCATTATACCATGCAAGCCATCATATAATTACTCATCTATAAAATCCACATTGTCCGACAACAGACTGAAATCTGATGTAGTATTGTCCTTGGACATGCAGAAAAAAGCAAACAGCAAAGTTTCGGCCCAGGTAAGCCTGCGCGGACTGCACAGGCTGACATGGGTCGATACTTTTTGCAAATGCATTAAGTCCCCTTTTTGATCATACTTTTTGGTGCTGATAACAAATGAATGAATAGAAATTTGTGATTGGTAAAAAATGTTGACATGTTTATTCTAAGGGCCCTGTGGTAAAAAATGTAGACATGTTACTTCTAAGGGCCCCTGCATATTTGCTGGCGAATTTACGCCGCCTATCTTTTTTTAAAGATATTTCTTGTTTTCTATTTACGTTACAGATATTACCAAAGACGTTCCCAGTACCCTGTATAAACTGATGAGTGCCTATATAGCATTGGGATTTGTTGCTTTTTTCCTAGTGATGCTCTGTTTGGATAAAATTGGCGCCCGAGTCAGTCCGGAAAAATCGAGTTACCTGGTATGTATATACATGTAATCGTTTTTTCTTTTTTTTTCAGAACTGATTCTTCAAATAGGTGTTACAAGAATCTCTGTAACAGTGGCCTGCTTCTACCACCATACCTGCAAAAATGTACTCTTAAGTTACAGCCCTCAGTATGTTTAAAAGGGGTATTGGGGACAAAAGTAAAATACAGAGAGAGGGAGAGAGGGGGAGGGCGGACTGAAGGACGGATAGACCAACAGAAACAAGAAAAGAGAATGAGGGAGAGGTGCGGCGGGCGGACGGACGGATGTACAGACAAGAATAAAAGAGAGAGAGAGAGAGAGAGAGAGAGAGAGAGAGAGAGAGAGGACCGAAGGACGGATGTACATACAGACAAGATCAAAAAGAGAAGCAAGAGGAGAGAAAGAGAGACAGAGAGAGACGCAGAGACAGAGACAAAAAGAGATGTGCGGGGTCGTTGTGTAAATTCCAGCCCACACGGAGCAAAATCTCTCACAAACTCGGCCAGACATGAAGGATTAGTAGCTAATGTGTTACAAAGCCATTATGGTCAGGCTATAATGTCACACAATAAGAATTATATACTTTTGTATCACAAAGATACAAAAACGTGAAGATGAAGAAGAATTATGTCAAACACTTTTATAAATATTTAAACGTTTGACGCTGGGTGCTATTTCATGACTGACATGTTTGACCGCAAAAAGTGTGATAGAATTTTTTAAATAGTTTGAGTGGTGTTATCTCTTTACGAGATAACAAATTTTTGACCTGCCCAAATTGAAAACATCTTCAAACAATAAATTCAATGAATTAAGTGGTTGTAAATTGCCTTTGAATGAGTCGAAAACATTGTGGGGAAGAGCACAAAATGCTGGTAAGAAGCAGTTTCTCCTCCCCCCCCCCCCCCCCCCCAGTTTTCTATAGCCTGTTTAAAAGCATCGGACTGCTTGGTAAATAGTTCATTATACCCATTTTTTTCCTAGAAATGTGCCTATAAGAGAGGAAAAAAAGATACAAAGAAAAAGGTTAGAGGGCACGACTCACCGTCGAGCTGGTAACCAGCATTTTCTCCTTTTCTCACAATGTTTTCTAACATTTCAGCGTGAAATCCACTTATTTCAGCAACATTCAATTTGCCGTCTACAAATTCTTTCAATTTGGACAAGTCTAAAATTTTGTCGTTTGGCAAAGAGTTAAGACAGTGTCTATTTCTCTAAAAAACATATGTCTAATGGTCTTTTACTAAAAAAGAAGAACAAGTGACATCATAGGTGATGTACCTTTTAGCCATTCAACTCCTCAGTCACAAATGTTCTCGTAAAGTCAGGGTAAAAAGAGGCCCTGACTGGTTTTAGACCAAATTTCTTGATGTAGTCAAAGACACTAATAAAGTTCCATAATAATACCAAGCATACGATCACCTTCTCAAGAAATTATAGAATCAACGCCAAAAACACATTTAAGACCTGTCCTTTCCCATTTTCTGATAAAATAGTGTAGCGGAAGTGCTTGATACCATTTTTTAACCAGACTTCTTTTCAGTAATCTGACCCGGAAGCATTCCATTCTGGCGTTCTACCATGACCCGGAAGCATTCAGTTCTGGTGTCACGCCACTCGCTCACTGTATGGTATAGCATTCGGACGAAGAGTAAAGCGTCAGAACGAGTAATAATAATTAGAGTCAAGGACACAGAATAAATGAAGGAAGACTAGATCGCTTCACGTCTATTCCGCCCACGACTCCTATTAGGTTAGAAATAAATGCAAGAGAGACAAGGGGATACTGCGTGTAGTTGAAATAAGGACAGCGAGAATCGATCGTTGTGTCGCTGAAATACAGTGTCGTTTCCCTCGTCGGTGTTATGATCTCCGCTGCGATAACTGTTTAACACACAACCCTAAGTTTGAACGACCACGAAGGTAAAAGCCATTGAAAGCATTGTGGGAAAAGAAAAATGTTGGTAACCAGCATTTTCCTCTTTTTGCGTCAATTTTTTCAGCCCTTTCCTAGAAAGTTTCCATCACTTGAGCAACATTTTATTTGTCATCTGCAAGATACTTGGAACAAAGAGGACTCTAAAATTTTCTCGATTGGTAAAAAGTGAACTCCTAGACTTCTAGTTAACAGATAACTATGAACATATTTAGTTAACAAAACCAAGTTTCGTTTGCTGCATTTCGTAGGATGGTTTTAGCATACTCTCTCACAAGATTAGGTTGCACGCTCTGTGCACTCTGATCCTTGTTTTACTGTCTGTCCGCTGAATTTTCCCTCGACATCAAGAGAGATGGACGCAGAAAATAGGTGCAAATATGATAAATCATGATACACGCGACCTTGTGGAATACATAGGTTAAACCAGGGTCTGTATTCGCCAGCCACTCTTTACCATTAAAGCGTCTTTCACAACTAAAGTTGCTTTTGCGGCCAATGTAGATCAAGATCAGACTGCACAAAATGTGCAGTCTGATCTTTGATCTACACTGTCGTCTTGGCTCAAACATTAGATACAAAAGCAACTGTGAAACTGCAAGAATTAGACCAGTTTAGAATTGTTGATGAAAATTTTATTGTGATGATTAGGTGTTAGTTTGGGAACCAACTTAGTTCTCAATCGCATCTAATAACATACAAACAGATCTAGTGGTTGATCTTAAAATGACTAATGAGATAAAGTTGGGAACTGTTCTTATGGCAAGATATGGGTAGATCTAATACTATTATCACAGTTTTGAAAAAAAAATGTTTTAATCAATAAACGGGCATACAGCAACTACGGATTTCTTTATCTTCAAACGCCGATTTTCTCAAAAATCCATTTTAACTAATTATTCTTATGTGTTTTTGTACATTTTCTATATAAAGGGGCAATTTATTCGCTTTTAAACGATAATTAAAGGAAAGACCAATTCTAAAATGTGACTCGGTTAAGTTTATGTAGATTGTTTTGAAAATTTATATCATCAGGTCTTTGCAGATACCATTATAATAAAGCTGCTTTTCTCTATTAGCCAAGTCTTTCCTTAACTCTTCACCAAAGGACTAAATTCTGGACCTTTCTAAATTTGAAGTATTTGCATACAACAAATCAAATGTGGCTCAAGTTGTGGAAGTTTTTTTCTGAAAGGATAGGAAATATTGTGAAAAATAAAAAGGAGAAAAAGGCTGGTTACCCAAATCCCCTTTGTAAATATCGTTGAAAGCGTGACTGAGTTCTGAAGTATTATAATCTAAGTCATGTCGAATACGCTTGTCAGGAATATTTCCCTGTCTGAGACAAAAACAGAAACAATTGTATATAAACTTCAGTACCTATCACCTAAAATCTATTTTACAAAAAAGACAAGTAATTTGAAATACATTGATATCATTTATAAAATTTTGATTCCTTTTCCACCAAATTGAAGAAAGCTTATGTGTTAAAGTAACAATAGCTGCCAAGAGTAAACAAGATGGGTGTTAATTCAATGCATTTTAATTTAAAACATACAGGGTGTTTCATAATATATGTCCTTATTTTAAGCAAGAATATTGTCTTCACATGTGAGTTTAAGATAAATGGAAAGCTACCACCTTTTTGCAGACACAATAAAATTTCATTTGATGTATAATACACAAACATTTACCTAAACATTATTTGATACACTAAACTTTTTCTGACAAGTCCATTTCACAACAAGTGTCCTACATTACGTCAATTCTGGAACTTTAAATAACGTCACCTTTTTGTTCAAGATTTATCTTAGGAGCGTACAGGTTTACAGCAGCAAAATGAGTTTAGAGTAACAGAGAAATCAGGTTTTCATATTGAAAAACTGCTACACAATGAGACAAATATCTCATTGGATGTTTTCAGCGCAGACAGTGTAGTGGTTGCATGTTTTTGCGCATATGGCGAGGACAGTGCCAACACAGTAAATAAAGGAAGGCTATCTGAACATTCTGAGGAAGAATTTCATTCCGATGTCAAAAGAAAAGGGTATTAACCTCGAAGACACATGTACTATTACATGCATTTGATTTTAGCAAGGTGGGGCCACACAACACATAATAGGAAGCATAACTGAATGACTTTCAAAAGCATCCTGGCAAAAGTTAATCTCTAACTGGAATAGTTACACACTCCGACCCTCCAGACTTTTACTTGTAAGGTGCATTATAAAAGATGCATAGCCTAATATCAGGGGATATTTAGGACTTTAAAGCTGCAATCAAGAAAGAAATTTATGAAAATAGCAGGGGGGTCGAAGACGTGTAATGAAAAACTCTCACAAAACCTCGACGTCAAAACTGCCCAGAGTAGACGTCATTGTTGTAAAATGGACCTGTCAGAAAAACTGTAGTGTACTAACTATTATTAGAGTAATGTCGATGTACTACATATCAAATAAAATGTTATTATGTCTGCAAAAAGTTGGCAGCTTTCAATTTAGTTTAAATTGCAATTAGTAGAAAATATTGACTCTAAGAATAAGGACAGATATCATGAAACACCCTGTACCATTTAAAAGTTAAGATGGAAATTGTTGTGACGATAACAACTTGTATTTGTAAGGTCGGTCCAAGTGTTAGTCGCTGGCAGAAAAAATAATTTCAAAACTTGGTTAATAGTTGCTAGATAATTCTATCTTTTGTTTACCTTATGCCTGATTTTGAAATTCCTTTTTTCTGCCAGCGACTAACACTTGGACCGACCACACAATAATAGATTGTCATCTTCACAGTATTTTCCATACTTTTAATTGTATGATTTAAAATTAAATGCATTTTACCATCTGCCTTGTATTTTTGGCCGCTATTGGGCCTTTTATCATGACTTCTCTTTTAGGAAAAAAAAAGGCTTTTTGGTTCTCTGACATCAAATAAATAATAAAAAAGCACACATCCGAGACGTACAAACCATTATTTATACGCGGAATGGAGGTGTAATTGACGGAAGTCTATGCTAATGCTTTTTTATGAAAGACTCGGAAAATAAGATGGATTTTTCCGCTATACGTCGCCATGTTAAGTGTGTTATTTACATCAATTATCGTCTGTTTTTCGCTGATTGCGATTGATAGGCACACTTAATTCTGAGAGTTTTTGTTTTCTTTCTTGTTCAAGTGTTTCTACAAAATCGTTTCATTTATTTTTGACTAGATGACAAAATGTTTTACTAGTCCACATTGAAAGCATTTGCAGACGACATTTTAAACGCGACATTAATCAAGGTGTTTGACTTTGATAAGATGGGAAACATTGTGGGAGAAGGAGACAAATGCCTTTTCCTCGGGGTCAATGAAAGATGGGATCATTTGGTTAAGACCTAATTCTTGATGATAGATATCGATTTTCAAATTTAAAAAAAAAAAGAATAACGTTTAACTCTTTACCACACGACAATAGTTCTTTCTGTTACAAACCGTAATTCTTCTAAATATGACAATGTTTACATGAACTACAAAATCTGTACCACTGCAGTTTGAACGATGTCTATGCACAAAGTCAAAGACTGAACAAGATGTCATGGATAAGATAGAAGATCTCATACATGTAAATTAAGCCAGTAACCTGTGCCAATTGGCCCATCTTTTCTTATCTTAACGCAACCTTTTTCACCCTCGTATTTTTGGCGGGTGTTGTAGGTCTCGTCTAACCGATAAGAAAGTGAACTGAAAGGGAAGGAAAATTCATCTAAAAGTGAACTCTAGAAAGTATTCAAAAGCGAACTCATCAAAATGATATGTTCTTCATATATATTTTATTTTAAATCAAAGATCAATAAAAACTTTTTTTTTTTTCATGGCATAAATTGCCATGGGCAGTGTGTAAAGTCATTGGAATGAACCGGGTCGAAATTTATTAACGAATAGGACCGGGCCGAAATGAATCAAACTTAATGACTGGATTGGATAGGAACGGACTTGATACTGAACTGACTACTTTTCTTCAACTTTATAAGAACCAACTAAGTTCTATTCTTACCAAGGCCGCTTATTCCTCATTTGCTAGTCTGTCAGTACTTTCAGTACTATGATTTTATTCGTTTGATTTTATTCAAGTTATGCAAAAATCAAAGAGAAAGTAAAAAAACTATATGATTGATTTTTTTTTATTTATTGAAGTCAAATACACCTGATGTTGGACAACAGCAGTCGTTTTCTTTAGTTTCTAGGGTACTTTTGAAAAAAGACGAACAGGGGGAAAGTGTGTATTGCTAGCTTTTAGACTAGAACACATGCTGAGGCGGTAGTTCAGTCGGTATCGTAGAGATGAAACCACGGGGTTCGGATCTCAAATCCCAAGCTCAGCCAGTTTTTTTCAGAGGGTTGATGATAGTCATTTGCGACAAGATTCATAACTCTCATAACTCCCTGATCGTTGTTTCGACGATGGATATGTGGGAACATAGCTAGTGCTGTGCTTTGGGAAGAACATTGTCAGAAAGGTAATGGCAAAATGAAATCCAGGAAAGCATAGACAGGTGCACTGGCTGCTGCGATATACTAGTAACTGAAGTAATGTTGCGATATACTAGTAACTGAATTGATGTTGAAAACGGCGTGAAAACTCCGCACAACTACCTCACTACAACCTTCATCATGTGTATAGCCGGCTTTGTGACTGACCTATGGCTTCTTGTTGCAATGGTCGTGAATAAAAAGACAACAGGAACAACAAAAGTATGACGATCTCTTAAATTTGTTAGTTGTACTGCGTTAGAAACGTCTTGCTGACACGTATGTTTATAGTTTGAACGGAAACAGAAAAGCAATGAAAGCCAATTCTACTGCAGGTTATTTGAAGTCCATGTTCACCTTAGAGGCATCGATTTAGCATCATCTAGAATATTGTGCAGATGTTAGTCTGTACTAACAGTGTCACAATGAACACTAGCGGAGGCTTTTAATTATCTGCACCATGACGGTTTTTTTTTTTTTAGCCCTTGGACTGCTAAGAGCGACTCAAGGACCTTTTGCGGACAGTGTAGATCAAGATCAGACTGCACAGAACGTGCAGTCTGATCTGGGATCTACACTGTCCGATCCAGAGATATTTTTCCCAAAAAAATAACTTTGAAATGGCAACATTAAAGTTTCTACAAACGACTTAAAAGTTCCATTTAACTTATTTAGCTGGCTGAGGGTTAGTATTTGTAGGTTTTCTTTGGGAAGATAAATGTTTGTCCACCTCCAAAGTTTCGACCTGAATTACTCGCTTAAGAAATATCTGTTTGTTGTATTTCATATATTACATCGAAGATAAATTACCGTAAAATATGATTTATTACGACTTTTTCCATTCCAGTTTTGAAATGTTTGAAAATACAGACAAATAACAGTGGGTTTTGTGCGGCAGGTAATATAGTTGGACACCTTGTCTTGTATAGTAGCGGAAAAAAGTTCGTGTGCATTTCATAATATCCTACAAAATAGAGTTATGTCCGTACTGTGCACGAAAGCCATTAAAAAATAAATATGACCCTAAATATAGACATGTCAAAACATGTGTCGTTTCTTCCGTAGAACCATGTAATTTTCCTACAGACGTAAGTCATCGAAATGCACACGCCACTTCCAGTTGCTAACTTTCCCAGTATTTTTATCATACTGATCACTGGTAGCCTCCGAGTACCTTTATTTTTAACGTATATGAGAGATGCCACGTGTATCCGAAAATGAACGTTTTCGTGCCGTCGGCATGCTTAAAACAGCGAGAACACGGTTTCGCAAGACAATGTAACTGTAGCACAGCCGACCGGATTTGTCTTGACAAGGTGGAAAACATTGTTGTGTCACCAAGAGAAGTCAGATATATATAAACACTTGAAACTTGCATGGCTGTTGAGCTAGCTTTTACAGCGATGCGGTTTTGTATATTTCTCTCCGTGATAGTTAGTGCCTGGATAGGTGACCAGGCCGTTGCATGTTACAGATGTAACAGGAGAAAATGGTGGCTACCAGCATTTTTCTCTTTCTTCTACAATGTTTTCAAAAACCTTCTTCAAAAGATTTGTTGAAACACATGGTTGTTCACTAAATGGGTAATACTAGTTTCATATACAGACCAAGATAATTATGAACCTGATAAATTGTAATCATAATATCGAACTATGGGATGTCTAAATAACCATTAGCACGAACACTGTCTAAGTAAGTCGATTTCTGAGAAGCAAACAAAAGCGTTAATTCTTCTGGCTTGGAGGGATCCTAGCTTTTTCTGGAAGAAAAACATTTGAGTAATTACTACATAAATAATATGGACACCGTTTCTAAGTTTGATGTAGTCAAACGAATGGGTGGATATCCTTTGGTGTCAAACACTTTTGCCTCTCTTCCCTCGAGAAGTGGCTTCTAGTTCATTTATTTACTGTTAGAGCTTTCATATTTAGTCTTCTGAAATGTTCGAACAATGCCTTATGGACACGAAGGATATTTTGGCAAATGAATACGTTTTAAAGTTTTGACTTGCAAGGCAGTTTATTGCAGCATGGGCTAATTTCATGATGTTTCCTTGGTAATATAAAGACTTGATTGGCAAACACAAACGATACAGGGATCAATGCGTACGCTAAGCAATCCTTTCATACTCCTTTTATCCAAATTTTGCCCTTTTCTGCTGAAAACTACAGCTATCAAATGCGATATGCACCTCTATATCAACTAGTCAAGTCATGCATAGACATTTGAATATAAAACGGTTATTAGATCTGATGTTAAAGCAAGGATAGAAATAATTACATTCTTCCAAGACTTAAAGTTTTCTTTTTTTTTATTTTAAGAGCTATGTACAGCATTTCCGAAACAATAATTTGGTGGTTTGTTTTTGTTGTTGTTGTTGTTGTTGTTGTTATTGTACGGATATTTCAATGGTTTAATCACTAAGTGTGGATTGTTTTGTGTGAATGTAGGATCTGTACTATCAAGCTTAGTAGTTCGGTAACATCCAGGGCTTTAAATCAAGGGATACCAGGTTCGACTACCAGCTCAGCCAATTTCTTTCAGAGAATTGATGATAGTCATTGCATGGGACTTATTCTCTCTCTCTCTCTCTGTCTCTCTCTGTGTCTGTCTGTCTCTCTGTGTCTCTGTCTTCCACCCCTCTCTCTCACGCTCCCCTGAATATTGTTTCAACAAAGCAGCTAAATTGCATGCAAAGCAATGGTAAAAAGAAACTTTAGGAAAGCATGGATAGGTATACTTACCGTCGTGTTATCAAGTAAAATAATGTTAAAAACGACCTTTAAAAAACAAACATAGCAGGATCTGCACTAAAACCGAATTCGAAAGTCTATTTCCATTCCATTGATCTGCTAAGGCACACAGTGTCTGTCAGTTGCAACGTTTGTTTTAGAGAGTCAATGTCAGTGGTTGTTTCTTACCATTCGAATATAGCGTTTATAGTACCTCTTAGTGTCCTGAGAGTTAAAACCTTTAAGCACCAAAGGCAAAAACTAGGGGCTTTTGCGGATGGCATACCAGTATATCAGGATCAGTCTGCAAAGAACGTCAGCCTGATCTTGGATTTACGTGTACATTGTATACCGTCCGCCTATTGGACAACAATCTTTCTTAGTGTTAGTAGAGTGGTTTTTCATTAGTCGACAAAGGTCCAGTTGTAGTATTGGCACTGAAAGAGTTTGTTAACCCTCATCCTGCAAACTAAAGGAAATGAAACTTTCAAGTCGATAGTAAAAACCCAAATTTTGCTTTTTCATTTTTTTTTTTTTTTTTTTTTGGGGGGGGGGGGGGGGAGGCGAGATATCTCTTTACTGGACAGTGTAGATCCAAGATCAGACTGCACGTTCTGTGCAGTCTGATCTTGATCTACGCTGTCCGCAAAAGGTCAGTGAGTCGCGCTTAGCAGCCTAAGGGTTAAAAGAACTTTCTAGAGACAGACTTTGTCCCTCATTAACGCATTTGTAAATTATTTACTCTGGCTATTGGATAGTTTTCTCTCCATTTAATAACAAGTATTAGATGGGCGAGAGTTTTCGCGCCATTCTGTCATTGGTAATCACTCCAGGAGCAGACGCCATCGATTGGCGCCGAGGCCTTACGTACATGTTTCCTTAGACTTTTTACCAAACGAAAAGAATTTTAGACTAAGCCAAATCGAAAGCTTTTGCAGACGAAAAATTAAATTTGGCTCAAATGATGACTTCTGTCTTTGATAGGGCAGAGAATATTGTGGGAAAAGGAGAAAATGCTGGTTACCAGCATTTTCTCCTTTTCCCCCAATGTTTTCAAAACCTTTTTTTCTTTCAGGGTAGTTAAGATTTGGTATTGTGTGGTAAAGGGTAAAACGTGTCCTTATTATGTTCTATGCCGGCCTTTTACGAAACGGTGGAAGAAATAAAAATAACTGAAAAAAAAAAACTATTGCAACTTTTGTCGTTTCGATAGTAATAGCAAAAGACAACTTTTGTTCGTTTTTAGTTTAATTTTCATGAAAGCTATTAACAGTACATTGCTTGGGATTTTTTCCCATTCTTTTTTTCATGCTATATAAATCACTCCCGACAATTGCCACCTGGAAAACAGTCCTCGTGCCATAATTCGGGTGGTTTCAACGATTGATTCCGCTCCGAATTCGAGATTCGAACCCGGTCCCTTTGATGTAAGAGGCCGACGATCTACTCTTACACCATTCTGTCCCATTGTCCTTGTATGCCTGCGATTCTTTCTTTCGGTTGCTAGATTTTATCCTTTGATTATTAAGTAAACTGTTGTCTTAAGCAAACACTCTCTGCCCGTCCATCCGTTTGTTCTCTCTCTCTCTCTCTCTCTCTCTCTCGTAAATACAATATGATTATATCGATCTCGAATTCTTTGAAATCTCCTTTGTTCAGGGTCTGTATTTACTAACCATTCTTAAGAGTATCCTTAGTTTATGCTTAAGATTTTACTAAATTTGGTTTAGCCAATCAAAAGTTGCCTTACTTTCAAATTAAGAAAACTCTTCAGAATCAGACAAAGAATATTTTCAAGACTAGTTAGTGAATACGGATCCAAGTGGCAGTTTTACCAACAATTATACTTATTGATCTAATTCAAAGTTCCAGATTTAGCCTTCTAAATGACCCTGACAAAACTTCTCGACTACTACGGTGACTAGTCTCGGAATTCACATATAGATCTACATCAGAAAGGTATATAAAAACGGCCCCACAGTTTTAAAGATTCCTGAAACAGACACCTACCCATAAACCGTAACAGTAAATGGAAAACCAATTAACTCTTAACTAAAGAAAGAAAAAATACAAGACTCGTCCAAATAGAAACCATTTTCTTCTATGAGAGATTAAATGTGGCTCAAATATGGGACTTCCCCTTGAAAAGGCAGGAAGGGAAGAGGGGAGGATTTATCTCGATTTCGAACAATGTTTTCAAAAGCCTTCTTTCGATAAAACACGGAGTGTGTTAAAGTTATAACTAGTAACTAGGGTCAAGTAAGAACGCCATTAATTTTAGTTATTTCTCTTTATGTAAACCTAATGGGTGTCAATTTTTCGGCGTAGCTGAATGCGCTGGCTTTTGACCTACTTCATGGACTTTAAGATACCGAATGAATACACGGTACTTTGCGATTGGTAAAAAATGGAGCACATGTTTATCCGGCGAGCCCCTGTTGGCCTATTTTCTCGCACTTTTAAAAATTAATATACAAGCTTTGGTACCGCTATTCGATACCCTTATAGGCCTCCATTCATACCGCCCTATTCAAACTTACATGACTTGATGACCCTTTCCTTGTACTATTGGTAATTTGATATTTTTTTTCAAAGCGTTACCCAATAACCCAATACTATGGAAATACAACGAAGAAAAAGAGGCAGCAGCTACCGATCTCATTTTTTACTATTTGTCTTCATATTGAAGGAAAAAAATATAAGTATTCCTTTCCTAGTACCTCTTGCGCCGTCTATCTCTTTAAAAAGGCATTTCTTGTTCTTGCCAAAAAGACTCTTTGCGTACATGGACATACACTAACAGTTAACATTCGGTAAACCGCCAGCGGTCTTGGCCAAAAGCTGAGTTGAAGCTTTGCTACCTGGTCTGGCCGAAGCGATGTCGTCTTAATAAACTGTTAATTGACCTATTACCAAACAGTCCCGTCATGTCGGAAAAGAATCCTTTCAAAGACACATCCTGTCGTTTAAGCCATCTAAATTGTCGTCTTCAAAATTTCAAGACTGTCGGGTTGGAACAGTTCGTAAATTTTGTCGTTTGGTAAAGGGTGAAGTATTTTGTATTTGCTGCGACCGTCTACTGTTAGTAAATATTATACTACTCAAAATTTGATAGGGATCATATGAAATTTTATCTGAAATTACACACAGATTTGGTCACTGCTATTGATGTATGATATACTGTCACAATGGCATGCAGTCAGACACAAAACACATTTTGCACGTGCATTTCATGGCAGTAGACAAGCGTGCTGCCTTACGTTTCTTGCGTGTATGTACACTTCGATATTTTAGCTCCGACACGCATGTTGGCTATTGTTGAAGATTTTAGACTTTCAAAACGTCTTGCGTTACATGTATCGCTAACAATGCCTCCTCAACGTCGTGGACGTCGTTTGACTACCGAGCAATTGCGCAGATGCATCGGAATGCTTGAATCTGGTGTCACACAACGTGACGTGGCTGATGCACTTAACGTGAGCCAAAGCATTGTTAACAGGGCGTGCAACCGACATCAAACGTTAGCTACAGCAGCATATCGTCATGGCGGAAACGCCAGAGGTCGACTACAGAAAGACAAGACCGCTTAATCACCATTCAGGCACGACGTCATCCTTTCTGGACAGCCACCACCCTGCGAAATGACCTCCTGGACGACTGTGGAATGAACGTATCCACCACCCAGACGATACGGAATCGTCTTCATAGTGTTGACATTTACTCCAGAAGACCATGCATTTGTATCCTACTGACCGCACATCACCGGCGGGAACGTTTGGATTGGGCTGAAGATCACGTCACTTGGTCGGATGACGAATGGGCTCCAGTTCTCTTTACTGACGAGTCCCGACTTTGTTTGGACTTTACTGACAGGAGGCAACGGGTGTGGCGAAGAGAACGTGAGCGATTTCATGATGCCAAAATCAGCGAACATGACCGTTATGAGGGCGGATCATTTATGGTCTGGGGAGGCATAAGCAGGAACGGAAGAACTGACCTGCATATTCTAGAGGAAGGCACGATGACTGGTGTACGGTACAGGGATGAGATCCCCTTTGTGTACGTAAGACCATACGCTGGTGCTGTTGGTGATCAGTTCATGTTAATGGACGATAACGCCCTTCCACATCGGGCTAGGGTGGTGAACCAGTACCTGGAGCAGGAGACCATCAACCTGATGGACTGGCCTGCGTGTTATCTGGACCTAAACCCGATCGAACACGTGTGGAACATTCTGCAGGTGGCCATTTCAGACCGTATGGCACAACCGTCGACTCTAGAAGAGGTCAGGAATGCTGTTGTTGAAGAATGGAACAACATTCCCTTTTAAAGCATCCGGGTTCTTATTGACAGTATGAGTCGACGTTGTCAAGCCGTCATCCAAGCAAGGGGAGGCCATACCCGCTGTTGACATTGCAATGCAATTTTATCCTGTAATGCAAATTTCCACATTAAATGTCGACACAAAATCAAGTGTACATGAACGTCTGAACCAATACATGATCTACATTTCACTCTTAACCATATTGTATGCTATTAAATATTAAATTTGAATTTACTCCATTCTAACGATGTGATCCCTATCAAATTTTGAGTAGTATATTTGACATAATAAGTTGTGTACTATAAGGGAGAGAAAGACATGGAGCCAAAGTGGAACAAGAACGCGTGATCGGTTGCACACCGTTCTTTACCAACTGTGCTGCAAAACCAAGAGTACGATCTGTCCTACACTTGCGTATCCATTCTGACGGTTACACTGTTTTCTTTGATCTCTCTTTCAGATTGTTGTGGAGCATGTATCAATGATGTTGACGCACAAGACTTTTCGACTACTGATACCACTTCTGATATTTAGCGGGCTTCAACAAGCTTTTGTGTTTTCAGACTTTAATCAGGTAAAGAATGGACACGTGCACTGTTCGTGACTTTTAATATCATACGAGTATGTCAATGGACGTTTAATGGTTTATCTGTCTAACGGTCGGGGTTCGCTTCCCAGCTGGCCAATTTCTTTCCGAGAATAGATAGTAGTCCTTACGACAGCATTCATTTCTCTCTCCCTGCTGACGATTGTTGAGGCCAGTATTATGTGGGAAAGCAGCGTAGGCATACATGCTTGTAAAGGAAGCTCTTGCAAAACGTGGATAGGTCTACTGGCCACCGGGCTATGACTGTAATGATGTTGAAAATAACCAAACAAACAGTCGGACATTTAATGCTGAGGACAACCCTAGATACTTTTTTGGATCGAGTGGATCCAAGATCCGACCATACGCTCTTTGCAGTCTGATCATAATATTACTCTGTCTCGTACGGTGTGAAGTGTTCTATTAAAATACATGACCCTTTTCACCACCAGATTTCTAATATTTAATGGTCAAGTAATGAAATACGTGTATATCGCTATAGGTTTCTACGAGGTCATCGTTTCGTAGTAAAATACATGAATATTGTTTCAACTTTCTACCAGGCCATTGTTCCGTGGTAAAATACATATATTTCGTTATGGATTTCTAAAAGGCAGTCGTTTTGTAGTGAAATGCACGTATGTCGTTATAGGTTTCTACAAGGCCATTGTTTCGTAGTAAAATACATGTATATGGTTATAAGATTCTACTAGGCCATTGTTTCGTAATTAAGTACATGAATATTGTTATAGGCTTCTACAAGGCCATTGTTTCGTTGTTAGATTGTTATAGGTTTCTACCAGACCAATGTTTCGTAGTAAAATACATGAATATCGTTCAGATTTCTATCAGACCATTGTTTCGTTTAAAAGTACATGTAAAATCTATATCGTTATAGGTTTCTACCAGGCAACTGTTTCGTAGTAAAATTCATGAATATCGTTATAGGTTTCTGCTAGGCCATTGTTTCGTAATAAAAACATGTGAATCGTTAGTGTTTCTACCGGACCATTGTTTCCTAGTAAATTACATGAATATCCTTAAAATTTCCACCAGAACATTGTTTCGTAATGAAATACATGAATATCGTTAAGGTTTCTACCAGAGCATTACTTCGTAGTAAAATACATGTATATCGGTAAGATTTCGACCAGGCCATTGTTTCGTACTAAAATACATGAATATCGTTATAGGTTTTAATCAGACCATTGTTTCGTAGTAAAGTACATGAATATCGTTAAGGTTTCTACCAGAACATTTTTGTGTAGTTAAATACATGTGGTTACAGGTTTCTATTATACCATCGTTTCGTAGGAAATTACATGTATCGTTATAGGTTTCTACTAATATTGTTGCGTAATAAAATACATGTATAACGTTATAGGTTTCTACCAGGCCATTGTTTCGTAGTAAAATACGTGAATATCCTTAAGATTTCTACCAAACCACTGTTTCGTAGTTAAATACATGTTTATCGTTATAATGTTTTTCTACCAGACCATTGTTTCGTTATGAAATACCTGAATATCGTTAAGGTTTCTAGCAGGCCATTGTTTCGTAGTAAAATATATGAACATCGTTAAGGTACTACCAGGTCTTTGTTTCGTAATAAAATTAATGAATAACGTTAAAGTTTCTACCAGACCATTGTTTCGCAGGAAAAAAACATGTATCGTTATAGGTTTCTACCTTTGGTAGATAAAATACATCTATATCTTTATAGATTTCTACCAGGCCATTGTTTCGTAGTAAAATACATGAATATCGTTAAGGTTTCTATAAGGCCATTCTTTCTTAGTAAAATATATGACTATTGTTAAAGTTTCTACCAGATCAAGTTTCTACCAGACCATTGTTTCGTAATACAATACATGAATATCGTGAAGGTTTCTACCAGAGCATTGTTTCGTAATAAAATACATATTTATCATTATAGGTTTCTACCAGGGCCATTATTTCGTTATAAAATACATGAATATCGTTAAGGTTTCTACCAGACCATTGTTTTGTAGTAAAATACACGAATATCGTTTAGGTTTCCACCAGACCATAGTTTCGTAGTAAAATACATAAACATCTTTAAGGTTTCGACCAGGCCATCGTTTCGTACAAAATTACATGAATATTGTAAAAGGTTTCTACCAGTTCGTTGTTTCGTAGTAAAGAACATATACATTGTATCTTTAAAGGTTTCTACCAGGCCATTGTTTCGTTGTAAAATACATTTATATCTTTATAGGTTTCTACCAGATCATTGTTTCGTAGTGAAATATAAGTACAATGAGCATCGTTATATGTTTCTTTAAGGCTGTTGTTTCTTGGTAAACACTTGTTTATTGTTATAGGTTTCTATTACGCCATTGTTTTGTAGTTTAGTTCTAGTACATTGTTTTAGGTTTCTATCAGGCTATTGTTTCGTGGTTAAATACATCCTAATCGTTAAAGGATTCTACCAGATCATTGTTTCAGAGTAAAAAAAAAAATTATATCTATAAAGGTGGCTACTTTGTTTCATAATTAAGTACATGTATACCGTTATAGGCCTCTTCCAAGCCGTTTTTTCTTAGTGAAATTCGTATATATTGTTTTGTATTGAAATTCGTGTTTTTCGTTAGATTTTTACTAGGCATTTGTTTCGTAGCGCCGATACCCGGTATTGCAGTCGGTTGCGTGCATGACTTAAGACTAGGGGATCGTCGGTTCGCATCCTCAGGCCATTGTTTCTTACTAAAATGCATGTATATCGTCATAGGTTTCAATCTGGTCATTATTTCTTAGTATAATACATGTATATTGTATATCGAAAATTACAGGTTTCTATCAGATTGTTTATCTAAGGCTCTTAACCCTTACACACACAGACCCTGGTTTTAAAGACCCTGCAGGTAACCAGCTTTTTCTCCTTTTTCAGAAATGTTTTCAAAAGATTTCTGCCTCAGGATCTCGAAGTTCTGGGATGGTTTAATAATCTGTTAAAACGAAAATATAATGTTCTTTTTGTGTTCCAGGCTTACGTGACCTGTACGATGGGAGAACAGTATATAGGCTACTCCATGATTATTCTTGGCTTGGCAAACGTTTTGGGCGCCATCTTGGTTGCTGTATGTGCCAACGTGATCCCGCGAGAGTTTGTGTTGGCAGTTGGCGGAATAATACACATGGGTCTGATGATTGGATTACTCATATGGATACCGAATGAAAGTCTTGCCATATTTTTCATACTCTCAGCCTCCTGGGGATTTTGCGACGCAGTCTGGCAAACTCAGTGTAACAGTAAGTAATTATACAAAAGCATCTTCAGATGCGTGGCCACCTAACTTCGAGTATGAGGCTGAATCAAAATGTTTCTGACCAAAGAATCAGCCAAACTTTAAAGCCCTAGAATGATCCCTCTTTCTTTAATCTAGCAGTAATATTAAGTAAAGTCAATTAAATCGCGAAGAATTCACTAGACTGGACCTTTGATTTCGAATTTCTCGAGGTGAAAGGGGGCGGGGGGGGAAAGATGTCCTTCTCATTCCTCTGGATCAACTTTGAACCCACAGGAAAAGAGGGTTAGCTAAGCCTCTGATCTTTACCCAAGTTGTTTACAGATTTAGTTTGTTTTGTTTCTTGTAAGGTGTTTAACGCCGTTTTCAACATTATTTCACGTATTTCACACATGTCAATGCTTTCCTCGAGTTCCATTTGCCATAACTACATGATTACGGTCAAAACAATGGTCAGCGGTGAGAGAGGAATGAATCCGGTCGAAATGACTACCACCAGTCCTCGGAAAGAAATTGGTTGAGCTGGGGATTCGAACCAGCGACCTCCTGGATTTAGGCCCCGCACGTTACAGACTTAACTACCAGACTCTGCATTCATTTTTGTCAAACAAATAATGTTGTGCTTATATCATTTATCTTAGAAAATAATTTGGCCAAGCTGGAGATCGAACCAGCGACCCCTGGGCTTCAAGTCCTGTAGGTTACCGACGGAGCTACCAGGCTCGGCCGCTAAAGGGTTAATGAGCTTATCAAGCAAACGTCACGTGTTTCTGTTTTACAGCCCTCATCTGTATCACGTGCCCGGAGGACACCGATGTCGCTTTCGCCAATTACCGGATGCTCCAGAGTTTTGGCCTCACCATTGGGTTCCTTAGTGGTACCTTCATGTGTGTCACATTCAAACTCTGTATTCTCATGATCTTACTGGTCGTGGCCATCATGTTTTACGTTCTAGCAGAGTACAGGGTCAGACAGGTGGATGTGGACATGTTTGAAGGTCAAATAGAGGTGAATTGAACAATTTTGGGTAAAAAGAACGTAATTACAAGAAGCTTTACCAGAAAGGTATTTGTGCCGAAGAAAAAGCCGCTTGCAAGGATGTCGTTACGGTTTTTAGGAGAGGGATTGAATTTTGTTTGAACATGTGTTTAGAATATAGATGAAGGCCTGCTGGAATGTGTTCTGACGTGTTTGTATTTGGGAGTGCTATCGTATCTTGGAGAATGGATAGTGTGACTGTTCATGGCCATCGAATGTACAGTATATTTGTTGTACTTTGAGCAAGTCTGGATGAAAAGAGGAAAGGTATTTGCAGGGCAATAATGTAAAATATGGTAGATAGTACAGACACTTGATGTTGGCCATCTTATTTATGATCTGATGTAATGAAAAGACGCCGTGGCGGAAATTGTATTACGTCCAGCGAACAAAGAACGAAAAGATTATATAGGAGAAGATGGAGGAATATATTTCGGTCTGGTCAGTTCGTGATTATTTCTCTGTAGAAAGAAATGGGATAGATTGGTAGAAACTGCGTGACGTGACATACGGCAATGTCTTCTTCTGCTGTTGATTTTAGGAGGTTATATATCAATGCTTTTTTTTAAGCTGAATAGGTACGGCTACACTTTGAATGATTTGTGAGACATGGGCACTTTTTTTTAAACTCTTTCAGCACCTACTATATAAATTCAGCATCATTCGACGGCTGAAAATACAATCAATTCATTGTAACTCAAACAGAGTTTTTCATGGAAAGTGGACGGTATAGATCCAAGATCAGACTGCACAGTACGTTCAGGTTGCTTTTGATCTGTGCGGTACTCGAAAGCCGTTGTTTTTGCCTGTGGTGCTGAAAAGGTTACAGATGTAAACACAAGATACCGTCAGCTTGCAGATTTTCCCTATGTGTGCATGTGTGTATTTAATGTAGAAATTAGCACTTACAAAATAATTTAATGAATTGATCCACCAAACAATCTTGGTGTTCATAGTATTCAACATTAAGAAAACCTGAGTAATGGCATTCTCTCAATATTTGTTCGCTCTTTATGCCACATCTTTTTCATTCTTCGTTCGGTAGAAGAGCTTTCTGTCAATCAGCATAGGAAAATTAGCTTCTTAATCCACATACTGTCACATTTAGCTCAACTTGCTAAATGTTAGCGAGCATTTGCCATTGCCATGTGCCCGTCACACATGCATGAGTTATTTCTCTTATTTCAAACAATATCTCTGAAACTACGGAACAAATTCCGACCTAAACTTCACAAAAAAACAAACCTGTTATTATCCTCTTGCGAATTGCTTCAAAAACTTTTTTCCATTCGGTACTTTAGTGACCATGGCAACAAAAATGAAAAATATTAAAGTTCTATAAAAATCTTCTTCACCATAACCACAGGTTAGATATCTTTTCAAAACTGACGTAAATGATTCTTGATTGCGCTTCTTTCAGATTTCTTAATTCATGCAAGAACATCACTTCTTTGTGCTTGGCTTATTCGTTGAACACTTAAGTTTTCAGCACAGAAAATGTTCGGTTTCTTTCATAATGATAATGTCACCAAAAGATTCATTTTGGAGGACAAAGTCTTTTTTTGTCATTGTAGTAGTTGTCTAACGTCTGTCCGGTGGTCCGTCCGCGCATCAGTCTATCCGTATGTCTTTCTGTAGCCTATGTCACTGTTTTGCCTCCGCTTCTATCTCATGAAAGCCTTGTCACTCTCAAAAAAAAGAACTTTTTCACACATACATATACTTTCACCTTGATGACATGACGTGCGAACCGAGGATTTCACAAACCAGTCTCCAAGGTCTATGTTAAAGATCACATACACTGATATCATTTAGTTCCACATGTCTTGAGTCCCTCGTCATATTTCATATTACACGACACATGTATCTATCTTGATTAGAAGACCTGCAGACCGGAGGTTGCATACGGAGGTGAGAGTTTGGATTTAAAGGTCACATATACTAGAAATATGTCCCCTCAATATATCTCGAGCCCCTTATCCGATGTTGATAAGATTTCACATGTGTATTAACTTTGATGAGGCGGTATGCAGAACGAAAGTTTAATCTCCAAGGTCAAGGTCTCAGAAGTTGCTCAAAAGTCACATGCACTAGTAGGCGAACGCGTCAGTTTTACTCCCCTGAACCCCTTGTCAGATTTTCAAAAGTATTTCATACATGTGTCCATCTTGACGAGAGGACGCGCAGAGAGAAGACTGCATAAATTCCAATCTCCAAGATCAAGGTGGCAGTTGGTGTTCGAAGGTCAGAGGTACTAGAAATGTGCCTTCTCTAAATCTCTTGAACCCCTTTTTGAATTTTGAAAACATTTTACACATGTGTCCACCTTGAAGAGATGACCGTAGTGCAGAGCGGGCGCTTCAAATACAGGTTGCAATGTCAAGGTCATAGGGAGGGGTACAGGGTCACATGCACTTGGTCTTTTAATTTTACATTGACATTGATTTTCTGGCTTTAATATTTCCATGTGCTTGTCAAGCCATCCTATATCGTGCTCACAAAGTCTAGCTTTTTACTGCAACTTTCGCTTTGACGAGTTGCATAGTTAAGTGTATTTAAGTCCGTCAGATTCAGCTGGAGTAATACTCGTATGTCAGGAAATCATCGTCGTAGAATTTTTCGTTTGCGAAAGGCATTAAAAAAGGTCTTGTAACATTTTCAATATTATATAAAAGGAAATCATGTTTTAGAGATACTGTATATTAGGCTAAATTATACATAGTGATAAAATGTAGCTATATTGACTTGACATGCGATAACTGTAATTTGTGTATTTTTTGTTGAGGGACATAAAATGGGTCACTTGTGCTGTTGACGTATCTATATGGTCACATGGCAACACGGGTTTTTTTCTTGCAAAAAGAGTTGAAAAAAAAAAACTTTGTAGTGGATAAAGGATATATTTACTTTTTTTAATATTAAAACTTAGTTGATAACTAAGTTCCTTAGAGCTTTAAAAAAAAGAGAGAGAAAAGAGAGTTCTTCGGGAAACAAAAGCAACGGCGCAGGGTGCCTTCGCTTTCGTTTGCTCGAGTTCTCTTTCTTGAGCTCTATACCTGGAGTGTTTTTTCGAACATTTTTGCTGTAATTCTGCTCATTGCCCCTAAATATATAATACTTACATCACAGAAACAAATCAGATTATTCCGGTCTGTTTGAGGGACAATTCCATGTCATTCTATTGCAATCGGTGTGACTGCCGCTCCATCTTATGTTTGATTTTTTTTATTTTAAGAAATTTATAGACTTGAAGCTGACGAATCGTTCGATCTTTATAAACTTTTTTGCACGTGTGTATATAAACCACAATTAACAAGAAATTTTGCAGATCACATGTGTACCGTAGAGCCACACTGATTTTAGTTTCACGAGCAAAAGAAAAATGTGTATATTTAAGTTTGGCCCATCAGTATCTTTGGATCGCCGAAACTTGTGCAATGTTGGATTTATGATGTCTGTTTTGCAGATGACAAAATGGCGAATCATCCTTATTTAAGCCTTTTGCAGGCGATGAAAATTAAAGGACTTAAAGCACAGTATGTCTTTCAAAGCACAAAAACGATGCTGGAAAAAGAGAACAATGATGACAGAACAAAATTAATATACTCCATCCTTTTAACGACCCCGTGGAAAGGTGTTCATGAAAGTATTATGGGAAAGCGGCAGTTTCTCCTTTTCCCACATCGTTTAGACAACAAAAGAAATTGTCTCTTCTGGTATTATTGTACTTACCCCAACATGTCTTTTTTCCTTAACTCTTTACCAAATAACAAGAGTTTGGACTGGCCTAAATTGAAAGCATTTGCAGACGACAAATTAAGCGTAGCTCAAATGATGCTTTTTGCCTTTGATAGAGTAGAAAACACTGTAGGAAAAGGAGATTTACATACCAGCATTTTGTCCTTTTCCAACGATGTTTTCAAAAATCTTCGATTTCAGGGTCGTTAAAACTCGTGATTAAGTGGCAAAGCGATAAACCGCTAAATGAATCAACCTGCAATATCCAGCATATTGTAAAAGCTGCAATATCCAGCATATTGTAAAAGCCCAAATTTTTGCGATTCGAAAGCTCTTTTCACTCGAAAGATCTCACTGTATCGGACGGTGTAGATCGCATATCAGACTGCACCTCCGATTACATGAGCTCATTGTACGGAAGGGTTAACTCTGTCTTGGGGATATACTACTACAGCAATAGCTTACAAATTGTTAAGTTTATTACGATATAAAAACTAAATATATTAACCTTTTACTACCAAACTTCGAGAAAAAAGGCTTTTCAAAACATTGTAAGAAAAGGAGAAAATACTGGTTGTCAGCATTTTCTCCTTTTCCTACAATGTTTATTCCTCATAAAATTTCTGTTTGGTGAATTTTCCTCGTGGTATAAGATTAAATGTGTAGTGGTATGCAATGGCCTATGGCATAATGATCCATTTGTACACTTGAATTGATTTGTAATTTGTATTTCATCAATAAACGATTGAATTGCGCATTTTTTATGACTTCGGTTTTCTTTTTTGCTCCCTACTTTTTAATCTTCACCTTGCGCAATCATTACATTACAAAAGACTTTTTTTGTCAACACTCTTCTTTCGGAAACATGTATAGAAAATATAAACGCTTGGAATGAATTATTCCTCCGTTTTTCAGATTGCGTCAATTTTGCAGTCTGTCTGTCCGTCCCTCTCTCTCTCTCTCTCTCTCTCTCTCTCTCTCTCTCTCTCTCTCTCTCTCTCTCTCTCTCTCTGGTAACAAGCGTTTTACTCATCATTTTTCAGCATTTTCTCCTTTTCCCAAATTCTGTGTTACACTTTCAAAGACAAAGCCCATCATTTGAGCCATAATGCATGGTATTGGGGCCCTTAAACATCGCTGGCAAAAGTGTATACTGAAGGGAATTATGTTGAAAAAATAAGGCAGCATGTCCGTCAAAAGTCAAAACCGTATATATGAGGCTCAGGACTTATCAATCAACCTTCATATTGAGGGCAAAAGGGGGCTTAATGCATCTCTGTGATGCTTGATACCAAAAAAGTCATCGGATAATTATGGATCTATAAAATCTATTTTATTATACAACCGACTGAGTCGTGAGGTACACTGCGCGAACTGTGCAGGCTGACCTGGGTCGATACATTTTGCACATGCATTAAGCCCCCTTTCTACAGAGCAGTCCGTGCAAGCTGACCTTGGTCGAAACTTTTTTTACTATTTTAAAATTTTCTGCGTGTCCAAGGACCAATCTGCCTCATGATTCAGTCGATTCTTCAACAAAATGGGTTTTATGGATCCGTCATTATGTGATGGCTGCCTTGATACAATGTATCAGGGAGATGCATTAAGCGCCCTTTTGCCAAAGCATGGCTCATATATTATTTCCCAAAACAGATCCTTAGTCTTTCAAGCTCTTGTAATGTCCTTTGAGAAGGATATAGAACAGGATCAGCCTGTAAGTCCTTCAGTCTGATATGATACTACTCTCTGTTCTAGCTGTTTAGAAGTTTATGTGTGCTTTGTTTGTTTGTTTGTTTGTTTGTTTGTTTGTTTGTTTGTTTGTTTGTTTGTTTGTTTGTTTGTTTGTTTGTATATGTGTTGGTCTGTCCGTCTGTCTGTCTGTCCGTCCGTCCGTCCGTCTGTCCTTCTGTTCGTTCGTTCGTTCGTTCTTTTGTTTGTTTTTGTTTCCAAATACCATGGTCACTGCGTTCAACAAAAAACCAAAGTTAACACACTATCTACAATTATGTTATGTGATTTCCCTACAGTAAGTAATTACTGCATCAGATTACAGTCACCACCAAGATGAAAACATTTATTTAAAATCTCCATAACATTGCTACAACCTGCCCATCCATAAACCAGCACAAATGTGCTTTAACCCTTAGGCTGCTAAGCACGACTCAAGTGCACAGTGGACATTGCAGATCAAGATCACACTGCAAAGAATGTGCAGTCTGATCTTGAATCTTCACCGTCCGATAAGCATCCATAATGCGCTTTAACTCTTACGCTGCTAAGCATGACTCAAGGAACTTTTGCGGACAGCGTAGATCAAGATCAGACTGCACAGGAAGTGCAGTCTGATCTTGAATCTACACCGTCCGACAAGGAGATATCTTTCAAAAGAAATACCTTTGAAATAGCAAAATTTGAGGTTTTACTACTGGCTTGAAAGTTTCATTTTCACTTGGCAGGAAAAGAGTTAATAGGACTTTGAGTCCTTTGATCTGTTACATAGTCTGACAAAGATATTCACATTCGTCACAACTCGGCTCCTACATTAAATGGATTTGACCAATCTAGGTTTGCCGAATCCAGTCTCAGACGGGTATTTTCAGATCAGAGTATTTACAAGAAATGACAATTTTTAACATTATTTCATTTACATGGCGGCGCCCTGTGTACCTATCCATGCTTTCCTAAATTTTCTTTTACCATTATTTGCATTGTATTCTTCCAAAGCCACTTGTGGCTTACCACATAACCATTCGTTGATTGAATAAAATATGTTGAAAACATAACCATCGTCGCAACAATGGGTAATGGTAAAGGAGGAAAGAGTCTCATCGGAATGAACATCATTATCATCAATCCTTCGAGCCGGCGATTTCTTTCCCGTATCCCCATCCACCAACCTGGATTCGAGCCCTGCAATATCCCGACTCTGCTTCCGGACGTTGGGTATATTTATGGGCATTGTAATGATATTTTAACGCCATTGTTCAACATTAAGATGCAAGGTTACTTTTTAGAACATATATTTATGTGAATTGTGCCTTGTCATTCAAAATTTTTGCTTTGTAAAAAAAAAAACTCGTATGAGACTATATATTTGAGGGGCACTACAATTACAGAAACCATTCATTTCAAACATATTAGGCAAGCTATGTCTACATTATTGTAATGCGGTATTCATTTAGATCTCAGTTTCCAACTAGCACATCAGGCAACATTGAGGGAAATTATCTCATAGCCAAGAGATGATAAGTGTTGGCTATGACTTAAAACCTCATTGCCAGGCTTTTACTCTTCACCAAATTTTAGACTTGCCCAGATCGGAAGTAACTGCAGTCTACTAAATGAACGTGACTTAAAAATTAAATTTTGTTTTGGGAAGGGTAGAACACATTATGGGAAAAGGAGAAAATGCTGGTAACCAGCATTTTCTCCTTTCCCATTATGTTTTCAAAAGGCCTTTTTGTTATAATCGTTATTTTTGAAGCTCCGGATTGTGTGGTAAAGAGTTAAGAACAGTAAAGTGGTGAATTTCCGGCGAAGAAATTTGCCGTATAGGTGCATATCGAGCAACACAGTACAGCCGACGGACTTGATCCAGCGGATCACCCGAGATTTGCCGAATACCGCTCTCCATGATGAATACACGCATATACATACACTCACTCGGCTGATTCGAAATCTAAAGTGGTTGGTCGAATTAAACTTGTGTGGTATTGGGTCACTGGGCAACTCTTAGAAAAATATTAGACTACACAGTAGTCACACGAAATAGGTCATTCCTGGTCATTCTAGTTTACTATGATTTGAATCCTTGAAAAGCCTTGGGTATCAGTTAGCGGCAATAATGCTATTAATGTCATAAAGGTTCGAACATTTTGGCCGGCAGGGTCTCGCCGAATAAACATGTGCACACTTTTTATCAATCGCAAGTTACAGTCTTTCCAATCGATTTTAATATACCAAGAAGAAAGTCAAAAGCCAGCGCATTCAGGTAAGCCGAAAAAAGTACGATATAACTTTTTCGTACACGAATCAACTTTTTCAGTGATGCGGTACAATAATTTACTTACCCTCGATATTCACTTTTTTAAGTGTCCAATTTCACATCCACAGCGTTTCGTTTCGTTTGACATGGATTTAAAAAAAAAAAAAACTTTAAAAGAAGTGGTACGTATACACGGAAATTATTTTATTTTATTTTACTGAGGTTTTTGTGTGTATGTGTGTGTGTGTGTGTGTGTGTGTGTGTTTACATGGGATAACTTAAAGGATCTACGATAAGGTAAGGTAAGGTTACTAAAAAGCCGTTCTGACTAAAGAAGTGGGTCTGTAGGTAGAAGAAACTTTTCTTCCCATATTTTTTGTTGTTAACCGTTACCCTGGTGAATAAGTTAAATGATACCTTCAAAACACAAAGGTAGCTATTCAAACTTATTCATTTATTTATTTCTTTAGAAAAAGATCTCATTATCGGACAGTGAAGGTCAAAGATCAGACTGCACGTTCTACGTCCGCAAAAGGTCAGTGAGTCACGCCTAGCAGCCTATGGTTTAGCAACATAACAGGTCGGGACTGATAACACCTTGAAGAGCCTTTCACAACCTTAGCTGCCATAGTGGCTAGTGTACATGAGGATCAGACTGCACAAAACTTGCTGTCTGGTCTTTGATCTACACTGTCCGCTTTGCAGAGATTTCCTTTACGAAAGCGACTATGTCACACATATCAGAGTCTTATTTCTAACCTGCAAAGCCCCAGTCGGTAGCGTACAAAACTTGAGAATAGCATTACATATATATATATATCTCTCTCTCTCAGACTGAGATTCTATAGAACTCTTAAGTCTGCAGATCAATTTGAAAATCCTTAGGAAGTACTCTTTATGTCAGGAGGCCAATTCTAGAAGTCATTGATCTCTAGCGTTTCCGTCATCGAAGGTCGCCTATTTGTCTGTCATTTTGTCTATTTGTTTCTCAACATAACTTGGTTTCTCTTCTATACTTCAAGTTTCTTTTCAGATTTAATCCCAATTTCATACATACCTTTATATCAATGAGATGCAGGTTGAATTCGATTACGGTCAATTCAGATATTGCTCGGAAGGGTAATATCCTCTGTAGGTATTTGAAATGTGAAAACTCGGAATTTTCTGGTTTCCGTTTAACAACATCTTTATATGTGATCATTTTTTTTCCCAAAATTTGTACGAATCTTTGTACCAATGAGGTGCAGGTTGAGTTAGAATACGCTCAAAATTGGATTTGCAATGGCTATGAGATCTTTAAAATCATGGAAGTCTCCGTGTCCGCCGAAAAATTATTCATAAACAGACTGAAACCACATTGAAAGCACGTCTTGTTCAAGTCCTTTTTTCGTGGTTGGATTCTTTTTTGAAGAACTTAAATCATTTAATGTACATCATATATGTGTCGATATGTACTTGAATATCTAAAGGTATACAACTTGTGCACATTTTAACCCTTTACACTACCACAAAAATATAATTATCCAAATTGAGAGCATGTGTAGACGCCGTGTAGAACATTTGGCTAAAATGAAGACATTTTCCATTAAAGTGATAGAAAACAATGTTGGAAAAGAAGAGAAAATGCTGTTTACCAGGATTTGTCCTTTTCCCATAATGTGTTGTTCAAAGGTTTTCTTCATCACAGTCATTAACTAATATGATATATCTTTAACCCTTACGCTACGATAGTATATTTCAATTCATTTACTGGACAAATGATGATAACAATTCTGGCAAATACAGGCATTGCTTCAAGCGTTGCGATTCACCCTTTCCCGAATGATTGGTAGATCTAATCCTACTTAATCAACATTATGAAGTAGACTAATGCATATTCAATTATTTGGTATTTGATGTAGCCCGGAAAGTGTAGCGCTGCGAGTATCAGTAAAATAAGGGAACCTTTAGAGTCGGCTTTGCGGGCTTTTTTTTTTTTAATCTAAATATTTTAAAATTCAAAATTCCTAAGGATTTTCAAGTTGATCTGCAGACTTAAAAGTTCTATAGAATCTCAATCTGAGGGACTCACCGAAATTAGTGAGACAATAGATTGCAAACCATATAAAAGATAAGTAAAAGAAGAATAAAAATAAATAAATAAATAAATGTTCAATCATATCTCCTTAAAGTGTGGGTAGCCTCCGAACAAATTTTTAGATTTCGCAAGTGCTTCTTTGATTAGCGAATAGTCAATAAATGCGTTGACTTAGGGCCCACCGGCGGTCAGAAGTAAACAGTTTGGGATTCAAGATGCATTTGATTATATAAATACCATTTGATATTATCATGAGTCTAACCGTGTAAAGAGCCTAGTTTCTATCGCTTATAAAGATGATAATATGTATTAATACACATGAAATATTAAGTTGCAGCAAAAATCATTACATGGAAAGGTCTACTTATTCACGACCTTTTATAGATTAACACTGAAATCTTAAGCCTGAGAACACCAGCGACAACCGACTGCTTTTATGGACAATGAAGATGTCCGATCAATCGACATTATCTAATCCACAATAGCAATGGCTTCTTTAGACTTCTCTTCCGAGGAAAGTACATATTGCTTTAATTAAACTTTCTTATAGATGTGATGAGGGTTTGAAAATTTATGGGACAGGATTTATTGATTTTTATCTAGCTTAAAGAAAGATCGATGAGTCATGCTCTGTAAAAAGGTGATTTAAAATGCATTTTACAAAGAGTATCGACGTATGTCAGCCTGCGCAGTCCGCGTAGGCTGACATGGATCGAAAGTTTTTGCTTTTTGTAAATTTTCTGCATGTCCAAGGTCATGGTTTAGTCGGTTGTTAAAGAAACTGGAGATTTTATTGATCTATAATTATGTGATGATTTGCATAGTACGTGTATAATGCATTACTAAAATGTATGACCCCCCCACCCCTTTTACCACAGCGCTGCTCGTATGTATTTTTTTCTGATCTTAGTTCACATTACAAAAGCTGTGACAAGCTGACCTCTCTGATCCATTCATTTTCCAATAAAGTATTAAAACAAAAATAAAAATATGTAGCCTAATATGATTTCATTTAAAAATCGTGTTATAAATGTCTAAAATGATGTAAGGTGTTTGATATTTGAGAAAAAGTGGTTTAATGCATCTCAAAAAGACATGACACATGTCAGCTTGCGCAGTCAGCACATGCTTACACTTATCGAAATTTCTTGCTATTTATAAATTCTGCATGTCCACAGACCACTCTACACCGTGATTCAGTCTCTTGTTGGATTTTTATTGATCCATAATTATTTGATGTCATGCCTGGCATAATACATCAAGGAGATGCGTCAACCCTTTTGATCATTTGTTTTTAATCCTTTTTCTATCATTTCTCCCTATGGTATTTGCAAATAACAAAACTATAAAGTTAAATATTATTTAAGGAATGGGGAGGGGGAACTAAATTTGAATTCATCATCAACGGGCGTAATCATGAGAAACCAAGCAAAACGAGTAAATTGGGCTCCAAGTTGATACTATTCAGTAGCAACACAAAATGCATGTTTGGTTAGATGGTTTGTTTGATTGCACCGTTTCTAACTGCATGAATGTTACATTATGAAGGAAAATAGACTTATCAGTGTTTTGTTTTTTTAATTTCGTTCCCAGCAGTACATACTTGCAACTTAACGCATTTCATTGTAACTAAGGTGACGACAATATTCAGCCGTAAAAGAGAAATAAATGTTGTCGGGATCACTATTATCGATACCCAGAATGATTTCTGGCTTGAATTCGCAAGCATATCCATAGCAACAACACATGTGTTTCTCGCCTTTGGCCTTTGTCTCTGTCATTGGTCCATCTCACTGCAGATTTGTGCATTATTCCTGATGATCGTGAGCTGTTGAGACTCGGCCAATTGTACCACTGTCTATATCTGACCACTTTTTTTCTCTGCCTCTTTTCCTCGTTCCCTCTACCGTTCCTTGGAGAATACTTGTAGTTTTGGCGAGACCCTCAGACCTTGTTGTGTGACAAAATGTAAGTTTCAACTTCTTTACGATAGTGAGTACGTCTTCATATGGTCCTATGTACTCAGTTGTTTTGTTGTGTGAATTTGTTTTCTTTGTTTATATGTTGTAGACATGAGATGCGTAGCATTTGTCTGTAATATCTCATCTCTACAGCCGGAACCTTTTCTGGAGGTCCTGAGTAAGTGTCCATGTTTCACCAGCATACAAGAACATCGACAGTACTAGTGCACACATGAGTCTGATCTTGGGGCTGACGGTGATTCCGTTGTCTTTTTAGATAGGCTTAAATAGTTGTGCCATCCCAACAGCTGTTTGGACAGATCTTACTAGATCCGGTTTGGATCCTTCACGATGCTGATATACCCAGACATTTGAACTGCCGGACAGTCCTTAAGTTCTGGGAATAAATTTGTATGTCATTTGTGATAGATTCATTTCTGCTTAACATAAGCTTCGTTTTGTCAGAACTCATCTCCATTCCATATCTTGTTATCATCTAGCTTGGTAGAATTTTCCTTGGTGTTGGAGATTTTTTTCTAATTTGTGATTAGTTTCAGCATAGAAGAGATGTTTCACAAAGAAGAAATAGGTAAGTATAAAATACTCTTTGTCCGAAAAAGTCATCGCAAATGATCACCTTATTGTTAGAAGACTCTTTACATGACAACAAAATTGTAAACTTGTGCCATGTTAAAAGCATTTGCAGCAACAAAGCAAATTTTTCGGGTGGTGAGATTTGTCTTTGACAATTGAAAATGAACTTTATTTCTTGCTAATTTGCCCAAAATATATCCATCTACGACAACAATATCTTAAACATTACTATTATTCATGACCGAATTAACACAAATTCATTAACCTTTTAACAGAAACTTCAACAACAGTTATTAACAAAACAGAACAGAACATTTTATTGACTTAACCTGTACAGGTCATCATCACATAATACATTCGTAGTCATCAGACTATATAACGTGAATTATGCCATAGACAAATAAAATTCTTATGTGATAAACATATTTACGACAATAGAAGAAAAGCATGGAAACTGAATAGAATTTAGTTATAACGGTTAAAATTGCAACACTAGTAAAAACTGGTAACATCTAATACGGAATTGGAGTTGAGAACAAATTAAGCACCAGTTACGTCATTACGTGAGGAAAAAGCCTCATATATATCTATAACCCTAGCTTGTTTATTGTAATTGGGTTTTTGGAATATAACAATTCGATAAATCTATACATGCTGGGTCTAACATGGAAATATTTTTAAATGAATTTCTTTCTTAGATGCAAGTAAATTTGACATATCAGTTCTAACGAAATGAAATTCGTCCTCTACATCCGCCCTAGTGCATAAATTACAAACTCGTTCATGTCTTTCAAGTCTGTTGCTACCATAGCAATCGGTTTCAAGGCTGAGGCGGTGAGATGAAAGACGCAGCTTAGATAAAACAATTCTATATTTTCTTGGAAGGAGATCTAAATATGACTCAAAATTGACCGAAGATTTAAACTACTTATCAGAGCACATCGAGCTTTGCAATACTATTTCATTACACCACGTCTGTTTGAAGACATCAATAGCTCGGTTTTTAAATAAAACATGAAAGGTTTTCAGATTAACAATGTATGGATCAATAGAAATATGAGAAAAACCGTAATTGTCAAGTAATGTCTTTACATTTGACAACCAATTTCTTTTATTGATTGTAGTGCATTCATTGTACATATGGATATAGGGAGCTTTGATAATTGAATTGTTGCTTAGTAATAATTTGCACCAATACTTTATGATTCTTCCGTATCTATTTATAGATAAAAGATAGCGCCCAAACTCCCCATATACACCTAAAGTACTGGTAGATCCTTTAACATTTAGGATACGCTTGAAAAAATTTAAATGAACTTTTTCGATGTCGTTGAACTTTCCATAGCCCCAAACCTCGCTCGAGCAATGCAAAATCGAAGCAACGAAAGCATCGAATAATTGAAGTTGAACTGAGACTTGTATATCGTATTTATCGATGTTATTCAAAAGGGAATTCAATGCTTTATGAGACTTTCCAACTATCGTCAGCTGATTTTCCCTAAAAGAACCAGTGTAATTAAAAACTGTTCCAAGATAATTGAACTTGTCAACGACAATAAATAATAACCTAAGTAAATTCATTTACTATGCCACTTTATTAAGAAATTAGTTTTTACTTATTGCATTTACTTGTATCAGTTCTTATAGTTGAATACTATTGCTATTTCTACATATGTGTATCAGTGTTTGCTTTTTCCACATACTTTATGCTCTTCATGTAAATCCATGTTCTCTAAGTATTTTGTCTTATTTGCCATAAACATGTATTTGTTTAACGCAATAAAATGTTGAATGAATGAATTTCACAGGATGCCTTTGTATAATGAATAATAAGATTACACCGCTGGAAAAGGATAAAATGTTGCTTGGATACCATGTTTTCAAAAGTTTTTCTTTTTTCGGGGTAAGAAAATACATATTTGAGTCATGCTCTGGCAAAAGGGGTTTAATGCATCTCTGTGGATCATTATAGCAAGCAACTAATCACAAAATTATATGGATCCATAAAAATCATTTGTTTTAACAACCGGCTGAATCCCTAGACAAAATGGTCCTTGGACAATTCATCAAAGTAAAATGTTTCTATCCAGGTCAGCCTGTGCTGACTCCGAAAAACTCATTTACCTAGTAATTTATCTAACTATTCTCCTCTTCAGCTAGTTTGAACACTGTTTAAATGGACCGACCTGCTTCTGAAAAAGGCTACATATCAAAGCCTGGAAGTGACGTTGGTGACGGCAAGAAAATGGGTTTCCGGTCACGTGTCTCCAAAGTCCAACAAAAAGTTGTTGGCGTCATTAAAGGGAATTTTCTACTACTAACAACGATCTTTGGTGTGCTGTTGGGTTTCGCTGTTGGGTTTATTGTACGCCAGTATTCACCAACAGAAAATGCGCTTCTATGGATAGGTAGGACTATTTTTCCATGTCATTCCAACATTTCAATGCCAGAAAAACAAGATCCAGTAAATTGTATGATTTAACCTTTAACCAAACAATTCCTTGTTTTACTTAGATTTCCTCCTTTTTTTTAAAAAAAAAAAGTGTTTCTATCTATTTCAAGGTAAAATCCCGGTATTTGAAGTACATTTGATTTTGTAGTCTGCAAATGCAATTACCGAAGAATCTAAAATGTTATCGTCTTGTAGAGGGTTTTATATAATTAAGTATAAAATGTCTTATCATAAAATGTAGCCTAAAACTTTACCACACAGCAAAATTTATCCAGTCAGTATTGGAAGAATTTACAGACGATTATCTCGTGTTTACAGGGTTACCCGGTCAGCTGTACCTGCGTTTGTTCAAAATGCTGATTGTGCCGCTCATTATGTGTACAGTTATATGTGGTAGGTCGACTACACTTCATCTGGGGCCGTATTCCTGAACCATTCCATCTTATTCTCAGGATATTTAAAAAAAAAAAAATTCTAATCAGCTAAACCACCAATCAGACGTTGTGTTACATACTAAATTCAAAATTAGACCAAAAATTATCAAAGTGTAGTTTTTAGAGTGCTCTATAAATGATGTGACAATGGCCTTTGTCAGTGTGGAGTAGCAGATACTGTACTATCTGTCTGTAGAGAGTTTACAAGGAAAATGTTAATTTTTATGCGAATTTTGTTAAAACAACGCTTTACCATGTTTTCAAATTTTAGCAGCTGCAGATTTTCCTAAAGTATATCATTACATGCAGAATATATATCACATGTCAATATTCATCGTTCAAACTTTAAAAAAAAAGCAAGAGCCGTCGGAGACGGATTATGCTCCCCGAACCGGTCTCTGTCTAGGAAAGTGAAGGCTGTCGGTAAAACCGAGAAAAATACATCGGCGCAATATCCTAAAGAGTTCATATATGAAGTTTCATCCAATTTGGTCCAGGGGTTGTGGAGAAATGGCTTCGGACGGACGGTCAGACGGACGGAAGGACGGACGGACGGACGAAGCGGCGACTATATGCTCTACCTTCGGGGAACATAAAAATGTAGCCCTCGATCCGGGGATGAAAATGTCTGATCATGGTCGACAATCTATGTCGGAGGAATATAGATTATTGCTTAAACATGATTGTGATACATTAGCAAAGATTCAAATAAATGGTATATCAGAAATGGCGTATAAACTCATTCTAATTTTAAGAAATGATGTAATTTAAAGGCCCAGAAGAGGCCAAAAGTAAAACGGGGGGGTGGGTTAAAATGCATTGAAATTTGAATCATACAATTGAAAATGACAACCTGTGAAGATGACAACCTGTTATGCACCGTCGCTACAAGTGTTAGTTATTGGCAGAAAAATGAATTTAAAACCAGATAAAAAGTAAACAAAAAATAGTGCGACCTTGCAACGTTTGGCCTAGTTTAAGATTCCTTTTTCTGCCAGCGATTAACCACTTGGACCGACCATGCAAAAAAAAAAATATGTCATCTTCACAATGGTATGGTTTAAATTTGAATGAATTTTAACGCCTGCATTGTTTACATTTGGCCGCCAATAGGCCTTTAAACTAAAACGGGTTAACCCTTCGACCGCCGGGTGAATTTGACTCGACATTTGCAGTTTGGAAACAAGAGCCAAATAGTTGCAAGTTCACGGTTCTTCTTGCCCAGGATGTCTCAACACAGCCGATAGAGTAGATTAACGATCAGACTGCACGCTTCGTGCAGTCTGAGCTTTATCTACACTTGCTGCAAAAGCAACTGAATTTGTGAAAGGTGTTTTCAAGGTAAACATAATGTTTTATGTTCCAGGGGCTTCGTCGCTAGATCCAAAGTCCAACGGAAAAATCAGCCTTATTGCCTTCGTGTTCATTGTGTCGGTGAATGCCGCTGGATCAGCTTTGGGAATAGGCTTCGCTGTCTTGTTTCAACCTGGTTCGTTATATTCCTTACATCGTTACTCTCAGGCAGTTTTTAAACCATTTCATCTTTTCTTTTAAATTACAACCATTCTTGTACCTTCATGCCAAATGCTCGCCCCCCCCCCCCCCCCCCCCCACTACTGCAAGATTGCACAGATTACGACGGATAGAAAACGACATTCGAGTTTTGGAGGCCTTCAAAGCAATCGCTATTGTCGTTTCCGGTTTTAAATGGGGAAAAATCTCTTTAGTTTTTCCATCCCTTACACCATATATGTGGGTAATTTATCTACGTTTAAACTGCTTTCAAGTTTTAACAGAGGCTGGCTCTCTCTCTCTCTCTCTCTCTCTCTCTGTCTCTCTCTCTCTCTCTCTCTCTCTCTCTCTCTCTCTCTTTTTTTAGCTGTAAGTATGTATCTTTAAGGGATACTGATGGGGGAAGGTTATTGGGTTTACAAGATTTACATTTTACCGAAAGAGAAAGCTTTAAAAAAAAAAAAAACAATGTCATCACTTTTAGACCGATCACTATTTTTCTATGATAAAGAAACATAAATTACAAACACTTTTCATGCTTTATACATCTCTCTGCTGTCTTCAGGTGTAAACGCTACCGAGAGAAATGAAGAGATTTTGGAGCAGAAGATGCATACAACGGATATTTTCATAGATTTAATTTTGTAAGTTACTATTTATGTAAACAGTATGGCCCCTACTCCATCCAAAATTTCAGTGTTTATGAAATATAGGAGAGTCACAAAAGTTGCCTCCCCTGTTTTGTAAGCAGCGTATCCGGAGAGGACAAGTGTCTATAAGGCTGTTTTCATGGTAATATTCGATGTTTTTAAACTTTGTACACTGCAACTTACACGTGATGACTCTTACAAAATTCGGGCATGCTATACAATTGAATAGAAGCACATTGCAAATAAGAATATGGCAATAGCTTTACCATAAGTTGTTATATCTGGTATTGCATAAGAAAGTATGATATTGTAGATTTCCAATTCTGAATAACAATAAAACATCACCAATTTCCTGACAAACCCTTCTTTTGGTCAGAATTACGCTCGCCCACTTTGAACAAGCACATAACATTCAAACCTTCATCAACTGATTTGCATGATATTACAGGTTTCAGTATACAAAGTTAATTGATAATCGGTTGCTTCCATGAAAATAGCCATATAGACACTCGTCCTTTGGTCTAATATTTCATCACATACAAACGCCTATCTTCGTTTTGCAGAGGCAAAAGAATAGTATTAACAAGCAATTTTTCTTGTCACTATGTACAATGCTTTGACATGTATTAAAGTAGCAATCTATAACTAATGTCCTTATTTATCCATATTTAAGAAGGATGTCTTTAACTCATTCAATGCCAAATATTTTAATTCCACTTCTTTTGGCGGCTTAGAATACGATCCACTGAAAAATCAGAAGTGTTACAGTCTGATCCTGATCTTTACCGTCGGCAAAAGCCCATATTTTTGCTTATGGTCCAGAAAGAATTGTCTGCTACATAGTTGTTCCGTCAGTTGGTGGGTACCAATGTTTATGAGCAATTTACTGTAATTCGGCTTTAAGCTAGCCTTTAACCCACTAGCTTCTTGCTGTTAGTCTCGAATGAAAAAATAATTATTTGCGATTGGTAAAAAATATAGGCATTTTCAATCTGAGAGCCTTGCTGCGGACCCATTTGCGACACGAACATACAAAGGTTGAAACTGTAATCAATACCCCGCGGTGCTTATCCACACCTGAATATGAAAGGGGATTATCCTTTTCTTGAACTAATATGTGATATAATATCTTTTTAAAAAGGTCTTTCTGGTTTCAAATTTGTATAGTGAAGCTTAAAGCCTCGGGCTCTTTTTCTCCATTTCACTAGAGGCTAAAAATAATCAAGACTAGTTCAGAAAATGAACGAAATCGGTAAAAGCAAATTGGTAAGCACATTTTTTTTTGGTTACAGAGATTAAATGGTAAAAATATCCCACGCCAAGAATTGAAGTGGACACGATCGAATGGTAGACTAAGAATAGCTTGTAGTCTGTTCAACACAGTCCAAGCGAAAATCCGTGTAACAAAGCATTTCTAACCTCAGTGGTGATTTTTGTGTTGCTTAGAAACCGATTATGTCATGATGATGTCACAATATCATTATCCTCACGTTTTGCATTCTGCCACGTGACCTGTCTGTGACGGTGCCTGTATTACGATACTATGTTCTGTTCAAAAGGCACTTTTACTCACACAGAAATGTTGCGGTTGCCATATTACGCTGGTCTAACATCAGTCCAGGACGACCCCAGTTTTAATTTTTTTATATTCTTTCGACGGTTTCTTCGTTTATCAGTCTGTAACAATGACATAAAGTGAGTATTGATGACATTGAGTGCGACGTGCACCTACGCGACATGAGTAGAGCCGAACCACGCGAAGAACCAATGGCAACGAGAACAGCTTGGAAATAAAATCCAAGATAAGCGAGTTTTGGTATCAGGATTGGCATATTAGAC
The DNA here is from genome assembly GCA_946811185.2 of Hippopus hippopus. Taxonomy (NCBI): domain Eukaryota; kingdom Metazoa; phylum Mollusca; class Bivalvia; order Cardiida; family Cardiidae; genus Hippopus; species Hippopus hippopus. The sequence goes on along the minus strand of OX328110.1, from coordinate 24,711,215 downwards.
ATTTTCTCCCAAGTTTACATCCTAAAGTTTGAAATAGTGCGGGTCTAAAAGAATCGCTCATATTATTTCCCTCAGAGCAGTAAAAACCTGTATTAAGCAAGGGGTAGGGCAATCAAAACTAGTTTGAATTTAAGACAGGTGCTTGCGTAATTCAGGTCCATTTCAATACATTTGAGCCATGCTCTGTGAAACGAGGCTTAATACATCTGCATAAAGTATCGAACAAGGTCAGCGAGACGGCGCAGGCTTATCTGGACCGAAACTTTTTGCCTCTAGAAAATTTTCTGCATGTCAAAGGACCAGTGTACCCTTAATCCAGTAGGTTGTTATACAAAACAAATTTTATGGATCTATAATACATTGATGACTTGCATGGTATAATACATCACGGAGGTGCAATAAGAACTTCTTTTCCAGAGCATGGGTCATTTTCATTCGCAGGGAACGCAAAATATGCTCGCTTACTTCAGGTTGCTTGCTTAATAGAGGTGACCACTAGGGCAGCTTTCACTTTAGACCGATTTTCATCGCCTTGAGTTGCGCTTATCAGCCCAAGTGTTACATGTATATGCTTCAAATACAACTGTTTTCTCTCTCCAGAAATATCATTCCAGACAACCTTTTCGAGGCAACATTTGCACAAACTCAGACGATGTACAGATCGGTAGAAGTCACAATTCTTGGAAACAGTACGGAGAAAGGGAGTAATGCAACAGAGAAATACTATGGAAAAGCAAACAGTCCAAATATCATGGGTAAATTCGTTACTTTTACCAAAGAAATATTAACCCTTAGGCTGCTAAGCGCGACTTGGGGCTCTTTTGCGGACAGTGTAGATCAAGATCAGACTGCACAAAACGTGTTCTCTGATCTTTGATCTTCACTGTCCGATAAGGTATTTTCTTTCCGGTGAAATTAACTTTGAAATTGCATTTTTTTTTTTTTTTTTTAACTTTCATTTTTTTATTTTTATTATTATTATTATTATTATTTTTTTTTTTTTAATGAGTGGCAATTTTCGATTCTTTTATTCAGCAGGTCAGCAGGTAGAGGGTTAACCATTATCCTGTAACCTCAGGGGCTTTTTATAGACAGAAAAGAAGTTTAAATAGACCTTGAAAAATTTCGACTGGTCCGTAATTCAAAACATTTGCAGATGAAAAATTCTCTGTTGCTTACTTGATGGGATTTCTCTTCAAACGTAGAAAACATTGTGGATAAAGGAGAAAATGCTGGTAACGAGGTCAATGTCTGCAAATGTTTTCAATATGAACAAGTCTAAAATTTTGGTCCGGCCAGATCTGTAACATTTTTGTACCAATAGGGTTAGATCTAGCAGACACAAAACAAGTATAAAAAAGGATAATGTAACCGTAGAAATATTTGTCTACGGAAGGTTTAGTTTACAATTAGTCATTAATTTGTTTAACGTTTAGAGTGCTGAATACATGTAAATAAAAAACTTTTTGGGATAGATAAAAAAAGCTGTAATATTTCTATTTCAGAATTGATTGAACCAGAATATGTAACTAAATAGCATACAGTGTAGATCTATGCTAGATCAGACTGCACGTTCTATGCGGCCTGATCTTGGCCCACAGTGTCTGAAAAAAACAACTTAAGACGCTTCCCGTGCACTATAGCCAAAAATGGAATATGATATTAGGTGCTGGGATAATGTTGTTGTTGTTGTTTCTTCACATAAGCATTTTTCCTGTTTTGTAACTCACAGGACTGATTTTCGCTGGTATGCTTTTTGGAATAGCTGCATTGAAACTTGGTGAGAGAGGAAAACCATTCCTTACTGTGATACAATCTATGTCAGATATTGTTACCATGGTGTTAAAATGGTTTGTCTGGTAGGTATATTTTATCCTTTATGTTACCCCGTAACACCAAACTCTTTCTAAGATTCCCCTACAGATACTTGTATCTTTGAATGGGTTGCAATCTGCCCTGAACAAGTTGCTGTTAACACGCGAATGTGCATGATATGATCATATATTTTATCCTTGAAAAGTTGCCGATACGTGCATCTCGCACTTATCCTGTCTGCAGTCCTTTTGTATGAAGTTGGTGTCAGGTAAAGTTCTCTGTTCATCTTTTAAAGACAACATTTCTAACCAGTCTAAATCCGTCAGTAGTCAGTTCGAACCCTTTCTTTGACAGTCTCTATACGTTGTTCGTAACCTGACAATCCCGTTCAAGTAGAGTTGAAATCGTTCTGACCATGTAGTCATCTCCTTCCTGTTGTGTTTAGAACGCACATGTACTTGATCCCACGTTCTATCCTGACGGCAATGAAACAGCAGCACGCTTCTTATAAAACTCATTCATCCTTGAGATCATTGTGCCTCCAAGGAGAGGTATAGCTAGGTAGACTCTACCTATTAAAGCAACGGCCACGAAAAGATCTCAGAGCGCCTGCGTAGCTGAAGTTCTTCCAGGTTCACTCCAAGCCACCAGCACCTGTCCTGGGCCTGGAAAATATTTAGCGGGGTCAAAGATCAGAAACACCCTTTCCAATCAACCTCTTTTATAAAGTTCGACTTTGGTGTATCTGGTGTATTATATCGATTGTGAAACAAGTTCTCACAACTTGTATTTATCACTGTTTTCCTTGAAACCTCAACCAGCACTTGCGCCGTGATATGGGTAGTTTCAAAGTTTGAATCTGTTCATCACGGGATTTGACCCCGGAACCTTTGATGTGAGAAGTCGATGCTCTATCTCTATACTACTGTCGTCCACTGCTTTCTGTTATGTCTAGGACTACCTCAGTGTCATATTTCTGCCAGCTGTCATTCCTTCTTTTCATTTTCATTTTCATTTTTCATACAAGCACAGCATGTTTCAAGTGTCTGATACATATCAAGATTGCCCTTACTTGTACATAGAATTACTTTAGTGGGTGTCATGTTTCTGACATTTGTCATTTTTAGCTCCATGCCATGGCCCTGTGTTCGTCGTGCGTCCATCTATCTGTGTGTTCGTCCGTCCGTCCTTGCGTTAGCTGTTGTTTCAAACATCTCCAAAACTACCCCATCCAGTTTTAACCAAACTTCACAGAAATGATCCTACCATGGTCCTCTTCAGAAAATCTTGAAAGAATTTTATTCCTATAAAAACTGTGGTTGCCATGGCAATAAGATTGAAAAAACAAGAGGGCCATGATGGCCCTGTATTGATGGCCCTGTATCGCTCCACTGGCTAATAAGTAAAAACCCTACATGCCAAACATTACAATACATTACAATATTTGGCCAATTGATTTCGAACTAGAAGACATACAAAATTTTCTCTATGAAATCCCACAAGAAAGTTATGACCCCAGGGCAAAGCAATTGTTGACCACAGAGCTATTATTACTTGAATCCTGGTCCACAAGATGAAGCCCCATACCCATACCTATACCTAGATCTTATGGCAAGCACCAAGATGATTTCTATAGATTTCATTTTATAAGTGCATGTAAAACTTGTGACCCCTGGGGTGTGGCCAGACTTGATCTAGGGGTTATAACATAGCCCTCTTTGTAGACGCCCACTAGATAAAGCTACATGCAAAATTTGGTAGACCTTAGGCCTTATGGCTAGGCACAGGAAGAGTTCTTAAGTTTTCACTATATAATCCCATGTAAAACTTGTGACTCCCAGGATGGGGCCAATTTTGACCCCAGGGCAATAATTTGAAGAAACTTGGTAGAGGTCTATTACATAATGCTAAATTCGGTAGCCCTAAGCCTTATGGCTAGGTACGAGAACATTTTTAAAATTTTCCCTAAGTAAGTCCGTGTAAAATTTTTGCCCCCCTGCGGCAGGGCCAAATTTGATCCCAGGGCTATAATTCTAGCACTATTGGTAGAGGCCCACTAGATAAGCTACATGCAAAATATGGTAGTCCTAGGCCTTATGGCCAGGTACAGGAAGATTTCTAAAGTTTTCATTATATAAGCCCATTTAAAACTTGTGACCCCCGGGGCGGGGCAAATTTTGACCCCAGGGCTATAATTTGAAGAAACTTGGTAGAGGTCTATTAGACAAAGCTACATGCAAAATTTGGCAGCCCTGAGCCTTGTGGTTTCAGACAAGAAGATTTTCAAAGATTTTCAATATTTTTCAGTTTTGTTGCCATGGCAACCAGAGTTTTTGAATGGATCAAATTCTTTCAAGAAATTCTAACGAGGATCATAGCAGGATCATTTCTGTGAAGTTTCATCAAAATTGGGTGGGTAGTTTCAGAGAAGAAGATGTTTGAAATAAAATTTAACGCACGCACTGACGGACGAACGGACGCACGCACGCACGACGGACACCGGGCCATGACATAAGCCCGCTAGCCTTCGGCCACAGGAGCTAAAAATTGAAAATCTCGTCTGAAACCATACGACCTAGGGCTACCAGATTTAGCATTTTGGCATATAGCTTCATTTATTGTACCTCTACCATCATTATTCAAATGTCAGCCCTGGGATCAAAATTGGCCCTGCCCCAGAAGTCACAAGTTTTAAATGGGCTAATATATTTAACACTTTAAAAATCGTCTCGTTCCTAACTATAGAAACTAGAGCTACCAAATTTTGTATGTAGCTTTATCTAGTCAAGCTCTACCAAGACATTTTAAATTAAAGCTCTTGGTTTAAATTTGGCCCCATCACGGCAGTCACAAGTTTAACATGTGCTTATAGAGTGAAAGTTCTAAAAAATCTCTTAGCGCCTAACTGTAAATCCTAGTGCTACCAAATTTGGCACAGTTTTATCTAGAGGATCACTTCTAAATTTCTTTAAAATTTAGCCCTTGAGTAAAAATTAGCCCTGCCTTGGGGTCTATCTTTTACAAGAGCTTTATCTTATATTGAGGAAACTTTGAAAATCTTCTTGTTAATAACTATATGGCCTATACCTGTATTATTTAGTATTTGGCTTTATCTTGTAGACCTCAAGCAGAATTAAAGTAATTATATCTATATGGTCAAAAAAATGGCCTTCCTCTGGGGTCACAAATTTCTCATGAGCTTCTGTAGAGAAACTTTTGATATCTTTTTATTCAAAACCATTTGGCCTAGAACTGCAATGTTTGGTATCTATGGTTTGTACTTATTAGACAGTGGAGAGAATCTGGGCCATCATGACCTTCTTTTTTCTTTTCATTCTGGGGCTGTCCCTGTACGTGTCATACATCTTATACTAACATGTATCGTTCCTTTATTTTATTTTAGGAATAACCGATTAGGTATCACATTTCCTGTAGCTACCATTCCCTTGTTTCATTCTTTTACAACTCTAATTAGTGTCATACATGTATATCCGACACAAGTTATTCTTTCTTTCATTGTAGGACTACCCCAGTAGGTGTTTTAAGTCTGATAGCTGAGTCCATTGCATCAATAACAGATGTGACCATGGTATTCAAACAGATGGGCATGTTTGTCGCCACAATTACCACATCTGTAGCTGTATACCAGTTGATACTTATGCCTGCTGTACTGTTTGTGACAACAAAGAGAAACCCATTCTACTTTTTGGTATCTATAGCAGGACCCTGGATGATAGCATTTGCAACAACAACTACGTATGTCTGTCATGGAGTTTATCTGTGACTTTTACCCCAAAAGCATTAACCCTTTATTAAACAGTCCCAGCTCTTAAAGACCCTGGGATAAAAAGGGTTTTGAAATGATTAAGGGAAAAGGAGAAAATGCTGGTTACCAGCATTTTCTACTTTTCCCACAATTTTTTCAATCCTATCACAGACAAAACTCATCATTTGAGCAATATCTTATCTGTCGTCTGCAAACTCTTTCAGTTTGGACCAGTCTAAAATACTGATATTTGGTATATACTGTAGTTAGTTATATGAGTTATGTTGTAGTTTCAAGGTTAGTTTTTTGCAAAAATATCTTTCGAAGTATTGGAAAGTGTAGATCTTACAGAGATTCTATTGTCCATAGTTTAATGTGCACATTTTGTGCAGTCTGATACTGGTCTACACCCTTTTACAAAAGCTACTCGAGTTGTTCATTGCACTGTAGGGAGTAGTCAAAGCAGAAGAAACCCTTGTAAACAGTACATTTACTCTCTAATTTAATTCCTCTGATTAAAGACCCAGACATGGCAACTTTCTATAGATATCATCAAACCATCAAATCAAAAGCAGAAACGAATTTAGACCTGTTCAAGATTACATTTTTAACAGTCTGGAAGAAATGCTAGATATGATATTTGTTTTCAAATGGTACTACCGACTTCTATACTCAAACATTCATTTCAGGTGTAATATCCTACCTCTTTTGTGTGTACATGTACATATACTACCCTTTGGACCTCTACAGAAATTGTACAAATTCAGCTCTAGATGTTCATTTATAAAAGATGAAAATAAAAAAAAAAAAAAAAGAATAATCATAGATCCGAGCTTTGGCATTTCGTATAAAGCAATATCTTATGAATCTTAATGAGGCTTATTAAAAATATAGCCCTGAAGTTGAAAAAAAGCTTTTCTAAAAGAGTCATACTTTCATTTGTATTAGAGGTATAGAAATTCAGATATGAAATTTCAGGTGAGTGATCTCAGTTCTAACTTTGCGCCCTCGTTTTTCGCAATTTTCAAGATGCTTTGGCTTTGATCTCTTTGTGAAACAAAAACAGACAAATTCAGATCTACACTAATAGAAAAGGTACCTTTAATCATTTTTATACATTCTATGAGCGTAAAAAAATGTAAATCTTTTTACCACAGTGCCATTGCAATCCCACAAATGCTTCATTCCTGTGAAGTAAAGAACAAGATAGACAAGAGAGTGTCTGGGTTTGTGGTACCGTTCAGTGTATCCATTAGTTGTGCTGGAGGGGCAATATACATTTCTGCAGCTACACTGTTTGTTGCCAACCTTTCAGGCAGTGAAATTTCCATCAAAGACTATTTAATTCTATGGTTGTATATCTTTATTTATTGCTGGTGTACAAGTTCATTTTTAGCTTTATATTTTCACTTTGATACAACTGTGTATCTTTATTTCTAAGTTTCTACAAGTGTTGATTTGTTAAGTGAACTAACTTTGATGTAGACAGATAATTAAGTTACATCATCTTTAAAAGGTCTGAATTATGATGAAGAGAAAATATACTACATGTATACCTGTGTTATTTTTATTTTGATGAAAAAAAATTATGTTAGAAGCAAGAAACAGGAAACACATTGTACAGGAAACACATTCTTAAAAGGGCCATTAAAAAAACTGTGAAACAAAATTCATATCTAATTAACACATTCTTCATTTTATCTACAAGTTAGGTTTCAGGAAAGAAAGAGTGTCGCTTGAAAAGCAAGTACCAGTAGGCAAAATTATAGAAAGATTTGCTTTTAAACTATGATTACATTTCTTTCAGGATTTTATCCAGTATGGCAGCCATGGCAATTCCATCAGTCCCTAGTGCCAGTTTGGTTACAGCACTGATGGTAATGACCTCTATGAACATACAGATAGATGATATTGCCCTGTTACTGGCTTTAGAGTGGTTTATGTAAGTATCTCTGCTAGTTTTTCCTGGTTCCATACTCACCAAACACAATGCTGAAAATAGTTAAATTATCAGCAAGACTTATTTTAAGAGCTTTTTTCTCCATTGCAGATTACTCAGGACCCATATTCACCAACCATTTTTAAGAATATTCCGAGTTTCATGATAAAGAATTTTCTAAATTTGAATGTTATACAATATTCTTAGTCTTATGCTGAAGAATTTTCTACATTTGAATGTAACACAACTCCTTATGTTTTCTTGATTCTGTCAGTGATAGGCCATAATCACCAAGGTCAGATACTGTTTTGTTCAAATGCCTCTGAGTTTTTGTGGGTCTGTCCTTGGACAAGAAGTTTCAGAGCCCTAGCCTAGCATGAGTAAAGCCCTTGACATCCATGAACGAATAAGCTGCTGCCATGATTTGACTTCATAATGCTAAAAGCTGTGTTAATCAGTCAATCAATCAGTCAATCACTACATTCAGGTTGTGATGACACAAGTTAAAATAGAGTTCAGTATGACTATTCTTGACTTTTTTCAGAGACAGAATTCGAGTCACCTGCAGTATTGTAAGTCATACATTTTGTACAGCAACTGTATACCACTTTTGCAAAAATGACTTGAAATCAGTAGACAAGACACCAGAAAGTGAAAATACAGAAACAGAAAGTACAGATTTACAACCAGAGGGTGCAAGAATGCCCATGTCATGATGAATTAAGAAGGGAAAATAGGAAATGTCCACAAGAATAAATCATTTGCATGGCAAAACATTTTGTTTACCTTTGCATTGACCTTGATCTATGAGCAAGGTCACTCTTATTCAGTAGATTGTTTCTGCAGGTTTATGAAGTTTTGCCATTCTATGTTAGCTTATTCACTGTTACGGGCAATATATTGGCTTCTGCAATGAACATGCAGTCTGACACTGTCTACTACTTAACAACTGTTACAATCCATATTACACAATACAAAGGGCCTCAATCAAGGTACTAAATCAAAATGAGCAATATAACATCCTGATAGTTCATGTTGGACACCCCTAGATATGCCAACTTAAATTTGCAATTTGAATTCATTACTGTCTGTCATTGTATTTGTTTGAAAATGAATTAAATCGGTGCAAAAATACATTTTGCAACTTATCCTTTTTATATACCATTTGATTCTAGAACCATTGAATAAAACCTTAAATTCATCATTCTTTCTGTAACCATTTTTTCTTTACAAGAATGGACTAACAGATCGACAGGCAGTCATGGTAAAACCCATAGCTACTTTTCCTTCAAACATATCGACAAAGAGATCAGTGGGCAATCATGTCCAAACTCATAGGTACTTTCCTTCAAATAGATAGACAAATAGATCAAAGAGCAGTCATGTTCATTCCCATAATTGCAGCATATTTTTACGGACAGATGGACAAACAGATCATTGATAGGTCAACTAATGGAATAAACAAGAGAGCCATTATGGTTCTGTATTTCTCACCCTGATTTGCATAGACTGAGGCATTTAACAACAAAATTATGGTATCATCCAAATTCAAAGCATTTTTGACAACAAAATAGATATGACTCAATGATGAAATTTACCTTTAATCGAGCAGAAAACTGTGTGGAAAACGGAGAAAATGCTGGTTACCAGCATTATCTCCTTTTCCAACAATGATTTCAAAAGCCTTCCTTCCAAGAGTCGTTCAAACTCGGGATTGTTTGGTAAAGGTATAAACCAAAAGAACCCTATACTGAAATAAGAATTCATTGAGAAAATAAGCTTAGCCCAAAAAACTTCTACTATTTTCATATGCCAACATGATGTTAATGAATGAAATTATTTGTAATCAAGTATTATTCACACCAAATATTAATGAACTCGAACAGTATTTTTATAAGAATATTTCCAAAACTGTAGAAGCAGAAAAACATTTTTTCACCGGCATGACTGCTAAAGTTTATGGAAAAATCTAAAACGATACAAATCTTGCTTTATTTATATATTCTACACATCAGAGTATAACATTAACACGAAATTCGATCATCATGAATGAAAACTGAACATTTATCCAGAAACCTTGAACACATAATACTACTATTTTACGCTGTAGTAACGACAATAAAGGGAGATAAACAGTAAAATACTGTCATGAGAAAACATGACCTACTTCCCTTAAACATTGGAAGCTTAACTATATCCTAGAATTCAACCAAACCAAAGCAATGGTCTGTACTAGATAAAAATTATATCAAGAAATCTGAAAGAGGTCAATACCAACGCAAAGATAATTTTGGCCAATTTCTAGAGAATTCCCAACTGTGGTTTTGAAGGAGACTTTTAAAGTTTTTCAATATTTTTCAGTTTTGTTGCCATGGCAACCAGAGTTTTAATTGGAGTCAAATTGTTTGAAAACTTCTAAAGGGGACTTTGGCAGGCTAATATTTGTGAAGTTTCATCACAATTGAATGAGTAGGTTAGGAAGAGATGTTTAAAATAAAAGTAACCGAACAGGACCTATCTACTAGAGATCTACCAAAGAGTCAATCATGCCGAATGTTACAGATAACTTGATCAAGAGTTTTCTGAGGGATTTTGAAAGTTTCCTCTTTGGCATTATGCCTATTCTGGCAAAGTTATTTGACAGATTAATATTCAATTTAAACATATGATAAAAATCTTCCAAAAGATCTATCATGCTAAAATATGATTCAGATCCGATTCACAGACTTTGAGAGGAAGATGTTCATAGCCTGCTATAGGGCCGATACAGATTTAAAATGCCACACCCATAGTTTCTTTTCTGTTGAAGGATCAAGATTTTTATAAAAACATCTGCAGACCCAAAGATCAACCAAACCAAACTTTCAAGATATCCAAACATCAGATCAGAAAAAAACATCATCTCTACATGATTGTGAAGGTGTCACTTTATTGACACTAAACCAGAGCCCAAAATTTTAGACTCATGATCAAATGATGGGATTTGTCCTAGAGAGGGTAGAAAGCATTGTAGGTAAAGGTAGAAAATGCTGGTCACCAGCATTTTCTCCTTTTCCCACAATGTTTTAAAAAGCTTTCTCTGTCCAAGTCATTCAAACTCTGGATGTATGGTAAATGGTTAACATTAAAATTGTTACAGTTTCCTTTTCTGAGGATATCACTGAACAAAACACACAAAATGATCTTGGTTAAGCCTATGAACATCTGACACAACAAAGATTGCCTTTGCAGACAGTGCAGACCAAGATCAGGCTGCACATTAAGTGGACTGATCTGGGAGCTACACTGTCACCTACATAGAGATGGTCAGGCCAAAATAACTTTGAAATACAGTAAAACCTGTTACAGTGACCACCTCTATTTAACCCTTTACCAACCAATGTTATGTTTTAACAACCGTGAGAAAGAAGCCTTTTGAAAAATGGAAAGGAGAAAATGCTGGTTACCAACTTTTTCCCAAATTCTCACAATGTTTTCTATCCTATCAAAGACAAATCTAACTATTTCTGTAACATTTTTTTTTCCTTCAAATGCTTTCAATTTGGAGCACACTAAAAATTTGATGTTAGTAAAGGGTTAACTTTTTTATAAACGACATTCTCCAAGATTTGTCTAAATTGAAATACAGTAAAACCTGTTACAGTGACCACCTCTATTTAACCCTTTACCAAACAATCTCATATTTTAACAACCCTAAGAAAGAAGCCTTTTGAAAATACTGTGGGAAAGGAGAAAATGCTCGTTACCAACTTTTTCCCAAATTCATACCTTTTTTTTTTTTTTCCTATCCTATCAAAGACAAATCTAACTATTTCAACAATATTCAATTTTTTGTCTTCAAATGCTTTCAATTTGGACCAGTTTTAACTTTCGATGTCAGTGAAGGGTTAACTTTTTTATAAACGACAAACTCCAAGGTTTGTCAAAATTGAAAGCATCTGCAGATTAGAAATTAAATGTGGCTCAAATCAATGGATTTATCCTTGAAAAGATACAAACCATTATGTGAAAAGGAACAACTACTGATTATCTGAATTTTCTTCTTTCTGGACAATGTTTTCAAGAGCTTTAGTCTCAAAGGTCGTTAAAACTCGGGATTGTGTGGTAAAGGGTTAAAGAGTATCTTGATCTAGCATAAGAGTTCCCAAAGACGGCAAATATGTAGGTACTAAGCAAAAATACCTGTCTTACCCCTTTACCACACAGTCCTGAGTTTTAACGTCCGTGAAGAAGAAGGTTTTTGAAAACATTGTTGGAACAAGAGAAAACGGTGGTAACCAGCATTTTCTCCTTTTCCCACAATATTTTCTATCCTATCAAAGACATCTTTTGTTTTTTGTGCTTCATTTATTTGGTTGTCTGCCAATGCTTTCAATTTGGCTGTGTCTAGAATTTTGTTGTGTGGTGAAGAGTTAAGCATGCATTTTTTAGAATCCCTTAGGTGTTTACTTAACACTAGTAGGACTGTACTGACATACTTAGGCCTTTTCTGGGCTGAAAAAAAAAATTAATACTAGTATCCATTTTGTACATGTAATGTTCAGGATACATAACAGAATCAACCCCCCCCCCCCCCAAATCATCCCACCCCCCCACCCCCCCCAAAAAAATATATAGCCAATAGGACTAAATGCAGAAAGATAATGGTACATGTATTTCAAAAATGAAACAAGTCTGCATTTGCCATAATTTTTTCACTTCTTGTCATTAGTAAACGTTTGGACCAGTAAATGTATATCTATAATTGATGAAAAGGGTAGAGGAATGACAGCAGAAGCAGTGTGTGGGAACTACATTTAGGAATGTTAACATAAATATGGCTAAATACATAACTAGACCTTCATTTATCACTCATGTAACTCTTTACAAAATAATCACGAGTTTTAATGACCCTGAGGAAAAAGGCTATTGAAAATATTGTAGAAAAGGAAAAAGTGATGATGACCAGATTTTTTTTTTTTCCGAACAATGTTTTCTACCTTTTCAAGAACAACTCCTGTCTTTTGAAGCATTTATTTTGTTTTCTTGCTTTTAATTTGGTTGAGTCCAACTTTTTTTCATATGGTAATGGGCTAACCATTAGAGCGCCAAACCAACAACATGGACATTTTCAGTAATGGAGAAAAAATGTGACTGCAAAACTTTTTTTATTGTTTTATTGTTTTATCTCTTTACCCAACAACAAAATTTTAGACCTGTCCAATTTAAAAAGCATTCGCAGACAACATATTACATGTAACGTAAAAAAATGAGGTTCGTTTTGGGAAGTGTAGAAAAAATTGTTGGAAAAGGAGAAAATGCTGGTTACCTTTTGGTTCAGGGTAGGGAATGTTTGGTAAAGAGTTAAATAAAAAATATCTCAAGAAAGCAGACATTGTAGATCCTTTATCAGACTGGCTGTAAAAACAACTTGAGTACAGGGAGGTGCTCCAGGGTTTAAGTATTTACCAAATGACAAAAATGTAGACTTGTGGAAATTCAAAGCATTTACAGACAAAAATTTCAGTGTGACTCAAAATATCGGACTTGTCTTTGTTATGGTAGAAAACATTTTGGAAAAAGGAGAAGATGTTGGGCACCAGCATTTTCTCCTTTCCCCACAATGTTTTCAAAAGACTTCTTCTTAAGGATTGCGTGGTAAACAGTTTAGTAACTAAATAACAAATAACTCTTTACTTCCATACTTAATACATTTAAACTTTAAAAATTCAACAATAATTAAGTATCTATTTTATAAATCTATAAAGTTCTAGTCTTTCTAATAGGTTATTTTCTAATCAATAGCTGCAATTACATGGCCTATTCCACACTTCCATCAAAACAGGAAATCAAGGCCCATAACTCTGATTCATGTTGCAAAACATCTTTTTTGTAAATAACATACTACCATATAAATTCTGCAAATATTGGAATTAAAAAAAGGGAAGAAATGTATGCTGAATTCGTATGACACCATTGCATGTGGCAACTTCTTTCAATAAAAACTGCAATAGATAACCTAGTTGACAATTTACTAACCAATCCTTTATTATGATAATCCTTGGGAACAAGGCTTTTCAAATCATTGCTGGAAAAAGATACAATTCTTGTAACAAGCATTTCTATCCTTTTTTTCAATTGCGATTTCTACCATTTCATAGACAAATCCTATCATTCTAGTCGCAATGGATTTTGAATCAGCCTTCGACTTGAACAACTCTAAAATTTTGTTGTCTAGTAAAAGTGTTAAACCCATTCCCACTTCTAATAAAGGAACTTTACCAAAGGTTATGCCCCTTTAGTAATTAAAAATAGCTCTATCAGTAAATTTGCAATATTTTTTTTAATAAATAGTTCATCTTTTTATCAGGTTTGCTGAATGTGATGGCTTTTGACCTACTTTTTGGTACTAATGAATAAACAGAAATTTGTGATTGGTCAAGAATGTAGACGTGTATTGTTTAATTAAAAATCCTGTGTTTTGACAACTCAGAGAAGGACGGCTTTTAAAAAGATTGTGGGAACAGGAGAAAATGCTGGTAAAACCAGCATTTTCTCCTTTTCCCACAATGTTTCCTACTCTTCATAAACAAAACCATTCCTTTGAGCCACATTTATTTTGTAATCTCCAACAGTTTTCAATTTGGACCAGTCTAAACTTTTGTCGTTTGTTAAGGAGTTAAAAATTACCAATCGAAAAGATTTTAAACCTATCAAGTTGAAAATGTTGGCAGTTGACAGTTTAAATTTGGTTCAAATGATGAAATTTGCTTCTGAAAGGGCAGAAAATATTGTAGAAAATGGAGAAAATGCTACTAGTATTTTCTCCTTTTCCAACAATACTTTGAAATGTCTTCTTTTCTCAGGGTCCTTAAAAGTCAGGATTGAGTGGTAAAGGGTCAAAGTCCTAAAAAAGCGGATTTGTTGGGCAGTGATATGTTGGAAGGAAATATCAGATTTTCATCACAAGGTATACAACTACTCATATTTATGAAGCAACACTGTAACCCTTAGGCTGCTGAGTTTGATTCACTGACCTTTTGCGGCCATTGTAGATCAAGATCAGAATGCACAGAGTATGCAGTCTGATCTTCATCTACACCGTCCGGTATGGAGATATGTTTCTCCTAACAATAAAATTTGAAATAGCCTTTCTTTTTTTTAGTTTTACTATCAACTTGAAAGTTTCATTCAATTCATTCAGCAGGATAAGGGTGAAAGAATGTCACAGTTGGTCAGTCCAGCAAACTTGACCCTTTACCACACAATCCCGACTTTTAACGAGCCTAAAGAAGGATCCCTTTGAAAACATTGTGGGAAAAGGAGAAAATGCTAGTAACTAGCATTTTCTCTGAAGGGGATTTTTAAAAGTTTTCAATATTTTTCAATTTTGTTGCCATAGCAACCAGAGTTTTAACTGGAATCAAATTGTTTGAAAACTTCTACAAAGGACCTTGCCAGCATAATATAAATTTGTGAAGTTACAGCACAATTGAATGAGTAGGTTCAGAAGAGATCTTTGCAATTAAAGTAACTGCACAAAACCACGGACAGACACAGGGCCAATACATAACCTCCCTGGCCTTTAACCAGAGGAGCTAAAAACTAATTATTAGCATTCTACAGACTACTAAATGGATGAAAGTGTCAATTTCAATTAAAGAAAACATTTAACTACCAAAATATCATTCATGCAAAGCATTAATAAACTCAGACCAACACTTTCTGAGACGTTTTTCAAAATTTGCAATATGGCTTTTATAGGATTAAAAAACCATGTTCTTTGCTACCATGTTTTTCCATGGAACAAGATGCTATCAAAAATCTATGAGAGATCTACCAAAGGATCAATTATGCCAAATATCAAAGATAACTTGATCAAGACTTTTAAAGTTTCCTCTTTGGCTTTATGCGTGTTCTGGCAAAGTTATTTGACAGATTAATATTCAATTTAAACATATGATAAAAATCTTCCAAAAAAGATCAATCATGCTAAATATGATTCAAATCTGATTGAATATGTTCATAGTCTGCTCTAGGGCTGATACAGATTTAAAAATGCCACACACATAGTGTCCTTGTCTGTTGACGGATCAAGATTTTGATAAAAACATCTGCAAGATACAGACCCAAAGATCAACCAAACCAAACTGTCAAGATATCTAGACAGCAGTTTTAGAGAAGTACAGTTTTCAAGACATTTTAATTTTTTCATGGAAGTATGTTATTCCAGATATCTGAAAGAGGACCATGGTTTAAACACTTGTATAAAATCTGGTTCAAGTTAGGCCAGTGTTTCAAACAAAGTTGACTCTTTACCACACAACAAAACTTTAGCCTGGTCCAAACCGGTAACATTTCCAGAAAACAAATTAAATGTTGCTATAAACATAAAATTTGCCTATCATGTGTAGAAAACCTTGTGGTAAAAGAAGAAAATGCTACTTACCAGCATTTTCTTCTCTTCCCACAATTTTTTCACAAGCCTTCTACCCCTGAGGTCGTTAAAACTTGGAATTGTGAAAGCCTTCTTCCTAAGGGTCTTTAGAAGTTATGCTTGTGTGGTAAAGGGTTAGAATACAGATGGAGGCATGACAGACACATGATACGTGTTCGCTGGCCTTTGGCAAGTGGAACTAAAACCACAACAAAAACCCCTTTGTTGCATATTTTATTCATTTTTTTCTTCTTATTCACAACTTAAAATTTCAATAAATAAATGCAGAAGCATAAAGGTAATTTACATGCAAACAATTAATAGAATGTCAACAGCAAGGTCAATAATATAAGCTAAGGTGAAAGTCCTGTTTCTTTAACAAAGAGGTTGGTTTATAAAAAACTCTATAAATCAGCATATAAAAAAAAGTTAGTATCACAAACTGCTACAAGAAAAAGCACAACTCATTAAAATCTTTACCAAATGACAAAATTTACGCTTTTCTTTGCTGACAGTAACTGCAGCAGGTAAATTGAATGTGGCTTGGCTCATACGTAATTTGTTTTCTAAATGAAAAATGGTAAGGGAAGAAAAATATTGTTCATTTATAGCATGTCCTCCTTTTCCAAAAATGTTTCCAAAACCCATCTTCCTCTTAGTTATTAGAACTGGGGATTGTTTAGTGAACAGTAAATAAATGCACCAGAAATGCAGTAATCAGCTTTTACTGTACAGAACAGAAAAGAACGTCATCTTTACAAGTTTGTAAAGATGTCACTTTATTAAAACTTAACCAGAGCCCAAACTTTTAGACAATTGACAACAATTACAGATGGCACATGTAATGTAGCTCAAATGATGGATTAGGTCTTTGACAGGTTAGAAAGCATCTTGGGTAAAAGTAGAAAATACTGGTTAGCAGCATTTCCCCCTTTTCCCTCAGTGGTTTCAAAAGGTTCTCTGTCCAGTTCAAACTCTGAATTGTTTGATAAATGGTTAAACACTAAGATAGCTACTTTCTTTTTCTGAGGATATCACTGAACAAAACACAAAAATTGATCTTGGTTAAACCTAAATAATGTGGCATAACAAAGATAGCCAGACAACGCTGACCAAGATCAGGTTGCCCACTGAATGGACTGATCTGGGATCTACACGGTCACCTATGTAGACATGGTCTGGCAAAAAAAAAGGAACAGCCTTTTTGGTGGACGCAACCTCTATTTAACTTTTCCCCAAATATAAAACTCAAAGATTTGCCTTAATGGAAAGCATGTGCAGATCAGAAATTTAATGTGGCTCAAATGAATGAATTTGTCCTTGAAAGGGTACAAAACATAGTGTGAAACGGAACAACTACTGATTACCTACATTTTCTTCTTTCCCGACAATGTTTTCAAGAGCTTTAGTCCCAAAGGTTGTTAAAACTCAGGATTGTGTGGTAAAGGGTTAAAAAGTAACTTGATCGAACATAAGAGTTCCCAAAGACGGCAAATATGTAAGGTACTAAGCAATAATACCTGTCTTACTCTTTTACCACGCAGTCCTGAGTTTTAACGACCATCAAGAAGAAGGCTTTTGAAAACATTGTGGGAACAGGAGAAAATGGTGATAACCAGCATTTTCTCCTTTTCCCACAATGTTTTCTATCCTTTCAAAGACTTTTTTGTTTTTTGTGCTTCATTTATTTGGTTGTCTGCCAATGCTTTCAATTTGGCTGTGTCTAAAATTTTGTTGTGTGGTGAAGAGTTAAGCAAGCACTTTTCGAGAATCCCTTAGGTGTTTACTTATCAAAAGAAGGACTGTACTGACATACTTAGGCCTTTTTTGGGCTGAAAAAATATAAATACTAGTATCCATTTTGTACATGTAATCTTCAGGATACCTAACAGAATCAACCCCCATCACCCCACCCCCACCCAACCCAATCCCCGGAAAAAAAAAAAAACTATAGCCAATAAGACTAAATGCAGAAAAATAATGGTATTTCAAAATGACATAGATTTAAAACTATCTTGACAAATACTAGATCTAGTATATAAATTGCTCATATTAGCCAAGTCTGCATTGGTCATAATTTTTTCAATTCTCGTCATCAGCGAATGTTTGGACCAATAAATGTATATCTATCATTGATGAAAAAGATAAAGGAATGACAAAAGAAGCAGTTTGTGGAAACTACATGTACATACAAATAGGAATGTTGATATAAATATGGCTAGATACATAACAAAACCTTCATTTATTACTCATTTAACTCTTTACAAAACAATCACGAGTTTTAATGACGCTGAGAAAAATTGCTATTGAAAATATCGTAGAATAAGGAGAAAGTGATGATCACCAGCATTTTTTTCTTTTAAAACAATGTTTTCTACTTTTTCAAAAACAATTCCTGTTTTTTGAGGCATTTATTTTGTTGTCTGCAAATGCTTTCAATTTGGATGAGTCCATTTTTTAGTCATATGTTAATAGTCTAACTATAAGAGCGCTAAACCAACAACATGGAAGTTTTAAGTAACAGGGAAAAAATGTGACTCCAAAAATTTGTTACTGTTTTATCTCTTTACCCAACAACAAAATTTTAGACCTGTCCAATTTAAAAAGCGTTCCCAGACAACATATTAGAGGTAACGTAAAAAATGAGGTTTGTTTTGGGAAGGGTAGAAAACATTGCGGGGAAAGGAGAAAATGCTGGTTACCAACATTTTCTCCTTTTCTCACAATTTTTTTCAAGTGTCTTTTATTTACCAAACGACAAAAATGTGGACTTGTCCAAATTGAAAGCATTTACAGACAACAAATTCAGTACGTATCAAAGGATCGAACTTGTCTTTGATGAGGTAGAAAACATTGTGGAAAAAGGAGGAAATGTTGGGCACCTGCACTTTTCTCCTTTTCCCCCCAATATTTTCAAAAGGCTCCTTCCTCGGGGTCGTTAAAACTCGGGATTGTGTGGTAAACAGTTTAGTAACTAAATAACAAATATCTCTGTACTTCCATACTTAATTCATGCATTTAAACTTTAAAAAATCAACAATTTGTATCTATTTTATAAATCTATAAAGTTCTAGTCTTTCTAATAGGTTATTTTCTAATCAATAGCTGCAATTACGTGGCCTATTCCACACTTCCACCAAATCAGGAAATCAAGGCCCATAACTCTGATTCATGTTGCAAAACATCTTTTTTGTAAATAACATACTACCATATAAATTCTGCAAATATTGGAATTAAAAAAAGGGAAGAAATGTATGCTGAATTCGTATGACACCATTGCATGTGGCAACTTCTTTCAATAAAAACTGCAATAGATAACCTAGTTGACAATTTACTAACCAATCCTTTATTATGATAATCCTTGGGAACAAGGCTTTTCAAATCATTGCTGGAAAAAGATACAATTCTTGTAACAAGCATTTCTATCCTTTTTTTCAATTGCGATTTCTACCATTTCAGAGACAAATCCTATCATTCTAGTCGCAATGGATTTTGAATCGGCCTTCGACTTGAACAACTCTAAAATTTTGTTGTCTAGTAAAAGTGTTAAACCCATTCCCACTTCTGATAAAGGAACTTTACCAAAGGTTATGCCCCTTTAGTAATTAAAAATAGCTCTATCAGTAAATTTGCAATATTTTTTTTAATAAATAGTTCATCTTTTTATCAGGTTTGCTGAATGTGATGGCTTTTGACCTACTTTTTGGTACTAATGAATAAACAGAAATTTGTGATTGGTCAAGAATGTAGACGTGTATTGTTTAATTAAAAATCCTGTGTTTTGACAACTCAGAGAAGGACGGCTTTTAAAAACATTGTGGGAACAGGAGAAAATGCTGGTAAAACCAGCATTTTCTCCTTTTCCCACAATGTTTCCTACTCTTCATAAACAAAACCATTCCTTTGAGCCACATTTATTTTGTAATCTCCAACAGTTTTCAATTTGGACCAGTCTAAACGTTTGTCGTTTGTTAAGGAGTTAAAAATTACCAATCGAAAAGATTTTAAACCTATCAAGTTGAAAATGTTGGCAGTTGACAGTTTAAATTTGGTTCAAATGATGAAATTTGCTTCTGAAAGGGCAGAAAATATTGTGGAACAATACTTTGAAATGCCTTCTTTTTTCAGGGTCCTTAAAAGTCAGGATTGAGTGGTAAAGGGTGAAAGTCCTAAAAAAGCAGATTTGTTGGGCAGTGATATGTTGGAAGGAAATATCAGATTTTCATCACAAGGTATACAGCTACTCATGTTTATGACGCAGCACTGTAACCCTTAGGCTGCTGAGTTTGATTCACTGACCTTTTGCGGCCATTATAGATCAAGATCAGAATGCGCAGAGTATGCAGTCTGATCTTCATCTACACCGTCCGGTAAGGAGATATGTTTCTCCTAACAATAATTTTGAAATAGCCTTTCTTTTTTTTAGTTTTACTATCAACTTGAAAGTTTCATTCAATTCATTCAGCAGGATAAGGGTGAAAGAATGTCACAGTTGGTCAGTCCAGCAAACTTGACCCTTTACCACACAATCCCGACTTTTAACGAGCCTAAAGAAGGATCCCTTTGAAAACATTGTGGGAAAAGGAGAAAATGCTAGTAACTAGCATTTTCTCTGAAGGGAATTTTTAAAAGTTTTCAATATTTTTCAATTTTGTTGCCATAGTAACCAGAGTTTTAACTGGAATCAAATTGTTTGAAAACTTCTACAAAGGACCTTGCCAGCATAATATAAATTTGTGAAGTTACAGCACAATTGAATGAGTAGGTTTAGAAGAGATCTTTGCAATTAAAGTAACTGCACAAAACCACGGACAGACACAGGGCCAATACATAACCTCCCTGGCCTTTAACCAGAGGAGCTAAAAACTAATTATTAGCATTCTACAGACTACTAAATGGATGAAAGTGTCAATTTCAATTAAAGAAAACATTTAACTACCAAAATATCATTCATGCAAAGCATTAATAAACTCAGACCAACACTTTCTGGGACGTTTTTCAAAATTTGCAATATGGCTTTTATAGGATTAAAAAACCATGTTCTTTGCTACCATGTTTTTCCATGGAACAAGATGCTATCAAAAATCTATGAGAGATCTACCAAAGGATCAGTTATGCCAAATATCAAAGATAACTTGATCAAGACTTTTAAAGTTTCCTCTTTGGCTTTATGCGTGTTCTGGCAAAGTTATTTGACAGATTAATATTCAATTTAAACATATGATAAAAATCTTCCAAAAAAGATCAATCATGCTAAATATGATTCAAATCTGATTGAATATGTTCATAGTCTGCTCTAGGGCTGATACAGATTTAAAAATGCCACACACATAGTGTCCTTGTCTGTTGACGGATCAAGATTTTGATAAAAACATCTGCAAGATACAGACCCAAAGATCAACCAAACCAAACTGTCAAGATATCTAGACAGCAGTTTTAGAGAAGTACAGTTTTCAAGACATTTTAATTTTTTTCATGGAAGTATGTTATTCCAGATATCTGAAAGAGGACCATGGTTTAAACACTTGTATGAAATCTGGTTCAAGTTAGGCCAGTGTTTCAAACAAAGTTGACTCTTTACCACACAACAAAACTTTAGCCTGGTCCAAACTGGTAACATTTCCAGAAAACAAATTAAATGTTGCTATAAACATAAAATTTGCCTATCATGTGTAGAAAACCTTGTGGTAAAAGAAGAAAATGCTACTTACCAGCATTTTCTTCTCTTCCCACAATTTTTTCACAAGCCTTCTACCCCTGAGGTCGTTAAAACTTGGAATTGTGAAAGCCTTCTTCCTAAGGGTCTTTAGAAGTCATGCTTGTGTGGTAAAGGGTTAGAACACAGATGGAGGCATGACAGACACATGATACGTGTTCGCTGGCCTTTGGCAAGTGGAACTAAAACCACAACAAAAACCTCTTTGTTGCATATTTTATTCATTTTTTTCTTCTTATTCACAACTTAAAATTTCAATAAATAAATGCAGAAGCATAAAGGTAATTTACATGCAAACAATTAATAGAATGTCAACAGCAAGGTCAATAATATAAGCTAAGGTGAAAGTCCTGTTTCTTTAACAAAGAGGTTGGTTTATAAAAAACTCTATAAATCAGCATATAAAAAAAAGTTAGTATCACAAACTGCTACAAGAAAAAGCACAACTCATTAAAATCTTTACCAAATGACAAAATTTACGCTTTTCTTTGCTGACAGTAACTGCAGCAGGTAAATTGAATGTGGCTTGGCTCATACGTAATTTGTTTTCTAAATGAAAAATGGTAAGGGAAGAAAAATATTGTTCATTTATAGCATGTCCTCCTTTTCCAAAAATGTTTCCAAAACCCATCTTCCTCTTAGTTATTAGAACTGGGGATTGTTTAGTGAACAGTAAATAAATGCACCAGAAATGCAGTAATCAGCTTTTACTGTACAGAACAGA
Organism: Hippopus hippopus; assembly: GCA_946811185.2. Lineage (NCBI taxonomy): Eukaryota > Metazoa > Mollusca > Bivalvia > Cardiida > Cardiidae > Hippopus > Hippopus hippopus. The sequence goes on along the minus strand of OX328110.1, from coordinate 24,688,839 downwards.
AAAGAACGTCATCTTTACAAGTTTGTAAAGATGTCACTTTATTAAAACTTAACCAGAGCCCAAACTTTTAGACAATTGACAACAATTACAGATGGCACATGTAATGTAGCTCAAATGATGGATTAGGTCTTTGACAGGTTAGAAAGCATCTTGGGTAAAAGTAGAAAATACTGGTTAGCAGCATTTCCCCCTTTTCCCTCAGTGGTTTCAAAAGGTTCTCTGTCCAGTTCAAACTCTGAATTGTTTGATAAATGGTTAAACACTAAGATAGCTACTTTCTTTTTCTGAGGATATCACTGAACAAAACACAAAAATTGATCTTGGTTAAACCTAAATAATGTGGCATAACAAAGATAGCCAGACAACGCTGACCAAGATCAGGTTGCCCACTGAATGGACTGATCTGGGATCTACACGGTCACCTATGTAGACATGGTCTGGCAAAAAAAAAGGAACAGCCTTTTTGGTGGACGCAACCTCTATTTAACTTTTCCCCAAATATGAAACTCAAAGATTTGCCTTAATGGAAAGCATGTGCAGATCAGAAATTTAATGAGGCTCAAATGAATGAATTTGTCCTTGAAAGGGTACAAAACAGTGTGTGAAACGGAACAACTACTGATTACCTACATTTTCTTCTTTCCCGACAATGTTTTCAAAAGCTTTAGTCCCAAAGGTTGTTAAAACTCAGGATTGTGTGGTAAAGGGTTAAAAAGTAACTTGATCGAACATAAGAGTTCCCAAAGACGGCAAATATGTAAGGTACTAAGCAATAATACCTGTCTTACCCTTTTACCACACAGTCCTGAGTTTTAACGACCATCAAGAAGAAGGCTTTTGAAAACATTGTGGGAACAGGAGAAAATGGTGATAACCAGCATTTTCTCCTTTTCCCACAATGTTTTCTATCCTTTCAAAGACTTTTTTGTTTTTTGTGCTTCATTTATTTGGTTGTCTGCCAATGCTTTCAATTTGGCTGTGTCTAAAATTTTGTTGTGTGGTGAAGAGTTAAGCAAGCACTTTTCGAGAATCCCTTAGGTGTTTACTTATCAAAAGAAGGACTGTACTGACATACTTAGGCCTTTTTTGGGCTGAAAAAATATAAATACTAGTATCCATTTTGTACATGTAATCTTCAGGATACCTAACAGAATCAACCCCCATCAACCCACCCCCACCCAACCCAACCCCCGGAAAAAAAAAAAAAAAAACTATAGCCAATAAGACTAAATGCAGAAAAATAATGGTATTTCAAAATGACATAGATTTAAAACTATCTTGACAAATACTAGATCTAGTATATAAATTGCTCATATTAGCCAAGTCTGCATTGGTCATAATTTTTTCAATTCTCGTCATCAGCGAATGTTTGGACCAATAAATGTATATCTATCATTGATGAAAAAGATAAAGGAATGACAACAGAAGCAGTTTGTGGAAACTACATGTACATACAAATAGGAATGTTGATATAAATATGGCTAGATACATAACAAAACCTTCATTTATTACTCATTTAACTCTTTACAAAACAATCATGAGTTTTAATGACGCTGAGAAAAATTGCTATTGAAAATATCGTAGAATAAGGAGAAGGTGGTGATCACCAGCATTTTTTTCTTTTAAAACAATGTTTTCTACTTTTTCAAAAACAATTCCTGTTTTTTGAGGCACTTATTTTGTTGTCTGCAAATGCTTTCAATTTGGATGAGTCCATTTTTTAGTCATATGTTAATAGTCTAACTATAAGAGTGCTAAACCAACAACATGGAAGTTTTAAGTAACAGGGAAAAAATGTGACTCCAAAAATTTGTTACTGTTTTATCTCTTTACCCAACAACAAAATTTTAGACCTGTCCAATTTAAAAAGCGTTCCCAGACAACATATTAGAAGTAACGTAAAAAATGAGGTTTGTTTTGGGAAGGGTAGAAAACATTGCAGGGAAAGGAGAAAATGCTGGTTACCAACATTTTCTCCTTTTCTCACAATTTTTTTCAAGTGTCTTTTATTTACCAAACGACAAAAATGTGGACTTGTCCAAATTGAAAGCATTTACAGACAACAAATTCAGTACGAATCAAAGGATCGAACTTGTCTTTGATGAGGTAGAAAACATTGTGGAAAAAGGAGAAAATGTTGGGCACCTGCATTTTTCTCCTTTTCCCCCCAATATTTTCAAAAGGCTCCTTCCTCGGGGTCGTTAAAACTCGGGATTGTGTGGTAAACAGTTTAGTAACTAAATAACAAATATCTCTGTACTTCCATACTTAATTCATGCATTTAAACTTTAAAAAATCAACAATTTGTATCTATTTTATAAATCTATAAAGTTCTAGTCTTTCTAATAGGTTATTTTCTAATCAATAGCTGCAATTACGTGGCCTATTCCACACTTCCACCAAATCAGGAAATCAAGGCCCATAACTCTGATTCATGTTGCAAAACATCTTTTTTGTAAATAACACATTACCATATAAATTCCTCAGATATTGGAATTAAAAAAAATTTAAGGAATGTACGCTGGATTCAAATGACAACATTGCATGTGGCAACTTCTTTCAATAAAAACTGCAATAGATAACCCAGGTGACAATTTATTAACCAATCCCTCGTTATGATAATCCTTGAGACCAAGGCTTTTCAAATCATTGCTGGAAAAAGATACAATTCTTGTAACAAGCATTTCTATCCTTTTTTTTCAATTGCGATTTCTACCATTTCAGAGACAAATCCCATCATTCTAGTCGCAATGAATTTGCAATCGGCCTTCGATTTGAACAACTCTAAAATGTTGTTGTCTAGTAAAAGTGTTAAACCCATTACCACTTCTAATAATGGAACTTTACCAAAGGTTATGCCCCTTTGGTAATTAGAAATAGCCCAAAACTCTTCGTAACGGTAAATCTTTAAAGATTAATTAGGTGATCTATCAGTGAATTTGCAGTATTTTTTTTTAATAAATAGTTCATCTTTTTAAACATTGCTGAATGTGATGGCTTTTGACCTACTTTTAGGTACTAATAAATAAACAGAAATTTGTGACTGGTCAAGAATGTAGACATGTGTATTTTAAGGGGCCCTGCCTATTTGCTGGCAAATTTACGCTTTTTATCTTTTTTAAAGATATTTCTTATTCCTATTTTTGTAGTTTCTTGTTCTAACTCTCTACAAGACAACAATATTTTGGAATCTTTCACATTGAAAGTAAATGCAGACAATAATTTAATGTGACTAAAAGAAGTTGATGTCTTTAAAACAGTAGAAAACATTGTGGAAAAAGAAGAAAATGCTGGTTACCAGAATTTTCTTCTAATTGCAACAATGTTTTCAAAACCCTTTCCCTGAGAATCATTAAAATCTTTCCTTAGAATTGTTTGCTAAAGGGCTAATTGTTAAAATGCAACACTTTTTATTGTGTCATTGTATACAGTAGATTCAACACCAGATTGCACATCTTGTGCAGTCTGATCTTAATCTCCAGTTTGATTTGAATGAGATATTTTTTGTATGTGTGTCAACAATTTTGTCATATCATGGAATGTGACAAAACAAAATGCACTGACAATATACCATGACGATCATAATTATCACCTCAATTTTGAAACAAACAGACTATGGGAAGGAAGAAATGAACGGTGTTTATACCTACTCCAGAAATAGGTAGTCAACAGTAATATACATTTGTCTAATTAACCTACTACAGAACAATCCTGTGTTCTAATGACCCAGAGAAAGAGGGTTTTTAAAAACATTGTGGGAACAGGAGAATTGCTGATAACCAGCACTTCCTCCTTTTCTCACAATGTTTTCTACTCTTCATAAACAAAAACCATTCCTGTGAGCCACATTTATTTTGTTATCTTCAAGAGGTTTCAATTTTGACAAGTCTTAACTTTAGTCCTTTGTTACCGAGTTACAATTTACCAAACCAAAAGATTTTAGACCTATCAAGTTGAAAATGTTGACAGTTAACAGTTTAATTGTGGCTAAAATGGTGGAATTTGTTTCTGAGAGGACAGAAAACATAGTGAAAAATGCAGGAAATGCTACCAGCATTTTCTCCTTTTCCCACAATAGTTCAAAATGCCTTCCTTTCTCAGGGTCCTTAAAATACAGGATTGCGTGGTAGAGGGTTAAATGTCTCGAATTCCTAAAAATTCAGATTTATGGGGCAGTGATATGTTGGAAGGAAATATCAGTTTTCCCTCGCAAGGTATACAACTAGTCATGTTTATGAAGCAGCATTTTAACTCTAAGGCTGCTGAGTGTGATTCACTGACCTTTTGTGGACAGTGTAGATGAAGATCAGAATGCACAGAGTATGCAGTCTGATCTTCATCCACACCGCCCGGTAAGGAGATATGTTTCTCCTAACAATAATTTTGAAATAGCCTTTCTTTTTTTTAGTTTTACTATCAACTTGAAAGTTTCATTCAATTCATTCAGCAGGATAAGGGTGAAAGAATGTCACAGTTGGTCAGTCCAGCAAACTTGACCCTTTACCACACAATCCCGACTTTTAACGAGCTTAAAGAAGGACCCCTTTGAAAACATTGTGGGAAAAGGAGAAAATGCTAGTAATTATTTCTTCTTTTTTCACAATGTTTTCTACTCTATTACAGTTAAATTTAATTTGTTGTCTGCAAATGCCTTCAATTTTGACACGTCGTTAGGTAAAGAGTTAAAGGAATTCTAAAGTTTACGAATTGTTCACCGATCCAGTGGACTGACAAACCAGCACATCAATCAGATATGGTTTCCTGCTTTTATCAGTTGTAGGAGGGTATACATATATGGCCTGCAACATGTGCCAAAGGGGCATTCGGACGTTTGCGTTTTGTGTCATCCTGGATCAGCCTGCCCATTCTGCGCAGACTAATCTGATACAACTCTTTCCGTTCTTATGTAATTTTTTGTTTTGTGCAGGTCTACGGTAGGACAAAATCCTGTATAGTTGTAAAGTGCCGTCTCGGATCAGCCAACGCAGACTGCACAGGCTGATCCGAGACAACACTTTACGCAAATGTCCGAATGCCCCTTTTCGCGTATATATGAGGCCATATATGAGGCATGCTCTAGCAAAAATGGCTTAACTCTTTACCACACAATCCCGACTTTTTACGACCCTGGAAAAGAAGCCTTTTGAAAACATTGTGGGAAAAGGAGAAAATGCTGGTGACCAGCATTTTCTCCTTTTTCCACAATGTTTTCATCCCTATCAAAGAAAAATTGCACCATTTGAGCCACATTGAAGTTGTCGTCTGCAAACGCTTTCAATTTGGACAAGGCTAGAATTTTGTCGTTTGGTAAAGAGTTAATGCATCTTTTTGATGCATGATACCAAGCAAGTCATCACTGTATTAAGGATCCATTTTGTATGAAAACAGACTGAATTATGAGGTACACTGGTTCTTTGAGTTTCAGAAAATTGACCAATAGCAAAAAGTTTCGGCCACGTTAGCCTGTGCGAACTGTGCAGGCTGACCTGGGTCGATACTTTTTGCAGATGCATTACGCCCTTTTTTTCACAGAGTATGGGTCAAAAAGTATACCAATGTTGACAATTCACCATATGAATGTTGAGCAGAAAAAGCAAAAAATCTGAGATTAGAGCCCATTGTGTATCCAGACTATTTGGTTCTGGTCAGAAAAATCACAGTTAGAGGACTTGCTAAGCAAAATCCACTCTACACACAACATTAGATATAAAACAAGAAAGAATCAGAAGAAAGTAATGAACAATTTCATTTCTATTCTACAAATAGAAAAGTCAATGAGAAATATCACTAAAGAGTGGTAACAAACAGTTTCTAATCTGCAAGAAAACAATCTGTGAAAAGATTCCGTATTATACCCATTACTACACAGTAACCCCTTTTGCACTAGCAGCCTCTGCAATATATTTAAATCAAAATTGAAAATGGTATTAACCCTTTACCAAACAATTTTTAACGACCCTTATAAAGACAACTTTTGAAAACGTAGTGGGAAATGGAGAAAATGCTGGTAACCATCATAGAAAAAATGTGGAAAAAGGAGAAAATGCTGGTAACCATCATTTTCTCCTTTTTCCACATTTTTTCTATCCTATCAAAAACAGAAATCATCATTTTAGCAATAGTTAATTTGTCCCCTCCAAATGCTTTCAATTTGGCCCTGTCCAAAATTTCTTCGCTAGGTAAAGGATTAAACGTAAGATATTCAACGAAGAATTTGGTTTGTTTAGAATAACTGCATAGCAATGGGATCACTAGGTCAGCTTAACATATTACAACAAGTCTTTTTTCACCTGTGAAAGACTGGTAACTTTGAACAACAATAACAAATAAACTTTATGAATGCTGAACATCCGTAAACATCTCACCAACACTCTCTTAACTCTTTACCAAACGACCCTTTTTTAGACAGGTCCAAAATGAAAGCATTTGCAGACGACAAATTGAATATGGCTCAAATGACAAAATTTGTCTTTGATACGGTAGAAAACATTGTGGGAAAAGGAGAAAATGCTGGTTACCAGCATTTTCTCCTTTTCCCACAATGTTTTCAAAAGGCTTTTTCCCCAGGGTTGTCAAAAGTCAGGATTGTCAGGTAAAGGGTGAAACATATCCAAATATATAGGTTACTTCACTCTATCAGTGACAAATATATAAACTCAACTCCTTTCAACAGCTGAAAGTACAATCTGCTGTAACTCAGAAAGATTTTTATCCCATAGGCTTTACTAAATAAGCGGACAGTATAGATCAAAGATCAGACTGCACATTCTATATAGTCTGATCATGATCTATGCCATCTGAAAAGCTCCTAGTTTTGTCTTCGAGCTAAAACCCTTGAACCCTTTTGCCCGGTACATTTAAAAAAATCTGTTGCAAAAAAATCAGCCAACATTCACTAGAAGAAATTGGTAATTTTCCTAAAACATTTTTTGAACCTTAAATCTATGAAATATTATTCTTTTGTTTGAAAGCTTAATAAAAATTACTCTTCTGTGATCATTGGTTATTGAAACGTAACATTATTTTCTGGTAAACTTATACTATTCATAAACCAAACACCAGAAAATTACCAAGGAAAAGTATGTTTGTCAAAAAATTGTCAAGAAGACATTAAGGCAAAGACAGAAATTACTGCAAATTTCTCCAATTTTTCACGACGTTTTTCGAAATCATCATCAAACTAGAGGCGCTTGAGCGCCTGTATCGCTCCACAGGTCTGATATTTCTATAATGGCGAAAGGAAGTTTTTAACAATTATCATTCAATCCTGCATTTTAGCTCACTGAAGAAACAATTTGGTAGACAACCACCATAGGAACTTACCTGCAAAACAACAATGAAATCCAATGAATAGTTTTAGAGAAGAAATTTTTCAAAGATTTTACTTTATACCATAAAAGGAAAATGAGTCTCCCATAAAAGCCATGTTTTTTGACAGATCTTTTTTTTTTTAAGGAATTCTGTAAACCTGTATCTAAGGAACATTCCTGCAAAATAATAATGCTATCCAAATAGCGGTTTGGGAGGAGAAGATTTTTAAAGGTTTTTTACTTTGGTTGCCATGGCAACCAGAATTCTTCATGGAACACAATTATTTGAAGGAATTTGAAAGAGGACCACCAAAGGAACATTCCTGTGAAATTTGGTAAAAATCCAGTCAATAGTTTCTGAGGAGAAGTTTTTTAAAGAAAAAGTTTACGGATGCATGCACGGACGAACGGACGGACGGACGCACGACGGACACAACGCCATGACAATAGCTCGCTGGCCTTCGGCCAGTGGAGCTAAAAATGTGCATACATATTAGTATACATATATGTACACACATTGGAAAGAAAAAGATTGATACAGTCTGGCAGAAAAAGCTCTAATTGACACAATTCAACTTGCATAACACTAAAACACAACTCTTTTTATACTGGCTATCACAAGAACAAGTTTCCTATTTGTGTCAACAATGATGGACAGACCAACTTACAAGATTTTCAAAGAATATGCTTAACTCTTTACCAGACAAGCAAACTTAGACTTGTCCAAATTTTCAGACATCATTTTAAATTTGGCTCAAATGATGATTCTTGTCCTTGATATGGTAGAAAAGATTGTAGGAAAAGGAGAAAATGCTGAATACCAGCATTTTATCCTTTTCCCACAATGTTTTTTAAAGGCTTCTTCAGCGTCATTCTTCAAACTCGGGATTGTGTGGTAAAGGGTTAAACTCTGTATCAGACAAAATACTTTCCATTTAGACAAGGCTAAATTTTTTTGGTCTGAACGCGAGTTAACAGTTTACTTTAATTGATAATGACCTGTAAAAGGTACAGGAAGGTTTGCAGTAGGATGATGGTGCACAACTTTTTTTAAAACTTATCTCAAAATAATCTTGTTTGCCCCCATGCCCTAATCTGAAAAAAAATTCGGTCTGTCCCTTAACCTTGCTAAACCCATTTCTAACGCTTTTCAACTAATCCATACCAACTGAATACTTAAACAAGATACTTGATCTCTCTCAAATTCAAATTATCAAGGTTTTATTGTGTCTGTAAATAAAGATAAAATGTCCAACTTTATATGATCTCATGTAGATCAAAGAAACAGAAAATGCCATCAGTTTTACAGTTTATGACTAAATGGTTGTCTCATCAACAGGACTAGTGGCGCTGTATCCACTGGTCAAACTTGACCTGCTGGTCTGATCAACATGGCTTCCTGATCCTGAATAGAAGTAAAACATAGATTAAAATAATACAGATAATCTTTTCAACCATCACAAAAAAGTTAAATTGTCAAAGTTTACAGTAAAATATCTATAGTTATGACAGAGATATTATAAAATGTCAAAGTTTTTGTAAGTTCCAGATTGAAAAAGGGGCGAAATTGCGTCAAAAATATTTCAATGGTTACCTGCCTATGTTGGTTCGCCATTAAATAGTTAACAACTAGTCCAAGTTTCAAGTAAACATCTTCAGCAAAATGACAGATATTATGAAATGTCTAACTTTTGGTGTGACACAGACAACACACACAACTGTACCAGGGCTATGGCAATACCTGAACATTTTTTTCAGAAATAACCAAGCTAAAAATACGATGTCAATTCAAATACAACGAATTTGACATTTCAAATCTTAAACCCCATAACACTTTTAACAGCCATTTTGTTGCTCTCTATGTGGAGCAAAACCTGCATTTGTTCAAACCTGATAATTACCAGCATGTCCTTGTCACAAGAAAAATTGACATCAGGCAACAGACTTACCACCGTTAAACTAATTTTGCAAGAAGAATAACCAAAAGCAATTAACTATAACTCCCATTACAGGGTTCATTCTAGGCTGCGCCCTTGTGCCAATGGCACATATTTTTCAATTTTGGCGCACACAAAATCCGCCAATTGGGCCGATCAGGCGCACGTTTTTCCTGAAGATAATATGCCGACACTCTCAAATCCTGCGCTTCTCGATCGGTAACACCAATTTACTAATCGAGGGCGCTGTTGTAAAATGCTAAGCTAACAGCCTTCTTTCAATCTTCGTATTTGGTGCTTACATGGGATACACTTGGTATCCAGGTATCAGCATGATCGGTGCTTGTTGAAATCACTGCCATTGTTTTCTCTAAACCAATCAAAAGTGATCTCCCTCAGCATATTGAACCATAAACATGTCTAGCAAACGAAAGCAGCTGATTTTAGACTTTTGGGGGTGAAACTAAAAAAAAATAAAATGGGGTAATAGCGATGCCGTCGACGAGCAGCGGAATTGACGAGTCAAGTTCTGAAATGAAATTATCGAGTGAACGAAGATCGACAAAAGAAGTTGGTTTGTTTCATCATTCTTGGCTTGAAAAGTTTTTCTTGGCTGAGCTACGATAGTACAAAAAACAAAATGTATTGTGATTTATGCAAGAAACACACAAAACTGTATAGCTTCACCGAGGAATCGGAAATTTTTGCATTAGCACACTATGACGGTAATAGCTAAACGTTTGAGGCAAGTTTTGAAGTGGCAGTTTAAAAAAAAGTAGTTTCAGAGAGAAAGGATGCTCTAATAACTTCTTTTAAAAGTATATACTGGCTTACTAAGGAAAATATGCCTATGCATAAATATCCAAGTCTTCTTCAATTACTCTCTTCAGTTTGCTGTAACAGTACTGTTATTGTTTCTCATGGAAATACTGCTACTTACTCTTCTGAAACTGCAACAAATGATATGCTCCATACATCAGTTTGTTTGCTGATGAAAGTACATAAACTGGATGTCAAAAGAAACTTGTAATTTTTGCTAGAGTGTTAAACCCCGATACATTCATTTCCTACACTGATTCACTAGAAAATATTAAAATACCTGATGGGACTGGCAGAACTGTAAGTCGATTACTTAGTAAGTGTTTATCTGGCTGATCTATTTCCATGTTAAAAGTGATAGGATATGGTAGTAATGCGGCAAAGTCGATGACCGGCATAAAAGAAGAAGTAACTGGATATTTATTGAGAGAAAATCCCATGCTTTTAAACTTCCACTGTATTGTCCATCGTTTGGCTTTGGTAAGCTCACAATCAGCTAGTTCAGTTACCTACTTAGAGGAGTACCAAGAAACCTTGACTGGACAGTTTTATTTCTGTAAAGCCTCTGCAAATAGGTGTCAAAAATTAACAGAAATTCCATCTTTGGTGGATGAATCAAAGTTTAGGATGACAGAGGTCCATTATGTTTGATGGATGTCAATTTATAAAGCAGTTGAGATGGTGTACAGGTATCTTGATTCATTAATTACTGTTTTCACTACAGACAAGGATTCAAAGGCCAAAGGGTTTGCTAAAAAATATTGCTAATTCAGATTTTATTTCTACTACATATATGATGATGAACATCTTAGCTGTTAAAACTGAACTCTGCTTAGTCTACCACATAACTGACTTAATAGTTTCAGTTTTTGAAGTTTCTGTTGAAAGCTGCAAAAAGTCTTTGGGGAATGTGAAAAGCAGTAAGTCTAAGACATGCCTTTTAGATAAGTTTAAGGATTATTTGAAGCTAGAAAAGGGTAACCTTATGTTTAAAGGTAACCATGTTGTAAGTAAGGGTCACAGGAATGGGAATGCTCTGAAAGACAATTTCATTGAAAGTCTTATTCAGAAATTGAGCGAAAGATTTCCTGTCAAAGAGAGTAACTTGATTTACAGTTTTGGAGTTCTAGGAAAGAGGACCAATTTCATTTTTGTCTAAAAATGAACTTGGGGTGATACCAAGATTGAGAACTTTATTGGACATTTTGGACAAGAACAGGAACACATTTACACAGACAATACTGGTAAAGCACAGCCACTGATTCAGCCAGGAGAAACTAGGAAAGAACTGGAGAAAGTAAAGCCACTTGTAATCAACACTGGATACCCAAGAGACAAGTTATCCATCCTATGGGGTCTTAGAGACAGATACCATAAGGATGACTTCAACAAATTTATTCAAATTGTCATCATTAGCTCTTACAGTTTAAAGTTTAAATGCATAGGATTTTCTCTCAATAAGTATCCAGTAATACCTTCTTTCATGCCGGTCATTGACTTTGCCGCATCACTACCAAATCCTATTACTTTTAACATGGAAACAGATCTGTCAGATAAACACTTACTAATTGATCGACTGACAGTTCTGCCAGTCCCATCAGGTATTTTAATATTTTCTAGTGATTGAAGAAGACTTGGATATTTATACATAGGCATATTTTCCTTAGCAAGCCTGTATATACTTTTAAAAGAAGTCATCAGAGGATTCTCTTTCTCTGAAACTACTTTTTTACTGCCACTTCGAAACTGGCCTCAAATGTTTAGCTATCATCGCCATAATGAGATCCCTGCACTCTGAATGACGTGTCAATGTGCTTGTGCAAAAATTTCCGATCCCTCGGTGAAGCTATGCAGTTTTGTGTGTTTCTTGCATAAATCACAATACATTTTGTTTTTTGTACTATTGTACTTCAACCAAGAAAACTTTTCAAGCCAAGAATGATGAAACAATCCAACTTCTTTTGACAATCTTTTTTCACTCAATAATTTCATTTCAGAACTTGACTTGTCAATTCCTCTGCTCGTCGACGGCGTCGATTCATCACACTCACCGCTGTTACCCTAAATTATTCTTTTTAGTTTTACCCCAAAAGTCTAAAATTGTCTGCTTTCGTTGCTAGACATGTTTATGATGAAATATGCTGAGCAGGATCACTTTCAATTGGTTGAGAGAAAACGATGGCTGCGATTTCAACAAGCACCGTCACCCTGGTACCCGAATAGCTGGTGTATCCCATGTAAGCGCCAAATACAAAGATCGAAAGCAGGCTGCCAGCTTAGCGGTTTACAACAGTGCCCTCGATTAGTAAATAAGTGTTCATCGATTGAGCAGTGGGGGATCTGAAAGTATCTTCATATCATCTTCAGGAAAAATGTGAGCCAAAATTGAAAAATACGCGCCACTGGCACAAGAACACAGCCTAGAATGAACCCTGGCCTTCTTCCACAAGATTGTTAAATCTCCGATTTTGTGGTACAGGGTTAATATAAAATATGTCATGTCAATGAGATCTTACCTATACTTGACACCGAGACTAGTGACCTTGACCCTGTTTGAGATACAGGATCAAGATATGTAGATGGCACCCAACCTTCCTCATTTGTTGTCATGTGATGCGCAAGCCACCACCCTGTGGAACCAGTCCTTAGAATTTCAACCACATCACCCTCTCTCAGTCCCATTTCGACGTCGTCTACAGGTTCGTAGTCTGCCACGGCAACAAATTTCTGTAAGTAGGACGGCTGTTGATATAGAAAGTAAACACAAAATCACATGCAGATAAGCATGCTAGGCTTATAATTATAAACATTCACATTGCATTTGTTATCAAAAATAAACAATAATATGGATATTTTCAGTCAGAATAAAAGATCCATCTATTGCAAATTATGCAGATAACATAACAAAATATTGGATTTCTAGACTGATTATATGGCTCCACTTAGCCTTGGTTCCAGTCCAATTATTGTTTCCTATTATATATTTAGATGTCACTTTGTGTTAAAAATCAAGAAACCGACTTTTAGTTCATTACCATCTATATGTATTTGGATTTTTAAAAGAGTCCATAATGAGAATTAATAAAAAAACTAGTACCAACTTAACCCAGGCTAGATTCCTCTCTGTGTCAGATCTTGACCTACACTGTCAACAAAAAAATCTGGTGCTGCTCTTAGTATACAATATTGTAAATACCCAACCATTACCTGCTGCAAGATGTAGGTACTACAAACTGTTTGCAAACCACAAACATTCTGGCACAAAGAAGAATTTCTTGCAATGGCCATTTTTTCCCACATTTATTTATTGTTTTCATGGAAAGGTACTAGATTAATGTTGATTTTCTATATTTCACAACCACAATTTTTTAAAACAAGAGGGTTATGATGGCCCTGAAGTCGCTCACCTGAGTCTTTTGACCAAACATGACCCATTTTCAATCTCTTTCAAGATATTATGACAAACATTCTATCAAGCTTTCCTAATTATTGGACTGAAAATTTGGCCTCTAGCTTGTACACAAGCTTTTTCTAGAATTTCTCTCAGTGACCTACTTTTTAGCCAAACATAGCCCATTTTCCCATTGTAGATATTATCAAAACAAAGATTCTGACCACCTTTCACAAGTACTGGACAGAAAATGTGGCCTCTAGAGTGTACACAAGGTTTTACCAAGATTTGATATAGGGACCTAGTTTTTTACCCAATGCAACCCATTTTCAATTTCATCATATTGATCATCAAGACAAACATTCCAACTAATTTTCATAAATACTAGACAGAAAATGATGACTTTAAAGCTACACAAGCTATTTTAAAGATTTGACCTGGTGACCTAGTTTTTGACCCCATGTGACCCATTTTCAAACTCATTCAAGATATCATTATGAAAAACATTCTGACCAACTTTCATGAGTATTTGACTGAAAATGTGGCCTCTAGAGGGTACACAAGGTTTTTGTATGATTTGAACAGTGACCTAGTTTTTTACCCATCATGACCCATTTGCAAACTCGTCCAAGAAATCATCAAGACACACATTCTGACCAAGTTTCATTAGTATTGAACTGAAAATATGGCCTCTAGAGTGTTCACATAGTTCTTTTAGATTTGACCTAGTGATCTAGTATTTAACAAAACATTACCCACTTTCAAACTCAGCCGAGATATCATCAAGACAAACATTCTGACCAACTTTCAGGAGTTTTGGACCAAAAATGTGGCCTCTAGAGCATACACAAGGTTTTTCAAAGATTTGACCTAGTGACCTAGTTTTTGACCATACATGAACAATTTTCAAACCCATCCAAGATATCATCAAGACAAAACATTCTGACCAACTTTCAAGAGTTTTGGACCGAAAAAGTGGCCTCTAGAGCGTACACAAGGTTTTACTAAAAGTTGACCTTAGTGACCTAGTTTTTGATCCGACATGACCCATTTTTTAAACTTATTTGAGATATGATCAACAAAAACATTCTGATTAACTTTCAAGAGTTTTGGACTGAAAATATGGCCTCTACAGCGTACACAAAGTTTTTCAAAGATTTAACCTAGTGACCTAGTTTTTGACCCAACATGACCCATTTTCGAACTCAGCCGAGATATCATCAAGACAAACATTCTGACCTATTTTCAAGAGTTTTGGACTGAAAATGTGGCCTATAGAGCATACACAAGGTTTTTCAAAGATTTGACCTAGTGACCTAGTTTTTGACCCGACATGACCCAATTTGAAACTTGTCCAAGATATCATCAACACAAAGATTCTGACCAACTTTCAAGAGTTTTGGACTGAAAATGTAGCCTCTAAAGTGTACACAAGGTTTTTCTAAGATTTGATCTAGTGACCTAGTTTTTGACCCGATATGACCCATTTTCGAACTTGTTTGAGATATCATCAATACAAACATTCTGACTAAGTTTCATGAGTATCGGACTGAAAATGTGGCCTCTAGAGCATACACAAGGTTTTTCTATGATTTGACAAAGTGACCTAGTTTTTGACCCACCATGACCCATTTTCGAACTTGTTTGAGATATCATCAAGACAAACATTCTAAGTTCCATGATTATCAGACTGAAAATGTGGCCTCTAGAGCGTACAAAAGGTAAAAGTTGACAACGGACGATGCATAACGGACGCCGGACACAGCACCATCACAAAAGCTCACCTTGAGCGAAGTGCTGAGGTGAGCTAAAAATATCTGCTATAAATGTTTTTCAAAGGACAAGCTGAAATTTACTTTGCCAAATTTATATTGCAGGTTTAAATCTTTGCCAGAAGACAAAATTTCAACATGTCTCAACTGAAAACATTTGTAGACAACAAAGTATATGCAACTTAAACTAGAGAATCTTGAGGGTCTGATAGCTCTACTGGCAGTGGTTTTGCTTATTTTCTAGCATTCATCATTAATTCATGATGCAAAAAGGAATAAGTCTAGCACTGAAACCCAGTAAGACAGCATAAGCAGGCTTGGTGAATTGAAAAAATAGTGAAAAAAACTGAAGTACAATTTCTCAATACTGACAATGTTTTCAAAAGCCTTCTTCTTCAGGGTTGTTAAAGATGACCATGAACAATGGAACATGATGCTAGAATATTACCTCTAAAGGTGAAGTTTCAGCCTTTTTAGGTTCATCAGGTTCTGAATCAGTGAACTCATTCTCTGACCAGTGGTCATTGTCCAGCCGGGGGTCAGGTGGGGTTTCTGGGGACATCATGGTGAGCCCTACAGGTACAGTTGAAGTATTGTTGTTGCCTGACCCCTGTCGGTGTCGCCAGCTCTCCAAACCGCTGTCACTACCAGATCTTGTAAGATCCTCCGATGATCTCTGTACCAGATTCAGTTTACTTACTGTAATAAAGCGTAGGGTGGAATGAACAGCATGCATTAAAGTTCTAGAGTGTCACAAAGTTACTTTTGAAATCTATTACAAAAAATATTGACCTACCAGTATGAATGTGTATGTAATTGTCTTACCTCACTAAATTACTAACATTTAAAGGGGCATCATTAGATTTTTAATTGTAAATCAAAATTAATTGTAAAACTGATACATACTACAGAATATATAAATCTTTGAAGCGTCCAGAACAGTTACAATCAGTAAAAGGGTATTATTTTGACACTAAAATAACAAGATGGTATGGTCCTTTGAGGGCCCACAAGTCCATCTAGTTCCAAGCAACCAGGTATAATGTCATCAAGCCCATTTGAATACTGTCTTAAATATTACCAAAAGATTTTGTTTCACATGCAATACATGCTCAGGTGAGCTATTGACCACAAAGCTTTTCCAAATTACAAGTAGTAAAATAGAGTCCAGCATGAATATCAATTCTGAAAAGCTTAAATCTTTACCTAACGACAAAAATACTGACTTGTCCAAATTGAAAGCATTTGCATACAACAATTTAATTAGGACTCAAATGATGGAACTTGTCTTTTAGCAAACATTGTGGGTAAAGGAGAATATACTGGTTACAAGGATTTTCTCCTTTTCCCACAATATTTTCAAAAGGCTTCTTCCTCAGGGTCATTAAAACCTGGGATAATGTGGTAAAAGTTATATCAAAACGTGATATCAACAAGGGCCAAATCTTGTCCTACAGGAAGTTATTTGTGGAAACATACATGGCAACAAGAGGTCTCTTTTCACACAAGGTCTCTGACCTAACCGTATTCATTTTCCTGGCGATAAAATTTTACACTTCTTCATATTGTAAGCATTTGTGTACAAAAAATCTGTGACTCAAACAATATGAATTGCCTTTGAAAGAAAATGGTTGTTACATAATTTTTTTCCATTTTAGAGAAATAATATTTACGAAATTTTTTATTTCTTGGGGTCATGAAAACAACGGACTGTTTGGTTAATTCTTAAATAGTACATAATTAAACATTCCATTAAGCTCACAAAATCCTTCACGATATCGTACATGGAAGATTCTTGGAGGTTAAGCTGTTTTTCATTTTAACTACCCGGTATAAACCAAACAGCAAAATTTAGGACACATCCAAATTTAAAGCATTTGAAGACGACAGATCAAAAGTGGCACAAATGATGGAGCTTGCCTGTACCAGACCAGAAAACATTGTGGGAAAATGAGAAAATGCCGATTAACAGCATTTTCTCCTTTACCCAAAATGTTTTCAAAAGCCGTCTCCCTCTGGGTCATTAAATTTCTGGATTGCAGTGTACAGGGTAAAAAAGAAAAATAACCTATTTTGCATGCTGTTAATGAGAATTTACACTGTAATGGTTTGATGTACAAGTAAGTTTCACCTCTTTACAAGATGACAAAACTTTATATGCCAGTCCCCAAGGGCAGAGAGTACTTTCAGACAACAAAATAAAATGTGCCTTATATGAATGAATTTGTCTTTGATATAGTAGAAAACATTGAAGGAAAAAAAGAAAATACTGTATAGAATCATTTTCACCTTTTCCCCCACTGTTTTCATAGATCATTTTCCTGAGGTTTGTTAAAAGGTTTCTGTGACATATTGCTGTTGGAATTACAGACAATATACATGTAATAACTATGTAGGATACACATGCAATTAGAAAGCAGCATATCAAAAGAAGTTTACATGTTACTTGTATATTTAGAATAGAATAATTTGCAAACAAGTCCTAAAACTCTTCCAAATGTCAATAGATTTTAAAAAATATTGGACCTATCCAACATCTCGTAAATAAGAAATCAATAACTGGTAGAAATCTGCTTATCAATGTAAAAGCAAGTTGATGGAAAGCAGAAAATGTTGAATATTCACCAATTCAAAGTCCTATAAATCTTCCAAACAGAATTAAATGTGATTGATGTAAACTCTCATTGACACAAAGACACATACAATTATATACTGAAACACTCAACATTAAAATTTGTCAACAGAACTATGTATTTCCAATTTTTGAAATTTCTAAGTAATGTTATTCACTATACACATCTGCAAAACTTGACAGTAATCAAAATCAACCAACAACTCATTAATTGATGACACATACTATATTTGGATAAAAGCTGACAATCTGTGTATAAATTAAAGTAATTAAAAAGTAGTGAAAAGTAGGAAATTTACAATTTTTATGATTTCAATGTTGTTTAATTCTTTTGAAAAAAAAAAAAACAAAATAGATTTTTATCATAATAAAACTCCACAGGCATCTCATCCACATAAAGACATATACTTAGTTTTGATTAAACATAGCAATAAACATTGACACTCAATATGATGACCAAATTTGTGAAGAACAAAGAAACCAACAAATGAACATAAACAACTATACGGTACAAAAGTAATATCCCCCTCTTCAATCTTAGAGGATATTAAAAAAAAAAAAACCATTACATTATAGTGCACTAGCTGCCTAAATACAAAAAACAACAAGATGTCTGTTTGTAAAACAGTCATGCCCCCCTACTGCCACATTGATACAGGAAGTGGCACAGTTCATAAACTGATATCAAAAGAATTGATTGGGAAATATCGATGTCATCTTTTTGATTTATACCCCACTTCAATTGTTGAACCTGATAATCTGTCAACAGTTCGCATAATTATACACACCGCCGTGTGTATACATACAAGATTGTAAACAGTCGCCGATACACAGACTGGGTTGTCGATTTTCTTTTCGGCACGCACATTTGACTTCCGCTTTTTCCCAGTTGACTTTGATGCTTACTACGTCCCCAATAATACACAAATAAAATGTTGGAGCCACAAGTTGAGCCACATATGATGATTTTTGAGACACTTTAATTTTTTTTTAGCAAATGGCTCAATTGGCTAATGGCAGCGCTGGCCCTGAATCATCTGGTGGTCACTGTGACCTTAACCTTTCACGGATTAACCTTAAAATCGATAGGGATCATTTACATTCCAAGATGAATATCTGTACAGAATTTGAAGGACCTAGGTCAATTCTGTGTCTAGTTATCATCTGGACAAGGTTTGGTCTCTATATCATTAAGTCGAAGGTCACTGTGACCTTGACCTTTCATGGATTAATCTCAAAATCAATAGGGATCATTTACACTCCGAGATTAATATCTGTACAGAATTTGAAGGACCTAGGTCAATTCTGTGTCTAGTTATCACCTGGACAAGGTTTGGTCTATATATCATTAAGTTGAAGGCCACTGTGACCTTGACCTTTGATGGATTAATCTCAAAATTCATAGGGATCATCTGCACTCCAAGATGAATGTCTGTACCAAATTTGACGAACCTAGGTCAATTCTGTATCTAGTTATCATCCGGACAAGGTTTGGTCTATATATCAACATGTTGACGGTCTATGTGACCTTGACCTTTGACCGATTGACCTCAAAATCAATAGGGATCATGTACACTCCGAGACGCATGTCTGTGCCAAATTTGACGAACCTAGGTCAATTCTGTGTCTAGTTATCATCCGGACAAGCTTTGGTCTATATACCAACATGTTGACGGTCACTGTGACCTTGACCTTTGACCTCAAAATCAATAGGGATCATCTACACTCCAAGACGCATGTCTGTGCCAAATTTGACGAACCTAGGTCAATTCTGTTTCTAGTTATCATCCGGACAAGCTTTGGTCTATATATCAACATGCTGACGGTCACTGTGACCTTGACCTTTGACCGATTGACCTCAAAATCAATAGGGATCATGTACACTCCAAGACACATGTCTGTGCCAAATTTGACGAACCTAGTTCAATTCTGTGTCTAGTTATCATCCTGACAAGCTTTGGTCTATGTATCAACATGTTGACGGTCACTGTGACCTTGACCTTTGACCGATTGACCTCAAAATCAATAGGGATCATGTACACTCCGAGAGGCATGTCTGTGCCAAATTTGATGAACCTAGGTCAATTCTGTGTCTAGTTATCATCCGGAAAAGGTAAGGTCTACCAACAGAAGGACGGACGGACGGACCGACCGACATTAGCAAAGCAATATACCCCCACTTCGTTGAAGGGGGGCATAATGAGGGGGCTTATGCTAGCCTGTCCTCCCCACATACACACAGAAAAAAAGGTGGGATATTGTCTGCCCTAAGAACAGGTGAAGTCCACACATTTTAAGGAGTAATTTCAGCATAAGGGCAGAAGCTTATGTGTGTAGGTGTTACTTCAGTAAATTACACATATTACAGTATTACGTTTTATAACTCATTTCCAGATAAGATTTGTTTAATTTACATGTTCAGGTTTGAGGCTGAAATAAAACTCAGAAAGAGAACTTTTCAAATACAATCAAGTTTTTCTGCTCAACTTTTTAGACAATGTGCTAATGATGGTCCATATTTTCAAGATAATCTTTTTTCTTAAAGAATTTTCAACAGTCTCAAACCTTCACATAGATGTGTTAATATGTTAATCCCTTGATTTTTTTTTTATCCCATATTATTTACGGCTACACAATGCCATAATTTTGCCTTCTACTTGTGAAAACATTATAACAAAATAAAAAAGTTACTTCTCCTTTTTTTATAATGTTTTCACAACCATATAGAAAACAGTTGTTTTTTTTCTTTCCCTCGTATTTCTCAAACCCTTTCCATAATGGCAAATTTAAATGACGAGTAAGAACACGTTTGTACCGTCTAATTCCTCAGTGCTACGGGATCCTGCAAAGGTTAATGTAAATGTCTACATGAAAAGACACCTAACAGAATCTATTAAATCTTTACTGAGTGACCAAACTTTTACTGAGTGACCAAACTTTAGTATTTGCATCAAATCAAATGGTGCTCGAGTGATGATATTTCTGTTTGAGACAGTATAGACAGTAGAAATGTGGCTGGAAAAGGAAAAAATTCTGGTAACCAAGTTTTTTGGTAAAGCGTTAACCCATTACAAAGTACAGGTATTTACTCTTTTTTAAAACAGACCACATTTTGGCAAAATGAGAACAACTATTATCTTCTTTAGCCATAATGTTTCCACACACATTTAATTAACCTCAATTCAGCATTTAAAACATCTTTATAAAATATTGGATTGTCAAAGTAAAACTGTTGCGGCAGATAACAATATAAAATTCCCAGCTGCATGTAGCATTTCGAGTTCACATTAGAAGACAAGACTGAAAAACAGATGTACTTCTAAGGAAGTACATATTCACTACATGTAGCCACGTATGCATTTATGCAACAATCCAATCTTTTAAGATAATCACCCAGAGAAAGAAAACTTTTGCAAACACTGGGGGAAAGATTACCAGCATTTTTCTCCTTTCTCCAAAACGCTTTCTATCCTTTCAAAACCGAATTTCATCCTTTAAGCCACATTTGCCAAGTACAAACGCATTGAATTTTCTAACTTTCAGTCATAAAAGGTATTTTTGTCTGTCTCTGTTCCCACAGCACCAATCAGACATTGTGTAAAGACAGTTCCATACATTATGTTTAAACAATATGTAGAAATTCTATGCTTGGCTAAAATTCTCATTTCAGACAATATTTATTTCAATGAGCTTCAAAATGCTTCAGCATACCAAATTAAAGAGTTGAGACTGTCATGATATAGAAAGTTCTTGTGCAAAAAGAATGACGATTTGCATTTCAAAGTTTCGCAACCTTTCCGGATATACTGTGATGTCATGCACCTGGCAGATTTCTGTCTGGTAGAATTTGGGTGTTACCTGTTATTAGTACAAAGATTGATAGAAAATCATCCATTAGGCTAATGGATTAAAAACTATTTTGCAAAAGAAGGCAAATGTGGTAAGAGGTCAAGACTCCAAAGAGACAGATCAAAATAAAATGTGTAAATGTACTTCTATCATCTTGATGCAACTTGATGTTCAAGAACAAAAACGTTGAGAGACAAAGAGAAATTGCTAGTACAGAGCTGCTTTCTTTTTCTGTTTTGATCAAACATGCATTCATGTATGTTACCTCCTTAACTATGGTAGATGCTATCTTTCATAACAGCTCTACGGGTTGGAAAAGAGCTGGTTTAACCCTTTACCAGATAATCCCAAGTGTTAACGACCCTGAAAAAGAAAGCTTTTGACAACATTGTGGGAAAGGAAGAAAATGCTGGTAACCAGCATTTTCTCCTTTTCCCACAATGTTTTCTACCCTATCAAAGACAGAAATCATCATTTGAACTACAATTGATTTGTTGTCTGCAAATGCGTTCAATTCCGTTGAGTCAAATTTTTTTTCCATTTATAAAGCGTTGGCAGTTTCAGGACACGAAATTTAAGTCAGTTTGATCTACGAGATTACACAATAGTTATGTCTACTTACTTTTGATTTCATCAAACTGACCCATTAGAACTTTTTTGATTTCTTTTACCCAAAAGTCTTTAACCTCTAAACTTGGTGCCTGAAAAAAGTTGCAAAAATTCACATATAAACTACTTCTATGGTAAGAATTGAAACCAAACTCATAGTCAAGCTGAAAATAATATTCAGGACATGTAGATCTACCTTGGTACATCAACATTAACTATAATAGTCCAAGGCCTACCAATATTCTTTATCTGATGCCTTGTCACTGGATCATAACAACAACAGCACCACATGCGGGTGCAAACGATTGGCTACAATTGCTTGGTTTTCAGTAAAAATACAAAGTAGAAAAAGGGGCATAACTGAATCAAAAATATTTGATGGTTACTTGCCCCTGTTGTATGAGTTGCCCTTTTGATAATTAACAACCTGTCCAAGTTCGAAGTATATATCTTCAGTAACAACAGAAATATTACAAAATGTCAATGTTTCAAAGTTTTTGCCGACAACGTCAGGGTTATGACAATAATATATTGTATTCTCCGAAAACAGCCAAGCTAAAATTTCAAAGGGCCATAACTCCTGTAATAGTTAACCAACCAGAATGAAAATTGCAGGTGCACAAGTTCCCATGGTAGGAAGGTTTCTAGTAATTAACTTTTTCACTACCAATTCCAGGAATTTCACTTTTTTCCTACAAAAGTAGATTTTCACTGCTTCTGAAGATGACTATTGTCATAGATAAATACCATATAGCAGACAGTGTAGATCCAAGATCAGACTGCACCAGTCCTGCACCATCTGATCTTGACCTACCCCATCTGCGTAAGCTACTTAAGTTGTCATTGGCGATGAAAGACCTAAACCGTTAAAAATTTAGAATTATTCAGATTGCCTAGGTTTCATCAGTACCTGGCCAGGGCTCTGAAGAGTCTTTCCCAAGATTCCACAAAAAAAGCAGGGCCTTGAAAGAGGACTGAACCCAGCGCTCAAGATTTTCAAGATTGCGATTCCTACTACTTCAGCACTGAGCCATGGATCATGTAAACCATCTCTTACAACATACATGTAGATGACAAGCTAATCATCCATATTGGTATAAAATAAATTAGCCATGTTCTGGCAGAAGGAGGCTTAATTCATCTCTGTGATAAATTATACCAAGCAATCCATTACATGATTATGGATCCATAATAGCCACCTTTTCTCACAACTGACTGAATCTTCAGGTAGACTGGTCCTTGGACATGCAGAAAATTGACCAATAACGAGAAGTTTCGGCCCAGGTCAGCATGCGCAGACTTTTTGCAGATGCATTAAGCCCCCTTTTTACAGAACATAGCTTAAATTATACATACTGGCTTGAAGAAAACTGAAACGCACCTGAACTATGTAGACTTCCTCCCTACCTCGCAACCATAATTCAAATTTCCTCTTGTCTCCACGGATGTTTTCAGTTAAACCAACTTGATTGCACTACAAAGAAACACAAGTTCACTTACTGATTTTTTTTTTCACAAACCATTGTAAACATTGTTATTGTAATTTCTAAGTTGAGTAAATTATCAAACTACATATACACAGAGATGTTCTGTCTATACTAATGCGATGGATAATCTTGGTATCAAACAGTGTTTTTGTAATCTCATAGAAGACATCTTTTGAAATTAATATGCGACGAGGAGACAATGATTGTAACCAGCATTTTCTCCCAGGCAAATTCCACCATTTGAGCTGCATTTGACTGGGTGTCTGCAAAAATATGTACCATCAATTTGGCTTTAGCCAAATTTGTTGTCATCTGGTAGAGATAATCATGGTTGGTTAAAAAGACTTTCCATAGAGACATGTATTTGAGAAATGGGCTTCTAAGTACAAAATATAATAAAACAGAATTGATATTTGCCTCCAAGCTCAGACTTACATTCTATATGAGGTAAGACCCTAGTCACACCTTATTGATACTAGTCATTTCTCTCTTCCCACTTGACACTGAATTGAGGTAAAGCAAAATAGCATGCTTTAACTCTTTACCAGACAATCCAAACTTTTAACACTCCTGAGGAAGAAACCTTTTGAAAACATTGTTGGAAGAGGAGAAAATGCTGGTAACCAGCATTTTCTCCTTTTCCCACAGTGTGTTCTACCTATCAAAGGGCAAATACTATTACTTGAGAAATATTAGAATAGTTTTCTGTTAATCCCTTCAACACGGACAAGTCCTAAGATTTTGCTGTGTGGTGAAAGGTTAAGACATGTAGTGTATTGAAAAGAAATATGCAGAGGGTATGGTTAAATGGTGAACTGAGAACATCAGGGGAAAAAGAGAGCATTTTATTCTTTATCCACAATCTTTTCTTTCCTTTCTAAAACAAATCCCTTCATTTGAGCCACATTTACTCTCGTCTGCAAATAATAAAGCACCACCAAGATTATTATACACTTACACCTACCCGTAACATATTCTTAAAGCTGAATACATCCTTATCGCCATTTTGGGTATCTTCTTTCTTCTTGCACATTAAAATGGCTTTCTCATAGAGAAATAAATGCCTGTGCATAGCTTTGAATCGAATGTCCCGTATTTTTTCATGTTTGTGTTCTGTCCATACACTGAAACTGCCTTGCATTAGAAGTTTACCCAGATCTGATAGATTGCCCTATAAAGAAAACAAACACCTCAAATTTAGCCTTTAGAATAAATGACAAAGCTTAATCCTTTACCGAACAATATTGAGTTATATTTATAGTTGTCCTTGCTGGTAACGCGTCATCGCTGATACCGCCGTAATCTGAAAAATACCTTATTTGCATACATAGCGCCACCTATCCACTGTTTACTCCATCAAATTGAAAGGAGAAGTGTTTTTGCATCGCATCGTTTGAAAAATATCAGATATATCTTCATTACAAATAAGTTACTTTCAATATTCACAAAGTGCAATAACAAAGCACAATTTTCCTCCACGTTTTGAAAATAATTACCCCCCCCCTTTTCTCCATAAAACCAATAATTCGGGTTTGACAAGAGGTCATCTGCTTTGACATCATAGCCCTCGCCAGAAAGAAAAACTATGGTACCTAAATCATTTTCTAAAATTAAAAATTACTTTTTTCACGATTTTCCAAATTATAGGAGTTAACAAGACACTAAAATTTTGGCTAAGTAAATATTTATTTCCATTTGGAACAGAGTGTCCCTGTACAATAAATCAAGAGAGATATCATGAAGACAGTTTTTACCGTATAACCCGTGATGGAGACTTGATACATGCTGTTGTTCACAATTCTTAATACTTCCAACATTGTATTCAGTGCCTCCTCTAACTGTTGTTGACAGGTCTTATCATCTTTTGTGAACTTTAGCATTTCCTACAATAGATAAAAATAACAGTGATATAGATCTATATAGTATGTCCATAAAGTTTGTGGACAATGCAGATATTTATAAAACTAACGCATTTCCGCGAGTTTTATTGTTTCGATTACTTTTGGGTATAGCATTGTATGTAAAAAATAAGAATATATTGCGCCAACAATAAGTATCATACCAATCATCTTTTAAACATTTTGAGCCAAATCAAGGCCACTCCATACAACGTAATTAAATTGATTTTTCAAGTTGTTGTCTACAGTCTATAACCTAACGAAAAATAAACTGATTCTTTCCATATTTCATCCAGCAATTAAGGGTCATGTTGAGGTAATTTTCGGAAAATACAGACAATGACAACATAGCCATTCAAACTATATGTACAAAACTTCGAAAGCACTACGTAGTTGTCTCTGTCAAAAATGGCTGAACTTGATGTTGCGGAACAAAGTACTATCATAGAAATTTCCGTCGAGTTTTGGAAATCACTAGTAGATACCATGAAAAAACTGTCTGAAGCTACAGGAAACCCCAGCTGTATTTTGCTCTTTGGTTTACAACTGACACGGTAGATTTTCAAATGGGCAAAATTCAACAGACGATAGCGAAAGATCAGGGCACTAGGAATAATTAACGCAGGGTTGGTGGATTTTGCGCACACAATGATTGAAAAGGGCAACGCCCCTCCACAATGAGCAGAGTTTACGCTGCTGGTCATCAACTTGATGGGTTTTGAAAGATTAAACTACACTACGTATTCTCTATATCTGTCACAAATTGACTTTGAGATTTTCTCGTAAGTGAAACAAGAGCTTAGAAGTGTACAAAATGAAAACCTTGAGGAACTTTTGTTGCATGTTCAGGAAGTTGTTCAGTCCTTTCACAGACAATTTCCATCAATGTGTATGACAAATGTATATGGAGACATCAAAAATGCTTTGAAGAGAAAGATCAACAAGATGTCTGTTTGTAAAACAGTCATGCCCCCCTACTGCCACATTGATACAGGAAGTGGCATAGTTCATAAACTGATATCAAAAGAATTGATTGGGAAATATCGATGTCATCTTTTTGATTTATAGCCCACTTCAATTGTTAAACATGATAACCTGTCAACAGTTCGCATAATTATACACACCGCTGTGTGTATACATACAAGATTGTAAACAGTCGCCGATACACAGACTGGGTTATCGATTTTCTTTTCGGCACGTGCGTTTGACTTCTGCTTTTTCCCAGTCGACTTCGATGCTTACTACGTCCCCGATAATACACAAATAAAATGTTGGAGCCACAAGTTGAGTCACATATGATGATTTTTGAGACACTTTAATTCTTTTTTAGCAAATGGCTCAAGTGGCGAACGGCAGCGCGGGCCCTGAATCATCTGGTGGTCACTGTGACCTTGACCTTTCATGGATTAACCTTAAAATCGATAGGAATCATTTACACTCCAAGATGAATATCTGTACAGAATTTGAAGGACCTAGGTCAATTCTGTGTCTAGTTATCATCTGGACAAGGTTTGGTCTCTATATCATTAAGTTGAAGGCCACTGTGACCTTGACCTTTCATGGATTAATCTCAAAATCGATAGGGATCATTTACACTCCAAGATGAATATCTGTACAGAATTTGAAGGACCTAGGTCAATTCTGTGTCTAGTTATCATCTGGACAAGGTTTGGT
The DNA here is from genome assembly GCA_946811185.2 of Hippopus hippopus. Classification (NCBI taxonomy): domain Eukaryota; kingdom Metazoa; phylum Mollusca; class Bivalvia; order Cardiida; family Cardiidae; genus Hippopus; species Hippopus hippopus. The sequence continues at coordinate 24,661,461 of OX328110.1, read as the reverse complement.
CTATATATCATTAAGTTGAAGGCCACTGTGACCTTGACCTTTGATGGATTAATCTCAAAATCGATAGGGATCATCTGCACTCCAAGACGAATGTCTCTGCCAAATTTAACGAACCTAGGTCAATTCTGTGTCTAATTATCATCCGGACAAGGTTTGGTCTATATATCAATATGTTGCAGGCACTGTGACCTTGACCTTTGACTGGTTGACCTCAAAATCAATAGGGATCATCTACACTCCGAGATGCATGTCTGTGCCAAATTTGACGAACCTAGGTCAATTCTGTGTCTAGTTATCATCTGGACAAGGTTTGGTCTATATATCAACATGTTGATGTCACTGTGACCTCGACCTTTGACCGATTGACCTCAAAATCAATAGGGATCATCTACACTCCGAGACGCATGTCTGTACCATATTTGACAAACCTAGGTCAATTCTGTGTCTAGTTATCATCCGGACAAGGTTTGGTCTATATATCAACATGTTGACGGTCACTGTGACCTTGACCTTTGACCGATTGACTCAAAATCAATAGGGATCATGTACACTCCGAAACGCATGTCTGTGCCAAATTTGACGAACCTACGTCAATTCTGTGTCTAGCTATCATCCTGACAAGGTTTGGTCTATATATCAACATGTTGACGGTCACTGTGACCTTGACCTTTGACCGATTGACCTCAACATCAATAGGGATCATCTACACTCCAAGACGCATGTCTGTGCCAAATTTGATGAACCTAGGTCAATTCTGTGTCTAGTTATCATCCGGACAAAGTAAGGTCTACAACGGATGGACGGACGGACGGACCGACTGACCGACGGATATTAGCAAAGCAATATACCCCCACTTCGTTGAAGGGAGGCATAATTATCCGATAAGCTGTGAGTTTGATGATCTCATGATTGCATTTTTATTCTACCGTAAGCATAGGACATGTCATTCTAATGTCTGACTGATAAACCATGTTGTGATGGGTTCTGATTGGTATGTGCAGGCTAGGACCAATAGATTAAAAACTATTCATAGTAGCAGCACAATTTTTTCTCATGTCCGCTGAGAAAACTTGCTCTTTATGATGAGGTAAGTTTTCTGCGCTTAATTTGTAAATCTGCTAACTTTTTGGCAATGTCAACAAACTTTAGGGACATACCTCGTATATTTCACTTCTGCAACCTCATACACAGAAAAGTATGATTCTTGACCACTTCAGCACTTTTCATAAATATGGTTGCTTTGTTGGACAGCCTAGATAAAGATCAACCTGCACAGAACTTGTTGTCTGATCTTAGATGTCAATGTATGTTATTTTGTGACATATTCTGGCCAAGTTTGAATGTTATGTACCTGTAAATATGTGGAAAAGTACTGAAAATTTTGAGTACAGAAAAGTAGGTACAATGGATGTCATGGCCAAATGCAGCTGCTTCTGCACTGAACATTGATCAAGATTAGGAGGTGCATTTGGTGTTGGATCTACCCAGTTCAATGTGTTAGACTTTTGGACCAAAACAGTATCTAACTCTTGTGACTGAGTTATTTTTAACATCCATTGTGCAATAAAAGGTGTAAAGACAGATATGACAGATACAAACCTTTAATAAAAGTTGGTATTTTGTAATTCTTTGAACAGGTTTTAGCAGGTATGCGCCCAGAGGAAGTTTATGCCCCAATTTCCTTTGACATTCTTTAAAGAATGGGTTGTTGTCACCAACTTGGGTCCTTAATTCTTCTGACCGTGGCTTATTTTGACAATAAATACTGTACATTTGAAACTCATCTTTCTGAAAACAGAAATGAACTTTTACTATCTCCTGAAACAAGTTGCAGCAGATGACTCAGAAAAAGCATTTAAAATAGTATGATCATTGGCATTAATCTAAGATTCACTGATGTCTAAAACTAAAACCTTAAAGGCCCAGTAAAGGCCAAAAAAAAAAAAAAAAAAAAAAGCAAAGCAGGTGTCGTAATACATTTAAATTTAAATCATACCATTTAAAAGTATGGAAAATATTGTGGAGATAACAGTCTGTTATCGTGTGGTTGGGCCATATGTTAATCACTGGCAGAAAAAAGAATTTTAAAATCAGGCAAAAAGTAAACAAAAGACACAGCTACCTGGCAGGTTTTAACCTAGTTTTGAGATTATTTTCTCTGTCAGCAACTAACACTTGGATCGACCATACAATGACAGATTGTCATCTTCACAATAATTTCCATACTTTTAAATGGTATGATATAAATTCAAATGCATTTAAACACCCACTTTGTCTACATTTGGCCTTTATTGTTACTTTAGGATGTTGAAAATGATTTCTAAAATTTGACATGATTAGTCTGTTCAAGGATCTATTGAGGATTCCAAACACTTACAATGACATAATATTCGACCATGAGACGAAATATTTACAAGAGCAAACTGCCGTACACAACAATCAACTCAGATAAAAAATAACCATTTATGACAGTATAGTCTAAGTAGAAGAGAACCATTTTCAAGAGCAAGCTTGAGATAGAAAATGAAAGTTTATGAGAGCATGGTCTGTGTGGATAAGAACCATATACATGAGCACAGGTTACGTAGACAAGAATTATTTAAAAGAACATACTATAAGCAAAAAAAGATTTATTTACAAGAGCACACACCAAATAGATAAGAAACTTTACATGAGCATACTATAGCTACATGTAGATAATCATTTTAGACAACACATTCTTAAAAGATCATGAGCATATTCTTAGCAGATAGGAACCATTCAAATGAGCAGACTATAAGCAAATGAGAACCATTAAAAACAACATACCTTTGGTAGAATACAACAATTTACATGAACATACACAGGGTGTCAACTAAGTTTTGTTGAAAAAAAAAAAAATTGGGAAAAAAGGGATTCTGATGCTCTAAGTTGGTAACCATTTATAAGAACTCACCCTATTCACAAAGCACTTTCCCAGTTTTGCTGGATTTTCCTTACAGGTTTGTAAGTCTTTGAGGAACACACTATAAATAGAAATACCAAGTTCATATGAACTCTTTATCAGACAACAAAATGTCGCATTCCTCCATAATAAAAGCACTGGCAGATGATAAATTTAATCTAAATGCAGCTCACAGAATGAGATTTGCCTTTGCAAGGGTGTCAAAAATTGTGGAAAAAGAAGAAATGCTGGTTACCACCATTTATTCCATTTCTTACAATGTTTCAAAAACGCTCTCCCTCAGGGTCATTAAAATAAGGGATTGTTTGGTAAAGGATTATTCTTTAATTTCAAACAAAATTCCATTGCCATTGACCTCTTCACACATTGTGTGTATTAGGAAAACATTATTTTTCTAGATATCTTCAAATAAGATAAAAGATGAAAATCAAAGAGCTTCTAGACCTGAAAAACAGACTTGTGTTTGATTATAAATGGATCAGAATTTAAGAAATGATTGGGAGGTTGAAAATAAACTATTTATCAATGTTTAAATGTATAAATGAGATGTGCCATTTGTAATGTTTGTACTGTAGAGTACAAACAAGAGCACTGTATGTAGGTGCAAACACTCAGCTGTATTTGCTTCCTCTGTTAAAATTCTAAGTCAAAAAAGGGACATAAATGTGTAAAAAAATATTTAAAGGATACCTGTTCTTATTCCATGGGTACCCCTTCAAATAGTTAATGATGAACTCCAACATGAAATTAATACTTTCAGTAATAACAGAAATATGACAACCCTTTACAACACAACAAAATGTTGTACCTGTCTATAATGACAACATTTGAAAAAAGTTCGTTGAATGTGGCTCATATGATGAGATTTATCTTTGACTGGGTAGAAAACATAGTGGGAAAAAGAGGAAATGCTGGTTACCAATATTGTCTCCTTTTCCCACAATGTTTTCAAAAGCTGTCTGCTTCAGGCTCGCTAAAACTTGGGATTTAGCAGTAAAGAGTTCAACTTTCTCACAGCAACATATACAATGACATGGTTGTAACAATATGTCTTATTTTCTTGCAAAACAGCCCAGGTAATAAAAACTTACTCATGATGAAATTTGTAGATCTGATCAAGGTTACCAAACAGTATATCTTTCTTGGTGAGCAGTTCTTCTGGTATTAAATGTTGCATAGTTCTGTTATCCATCTCACAGTAGTAACCCTGTAAGGAAACCACAAAGTAAGTAATGATATAAAGATGTCTGACAACTCTGTTACAGCTGCATGGGAAAGTGATGTCAGTCATTGAATATATACATGTACTAAAGGCATTGTATGTGGGTGCCAAAGCTTAGCTGCAGTTGCAGTGTGAATTCTGAGTTGAAAAAGAGGCTTAAATATGTTAAAGTTTGGGGGTTACTTGCTCTTTGGGCATACACATAGTTCCCATTTCAATTCTTTTGCACAAAATACAGACTTTTAACGACCTTGAGAAAGCAAGCTTTTGAAAACATTGTGGAAAAAGGAGATAATACTGGTTACCAGCATTTTTCTCCTTTGCCCAAAATGTTATCCACCCTTCCTAAAACAAATTTCAATTTTTAAGTCACATTTTCTTTGTCTTCTGCTTCCGAAATGACGAAAACCAGGATTTTCTCCTTTTCTTAGAATGTTTTTGGACCCCCTCAAACACAGAACCCATCATATGCCCAAAATTTAAGTTGTTGCTTTCAAATACTTTCAACAAGGACAAATCTAAAATTCTGTCAATCAGTAATGAGATAAATGAACAATGTCAGGAAACTGATAGGAGATAATCTACAGTAAATCAAACTTACCCTTAAAATATCATGTAGCTGATGTACATATGTTTTCTCTGTTTCTATCAGTTCATTTAAAACATGTCTGAAATTCATGCAGAAATAGAATATCAATTGACTTCTTTACCTTTCATGTTCAGGATAAAGAAAGGAAAAGTATGTTAAATTACCTATATTGTGCTTTGAACACCATCCTAAAACATTTGAGCCGTGCTCTGGCAAAAGGGGGCTTAATGCATCTCCGTAATCCATCATACCAAGAAAGCCATCACATACTTATGGATCCATAATAGCCACTTTTTTTAACAACCGACTCAATCATGAGGTAGACTGATCCTTTGACATGCAGAAAATCGACCAATAGCGAAAAGTTTCGGCCCAGGTCAGCCTGTGCAGACTGCGCAGGCTGACCTGGGTCGAAACTTTTCGCAGATGCATTAAGCCCCCTTTTCACAGAGCGCGGCTCATTTATTTGAGCCATGCTCAAGCAAGTCAATCATTATTATTATGAATCCTTAAAGCCATTTTGTCTAATAAACCAATTGTATCATGAGGTACACCTGTCCTTGCACATGCAGAGAATTGACTTGTAGCAAAATGTTTCGGCCCAGGTCAGCCTGCGCAGTCTGCATGGCTCACTAATTGATTTTCTTACTTTCCTTTCTGTTAATCCTGAAAGTGCCTTTCACTTACTGTAGTTGCCTTTGCGGCCAGTGTAGATCAAGACCAGACTGTGCAGTCTGATCTTTTATCTATACTGTCCATATTGCTGAAGCAATGCAGAAAAAAACATCTATGAAATTGCAATCAATTGGGTCTTATTCTACGATGAAAATGTCCATTGGGGCTTATTCGCTCTTGGGGTTAAGTTTAAATGATTGCCAAACATATTTCATACTTTTACTACCCTGAGGGAGAAGGCTTTAGAAAAGATTATGTATTAAATCCCTTTCAAATACAAATCCCATCATTTATCAGCCACATAAAATATGTTATGTGCAAATACTTTCCATATAGATGGATCAAAGTGTTTGTAATTAGGTAAAGGATTATATGTAACATAGTATGAGCAGTAGCAGGTTGCACCACATTTTCTGGAATTGGAAACTCTATCCTTCCTGGAAGTTGCGTGTTTCATGGTAGCTGGAAACAGTTGGTAAGGGGCTTTGGGAATAATATTAGTACATATACATGTATGTTGCCTCTTGAATGAACTTGCAGCTGACAATTTTAAAAATGTTCAAGTTGAATGTGGGAAAATTACCATGAATTAGGGTTTGCTACATGAATACAATTTAAAACATTGTTCCAAACCAATTCTCCTTTTTGTGACATCTCAAAAGTGGTCTGCTACACAAAGTAAAAGAAATAGTAACAACCCTTTACCCAAACAATCCCGGGTTTTATCGACCCTGAGAAAGAAAGGTTTTGAAAATATTGTGGGATATGGAAAAAATGCTGGTAACCAACATTTTCTCCTTTTCCCACCATGTTTTCTATCCTTCCAAATACAAATTTCAATTTTTGTGTCACATTAATGTTGTCATCTGCAAAAGCTTTCAATTTGGACTAAGTCTAAAAATTTGTCCTTTGGTAAAGAGTCAAATGATTAAGAATACAACACTTTAACCCTTTACCACATAATTACGGCTTTTAACGACCCTGAAGAAAAAGTCTTTTGAAAACTTTGTATGAAAAGGAGAAAATGCTGGTAACCAGCATTTTCTCCTTTTCCCACAATGTTTTCTATCCTTTCAAAAACGAATCAGATCATTTAAGCTACACTTAGTTTGTTGACTGCAAATACTTTCAGTTCGAACAAATCTGAAATTTTGTTGTGTGGTATAGGGTTAATCTAATTTACCTTCTCTTCTCATTTAACCCCTCAACAATGTGATCTGAGAAAGTGCTTGAGCCTGACGTAGTCGAGCTAGATGCCATAGAAATGCGTATATGACCATCGGTAGTATCAGCTGTTGACCCGCTACTATTTGTACTTGTTGAACCATGGTGTGCTCTGGCGTGCAGCTGTGGATTGCCAATTTCTGGGCGAACTTGCTGTAAATTGTAAAATATAGAATTAGAATGTCTATAATATTACTGTTTACTTCTCCACTTATCTTTCCTTCATATAATATTATTAGAGAGATAAGTGATTAAATTCTTACCAGTAAACAAAATTACAGTTTTGTCAAATTTGAAAGCATCTGAAATGACAAATTTCAAGCCAACACTCAGCTGCTTGATTTTCAGTGAAAATTCTACATCAAAAAAAGGGGCTTCACTGTGTAAAAAAATCCATTGATGATTATCTTCACTTGTTGTATGAGTTCCCTTTTTAAAAGTTAAGGAGTTGTTTAAGTTTGAAGTAAATATATTCAGTAGTAACAGAGATATAATTAGATATCAAAATTTTTGCAAGGCAAACGAAGCTGACAAAGACAACAATAGGGCTATGACAATGACTCAGTGTTTTCTTCAAAAACAGCCCAGCTAAAAATTGGCACTTACTCTTGCAGACTTTTCCACAGACGGATTAATTTGCTTCGGAGATTCAAGACCTTGCTTCTGATGTCTGTCCCTATCTCTATCCTTGTCTCGATGTCCTCCTTGTTTTCTTTTCAGATCATATTCTGGTACTGTAGTTTGTCCCCTTGAAGACCTTGTGACTAAATCAGCTTGAACAGGGTGTTGCACAGGTGGTGACTTTGACTGGGTTTGAAGGTCAGCTTTACGTTTAGCACACATGGCTTGCACATCTTCAACCCTTTTCAGAACTTTTTGGACAGATGCCTGTGTAAATTGAAATGTATTAAAACTTAGTTAGGATATATAGGATCTGACATGAGTGGGTGATTGAGATAAGATTTTATTAAGCGAATCTAGAGAAAAAGTTACTAAGCGAGCCTTTGGCCAGCTTAATAACTTAGTTTCTTGACGAGGTTAATAAAATTTATCTCAAACGCCAACAAATGTCAGATTATTTTTATCACATAACTATATTTCACAAATTACAGATCATAAGATGCAAATCATCTATAGATGCACCCATTGTAATATCCATAAAATCCCATTCACTTCTATGAAACATGTGCAAAATGACGTCAAAAGTGACATCATACAATTGTGATATCAAACGTGTATGAGATAAGAAAATTTGTAATGGGTATATTACACTGAAAACAAGGAAGTTATGTGGTAAAAAGATTTCCTGACTTTCTTTGTTTGCAGTCAAAACTCTTAGAGTATGGAATAAATTTAATTACATTTTCAATCAGAAAAAAAAAAAAAAAAACCAAACTATTGCTATTTGTTGTTTGGTCCAGAATATAGCACTGAGACAGTGTAGATTCAAGATCAGACTACACATTCTGTGCAGTCTGATCTTGGTTTACAATGTCCACTAAAGCAACATAAGCCAGCTCCAGTGCTTCAATATTTAATTTCAATTTCAAGACTATCTTACTATAGACAATCAGTCACTTTTTATTAAGATGATCCTGAACCTTCAACAAGAGGGCCATGATGGCCCTGTATCGCTCCACTGGCTAATACGTAAAATCCTACATGCCAAACATTACAATACTTGGCCAATTGGTTATGAACATAAGACCCCTGAGACAGGACTAAAAATGGTAGCCCAAGTTCTTATGGTAATTAACAAGAAGATTTCTAAAGATTTCACTACATAAGCCCATGTGAAACTTCTGACCTCTGGGGAGGGGTCAAATTCGACCCTAGGGCTATAATTTGGGTACTCTTGGTAGAGGCTCACTAGATAAAGCCACATGCAAAATTTGGTAACCCTAGGCCTTATGACTGAGTACAGGGAGATTTCTAAAGTTTTGTCTATATAAGCCCATATAAAAATTGTGACCCCTGGAGCAGGGCCAATTTTGACCCCAGGACTATAAGTTGGGCACTCTTGGTAGAGGCCCACTAGATAAAACCACATGCAAAATTTGGTAGCACTTGGCCTTATGGCTAGGTGCAGGAAGATTTCTAAAGTTTTCTCTATATAAGCCTATGTAAAACTTGTGACCCCGCCCCCCCCCGGGGTGGGGTCAAATTTGACCCCGGGGCTATAAGTTGGGCACTCTTGGTAGAGGCCCACTAGATAAAGCCACATGCAAAATTTGGTAACCCTAGGCGTTATGGCTAGGTACAGGAAGGTTTCTAAAGTTTTCGCTATATAAGCCTATGTAAAACTAGTGACCCCCAGCGCTGGGTCAGATTTGACCCCAGGGCTATAATCTGATGAAACTTGACAGAGGTCCATTAGATAAAGCTACATGCCAAATTTGGTAGCCCTAGGCCTTATCGTTTCAGACTAGAAGATTTTCAAAGATTTCCAATATTTTTAAGTTTTGTTGCCATGGCAACTAGAGTTTTTGAAGGAATTAAATTCTTTCAAGAAATTCTAAAGAGGAACATGGCAGGATCATTTCTGTGAAGTTTCATCAAAATTGGCTGGGTAGTTTCAGAGAAGAAGATGTTTAAAATAAAAGTTAACGCACGGACGGACGGACTGACGGACGCACTGATGCACGACGGACAAAGGGCCATGACATAAGCCCACTGGCCTTCAGCCAGTGGGGCTAAAAACTGTAGAAACATTGGATGTAGAAATTTAACCTTTACCGCACAATTCCGAGTTTTAACGACCCTAGAAGAGAAGGCTTTTGAAAACATTGTGGAAAAAGAAGAAAATGCTGGTTACCAGCATTTTCTTCTTTTCCCACAATGTTTTCTGCCCTGTCAAAGACAGAAATCATCATCTGAGCAACATTTGTCACCTGCAAATGCTTTCAAGTTGGTCTGGTCCTAAATTTTGTCATTTGGTAAAAAGTTATACCTTTACCAAACAATCACAAGTTTTAACAACCTTGATGAAGAAGGCTTCTGAAAGCATCACAAAAGGAGAAAATAATTGTAACCAGTATTTTCCCTTTTTTCTACAATGTTTTCTACCCTTTCCAGGACAAATCCTCATATTTGAGCCACATTAAATTTGTCATCTGCAAAAGCTTTCTACATGACATGTTTGATGTTTTTGTCGGGCAAAAAGGTAACATTCTGTTTGCTAAATAACTGAAATGAACACTTTAGTGTGTAAATATAAAACAGATAGTAAAATTTCAGGATTGTTTTGGTGAATATGTCTCACTGGATATTTCTGTCTTCTGATCTTGATTTACATTGTTTGTTATCCCTTTACCAAACAATCTTGTGTTATGACCATCAAAAAAAAAGTTTTGAAAACACTGGGGGGAAAAGAGGAAGTGCTGCTAAATAGCATCTTCTCCTTCCTACCAATGTTTTCTACCCTTCCAATGATAAATTCCATCACTTCAGCCACTGTATTTATGTTGTCTGTAAGTGCTTGCAATTCAGAAAAGCCAAAAAATTGTGTTTTACCCAAAAAATTGTGTTGAACTTTTTACCCAACAATCTTCTTTTTCAATAACCCTTGAAGAAAGCCTTTTCAAAATATTGTGAGGAAAAGAGAAAGTTTGAAATTTCTTCAGTTTGGACAATTCCAAAATTGTACTGTATCATGCATACCCTGGTATCAGATGTTATCATACTCTCAAACAGCTGTCTGAACTCCTTTGGGTTGTTGAGACGTAATTCCTTTGCAGTTGCAACAAATTTGTCTATGTCCTCAATGGCTTTAGCTATGCTGTCTGGTGTTGTGTAGCCTTCTAACTGTTGATTGGCCAGCATATCAACTCCATTTGTACACCATTTGTTTGCCTGGAATGTACAGAATTGTAACAGTTTATTGAAGCAGCCTCCAACCAAATGAATGCTTGATGATGTCATAAAAACCTCTGTAAATTGTAACAATTGTATTTAGTATAGTACTTTGCAGATTGGTAAATGTTCAAATGATGAGATGAGAGGAAAACAGACTGAGAATGACAAACAAGGGGGCTACGATGGTCCACACTACTGCCTTTTGAATAAAAGTTTCAAGACAATTACTTGGCATAAGCAGGGACATTAAGCCATAGTGAAGTATTAAAATATTAACTTTTCATGCCCTAATAGAAGCTTATCTTTATCTTACTTTATTGGTTTTTTTTTTTTCATGAACTTATCAGTGGTCTACAGAAAAATGAAACAAGAGGGCAATGAAGGCCCTGGATAGCTCACCCATACAACTGTAGCTTTGAAAGGATATTGACATGATGAAAACAAACATGTTAACAAGGCCAAATCTCAGAACATTTCATGAATATTTCGTAGCAAATAATGACTTTTAATTTTAATACATCAAACAGTGCCTATTCTAGAAACTGAAAATGAGGGGAATTTTATCCCCTTCTTCTAAAAAATAAGGGGGATTTTCAAAAAATATGTGGAGCAATTTCCAAACAGACAGAAAACATACATGTACCTCATATAACACATTTATTCCTGTCCAAGACTATACAGTAGACTTAGCGACCTGTTTACATATCAAAGGACCGTTTCATGAATATCCTTCTCTAGAAATTAAATTCATTTTTGAAAAATAGATAAGAGTAAGACATCAATAAAATTCATTCTGATAAAATTCATTGCAATAACAGTTGTCTAAGACAATAGATAAAGTGGGTTGTTTTGGCCCCGGTTGTTTTGGAATAGGGCAGTTTTAACACACTTCCAGTCAAGGGAGGTTACTTTATGGACATAATATGTTGCAAAACAGCATCACCAATGATGCTGTTTTTATTCAAAACAGTGTTATTTTGGGACTTTTTCATTGTTTATTTTCTAAGTGGGACTGTCAGGCATAGGATCTGACTTTATGGGGGATCTGAAAATAAACACAGTGTTAATCCCACAGTCGTGCTGAAAGTGCACTTTCAACATCAGACTGCCTGTAGTAAGCAGTTTAATCTTGATCTGCAAAAATACTTACATGGTAACAGGTAAATAGGTTCAAGTGTTAAAATCAAACAATAGAAATATTGTTGAAATGTCATACTGAACACCAAACAAAATCTATCCAACCTTTTCAATCCTTTCTTGCAGATCCCTTGACTTGTTTAGTATTTCTCTGCGTTTACGTAACAATTCATTGTACTGGTTACACATTCTCTGTAACTCAATACATTTTGGACGAATGCTGTCCACTGCGTAATGATCATCCATGATGTATTGCTCCCCGTTGGCTCTCATCTTCTCCCCTTCATCTATCTCTTTCTGAAAGAAAAAACCAAACATGACGGTTATGATGGCCCCCCTATTCTGATGGTTATCTTCCTGTGTTGTATGGGTTCACCTTTTGTAGTCAACAATTTGTGCAGATTTGAAGTAAATATTTTCAGTAATTACAGAGGTATTACAAAATGTCAAAGTTTTTGCAAGACGACAACAAAGACAATGATTCAGACAATGACAATGCCAGGGCTATGACAAAACCTCAACGTTTTTTTCAAAAACATCCGAGCTGAAAAGGACACCATACAGAAGCCAATAGTTTAGCTCCAAGATTAGACGCTGAGTTCTGCACAGTGTGAGCCAAATCTACATAGGCAAATGAACTTCAGTTCAGCTTGGCATTCTAAAGGTAAACAAGCAATTTCGTTTAAATGATATCCCCCGCCGAAAAAGACCTTTTCAAAAATTTATGCGACCAAGTAACTGAAAACACTCCCAGTTGGCCATTTTGCATCAAATCAAAAAAAAAAAGTATATAGGCAGAATAGGTTGTTGTACACACGTATAAAGTTCCACGAAATTCCGTCCAATGGTATTGGAGATATTGTTCCGGACGGACACACAGACGGACAGACATTCGGACGGACAACGCTAAAACTATATTCCTCCGCCTAAGGCGGGGGATAATAATGCATCTGGGCAATATTAAGTCCAACTCTGCTGGACTTAAATCATCAATAAAACCTTTACAAAGCAATCCCGTGCTTCTACATAAGAAAGAAGGCTATAAAAAACATTGTGAGAAAATGGCAATCAGCATTTTCTCCTTTTCCGACAATGTTTCTCTACCCTTCAAAACATAAACCTATCTTCAAACCATTATTGTTTGTGAATGCTTTCAATATGGACAGGTCTATAAATTTCTATCTGGTAAAGAGTTAGATATCTTTACAGTTGTCAAGATTACAAGAATGTGCAGGTTTGTAACTGTCTCCATCAAATTTGCATATTTTGTTTCTACTGTGGGTCAAAAGATCAAAGGAACTTCATTGCTGTTGTTGATAAAACCAAGCATGCTTTACACCACATGAGGACCTTGCTTTTAGATTAAGATTGGATAGCACAGAACAGACAGTCTGATCTTTGAGCCAACTAGACCTGTTGCAGCTATGCAAACAAACTCATGATCTACAGCCTTGTCACTGGAAAAAATCTATAGACATTTTATAAATTGTGTAAAAGTTGTGGATCTGTCAAAATGAAAGTTGCGGGTGAACAAGTTCCTTTGGTAAAAAGGCTTCCATTAAAATTTCAGCCAACTTGTCTGAAAACTGTGTGAGGAGAATCTTTAACTCTTTCTTTACCATAGAAGACACTAGAAGCTTTTGTGGACAGTGCAGATCAAGATCAGACTGCACAGAACGTGCAGTCTGATCTCTGATCTACACTGTCCACAGCTATATTCTAGATTATGACCGTACTGTCCTTTGATCTTGCAGGGGAAAAATATTTTTAGCCTTTGAGAAAATGCTATTTATTTATTCAGTAGTGAAAGAGTTAAAGACTCAAATATTGCTTCTACAGATGGACAGATGGTTTCCAGTACACGCCCCAGCACTGAACATTGTTTGGGGTAGGTGATATCAAAAGTTAAACGATTTTATGACCAATCAAAGGATAGTGTGATAACTAACTTTAATTTTTATATGAAACAGAAAGGTTTTAGAAAAGCAATATAAGTTTTTCATATATCCAATCAATTTGAATTGACAAAAAGAAAGCTGGTTTAAAAAAAAAAGGTCCAATATAGCTTGAATCCTTGGTAACTACAAGATGTATGCAACCATTCTGTTGACTTACTTTGTATTTTACTACAAAGGAAACCTGTCAAATTGATCATGGTCAAAAATGAAAAGGATCTGATAACTTCCATGGCACATTTTAGAATTTCATGTCAGTATAATAAAGTTATGTAGATAAATTGTGCCAAGGTGAGACACTTTTGTATAGGAGCCATCCTCTGGCAAAAGTGTGTTTAATGAATCTCCACCATTCATTATACCTACCACATCATAATAAATAAGGGATCCATAAAATCCATTTTGTCCAGCAACCAACTAAATCTTGAGGCGGAATGGGACCTTGAACATGCACAAAATTTACAAATAGCAGAATTAGTTTCAACTCATGTCAGCTTGCACACACTGTGCTAGCTGACATGGTACAATACTTTTTGCAGATGTATTACATGGACTTTTCACAGTGCATGGCTCACATAAAATATATTTTCAAAAGTGGTCCTTTGGAAAAGGCAAAACGTTATCTCCAGGTGTAAGTGAGTTACAACAGGTGAAAAAGCTCAACTAGAAAGAAAAGGTTTTCCATTTATTTCACAATTAATCACACACAATCATTTTTATACTTCACCATTAACCTTTATTAAAACTTCACGACATCATCATCCCCAAATTGTAACAACCTTGGGGAAGAAGACTCTTGAAAACATTGTAGGAAAAGGAGAAAATGCTGGTAATCAGCATTTTCTCCTTTTCTCACAATGTTTTCAACAATATCACAGACATATCTAAAAATGTTGTGGTGTAGTAAAGGTTACCGCTAATTTCTACTCATTCAATTTCAGATAAAAGGACATTTTAAAGACAGATGACACAATCATTGTGGTATATGGAAATAGTGCTTACTCTATCCACAACTGGCACAATTTTGTTTTCAAAATTCATCCACTACATATAACTAAGACCTTTTTACCAAACAATCCAGAGTTTTAATAACCCTCAGGAAAGACACTTCTGAAGCATTGTGAGAAAAGTAGAAAATGCTGGTAACCTACAATCTCTCTTTTTACCACCATGTTTTTGCCATTTCAAAGAAAAAACTCACCATTTGAGTCCCATTTTGTTTGTCGTCTGCAAATGCTTTCAATTCAGGCAGGTCTAAATGCTGCTGTTTAGATAAAGAGTTAACTCTTTACCAAATGATAAACTTTTAGACTTGTCAAAGTTGAAAGTATTTGAAGATGACATGAAAATTGAAAATGGCTCATGTCATGGGATCTGCCCTTGAAAGAGTACAAACCATTGTGGGAAAAGGAGAATATGATGTTTACTAGCATTTTCTGCTTTTCCCATGTATTTTCATAAAACATCCCCCTAGGGGTTGTTAAAACTGGGGACTGTTAGGCAAAGGATTTAGGAGGGTAAGCCTTTAATCACATGTAATGAATTGATGTTTTTGCTTCTATAAATCTTTTTGCTTCTGACATGGGAGTGAGCTTGTTTTTGTCTCCTGGGGGAGTGTACTTGTTTTTGTGTGCATAAACAAATTTTAAAGATATCAGCAAGCCTGTTACATGTATATAAATCATGCTGATGGTACAATATGCCAGCATGGCAATCAACCCTTTACCAGACAACAGAATATTCAGACATGTCCATATTGAAACCAATCGTATACCACTTCTTAAATGTTAGAATGACTTTGGTTACAAGCATTTACTCTTGTTCTCATGGTGTTTTCCGAAGCATTCTAAAAAATTAGAATTTATAATGTTCGGCAAAATTCAAAGTTTTCTTTGTGCTGTGACCCTAAGTATCTAAATCATCCAGTCCATCAATTATGCCTGGTCGAGTTTTATTAAATAATCAATCTCTCAAGCTCCTGAAGCAATTTCACTCTTCAGCTATTAAGGTAAATTAAGTGTCACTATGACTGAAAACTCTTCAGCAGAGTTAAGCATTTTTTTGTTTCATTTTTGACAGTTAAATTTTAAAGATATTGGCTGCAGAACTTTTATTAAAAGATAAGCACTTACATGTACTATAAGCCCCTTAACCCTTTACCACACAATGACAAGTTTTAATGACCCTAAGAAAGAAGCCTTTTGAAAACATTGTGGGAAAAGGAGAAAATGCTGGTAACCAGCATTTTCTCCTTTTCCCACAATATTTTCTACTCAATCAAAGAGAAATTCCATCTTTTGAGCTATGTTTAAACTGTCGTCTGTAAATACTTTTAATTCGGACAAGTCTATTATTTGCTCGTGTGGTAAAGGGTTAAAATAAGTTCACACAAAAATATGACAAACCAAAATACAGCATCAACCTAACACTATATCACATCACAGTATGGGATCAACTTTAAATCCATTTATAAACAGTTTCCAAGACAAAAAGGCATTCTGTTAGCTATCTGTGATCATTGTTTATTCAAATGCATCAAAGAAGAAGTAAATTTTTGAATCACCAGGCTACACTATGTCTGAATCACATAAAAGTACTTTCACTTCTACACAAATGGGTTACGCTTAAATTTACATCAGAACTTCATTGAAATTATAAATCATAACCACAATTTATGCACTTTTATGAAATATCCCTCAGTGGACACAGGACACTTAAACCTTTTACCACACAATCCCATTTTTTAACGACTCTAGTGACCAGCATTTTCTCCTTTTTCCACGATTTCTATCCTTTCAAAGGAAGTTTCATCATAAAGAGCCACATTTTATTTGTCGTTTGAAAATACTTTCAATTTAAACTACTCTTAACCCTTTACCACACAATCCCGACTTTTAACGACCCTAAGAGAGAAAGCTTTTAAAAACATTGTGGGAAAAGAGGAAAATGCTGGTAACCAGCATTTTCTCCATTTCCCGCCATGTTTTCTACCCTTCCAAAATCAAATTTCAATTTTTGATTCACATTTATTTTGTTGTCTGCAAATGCTTTCGATTTGGACTAGTCCAAAATTTTGTCGTTTGGTAAAGGGTTAAACTTTGTCACGTGGTAAAGAGCTAAATAACTCTATTATGTATTAGTACATGTAGCTCAGTTTTGCACCTGACTCTTTACCCAACGACAAATTTTGGACTCAACCAAAGTGAAAGCAATTGCTGACAACAACATGAATGTAGCCCAAATGATGATTTCTATCTTTTACAGGGTCCAGTTTCCTTAAAACTCTTGATTGTGTGGTAAAACGTTAGGTAGGAAAAGACGCTTTTTCTCTTTTTTCCCACAATATTATCAAAAGTCTCAGACTTCAGGTTGCATAAACCACAAGACTGTTCAGCAACTATGTATGTATCTATATACTTGAAATGTTTAGTATACATTTCTGTTATAAAGAGGTGGTTGTATAATAAGGTTTCCACCAAAGATTTTTCTTTTTGACATGTAAACAAGGGAAGGTAAGGGATGGTTGCTGACATACATTTTTACATTGTTTGGTTGACTGCATCAGAATCTAATGAGGGATGGATCATCAAGGTGTTAAGTCTTCACCACACAAAGAAAACTTAGACATGACCAAACTCAAAGCATTTAGAGATGACAAATCTGGCTAAAAAGATGGAACTGGTTCTTAAAATGAAAGAAAACACTGCCTTCATTCTCAGGTTGCTTAAAGTCGCGATTGTGTTGGAAAGAGTTACCTCTTCTCCACACCTGAAAATTTCAGAATTGTTTCAGTTGAAAATAATTACAAAAGAATATATCTAGCTCAAATGATACATGTTTCTTAGAAAGGGTTGAGACATTGTTGGAAAAGGAGAATATTCTTGTTACTAGTATTTTCTTCTTTTCCCCACAGTGGTTTCAAAAGCCTTCTTTCTCTAGGTTGTTAAAACATTGGACATTTAGGTGTTATTAGTGAGTCAGTTTATCAACGTAGGGATTAAAGCCTCTCCTTCTTGCCTCAACTTCGTTGACATAATGGAGGGGCAATGAACTTCCTTTCTAGCTGTAACTGAAGCCCAGAATTACCGTTTCAATTCTTTAACCCTATACTACACGACAAATATGTAGACCTGTCAAAATTGAAAGCATTTGCAGCATACAGTTTAAATGTCGCTCAAATGATGGAATCTGCTTTTGAAAGGCTAGAAATTGCAGATGACAATTCAAATGTGGCTCAAATGATGGAATCTGCCTTTGATAGGCTAGAAAAGATTGTTGGAAAAGGAGAAATTGGTGGTAACCGGCATTTTCTCCTTTTACAACAACGTTTTCAAAAGGGTTGTCCCTTAGGGTTGTTATAATGCGGGACTGTGTGGTAAAGGGTTAAAGTAGGACTAATTCAACGGAGTGGACATCCTGGTCAGTACTGAAGATGCAGATACTACTGCAAATTTCAAAGCTGGTTTTGTCAAGATAGCTGACATAGAAGCAGACAATGTAGATCCTAGATCAGACAGGACATTATGTGCAGTTTGATCTTAATCTACACTCACTGCAATGAAGCAATTAAATCTGGGTTCGGGTCTACATGTGTTAACCATTTACCAAACAATCCCTGGTTTTAACAACACTGGGGAAGAAGCCTTTTGAAAACACTGTGGGAAAAGGAGAAAGTGCTGGGAACCAGCATTTTCTCCGTTTCCCACAAGGTTTTCTACCCTTTCAGAGACAAATTTCATAACTTGAGACACTTAATTTGTTGTCTACAAATGCTTCCAATTTGGACCAATGTAATATTTTGTTGTTTGGTAAAGAGTTAATAAATGAGATGGTGGAGATCCACTATCAGACTGCAATTAGCCTGGCATCCAGACCTTTACCACACAATCCCTGAGTTTTAATGATCCTGGGGAAAACCTTTTGAAAACATTGTTGGAAAAGGAGAAAATGCTAGTAACCAGCATTTTCTCTTTTCCAACAATGTTTTCTACACTATCAAAGACAAATTCCATCTTTTGAGCCACATTTGAATTGTCGTCTGCAAATGCTATAAACCTGGACAAGTCTACAATTATGTCGTGTGTTAAAGAGTTAATCTCTTTTTTAACTTCAAATCAAATATGGCTCAAATGATGAAAATTTTGCTAAAAGCATGAAAAATACTGTGGAAAAAGGAGAAAGTGCTTTTTCCATATCTAGTAAAGACACACTAGCTTTTCTAGCATTTTCTCCTTTTCCCAAAATGTTTTTCTAGAGCCTCCTTTCTTAGGATCATTAAAACAGGATTGTTTGCTAAAAGGTTACCAAACGACAAAATTTTGGACTTGTCCAAATTGAAAGCAATTGTAGAAGACAAATTAAGGGTGGCAAAAATGACACAAGTTTTCCTTGATTGAGCAGAAAACATTGTGGGAAAAGGAGAAAATGCTAGTTAAGAGCATTTTCTCCTTTTCTCACAATGTTTTCAAAAGGCTTCTTCCTCAGGGTCGTTAAAAGTCAGGACTGTGTGGTAAAGAGTTAAACAATGTTACCAGTATTTTCTCCTTTATCCACAAAGAGTTCCTGCGTGGCTCAGTGGTAAAGTGTGGGACTCGTAACCTGGAGACCCTGGATTTGAGCCGCACTGGGCTTTTCCTGGAAGTGTCCTTGGGCAAGACACTTCAGAGCCCTAGCCTAGTACTGGTAAAACCCAGGAAATACACTAATATGTGAGCTGTCGCTCTGATATGACTAAAATAATGTTGAAAGCGGCATAAAATACCACTCAATCAATCAATCAATTATCCACAAAGTTTTCAACAGCTGCCTTCCTCAGGGTTATGAAAACACAGGATTGTTTGGTAAATTAAGGGTTCATGAAAAAACATGTGAATAAATAGAAGGAAGAAATCTTTAAAAACATTCAAGAAGTTCTGTAACTCACCCTCTTTTGCACAACAAATTTCATCATCATGAATGTTTAGAATAAAGTCCTTTCTAGAAAAATCTTCTTCTGTCACATTCCATTTACAGATTAGAAAGACAAATCTGAATGTTCACCTTCACCACAATCACTGTGAGCTAAAACAGTTAATTTCCTTTTTTTATAGTACAAAACATTAATTTTTTCCGTATCTTGTACAGAATACTCATTGCTTTCACATCTAGTACAGATTAATTACTTTTTCCATATCTAGTACAGAGCACTGCAGACTTTTTCCAAATCTAGTACATTTTTAAGTACTGACTTTTTACATATCTAGAACAGAACTCCAACTTTTTCATATCTAGTACAGAGCACGGACTTTTCCATATCCAGTACAGAACGCTGACTTTTATCATAATTATATAGTACGGAACACTGACTTTTTCCATATCTAGTACAGAACACCAACTTTTTTTTATATCTAGTACAGAACACTGATTTTTCCATATCTAGTACAATATGCTGACTTCATATCTGGTACAGAGTGCTAACTTTTTTCGTATCTAGTACAGAACGCTGACTTTTTTCGTAACTAGTACAGAATGCTGACTTTTTCCTTATCTAGTACAAAACATCAACTTTTTCCATATCTAGTACAAAACACCAACTTTTTCCATATTTAGTACAGAATGCTGACATTTTCCATATCTAGTACAGCGCACAGACTTAACTTTTCCACATCTAGTACAGAACACCAAGTTTTTCAACATCTAGTACAGAACACTGACTTTTTCCACATCTAGTACAGAACACTGACTTTTCCCATATCTAGCACAAAACACGGACTCTTTTCATATCTAGTACACAACACAAACCCTTAGAGTGGATGTTTCAGTAGACAATGAAGATCAAGGTCCCACTGCCTTTTTGAGATGGTGCTGGTCAAGATCATGCCGCAAAGAACGATATTCTGCGCATTGTGATCTTAGATCTACTCTTTCAATTGTTTTCTACAATACCAATATAACAATCCTTGATATTGATAATGCTTTGGTTTTTGTCAGTATATCTGGCAAAGAAGTGGAGTAGTGTGGATCAAAGATCAAACTGCATGTTCTGTGGAAAAGCAATTAAATCCAGTTCAGTCCTGCAAGATATTGAATTTCAGAAACACACACACATATCAAGTCATTATACGTATCCATATTTAATGCTTACATCAGAAAGTTACTGAATGTCCAGTTTTGCAACATCAAAACAGGGTCCATTTTTGAAAACATTCTTAGTCTTATTCTCAAGAATTTTCTAAATTTGAAGTAATATAACTTCTTACTGGCTAAACCAAATGGTTCAAAAGTTGTGTTAATTTATAAATCTAGAATAAGACAAAGAATAATCTTAAGAATTGTTGGTGGGTCCTGAGCAGCAAAGTTTAACAATTGACCATAACAAAGTTCCTTTAGGAATATTTTCCCATCATGTGAATAAAAAGTTACCTAGCAACTCACATAACCCATGAATGAATTAAGCTTAACTTCCTTCCTTTCAGTTTCTATACCAAAAAGCTTGAGAACTGGGGAACATATTGATGAAGTGGCCACTGTTTACAATTGAATAGAGCCATTGTAATGTGACGCTATCCGACTATGGTAATGCAAATTTGATATTCCTCTCTATATAAATGGGTAAATGCAGTCAAAGTTTGAGAATATCAATACAAGGTAAACAGACTGTAATATTTATGTCAACTCTTTATCCCCCCAAAAAATCTAAGACTTGTCCATTTTTTAAGCATTAGCATAAAATGACACATGTGGCTCATATGATAGAATGAGTAGAAAACATTGAGGGAATTGGAGAATTTTCTCATTTTCCCAGGGTGCTGTCAGAAGTCTTGGTTTGCAGCACCATTAAAACTCAGGATAGTTTTGCAAAGGGCTATGTTATGCCTTGCAGATCTACAATGTCTGCAACTTCAGAGTAACAGAATCTAAAGTTGCTAATAGCATGCTAATCATTAATTAAAAAGGTTTAAATAAGTCTGAAACTCAAAATTAAACATTGTCACAATTATCCTAATGATTTCAGATCTTTTCATATCAAAATTATGTCAAAATTTTATTATTACATTGTATTACTGAATTTCAATTTTTGAAAAAGACAGACTTTCCCCTATTCTTCATTCATAAAAAAATTAAATCTTTTACACAGAACTTCTTTAATATTGAAAAAAGCACCATTCTTGTAACCCTTCACATAATTTTTTCTTCTTATTAAAAAAGAAAACAGATGAAACAATTTAGCTTTAAAAATCTTTAATCTGGGCAAAATGTGAATGAAAAAGTATCTGAAATTTCTAGAAACTAAAATTTGACACACTGTAACAGACCTGAAGATCTTCTGATAAAGGTTTGCTATACCTTAGATTCAAGCACACACAAAATATTTCTTTTTTCTTTTCAAAAGTCCCTGATTAATAGTTCACCTAACAATCCTGTGTTTTTTGGGAACTGAAGAACGCTCTGTTAGACATGAAGAAAATGCTCCTGAATTACCATTTTCCTGCTCCCACAATGTTGTTTAGCCTTTCAAAGACAAACCCCGCTGTACCAACCACAATTAATTTGTCTTCTTAGCTCTTCTACAAAATGTGTTTAGTACGCGCGAGTCCAAATGTAAAGAGTTAGGTCTCTATTAGAAACCAAAATCTTAGACTCATCCATTTTGAACGTATTTGCAGATGACAAATTAAATATAGTTCCAACCATATTTGTCTTTGAAAGGGTAGAAAACATTGTGGGTAAAGAAGAAAATGCAGGTAACCAGCATTTTCTTCTTTTCCCACAATGTTTTCAAAAGCTGTTTTTCTCAGGATCATAAAACATGGACTGTTTTGTCAAGGGTTAAACTCAGGCAGATGCACCAGTTATGGGTCCCTCGAAAGCTAAGGGTTCTGGGTTGGGAGATTGACAAAGACAACAAAGATGAGACCCATCCGGTGTCAGTAAATCCAAACTTCCTGTCTATTATCAAACATTAGGGTCCCTATCGACAAGTACAGGACTGCCTTTCAACTTTTTTCCATATCAACCAGCTTTTCTATCTGCTATTTCACCTTCTACCTTTGAAGTCTGAACCTGATTTTAGTTGCTTATGCAGACTATTGTGTGGACAAAGATCAGACTGCAGAGAATGTTCAGTCTGATCTTGGATCTACACTGTTTGCTTCTTTGCTAGATATTCTGACAAAAGCTTAGAAACTGCAGAACCTGCATCATTAGTACCTAATGAAAAAGTCTATTTGATATTTTCAGCTCTATAAGGATCAACTCTTAACCAACCAATCAAATTTTGGACTTGTCCAAACTGAAACCATTTGCAGACAACAAATGAATGCAACTCAAATGATGATTTCTGCCTTTGATTGTTATAAAGAAAACATTGTTAGTAAAGGGGTTCCCAGCATTTTCTTCTTTTCCTTCAATGCTTTCAACAAGCCTCCTTCGTCAGGGTTTTTATGAAATTTGGAACATGATTAATATTTTTGCAGAACCTATAGATCAAGATCAGTCTGCAGCTAGAACTGCCAATCTTTAATGAAGCATTCACCAACAGCATGTTTAACCACTAAATCCCGTGTTTTAATGAGTTTCAAAAGCCTTTTGAAAACATTGTGGGAAAAGGAGAAAATACTGGTGACCAGCATTTTCTCCTTAGTACACAATATCTTATATTCCGTGGTTGTGAGGTACAGCGTCGGCCTCATAACTAAAAGTTCCCAAATTCGAAACCCGGGAGCAAGTGTCAACTTTGGGATTTTTCATTGGCCCACACATTTGACACGAGTATTGGTGTAGTTCTCAGGAAGCAGAATCGAAAGAGATTAGGATAAGTTGAAAGTACTTGTCTCTCAATAGATGCAAATTAAATATGTTTAAAGTAATGTCTCATATCCTGTCAAGGACCAATCTCACCATCTGAGCAATATCTAATTTGTTGTCTGCAAATGCCTTCAATTTGGACAAATCTAAAATTTTGTCCTTTGGTAAAGGGATAAAATTGATAAAATTCAAAATCATCATTTTCCTAATTTCAACCACCATGTATTTGTTATTTCACCTTCATCATTTACCGAACATTCCAATAGTTCAACAACCCCAAGGAAATGTGTAGTCTTTAGAAAACATTGTGAGAATAGGAAAAAAATGCTGGTAACAAGTATTTTCTCCTTTGTACACATACTGTCTCCCCTTTCAACAACAAATTCTACCATTTGAGCTTTTAAGTCTTAACTCTTTACCACAAGAGCAATACAAAGACTTGTCCAAATTGTAAGTATTGCAGACGACAATTTGAATGTAGCTCAAGTGATGGGATTTTTCTTTGATGGGGTAGGAAACATTGTACGAAAAGAGAAAAAGCCTTTCCCTTCAGGATCGTTAAAACTTGGGATTGTGTGGTAAAGAGTTAATTGTTTTCTGCAAATATTGCTGTCAATTTGGATGAGCCAAAAACTTTGTCATCTGGGAAGGATTAAGGTTTAATGGCAATATGGTTTATTTAGAGCTCCAGGGTTAGAAGTTTTCAGGCAATATTTTCCGTACCAACCAAGAACTGTATGGTAAAGGGTAAGTTATTAGTGAAAAAGTGAACATCACTCATTTCTAGCCTAATTTTGTCATTTATCAATCCTTTATTGCCTTGATTGTCATTTTTTTTTTTCAACTATCATTTGCATAATTCGAGTCTGAAATCAATGTTCTCTGGTTGACAACAATTTATACAAGTTTGACATACTTAATGATACTTAATACAATTTTTCTTTTCAGTCAACAAAAAAAGGAAAGCAAAAGATACAAAGGATCCTATGATACTCCTAAGTGCCCATTTACCCGTCTGCAAATACTGTCAATTCGGATGGGTCTAAAATTTTGTCATTTGGTAAAAAGTTCATTTGTTATCTAATGAGACAACAGCTTTGAATTTGTCATTTAACATTACGTAAGTCATATCATAGCCACAGCTAACTTGGCATAGCCTGTAACTCTAAGATCATTCATTTTAAGTCTGGTACAACAAGGTGTAATTATAATGAATTGATCACAACAACTCTTACAATTAAAATATCTACAAATGATAATGAATTTATCAAAATAACTCAGAACACAGTATCTACAAATAACAGCACTTCATCCATACAAGAAATATTAAAAAAAAAACATGCACATGTATAAATGAAACACTGGGAACCATTCCTAAACCTGACCTGTCACAACTTGATTGCTAGCCATAATAAGCCAAAACAAATTTATCTCCCACACTTGATTCTATGGAACGCCATAGCTGTCATAAGTTAACACAGTTTGAGTTGTTTTGTTGGTATGAAATTTCATTTTGTCGAACAGATATCTTAATATGTCTACCTGGCATGTGATTTGCTTAATACATAACGTTATCGGGTTGAAAATCAATGTTGAGTTGTAATACCGTTGTATTATGTCTACATATGTTGTTGTTATGTTAAGGAGACATGATGACTTGTCGATTCTTTCTGATGTTTGGTCAGAAAAGAATGGTGACTTGTCATACAACTGAACCATTATGTTTACACGTTATGTTATTGCGTACATTAGCAATGCTGACCGGTCGGTCCTTTGTGTTGGATGGTTAGAAAACAATGTAGGTTTGTCAAATGGTTTTATTACTATATCTACAATGCATTTTGTTGTGTTCATTAGACATGTTGCCTGGTTGACTCTCTGTGTTGTTGGCTTAAAAAACAAAGTTAGGTTGTCAAATGGTCATGTCACCAAATCTACTCGACATGTTATTGTGTTCGTTGGAAAGGTTGTATGGTCAACTGTTTGCGTTGTTGTATTGAAATACAAGTTATCATGTCTGCATGCTACGTTACTGTTTATATTGGACATGTTGGTTGGTCGATTCTTATTGTTGGGGTTAAAAACAGAGTAGGCTTGTTAAACAGCTGTATTATTATGTCTACAAGCTGTATTATTGCTTTGTTACACCATGTTGACTGGTTGATTCTTTGTGTTGTTTGGTTGAAAAATAAAGCCATTATGTCTACGTACTACGTTATTGTGTTCACTGGACACGTTGACTGGTCACTAGGTGTGTTTTTGTGTTACAAAACTAAGCTAGTATGCCTACATGCTACGTTATTATGATTATATCCTATTAACACGATGACATGTCTTGTTGACATAAAAATACAACTATTTCACAACCTAGCATTGCTTTAAACAAATCAATACAGAAAGTCCACCAGTCAACTTGTCCAGTGAACACAATAACACAGCACGTAGACATAATAATACATCTATTTGACAATTTAACTTTGTTGTTTAACCACACAACACTAACAATCGACCAGTCAACATGTCAAATGAACACAATAAAACGCCATGTTAACATAGCAATATAACCATTTGACAACCCAACATTGTTTTTTAAGCCAACAACATAAAGACTAGACCAGTCAGCATGGCTAATGACCACAATAAAATGGTGTATAAACATAGTAATTTAACTATCTGACATGCTAACTTTGTATTTTAACCAAACAACACAAAGAATCCACCAGTGAGTATGTCAAATAAACACAATAAGGCAGCATGCAGACATAACAACTTTGATTTTTAACCCAACAACACAAGGACTCGACCATTCAAGATGTTAAATAAAGACAATAAATTGGCTTGTAGACATCACAATACAACTGTCTGATGAACTAACATTGTTCATAGACCAACCAACACAAAGAATCAAACAGTTAACATGTCTTTTAAACGCAATAAGATGACATGTAGATATAATGATCTAATTGTTGACAACTTAACTTTGTTTTTTAACCTAACAACACAAGGGGACGACCGGTCAACATGCTCGGTCAACACAGTACTACAACATTTCAACAACCCAACATTATCTTTTAACCCAACAGCACAAATAATATACCAGTCAACATGTTATATAAACACAACAACATGGTGTATAGACATAATGACACAACTGGTTGATAAGCTAACCGTGTTTTTTTTAACCCAACGACTTGAATAGTCGGCCAGTCAACGTAGTGTATGCACAAACTTCATGAAGTAGCGTGCAGACATAATACCTTTGTTTTTTAACCCAACAAAACAAATAGTTGACCAATCAACCTGGCCTATGAACAGATCAACATGGCGTATAAACGCTATAATATAACTCTAGGACACTTTAACTTTGTTCTTTAGCTCAACACCACAAAGAATCGACCAGTCAATATATCCCATAAACACAATATTTAAACTAGCATTCAGACATAGCAATACAACAACTTGACAAGTCAACATTATCGTTTAAGAGAACAACACAAAAGATCGATCATTTAACTCATCTTATTAATACAATAACATTTTAAAAGACACATTTATACAAAACTTAAAGAAGTCAAAAGAGTTCATTAACCTCTACATGACGAAAATTGACCGATTAAAGTACCGGACTAACGCAACAACACGTCTGATTGACGTAATAAAAACTTTCGTGTGTCGGACACAGTAACACAGTGCATAGACCTAACAGTAACACCATTTGACAAGTCAACTTTATCTTTCAACATAACAACGCAAAGAATCAAGCAGGTCTCTTATTCCATTACCATGATAAGATAGTGTTAAAATATAATAAGTTGAGAGTTCGTTAACTGAACATTTATTTATAACATAACAAATCCATGTATTGAGAAAAACACTATCTTAGCTGACAAAATAATGCATTCTATGACATAATAAAGTTTGTTTAAATACGAAAACTCGAAATGTATTAACATATGACAGCTACGGCGTTCCATATGATTCAGTTAAAAACTTTACGCTGCACTGGGAACTATTTCTAAACTTGTTACACTAGATGTCACCAAAATTTAATTGCAAGTCATAATACACTTAAAAAAATCTTTCTCCAGACATGATTCATATATAGATTTTATATACCAGCTGTGAGGAACCATGTCTCAACCTGTTGCATTGTTTTGTCACAACCACTTGATTGCAAGCCATGAAATTATGAAAAACAAAATTATCTCCAAGCATGGTTCATTTAGAAACCATATCACCTATCCAATAGCACCATATGGCAAGTTAATGAGAACTGTGTTCTATAAAAGGATCTTTAATATCTGCATTGTTACTGGATATCAATAATTAAAGGAGAAACCTTTTGAATAACAAGACTCTATTCAGGAAGATATTGTTATCAGCCCGGCCCATTAATCCCTTACCACACAATCTTAAGTTTCAATGATTCCAAGGAAGAAGCCTTTTGAAAACACGGTGGGAAAAGGAGAAAATGCTGGTAACCAGCATTTTCTCCTTTTCCCACAATACTTTCTACCCTATCAAAGACAAATTCTGTCATTTGAGCAAGGTTTCAAATGTCTTCTGCAAATGCTTTCAATTTGAATGAGTCTGAAATTTTTCTCATCTGTTTAAGAGTTAACTCTTTACCACAGGACAAAAAATAAGACTTGTCAAAATTGACAGCATTTGCCGATGCTCAATGTCCGGAAGAAATTGTCGCAAAAGGAGAAAATGCTGGTTACCGGCATTTTCTTCTTTTCCAACAACACTTTCAATAGGCTTCTTCCCCAGCCGTTAAACATAGGATTATGTGGCAAAGAGTTAATTCCTTTCCTCTTGTTGACAACTTCCTTTGTCCTGCCGCAGGTTCCTTTTGAAAACCTTGTGGCAGTGGTTGTCCCTTTTGAATGTTAAAAACTATCCCAAGTTCAGTGGTGACAGAATCATAGGGAAATGCCCGGCCAGGTAGCTCAGTGGTTAGCGTATTTGAGTCGTGACCAGGAGGTTGCGGGTTCGATACCCGGTTGTGAAAATTTTTCATCTCTCACCTCTGATGTATGTGAGAAAAGTAGTCAGTGGCTTTGGAAAGGAAGCTGTGTCAGTACTGGTGTGAGAAAGCCAGGAAACACATGGTCTTTGACCGCCATGATATGACCTGAGCTGTTAAAATGGCGTTAAACTCCAATATAAACCAAACAAACCAAAATCATGAGAAATGTAAAACAAGAGCACCCCATACGGGTGCCAACACTTGACAGCAAGTGCTTGATTTTAGCCAAGATAAAAAGGCTAATTTGTATAGAAATGGGTCAAAATACATGGAGACTAAACCTGCCAAAATGACCTCATCCCCAGGGCACTGCTCTATGTATCTGTGTCAGAAATAATACTGTACTTTAAATATCTGCTTTCTTAACCTTTAGGCTGCTAAGCACAACTCACTGACCTTTTGCGGACAGTGTAGATCAAGATCAGACTGCACAGAATGTGCAGTCTGATCTTTTTTGATCTACACTGTCCGATAAGGACATAATTATTTTCCCCAAAAAAAATACCTTTGAAATCGTAAAATATGGCTTCTTCCTATCAGCTTGAAAGTTTCATTTCACTTATTTAGAAGGATAAGGGTTCACAGGAAGCCATGCTTCAGAACCCTTTGTACATCATCTGGCAAACAACTGTTATCATTCAAATCACTAATATGACAGCATTTTATCTAGATTTCCTAAAAAAAATAATTGCATTATGTTATTTGCTAGAAAATTTTGTCTCAGGAGCTAAACAGAATGTTATCTATGTTATGCAGCATGCATCTTTTAAATTTTGAAACATTGTGCTAAGTGCAAAGAGGAAATATTTACTACTGAGACTGATGTGTTGATCACAACTATCATGTAGACATATTAAACCTATACCAAGGAATCCCATGTTTTCACATAGACAAGGAAAATTATCTAATAAAACTTTTTGAAAACATTGTAGCCTTCCTGCTTTTCTGAATTCTGGAATGCATTTTCTCCTTTTCCCACAATGTTTTCTACCATTTTAAAAGATAAATCAGTTGAACTTGAGCCAGTAGTTAAATGCTTTCAACATCGATAAGTGTATGATTTTGTTAGTAAGGAGTTTGAAGGATGTT
Organism: Hippopus hippopus; assembly: GCA_946811185.2. Classification (NCBI taxonomy): domain Eukaryota; kingdom Metazoa; phylum Mollusca; class Bivalvia; order Cardiida; family Cardiidae; genus Hippopus; species Hippopus hippopus. The sequence goes on along the minus strand of OX328110.1, from coordinate 24,631,953 downwards.
TGTACTGGCCAAAGTAATTAGTGAACTCTTTATCTGACCATAAAAGTTTAACTTTTGCAGATGACAAACAAAATTAATGTGGCCCAATCAAAAGGACAAAATTTTAGATTTGTCCAAATTGAAAGCATTTGCAGACAACAAATTAGATATTGCTCAGATGGTGAGACTGGTCCTTGACAGGATATGAGACATTACTTTAAACATATTTAATTTGCATCTATTGAGAAACAAGTACTTTCAACTTATCCTAATCTCTTTCGATTCTGCTTCCTGAGAACTACACCAATCAATAGGATTTTGTCTACAAATGGGTTTAACCCATTTTTGGAAAATGAAAAATAATGCTAATATAAGCATTTTTTTTATTACCCATAATGTTTTAACAAAAGCCTTCTCCCTCAGGGTGGGCATCAAAACAAGCGTTTGTGTAGCAAAGGATAAAGGTTTCATTGCCGGCAGATTGGGCGTTAATTTTTTTCTTGGTCTTCTGTGAGCTTTTTTTGCGACTTGTCCTCCCATCTGCAAATATGTGGAAAACAAAAAGAAAAAGAAACAGTTCTAGAACTGTTTAGCATACTGACAACAATTCTAGAACTGTTCTTTATTTGTGTTGGAGAGCATTCTGAACTTGTTGCAGAACAGTTTTCTTGAAAAACTCTAGATCATTTATGGAAGATGGCTTTGTTCAAATAATGTGTTTCACAGGGATCTTGTTTGTATGGATTTCTCACATAAACATTCCTAAAATGTCTGCAGGTAAGGTAACTCTTTACAAAACAACAAAATTTTAGACTAGTCCAAACTGAAAGCATTCACAGATTACAACAGAAGGTGACTCAAAAATTGAAATTTGTTTTTGAAAGGGCAGAAAACATTGTGGGAATAGGAGAAAATGCTGGTCACCAGATACTAGATCACAGGAAATTCTCATTTCATGCAAATTATGTCCAGAAACAAATACAGACAGCTTCATCAAGACCACAGAAATCTCATTGGAAGCAATTTTTCCATTTTAAACAATAGAGCTAGAAGGCATGTCTGAAATCTTCAGTTTTCCTTAACTCTCTCCCAAGTGAATTTTTTTCGACTTGTCCAAGTTGGGGGCATTTGCAGACAAAATACTACATGTAGTTCAAAAGGGTGGAAAACAATGTGGAAAAGGAGAAAATGCTTGTCACCAGCATTTTCTTTTTCCCAAAATGTTTTCTAAGTTTTCCTAACACTTCCTCTTAAGGGTCGTTGAAACCTGGAATTGTTTGGTGAGGGGTCAAACAAGTGGAAAGGTAAAACAGTTACCTGCTGTAGAAAATACTGGTATGTAGGCACAAAAGATGTGGACCAACCACATCTCCCATACTGGGCTGCACTGTACATCATCTATGTGTTTAGCCCCACTATCAGCACTCAAACAGCACAAATTCAAACTCGGAGTATGGTTTATTTTCTGAATTAGCAGCGTTTAAAGTTTAGCTCCACATTCAGCACATAAACAGCAAAAATTAGAGTTTCAAGAAAGATTTATTCCTGGGTCTAATGCAACAATAATAGCACACTCACCATAGAGTTGAGCCAAGCCTTAAGTTGAATCCCCTGAATAATATTAAATATTATAATAATGAATCCTTTAACTCTCTCCTTACTGTTAAGGACACAACAAGCTGTTGTGGACAGTGTAGATCAAGATCAGACTGCACAGAATGTGACGTCTGATCTCTGATCTACACTGTCCACTATTTTATTCTAGATTATACCTAAACTATCTCTTCATCTTGCAGCGGACCTGTATTTGTAGCTATCAAAAATGTAAAAGTTATTTATTTGGTAGTGAAAGAATTAAATGGATGAAATCCATCAGTTTCACATGTGCACAACACCACTTTCAACAGTGTTTTAACCTTATCACATCGACAAGTTATTGACAACCAACTAGTTTTCAGTCAGACAAAACTTCAGAAATTGCAACCTCAACAGCAGCACTTTCAAAAATAATTCAAATTGTTTGAAACTCTTTCTAACCCTTTACCAAACATGTTTTTCTTTAACCCGAAGGAAGAAAGCTTTTTAAAAACGTGCAAAAGTATACATGACTCATAACCAGCATTTTCTCCACTTCCCTCAATGTTTTCAACACTTTCAAAGACACATCCATCATTTGAGCCGTAATTGATTTGTAATTTGCAAATGTTTTTAAAAAAGACAAGTCTGAAAGTTTGTCATCTGGAAAAGAGCTTAACTGCCTCTCCCATGATAAAATGCAGAAACTACAAATTAAAACTACAAATTAAAACTACAGCAAAAAATTTTCAAGTCTGTAGACTACTATTCATCATACTGTTATGTATGTACTCTTTCAAAATTTTTGATAAGATCCCCTTTTGAAACTAAATAATTGTGTGACAATACATAAATCTTTTGATACAGATCCTGGATGAGACAGGGGAACTACCAAAATTCTAAACAAATTGAAAAAATCTCAGAGGATCTTTAATCTTATTAAAACAGTAAGGAAGTTAATGATAACATAAAACAGTAACTTTTGTAATTTGATATTTTTCTTTTATCTTAAAGTCATGTTGAATACATAATGAGGTGCCATAAGACTGGAATTCACAAACAGTTCTAAACAATCATCTTAGCTGATAAGATAGCTGATTTTGTAATTTAGAAAAAGATGCCAAGAAACTAAAACAGATGAATATGCCTTTGTAATGCAAACTCTAATTACACTTTGATTAAAACTGTTTTGGTCAGAATATTCCACAAAATGTTGGATCTAACAAGATCATACTGTGCATTTTTAATAGTCTGATTCTTCTCCACTCTTTCAGTTTTGTGCTGAAATTGGTTCTAGTACATTCTGTCTCCATTTCTTGAAATCAGGAGAGAGAGTTTATTTTTGATATCTTCTATGCAAAAAAAATTTAATCCTTTAAATGATCATATTGTAAACTTCAAGCATACATGACACCCCATGATTTTTTTTTTTAAATTTTAATAAAGAAATTTTTTGACGCTTTAGCCAGTGAATATGCATGATTTTAAAACTACCTTGTCTTTTTTTTTTTTCAAAAATCAAATTTCCAAAACATATTCCACCAATAAAATCTCAAAAATACATTTTATATGTCTCTCTCATGAACTTCCTCATTGTGCATATCATATATTCTGTAAATGAGCCATGTTTTGAGAAAAAGGGAGTTAATGCATCTGAAAAAAATTTGACCTATGTCAGCCTGCACAATCTGCACAGGCTGACATGAAGTGAAACTTTTTGATAGGGCTCAATTTTTTACATGTCCAAGGACATTCTACCCTGGAGTTCAGCTTGTTGTTTGACAAAACGGATTTTATGAATCCCTAATTACATGCAATGACTGACTTGGTATTGTGCATCACAGAGATACATTAACTCTTTACCAAACAACAAATTTTTGGACTGGACCAAATTCAAAACATCTGCAGACAACAAATTAAATCTTGGTAATATGATGATTTCTGACTTTGATAGGGTAGAAAATATTGTGGGAAAAGGAGAAAATGCTGGTTACCAGCATTTTCTCCTTTTCCCACAATGTTTTCTATAGGCTTCTTGTTGTTAAAAGTCTGGATTGTGTGGTAAAGAGTTAAGCCCCTTTTTGTTGGAGTATGGCTAAATTATATTATTTAGTGTATTTTAAAAAGAAATTGTAGTAGCAAACCACCCCTAAGTTTTTTCTTTCACATTTTGTACTTCCTTAATCTAGCAACCTTCGACCATACACAAGTATACAAATGCTACATAATTATTTTGCTACAACAAAACAGCTTGAATTATACAATCCTGTGACAAAACGTTTTGCACCTAGACATCCATTATCCCTGGTCAGGCTGAGAGCAACAGAATGACACATTTTCGAAACTCTTTACCAAATGACAGAATTTTAAACCTTAAAGCCCCTTTCACGACTATAGTTGCCTTTGCGGCCAATGTAGATCAAGATCAGGTTGCACAAAATGTGCTGCCTGATCTTTGGTCTACGCTGTTGGCATTGATAGGTTATTCAACTCTACAACTTAAGACTTGTCTATACTGCAAGACCTTGGAGAAGACAAATCAACCATTGTTTAAATGCTGGGATTTGTCTCTGAAAGATAGGAAATATGTGGGAAAAGGAGAAAATGCATGTTACCAACATTTTGTCATATCTCAAGAATATGTGGATTTACACAAACCCTCTTGCTTATGGTGATAAAAATACCAGAGTAGGCAAAAGGCTAAAATGGACCTTCTCTAACTTCCTCATTCTTCAAGTTTGTAGCCGTGCCTCGGTAGCTCAGTCGGTATCGTACAGGACTTGAGAACAGGGGGTCGTGAGTTCGATCCCCGGCTCGGCCAATTTCTTTCCAAGGATTGATGATAGTCATTGCGACAGGATTCATTCCTCTCTCACCGCTGATCGTTGTTTCAACGATGGTTATGTGGGAAAGCAGCCAGTGGCTTGGAAAGAATATTGTTCAGAGTACTGGTAACAGAAACTCCAGGAAAGCATGGATAGGTGCACTGGCCGGCGCGATATAACTGAAAACGGTGTTAAACACCATACCATACCATACCATACCATACAATCTTCAAGTTTGTTGAACAAAATATACAGAAATAGCAGCTTCCAAATGCCCATACCAAATGCCCATACCAGTCTGATGAGGTGATGTGTTTTAACTCATGACCCCTGAATCACTAACCCTATAAATTACCAACTGAGCTACCAAGTTCAGCTTTGGCTAATATAGCGCAGAGTTTGAGATATCTGCTTATCAAATGATATTCATAGATTCCCATTTAATGTCCTGTCTAGTTACATAAGGGCAATTTTACTTTTTTATTCAACCCATCCTTCTCTATAACTATACTATCATAAAAAACTGTTGTTAATGATCCGTTTTTTAGCAGCTTTTGCCCCACATAAACAATGTTGAACAATGTTCAGTGGTGAGGATTCTTGACACAATGACTATCAACATTCCTAGGGAAGAAATTGGCTGGACTGAGGAATCAATGGCCCTGGTTTCAAGCTCTGTACATAACAGACTTAACTACTGGGCTTGATCAGATTTGAAGGTAACATAGTTTCTGTTTATATAAAATGTCAAAACCTCTTGACTTATTCTATATGCAGGAACTTTCTACAAATAAATAGCTAAACTTTCAAGCTGCTTAGCATGACTAAAGGACAGTGTAGATCAAGATCAGACTGCACAGATCTACACTGTCCCATATGGAGATATTAAAATACCTTTGAGACAGCAAAATTTGGCTTTTTTCTATGTGCTTGTAAATTTCATTTCACTTATTTAGCAGGTTAAAAGTTAATCCCCGGTTTAGTCAGACTTCCATGTTAACTTCATTTAACCCTTTACCACACAATCCTGTGTTTTTCCGAATTAGGTTGGGTGTTTTGGGAGCATAGTCAGGAAAAAAAGGAGAAAATAGAACCAGCCAGCATTTTCTCCTTTTCCTTCAATGCTGTGCGACCTTTTAAAAAAGTGTGACCTTTAAAGAATGATTTCATCATTTGGGCCATGCTTTATTGGCAGTCTGCAAATACTTTCGATTCAGATGGTGTCTAAAATTATGTGGTCTGTTAAAGAGTTAGTCATACAACATGTTTAACTCTTTGACACATGACAAAATTTTAGACTCATCCATATTCAAAGCATTTGCAGAAAACAAAATAAATGTGACTCAAAAATTGAAATTCATTTAGGGAAGTGTCGAAAACACTGTGGGAAAAGGAGAAAATGCTGGTTACCAGAAAATTTCAGTTTTTGAGTCTAATTTGTACGTCTGCAAGTGTTTTCAATTTAGACCAGTCTAAAATTTGTCCGTTAGCACACAGTTAAATGGCTGACCTCATGCTCCAACCTCCAGTAACGGTTTAAGTGTGACATGAAGCCTATTTCATTGCATTCTGTGACAGTTCACTATGACAATATGTTGTTTGTGATACTTTTTATTCTGCATCAATAATGATTCAGTCACCATAAACTTCCATAGGTTTACCCACTTCACAAGTTGGAACCCCTATTTCTGTCAAGTTAGATCCTGAAAATCTCCAAATCTACTGTGATAGAGATGACTTTTGAAAACAATGTGGGAAAAGGATTCTCCTTTTCCCAGTGTTTTCTACCCCTCACAACACAAGTTTCACAAAACAAGTCACATTTATTTTGTCTTCAGTAAAATGCTTCCAACTTAGACATGCCTCAAGGGTTGTGGTTTGGTAAAGAATTAACTCTGTCCCACACAATCCCGAGTTTTAACGACCCTGACAGAGAAGGCTTTTGAAAACATTGTGGGAAAAGGAGAAAATGCTGGTAACCAGCATTTCTCCTTTTCCCACAATGTTTTCAAAAGGCTATCAAGTACAGAAATCACCATTTAAGCTAAAAGTGGTATGTCATCTGCAAATACTTACAATTTGGTTCAATCATAAATTTTGTGGTTTGGTAAAGAATTAAATGAATATAATCCTGTCATGATGAATACCTGCTCTTGTTGTGACATGTCCGATTTTTCTTTTTATCTGTTTTTTATTACTACAATTGTATAACTTTTGCCTTTAGGTTATTCTTGCCCAAAATTGTTTTTTATCTGATATTATCTCCGAATTACAACCTTGCATCCCTCACCTTATAAATATTAAGATTATGAACCAAAAGATATTAACTCCCTACCTGACAACATGACTATAAACTTGTCCGATTTCAATGCATTTGCTGAAAACACATTAAATTCTATTCAAACAATAGGATTTGCCTTTCAAAAGGGTACGGAAACATTGTGGGAAAAGGAGAAAATGCTGGCTACTATCATTTTCTCCTTTTCCCACAATGTTTTAAAAAAGCTTTCTTCCTCTGGGTCATTAAAACAGTGGATTGTTTGGTAATAGGTTATGCCGAAATTACTAAAGCAATGTAAGCATAACCTTCCATGTATCACACTATTTTTGAAAGCAAAGTCATAGACTGTTATAGAACCATCAGTGTGTCCATATGGAAAGCAGTTACAAGACAGCAATCTTGCATAAAATAATTTTCTTTTTTTGTTTTTCATTATTCCTTTATCAAAGCAATTTAAGCGTAACCTTCCATGTGTGACACTGTTTTTGAAAGCAAAGTCATAAACTGATAGACAGTTCTATCAGAATGACCATATGAAAAGTAGACTTAAGACAGCAATCTTGCATGAAACAACTTTTTTTTTGTTCCTCAGCATTCTTTCTTTTCACTTAAATCTTTCGCTGAAACAGCACCAAATTATTGACTCTGCCTCTTTTGACAGCTTGAAATCAAATCCATCGAAACTCAAGACAGATTTCATCTTATCGGCCTTGCCAAACTAGCTGACAGTATAGGTCCAAGACCAGACTGCACATTCTTTGCAGTCTGGTCTCAGTCTATGCCCTCTACAAAAGCTGTTTTCTGCAATGGGGCTTAAATGGGTTAATCCTGTGGTAGAAAAGCTTTTCCGAACTGGTAAATTGGTGTTTGACATATTTTAGTAATGCATTACACCAAGCAAGTCATCACATAATTATGGATCGATAAAATCCATTTTGTCTTACAATCAATTGAATTATCAGGTAGAATTGTCCTTGGACATGTAGAAAATTTACAATAAGCAAAAAGTTTCGACCCATGTTACTCTGCGCTTACTGCGCAGGCTGTCATGGACTGAAACTTTTTGCAAATGCATTAAAACCCCTTTTAACAGAGCATGACTCATATGCATGTTCACAGGAACCAGAATCTACATTACTTTTAACCCTTAGGCTACCAAGCGCGACTCACTGACCTTTTGCAGACAGTGTAGATCAAGATCAGACTGCACAGAACGTGCAGTCTGATCTTGGATCCACACTGTCAAATATGGAGTTATTTTTCCCCTAAAACGCAACTTTGAATTAGCAATTTTGGGGTTTTTACTACAGAATTTAAAAATTCATTTTAGTTATATAGCAGAATAAAGGTTAAGCAAAAATTGTAAACCCTGAACTTAATTTGCAGTACATGGATCTGACAACATCTGTATGAATCATGGGTCAACATGATAAATAAATATGGAATATTACGTTGTAGTAACTTTCCTAGTGCTTGTATTTGATTCGAGCAGTGTGAGAAAATCTGATATTACGCCAGGTTGAAGGTCGAGCGAGATGTCAAAATTTTCTTACGCAGCGAGAAGCAATATTTAATACAAGCCGGAAAGTTACTACAACATAATATTCCTTTTATTATGTACCTACAACTTTCAACAACAATATTTTGCTATTACTGATATTTCATTCCAAAACGGTAAAAAAAAAAATAGACACAGTAAATGGTGTGGAGGGTAGTAACTTTGTTTTTATGAATGGGGGATGACTATTATAATGTAACATTTTGACTGATTAAATGACAAATCAATGCATGCTTTGTCCGTAAGCAATTTACGTCATCATACTATGTTTAGAAACGTATTTCACAGTGTGTAGATAGAGATTTTTTTTTCTGCCATGTGTGTTATTTTACCCACATGATACATCTCATCACAAACAATGTCTTCTACTCTTCCAAAAACAAACTTCAATTTTTGAGTCACCTTTATTTTGTCTTTTGCAAATGTTTTCAATTTTGGGCAAGTCTAAAATTTCATCGTTGGGTCAAACTAAACATTCTCAATCTACACAAAAACATGCAGATATTGCAATTCAAAAGCTGTTTTATATATTTGGCTTAGAAGCAGAGAGTGGAGATACAAAATCAGACTGCAGTTTTTGTGCAGTCTGATTTTGATCTACACTGTCTTGCATAGGCAATTAAATCCAGGTTAAACACTACAAGATTTTCACTAAGAACAAGAAGTTTACCTCAGTAGTTTATCCATTGCAGTTTTTCTCAGGTTATATCAGCGTTGACCGTAAGTATCCTTTTCTACACATAGCCACAAAATATTCAACATGAATACACCAGAATAAAACACATATAAAAACTGATATCATAAAACACACAAAAGAATAATTTATATAATATAAGGCCTGTCAATGGCAAGATCTAATATATCTCAGAGTATCCCATATACTGTACCACTCTTTGTTCAAATACAGATTTAAATATACATCGATAATTGTCCCGCGATAACACTGCCAGCTCGTGACACTTGATCAGTTCTACATGAATGATTCGATTAGAAATTTACTCTACAAAATAATATACTGACTTTACTCCAACCCTTGTCTTTAACATTTTACCATAATTTTATAATAAAATTTTGAATATATCCATGTTTAAAGATTTCTGCATACAACAAACCAAATGGAGCAGAAATATACTCTAGGAAATAGTATATCACATGCATGTAACCCCTGTCTTTTAATGTTTTACAATATGACAAAATTTTAGCTACATCTATATTGAAAGTTTTTGCAGACAAATCAATGGATTAGAAATTTACTTTATGAAATAAAATACTGACTTCCCTCTAACCTTTGTCTTTTAACGTTTTACCATACAACAAAATTCTAGACTTGATCATATTGAAAGCATATGAGGATGACATACAAAATGTGGGTCAGTTGATGGAATATATCTCTGAAAAGGTAGAAAACTGGGGAAAAGGCGAAAATGCTGGTCACTGCTGGTTTCTCTTTTATACCTAAAATGTATCAAAAGAAGTTCTTCCTAATGGTTGTTAAAATACCCCATCTTTTGGAAAAAAGGTTAAACATATTAGATCCTGTCAAATACTTCTTGAAAACAAAAATCTTAACATTTCATGCTGCAACATACAAAAGTGTAATATCACTATTGTTGGAGAACTTGCACTGGAAACAATGTAAATTAAGACCTGGCTAAGCACTCCAACGCATCAACATTCTGTGGTATAATTTGAGCCTCTGTAAAAGCCCAGGCTAAAAATTCAAAGTTTTTTTTTCTGTATTGTGACTCCACTCTTATTTGAAAGTTGTGCTCAAGGCATAAACAATCAACCTAATTTGTCAATATGATGTAATTGTGACTCCCTTTTTATTTTCAATTTGTCAAAAGCAATTAATGTCTTTCCCTCTTATTTCCTCTTAAAGCCTAATAATACATCACTACAGCTGTCTGATTTGCCTAAATTGTTTTCAAAATTGTAATTCCTCATAGACTTTTAACAGTCAATTCAAACATCAAATTGGTCTCTGTTTTTTTGTTGTTGGGGAAGGGGGTGCGGGCTTTCAATATGCTGGATTTGTGTTTTCCATAAAGAAAAAACTATAACTAGGTTAAGATCAAGGGTTGACTTTATAATATTTCATTATTGATCAAAATAAATACCAAAGTGCTATCTTGTTAAAGAAGAATGCATAACCAACGTCAATTTCAAGTGAAAACCCTAATTGATTTTATGGTTGACTTTCCAATAATTTTGTACAACAGTGTATCACTGGTTGTCAATATAAAGAAATAGGTTATTGAAAGAATTTTTACTGTGATCCAGTTTTTTCTTTTTCACTGAATATTTGCTTTACACCACTTTTTTTAAAAGATACTTATAAGTCACTTATGAGGACTTATCTCTGTACCAGTGACAAAACAAAAGACTGGTCCAAAATTGAAAGCATTAGCAGACGACAAATCAAAGGTGTCTAAAATGACTGAAATTTTCTTTGAAAGGGGAGAAATCATTGTGGGAAAATGAGAAAAATGCTGGTTACCACCATTTCCTCCTTTTCCAACAATGTTTTCACAAGCGTTCCCCCGTCAGTCGTTAAATTCTAGGATGGTGTGGTAAGGGCTAAACACCAAACTATATGACGTTTTAGCACACCTGATGAAAGAGTTTCAAAATATTGTGGAAAAAGAAGAAAATACTGGTAACCAGTATTTTCCCATTTTCAAACAATGATTTCAAATGTTTAGAGACATATCTCATCCTTAAATTTGTACAGTTTTCAAATTGGGCAAGTCTTGCATTTTGTTGTTTGGTATCAAGTTAATTACTTAGTGCTAACATTGATTAGGGTAGATCAAAATCTTTGTGCAGTCTAATTGTTGTTGTACACCACTGGCTATTGTGGGAAATTTTGACAAAAAAAATGTTGCATACCCATTAGAACTGCTACATTTTGATCTGTTTTTCATGACTTAAATTATCCATGCTGTTTACTTGACAAGCAAAGAGTTTAATATTTTCTTCATTTTCTGATGGATCGACAAACATCATATCTATTTGATGTCGTGGCTCCTCTCTGCTTCTTTTGTATTGATGAAAGCCTAGGTCAGTTGCAAAGGAAAGGTTTTTCCAACTTAATACTGAAAATGTCTATTTATTTAGCTGTCTATACCAGTCCTGTACAACCATTAGACCTGGGTGAGGTAGCAGAATCATTTTGAAGGACTTGTGAATTCTTGCACATACATACTAATTTAGCAAGGTGTATAAGACTTCTCAATATCTCAAATTGAGTTCATTTTCACCTCATATAAAAGAAAATAAAGGGTAGTGAGAACTTGATACTATTTGTACAACTGCAAAAATATCTAAAGTGTGATAATGAAAACAGGATTAAAGAAATAACCTGTTATCTCTACGACTTTGCAATCCAAAAGTTGCAAAATATACCAGGGCATTCCCTTTGGAAAAGTAATTGCTCCTTTTTGCCTAACAGAAAATGCTAATAACTAGCATTTTCTCCTTTTCCAACAATGTTTTAAGCATGCTTGTTCCTCTAGGTCACATGATAAAACATGAGATTGTTTGGTAAAGGGTTAACCCTTATCCTGCTAAATAAGTGAAATGAAACTTTCAACCAGATAGAAAAAAAACTAAATATTGCTATTTTAAAGGTTTTTTTTTTTTTTTTGGAAAAAAAATCTCCTTATCAGACAGTGTAGATCCAAGATCAGACTGCACCTTCTGTGCAGTCTAATCTTTATCTACACTGTTTCAAAAGGTCTTTGAGTTGCGATTAGCAGCCTAAGGGTTAATAAGTATTTAACATACCTGAAATTATACCAGGCATAAAATGAAAGGTCATCTCAACCACAAAGTTCTTCAACTTGTAATCCTGCAGTGCCCACTGCCTACTATGACAAATTTATAAGCATAATCCATAGAAATACTGTAAAACCTGTCTTATTCAGGACACCTTTATAAAATAAACAGTCTGTATTAAGCAACCACTTATTGAGGTCCAAGAGATTTTGTTTGTTTGCTGTTTAACCTTTTACCACACAATCCTGACTTTTAACAACCTTAAGAAAGAAGCCTCCTGAAAAGATTGTGGGAAAAGGAGAAGATGCTGGTAACTAGCATTTTCTCCCTTTCCCATATCTTCTACCAGTCCAGAGATCAATTTCACAGTTTGAACCATATTTGATACACTGTCTGCAAATTTGGATTTGGACAAGTCCAAAATATTATACTGCAAAGAAATTTCTCGTGATCTGATTGGATAATATGGCCCGAACATATGTATCATGTACACTGGCAAAACCAACGTAAAAGCAGTTTCCCTTTCGGGAGCCCCGTATACATGACTACACTTCCAACACAACATCCAAAATGGCAGCGTCAATCAAGATTACCATCAAGATTATGAGCCAAGCTGCACGTTTTAGCACATATTACCAAGGTTTCAGTGACGTCAGTTCCCAGTGACGTCAGTTTTCATTGAATTGAGTCACTCAGAAGGGAAATTCTACTTCATCAGCGTACTCAATTTTTTAAACAAAAAAACAGGTAAAATTCGCTTAACAAATGTTGGAATGGTAAAACTTTGCAGTATAATAAATTCGTTGTACGGTCAGGTGGCAGGGGACTTGGAAATTTGTTCACGGCTGTGGTGAATCATGTCGCCACCTCGCCTTCGGCTCGGGGCGACATGATTCACCACAGCCATGAACAAGTTTCCAAGTCCCCTGCCACCTGACCGCACAACTAATATTGTGTCGTGTAATAAAGACTTGACTTATTACTTCCTGTAATCAACAAGAAACTTTGAAAAACATCCTTGTATAATTTGGATTTTCAGCATGAACTATGTTAAATACATGAATGGTTGTGAAAGTATTGCGGCGAAAGGAGTTCCAAGTCCTTGAAAACTCCTCCATGACCATGAAAAACATTTTGAACATGATGTTTTTAGTCAGCAGACAAAATTCACTTTGAGCAATTAAGTAACCCTTACCACACAATCCCAAGTTTTAACGACATCAATGAAAAGCATTGTGGGAAAAGGAGAAAATACTGGTTACCAGCATTTTCTCCTTTTCCCACAATGTTTTCTACCCTTTCAAAGAAAAACGTCCTAATTTGTGCAACATGTATTTTTTTAGTCTGCAAATGCTTTGGATTTGAACATGTCCTAATTTCCTCGTGTGGTAAAGGGTTAACACCGTTTTCAACATTATTTCAATCATATTTCTGCAGCAAGTGCAACATTCCATGCTGTCCTAGAGTTTCCCATGCGGGTGCTTCACACAAAAATTTTTCCAAAGCAATGTCTGCCTGCTTTCAAACCTAATGTTGAAACAACGATCAGTTGTGAGAGAGGAATGAATCCTGTCACAATCACCCTCATCAATCTCAGAAAGAAGCGGGCTGAGATCAGGATTTCTTCCTGCAACTTCCTGCTTTAAAGCCCTGCATGTTAATGGTCACAATGTCACTATTGTTAATACTCAGAAAGAAGCATGCAAAGATCAAGCATGTGACTCCTGTGTATATTAGCCCTAAAGCTGCTCACTCACCTTTTGCAGACAGAGTTGATCAAGATCAGACTGCACAGAATGTGAAGTCTGATCTTGGATCTACACTGTCCGATAAGGAGATATTTTTCTTAAAATAATAAGTTTGAAATCGCACAGTTCCGATTTCTACTATCGGCTTGAAAGCTTCATTCAATTTATTTAGCAAAAAAAAGATTAAAGGTCAACAAAAGAAAGGTCTTGCAAGATAGAGGGGAGATAATTTGGACATCCAGGATAATATATAACCACACCCAAGAAAAAAAATAACAAGAGAGAAATAATAATCCGAATATGCCAGTTGCTTTATGCATTGTGGTGAAATTAGCCTGTAACTGTAAAACAGACAAACATTCTCCATGTCAACAAGTATTGCTTAAGTTTGACACTAATTGTAGAAAATGGTCAAATTAAGTCAGGTACTGTTCTGACAGAAAAAGTCTACATATGCCTTTCGTATAAGTTACCAAATACCAAAATTCTACACTTGTCCAAAATGAAAGCATTTGCAAATGACAAAATAAATGTGATTAAGAAAATTGAAACTTGTATATGGAAGGTTAGAAAACATTGTGGGAAAAGAAGAAAATGCTGGTTACCAGCAATTTCTCATTTTCTTACAATGTTTGCAAAAGGTTTCTTCCTCAATTTCATTAAAACACAGGAATGTGTGGTAAAGGGTTAATCGAAATCAGGAATATAAAGTACCCCTATCCCACCATGGAGGCCCAGACCACATATTATAAACTTCCATGAAACACAACAGCTACTGTCTATCTTGTTGAATGAGACTGCTATAGACATACCAGGGGTGTCCACTAAAGAGGGGTGGTCTAACACATGTCATGATAGCTGGGTAACTCTATATAGATAAATGAGAAATCAATCTCTCTGTCACATACTTTTACCAGAGTCAAGTATTTGATATAACTAACTTGGTCAATGTAATTATGTCCAAGATTTAAAACTTTGGAAAGTTTACCCCTTCACCAAACAGTCCCATGTTTTAGTATCTCTGGAGTAGAAGGCCTCTCATAATATTTGGGGAAAAGGAGAAAATGCTGGTTACCAGCATTTAGTTGTTTTCCTTCAATGCTTTCTACCCTTTAAAAGATAACCTCCATCGTCTGAGCTTTGTAAGTTTTAAACACTTTTTTGGAAAATTTTATAATTCTATGGACTGGTGAAGAGATAAACAAGCCACTTAATCTAATAATGTCAAAGATTGAAAACTTAAGGAAGTTCAAACCACTACAAGGTGTATTTGTTGATCATTTGATAACATTTTGATCCCCCAAGGAAACAAACAATTAGCTAACTGGAATCTTAAACACACTGAGGACAAGCAGTGTAGATCAACATCAGATTGCATCAGTGTTATCTGATCTTAGATCTGCAGAGTGAAATATTTTGGCCATACAATATTTAAAATGTGGCCTGCTGCAAGATGACATAAAACAAAAGTATACAAGACAAGTTGGCTTCTTTACAAAAGAAGCCAGGAGAGGTCAGCATCAATGTTTTCAAATAGTTGGCTTTCAATTTCAATACATTTTGGTACATGTAAACAAACAAGTAAAAAAGCCGCCCCATAGAAACCTCATATGCTTTACATGACGGTCATTTGACCTTCTTGTCGCTTTTTCAAGTCGCATGATCTTGTCCAGCAGTCTTCTTTCTCTTTTTTAACGAAATTCTTCTTATTTTTTCTTCTGCTTAGATTTATTTGCTAAGTGAAAAATTACAATTATTTGAGGGGTCATTTGCAGTCATGGCAAATTAATATAACAACTATTTTTTTCTGAAATTCGTCATATAAAAATAAACCACATCTATTTCCTGTTTCGCTTTTTTGATTTCGCTTTATTTACAAAACCATGACGAAACAGACTGTGTATCAGAACAATTTCGCAAGAAAAATGGACTTAGACAGCAAATTCTGTGGCAGTCTGCCTTTTAAACTCACCACTGTTGGAGAGGTCTGATGACCTCTCCAATAAAATGCAATGTTCTAATGGTGTTTTTAAGCATTGTTGGAAAGAGATTTCCCTCTTCCACAACATGCTTGCATCTCTCTCTAAATCTCAAATAACATCCATACTTTTAAATGGTATGAATCTAACAAGTCTGCATTGGTAGTTGTTAAAGGCACCCTTGTGATCAAAACTGAACAATTTGAAAGTTAAAATGCAGACATGTTTGATTTATACCTTTTAAAAATATGAACGTTATTAGAGTTTTACAATGTGTTACAATGAAATTTGTCAAAGTTCTAGTCGCTGGCAGAGAATGAATTGTTAAACTAGAACAAAAATTGCCAACGTCTGCTCTAGTTTTGTGATACATTTTCTGCCACCCTTGCAGACCCAAATAATTACCTAAACCAAAATAATTATTATTTCAGTCTAAAAGTTTAAAGAGCCTAATCAGGATGTTTCACCTATGCCAACAAAGTATATCAAAGATCAGACTAGTTTTTGTGCAGTATGATCTTGATCTACATTGGCTTCAAGAGCAATATAAAGTTGTAAAATATGCCTTTAGGAAACTCTTAACAGATTTCATCTAAGATTTGCACAGATTGATCGCAATTTGGTTGACAAAATTACATTGTGGCTTATATAAAGGCATTTATCTTTGATAGAGTAGAAAACAGTATGGGAAAAGGAGAAAATGCTGGTTACCAGCAATTTCTCCTTTTCCAAAAACGTTTTTCCAAGACCATTATCCTATAATTATTAAAGCACTGGATTGTTAAGTAAAGGGTCAGCCAACATTAACCAATGACCCTGAAAGGAAGAATTTATTTGTAAATTGAAACCCAAGGATGTTTGAAAACCATACCTAAAACTGTCAAAAGTGGAAAATCAAATCATTTTTATTGGCAAATAAAATTTTTATGGTCTTTTTTATATAGATAATGACACTAAATTTCACCTTTCTCCACATACATATTGGCCATTTATATACCATTCAAACCAGACTGTCAAAACCTATCCTATTCAACCCCTTCATGCCTCTAAATGTTTTATAAGATCATTTCCCTTTAACACACAATCCAAAAAGGTTATATCAAACTTCCTGAAAAAAGGACACTCAAAACCATTGTGAGAGAAAGGGAAAATGCTGGTAACTACATGTAGCATTTTCTCCTTTTCCCACAATATTTACTGCCCTTTCAAAGAAAAATTTCATAATTTGAGTGATGTATGCTTTGTTGTAAGCCAATGCTTTCATTATGGACTGGTCTAAAACTTTGTTTTCATGTGGAAACAATAAAATTTAAGATCTGCCCAATTTATAGCATTTGTAGATTATATTGAAAAATATGGCTCAAGTTATGGGATTTGTCTTTGAAAGGGTAGCGAACTTTGTGAGAAAGTGAGGAAAAACTGGTTAGCAACATTTTCTCCACTTTACACAATGTTTACAAAAACCTTTTTTAAGTATGATCATTAGAGTACGGATGGTTTATTAAAGGGTAAATGACCTCTCTCTATCACAGTAGATCTTAAAATTAATAACATTTCCCATTAAACCTCCATAAACAAACCTCCACCACAAATCATTCAAATGAAGCACATAATAATGGTTGTATCCATACACCACTAATGTGCATGACCCCCCAAGAAAGAAGGCCTTTGAAAAAAACTGTGGGAAAAGGAGAAAATACTGGTAGCCAGCATTTTCTCCTTTTCCCACAATGTTTTCTACCTTTCTGAAAACAACTTTCACCATTTGATCCACATTTAATTAGTCGTCTGCATATGCTTTTAATTTAGAAAGGTCCTAAACATTTTTGTTTGGTGAAGAGTTAGCAACCGCTTCCAAATACATGTAGCATGTGACACTCATAAGCTACTTTCCCCTCACCAAATGACCTTATATTAACACGAACTTAAGACAGAAGATACCGATACTTGAAAACATCCTGGAAAAAGGAGAAAGTACCAGAAACCAGCATTTAATCCCTTACCCACAATGCTTTCAATTTTTTTCATCAACTAGCTAAATTTACTGAAATTTTGTTGTCTGCAAATGCTTTCACTATCGATAAGGCTAAAATCTTATCATCTGATATAGAAACAACTAAAACAAGAGGGCCATGATGGTCCTGTATTGCTCCACTGGCTAATACGTAAAATCCCTACATGCCAAACATTACAATACTTGGCCAATTGGTTTTGAACATATGACCCCTGAGACAGGACTAAAATTGGTAGCCCTAGTTCATATGGTTAGTAACAAGAAGATTTCTAAAGATTTCACTAAATAAGCCCATGTAAAACTTCTGACCTCTCGGGGTGAATCAAATTCCTCCCTAGGGCTATAATTTACACACTCTTGGTGACGCCCTCTAGATATAGCTACATGCGAAATTTGGTAGCCCTACGCTTTATGAATAAGTGCAGGGAGATTTCTTAAGTTTTCTCTAAATAAGCCCATGTAAAACTTGTGACCCCCATGGCAGGGCCAATTTTGACCCAAGGGCTATAATTTGGGCACTCTTCGTAGAGACCCACTAGATAAAGCCACATGCAAAATTTGGTAGCCCTAGGCCTTATGGCTAGGTACAGGGAGATTTCTAAAGTTTTCCCTAAATAAGCCCATGTAAAACTTGTGACCCCCGGGGTAGGGTCAAATTTGACCCAAGGGCTATAATTTGGGCACTCTTGGTAGAGGTCCACTAGATAAAGCCACATGCAAAATTTGGTAACCCTAGGCCTTATGGCTAGGTACAGGGAGATTTCTAAATTTTTCCCTATATAAGCCCATGTAAAACTTGTGACCCCCGGGGTGGGGTCAAATTTGACCCCAGGGCTATAATTTGAAGAATCTTGATAGAGGCCCACTAGACGAAGCTATATGCCAAATTTGGTAGCCCTAGGCCTTATGGTTTCTGACAAGAAGATTTTCAAAGATTTCCAATATTTTTAAGTTTTGTTGCCATTGCAACCAGAGTTTTTGAAGGAATCAAATTCTTTCAAGAAATTCTGAAGAGGCCCATGGCAGGATCATTTCTGTGAAGTTTCATCAAAATTGGCTGGGTAGTTTCAGAGAAGAAGATGTTTAAAATAAAAGTTAACGCACGGATGGAAGGACGAACGGACGGACGCACAGACTGATGGATGGACGCACGACGGACAACGGGCTATGACGTAAGCCCGCTGGCCTTTGGCCAGTGGAGCTAAAAAAATGCCCAATTAAGTTTTTGTAATTTGCTACAAAAGCCAGGGATGCGCTTATAGAAGATGTTCGGCCACAACTAATACAATTACTTCAAAACTAACCTTACGCTTAACAACAAAATACTGGACTTGTCCAAATCAAAAGCATTTGCAGATGGCAAATCAAGTATGGAACAAATGATGGGAATTGTCTCTGAAAGGGTAGAAATCATTGTGGGAAAAGGTAAAAAAGGTTTGTTACCAGCACTGTCTCCTTTTCCAACGAAGTTTTCAATAGCTTTCTTCCTCATGTTAGAAATTGGGACTTAAACAGCTAAATCAACTAAGTAAAAACTTCCAGCCAATAGATTTATAAATTAAACCCAAATATTACTTTGATATTATTTTTCAAATATCCTTTGACAGATGAAACTTACTTTATAAGACAGTGTACATGCAACTGCAGACTACAATCAGGTTCTACACAGTTTGAACATGAATCTACTCTGTCCATGGGTACCGCTGTCCAAAAGCTCTTAACTCCTTACTAGACAACATTTTTTTTACTTGTCTAAACTGATTGACTGTATGGTTTTTAGCACCATTTTCAACATTATTTCAATTATATCGCAGAGGCCAGTGCACTTATCCGTGCTTTTCTGGAGTTTCTGTTACCGGAGTTGATTGAGATACAAGCCATTTGTCCTTGTTTTGATATGACTGACCAGGGGAAAAAAAACTAATCTTACCTTCAACTTCTAATTGAACCAAATCAGCAGCAAGGAATGTTCCAGGCATTTACTTGTCAAATCCTTAAATTATTCACAATATACACGTAGCAACAGCTGAATACATGTATTCTTTTGAATTGTGAGTCTTGTCCATTACATAAAACACAATATATCAGGTATATAAAATATTGATAAGTAAAATCTATAGTTATCCTTTCAAAGTTTAAATGGATTTAAAATACTTCCTCTTCAGATCATGAGATCAAAATCAATCACACTTCACTAAAACTATTATTAAATATAAAACACAAAAAAAAACCCTACAAAAGGCATAGAAAAGAGATTTTAACAAGTCCTAAAAGAGTGCAAACTGAGTCACAGTTTGAGCCTACAAGCTGCGGCACATCTACCCAACTTTATACTGGGATTAATCCTTTACTTTAACAATCCTGTACTTTAACAACTGTAAGGAAGAAGGGCTTTTGAAAATATCATGGGAAAAGGAGAAAATGCTGGAAACCAGCATTTTCTCCTTTTTCCATGATATATTTTATTCCATCAGAGAAATCCCATTATTCAAACCACGTTTAAATTTCATCAGTAAATGCTTTCAATATGGCCATGTCTAAAACTTTTTCGTCTAGTAAAAAGTTAACCCTTTACCAGATGACCCCACACTTCAAGACCCTGAGGATGAGGGTTTCTGCAAACATAGTGGAGAAAAAGAAGAAAATAAAATCACTAATCAGTATTTCCCCCCTCTCCCACAATGTATTCTAATCATTCAAAACAAAGATCATCACTAGAGGCAACCCTATTTTGTTGTCTTCAAATACTTTAAAGCATGGATGAGTCTAAAATTCGAATTGTCTTGTAAAGAATCAGAGCTTATCACATTGGTAGATATATATTTAATCTTTCACACAAAAAAAAGCTTCAGAAATAATGTCCCTATCAGGAGAAATCTCAGGTCGATAAAGATTGTTCAACCTTTATCTCTTTTCTATACCACAAAATTTTAGACTTTAAATCATTTGCAGATGATAATTCAAATGATTGGATTTATGCCATAATGGGTAGAAAACAATGTGGAGATAGGAGGAAAAATGTGGAGTACCAACAATTTTGTTCTTTTCCCATAATGTTTTCGAAACCTGTTTTCTATTTCCTCAGGGTTTAATAAGGTTTTATCTGAAATTCACATTATGCCAAACTGATAATAGCTAAACATCAACTTATCACAGCTGAGAGATCAGCATGATCTTTAGCCTTCAAAGGACAATCATAAGGTGTTTTTGGGGACAGTGCAGATCAAGATCAGACTACACAAAAAGTACACTCTTGAATGAGAGTTCTGATTGAAATGCATGAAAATTAATATTTGTGGGTTCCCTGTACTTTCTGAAAGGATGTGTTATCGTTTTCTTGGTTAATCCAAACAATCCCTGGTGATTTCAAGATCCTAGAAAATTGGGTAATTGAAAACACTGTTGGAGAAGGATAAAATGCTGGTGACTGTTATTTTCTCCTATTCCTACAATGTTTTCTATAATGTCAAAGACAAATCAAATCTTTTGAGCTACTTGTAATTGATCATCTTCAAATGTTTTCGATACAGACAAATCTAGAATTTTGTAACCTAATGAAGAGTTAACCCTTTACTAGACAAAATTTTAGCCTTTTCTAAATTGACAACATTTGCAGATGACAATTTCAACGTGGCTCAAATGGGTCAATTTTTCTTAGATAGGATAGAAAACATTGTGGGAAAAGGCGAAAATGCCAGCATTTTCTCCTTTTCCCGCAATGTTTTCAAAAGGCTTCTTTCCCAAGGTCTTTAAAAGTCTGGATTGTGTGGTAAAGGGTTAATTTTCTACAACGCAATCCTCATTTTTTGACAACCCTGAGAAATAAAGCCTTTGAAAATGTTGTTGGAAAAGGAGAAAATGCTAGTACATAGTGTTACAAGTATTAATTTTGCAAACCATGAATGTGGTTCAAAGGACAGGTTTTTCTTGGAAGGGTAGAAATAATTATGGAAAAAAAAGGCAAAAAAGCATGTACCATAACCATTATTTTCTCATTTTCCCACAATGATTCATTAAAAGTCTTATTGTTAAAACTCAGGTTTATTAACCACACAATCCCAAGTTTTAATGCGCCCAAGGAAAAGGATTTTTGAAAACAATGTGCTGAAATTGTTGATAACCAGCATTTTCTCCTTTTCATACGATGTTTTCTACCCTTTCAAACAAAACTTTTCTAATTTTTCCAACAATTAGTTTGTTGTCTACAAATACTTTCAATTTGGACAAGCCTAAAATTTTGTGGTTTGGGAAAGGGTTAAGCAGGTATGTAAAATGAAATGGCAAAAAAGGATCAATGACAAAAGATAAGATTGGTAAGGTCACTATCAGGTAATATAAAAAAGTTGGTTGTTTGAAAACTTCTGTCGATCTGTAACACCCTTTATCATATACCTGAAAATTTTTTGGATCAAATACATGTGCCACATGTGGATAGAATATCAAACACGACACAAAAAAACTGCATCTACAAACTGTGAAATACAGTTCCAAATATGGTATAATGACGCAACTCTCCCACAGAATATGTATGTATTGGTTTGCAATCTGATTGGTCAAAATTTTATGATTAATACTCATCCGCCATTCATAAAAACAAAGTTACTAGTTACTACACCATTATTTGTTTCATTTTGTTTTCCATTTTAGAATAAAATATCAATAATTGCAAAATTTTATTGTTGAAAGTTGTAGGTATATAATGAAAGGAATATTTTGTTGTTTCGTTGTAGTAACTTTCCTGGTGCTTGTAATTATTTCTCACTGCGTAAGGCTATTTTGACATCACGCTCCACCTTTGGTCTTGCGCGAAATCAAATTTTCTCACACTGCTCGAATCAAATACAAGCACAAGGAAAGTTACTACACCATAATATTCAATATTTAAATCAAGCCTGGTAGCGAAGTGTGTAATGTACAGGGCTTGACATAATGTTGAAAATGGTGTTAACTCTTAACCGCACAATCATGAGTTTTTAGGACCCTGGGGATGAAGGTTTTTGAAAACATTGTGGGAAAAGGAGAAATGCTGGTTACCAGCATTTTCTCCTTTTCCCACAAGGTTTTCAAAAGGCTTCTTTCTCAGGGTCGTCAAAAGTCGACATTGTGTGGTAAAGGGTTAAACATCAAACAAAGAAACAAGCAAGAGTTTTGCTGAACCTAAAGGGTCTACAATCCTCAACCAATAAGAATAGCTGAAATTCCTGTCTTTATTTACAGACAACATCACACACGTTTTTATTTGTCATTTGTCTGCTTTCTTATCACCACTGTAAACAAACCCAACAACTATGGGAGATCATTTCAGATAACTCTACTAGATTTTCTCCATCATACAGGCTACTTCTGGTGATCCCAGGATACATATTTGAAAACACTGTGACAAATGATAGAATTCTTTGTACTGAAATACAAATGAACAATTTGCAATTGTTCTTCAAGTCTTTTTCAACATATTTTAACTTCCGACAAAGCTTGACTATGTTGGCTTTTGATCTACTTCTTGATATTTACATACAAGAATAAATAAAAAATAATTTGGGATTGGTAAAAATTGTGATCATGCCTATTCTGCAGGGGGCCTGCAGACCTTTGTGCAGGGAAATTTATCTCAACAACACACAAGTGCTGCTACTGCTAATATTTCCTTTGGTGTTACCCTATAACCCATTATTGTATGTCTTCAACATACTTAGCAGTAGCATTTATCGAACCTTGTTTCTCTGTGAACAGATAGACTAGTCCATGATTTCATTCATTTAATCCTCGTGTATGTCAATTTACAATTTAAAATAACAGAAATCACATTAGTTTCAATAAAAATGAAATGTGCATGCCGATCTACACTGTATTTACAAAACTAGGAAATTTTAAAATACAGTACTATCATCGTAAAAAAGAACTGATTTTCATTTGCTTGCCCTAGGCTTTTTGTCTTAAAATTGTCTGTTCAGTCATTGTTTTGAGCTCCTCTACCCCTTGTAGATACCGATCGTCGTTCGTAAGGGCGAAATTCCGGATTTCCAAAAGCATATTATGCACTTGCTGATACGTGTATTCTGACCCCGGAAGTGGATTATTAGAACAAAGGTCACTGTCAGTGTCAGTCTCATTTTCACTTTCGCTTTCGTCAGTACCATCTTGCATTTAAAAGGGTATAAGAAAAAAATGGTAGAGATGGCTCTTTCTGCAATTTGAGAAAAGCAAAAATTGTTGCAAATGAAAATACATCGTCTCCTTTTCTCAAAAAGTTTCACAGAAAATAACTGCAGACGACGATAAACGAGAAAAGAAGGGGTCTACGTTCAAACTTTCCCCTTATCGAGCCTCAACAACTAAGTGAATCACGCGTAACGGTATATGATTTATAGACAGTTTGTGACAAGCCGTTTCACACATCGATGATTGATGACAGATATACGATCGGATTATCTAGGGCAATTTAAGCAATAAATTTTGGTTGGGCCTTGCGATTGGGGTCGGTATTCGATGTAGACAGGGATCGGATTACCTGGGTATTAATATAAAGAAGGAACTTGCCGGGACCGCGAGCGCAGACCGGAATGGATAGGGGATCGGATTATTTAGGGGTCGGTTTGGACAGGTCATACTGTATTAAAGATTTGAAATTTACCATATGACAAAATTTACACTTGAACAAAATGGGAAGCATTTTGCAAACTGATGACAAATTTATGTGGTTCAAATGATGGAAATTTTCTTTGATAGGGTACAAAATATGGTTTGAAAAGCAGAAATGCCAGTCACCAACATTTTCTCCCTTTCCTACAATGTTTTGAAAGCTTTTTATATTGGGGTCATCAAAATGTAGGAATGTTTAGTTCAACCCTCACCTTCACCAAGCCTCGGACACAAGAAGCTGTGGGTTGTTTTAATTAATTGGCCTTTTTTAACCTTTTTAACATTACTTCAATCTAATCACCATGACAGGTCACTTATTAATGTGTGTCCTAGGTTTCGCCAGAACTAGGCTAGGACTCTAAAGTGTCTTGCCAATGGACACTTCCACCAAAAAACTCTGTGCCTCAAGTGAGGACTAAATCCAGGGCTTTACAGTTTAGTTGTAAGCTTTTTTCTCTACCTCCCACAGTGTTTTTAAAAGCTCTCTTTCCCAGTATTGTAAAAATACTGGATCCTTTGCCAAAAGTCTCTGATAAAGAGCACAAACTCAACTGAATAAAACTTGCATGTTGCCACAAGTGAGAAAACATTATGCCACAAGGAAAAATGAGAAGAATTATTTCACTTCTCTGTTAATCAAAATAGCTTTTTCTTCTTATATAAAAGCATCGAAAGGCACTTTGCATATGAGATGTATTAACTCTTTACAAAATGACAAAATTTTAGACTCATCCAAATCAAAGCATTTGCATAGTACAATCAAATATGACTTAAAGGATTGAATTTTTCCATGAAAAATTAGAAAACATTGTGGGAACAGGAGAAGAAACTGATTTTCAGCATTTTCCCCTTTTCCAACAACGTTTTCAAATGATTTCTCTTGCAGAGTCTTTGTACCGAAAAGGATTAACTCTTTAACCACAGAAAAAAAGTTTAGACTTGCCCCAACTGGAAGCAGAAAAGAAGTAAAATATGCTTTACATAAAGGTATATTTCCTTTAAAGGACAGAAATATTGTGAGAAGAGGAGAAAATGCTGGTTTTCTCCTTTTGCCACAATGCTTTGAAAGTTTTGAAAGCTTATTTTCTCAGGGTGATTTAGACACAGGGTTGTTGGGTAAAGAGTTGACTTAGTTGAGGTCACAGGTCATTGTTGGTAAAATATTCAATTCCTGATTGTAAAACAAGATAGCCAATACGAAATTATTGACAACGATCAACCATGGAATCAAATTTCATACTTTTTGCTTTGATACATGTAGTTACTTGTATCTGTCCTTTAATACCTTAAAACTAGAGTATACAATGAAAAACATTAGGTACAGATAGTGTAGGTCCAAGATCAGAATGCACATCTGTCTGATGTTTTTCAGGATACACTGATCAAAAATGCATTGAATTTGCAATTTCTGTCTTTCAGTTGCAGACTTGTATGTAACACTCTTACGACGAACTCCTGTATCATCTCTTCAAATCACACATTTTTCTTTTTTACCCCCTGAAGCTGGAACTGTCACAGACAAACACCCCCCCCCCCCCCACACACACACACACATACACCTATTCCATTGTCACTTGATCAAGAAAAACACAATTCAAAGGGCCATAACTCCTGTAGTAGTCACCCCATTACAATGAAAATTACGAGTGCACAAAGACAAGAACAAAAAAATGTATCTACAGATGGAGGGACAACCCAATTTAAGTAAAGCATCACCCCTCCTCCAATTTCTTTGTGTGTGTGTGCTGGAGGGAGGGTTATGATTATAATTTATCTATAAAATTAAATCATCACCTATGGTTTCGTTATGAGGATTTGCTTCTAGTGCCACAATATTTTCACATGTCTCTTTATTATACTGCAAAGAAATTTCTTGTGATCTGATTGGATAATCTGCCCCGAACATATATATCATGTACACTGGCAAAACCAACGTAAAAGCAGTTTCCCTTTCGGGAGCCCCGTATACATGACTACACTTTCAACACAACATCCAAAATGGCGGCGTTGATCAAGATTAACATCAAGATTTTGCACCAAACTGCACGTTTTACCAAGGTTTCAGTGACATCAGTTCCAAGTGACGTCAGTTTTCATTGAATTGGGGCACTCAGAAGGGAAATTCTACTTCGTCAGCGTACTCAATTTTTGAAACAAAAAAACAGGTAAATTTCGCTTCATACAAGTTGGAATGGTAAAACTTTGCAGTATAATAAATTTGTTGTACGGTCAGGTGGCAGGGGACTTGGAAACTTGTTCATGGCTGTGGTGAATCATGTCACCACCTCGCCTTCGGCTCAGGGCGACATGATTCACCACAGCCATGAACAAGTTTCAAAGTCCCCTGCCACATGACCGTACAACTAATAATGTATTAGCAAATGACACAAATGGAGAAAGGCATTGTGGGAAAGGTGAAAAAGCTGGTAACCAGCATTTTCTTCTGTTCCAACCTTGTTTTCTACTCTTTCAAAGATAAATCTCATGAATTTTAGCCACACTCAAGTGTCATATTCAAATGCTTTGAATTTGACAAGTCTCAAATTTTGTTGTCTACAGGATTAAAACAGTATATAAATTGATTTTTCCTGCAATACAAGAGTTTTTTTTCAGCATAGGTAATGAGTAAAGATTGTATCAAATAATTCCAAGTGTCTTTTAGGAAGGTTTAAGAAACATTTTGGGAAAGGGAGAAAATGCTGGTACTCAGCATTTTCTCCTTTTCCCAAAATGTTTTCTTTACTTTCAAACACAAACCTAATCATATGGGGCACATATATTTTGTTGCCTGCAAGAATGCTTTCAATTTCAACAAGTCTGAAATTTTGTTGTCTGGTAAAGAGTTTAAACCATCCTGGGTAACTGGACATTCGAACACATTGTGGGAAAAGGAGAAAAATGCTGGTAACCAGCACTTTCTTCTTTTCCCACAATGTTTTCTTACCTTTCAGAAACAAATCCAATCATTTGAGTCACATGTAAATTGTCATCTGCAAATGCTATCAATTTGGAACAGTCTAATATATTGTTGTGTGCTGAAGAATTTAACCATAAATAGTGTTTTCAAAAGAGTAATAATTTGAGCATGTCAAATTCTTACCTTTGCCTTCTCTTCAAATTCATCCAGTTGTGCAATGAGATCATCCACTTTCTTCACACTGTCTCCTATATCTTTCATCTTACCCTCAAGCCATTCTACATCCTTGTCTGCCTTGAACTGAAACTACAGAGGGGACAAGGGAAGTTAGCATTTATGAGGAAGTGAAATATGGGGTTATTTCCCTTGCTTAATTTTTATTAACCTCTGACATGAAGTTTTGGCTACATTTCATTGTCTGCCTTGAATTATAACTTCAAGTAGGACAAGGGAGGTGATCAATCAGGAGGGATTATTATTTGGTTATTTCCCTTGCTAAATCAAACAAACCTCTTCATTACAGATTTTAAAATGATATTCAATTCAAGACTTGCAAAGTAAATAATGATATCTTGAAGAAAAATAAGATGACTGAGTAGTGAGTATCCTGAAAGACAGTGAAGCATAAGGGTAGATGATGACATTAGTAGTTACAAGTAGGATTTCCTCTGTCAAAATGTGGTCCAAAGATAATGCAAGAGAGTGAAATTAATGTGTACATCCGTCATGATGCTGTTCCATGATAAAATCATTTCAACAATTACATTCTTATCACCATATACACTCATGTCAATTACATTACTTTCAAATGATGAAATTATGATAGGAAATATTGTGAGCAGCTATAAACACATCCATGCAAGATATAATCAACTTGATTCAAGGTTTAATACATAAGTACATGAGGAAATTCTGTGAAAGGTGAAATTGCTTTTGCATGTAATTTATCCTTTTTCTAATATGTTTCTAAAAGTTGTCTGCTGCAAAAAAAAAAACAGCATCATATGGGGGTGTCAACCCTCAGCTACAAGTGTTTGATTTTCAGTGAAAATTCTAACTCAAAAAATTTGTATAACTTTGTCAAAAATAGTTTGATGGTTACCTGCCCCTGTTGTATGGGTTCCCTTTTGATAGATAACAACATGTCAAGTTTGTAGTACACATCTTCAGTAATAACAGAGATATTACAAAATGTCAAAGTTTTTGCATGACAACACAGACAACAATGCCAGGGCTACAATAATACCCCTTTCTTTTTTTTTTCAAAAACAGCCAAGCTAAAAATTTTCGTAAGGAAGTATTATTCTAACACTTAAAGAGCCAATCACAACCATAGTTGCTTTGTGCTCAGTGTAGTTTAAGATCAACTGCACAAAATGAAGTCTGATCCTGGTTCTACACTATCTGCCACACAGAGACATTCTGACCAATAGCAAACCTGAAAATGGCCATCATTTGTGTTGTTCTCATTGACTTGACTTTCCTACAGTATTTTCAATATTTTCTTTCTCCTAGATTACTTGGCGTTTTTGGATTATTTGGCATACATTTAACCTTTAACAAAACAATCCTGTGTTTTAAGGACCCAGAGAAAATATTGTGGGAAAAGAAGAAAATGCTGGTAACCAGCATTTTCTCCTTTTCCCCACAATGTTTTCAACATTATGATATGTCCTACTATTTGTACCACATTCAAAACATTGTTGGCAATTGCTTTCAGTTTGGACTGATCTTACATTTTGTAGTCCGGTAAAGAGGGCAAAAATTTTGACTTATCCGAATTGAAAGCATTTGCAGACAACAAACTAGATATGGCTAAAAAATTGAAAATTGCTTTTGAAAGGGTAGAAAACATTGTGGGAAAAGGAGAAAATGCCGGTTACCAGCATTTTCTCCTTTTTCCACAATGTTTTCCGAAGGCCTCTTTTGGAGGGTCATGAAATCTCGAGATTGCATGAAAAAGAGTTAATCCAAGTTTAGTACAAACCAGTTTAAAATTGTCTTCAAATTCCCTAAGCTGTAGTGACTGCTGAAGTTTTCTGTTGTGTTGGTCCCAGTATTCATCAAACTTTTTCTTCGTTTCTTCAAGCTGCACTATCAATCTGTAAATGAAATTGAAATGTGACAGATAGGGGTTAGAGCTTTAAGCCTCTTACATCAAAGGCTTTTTGGTTCAAACCACATCACATACCACATCACTACATCATGGCGCTAAATTCGTTAAGGTTTCCTGGAAGCAATCATTGCGAGCAATTAATCCTTTCCCAAATGATAAATTTTAGACTTTTTTAAATTCAAAACATCTGCAAATGACAAATTCAAGGCTTTTCAAGAGTATCTCATTGCTACAAATAAAACAAGTCTTCATTTTGTATTGGAAAACAGTGTAACAGGAGGTCTGATTGCTCATTTAACCCTTTATAAAACAACCAAATTTTAGACTCATCCAAATTCAAAGGACTTGCAGACGTCACATTAGATGTGGTTTAAATGATAGGGTTTGTCTTGAAAAGGGTAGAAAATACTGTGGTAAAAGAAGAAAATGCTGGTGACCAGCATTTTCCTTGTCCAACAATGTTTTAAAAAGCCAACTTCCTCAAGGTTATTAAAAGTCAAGTTTGTGGATTGTGTGGTAAAGGGTTAACTCTTTTCCATACAATCCTGAGTATTGATGACCCTGAAAGAACAGGCTTTTGAAAGTAAGAAAATGCTGGTAACTGGTATTTCCTTCTTTTCTCACAATGTTTTTTACCCTATCAAGGACAGAAATCATCATTTGAGCTACATTCAATTTGACACTTGCAAATGCTTTCAGTTTAGTTCAGTCAAAATTTTGTTGTGTGATTTAGGGATAAGCAATCAGAACTTCTGCTATACTGTTTTTAAAGGAAACACATATTGGTCCTTCACATATTCCTCTTACCAAGGTTTGGCTGCATTTATCTTTACCTGACAACAATATTTCAGACTTAAAACTGGCTTTTACATTGAAAGGGTTTAAAGACAACAAAACATATGTTTTCTAATGATAATACGTTTTAGAAAGGATACATAAATTAACAAAAAGCATGGATAAAAGAGGAAAATATAATAAGCACTAGCATTTTCTTCTTCCCATCATCTTTTCCAAGGACTTTTTCCTCAGGGTCATTTAAACACATGATTATCTGGTATAAGGTTAGTAAACTTACTTTTCCACCTCTAGCACATGTGTAACATGCACCATTGGTGTTCTGTTATTATTGCCTTTAATACAACTCAAAAGTGTTTGACCATGGAAAGTGGCCGACTCTAAATCCTCGAGCAGCTCACGTTTTTGTGCTGTGTGTTCATGTATTTGTCGCTCTGTAGCATCGACATCATTTGGAGTGCACGCTTGTTCAAACCTCTTGATCAAGGTTGTTAGGGCAACTGCAATCTTCTCTGTGTTGGTGTTAAATTTCTCTACAGCCTGTAATAAAATAAATCTATCATATTAGGAAATACAAAACACACCATGCAAACAGGAAAATCAACATTTTGATCTCTAAAAATAACCACAGTCCTTCATTAATAAAATGAAAATTTCAACCTTTAACTGAAACATACCTGAGGAGGATGGCTTTTAAGAACATTGTAGAACACGAGAGTATTACTACATTGCCTTTTCAATAAATGTGCCTCCAATTAACTGGCATTGACAGTGACATTAAATCATAAGAAGTTAACTTGCACCAACAGAGACATCAAATGATAAGAAGTCCTGATAGCAATAACATTTCATAGAGAAAACAGCCTAGGCGCCCCCCCCCCCCCCCAAAAAAAAAATATTTTCGAAAACCTTCTTCATCAGGGTCACTTAAACTCTGGACTGTTTGGTAAAGGGTAAAAGGTTACTAACTGCTCTATTTTGTGTCCATTCATCAGCATCGAACTCCAGTACCCCACCCATGTCCACTGTAACATTCTCCTGATCCACATAGTCAAACATATCCATAGGGTTGTCTATAGATACCACCTGAAACATGATATCTCTCATATAATTGAGGCATGCTCTGGCAAACGGTAGTTTAATGCATGCATCTCTGTAATGCATGATACCAAGCAAGTCATCATATGAGAATGGATCCATCAGATCAACTAGTTTAAGAGCCAACCAACCCATGAGTTAGACTGGTCCTTTGACATGCAGAAAATCAACCAATAGCAAAGTTATGACCTATGTCAGTCTGGTAACCAGCATTTTCTACTTTTCCCACAATGTTTTCTACCTTATCAAAGAAAAATTGCACAATTTGAACCATATTGAAACTGTCGTCTGCAAATGCTTTCAATTTGGACAAGGTTAAAATTTTGTTATCTGGTAAGATGTTATCTTAAAGTAGTTTCATAAAACACTATCATCACTTTTTTAGCCAGAACTAGCTGTCACAGACTTAATACCGATATCTTTATAAAGTATTGATATACTTTTAATATACAAACCTTGTACTCCAAGTCTTCCTTGAACTTTGACCTGTAATCTGAGAAAGCCCGCTGGAAAAACCCATGTGGTTGTAGCAGGAAAACAACTTGAATATGACATGGAAAGTACCCCTAAAAATAAAAAACAGAATTTTCTTTGTATAGAGTCATACGCAACATAATTTATTTATACTTTAAATATTTGGAGCTAATTGCCTTAACCAATTACAACATAATCCTACGTTGTTAATTTTCCATCCAGATAAAGTGCAAGCATGGCTGAGAGTGGAGAAAATTTTATCCTTTTTCTACAATAATTCATAGATAAATCCCCTCATTTCACCCTTTACCACCTACAAACTTTTGAATTTGTCCAAATTGAAAGCATAATGAAGACACCAAATATAACATAACTCAAAACCTGACATATGTGTTTAAAATGGTAAAAAACATTGTGGGGCAAAGAGAAAATGCTGGTTCCATCTCCTTTCAAATGCAAACCCCTTCATTTAAACCACATTTAATTTCTTGTCTGCAAATGATCTCTAATGAACAATTAAAATTAGTCTTCATGTTCGATGGCTATTGACAGATTCAGGTGCATTTGCACACATTGTAGATAAAGATCTGGCTGAACAGAATTTGCAGTCTAGTTCCAAATATGGTATACAATGTCTGGTATTTTGAGAGATGATAATTATAGCCCAAACACCTTTACATGTATATAACGTTTGGGAGTCCATGGCTTACCAACAATCCTTTACCACACAATCACGAGTCACAACAGTTTTGGAGAAAAAGCCTTTTAAAAGCATAGTGGGAAAACGAGAAAATGTAGATAACCAGAATTTTCTAATTTCCCACAATATTTTCTACCCTTTAAAATACAAATCATAACTTTAGCCACATTCTAATTGTCAAGTGCTAATGTTTTGAGCTTGGGTAAGTCTAATTTTTTTTGTTTGGGAAAGAATTAAGACAAATCAAGATTTATATAACAGAAGAACGAGATATCCTGGTACTTTTACACAAAAATTGGCGTCAGTGCATTTCAAAACCACAAATAAATTTCTGTCTCAAATCAGTATTATACGATTCTATGCAACAGAATTTACCCAATATAATAAAAATCTTCTGTCATATTTGGATGCAGTAATGATGGTGTTCCAGATAATATGACCAAGAATGTGCTGTTTTACAATATTTCAAATGAAATCACACACACAAAAAAATAAACATGTAGAAATCTCACAGAAAATCTCATCAGAATCGTCTTCACAGAGCCCCATCCACTTTGTCTTCTGTCCACCAAAAGAACAAATCCCATCTGTGTTTCATGTAGCCTGTAATGAGAATCAAAGTACTGACAGGACTGAAAATGATATCTTCATTTTTACATGTCACCCTTCGTCAAACAGTCCCATGATTTAATTAATGACCCTAATTAGGAGATGCTTTGAAAATAATGATGGGAAAAAGAGATAATGCTGGTAACCAGCATTTTCTCCTTTCCCCTCACTACATCGTATCCCTCCCTAGACATATCCCATTCTGAATTGTATTCCATGTGTGTTCTACAATTGCTTCAATATGGACAAGTTCAAAATATTGTAATCTAGTAAAGACCTAAAAGCTAAATTACATTCAACCCTTGGATTTAAACTCGGAGAATGGAAATTTTAAAACCGTACAAAAAGCTAATCTGTAAAAATCATTCTTACAAAATTCCCAAGAAATCAATAAAGCAGATCTTTAGGTGAAGTTTTTTATAGCTGCATCTTTTGTACTAATGGCACACAAAAGAATAAATACAAAAAGGTGCATCTGAAAAAGATCTCATGTTCTTGGTATTGAATAATACAATTATGCAGATATTTGTAATCATCAATACTAAATGAACAAGATGTCTGTTTGTAAAACAGTCATGTCCTCCTACTGCCACATTGATACAGGAAGTGGCACAGTTCATAAACTGATATCAAAAGAATTGATTGGGAAATATCGATGTCATCTTTTTGATTTATAGCCCACTTCAATTGTTAAACGTGATAATCTGTCAACAGTTCGCATAATTATACACACCGCCGTGTGTATACATACAAGACTGTAAACAGTTGCTGATACACAGACTGGGTTATCGATTTTCTTTTCGGCACACGCGTTATACTTCCACTTTTTCCCAGTCTACTTCGATGCTTACTACGTCCCCAATAATACGCAAATGAAATGTTGGAGCCACTAGTTGAGCCACATATGATGATTTTTGAGACACTTTAATTTTTTTTTAGCAAATGGCTCAAGTGGCGAACAGCAGTGCAGGCCCTGAATCATCTGGTGGTCACCGTGACCTTGACCTTTTACGGATTAACCTTAAGATCGATAGGGATCATTTACACTCCAAGATGAATATCTGTACAGAATTTGAAGGACCTAGGTCAATTCTGTGTGTAGTTATCATCTGGACAAGGTTTGGTCTATATATCATTAAGTTGAAGGCCACTGTGACCTTGACCTTTGATGGATTAATCTCAAAATCGATAGGGATCATTTACACTCCGAGATGAATATCTCTACAGAATTTGAAGAACCTATGTCAATTCTGTGTCTAGTCATCATCTGGACAAGGTTTGGTCTATATATCATTAAATTGAAGGCCACTGTGACCTTGACCTTTGATGGATTAATCTCAAAATTGATAGGGATCATCTGCACTCCAAGATGAATGTCTGTGCCAAATTTGACGAACCTAGGTCAATTCTGTGTCTAGTTATCATCCGGACAAGGTTTGGTCTATATATCAACATGTTGATGGTCACTGTGACCTTGACCTTTGACTGATTGACCTCAAAATCAATAGGGATCATCTACACTTCGAGACGCATGTCTGTACCGAAATTTGACAAACCTAGGTCAATTCTGTGTCTAGTTATCATCCGGACAAGGTTTGGTCTATATATCAACATGTTGACGGTCACAGTGACCTTGACCTTTGACCGATTGACCTCAAAATCAATAGGGATCATCTACACTCTGAGACGCATGTCTGTGCCGAATTTGACGAACCTAGGTCAATTCTGTGTCTAGTTATCATCCGGACAAGGTAAGGTCTACCGACGGACGGACGGACGGACGGACCGACCGACCAACAGACCGACTGACATTAGCAAAGCAATATACCCCCACTTCATTGAAGGGGGGCATAATAATTTTTTTTTTCAGTACCTATCAGATATTCATCCAGATAGTGCACATTCAAAATACTTACGCTGGTATACTACACAGATATGTGACAACTTTTCTGTATTCCTCATCACTGGGATCCGGCTGGTTGGGACGATCGGGAAATGTCATAATTGGAGCACCGTTTTTGGCTTTGGCACCTGCAACAAGATATTATAGTTTAAAAACAAGTTTATCTCTTGTTAGAGAAGTCTATTCTTCTTTCCATGAAAGTATACAATGATCAGTTGCTTTAAATGCAAAATACCACACACAAACTTAGTTTGAAAAGAAGCAGTTTTGTATTTGTAGTTTTTATGTGACTAAAAGTATGGTTGATTTATGTAATTGCGCATCTAAGTAGAGAATGCTGCTTAGAAAATCAGTCTGTTTAGACAGTCATAGATTCCCTTCCAGTAATACCTCTGTGAACCTATGTATTCTGAGAAAGAAGCCTCTTAATAACATTGTGGGAAAAGGAGAAAATGCTCGTAACCAGCATGTTCTCCTTTTCCCACAATGTTTTCTACCCTATCAAAGAACAATTGCACCATTTGAGCCACATTGAAATTGTCATCTGCAAATGTTTTCAATTTGGACAAGGCTAAAATTTTGCCGTCTAGTAAAGGGTTAATATTGACCAGTGTTTTATTTGATAAGTCTTGATTATCTGTTTTTCAAGAGCCTGGAAACTGTTCAAGCTCTTGTAATTTATAAGAGGGGTAGGTTTATATCTGAAAAAAAGGTGATCTCTTTTTTATTGACTTCACTTACCAAACAATTTAGCTGTGATATCACATAACAAGGCAAGAAATCAATTTTCGGGACAGTGACAATGATTTGTTAAATACGTTTGTTTGTTTGGTCTTAACCACAGTTTTCAACATTATTTCTGTTATATTGTGTTAGCCAGTGTATCTATCAATGTTTTCCAAGAGTTTCTTCGATCAGGGTCCGTATTCACCAACCATTCTTAGAGCTTTCTTTGTCTTATTCTTCAAGATTTTCAAAATTTTAAAGTAACACAACTTCTGATTGGCTAAACCAATCAGAAGTTGTGTTACTTTCAAATCTAGAAGAATCTTGAGAATAAGACTGAGAACATTCTAAAGAATGGCTGGTGAATACGAACCCAGTACTTCTTATATCATTCTTTCCAACCTACAGATGAAGATGTTTTAGAATCGTCCAAATTAAAAGCACTACTGGGCAACAAGTTAAATGTGGCACAAGATTCATCTTTGAAAGGTAGGAAACACTGTGGAAAAGGGAGAAAATGCAGGTAACCAAACATTTTTCTGGTCATGTCATGTTCAAGGATCATAATTAAATTCAACTGCTTCTTGCATTTCACCAGCACTTGGCTGGGCCTCTGAAAAGCATTGCTCAGGGACACCCCAGCTAAAACCAGTGTCTTGGTTTATGATAAAATATGGGATCTCTGAATGTTAACCCTATACCATAACCACTGTTCCAAGTTCTACCCCAAACTCTACTTTCAAGGACTTTTGAATACATTGTAACAAATGCTCAAAATGAGACTAGCAACTATGCAGTTTGAACTCTGTTACAGCACATAAAACAGCCCAATCAAATAAAGGGCAAATGTAAAGGCTAATTATGATCCCACAGTTATTAATAATTTCTGGACGAAAAATGAAGGTAATTAGCACATCAAATACAATTATTACACAAAAATAGCACTAATTCCAACTTTATGAAACACCCAATATTTCTTGCATACCATATCCAGGCCATCAACTCTTCATCTGGGTACATAGTTTTAATTTTGGCAATGCTGAAAGCATTTTCAGACAACAAAATTGATTCAGTATGACTCAAATGATCAAATTCATCTTTATAAGTACAGGAAACATAATGGAAAAGAGAGAAAATGCCCGCCAAAGCATTGACTGATCTGGTTATGACAATACTGTCACCTGCAGATGGCTGCTTTTGTTTTCCAGACAACTTATGAAAACAATGTGGCAAAAAGGGAAACTGTTTTCAACAAGCAGTTTCTGTTTTTGCCACAATGTCTTTAAAAGCCGCCTTCAAGTCAACTGAGGCCCTCTGTAGATGGTGAAATTGTTGTAAACCGGTATTATCTATTGAGATGATATCAATACATCATGTAGATCTATTATCTATTGAGATCGTTATAGTATATCATGCTGACCCCTCTGTAATGGGTTGGATTGTATCATATTTTCCTGCTCCCACAATTATTCTGGGACAACAAAGTTAGATTTTACTCTGCTTATTATCACCTAAATTTGTTATGCTTAGATACATCCTAGCAGCCAGAGAAAAACAAACACTGTTAAAATTTGATAGACTGTAGAATGGTACAGAGTTTAGTCATATGTGTAAAAATGGAATAATTCCGGATATATATGGTGTAAATACATATATTTCAAATTTCTGATTTATAGCTGTCACCACAGTGGTTTCTTTGATGGCCTCAAGAAAATGAAATGCATTTTCTTTCAGTCGTAATCTGTACAACCTTGCAACCATCAGGGGCAACTTTTTGCATGAAGATACAGGAATGATAATAGTTTGATAAAATAAAGATCATATGGTGAAAAAACTGGCTGAAAACAAGTATAGATGTATCTTTAACCCTTTGAGTGCCAAATAAACCCAACAGCCACTTTACATCTAGAAATAAGAACCAAATAAATACATTATCAAGTTTGATGTTTAGAATGTCTCAGCAAAGGGGACAGTGTAGATTAGACTGCATGTTTTATGCAGTCTGATCTTGGTCTACATAGGCTGCAAAAGCAACTGTAATTGTGAAAGGTGTTTTAAGGGTTAAGAAATCTGTATCTAGGCGTTTAAATTGCAGATCATATAGTCAATCATTTCAAAAATTGAAGTTTGACCTATGGTATATTAATTATTGTCAATCATATTGCTGGAAACAAATTTACCACCATGAATAGGCCAAGAGGTTGATAAAAAGCAAGAAAAACACAGATATGAAGGTTGAAACTTTCTGTAACATACAGTTTTTTTTTCCTTTCAGTATTATAACAAAACACTTGTCAAGCAGCCAGCAGTGTTTCCTCATGATAATCCATCACAGACTCAACAGCAGTGAGAGAGAGTCTTCAGAGACAATGATTCTTCATGAACTCTTTACCACACAGTCTCGACTTTTAACAACCCTGAGGAAGAAGCCTTTTGAAAACATTGTGAGAAAAGGAGAAAATGCTGATAATCAGCATTTTCTCTTTTTCCCACAATGTTTTCTGCTCTATCAAGGAAAAATTGTGTCATTTTTGCCACCTTTAATTTGTCATCTGCAATTACTTCGAATTTGGACAAGTCCAAAATTTTGTCGTTTGGTAACGAGTTAAACTCCTGACAGATTATTGGCTAAGCTTTGCCCTTTTCAAAACAATCTCAAGTTCTAATGACCCTATGGAATAAGGTTTTGGAAAACAGTGGGGGAAAAGGAGGAAATGCTGGTAACCAGCATTTTCTCCTTTTCACAAAATCTTGTCTACCTTTCACAGACAAATCTCATCATTGATTTTGAGCCAAAATTATCCCTTTCCAATATAATCCTGGGCATGGTTTCACAAAAAAACTTTTGTCCCTTATTTTGCTTAAATCCGCTATCAAACTTAGTGTCTAATTGATGTTGAGTTAGTTATTTGAGATGCATTTACATGTGACTAACAATAACAGATTTTATTAACATTCTCAAATCCTGGGTAGGCACAACATTTCAGACTCATCTAAGCAAAGTAAAGGACTTGAGTCTGTTTAGGAAAATGGCTTTTGAAACCATTGTAGGAAAAGAAAAAAATATGCTTATCCAACTGTTTTCTAGCCTTTTACAGAAAAAAATCGACAATAAATATACAATTGGTTATCTGCAAATACTTGTAATTCGGACAAGCCTAAAATTTTGTTGTCCAGCGGGTTTTATTTCATATATTCAAATGCTTTCAATTGGGACAATTCTGTCATTCTGTGCTGTGGTACAGAGTCCAGTCCAACTCAAAACCTATGTATTACAAGCCTTTTGCACAACAAAGCTTTCATGATATAAAGGGTCCTATATGACTTGCAACATGCGAAAAGGGGCATTCGGACATTTGCGTAAAGTGTCGTCTCGGATTAGCCTGCGCAGTCTGCGCGGGCTAATCCAAGACGGCACTTTATGACTACACTAGATTTTGTCCTACAGTAGACTTGCGTGAAACAGAAAATTACATAAAGACGGAAAACATTGTTTCAGATTAGCCTGCCCAGACTGTGCAGGCCATATAGGGCCCTATATAAGATGCCATTTATGGAAATCACTTCAGCTGTAACAGAGTACCTCTATTCCTCTGGGATACAAGCAAATATTGCCAATACTAGACAAAACTATTCTCCTTTACTTTAGAATTTTGGAATTTGCCCAAATGTTAAATTAGCCTTTCCTTCATACACATGTTCTGAGACATATCTGTAGAAGTTATACTGTTACCCATAAGCCCTAGTATTTATGATACTGAACAAGCTTTTCAAACATTGTGGGAAAAAGAAGAAAAGGCTGAATACCAATATTTACCCTTTTACCACCATGTTTTCACCCTTTTATTCAGTTTATATTTAACTCTTTACCAAACAAACCCTAGTTTTCACGACCCTGGGAAGGAAAACTTTCGAAAACCTTGTGGGAAAAGGAGAAAATGCTGGTAATCAGCATGTTCTCCTTTTCCCACAAGGTTTTCTACCCTTTCAGAGACAAATTTCATAAATCGAGACACTTTTAATTTGTCGTCTGCAAATGCTTTCAATTTGGACCAGTCTAACATTTTGTCATTTGGTAAAGAGTTAACATGTTGTCTGCAAAAGGTTTGGATTTGGACAAGTCTAAAATTTTGTCACACTTACCTGATATAAATGCAAACTTGGACTGTAGGAGTTGAGCGACATCCAAAACATTGTAAGGACATGCCTCCATGCCCATAGCATCACCTGAAAGGTTAAAAAATATATATATTTCAGAAACGGATGATTTATTCTTTATCAGAGAATCTTGTATGTCCACAATGTCTGTTTTACTCTTTCCATGAATCATGACCTCAAAAAACCAGTTTGTGGCTGGCAAATTTTCGAAACTTGATAATCATCTGGAAATTGAAGGGTTAAAGTACAAAATGTTGGTGAGAATGGGGAACTAGGTCCCTAAAATTCATTTCTATCTTTTGCCACCACGTTTTCAAAATTAGTCTACTGCAAGATGATACCCTGCATGGTAGCCTTGTTCGAGAAACACAACGCCCCTGTATGGTAGCCTTGTTCGGGAAACACTATGCCCCTGCATGGTAGCCTTGTTCGAGAAACACTACGCCCCTGCATGGTAGCCTTGTTCGAGATACACTATGCCCCTGCATGGTAGCCTTGTTCGAGAAATACTACGCCCCTGCATGGTAGCCTTGTTCGAGAAACTATGCCCCTGAATGGTTGCCAATTATGAATGCCTAGCAAAATATGACTGGTTGAATTTTAGGTTTCTACAGGTTTTCTGATCAGTCCTTTCACTCTTTACAAAAACAAGAGGGCCATGATGGCCCTGAAGTCGCTCACCTGAGCCTTTTGATCAAACATGACCCATTTCTAATCTCTTCAGAGATATTAAGACAAACACTCTGACAAACACTCATTAGTATTGGGCTTACAAATATGGCCTCTAGAGTGCACACAAGCTTTTTCTAGAATTTGTCTCAGCAGCCTACTTGACAAGTAGAAATTATCCAGACATACATTCTGACAAACTTTCATGAGTATTTGAGAGAAAATGTGGCCTGTAGGGTGTATAAAAGGTTTTTCCGAGATTTGACCTAGTGACCTAGTTTTTTATCCAACATGACCCATATTCATACTAGTCTAAGAGATTTTATCCATTGAGCCACATTTGTCATCTGCAAAAGCTCTCAATTTTGACCTGTCCAAAATTTTTTGGTCTGATACCAGGTTAAACTATTGTAGAATTCTGTATTACAATTTAGCGGCGCCAGACAGATTTTGATTACTATGCATGCAAATGGACCTTGCATCTTTAGAGAGCAATGTCTTTAAAATCATTTGTGGCAAATGGTGAAATGACTTGTTTAGAACAATTTCTGGATTTGTCACAATGTTTTCAATTCCCTTTTGATAAATATACCAGATGACCCAACTGTAGACTTGAACATTTTAAAAACATTTGCAGATGACAACCCTGAGCAAAAAAGCTATTGAAAACATTGTGGAAAAAAGAGAAAGAGCTGGTAACAAGCATTTTCTCCTTTTGCAACAATTCTTACTATTCCACTGAGGAAAGCTGCATCATTTTGGCCACCTTTGATTTACATGTATCATTGATCGTTTTCCAAATTCTATTAAATTGGACAAGTCTACAGTTTTCTCACGTGGTAAAGGGTTAAGGGTTAAGTCTACACCACATGACATTTCAAACCCGTCCAAACTGAAAGCACCTGCAAAAGCACCTGCAGAGGACAAAATGACTGAGACTCAAAAATTGAAATTTGTTTATGGAAGGTGAAAAGCATTGTGGGAAAAGGAGAAAATGCTGGTTACCAGCACTTTCTCCTTTTCCCACTATGTTTTTAAAAGCTGTCTTTCTCCGGGTCGTTAACAATCTGGATTGTGTGGTAAGAGGTTAATATCCCTTTACATTCAACTAGGGACAGAATTCCCTAAAACTAATTATCCACATCATTTACATAATGGTTATTAAGCATAAGATTGCTTAATATATGAAATAGACTGTTATTCCTATGGAAGTCAACCCCTTATCATATTAGGATACATACGTATAGCACACAGGTTATGTATAGATGAACAAACCGCATCTACAGTCTAATCTTTACTTTTTCTGTCTATAAGCTAGCTCTGTCCAAGGTCAACCATAAGCTATAGAAACATTACTCCATTGGTCTATCACAGGATACTGAAATTTTATTATCGAACGCTGTTACTGTAAATGGCACACTGCAAACTGCTTCTACCCGTAAATGGTATATTGTACAAGGTGTGCAACAAAATTGAAGAAAGTTTGAACCTCTGTCCCCATTTAGAGATAATATTTCACCAAAAATAGAAAAAATAAACTTAGTTACCAGTGCAGATGGGTTCACAAATGATTTTACTTGTGTACCCTCACCTTCAAAAGTTACAAATTGCTCTTGCCATCAAGTAATAGCGCTGATTTCAAATTTTTCAAAGAGTTTCTATTTTTTCCGGATCTCCATGCACTGACATCACACAATTTATTATCAAGCAGCCAATTATGATTAAAAATTTTTTTAAACAAAGATCTAGAATTTTTTTGTAGGTGTATAGATGAAATGGCTTGGCTGTGTATAGATAAGTTACCAATATATATGGAGTAATGGATAGAAAAACACAAGGGTCTGTCCTCATTTAAAACTGGAAACGACAACAGTGATTGCTTTGCAGGCCCAAAAAACATGAAATGCATTTTCTACCAGTATTAGTAGTAATCTGTGTAATCCTGCAGCCATGAGGGGCAACATTAGCGAGAAGATACAAGAATGATTATAGTTTCATACAATAAGGATGAAATGGGTTAAAATCTGACTAAAAACTTCCTGCAAACAAGTATAGATGTATTTTTAAACTAAAATTTTGTCTGTTATATTTTATCTTTTCATCTAATCCAGTATCATGAATTTCATCTTCCATTTCGCATCTTTTCAAATGCGCATTTACCGTTTATTGGTCAAGAGCTTTGGCAGTGATGATTCTTTGGTAGTACATTCACACGAGTAATAATTTGCTGCATAATAATGAATTGTGTGACATCAGCGCATGGCAATTCAGAAAATACGAAAGCTTTTTAAATTTTATTACATCAACACTATTGCTCACTATCGTAAGAGCTGTTTGGAGCTTTTGAAGGTCAGGGTACAGAAGAAAAATCATTTGTGAATCTATCTGCACCGGTAACTAGGATTATTTTCTGTTTTGGGTTATATATTATCTCTGAAAAGGGACAAGGGGTCAATTTTTCTTCGATAATGTCACACCTTATCTTTTTATTTACATAGTCCCATCATTATAGCCATATTCACCTTATCATCTTTAAGTGTTTTTAAGATTGACATGTCTAAAATTTTCTTACGTGATAAAGGTTTAAGCTGAATCAAGAAATGGAGTTTTATATGACGACTGACAGTATGATTTGAGGAACTTGTGCTAAATACTATACCTCCATCAGAAGATGTCCAAATGGCCAATATGTCTGAAGCTTTACTGATGTCAGAATCTGAAGATTCAAAAAACTTCATCAGGGCCAGTTTACTATGGGACTTGCTAAATCTTCCAGATGAAGAGTTGCCCATTTTCATATAGAAAGCTATTATATCACTCAAACACATTTTAGATTGATTGTGTGTTTTTGAACTGAAATTTATACTTTGTGTTGCTACAGTGTATTCCTTGCTAAAGTGCATCCAATTTTTACATCTACATACAATTTTCCGTTAAAATATCTCTGTACATGAGACACAAGACTATGATCTTTGAGAGTACAAACATTGCAACTTTTCTTCCCGAAATACATTATACATATATGTACATGTAATTATTTCGGCTCTTTATTCCTTTACCACATGATCCCCTGTTTAACCCTTTACCACACAATGACGACTTAATGACCGTGAGGAAGAAGCCTTTTGAAAACATTGTGGGAAAAGGAGAAAATACTGGTAACTAGCATTTTTTCCTTTTCCCACAAAGTTTTCTACCTTATCAAAGAAAAATTGCATCATTTGAGCCACTATGAAATTGTGGTCTGCAAAAGCTTTTAAACTGGATATGTCAAAAATTTTACAGTGTGGTAGAGAGTTAAAAGATCAGCAAGGTAGAACACCTATACACCAGAAGTTAACTTTCATAATTTACTATCTATCTTTTGTTAGTAGCACTTCACAAGTTATTTCCATCCAACACAGACAAAAAGGTAAATCTACATATCATCTCTTTATCAGACAATCCCATGTTTCATCAATCCTGAGAAAGACGGCTTTTTAAAAATTTTGGGGGGGAAAAAGGAGAAAATACTGCTGGTAACCACATTTTCTACCTTTTTCCTACAATATCGTCTACCGTTC
This sequence comes from Hippopus hippopus, assembly GCA_946811185.2. NCBI lineage: Eukaryota > Metazoa > Mollusca > Bivalvia > Cardiida > Cardiidae > Hippopus > Hippopus hippopus. Next base: position 24,587,847 of record OX328110.1, on the reverse strand, counting down.
TTTGAGTCAAATTCCATTATTTGGGCCACATTTGATCCTGTAGTGTGCATATGCTTTTAATTTGGATAAGTCTAAAATTTTGTTGCCTGGTAAAGAGTTATCCATGTTATATTTCCTGGAACACACTGTATCCTAGCCACAATACATACAATATAAATATTTTACTGAAGTGATTGTAGATGACACACTGCAGCTGTGTCACAAAGCATCAATATTCAGCTTAACTCTTTGCCAAACGACAAAGTTTTAGACTAGTCCAAATTTAAAGTATTTGCAGACGACAGAATAAATATTACGGAAAAATTGAAATTTGTTTTTGAGAAGGGTAGAAAACATTGTGGGGAAAGGAGAAAATGCTGGTGACCAGCATTTTCTCCTTTTTGAACAATGTTTTCAAAAGGTTTTTTTCAGGGTCGTTAAATTTCAGAATTGTGTGGTAAAGGGTTAACTCTTTTATACCAAACAACAAAATTTTAGACTTGTCCAAATTAAAAGCATTAATTTTGCAGACAACAAATTTGATTTTATTCATATGATGTGATTTACCTTTGGAAATGTAGAAAATATTGTGTGAAAAGGAAAAAATGCTGGTTACCAGTATTTTCTCCTTTTCCAAGAATGTTTTCAAAAGCTTTTCAGAAAAAAAGCCTTTGAAAATATTGTGGAAAAAGGAGGAAATGCTGGTAACCAGCATTTTCTCCTTTTCTCACTTTGCTTCCGAAACAGAAAGTTCAATTTTTGAGTCACAGTTCTTTCGTTGTTTGCAATTTCTTTCAATTTGGACTATCTGGTAAAGTTAGCTGTAAGCTTTCCTTTCCTTGAAAAGACTCACTTGCAAAAGTTGAGGTTGAAGCCAGGGCTTCTGCTTGAATATACGCCAGCAGACTATTGGTAATCTATCATGACACCATTTGTAGATAACCATTAGTTACGTGGCTCATGTGGTGTTTTTCCTTCTTTTCAAAGTCAAGACCGTAAATTTCGCAGATGACATAAACACTAAACCCATGAGATACACACTAAACCAACTTCTATCCATGTTGAAATACTAAGCTATCTGATTTCAGGTCACCAGTTAAATCTAATCTTGATCAAGAACCTATACTATTCTGTAAGGAAAAGCAATGGGTTCTATCCATGTTGAAACACTAAGCTATCTGATTTCAGGTTACCCGTTAAATGTTATCTTGATCAAGAACCTATACAATTATGTAAGAAAAAGCAATTATGTTATACCCCTTCACTACCTAGAAAAAATAAACCATTTTTTATACAAATCATAAAGTATGTAAATATCAATATTAATATTCAGCAAATACTGATATGATAATAACATAATATAGTGCTTAGCTATCAATTGAGGGCATTTAGTGTAACCAGGAGACCACAATTAAAATGCAGCAGTGCTTTCATTTGTGTTTTTTTAAAGAAACACACATAAGAAACAAAAGATTCCCTTTTCCTGATGTCTTTATCAATAAAACCATATGTTGCCACCTCAACAAGTCACCAGCTGCTGCTCTCCTCACAAAATGGTTTTCCAATAAGGTTCACCAACTCCATGTTATACATAATATCTCAAAATACAAGTACAGTAGGACAATGAAGACTTCCTTCATACTTCAAGGACCTTTCTTCTCTGTCATTGCTCACAATACCTAAGATTACAGTTTTAACCTTCTACTACTCAATCCCAAGTTTTAATGACTCCTGGAAAGAAGGCTTTTGACAATAGTATTTTCTACCCTACCAAAGACAATCCTAACATTTTAGCTACATTTTATTTGTTGTCTGCAAATGCTTTCCATTTGGACCAAGTCTGAAAGTTTTGTTGTGTAGTAAAGAGTTCACTCACAGGTATATCAAGGCTAACAAGGTCATGTCATGGCCTTCTGTTCGTCCATGCATAATTTTACTTTGAACTCCTCTAAAACTACAGAACCTACTTTGACCAAACTTCATAGCCATCTTTCTCCTATGGTCTTCTTCAGTTCTTTCAGTTTAATTCTATTAAAACCACTGGTTTCCATTGCAACAAAACTGGAAATCATTGAAAGTACATGTATTCAAAAATCTTCTCCATGATTAATAATTAGAATTCTTAGCAAATTGGCATATATGATCCGTAGGTGTACACTGATTCTTTTTTTTTTTTAATACAATTTTGATCCAAATTTAGTTGCTGTAGGCTTGGTTCACTTTCTCTTCTTGAAATAATCCAAGGGAAATGGCTCCTATTTTACATGACAGATTTGTTACCATTTATCTCCCTTGGATATCTACACACACTTGGTATTGTACATATATATTCAAGTTTTCTAGATAGAAAATGACCATTTTTCAGTCACAATGATTCATAATTATTGTTCATAGGTTGAATTTAAAACAAGAAGCAAGATTCATTTACTTCTTTTTTCTTTGCTTTAAAACTTTAACATTCAAACCAACGAAAGAAATTTATTTTTAGGTACTGTACAAAATATTTGAAAATCTTCTTTTCAAAAAACTGTCAGAGTTCATTACCATTTGTTATGAATGATCCTTGAGTACTCCTCTTCCAATGACATCAGCTTGGCATGTAAAAAACGTGGCTTTTTTAGGGCTTAGATTTTCTCTTTGAAATTTTATGGCATTATAAGCTTTCTATTGATTAATGTCTCTATGCAATTTAAATGGCATTTATCTATAGAGTAGATGAGCAATACAGGGCAATTTTTGCCTTCTGGTTTAAAAAGTGACTATGATTCCAATCAATATTCCAAACTTTTTTGTGTCTGTCTCTGACATGTGGATCAGGAAAGTAAGACTTTTTAAATTTTATTTTTCTGAATAGAAAGTGATTCGTTTTCTGTCATAAGGATTTATTTTGATGTTAACCCTTAGGCTGCTTAGCAGGACTCACTGACCTTTTGCAGACAGTGTAAATCAAGATCAGACTGCACAGAATGTGCATTCTGATCTTGGATCTACACTGTCCAATTAGGAGATATTATTCCCCAAAACCTAACTTTGTAATAGTAATATTTGGGTTTTTAGTATTGAATTGAAAATTTTATTTGAATCGTTTTTTAGCAGGATAAGAGTTAAAAGATATGCTAAGAAGTGTTGAACAGTAGTCATAACAGTTGTGTTATCTGAACCATCTTCAGAAGATCTATGCATATTACTTAGGTCATGTTTTTTATCATGGTTTTATAAGAATGCATTACCAAATAAGCTCCATAAAAATCCATGACTACCTTTTCCACATTTTATTACTTGAAAATGAGCTTACCTGGAATATAATCAGGACCTTCTGTAACAGAACTGGTTGCAGTGCCAGCTGTCCCTGTAGTTCCCACTGTATCTGTGGGATTATTTGCATTGCTATGTTTCTTACTGTCTTTATATGCTAACAACAGTCTACGAAAGTCTTCCTCCCCTCCTTCAGAATCACTTGTAGTAGTTGTGCTACAGTACCTGTACCGTCTAACAATTTCTGGCAATAAATATGTGGTTTTCTCTGGACTTTCATCTGTCAGATCTGACGAATACATAGAACTTGATGGTCTTGATGATCGTGACTGTGATGAGCTGCATGACTCAAGGCTGGGTGGTCGCTGTATCACCTGTGGGTTGTCTAAGTATGATTCTTTCTTTTTGAAATTCTCAACAAAGTTTTCAATGTCTCTTTCAATCTTACAGGCCTCTAATCCTGAATACCTCTGTCCTCGCACACGATGAGTCCTTGTACCACTTGTGCACATTATTTATGATACATGTAAGTGGTAAAAACCAACAATATCACCATCATTCTTACAGTTATCCATTTTCTTTCTCTATCAAAGTTGCTGTAGAGTTTAAAATGTTTCCTTTCTTACTTACGTCTCATTGCATTTTAATAGAATAATGTCATGTTTCAAACTATTCAAATGTCATTATACTGTTTAAATGAAGAAATTATACCTTTTTCCAAAATCACAAACAAGACAATTCATCAACAAAAATATAACACATAATCACACTTTATAATCACCAAAAAAGTAGGTCTTTAACCCTTTACTGCATGACAAAATGTTAGACCTGTCCGAATTGAAAGAATTTGCAGATGACAGTTTCATTGTGGCTCATATGAAATTATTTTTCTTTGATAGGGTAGAAAACAATGTGGGAAAAGGAGAAAATGCTGGTAACCAGCATTTTCTCCTTTTCCCACAATGTTTTCAAAAGCCTTCTCTTTCAGGGGTGTTAGAAGTCGTCACTGTGTGGTAAAGGGTTAACCTAGAACTGTCACAAATCCTCAAATTTTGCACAGGTACAAAAGTTCCTGTGATAGAGTGTTTCTTGCTAAAATTTCGGTGATAGTGATTGAAAACTGTAAAAAGGAGAAAATCAAATTGTGTGTGCAGGTGGAAGGACAACCTTATTCCAGTCCATTCCACACAATTTTGTTGTTGATATAAAAGAGCTGACATTCGTCTGGAAGACAGCAGGTCTAGATCAGACACCATTGATTGGTCTGCTTTCTAATCTATACAAATCTAACCCAAAAAGAGCCATCATAACACTTACTATAGTTGCTTCAAGGCATGTGCAGAACATGCAGTCTGATCTTAAATCTCATTACGCTGACTGCAATGCTGCAATATTTTGGCATTAAAAACCTCAAAACTTGTATATTTTGCTTCTGAAAACATTGCGGAAAAGGAGAAAATGCTGGTAAACAGCATTTTCTCCTTTTCCCACAATGTTTTCCATCCTGTCACAGGCAAATTTGATTGTTTGAGTCTTATCTTGTCATCTGCAAATGCTTTCAATTTGGACAGGTCTAAAATTTTTCCATTCAGTAAAGAGTTCACTGACTGCCATACTAGCAAGTTTTTGACGTACCACATGTTCTAAGTGTTCTGCAGTTCCACATTATTGTTGCTAAAATATTCCAATGTCGCATACAAATTGGCCCTGATGGGACATTTGTCGCATGTTGAAAACTTTTGGCTACAAATTTACAGAATTCCCAATTTATCTTTTTGTGAAAGATCACAAGGATAAGCAAAAACTTTGTCCCAAAATATTTGCTTAACCCTTTAACAAGCATTCCCAAAATTTAAAGACCCTGGGGAAGTAGACTTCTGAAAACATTGAGGGAAAAGGAGAAAATGCTAGTAGCCAGCATTTTCTCCTGTTCCCACAATTTTTTCATCATTTCAAAGACAAATTCCTTGTTATAGCCAAGTTTATGTTTATCATCTGTAAATGATTTGAATTACAAAAGTCCAAAATTTTCTCATTTGGTAAACGGTTAACCTTTTACCAAATGTTCCCAAGCTTTGGCGATGCTGAAAAAAGTTGCTGGTTACCAGCATTTTCTGCTGTTTTCCTTAATGTTTTCTACTCTTTCAAAGACAAATTTCATCCTGAAAGCCATAATTTACTTGTTGTCCGCAAAGGTTTATAATTTGGAGTAGTCAAAAATTTTGTCATTTATAAGAGTTAAAACAAGTCATACTAGGAAAATTAAGTTACAAATCTCGGTAAATGTTTAAAAGTTGAAAATTCAGTCTGTCCCACTGAAACTGTCCTATATCATTCAAGGCTGACGGAAATTTTCCCTCTATAAATAATTATTGGGAGGTAAGCCTTCCTTTCAAGCACAATCGACACTAATCAAAAATATTTGACAGAAAGGAAAATGTCTTGTTAGTATAAAGTGAAAAGCATCGCACGGAAAAAGAAGCCTTTGGTTATAAAACTTTTCGCGACCCAGAGGAAGGCAGCTTTAGGAAACATTTTTGGAAAAGAAGAAACTACTGGCAACCAGCATTTTCTCCTTTTCCCACAATGTTTTCTACCTTTCCAAAAACAAATTTCACTTTCTGAGCTACATTCGTTCTGTTGTCTGCAAATGCTTTCAGTATGGTGAAGTCTAAAATTTTGTTGTTTGCTAAAGGACTAATGGAGAGCCAGATCCCTCCTGCTTGTCACTATACCCATATGAATACACATACCAGTTAACTCCTTACCACACAATCCTGACTTTTAACGACCCTGAGAAAGAAGCCTTTTGAAACATTGTTGGAAAAGGAGAAAATGCTGGTAACCAGCATTTTCTCCTTTTCCCACAATGTTTTCTACCCTTCCCAAAACAAATTTCAATTTTCAAATCGCATGTACTATGTCGTCTGCAAATGCTTTCAATTTGGACCAGTCTAAAGGCTTGGTCAGACCGGCTAACAGATATGTAACGGAGGGAAAACGGACAAAAACATGCAGAATTTGGTTATCCGGTGACAAAATCCATCTCCTCTGCCGCTCGAGGCTCTCGCGATCAGTGTGTGGAGCGAAGAAGCCACACAATGACCGCACGAGTATCGCACAAGTAACGGAAAAAAAAAAACGCACGTTTACCGGATATGTACCGGATAATAAACGGTCTGTTAACGGATATCACTGTACGAGTAACGGACTTGTACCGGATAAAACGGAAATGCAAAGCATGAGAACCGAACAAAACGTTCTTCCAACGTACGATGAACGGAAATGTACCGAACACCAACGTACGAGGAACGTACCGGTCACGTGACATGCCGAGGGTATAAATAGTCAGATGCATTCGAAGTCTGTCATTTGCACGTCTCTGTCCGTTTTGTCCGGTGGAAATTTTTGAACATGCTCAAAACTTCCCACCGGACTGAACGGACATCACCGGATGTCGCCGGACAAGTAGCAGATTCACCGGATAAGAAACGGACATAAAATGGATAGGAACGGACACGAACGGATAAAATAATTTTTTATCCATTACTCGTCCGTTAGCTCGGTGTGACCAAACCTTAAAATTTTGTTGTTTGGTAAAGAGTTAACTCTCTATGAGCTGAAAAAATTTTAGACTTGTCCAAATTTAAAGCTTTTACTGAAAACAAACTAAATATGGTTTGAATGGAGGAATTTGTCACTGATAGAGTATATACATTGTAGGAAAAGAAGAAAATGCTGGTTACCAGCACTTTCTCCTTTTCCCATATTGTTTTTAGAAGTAAATTTTACTTAAGGTAATTTCAAGCACAAGTTTGTTTGTTTAAGGGTAAAATAGATTAAGGGTGCCTTCAAAGTTCACAAAAAATAGAACAGGAAGAGAATAAAGCATCATGTGACAGTCAGACAAATAAAATGCAGGTCTCTGCCACTTCCTTGTGATGTCAATCATACCATATCTGCTTTTTTGCAGTCATTTTCTTGACTTGAACTGGCTTCAACTGTCTGGATGATTCAGTTTCTAAATATGACTCCAAATACGAAAATCCTTGCACTACAACACCACAGATTAGATCTAAGGGCAAATGGGTAGTTACCAACATTGTAGCACAAGTACATGTACTTCTAATGATTTAATTCAAATCCTATTTCTTTTACAATGATTGTGAAATAAGTTCTACAACTTTTTCAATCACTTCAAAGACTGCTTCTAGAAAAAAGCAACCAGTACTAAAGCTGCAGCGCCTACAGTTCCTCAGGTTGACTCATTAATCACAAGTTTCAAACCTGGAACTTCTAATGGAAGAGGCTCAAACTTTAACCCTATCCCACTGTCTCCCACAAGAATAGTAGAAAGATCTTTCAGAAGAACTGATCTTCGGCAAACCATCAACCATAATTAAACTGAGTAGTTTAAAGATATCTTATTTCATATTATGATGAAATGGGGTTGGACCACAAGTTTTCTCAACTTAGAATTGGTCCTTCCTCTACAATACAATTTTAATAATTCTATTTTCAGATAGACCTGAGTAATGTGCTGAACCTGGATTTAATTGCTTATACAGTGTAGATCAAGATCACAATGTTCACAAAATGTGTAGTCTGATCGTGGACCGACACTATCTACTTCACTCTCATATTCTAATGAGCACAGCTTTGAAATTGCAATATCTGCATCCTTATTACCGATTATGAATGTCCACTTTAGCATCACTCGTCACAACTCGGCCGATTCCGTACCTACATCTAACCTCGTCTGTATAATGGTCGTTTCCATTTGAACTGCCAATCATGTGATCTTATATGTGAGGGCGCCAATGTCAGTTGTTTAGCAACAACATAAACAACCACGATGAAGTTATTCACATCTATCTATCTGTACGTGAAAACTTCAATCGCAATTGATAAACCACGTTAAAAAATGAATGTACGAACTGTTTGTCAACTGAAATATCGTTAGAAAGATTTCGATAGAAAATTGAGACTCAAGTTTTCTTTTTTACAAGGAGCCTTACAATTTTCAGAACGGTAAACAGGCGTATTTCTGCCGATGAAATGTACCATGAAGGCGCATATCAAGCTACCAGATACAGCAGAGGGACTTGATGGCTCCCATCACTCGAGGTATGCCGAATGCTTTAGCATCCGACAGTCTAACAACCCCATACATACATGTACAAGCCCATTTCTGTGCTCATATCTCAAAGCTGTGGTTTGACTGGATACTGCATTACCAAGGTGATAATGATTTGCGCCATAGTGAGAGCCCACAGAGTGAGATCACTGGGATCTTCAATGTGGGCCTGATTTTAGGACCAAGAAGTTGTAAAACTGGGTTTGTAACCCTTTGAGCCCTTAAAATCCTTAAAAATAACTTAAAATCCTCTTGTCTTAAGCCATTACCTCTTTACCAGAAATATACACTTGGCCAAATTTAACTCTTTATCACATGAGCAAAATATAGACTTGATCAAATTGAAAGCATTTGCAGACGATAATATGAATGCAGCTGAAAAGATGGAATTTTTCTTTGATAGGGTAGAAAACATTGTGGGAAAGGAGAAAATGCTGGTGACCAGCATTTTCTTCATTTCCCACAATGTTTTCAAAAGGCTTCTTTGTTAGGGTCATTAAAACTCATCATTGTGTGGTAAAGAGTTAATGCATCAGCGGACAACAACTTACCTAAATTAGCAAATATAGCAAAAATAAAGGGATTTATCTTTAATAGGGTCTGAAACCAGCATTTTCTTCTTTTCTTTTTCAGTGTTTTCAAACCCTTCTTTCTCAGGGCTGTTGAAACTCAGAATTGTTTGGGAAAGGGTTAAAAAAGGATTACAGGTAAGTTGCTTTTGAAGATATAATAGATAAAGCTTACGCTGCACAGTGTTACACAAAAAGTATTTTTTCATTACATAATTATGAAGGGGGAGATCATTTCTCATTAAAAGAAGCCAGAATTATGGTTCTTTTGCTATGCACTCTGCCTACCTGACTAAATAACGGAATGGACAATCACACAGTCAAATGAAACATCAATTTATAATCTAAAAGTTACCCTATCTACTATAGAATATGAGTATCAGTTACAGCCTAAGGTCAAACAACAATTGTTAGGGCAGACTCCCACCTTCCAAAAAGAAGCCTTTTGAAAACATTGTGGGAAAAGGAGAAAATGCTGGTAACTAGCATTCTCTCCTTTCCCCACAATATTTTCTACCCTATCAAAGAAAAATGGCACCATTTGAGCCACACTGAAATTGTCGTCTGCAAATGCTTTCAAATTGGACAAGGCTAAAATTTTGTCATCTGATAAAGGGTTAAAAAGGTCATTTGCACCTGACCCAGCTTTGTTGAAGAACTATTTAAAATTTATTAATCCTCCACAACACACCCTGAAGAACCTCGCTTTTGAAAACATTGTTGGAAAAAAGAAAAAAAAGCTCATAACCAGCACTTTCTCCTTTATCCCACAATGATTATTTCTCCACAAGAGAACTTCAGGTCACTGGTACCAATTTTCAGTTTGTCATCTGCTTTTACTTTCAATTTGGAAAAGTTAAATATTTGTTGTTCGGAAAAGGGTCAATTTGTCAAATTCTGAAGTTCTGCAAATACAAAAAGCTATTTCTTTTCTTCAGTCAGCTTTTCTTAGACTGCGTAGGCGTGATAAAATCAATACCAAATTTGGAAGACAGTAGCATGTTCTTCTCCTTTCATCTTGACTTGGAGACTGCTTGGAGCAGCCTTACAATGGAGCTTTTGTAGACAAGGTACATGTAGATCAATATCAGACTGCACACAGCTGTCCTCACACCTCACAGCTCTCAGTCTCATCAGCTACTTGTCCAAGGTCATGTTACATGCTTAAAATACCTGACTTACACCTTTTAGTATATCCTGCATTTGTTATGAATAACATCTTATTGTACTTTAACTCTTTCATGATCACATGACAGATATGTACACTTGTCCAAATTGAAAGCATTTGCAGACCACTATTTAAATATGGCTAAAATGATAAAATTTGTCTTTGATAGGTAAGAAAACATTGTGGAATACGGGCAAAATGCTGGTTATCAGCATTTTCACTTTTTCCGAAAAAGTTTTCAAGAGGCTTCTTCCTAAATTTCGTTAAAACTCTGGATTATGTGGTATAGGGTGAAACAGGGACAAATAAAACTTAAGTCTCTGTAACAGTCTGACTTCCTTTTTAGTGAGCCATATGTAGCAAATGATTTAATGACCTTTTAAACTTTTGTCATTATTCGCAACAACTATGCAGACTTTAAAAATTTCAAGACAATTCTTGTCAGACTATCTAGAAAAGAAGTGGAAAGTGTAGATCCAATAGCTATGGTGGCATATTTCTGCCGCAAGATACGAAATAGCTATTGCGATAATTTAAGAGAACTATCATGATAAAACAAAGTTTCCTGGAAATATTATCTAGATAATAACAATTTTCACGATAAGAACAACGCGATAATTCTGTTATTGTGATTTTTTTTGCTTTCATGCCCACAACTGACATTCATGGTATCTATGATTAGATACAGTTTCAGAACATCTTCGTCTACAACGTTATGATTTTGCCTTTTCCCTGAAGGGTTTAAAGTTGTTTGTAGGAGGCGTTTTGAGTCGTCTTTGTGATTTTACAGATTTCTGTTTATTTCGTGTCTTGTCAAAATTTGCCAAATAAGCTATAATTGATAATAATTCGAATTTCTACTTACTCCAATCTTGTGAAGTCAAAAACTAACGAGCTCATCCAAATGATGAATTTTCTATTTATAGATATCGAGAAACGGACAGAACTATCACGATAATTTTATCTCAAATGTCAGCTTCGTGCACCACTGAGAAATTTTGAGTTAAAATATTAAGTTTATCGTGATATTTTGTTCAGGAAACTTTTCATTATCTCGATAAAATTTTCAGGAAACTTTCAGTTATTGCGATAGTTGTCTAAAATTATCACGATAGCTATCTTGTATCTCGTGGCAGAAGTATGCCACCATAAATAGCAGACAGCTCATTCTGTGCAGTCTTCTCTTAATCTACACAGGCAATTAAATCTTGGTTCAGGACTACAAGGGTTTAGGAATGAGATCCAAATAAATGCATCATCAAGGTGGCTCTTGCCCAGAATGTCTCAGGAAAGTAGACAATGTAAAATATCAGATCAGCATGTGTTGGTACAGTCTGATCTTGACCTAAAGTGGCAGTAAAAACACCTAAACTTGTAAAAGGCACTTTAAGCCTAACTCTTTACAAGAGGACAAAAATGTAAACCTGTCCACACTGAAAACATTTGGTTACCAGCTATTTCTCCTTTTCTCACAATGTTTTAACAGCTGTATTCTTCAGGGGCGTAAAATCAAAGGACCATTGCCATGATTGGTATTGGGTAAAGTGGGCCTACAGTAATTGTAACACAATATTCTTTTCAAAATAAAACAGTGTATAAAAAATTCATGGCAAAAAAAAATCAATTGGACTGCAACCATGCAGGAACATGTAGCACTGAATTTTTTTTTTCTCTGTTCTAAATCAATGAATCTTTAATCTTGTACTAATCCTCATTTTAAAGAAACTGCAGGTTTATGAAAACATTTTGGGAAAAGAAGAAACTGCTGGTACCAGCATGCATGCAGGAACAAGTGGCACTGAATGCATCCTCCTTCTCTATTCTAAATCAATGAATCTTTAACCCTTTATTATACAAACCCCTGTATAAATGAGAATGAGTAAGATGGCCTTCAGTGTGGGAAAAGGAAAAAATGCTGGTCAAAACAGGTTGGCTCAGAATCTCCCTCCTGTATCAACAAATCCTGTGTGTTTTTGTAATTTCTAAATTCTTCTACTTGCAATTTCATTTCCTTTGGCTAGCTGCTTCAGAGAATGGCAAGGCCTGTTTTTGAATTTAGAATAGAATTGAAATTTTGTCAAATAAAGAGGTAAAATGGTCCTGACATGCACTCAAACAATATACAAACCAAAAAACTACAATCATAATGTTCTACTCTGTCTGAGGTATCTAGATTTATTTCACAATAAATATGTCACTGAGGACAAATCCAGTCTGAACCAATATGCATCATGATGCAGTGTGCCCGAGACCCAAGCAAATTCTAATGTTTTTTCCAATACATTCTGTTAACCCATAACTCTTCACAACACAATTCCGAGTTTTAATGACGCAAGCGATGGCTTCTGAAAATATTGTGGGGAAAAAAAAGAAAATGCATTTTCTCCTTGTTCCACAATGTGTTTTACCATATCAAAGACAGAAGAGTTACACTGCAAAATAAAATGAACATTTCTAGCCAATGGTAACAAACACAAATATTGTACTTTCAATATCTTACCATATCGCACTTTATAGATTCAAGATGAGACTGGACATTTTTTGGAGTCTAATCCTGATCTACCCTAAAAGGCACTGTGAGTCATGATTAGAAGCTGAAGGGTAGAGTTAAAAAAAAGTTGTCAAAATCAATTTTGATACAGCTCCCACTGGGCAACTTTATCTCATTATCAGAAAGTTCTCCTTTTGCCACAATGTTTGCACCAATCTGAACGCTGAATAATAATATCTTACAAGGAGATCATTAATGACTTTTTACCAGATGACAAAATTTTAGGCTTGTTCAAATTGAAACCAAATGCAGACAAAGAAAGCAATACTGATTGCCATCATTTTCTCCTTTATCCACACTATGTTCTAAGAAGCCTATTTCCTCAAAACACAGGATCGACAAAGAGTTATTCATTACCAAACGACAAATTTTAGATCTGTCTTTAATTAAGGCATTAGTAAAGGACAAATGAAAAACAGACTAAGTTATGGCATTTGCTCTTCAAAGGGTAGAAAACATGGGATAAGGAGAAAATGCTGGCCACAATGTTTTCAAAAGTTTTCCTTCTCAGGATGCACAAAACTTGGGATTATGAGGGACAGGATTAAACAGTATTTTCTTTCGAAAAAAATATTTTTTACACTTCATGGACAGTCACTTAACTCTTTACAGAGGGACAAAATTTTGGACTGGTCCAAATTGAAAGCCTTAGCAGATAACAAAATTTTCAGTGGGAAGGATAGAAAACATAGTGGAAAAAGAAGAAAATGCTGGCTACCAGCATTTTCTCCTTTTCCACAATGTTTTAAAAAGGCTTCTTTATCAAAGCCATCAAAACCCGGTATTGTTTGGTAAAGGGGTTAATGTGTCACATAAAATTTCAATATGTAGGGAGTCAACATTTTGTCGTCTGGTATAATTAAATGGAGGAAAGCTGTGGTCTCTTTGCTTGTTTGGTATATGACATCATTTCAGTAGAACAGTCATATTGTGTAAAAGCCAGTACATCTTTTCCTGTATTGCTGAAATCTGTTTGATACAATACTTTGTAAAACACTCTTTCCAAAGCACTGACTGCTTTCCCACAAATGTATTGTCTAAAAAATCTTCAACATTGAGAAAGACTGAATGAATCCTGTCACAATGACAACTCATCAATCCTTGACTAGGGCTTGATCAAGCTGGGTTTCAAACTCACAACCCTGAGCTCCAGCTTGGCCAGGTGTGGTATGTGTATATGATTAACTCATTCTTTTTTCGCTATAATTTAGCACACACAAGATTACAAGATCTTACAAATATGAAATCACCAGTTTTCACTCACATATTCGATAAAATCTATTTATTAATCAACCTTGTCTTTGACAATAACACCAAAAATCAAATTCAACAGAATTATCACATCCTTGCTTTGTTGGAAAAATCCTTTCATTTACCATATCACTATAGTAACACAAATTCATCAATTCACTAATTCATTACACTCCATTTTAGGTAAAAAACGATTCATGTCCTTATTCATTAATGTAATGTTTAGTTCTGTTCAGACTGGGTTTAAAATATTCCTGTGTATGCAGCAGAAGTTCCTTAGTGGAACTATTACCAGTCTAGTACCATGTACAGCTTGTCTGGAACTTCATTGATAATCAGACTAAAACCAGTCTCAGAGTGATGTGATATATGAGAGAAGTGGAACCAGACCAAGTATAGAGTATTGATCTAAATGCCAAATGAGAAGTGAACTATAGATATCGGTCTGTTACATTAATCGTCAGAGATTGCTTTCAGAAAAAAGGTGTGTCATATGAAAAGACTGTTAGATCAATTTTCTAAACATAATAAAAGACAATTTGATGATACTTTTTCATATCCTATTAAGATGATTTACTTGAAATAGGATACAGCCATACAGATGAAAACAATGGACAAAATTATTGCATGTAACGTTTCAAAACTCTGTCAGCTGGTTTGAGTAAACTGACTGACGACAGATCCAAAAAAAGACACTTATTTTTTATTCATGTACGAGCAAATCATAAATTTAAATTACTCCCAATCCTTTACCTTAGAGTCTTGAGTTTTGACAACCCTGAACAAGAGGCTTTTGAAAACATTGTCCGGAAAAAGAGAAAATGCTGGTAACCAGCATTTTCTCTTTTTCCCACTATGTTTTCTACCTTACCAAAGACAGAAATCATCATTTGGATTACACTTAATTTGTTGTCTGCAATTAATTTCAATTTTGATAAGCCCAAAATTTTGCTGCTTGGTAAAGAGTTAAAAATTCACTGGACAGTCCAGGCTATGAAGTGATAATTATACTATCCTATTACCCACAAAAGATTATCAACAAATAATCATTTCAGAAATACCCATCAGAATTTTTTTAAATGTTTTCAAAAGTTTACAAATGATACAACCCATTCAAATTCTTACTGAGGGATGCATAAAATGAATACAGCATTTGACCCTTTACGATAAACCAGAATTACACACAGTGACACTTATCCAATATTTAAGCATTTGCAGATTGCAAATTAAATGCAGCTCAAACAATAAGAGTTATCTTTACATGATGGGTAAAGAACATGTGTAGGAAAGAAGAAAATGCTGGTTAAAAGCAATTTCTTTTTTTTCCCTCATGTTTTCAAAAACACTTTTCTTCAGTGGATGGCTTGGCAATGGTTAAACTTGAAAACCCTTAAGTGTTAATATTAAATGACACTGATTTCAGTAACAGAAAAAGTCAATATTCAGATTTCTAGCTTGTCAGCAAAGCCTATATTGTAGATGCAAGATTACACAGCATGTTCTGTAGTGTCTGAATTTGATCAACATTACCTGAAAAAAGCAACAATAGTCATGATGGGTGTTCTAACTGCTATTGGTTGATAAAACTTTACCCAGACATCAGCTTATTCAGTGAACACTTTTTTGGTGAGGTGCATTTTCAGAATGAACTTTTGTTAGAATGTCCTATCTGACTCTGGTAAAAAAACATAAAAAACATAAAACAGGTCTTCACTGAAATGGAGGAAGAGTGTGCTATTAAATGCAAATTTTGTTTCAGATCAGTAAACCCACATTATAATTTATAACCCTGACACTAATTCAGACAGTCAACAACATGAAGCAAAACATTTGTAATGGAATATTTACATGGGGCTATCAAAAAGTTTGTGTACTAGGTTAATTGTTCGGTAATCTGCTGTGTGTTAATATTTTTTTCCAAATGATTAAAAACAAACATCATATCTGTATTCAAATGCAAAAACCTAGATGCTTACATACAATAATAGGAAAGCTTTATATACTTTTTGAAACTGTATTAAAGCCATGAGGCACAATTTAACAGCATTATGTCACTGCGATGATGGCAGGTGTAAAGTGAATTTGTTAAGCATGCTAAAAGTCTTGTTACACTAGATTCACTGCTTTTGAAGTATTCTCCAGCATGATCAATACACTTCTGCATCTGCTTTAACCACTGTCTAAAAATATTATCAAACTCCGATTCATTTATACCAGTTAAGATGCATTAAGTAATACTGTTTTGTTGGTGAATTTTCTACCCCATGATTCTTTCTCCAGCTTAGGAAAAATTGCCACTTGAAAACTTACATGCCAGAAACTTTACCATTTTCTTAAGCAATATCCATGTTTTCCAAAGACTTGGGAAACAAAACTTGATTGCAGACTGGGGTAAGCACTTTAAAGCTACAAGTGTTATGAATGCACAAATTTTCTCTCTGAAATAACAAGTTTAAAATGACATCTCGCAAACATGCACAAAAATATTGACAATGAAAGATCTTGTGAGAGTCCTGATACAATTTGAATTTGCGCTACCTTTCCTTAATATATCAAGATGTGCTTAACAGTAGGCCAGGGCTTATCTTTGTATGTGCTGCATTTCATTTCATTTGTTTCCTTTTTGATAGCCCCTCGTATTCTCCATATGGTAATCATAACAGGTCTTAAGCTGGAAGTCCAGATCAAGACCAGGCTGTACCGAGAGTGTAGTCTGAAGTTTGGTCTACACAGGTGGTAAATGTATTCTGGCATAACAGCCTATTAAGGATTACGACCCCTAACTCATCGGTAAAATATCGTGTAACATCGACGATTTTGTCAAGGCTATCCGGCCGATTTCGGCAGTTTCCGTCTTTTAATATAAAAGTTACGGGGCAGTAGACTCACTAACTCATTGGTAAATATCGTGTAACATCGACGTTTTCATAAAGGCTATTCGGCCAATCTCGGCAGCTTCCGTCTTTTAATATGAGAGTTTGGGGCCATAGACCTTAAGTGCAAAACTTGTGTCTTTTCTGCAGACTAATCATTAAAGAGCCTTTCACAGCAGTAGTTGCCTTTCTAGCCAGTGTAGATCAAAGATCACTCAATGCACAAACTGTGTCATCTGATCTTTGATCTAAAGTGTCCACTATGCTCAGACGTTCTGGATAAAATCAAATCTGAAACAGCAACATTGTTTGGGTTTTACTTCTAGACTGAAAATGTCTGCTGGGTTTACTGACAATCGAACGGCTAAATGTGTCTGTTACGTGTGTCTGTCTCATTCATTTAACCCTTCACCACACAATTCCCATTTTAACGACCCCAACAAAGAAACCTTTTGGAAACATAGTGGGAAAAGGAGAAAATGCTGGTAACCAGTATTTTCTCCTTTTCCCACAATTGTTTCTACCCTTCCCAAAACAGATATCGATTTTTGAATCATGTTTATTTTGTCGTCTGCATGTGGACAAGTCTGAAATTTTGTAGTTTGGTAAAGAGTTAACAATGAATTTTTGGAGCTACCATAATTATTACAGTTATAGAAAATATAGTTTGTTAAAGCCAGATGCCTGTCATTGATACAACAATATCTTCACTCTCTCAAAAATAAAAAGTCATCTGAGGCGACGATGGTTATATTCCATAAAAATGTCACAAACCAGGAAGTTGTTAGGTTCTGATCTGACAAAAAAAAGAAAGAATTTATCTTGTTGTACTATCTTTTGACAGAATAGTTTCATCTCTAAACTATACTGTATACAAAAAGTTGGAGATATTCAATTTCTATGATAAAAAATTTATAAGATGCTAACTTTGTGAACAGTTTATTATGACTAACAAGAAAATATTCAAACATATGAGCAATGCGCTGTGAAAAGGTGGTTTAAGGATAAGGCACCCTAATGGGATTCATGTAACATTGCCTTTCATTGCCAAAATATCGTACAGATTCAGCTAAGACTCAGGTAATCTGTAATCGATGTGGGGAACCAGTTTCTATTGGCCAATCGATTATGGAGTACCCGAGTCTTAGCCGAATCCATACGTTCTTTGGCGATGAAAGGCGATGTTACACGAATCCCATTAGGGTGCCCTATCCTTAATGCTTCTGCAAAAAGTATTGACCTAAAGCCTGCACAGTTGGTGCAGGCTGAACTTGGTCAAAAATTTATGCCCACTGTTACATTTTCTGCATCTCAAAGGATCAACCTACCTCATGATTCAATAAGTTGCCTAACAAAATGTATTAAACATTCATAGTTATGTGATGACTTGCTTGGTATAATGCATAACAGAGATGCATTAAATCCCCTTTTCATGGAGTGTCCCTTATATGTTTTTGGGCAGAACACAAAACCCATATGGAGTAATTTTTTTCAACATTATACACTTGTGTATTGAAATTTATGGGTGTTACCCTTGCATGAGGCAGTAAACTAGTACTTGTTAGCAACACAAAACCAGCGTCCCTATAGTTAGACTGTCCTTGGGCAAGACACTTCAAAGCCCTTGCCTAGTACTGGTGAAATCTAGGAAAAACATGAATATGACTGTGAGCTGTAGCTGTGATATGACTGAAATAATGCTGAAAGAGGTGTAAAACACCATTCAAACAATAAACCTATAGTTAGACCAGGATGACAGTGAACACGGAAAAACATTGTATGACCCACAACAGGGGAGTCAGCATGATGTGCAAAAATTATCTCAAATGAAACGATATCTTCATGACCCTATTGTCCCCTGCAGATAATTGTTTTTGTCTTAGATAGCAGCTTTTTAAAAGAAAA
Organism: Hippopus hippopus; assembly: GCA_946811185.2. Lineage (NCBI taxonomy): Eukaryota > Metazoa > Mollusca > Bivalvia > Cardiida > Cardiidae > Hippopus > Hippopus hippopus. Next base: position 24,569,159 of record OX328110.1, on the reverse strand, counting down.
ACTTATGAAAAATAATTGTGGCGAAAATAGAGAATTTACTTGTGCTGAGTAATCTCTCCTTTTGCCAAATGATTTTACATGTTTTTGTACATTAAACCTCAATATCTCTTTATTAAACAATCCTAAGTTTTTAAGACCCTGAAGAAGACTGCTTTTGAAAACAGTGTTGGAAAAGAAGAAAATGCTGCTTACCAGCATTTTCTCCTTTTCCAAAAATGTTTTTACCCCTTTCTAGGACATAGTAAACCCTTTATCATACATCAAAATTTAATACTTATCCAAACTGAAAGCATTTGCAGGTGACAAATTAAACGCAGTTCAAAGGATGAATGGGTAGAAAATATTGTAGGAATAGGAGATCACCTACTTGTTTTCAAAAGCTTTGTTCTTCAGAGTCTTAAAAAAGCGTTATCATTTTGTAGATAAAAATTGTTAATCATTTGAGACAATTATTCAATTTATTGTGTGCAACTATGCCTTGAATTTGGAAAAGTCTACAATTTTATTGTTTTAATGAGTTAACTTGTTACCAAACAATCCAAAATTTTTCAACCATGGGCAAGAAGAACTTTTCAAAACATTGTGGGGAAAGGAGATGATCCTGGTAACCAGGATTTTCCACTTTTCCTAAAATGTTTTCAACAACAAAACAAAACATCAGAAACAAATCCCATCTTTTGGGCCACATTAAATTTGTTGTCTGCAAATGGTTTCAATTTGGACATGTCTAAAATATGTATCTGACAATAGGTTAAGAGTTTAAGGACATAATTTCACAACTTATATGCATTACAAACCCTCTCTCTTCTTCTTAACCCTTTCCCAAACAAACCCTGGTTTTTACGATGCTGGGAAAGAAGGCTTTTGAAAACACTGTAGGAAAAGGAGAAAATGCTGGTAACCAGCATTTTCTCCTTTTCCCACAGTGTTTTCTACCCTTTCATAGACAAAAATCATCATTTGTATTACATTTAATTTGTCGTCTGCAAATGCTTTCAATTTGGTCTAGTCCAAAATTTTGTCGTTTGGGAAAGGGTTAAATAAAGTTATCCTGGGCAAATTATGTATACATGATCAGAATGGGAAGCTTCTGACACATTAATTCCTGCATACATTTTTTTCGTCTTTGTCTCAGACCACTTTGGCAAACTGTTGCAAAAGGAGAAATAACTCTTAAAAGCTATTTTTTTTCCTTTTGCCATATTGTATTGATATACATGTATTTCATTCACAACCCATTATACTTTTAGCTTGAGAAAATTAAAACAAGAGGGCCAAGATGGCCCTGGATCGCTCACCTGAATTTTTGAGAGGACCATAGCCAATTTTTTTTTTGAGGTATTGAAACTTTGGAAACAAAATCATTATTTTGCCAAGCAATTTGGAAAGGTCACCTGTAAAAGTCGTTTTAAAATCTGTCACCACCCCTACAATCATTACCACAGCAATGATTTTGATGAATCAGAATTCTGCAAATAAATTTTGGATAGATCACCCACGGACAATTCCTTGAAGAAGAGCACATGCTTGATAGTGACTAAAAACATATGTCGAACAAGAGCACCACATGCAGGTGCCAACAATTGGCTGTTGTTTTTCGACGGATAAAAATTTCCCTAACAATTTTTGAAAAGGGTCACCCTAGGAACATTTCTGTGAAATTATTTCAAAATCTGACCAGCCGTTCCAGAGAAGAAGAATTAAGAAATTCCTCTTCATGTCCCTATAGTGCAAATAGCCCCCACCACCAGAGCCATGTTTCTTGACAGATCACAATTTTGTAAACAATTTTTGAAGAGAGTCACCCAAGGAACATTTCTGTGAAATTATTTCAAAATCTGACCAGCGGTTTCAGAGAAGAAGAATTTTTAAGAATTTCTTCATGTCCGTATCATGTCCGTATCATGTAAATAGCCCACAGCCATCAGAGCCATGTTTCTTGATGGATCAAAATTTCTCAAACAATTTGCAAAAAGGGACACCCAAGGAACATTTCTGTGAAATTATTTCAAAAGCTGTTTCAGAGAAGAAGAATTTTTAAGATTTTCTTCATGGCAGTATAGTGCAAGTAGCCCCCCCCCCCCCCATCAGAGCCATGTTTCTTGACGGATCCAAATTTTGAAAACGGTCACCAAAGGAACATTTCTGTGAAATTATTTTAAAATCTGACCAGAGATTTCAGAGAAGAAGAATTTTTAAGAATTTCTTAATTTCTGTATAGTGCAAGTAGCCCCAAGTCACCAGAGCCATGTTTCTTTACGGATCAAAATTTTGCGAACAATTTTTTAAAAGGGTCACCCAAGGAACATCTCTGTGAAATTATTTCAAAATCTGACCAGAGATTTCAGAGAAGAAGAATTTTTAAGAATTTCTTAATTTCTGTATAGTGCAAGTAGCGCCCAGTCACCAGAGCCATGTTTCTTGACAGATCAAAATTTCGCGAACAATTTTTTAAAAGGGTCACCAAAGTAACATCTCTGTGAAATTATTTCAAAATCTGACCAGAGATTTCAGAGAAGAAGAATTTTTAAGAATTTCTTATTTTCCGTATAGTGCAAGTAGCCCCCAGTCACCAGAGCCATGTTTCTTGACGGATCAAAATTTCGCGAACAATTTTTGAATAGGGTCACCAAAGGAACATCTCTGAAATTATTTCAAAATCTGACCAGCCGTTTCAGGGAAGAAGAATTTTTGAGAATTTTTTCATATCCCTATAGTGCAAGTAGCCCCCAGTCACCAGAGCCATGTTTCTCAACAGATCAAAATTTTGCGAACAATTTTTTAAAAGGGTCACCCAAGGAACATCTCTGTGAAATTATTTCAAAATCTGACCAGCGGTTTCAGAGGAGAAGATTTTTAAAGAATTCTTAGAAAATTCCATTTGGTTGCCATGGCAACCAGAGTCTTTGATGAAATCAAATTCTGTGAACAGTTTCTAAAGAGGATCTCCCAAGGAACATTCCAGCCAAGTTTGTCCAAATTGGCTCAGCGGTTAGGGGGGAGATGATGTTTAAAGAATTGTTGAGGACGCAAGACGCACGACGGACGACGGACGACGCACGACGGACACCGGGTGATCCTAAAAGCTCCCCTTGAGCACGTTGTGCTCAGGTGAGCTAATGAGAGAATTGCATATCCAATGACCCTTCTTTCGCAACTTTCAACCTTACACAGGGTTTCAGAAGATGATAAGACTTTAGTGAATTATTTGTCTCAGTTCAAGTTTTCAACACAAAAAACAATATTTGTGAACAGAAAGAAACAAAAAGACACATATTATCCATAAATGTCAATTTATGAAGCTTTGTGGTGACACTTTAACTCTGCCAATGGCAACGTAAATCATTTTTGTAGATCATGATCAGGCTGCTCTGGATGAGCAGTCTTATCTTTGATCTACATTGCTCACGACCTGATACTAAACTATGATCAATATAACATTCAACTTAGAGGACATTAACTTTCAGACCTTAATAAAACTAGAATTCATCAAGTTATCAGCGAAGAATTCAAATCTAGAGTCTATTATCCCTTTAACTCTTTACCAAACAACAAAATTTTAGACTGGTCCAAATTGAAAGCATTTGCAGATGACAAAATAAAAAGGACTAAAAATTTGAAATTTGTTTAGGGAAGGATAGAAAACATTGTGGGAAAAGGAGAAAATGCTGGTTACCAGTATTTTCTCCTTTTTCCACAAGGTTTTCAGAAGGCTTCTTTCTCAGGGTCGTTAAAAGTCGGGATTGTGTGGTAAAGGGTTAAAGCTTTGAATAAATCCAACAGACATTTTAAATCTAAACATAAAGCCCAAAGAAATGCAATTTCATGGTTGCTTTAGTCTGGAAAGATTAAGCAAAGCAGACAGAGTAGATCAAAGATCAGACTGCACATTTTGTGTTGTCTGATCTTGATCTACACTGGCTGCAAAGGTAACTATAGTCTTTAAATGCACTTTAAAGGTTATACATCCATTCCTGTATTGGGTGTTTCCAAAACTATGTGTCATACATTGTTGTAAGCTGTTATCATACAGTTTATTTTTAGATGTATGATAAACAGGAACACAAAGGAGAAAAGATAGCGAAAACTTAGTTTTTTTTTTAAGATTGTGTGAAAAGGAGCTCACATTTTGTGTCGTCTGTTCTTGACCTGCATTGCCCTCAAGGGAAGCGATATAACTTCTGAAAGGGCTGCAAGGGGTGACAAAAAGCAATACCAGAAATAATACCATTAGGCCCATATTCACCAATCATTCTTAAGAACGTTCTTTGTCTTATTCTCAAAGATTTTCTCAATTTGAAAGTAACACATCTTCTAATTGGCTACACCAAATTGTTCAGCCAATCAGAAGTTGTGTAACTTTTCAAATTTAGAAAACTCTGAAGAATTTCAAAGACTGCATTAGAAAATTCTTATGAATGGTTGGTGAAAACTGACCCAAAATAACTGCAATTTCAAGGTCACTCTTGGTGGGAATGTACAAACAGACTGCATATTTTGTACAGTCTGATCTTGATCTACACTTGCCACAAAGGCAAATAAATAGTTGTGAAAGGCACTCTAAGGGATACAGATGTCAATACCAGTTATTAGATATTGACTTTTACAACTTCATGAGGATGAGAAAGTGACAGTGACAAGTCTAAAAATAAACATGACTTTGAATTTCCTATGACTCAGCAATCATCGTAATGTAGATTCTAAATAAATACAATAAGCACTATCTTAATTCAACTTTTCCTAAATGTTTCTAACTGTAACAGTAATAAAATTTATCCTCAACCCTGAAAGTGCTGAAACCAACTTAAGTTGTTTTTGTGGACAGTGTAGATCAAGATCAGACTGCACAGAACGTGCAGTCTGATCAGGAATCTACTCTGTCCACTACTTTGATCCATACTCTGGCCCAAACAACCTTGAAATACCAATATCTTGGCTGTTTTGTCTTATTGGAAAGGTCTATTTAAGTGTTGAAGCATATCTATCACAAATACAGTCATTTTGTAGGTCAATGTAGAACAAGATTAGACTGCATAATATGTGCAGTCTGGTCTTCTATCTATGCTGTCTGCTATTTTGCCATATATTCTGAACACAATAACCTTGAAACATTTGGGTCTTTTTATCTATTCAACCCTCTAAAGGTTAACTCTTTATTGGAAGGGTAGGCAAAATAGTGTTAAAAGAAGAATGATTACCAGCATTTTTTCCTTTTCCCACTATGTTTTTAACTCTTTGCCAGACGACAAAATTTTAGACCGGTCCAAATTGAAAGCAGTTGCAGACGACGATTCGAATGTAGTTCAAATTTTGATTTCTGTCTTTGATAGGGTAGAAAAACATTGTGGGAAAAGGAGAAAATGCTGGTTACCAGCATTTTCTCCTTTTCCAACAATGTTTTCAAAAGGCTTCTTTCTCAGGGTCGTTAAAAACTCGGGATTGTATGGTAAAGGGTTAAAAGCCTTTCTCCTCAATGTTGTTAAAACATGGGATCGTGCAGTAAAGGGCTAAGTCTTACCCAGACGAAAAAATTCATTCATAATAAAAGAATTTGCAGACAAGAAATCAATTGTGGCTCAAATGATGGCCTGGATTTTCTTACAAAGGGATGGTTGGTTGGTTGTATTGGGGTTTAATGCCACTTTAACAGCTAAGGTCATATCATGGCGGTCGGTGACGCACATATGTTTCCTGGCTTTCTCACACCAGTACTAACACAACTTTCTTTCCAAAGCCTCCGACTACTTTTCTCACATGCTTCAGCAGAGGTGAGAGGCGAAAATACGCTGGAAAGAAAGTTCGCCTCAACCGGGTATCGAACTCACAACCACCAGGTCATGAATCCAACACGCTCACCACTGAGCCACCTGGGCGGGCTCTTGCAAAGGGAAGAAAATAAGGAAAAAGGAGAATGCTTGCTACCAATGTTTTCTTTGTTTTTTCCTTCCCCTGCGCAATCTTTTTAAAAACCATCTTCCTATGGAGTCATAAAACACAGGACTGTTTCTTACTTTCAACATATCAAACTATACAGATCTGTTTGAGTCAAATTTATTCAAAAGCACTGTATTTACCATTTACCACACAATCCATAGTTTTTCTAGTTTTAAATCTTTACCAAACGACAAAATTTCCAAATAAAATGCATTTGCAGACGACAACTTAAACATGACTCAAAAGCTGAAACATACTTTTCGAAGGGAAGCAAAACATTGTGTGAAAAGGAGAAAATGCAGGTTACAAGTATATTCTCTTTTTTTAGAATGTTTTCAAAGGCCTTTTTCCTAAAAAGGTTATTAAAAAGTCTGGACTGTGTGGTAAAGGGTTAAAGACCCTGGAGAGGACATGTTTTTTGAATATTGTGGGAAATTAGAAAATGCTGGTAATCAGTATTTTTCATTTCCTGCAATGTTTCTTACCCTTTTAAAGACAAATCCCACCACTTCAGACATATTAATTTTTTTGTCTAAATTATATGCTTTGGACTGGTCTAAAATCTGATCGTCTGGTATTGAATTATCCCATTTTATGGTCAACCCACACATTTTCTCACTTCTTCAGTTGGTAATGGTAAGTAATGTAAGTATCATGAGAACAAGAATAGTAGACAGTTAAAAGCAACTGCTCATTAACTAGCATCTCTATCATCTACTGATTTTCTTTTGCATTCTGTGGATTTATTTTCACCTGATCTCTTAACTCTTTATCAAACGACAAAATTTCAGACTTGTCCATATTGAAGGCATTAGCAAGTGACAAAGTAAATGTGGTTCAGTACAATGGATTTGATTTTTAAAGTATAATAAATATTGTGGAAATAGAAGAAAATGCTTGTTACCAGCATGTACAGGGTGTCCCAGAATATATGTCCCAGTTTCAAAGCCCAATTTTGCTGGTAAATATTCAACATAACTAGACAGCTCTTGGTAGTATTATTAAAAACATCTAAAATTTTGTACAGACAATAGTTTTAAGGACTAAGTTGCCTTCAATCCCTCATAACACATGTTCTACAAGTCCACCCCTTTTCTGCTGTACGCAACTGACACGACGTCAAAAATTCTTAATGACGTTTTGGCAGTGCCCTCTATAATCTTCCGTATTTTCCAACGAATATAGCCATTCTTAGTTCGGGTTTGAATTAGGCGGGTGAGTTGGCCATTCTACTGTGGTCTTCAATGAAATCAGCTTCTTTCCAAAGTATCGGTCAGAAAGTTAACAGCAGCTCTACTTGTATTGCGTGCTGCTCCATCTTGTTGAAACCAACAATCATTTAATGAGAAACATCTTTTTAAAAGTTTAAACACAAACTTTCTTTTTAAATATCAATGCAGTGATCAGAGGTGACCTTAGCAACTTTTTCATCTGACTGGGCTGTCTTGGGACGTCTTTCATTTTCACTCCGTCTGTCTGATACTGTTCCAAATTTTTGAAATTTGTAAACATCATATTTGTTTTCTGGACTGCACTGTTATACTTGTGTAATGCTTTCCTATGTGTCTTATCACTTAACTACGCTAATTTCCAAGCTCATAGAAGAGTCCAACAATTCATCATCTACAGCCATCGTTAAATAAAAAACATATCATATGACGTCATCAATCGCATCATACAACACTATCACGACGCTCTGTAACGTTTTTGTGTATTCTACACAAAAATTTAGACTGTCAGCTTTAAAATGGTACGTAGGGCTCAGCAAATTTCTTTTCTTAAAATCACAAAATTTTTCATTATTACTGGGTCATATATTTTAGGACACCCTGTATTCCTTTTCTGACATTTTTTTTTTTTCAAAAGTCTTCTCCTCCAAGATTGTAAAACACTGGATTGTTCAGTGAAAAGTTTATTTGCTTTTTAGTATGTGTTTAAATAACTAATGTTACCAAGATTTAGGCACTGAACATTATGCTTTGGCTAACAACAACCTTTTTAACACTTGTCTAAACAGTTCTGTGCTTCAACCACTCCAAGAAAGAATATATTGTGGGAAAAGGTGAAAATGGTTGTAACTAGCATTTTCTCCTTTTCCCAGAATGTTTTTTCATTTTAAAGACAAATTCCACAATTGGAGACATCTATTTTGTCATCTGTAAATGCTCTCATCTTAGGCTAATCTTACTTTTTGTCATCTGGTAAAGAATTAACATTTTACCAAATGAAAAAAAATTGGGACCAGTCCAAAGTCAAAGCATTTGCTGATGACAAAATAAACTTGACTTAAAAAATGAAGTTTGTTTTGGAAAGGGTAGAAAACATTGCAGGAAAAGGAGAAAATGCTGGTTACCAGCATTTTCTCCTTTTCCCACAATGTTTTCAAAAACCTTCTTTCCAAGGGGCGTAAAAACAAGGGATTGCTTGGTTAAGGGTTAAAACAATTGAGCGACATCTAATTTGTTGCCTTTGAATATTTTCAATATGAAGAACTCAAATGTTCTCGTCTGGTACAGACTCAATTAATGGTAATTCCTCAACCTCCCTTTATTCTGGGGAAGAGAAGAATTGGCTCTATGTGTCGAAGGTGAGAAATGAATGTCTAATTTGAATTTTAACGCACATAAAAATGTGTCATTCAATGAAATGTCATCAATAGCAATATATAGTCAGATGATGTTTATGATAATTGTTTTTAGATCTACATGTCTCTTTTTAAAAAAAACTTACCTGTATAGTTATTCCGGTATATTCACAAAATATGGCAAATTTCTTCGCAACAGGCCTGCGGTCTATGGAATGCTGAATACTGATGCTGCTTCCGTTTTTGATAGTTCTAAAAATAAACACGTTTTGAATCGTCTTTCGAGTTTCACCTTTAATGACTCAAGGTATTTTCCAGGTAAAAAATAAATGGCGTGACAGTAGAACTTTATGATAGGCTAAATAAGGTCACTTTCATTCATTCTTCAAAGAATGTCTATTGATTACATTCGATAGAATGTCCTGATAAATCGATGACAGGTGGGTGTGTTATCGTTAATTAATTTAGGTCACCTGTGTACTGCCGACACGCAATGTTTTGGACAATATCATGTACGAAAGTCAAAGGGAATTTCCGCTTGATGGTAAATAAACTGTCTGGTTCCGATGACTCCTCTTAAGCCCTGGTACCAGCGATTAAGATTTAAATGAAGCGGGAACTTACGAAATTTTCACGTCTGTTTAATAATGCTATTGAGCCACAAAGTTTTAAATTGAATATTTAATCTACCACTCTAGTTACCTTCTGCCGCACACTTAGAATTATTTTGCTAAGGTATGAAGCATTTAAATTTATATAAGGCATTGGCGTAGCTGGACATTTCTTAACTTACGCAAATTTATGTGAAGGGTGGATGGCGGGATTGGCGAAGCCGGCCTCTGAGGAAGGAAACAAATGTAGGCATCGGCATCATTGAACTTCAAAACTCGGCTTCGTGGGGACATAATTTCAGTCTAGATCTAGAATATTACAAGAAAAAGATCTACATAACTTTTATTTTTTTTGAGTGTTAGATCTAATGGGTTCGATTTTTCCCCCAATAAAAGGCATGCACGGGAATTTCAATGTTACGCATTTGCCTTTGTGCGAATGCGTTTACCTGGCTACACCACTAAACATACATGTATTTGCTGGTCAACGCTTTCATCATGTGGACAAGTTTCCAGAGCATTTTAGGTTTCCTTTGTGAAAAATCTGACTGTACAACACTGTAAGAGATTTTGCTCAGAATCTTGAATTAAAAAAATATGCCATCAGATTGGCCGAGACAGAGTGTCTCGGCATACAAGGTGGCTCGTCTTTTGAATACATACTATATGAGCCATGCTTTGCCAAAGGGAGTTTAACTCTTTACCACACAACAAAATTTTAGACTTTTCCCAGTTGAAAGCATTTGCAAACTACTATTTTCTCCTCTTCCCACAATGTTTTCAAAGGCCTTCTCTTTCATGGTTGTTAAAACTTGGGATCGTGTGGTGCAGAGTCAATGCATCTCTGTCATCACGTAATCATGGATCCATGAAATCCATTTTGTCCAGCAACCAGCTGAATCCTGAAGTAGAATGTCCTTAGACATGCAGAATATATGCACCTCTGATAGGAGAGGGACATTAAAGCACTGGACTCTTATGTTAATAACTAGTTTTGTACACCTCTGCCAGGAGAGGGTCATCAAAGTACAGGCCTCTTTCTGTTATTCAACAGTCCAGTGCACCTCTATTAGGAAAGGAACATCAAAGTACAGGCCTGTATATTATGTTATTTACAAAGCTAGTGCACCTCTGCAAGGAGAGGAACATGAAAGTGCTGGCCTCTTTCCAGCACAAGATTGGTGCACCTCTGCCAGAAAAGGGTCATCAAAGTAAATGTCAGTTTTATGTTATTTACTAGGTTAGTGCACCTCTGCCTGGAGAGAAACATCATAGTGTTGGCCTCTTTATGTTACTCACCTGATTAGTGCACCCCTGCCAGGAGAGGGACATCAAAGTATAGGCCTGTGTTATGTTATTTACCAGGCTAGTGCATCTCTGCCAGGAGAGGGACATCACAGTAAAGGCCAGTTTTATGTTATTTACCAAGTTAGTGCACCTCTGCCTGGAAAGAAACATAGTGTTGGCCTCTTTATGTTACTCTCCTGATTAGTGCACTTCTGCCAGGATAGGGACATCAAAGTACTTGCCTGTATTATGTTATTTACCAGGTTAGTGCACCCCTGCCAGGAGAGGAACATCAAATTGCTGGCCTCTTTAGGTTATTTACAAGGCTAGTGCACCTATGCCAGGAGAGGGACATCAAAGTAAAGGCCAGTTTTATGTAATTTACCAGGTTAGTGCACCTCTGCCAGGAGAGGAACATCAAAGTGCTGGCCTCTTAATGTTACTTTCCTGGTTAGTGCACCCCAGACAGGAGAGGGACATCAAATTAAAGCCTTGTATTATGTTGTTTACCAGGTTAGTGCACCCCTGCCAGGAGAGGGACATCAAATTAAAGCCCTGTATTATGTTGTTTACCAGGTTAGTTCACCTCTGCCAGGAGAGGGAGATCAAAGTAAAGCCCTGTATTATGTTGTTTACCAGGTTAGTTCACCTCTCCCAGGAGAGGGAGATCAAAGTAAAGCCATGTATTATGTTGTTTACCAGGTTAGTGCACCTCTGCCAGGAGAGGGACATCAAAGTACATGCCTATAATATCTTATTTACCAGGTTAGTGTACCCCTGCCAGGAGAGGGATGTTACAGCACAGACCTCTTAATTACATTATTAACCAGGTACATTTCTGCAGGGACATCAACATATAATCTGTAGTACAGACCTCTTTGTGTTATTTACAAGCTTAGTACACTATCATAGTTCCTGCCTCTCTGCTATTTATGAGGTAAGTGGCATCTCTTGCCAGAGATAGAAATTTAACCCCCCCCCAGTCAGTACAGACCTTTATATGCAACTGTATGACTAGATGTGTGAACCTCTGCAGATAAATGGATGTTAAAGCAATCTACACTCAGCAAAACTTCTTAACAGCCACTTTTGTTTCTCCTGCGAATTTGACCAAGTAATAGAAAGGTAAATGGAAAAATATTGTAACATATATCTAGATGGTAGACATGATATTACAATAAAAAAAATTCTCCATTCTATGAACAGAAGGTGTGTCTTTTTAAAGAGAGAGAAAAGCACATCACCAAAAACAGATTAAAAAGGGAAGCTCAAATTACTAAAATTTTGTCAACAATAAGAGAAAAAAACACGAAAATTATTTTCTGCACAAACATAATTATACTCTGAGAAAACGAGAATGAAGTTTTCAAAAATTTGATTTTTCTATTTTTCAGTTTTGTGTGATGAGTGTTAAATCTATAACAAGAACAAAGCACTAAATTCTTTTCAGACTTAGGCTGAGATATGTTTTTACATCAATCAAGTATTCTGCAAAAAAAAATCAAATCAAATGAAATGTCTTTCCTAGACAGTGATGCAAAAGAAAGGTCTACCAGGAATTATAGCTTAAAAGTGGCGGTTTAGAAGTTTTGTTGAGTGTATTTGCTATATACCAGGATTGTGCACCTTAGGCCACGGATGGGTATTTTTGTTCAGAGCTCTACATGACATTTACAGTACTTGGCCATTATACCTTTCCATGGAAATGGACATTTTAGTATAATGTTCTACAAGGTATTAACCAGACTAAAGCACTCCTACCTGGAGATGAAACAAACAAAATGGTACACAAGTGATATGAGTAAAATCAATTTATTGAAATTTGTTCCCATAAGCACAGTAAGTGATATGTTATCTCAAAAAAGCATTCTAAATACAACACAGTAATGGCAACTACATGCATTAATGGTAACAAACTGCTAAAAAACAAAGAAAATAAGAAATCAGTAAACAATGCATCTAAAAGCAACAAAAAACAAATACAACCAAAAAATTTTATCACATTAAAGATTCATGAGTATCTTCTAATAAACTTATCCCTTTCCCTCATGCAAATATATTTTCAAAAATTCAAATCACGGACTAAAGAGATGACTGACATATACAACTGGCTTAAAGATGTATACAGTCAAGCAAACATTGTAACAAATGGAAATATTTTTAGTAAAGCAAGTCTCTCCATTATTTGCATTGTTTTCCCCTTTACCAAACAAACCTGTGTTAATGACCCTAAGGGAAAATGCTAATGCAATCACCGGAGGCAATCTTTCCCACTATGTTTTCTAAATCTCTGAGAGGCAAGACTCATCTTTTGAGTCACATTTCATTTGTGGTCTGCCTATGCTTTCAACTGTGACGAATCTAAAATTTTGTTGTCTGGTAAAGAGTAAAAATGTTGTTGATAGGTGTACAGTGTATGTCAGTTCTTACATCTAAGGGTAAAGGGATAACCCAAAGAGAAACACGCAAAACAATATAAAATGAATCCTTCTATCAAAAAATCATTAAGTCTTTACCAAACAACAAAATTTTTGCAAGGTCCAATTTGAAAATATTTGCAGACAACAAATGAAAGGTAGCTCAGATGATGGGATGTGTCTTTGAAATGAAAGAAAACATTGTGGGAAAAGGAGAAAATGCTTGTTACCAGCATTTTCTCCTTTTCCCCCAGAATATTTTTAAGAGCCTTTTTCCTAAGGGTCGTTAAAACTTGGGATTGTGTAGTAAAAAGATAACTGAGAAGTTTCAAGATTTATAACCTGAAAAACAGGACAACACATATACATAAAGTTCTGAAAAAAAGCTAGCTTCTGATTACAATTCATTTGCTGGGCCCAGTCTGAAACATCATGGGCTTGAAACTTAACTCTTTATCTAGACTCTAAAATTCTAGACTTGGCCAAAATGAAAGCATTAGCAGACGACAAATTAAATGTGGCTCAAAGATGGAAATTGTGTTCGAAACAAAAGAAAACATTGTGGGAAAAGAAGGAAATGCTGGTTACCAGCATTTTTTTCTTTTCCCGAAATGTTTTCAAACGCCTTCTTTCTTCAGGGTCTTTAAAAGATTGTGTGGAAAAGGGTTCAGAATCACTCGTTTGATTTTCCAACTCGGCCAAATTCTTTCCAAAGACTGATGATAGTTATTTTGACAGGATTCATTCCTCTCTCAATGTTTTGATACTGTTTTTGTGGATGAGTAGCCAGTGGCTTGGAAACAACATTGTGCAAAGTTACAGAAATCCCAGAAAAGTATGAAGAGGTGCACAGGTTGCCAAAACAAAACTGAAACAACGTTGAAAATGGCATTATACACCATAAAAACAAGCAAACAATTATTATTCAAAATGAGGTAAGAAAATAATGACTACAGTAGGCACTGAATAAATACATGGTTGACATTGAATAATAAATGAATTTTCGGAGTTTCAGAATTATCCTCACTCTTAGAGCAGGAATAAATCTAACAGGCATTATTATCTGTCTACAAACAAGTCCAAAAACTTGAGGCAAAAGAGGGCATGATGGATGTTATTAAGCAAGTCATCACATAATTATGAATCCTTAAAATCCATTTAGTATAACAAACAACTGAATCAGGGGGAGACACTGGTCCTTTGACATGCAAAAAATTGACCAATTACAAAAAGTTTTGACCTGAGTTGATACTTTTATGCAGACTCGATTGCAATTGCAGATGACTAACAAATTGTGTCCCAATTGAGATATTGTCTTTCAAAGGATAAAAAACATTCAGGGAATGGATAAAATACTGGTTACCAGCATTTTAGCCTTGTACCAAAATGTTTTTAAAAGCCTTTTTCTTCAGGATTGAAAAAACTCAGGATTGTTTTCTAAAAGGCTAAGACACTTAAATATCTTCTAAATGAACACATACGCAGCATTGCCATAGATATGAACAAGGGACCTTCTATTCCTAGTGTTAGTTTTATGTCTCTGTTAAAGTCCCAGTAGCAGACAAAAGTCAACAATGAGGGTATTACAGTGCATTTAAATATAAATCATACCATTGAAACTATTGTCAGGATGACAATTTGTTATTATGCAGTTGGTCCAAGTGCCACTCGCTGGCAGAAAAAAGGATCTTTAAAATCAGGTAAAAAGTAAACAAAAGATAGAGCTTCTTGACAATTTTTTACCTAGTTCTAAAGTACAGTAAAAGATTGTCATCTTCCCAATAGTTTCCATACATGTACTTTTAAATGGTATGATTTCAATTTAAATGCATTTTAATACCTGCATCCTTTACTTTTGGGTGCTACTGAGCCTCTAACCCTTTAGCACACCATCTTGAGTTTTTCTCCTTTCCAAAAAATGTTTTCTACCCTTTCAAAGGGAAATCCTAAAATTTGAAGCAATTCTATTTCTCCTCTGGAAATGCTTTCAAAATTGAGGAGTCTAAATTCTAAATTTTCTTTTCATCCAAAATAAAATCATTCCCAGAAGTCTCCCTGATATGTAAATTTATTCCATGTGGACTGAAAACAGAGATTACCATATCAAGAGAAATAAACATGAACTCTTTACCAAACAACAAAATTTTAAACTGGTCCAAACTGAAAGCATTTTCAGACAGCAAACTATAGTCTTGTCCAGATCAAAAGCATTTGCAGACGACCATTTAAACGTAGCCCAAAAGATGGAATTTGTCTATGACATGCTAGAAACATTGTGGGAAAAGGAGAAAATGCTGGTTACAAGCATTTTCTCTTTTTCCCATGATGTTTTCAAAAGGCTTCTTTCTTAGAGTCGTTAAGATCCGGCATTGCATGGTATAGGGTTAAAACAAAAAATACAAGACAGGGATAGCTCCAAAATTAGCCCATGAGAGGCATTGTCTTGTTATCTGAAATGACTTGGAAGCTAAAATCATCCTCTCTGTCCCACAACCTCATAACTCTTTCCCAAACAACGATATTTTAGTCAGTCCAATTTGAAAGGACTTGCATACAACAAAATTTATATGGCACAAATGATGAGATTTGTATCAGATAGTCTAGAAAACATTGTGGGAAAAGGAGAAAATGCTAGTTACTAGCATTTTCTCCTTTTCCCACAATGTTTTCAAATGGCGTACTTCTCAGGGTCGTTCAGATTGTGTGGTAAAAGGTTAAATCCATTACCCTTTACCAAACGACAAAATTTTAGACTTATCCAAATTGAAAGGAATCGCAGCCGACACATTAAATGTGACTCAAATGACAAAATCTATCTCCTACAAGGTAGAAAACATTGCGGGGAAAGGAGAAAATAGTGGTTACCTCCATTTTCTTCTTATCTTACAGTGTTTTCATAAGGCTTCTTCCTCAGGGTTGTTAAAACCTGAGGATTGTTTGGTAAAGGGTTAAACAGCTAAACCTTATGCAGACAGGGTAGATCAAGATCAGACTTGCACAGAAAGTGCAGCCTGACCTTGGATCAAAACTGTATGCTTCTTTGCCATATTTTTTGGTCTTCACTCTGCCTAATGGTTACCAACATTTTCTCCTTTTCCTACTATGTTTTCTACCCTACCAAAGACAGAAATCATTATGTAAGCCACATTTAATTTGTCGTCTGCAAATGCTTTCAATTTGGTCCTGTCCAAAATTTCGTTTTGTGGTAAAGAGTTAATTCTGCCTTTTTTAGGATACTAATTACATGCAGGCTTAACCCTTTCCAACAGGGTAAATTTCAGATTCTTCTAAATTGACAGCATTATAGACCAGAAATTAATCAGTGGTAAAAATGAACTGAAGCTCTCTGACTGGAAAGAAAACATTGTGGGAAAGCAAGAAAAATGCTGGTAAACAGCATTTCCTCCTTTTCCCATAGTGCTTTCAAAAGGCTTATTCTTCAGGGTCATTAAAAATTGTTTGGTAAAAGATTAATATTAGTTTATGGGTGACGATTGGATGTGATTGTTTTAATAACTCTTTTAATTCCAACAAGTCTCACTGATACAGCTAAGTGTATGAAAAACAAGAAAAAAAAGTAGACAAGCGGTCCAAATCTTACGATAAATAAGAACATATTATGGTCTGAGGGACTTTTGTTCTATTGGATGGAATGCTATACGGATGTGAAATGTTATTGGATGTATTGCACAAACCACTTTAAAATCATCCGCACAAAATGTAATAAGTCTGATGATATTCGTTGCCATGACTAGAATTACTGATGAAACCAATGACAATGCAAAATTTGAACACAACCCTAGGGTATGAAAATTGAAAAAAATATTCAAAAATAATTAACCACAATACCTCTGCCAGACTAATGTTTGAAAACATTATTGTAGGGTGTTGTAATGTTCCCTCATTTTGCAACAATGCATTCTCAAGTATTTGTGTATTAAGCCAATAATTCGCATTGATCATCCATGTTTAACCCACTACCACATAATTCCAAGTTTTAACGACTCTGAAGGAGTAAGCTTTGAAAATATTGTGAGAAAAGGAGAAAATACTAGTAACCAACATTGTCTCTTCCTCCCACGTTGTCTTCTATCCTGTCAAAGAACTTCAATTCACTTGTATCACATTTGAAATTGTTGTCTGCAGAAGCTTTGAGCTTGGAAGAGTCTACAATTGTTTTTCAGGAGGTACTGATTTAACCCTTTACCAGATGATAAAATTTTAGCCTTGTCCAAATTGAAAGCATATGCTGATGACAATTTCAGTGTCGCTCAAATGGTGCAATTCTTCTTTGATAGGGTAGAAAACAGTGTGGGAAAATGAGAAAATGCTGGTAACCAGCAATTTCTCCTTTTCCTACAATGTTTTCAAAAGGCTTCTTTCCCAGGGTAGTTAAAAGTCGGCATTTTTCGGTAAAGGGTTAACCCATCACCACATGACAAATTTTAGACTAGTCCAGTTTGACAGCACTTGCAGACAACAAATCAAATGTGGCACAGAGGATGGTCTAAATCATTGAGAGGGAAGAAAACTTTGTTGGATAAGGTTACCAGCATTTTCTCCTTTTCCCATAATGTTTTTGGGGTCATCTTCTTCAGGGTTGTTTCACCCTTTACCAGCAACACAGTTTTAGACTAGTACAAACTCAAAAATCATTTGCAGACGACTAAATAAATATGACTCAAAACTTGAAATTTGAATGGGGAAGGACAGAAAACATTGTGGGAAAAGGAGAAAATGCTCGTTACCACCTTTTCCCACAATGTTTTTAAAAGCTGTCATTCTCAAGGTTATTAAAAGTCGAGAGTGTAAGGAAAAGTTAAACATGAATTATGTGGCAGAGGGTAAAGGAAGAAAAAGTCTGCCTTAAATCCTTTCAGAGCCATATGTGAAAGAAGGAACTTTGCCGGATGGCACAGATCAATATCAGACTGCACGAAATTTGCCGTCTGATCTTTGTTCTATACCTTCCGTTTGTTTAGTCAAGCCTATAAGATAAAAATCCTTCTGATTTTAAGCGGATTAAATTTTCACCCATCTAAAGGTCAAGCTTATATTGAATTTTCACCCATCTATAGGTCGAGTTTATATATTAGGCGCTGAAAGATTTAAGAAAATACCAAGTGTATCCCACCACTGGCAGAAAAATTCACACATGTCATCACATGAACTATCTCTCTGTTCACAAAATTCGATACATGGTCGTCACATAAACCAACTCTATGATCACAAAATTCGATACATGGTCGTCAGATAAACCATCTCTCTGATCACAAAATTCGATACATGGTCGTCACATAAACCATTCAATACATGGTCGTCACATAAACCATCTCTCTGATCACAAAATTCCATATATGGTCGTTACATAAACCATCTCTCTGATCACAAAATAAGCCATACTTCACAATAAAGGGCCTGATATGTTTTGAAATTTGAGGTCAGGATATTTTCTTCTGGTAGGAATGTATATCATTTGCATCTTTCATTTTTCTTATGCCTTAGTCATTTCCTAACTCTCATTAGCCATTAGCAGACATTAGCCATTAGCAGACATCAAAACTTTGAACTTGGCCATATTGAAAGCATCTACAGAAAGCAAAGTAAATCTGGCTCAGTTAATAATACTTGTCTTTGATGAGGTAGAAAAGATTAGGAATAGGAGAAAAAGCTGGGAAGAAGACTTGGAAAGATTGTCGGATAAGGAGAAAATGCTGGTTACCAGCATTTTCTCTTTTTTTTGTGTGTGTGTTTTCTTTTTTGTTTTACCTTATTTTCTAACCTTTTAAAGGCATATCTCATCTTTTGAGATGCATCTAAATTGTTGTCTGCAAATTTTTTCAATTTAGACCAGTCAAAGATATTGTTGTCTGTTTTTTTTTTTTTCCATACGACAAAAATTTAGATTGGTCCAAATTGAAAGCATTTGCAGACAACAAATTAAAGATGG
Organism: Hippopus hippopus; assembly: GCA_946811185.2. NCBI lineage: Eukaryota > Metazoa > Mollusca > Bivalvia > Cardiida > Cardiidae > Hippopus > Hippopus hippopus. Next base: position 24,550,376 of record OX328110.1, on the reverse strand, counting down.
CTAAAATGCTGGAATTTGTCCTGGATAGATTAGAAAACATTGTGGGAAAAGGAGAAAACGCTGGTTACCAGCATTTTCTTTTTCCACAATGTTTTCAAAAGGCTTCTTTCCAAGGGTCATTAAAACCCGGGATTGTTTGGTAAAGGGTTAAAGAGTTAATCTATAATCTATTTGTCATCCTGTCACAGCAATTTCACACTGAAGCAATGAAAATGCTTGATATGTATTCATGGATTGATAAAAAAGGATGCATAATATATAAATAGCTGATATAACACAGTGCACAATGTAAAACTAGCTGAAAAAACAATGCATCATGTATAAATAAAACTTTCACAGATTAGTGAGCAATATATGATGAGCAACATTTGACCTTTTGACAAGACAAAAGATTTTTAGACTTGTCCGTATTGAAATCATTTGAAGATGACAAATGATGCTAGAATTATTGCAATTGTCAGTGAAGACATTTTAGGAAAAGGTGATAAGGCTGTTCAAATCTTTTTTCTCCTTTTCTCACAGTTCTCTAAAGCGCTTCTTCCTTAATGTTGTAAAACATAGAATTGTTTGGTAAAGAGAAAAATAAGTTGTACAACTCAATGAAAACCTGTAACATGAGCAGTATCGTTCCATTCATACACTCTTGGAAACAACTCTTTTGTCTAACAGCAGGCCACTTTTTAAACATTGTGGCAAATAAAAAATTTGCATCATCACCTTTAGCCATTATGTTTTCATATGCAATTATGTATCAAGTTTGACTAACAAATGTTTATAATTCATACAATAAAGGGATGGTTGTTAAGTTGTCTGCTTCATACTTATTCCAAAAGGTAATGGGTTTAAACAGATAAATATTGACAAAATAAAATCAGTGGGACTAGTTCATAAAAAAAAAATACATAGGACTGGATTGCCATTGAAAAAAAAAAAAAACATAAGAAATTTGTCTAAAATTGCTCTATAATCTGTCAAAAGCAGACAAACAATATATCCCTATCTCCCCATGGTTGCCTTGTCTCTTGATCGATAAAAATATTCAGAAGGTCCTAAATTCTGTTCAGTTGAACAATCATAATGACAATTGCAGGTTCACGAGTTCACATGGTGGGAAGGATTCCATTACAGTTTAACTCTTTCAGTGCCAAAAAATGAACTCGACCTCTTTCAACGGCGCTAAATACAGTTCGTTGAAACTTACAAAGACTTTCATTGAATAAGCTTGACTAAATAAGCGGACGGTATAGATCAAAGATCAGAATGCACATTCTGTGGTCTGATCTTGATCTATGCCATCTGCAAAAGTCAATTATTTTGCCTATGGTGCTGAAAGGGTTACGCCAAACTAGTTGAAAAGTCATAAAACATGAAAGGTGAATCTGATATTTTTTCTGTAATATCTTCTCTTTTTGTTCATTTTCTTAAGTTTTGAAAACACCTTTATCATGTATTAGGGAAAATATAAATAAATAAACAAATGAAATGATAAATAGCATGTAGAAATTGATAAATCATGATAAAAAACTGATGATCAAAGACACAAAATTGCCATGTAAACATGACCAACAACCTAATTACTAAATTAAAATTGCAAATAATAAGGATTTGTAAATCATTTAAAATACCATTTTAACCTTTTTTCAGTAAAAACACCTTTAACCCTTAAGCTGCTAAGCGCAACTCACTGACCTTTTGCAGATATTGTTGATCAATATCAGACTGCACAGAATGTGCAGTCTGCTCTAGATCTACACTGTCTGATACAGAAATATTTCTCCCTCAAATGTATCCTTGAAAAATCAACATTTCCGGTTTTACTATTAGCTTCAAAGTTTCATTTCAGTTGTTTAGCAGGATAAGGGTTAACACTTTACCACACAAGCCTGTGTTTTCACGAGACATGGGAACTTAGCTTTCTTTTACATGGTTGTATAAAAAGAGGATTGTTTGCGGGAGGACTAAAAGTCTCACTGGTAAGGTAATGGGTGAAATAATTCAGATATAACCTTACATTGCTCATAGTAAATAAATTAGTGCTTTGATGCAGTCTGACCTTGATCTACACTGGCCATTATACTGACCGTTTTGCTGAAACATTCAGCACAAAAAACAACCTGGAAACTCTTTTCTCAACTGAAAAGATCTGTATGGTTAATTTGATGCTCTAAGTATTAGATACAGCAAAAACCCTGTCTAAAATATTACGACATACTTGTACCAACAACAAACTTTATATTAACAATGTTCTGTTGGTCGCCACTGATGTCTAAATGACAAAATTCTACACCTGTTCATGTTGAAAGCATTGATATTGACAAGCAACAAATTCAATGTGACTCATATGGTGGTATCTGGCTTTGGAAAGGTTGAAAACATTGCTGGAAAAAGCTGGTTGCCAACATTTTCTCTTTTTCCAACAATGTTTTTAAAAGCCCTCTTCCTCCAGGTCATAAAAATATTAGATCATTTGGCAAAGGATTAACTGTATCGGTGATTAATTTTCTGTGAGACCTGTCTGCCTATACCCGACCGTGACATTCCTTCCTCAGTCTGTTAATTCTGTCCATCGGTAGAGAGCCTAGGTCGTTAAACATGCTCTGTGAAACAGATATAATGCAATTTGTAGCTAGCAATTTCTCAGTCTGCTTCAACAATTCCGTGTATTTCCAGGATTTGTACGTACACATGATCATGAGTTTATATCAGGTTACCAGCATTTTATCCTTTTCCCACAATATTTTCGAAAGGCTTCTCAATCAGGGTCGTCAAAAGATGGGATTGTTTGGTATAGGGTTAAGAATATTTTGTATTGTTTTTGTCTTCTTTGTCAAATTGATTGATGGTTTGCCAGCTTTTGCCTTACTAAATTTCAGTGATAAAACATGTTTGATGTTTTGTTTGATTGTGAAAATCTGAAAAGCTTCCTGCAAGCGGAATTGAGAAATACTCATTTTTTTTTTTTAGTATTTAGCATGTATAAAATGGTAAATTTTTTTTCAAGTAAAATGAAAATATACTTTCATTCCTGAAAACCAAAATTTGATATTTTGGGTGTTCATGTGAAGAAATTATATTTTCAACACACACAATATTTTCTCCTTTTCCCTCATTTTCTTCCCTTTCAAAGACAGATATATGTACTATCATGTATGCCACATTTGACCTGTCATCTGTAAATCAGGGTTGTTAAAACTCTGGATTGTGTGGTATAGGACTAATGTATTTCCATGGGAAAGTCTCTTATTCATGATGACATTTATAGTACTGCGCTACTCTGGGATACAAAAATGCACCAGAACAGAACTTACTCCTTTGGAGTCCTGGCCAGGTACTGGTGAAACCAAAGACATATACATATAAGGGAGTTGTCACTGTGATATGACTGAAATAATGTTGAAAATAGCCAAAAATGCGATGTAATCAATGATTTATCAATCAATGTTGTATGGAGCAAATTCGTTTCTGTGGGTAATGAGTTAGAAAATATCCTTTGATTCCATACTTATGGCTGGAGCAATCAATATATTCTATTATCTCCAATAAAAATTCCATCATTCAATTTGTCAACTGCAAATGCTTTCAATTTGGACAGGTCTGAAATTTTGCTGTTTGGATTGATTGATTGTATGGTGTTTATCGCCGTTTTCAACATTATTTCAGTTATATCGCAGCGGCCAGTGCACCTATCCATGCTTTCCTGGAGTATCTTTTACCAGTACTCCGCACAATTTTCTTTCCAAGCCACTGGCTGCTTTCCCACATAACCATCGTCGAAACAATGGTCAGCAGTGTGAGAAGAATGAATCCTGTCACAATAACTATCATCAATCCTCAGAAAGAAATTGGCTGAGCCAGGGATCGAACCCACGACCCCCTGTTCTCAAGTCATGAACGCTACCGACTGAGCTACCGGGCTCGGCTTTGTTGTTTGGAAGAGTTAACAAAATAAACTCGCCCCTTCAGCAGGACCTGGGACCCTTATTCTATAATATAATATATTACCTGTAAAAATGTATGGCACTCTAGAGTCTGGTTATCCACCACCATGTTTTTAAACAGATCCATCACCTCAGTAAAGTTTGTACACCGCAATAACTTCTGACGGTTAGATAGCACCAATGCTAACGATGCCCGTACTAGGATCTTAGAACCCTCATAGAACAAACAGTCCCAAATTCTCAATACAGTCTAAAAAAAACATTAAATGAAGAATGCTAAATTTTCCTTTTATAATTGACATACCTATATAAATTCTATTAATATACTGCAAAGAAATTTCTTGTGATCTCATTGGATAATATGCCCCAAACATACAGTCATGTACACTGGCAAAATTCACGTAAAAGCAGTTTCCCTTTCAGAAGCCCTGTATACATAACTACACTTTCAATACAGCATCCAAAATGGCGTCGTCTGTCGATACAAGCCACCCACAAGACAAACATACTGAGTAGCCTGCACCATATTATTACTAGACTTCCTTGATGGTTGTCATTGAAACAGGATCGAAGAAAGGATTTTTTAAAATAAATGAATATTGTTACATAAATTATTGTTTGTTGTCATTCTTAAACTAATACACAGGGTTAAAACGAGCCATCCCTTCTGGTCAGGCAAGCAAACTGTGAAGTGTCAAAACTCATTTATTGTAACGTTAGAAGGATAACCTAATGGTTGTCTGAGGCAACTATTCGTCATTTGCTTTTGCCAACAAATCATTAAAATGCTAGTTACTTACCTTGAAGTTGTTTAAATCCATTTGTAAATAAAGATAAGTCAAATGTCTATCGCAGTGACATCATCAAGTTCACACACCAAACTGCATGTATTACAAAGGTTTCAGTGATGTCAGTTTTCACTGAATTGGGGCACTCAGAAGGGAAAGTCTATTTTGTCAGCGTAATCAATTCGTGGGCCCATAAAAAAGGGAAATTTCGCTGAATACACATTCTAATGGTAAAACTTTGCGGTATAATAAATTTGTTGTACAATTAGGTGGGAAGGCACTTGGAAATTTGTTCATGGCTGTGGCGAATCATGTTGCTACATCGCCTTCAGCTCGGGGCGACATGATTTGCCACAGCCGTGAACAAGTTTCCAAGCCCCCTGCCACCTAATTGTACACCTGACCATGCAACTAATAATGTAAAACTACTGTTCTCTGGACTAATGTCAGTTGTTTTGACTTGTAGTTCCAACTTTACCTAAACTGTATAGGTACGCAGTTAACCCTTTGCCATTCAATCCTGTGTTTTATTGACCTTGGTGAAGAAAAAGACCATAAGAATGCAGACAAGAGGGCCATGATGGCCCTGTATCGCTCCACTGGCTATTAAGTAAAAACACTACAAGCCAAACATTACAATATTCAGCAAATTGATTTCAAATTGAGGACATGCAAACATTTTTCTATCTAATCCTACGAGAAAGTTGTGATCCATGGGCAAAGCCAATTTTGATTGCAAAGCTATAATTATTTGAATCCTGGTGGAGGTCCACAATATAAAGCCAGTGGAGCTAAAAAACTTGTCTAGCACCAATCATGTATCACTGCAGCTTGATAATCAAGGGAGGTAAATAGTAACGAACTTTATCTTTCATTAAAAGAGTTATTTCCCTTGATTAATGTTTAAAATGAAGTGACAATATTTTGAAGCCCATGTTAAACTTGCGATCCCTGGAATGAAGGCAATTTTGACCCCAGACCTACAATATGAAACTAGAATGTGTGGTTATAAACAAAAAGATTTTTTAATCTTGCCCAATAAAAAGTCATGTAAAACAAGTTTGCTGAATAAAAGGCCCTGTAAAATATGTGATCCATGACACAGGTTTATCAAGTTTTCACTATAAAAGCCAATGTAAAACTTGTGACCCCTGGTGTGGAGTCAAACTTGATCCCCAAAGTTAAGATTTGGGCCCTCTTGGTAGAGGCCTATTATATAAAGTTACATGCAAAATTTGGTAGCCCTAGGCCTAAATATGGCTATGTACAAGTAGATTATTAAAGTTTCCTTATATAAGACCATGTAGAACTTGTGACCCCCTGGGGTGGGGCTACATTTGACCCCCTGGGCTATAATTTGGGCACCCTTGATAGAGACCCCCTAGATAAAGCTAAATGCAAAATTTGATAGCCCTAGCCCTTATAGCTAGATGCGAAAGATTTTCCTATATAAGCCCGCCTATGTAAAACATGTTACCCCCCCGGGGCGAAGTCAAATTTGACCCTCGGCTATAATTTGGACACCCTTGGTACAGGTCCACTAGATAAAGCTACATGCCAAATTTGGTCGCCCTAGGCCCCATGGCTAGGTCAAAGAAGAATTTTAAAGTTCTCCCTATATAAGCCCATGTAAAACTTGTTATATAAGCCCATGTAAAACTTGTTACCCCCGGGCAGGGTCTAATTTGACCCCAGGGCTATAATTTGAACAATCTTGGCAGAGGTCCACTAGATAAAGCTACATGCCAAATTTGGTAGCTCTAGGCCCTATGGCTAGGTAGAAGAGGAATTTTAAAGTTCTCCCTAAATAAGCCCATGTAAAACTTGTGACCCCCGGGGCGGGGTTAATTTTGACCCCAGGGCTATAAATTGAAGAAACTTGGTAGAGGTCCACTAGATAAAGCTACATGCCAAATTTGGTAGCCCTTGGCCTTACGGTTTCAGACAAGAAGATTTTCAAAGATTTTCAAAATTTTTCAGTTTTGTTGCCATGGCAACCAGAGTTTTTGAAGGAATTAAATTCTTTCAAGAAATTCTGAAGAGGACCATGGCAGGATCATTTCTGTGAAGTTTCATCAAAATTGGATGGGTAGTTTCAGAGAAGAAGACGTTTTAAAAAAAAGTTAACGCACGGACGGACGGACGGACGCACGGACGGACGGACGGACGGACGCACGACGGACAACAGGCCATGACATAAGCCCGCTGGCCTTTGGCCAGTGGAGCTAAAAACAGATCACATAGATTTAGCCACATCCTACCTATTGTCTACTTATCATGCTTTCAATATGGATGCTGTAAATTTAAACTGAGTCTTCTACACTTTCACTGAAGAATTACGTTATCTGAGCAATATTTGTCGCTTGCAAATGCTTCCAGTATGAACAAGAGTAGTTGGGTTATGAGAGAACGAGGACAAAACAGGAAATCAGGTGAACAGCGACCACAAATCTCCAAAATCAGCTTACTGGTTAGGCCAACCAGCAGGGGTCATCTGAGGTCAAGCCAAACACAAAACACTAAAATCCCATTTTCATGGTTGCCTCAACCATCAAAGCACTCGATGACCCAAATTTCATGGTCCAGGCAACCAGTTAAATCCAGTTTTAACCACATCCAACCAGCAAATCTGACCTTTGACCTCAACTTAACCACGAAATTTACCCCCAAAATCCGACCACAACCGCGGTCAAATCCTTAATGGTGTGATTTCAACCACAAAATCGCATGTGCCCTGTCTGTGACATGCATTTTTTACCATCTCCTGATTAAATTTTTTCTCCAGGCATATAGCATCACAGTCAGACCACGCCCTAGTAGAATCCTCTCTCAAGGCTTACAGCACCACAGCCCTGGTAGAATTTCCATCTAGACCAGAAAAATGATTGCGACACCTACTTAATTTTTTTCTTTCATTCTAAAAATCGGAAAGCATTGTTCCGATTGTGAATTGCCTCCAAACCTTTTCGATGGGAAAGAAGTCTGCAGTTATTCCAGACACCAAAATGTAGAGATAGCATTACCGACAGAGAAAGAGATCGACGACTTTTACAATACAACAGTCGTATACAACCCCGAACTATTTATCAGCTCCTCAGATCTCGACCACATGTCATAGAGGACCAAATGTAAGATATATCCCGTAGAAGTTCCCGTGCAATCGCCAATCGTCCTTTGAGAAGCTTTGGATGAATGGCTACCATACATTTCCAGGGGGATAGTGAAACGGATGTATGCCATAGAGCTTCCACGTAAATTACCTAAACTTAGACAGTATGTCTACAAAGTTGTTTTAGTAGACAGACCTCCCCGAAAAAAGTGTTCCAGTTGTGAAATAGTTGTACCAAATGATTTCTTGAAAGAAAAATCGACTTGTAGATTATGCCATTTCCTCCAGACAAAGGCAAAGATAGCAACAGAGGAAGAGATCGATGACTTTTACAATGTTAGTTCTTTCGTTACCAGACATATTTATCTCCACCTCCGATTTCTTTCATCTTCTAGAGAAAAGTAGAGGATAGATCAACTTATTTGACGAAAGTTCACACCACCTATTCTGCAGGTTTATCTTAGGTCCTTGGGTACCATACATTTTAAAGTGTCTAGTGACTTCCATCTTTGCGACAGAAGCAGAACTAAAAGTCGTCCTCCAAGACAAAAAGGTTTTGCGCAACATGGCTAATTTAAAAAAGTCTGCAACACCAAAAAAATGAGAAGGTGCAGCCATTGCGAGAAGTATCTCCCAGAATCTATGTTCGCGCAGAAGCAGGGTAGGTGCAATCCTTGCAGAGCGTTTTTGAAGAGAGAAGCGATGAAGAACAGGCAACAAAAACCGGTATAAAATTTTTTCTCGCCTATACAAAAAGATTTTTGTGTAGATGTCATTCCTAAATTCCTAGAGCTTTTTAGGGATTTCCTATGGTCCAAATCATAGGAAACCATCGCAACGGAATTTTTTTCTTGCCTATACAAAATGCTAGACGTACAAAGATTTTTGAAGCCCTACGGCATATCGCTTCCAGACAACTACGACCACCACCAACTTTTGGATTTGGTGCGTGAAAACGGTCTGTTCCAAGCTTACAAAGATGCCGAGCGCGTTTCACCTTTTTAACAATCCACCCTCTCCTACCACCATCAAAGACTTAGAAACTAACAAGGAGCATAGATTTCCTTCTATGAAAAGAGCCGGCGAGTTTATTGGTCGATCGCACCAGTTTAGTTCCTACTGGGACGGACAATGCTACAAAGGAAAGTATGAAATACGCGTACACAGGAGCCCCAAGCCACAGAATCCAGTTTAAACTGGATTTTCCACAAAGTGGTTTAACACCGCTTTCAAAGAAAAGGTGGTTTAACATCGCTTTCAACTTTGTTTCTATATGAAAAGGAGAACCTCACTGTGAAAGGATTTGACCACAGTTGCGGTTAAAATCTCCAATCTCAAAGCATTTTTCACCTCTTTCGGCAACCTTATTCATGGTCTAAGTCAACCACAAAATATCATTTCAACACTTTATCTATGGTTAAAACAACAACCACGCTGAGACAGACAAAAATTTTTCTTGTGTAAATAAAAGGCAACGCTGCCCGATTTTTACATTGTGTCTTTTGTCGTCTTTTTCGCAGACAGCATCCGCCGTAAGATTCCCTATTCTTTTGAGAATAGGGAATCCAGTTGTGATGGCATCTCAGAAGGATCAATAAAAACTGGCGGACAAGCCACCTGAGGGAAGCGCTGGTCCAAGCAGCCCCATCCATGTGATGCAGCCTGACTATAGAGCACAGTCTGTTCTGCAATTGCGAAGACTTGTGCAAAGAATGGGATTGCGAGGCTATTCACGGACTTCTAGAGCGGAACTAGGGGGGTACTCCACCGCAACAAAGGCGGAGTTGGAAGCGCTGTTTGTGCAGGAGAATCCACGGTCCAGGGATAGGAGGAAGTCAACTGTGACCCTGAAAGCTTTGAGGGAGCTAGCGAGGGGCTTAGCAATAGAAGGCCGCTCCAAACTCTCCAAAGACCATCTTCTGGAAAGAATACAAGACAGCGTCGTAGTGGAAAGAGAGAACTCCATATTTAGGAGCATGGCGAACGCCTATAGGATAGAGGGGCGAGGAAGAAATCTGGACGCCTTTCTAGAAGCTACTACTCTGGCTATGCAGAACGTGCTAGATCAAAATCGCAGGGTGAAAGCCAAGCTGGTGTTGAGGTGCACGATGAGAGACAACAGAGGAGGTTTGGTAGACACAATCTTTTTGCATGACCCCCATAGTGGTTCTCTGGGGCACGAATGTTGAAGAGGTATACATAAGAATGGTAGACCTTGTTCTAGAACATCTAGCCACACACCAAGAACGTGGAAGCTGATAGGCTCTAGCAGGCATCCTCTCTCTAGAAATGCACACCCTCTTCTATGATCCTCTCCGAGCTAGTGGCTAGATCGAACTTCCGGAAGCACTAGCCAAGAAAGAGGCTCTCGTAAATATGAAGAACGAGGATGCCAAGTGCTTTCTCTGGTGTGTGCTATGGGCCTTGAACCCCGCAAAATACCACGCAGAAAGAATCGACAAGAAGCTACGTGCAAAAGAGAACGATTTGAACATGGATGGCATAGAGTACCCAGTCTCCTTGGAAGCCATACCCATGTTCGAAGAGCAGAATCCGGACATAGCGGTGAACGTCCTCTACTGCAACAAAAACGAAAAAGTGGAACTAGCTAGAGCAAGTGACCATCTAGACAGAAAGCACTCTGTGAACTTGCTACTTCTCCGGGATGGAAAAAAGCAGCACTACTGTTTAGTGAAGTCCTTGTCCAGATTGATATCCAAGCAACTATCCAATGACAATGGAATGATCCAAATTTGCCCCAGGTGTTGGAATGCTTTCTACACCCAGGAGAAGTTACAAAGCCATCTAGAGTATTGCATAAACCACAGACCATGTCAATCTAACATGCCTGACCCAGGCTCAACCATGAAGTTTAAAAATGGTCTGAGAAAAATCTACGTACCCTTCTTGGTCTATTCAGAATTTGAGTGCAACTTGGTACCGATTGACAAGAAGATAGGAAACACCACCAGGCAATACAACGTCTATGTAGCCGTCGGCTTTTGCTACTACATCGTGTGTGCCTACGAAAATGTCTACAAGCCTGTGTTGAGAAAATACAGGGGTCCGTATGCGGGTAAGCACTTCCTGCAAAGTTTGGAGAAGGACGTCTTTGACATCTTCCAAATACCACAGGCAGAACCGAAAGAACTGCCCTTTGAGTATCTCTGTAGCATACGGTGTTGGTCGTGTTCTGGTTGTTTCCAAGAGGATGATCCGGTCTTCAAAAAAGTTCCGGACTTCTGCAACTACGCTCGGAAGTACAGAGGGGCGGCACACAAAGTGTGTTTGAACAGGATAGAGAACATGGTCAAGTTCGTACAGATAGTCCTCCACAATATGTCTGAGTAAGATGCCCACCTTTTCCTTCCTCACCTGGGTGATACAAAAGGGAAGATCGATTGCATACCTTTCAATGAAGAAACTTTCATCTCCTTCTCTAAAAGCATAGTGGTCAGCTTCCGCAAAACGGAAGAGGGTAAGATCCGACCAATCCAGAAAAAGATGCGCTTCATCGATAGCTATCGCTTCCTCGCTAGCAGCTTAGAAAACTTAGTGAAATCTCTAGACGACTTTCCAACCATCTCCTAGTACTACACCGGAGAACAGAGACCTCCTTTCTAGAAAGGGTGTCTATCCGTATGAGTACATGGACAGTCCGGAGACTACCACGATCTATACAACACCCATGACATGCTACTTCTCGCGGATGTCTTCCAGAAGGTGTGCCGTGAAAACTACTCCCTAGACCCCGCATGGTATTACACAGCACCGGGGTTGGCTTGGGATGCCGCGTTGAAAACGTCCGGCATAGAGTTGGAACTCTTGTCAGATGTAGATATGCACTTGTTCATGGAGCACGGTATACGTGGTGGCATTTGCCAAGTATCCCACAGGTACGCAAAGGCCAACAATCCCTACATGGGAGAAGACTATGATCCAGACAAACCCAGCATATACATAGTCTACTACGATGCGAACAATCTATACGGCTGGGCGATGAGCCGTTTCCCACCCATGGGTTCCGCTGCATGACGCAGGAAGAGCTAGACAATTGGAAAAAGTATCCTTGCATCCTAGAAGTGGATCAAGAGCACCCAGAAGAGTTGCACGATCTCCACAATGACTATCCACTAGCACCAAAGTTATTGTCTATCCGCGGGTTTAAAAAGTTATCGTCCAATCTATGGTACAAAGAAAACTATGTGGTACACCATGTAGCTTAAAAGCAGTACCTTGATCTAGGTATGAAACTCACAAAAATCCATCGCGGTGTAACCTTCCAGGAAAGTGCCTGGTTGAAGCCGTACATTGTTAAAAACATAGAACTGAGGAAAGCCGCAAAGTCCACCTTTGACTCCGACTTCTTCAAGTTAATGATTAATGGCATGTTTGGCAAATTGGTTGGTTGGTTGTATTGGGGTTTAACGCCACTTTCACAGCTAAGGTCATATCATGCCAGTCAGTGACGCACATTTGTTTCCTGGCTTTCTCACACCAGTACTAACACAACTTTCTTTCCAAAGCCACCGACTGTGTTTGGCAAAACCATGGAGAAGGTGCAGAACGAAGATCAAGTTTAACAGACCAACCTACATAGGCCTAGCTATCTTGGATATTTCTAAGACGTTGATGTACTCCTACCACTATGACTACATCCTCGAAAAGTACGGAATGAAGGCTAAGCTTGGGCACACGGATACAGATAGCTTGGTGTACATGATAGAAACACTGGACCTGTACAAGGACATGGCCGAAGATGTGAACACCACGTTTGACACCAGTAACTTTCCTCTGGATCATCCGTCCGGTATACCAGTGGGGACGAACAAGAAAGTGGTCGGAATGTTGAAAGATGAAGCGGGTGGAAAAGTGATAGCAGAGTTTGTCAGTCTCTGTCCAAAATTGTACTCCTTCCAAATGCTTGGAGAAAAGGAGGAAAAGAAGTGCAAGGGCATTTCCAAGAACGTTGTACGGTATACATTGACACACGATGATTTTGTACGGTGTTTAAAAACTGGAAAACAGACTCTCTGCACCATACACGTGATTAGAAGCAGGATTGATTGATTGATTGTATGGTGTTTAACGCCGCTTTCAACATTATTTCAGTTATATCACGGCGGCCAGTGCACCTATCCATGCTTTCCTGGAGTCTCTTTTACAAGTACTTTGCACAATTTTCTTTCCAAGCCACTGGCTGCTTTCCCACATAATCATCGTCGAAACAATGGTCAGCAGTGGGAGAGGAATGAATCCTGTCGCAGTGACTATCATCAATCCTCAGAAAGAAATTGGCCGAGCCAGGGGTTGTAGCCGAGGATCGAACCCTGGACCCCGTGTTCTCAAGTCCTGCACGCTACCGACTGAGCTACCGGGGCTTGGCGATTAGAAGCAGGAAGCAAACGGTATACACCGAAGAGCTTTCCAAAGTCGCCTTGTCCGCAAAGGACAACAAAAGACACATTCTAGCAGACGGCTTCTCCACTCTAGCGTTGGGGCACTGTCATCTTCGCTAACCACAGCATGGTGGAGGTATGGGTAACGCTGCACTTCCGGAAAGGCAAAAACTCCATTTCCCATCGATGTAGGTACTGGTGGGAAATCTTTCCCAAGATTCTTCCAACCACAGCATGGTAGAGAGACAGGGTAATGCTGCACTTGCAGACACGTAGCTTCACCTATCCTCTCTAGGATAGATGATGATCTAAAGAAGTAGTGGCTTAAAGAAAGAAGGCTTTCATCCACACTAGTTATGTCTGACACCAGGTTTGTCCTTGTTGTTAGTTGCCTTCTCTTCTTTGCCATGATGGCTCTTCTTTGTTGCCCAGTAGAACTGTTCTCTATCCACGAAAAACGTTGTCTTTCTCAAAGTCCTTTTTGTCGCCATCATCTGTGGATTTAATTACGTAACAATACCCAGAAGGCTCATGGATATGGTATGGATTTGTGTAGCTATTTTCTGGATTTGGTTGACACGTATCAAATGGTTGGTGCGTTATCTATCCTTTGGAGGGATAGGTAACAAGATCCAAAGTACAGTCTGTGTTGTGCAATGGAAAAGTGCGTTGTAAACTGCGTTAGAAAGTGCATTGAAAAGTGTGTCAGAAAGTGCGTTAGTGCGTTGAAAAGTGTGATAGCCATAGCATGGCATGGGTAATGCTGCACTTATGGGAGGAGAGTGTACTACTTTAGCTATCCTTGCAAGGATAGCTAATGACATTGCCCAGGTCAAAACTCCATTTTCCATCGATGTAGGTACTGGCGGGAAATCCTTCTCCAGAATTTTTCCTAAACTTCTTTTCCCGTCAATGTAGGTACTGGTGGTAAATCTTCCCCCAGATTCTTCCAACCATATTGTGGTACCAGGCTAAGTCCTACATCCAACCATAGCATGGTAGAGAGACAGGAGGAGAGCGAGCAGAGCGAGCGTGTGGACGGGAGAGCGAGCAGGGAGGAGGAGAGCGAGCGAGCGTGCGGAGGGGAGGAGAGGCGGGTGGGGAGGAGAGGCGCACGAGCAGAGCAAGCGTGCAGATGGAGGAGAGAGGCATGAGGGGAGGAGGGGCACGCAAGTGGAGGGAGCGTGCGGAGGGGAGGAGAGAGGCGTGTGGGGAGGAGGGCGCACGAGCGGAGCGAGCAAGCCAACCCCCGTGCTGTATAGTACCACGCCAGGTCTCAGGAGTAGTTTTCGTGGCACACCTTCTCGAAGTTTTCAAAGACATCCGCGAGAAGTAGCACGTCATGGGTGTTGTATAGATCATGGTAGTCTCCGAGTGTTTGACAGCCGAAGACTTCCCACACTTTTTGCGCATGCGCATAGTCCTCCTTGGAAATACCACAACCTTTCAGCCTAGAGTGGAAGGCTTCAATAGGTGCAAGCTTGGTCTCCTTGAAGCACTCTGGACTGTCCATGTACTCGTATGGATAGACACCCTTTCTAGAAAGGAGGTCTCTTTTCTCCGGTGTAGTACTTGGAGACGGTTGGAAAGTCGTCTAGAGATTTTGCTAAGTTTTCTAGGCTGTCAGCGAGAAAGCGATAGCTATCGATGAAGCGCATCTTTTTCTGGATTGGTCGGATCTTACCCTCTTCCGTTTTGCAAAAGCCGACCACTATGCTTTTAGAGAAGGAGATGAAAGTTTCTTCATTGAAAGGTATGCAATCGATCTTCCCTTTTGTATCACCCAGGTGAGGAAGGAAAAGGTGGGCATCTTACTCAGACATATTGTGGAGGACTATCTGTACGAACTTGACCATGTTCTCTATCCTGTTCAAACACACTTTGTGTGCCGCCCCTCTGTACTTCCGAGCGTAGTAGCAGAAGTCCGGAACCTTTTTGAAGACCGGATCATCCTCTTGGAAACAACCGGAGCACGACCAACACCGTATGCTACAGAGATACTCAAAGGGCAGTTCTTCCGGTTCTGCCTGTGGTATTTGGAAGATGTCAAAGACGTCCTTCTCCAAACTTTGCAGGAAGTGCTTACCCGCATACGGACCCCTGTATTTTCTCAACACGGGCTTGTAGACATTTTCGTAGGCACACATGATGTAGTAGCAAAAGCCGACGGCTACATGGACGTTGTATTGCCTGGTGGTGTTTCCTATCTTCTTGTCAATCGGTACCAAGTTGCACTCAAATTCTGCATAGACCAAGAAGGGCACGTAGATTTTTCTCAGACCATTTTTAAACTTCATGGTTGAGCCTGGGTCAGGCATGTTAGATTGACAAGGTCTGTGGTTCGTGCAATACTTTAGATGGCTCGGTGTAGAAAGCATTCCAACACCTGGGGCAAATTTGGATCATACCATTGTCATTGGACAGTTGCTTGGATATCAATCTGGACAAGGACTTCACTAAACAGTAGTGCTGCTTTTTTCCATCCCGTGAAGTAGCAAGTTCACAGAGTGCTTTCTGTCTAGATGGTCACTTGCTCTAGCTAGTTCCACTTTTTCATTTTTGTTGTAGTAGAGGACGTTCACCGCTATGTCCGGATTCTGCTCTTCGAACTTTGGTATGGCTTCCAAGGAGACTGGGTACTCTATGCCATCCATGTTCAAATCGTTCTCTTTTGCACGTAGCTTCTTGTCGATTCTTTCTGTGTGGTATTTTGCGGGGTTCAAGGCCCATAACACACACCAGTGAAAGCACTTGGCATCCTCGTTCTTCATATTTACGAGAGCCTCTTTCTTGGCTAGTGCTTCCGGAAGTTCGATCTAGCCATTAGCACGGAGAGGATCATAGAAGAGGGTGTGCATTTCTAGAGAGAGGATGCCTGCTAGAGCCCATCCGCTTCCACGTTCTTGGTGTGTGGCTAGATGTTCTAGAACAAGGTCTACCATTCTTCTGTTTACCTCTTCCACATTCGTGCCCCAGAGAACCACTATGGGGTCATGCAAAAACATCATGTCTACCAAACCTCCTCTGTTGTCTCTCATCGTGCACCTCAACACCAGCTTGGCTTTCTCCCCGCGATTTTGATCTAGCACGTTCTGCATAGCCAGAGTAGTAGCTTCTAGAAAGGCGTCCAGATTTCTTCCTCTCCCTTCTATCCTACAGGCGTTCGCCATGCTCCTAAACCTGAAGTTCTCTCTTTCCACTACGATGCTGTCTTGTATTCTTTCCAGAAGATGGTCTTTGGAGAGTTTGGAGCAGCCTTCTATTGCTAGGCCCCTTGCTAGCTCCCTCAAAGCTTTCAAGGTCACAGTTGACTTCCTCCTATCCCTGGACCGTGGATTCTCCTGCGCGAACAGCGCTTCCAACTCCGCCTTTGCCGTGGCAGAGTACCCCCGTAGGCCTTGTTCTCTTGCCTACGCCATCAGTTCCCGCACGATTTGCCCTTCCGCTCTTTGCCTATCCCTAGACGCAAAATTTCTCTGGGAAAGGAGGGCTACTAGTTCCGCTCTAGAAGCCCACAAATAGCCTCGCAATCCCATTCTTTGCACAAGTCTTCGCAATTGCAGAACAGACTGTGCTCTATAGTCTGGCTGCATCGCATAGATGGGCCTGTTTGGACCAGCGCTTCCCTCATTAGGTGGCTGGTCCACCAGTTTTTATTGATCCTTCTGAGATGCCATCACACCTGGATTCCCTATTCTCAAAAGAATAGGGAATCTTACAGCGGACACTGTCTGCGAAAAAGACGACAAAAGACACAATGTAAAAATCCAGCAGCATTGCCTTTTATTTACTCAAGAAAAAAATTTTGTCTGTCTTGGTGTGGTTGTCATTTTAACCAAAGATAAAGTGTTGAAATGATATTTTGTGGTTGACTTAGACCATGAATAAGGTTGCCGAAAGATGTGAAAAATGCTTTTCGTCTTCCAGGAATTTTGAGGAGATTGGAGATTTTAAACATAACTGTGGTCAAATCCTTTCACAACGAGGTTCTCCTTTTCATATAGAAACAAAGTTGAAAGCGATGTTAAACCACCTTTTCTTTGAAAGCGGTGTTAAACCACTTTGTGGAAAATCCAGTTTAAACTGGATTCTGTGGCTTGGGGCTCCTGTGTACGCGTATTTCATACTTTCCTTTGTAGCATTGTCCGTCCCAGTAGGAACTAAACTGGTGCGATCGACCAATAAACTCGCCGGCTCTTTTCATAGAAGGAAATCTATGCTCCTTGTTAGTTTCTAAGTCTTTGATGGTGGTAGGAGAGGGTGGATTGTTAAAAGGTGAAACACGCTCGGCATCTTTGTAAGCTTGGAGCAGACCGTTTTCACGCACCAAATCCAAAAGTTGGTGGTGGTCGTAGTTGTCTGGAAGCGATATGCCGTAGGGCTTCAAAAATCTTTGTACGTCTAGCATTTTGTATAGGCAAGAAAAAAATTCCGTTGCGATGGTTTCCTATGATTTGGACCATAGGAAATCCCTAAAAAGCTCTAGGAATTTAGGAATGACATCTACACAAAAATCTTTTTGTATAGGCGAGAAAAAATTTTATACCGGTTTTTGTTGCCTGTTCTTCATTGCTTCTCTCTTCAAAAACGCTCTGCAAGGATTGCACCTACCCTGCTTCTGCGCGAACATAGATTCTGGGAGATACTTCTTATAATGGCTGCACCTTCTCATTTTTTTGGTGTTGCAGACTTTTTTAAATTAGCCATGTTGCGCAAAACATTTTTGTCTTGGAGGACGACTTTTAGTTCTGCTTCTATCGCAAAGATGGAAGTCACTAGACACTTTAAAATGTATGGTACCCAAGGACCTAAGATAAACCTGCAGAATAGGTGGTGTGAACTTTCGTCAAATAAGTCGATCTTCCCTCTACTTTTCTCTAGAAGATGAAAGAAATCAGAGGTGGAGATAAATATGTCCGGTAACGAAAGAACTAACATATTGTAAAAGTCATCGATCTCTTCCTCTGTTGCTATCTTTGCCTTTGTCTGGAGGAAATGGCAAAATCTACAAGTCGATTTTTCTTTCAAGAAATCATTTGGTACAACTATTTTACAACTGGAACACTTTTTTCGGGGAGGTCTGTCTACTAAAACAACTCTGTAGACATACTGTCTAAGTTTAGGTAATTTACGTGGAAGCTCTATGGCATACATCCGTTTCACCATCCCCCTGGAAATGTATGGTAGCCATTCATCCAAAGCTTCTCAAAGGATGATTGGCAATTGCATGGGAACTTCTTCTATGGGATATATCTTACATTTGGTCCTCTATGACATGTGGTCGAAATCTGAGGAGCTGATAAATAGTTCGGGGTTGTATACGGCTGTCGTATTGTAAAAGTCCGATTTTTAGAATGAAAGAAAAAAATTAAGTAGGTGTCGCAATCATTTTTCTGGTCTAGATGGAAATTCTACCAGAGCTGTGGTGCTGTAAGCCTGGAGAGAGGATTCTACTAGGGCGTGGTCTGACTGTGATGCTATATGCCTGGAGAAAAAATTTAACTAGATGGTAAAAAATGCATGTCACACACAGGGCACATGCGATTTTGTGGTTAAAATCACACCATTAAGGATTTGACTGCGGTTTTGGTTGGATTTTGGGGTAAATTTCGTGGTTAAGTTGAGGTCAAAGGTCAGATTTGCTGGTTGGATGCCGTTGAAACTGGATTTAACTGGTTGCCTGGACCATGAAATTTGGGTCATCGAGTGCTTTGATGGTTGAGGCAACCATGAAAATGGGATTTTCGTGTTTTGTGGTCGGCTTGACCTCAGATGACCCCTGCTGGTTGGCCTAACCACTAAGCTGATTTTGGAGATTTGTGGTCGCTTTTCACCTGATTTCCTGTTTTGTCCTCGTTCTCTCGTATTCCAACTACTAACAAGTCCAAAATTATGTTATTAAGTACTTAGTTATCATTATGTTCATTCACTTTTGTACCAAACCACTTTTTTATTTGACTAAATATCCATTTATTACGTACAGTTGCGACTCCACAAAACTTGATGTTTTCAAAAGTTGGTGGCTGAAAACTGTTTCAGCAGGCAAAGAGTCAATGACATCAATAAAAACGTTTTTGTAGAGGGTAGGGGTTTGGCCCTTCACCACACAATCCCAAGTTTTAACGAATTTGAAGAAGAATCCTTTTGAAAACATTTTGGAAAAAGGAGAAAATGCTGGTAACAGGCATTTTCTCCTTTTTCCACAATCTTTTCTACCCCTTTCAAAGACAGATTCCACCATTTGAGCCACCTTAATATTGTCGTGTACAAATGCTTTCACTTTGGATAAGTCTACATATTTCTTGAGTGGTAAACGGTTAACCCTTTACTAGGCAACAAACCTTAAGATTGATTGTATGGTGTTCAACATTTTTTCAGTTATATCGCGGCGGCCAGTGCACCTATCCATGCTTTCCTGGAGTCTCTTTTACCAGTACTCCGCACAATTTTCTTTCCAAGCTACTGGCTGCTTTTCCACATAACCATTGCCAAGACAATGGTCAGCGATTGGAGAGGAATGAGTCCTGTTGCAATGACTATCACCAATCCTCGGAAAGAAAATGGACGAGCCAGGGATTGAAGCCACAACCAGTGTTCTCAAGTCCTGCACGCTACAGACTGAGCTACCAGGGCTCGGCACAAACCCTTAGAATCATCCAACCTGAAGCCATTACAGACAACAAATGAATCACAATCAAAGGATTGGATATGTCTTTGAAAGAGTACAAAATATTGTTGGAAAAGGTAAAAATGCTGGTTACCAGCATTTTCTTCTTTTCCAACTATGTTTTCAAAAGCCATCTGCCTCAGGGTTGTTTTTTGTAAACCTACTACTTTCATCGTGTCTATGACTGCGCCCTTGAAACCCAAATAGAGCACACGGAAAGGTCCACAGATCAACAACGCTGCTCATGAAACTATCACAGAACCTCTGGTTTAACTCTTTACTAAACAATCACAGGTTTTCACGACTCTGTGAAAGAAGCCTTTTGAAAACATTGTGAGAAAAGGAGAAAATGCTGGTAACCAGAATTTTCTCCTTTTCTCAAATGTTTTCTACCCTCCTAGAACAAATTTCTATTTTTGAGTCATGATAATTTTGTAGTATGCAAATGCTTTCAATTTGGACCAGTCAAAAATTTTGTCGATTGGTAAAGAGTTAAAGAACGGCTCTCTACTCTTAGACCACTGTCCCCCCAAAAAAAATTTGAAACCATCAATACAAGACTATATGAGATTAGAGAAGTGCAAAAATTGTCTCCACCTACATCTACAGGCATTACATCAGCAAACAGACAGATAAACCACTTCATCCCTATCAAACACCATGATAATCCTAGATGATCCAAGTGGCTTGCAATATCTGGGGCTTTCCATCTGTAAAACATAACACAAAAATTAACATGCTTTATTGTATAATAATTGCACTCATTAGTTTAAATCATTTTTTGACTGGTTGAAATCCGGTCATGTGACGAAAAAACTGTCATACCATTTTTCTATGAACACAATGGGACTACTTTCGGTTTTTCCAGTTTGCTGTGCATTATCTAATTTTAGATTTTATGCAAGCTCCTTATGTGCTATTTTTCTACCCTTTCAAAAACAAATCCCTCCATTTTAGCCATAATTTATGTCACCCAAAAATGCTTTCAAACTGAACAAATGTATAAAATAAAATAAAGGAAAAAAATTTACACAGCAACAAAAATTCTAGGCTGGTCCAAACTCAAAGCATTTGCAGACTACAAATCAAATGTGTCTACATCAGCTGGGACCTGTCTGTAGTAGGGTGGAAAACATTGTTGGAAAAGGAGAAAAATGCTTGTTTTAAAACCTGTCCTGTTCAGGGTTGCAAAAGCTCAGGCTTGTGTGGTAAAGGGCTAAAATTTTCCTTTACTTTCAGCACCAGTATGCTTATTTGTCATATGACCATGATTATTTCAACTCTGTTTCATCTTTTTATTCTCACCACCTACTTGACAATTTCACCAAGTACTTCTTGATCTGTCTTAACAGCAACCATGTCTGGTTCATAATAACCTGAAAAGATATTTCAATCACTGTCAGATACTTGAACTTCTGTAAGATATTTCAACCACTGTCAGATATTTGAACCTCTATATATTTCAATTTCTGTACCATTTTTCAACCCCTGTAAGATATTTCTACCACTGTGAGATATTTTACCACTGTAAGCCATCATAAGTCCCACAAAACAGTTCTACCACTTCAACATATTAAACCTCTTTAAAATATCTTAAACTCCTTTATGTATTTAAATCCTGTATGATATTGTAACCACTGTAAGATATTTTAACCTCTGTAACAAATAGGAACACAGTTAGATACAATCACACTTGCAAAATAATTTCAATCATTGAAAAAAATTCTTCCAGAGAAAAATATTTCACCCTCTGTAAAATATTTCATTCCCTGTGAGATAATTCAGACCTGTAAGTTATCTAACCTCTTTTACCCTCTACTACACAATCCTTACTCTTAATGACCACAATAAAAAAAAACCATTTTGAAAACATTGTTGGAAAAAGAAAATGCTTGCAGTTTCTCCTTTTCCAGCAATGTTTCTCTACCCTTCCTAAAATGTGTTTCAATGTCTGAAACTTATGAACAAATAAATTTGAACAAGTCTAAAATTTTGTTGATTGATAAAGGTTTAAGATATTTCAACCTCTGTGACACATTTTAATCCTGGAAATCCTGGTAAAATATTCAAACTTCAGTAGAAGGTAATGATTTAAATAGAAAGGTACACTCATGACAGTAATCTTTTACACACCGATCCCTTTTTAACAACCCTGAGGAAAAGAGCTATGCTGGAAAACAGCATTTTTCCCCCCCTTTTCCTACATTGTATTTAAAAAAAATTCCCTAAAGGTCAATAAAACAATAGCTTGTTTTGTAAAGGATTACACATCAAGTTTTACCTGGTAAAATATTGTTTATAAGGGTATCCATCAACCAGAACACTTTCTCTTCATTCTTTATGACTAGTAATAACAGACCAGCAATAAAGTTCATGCCCTGTGGAAAACAAAGAGAGCAATATATGTTTCATACTAACTCTTTACTAAGTAACAAACTTTTAGACTTGTCCAACCAGAGAGGCATTTGCAAACAATATACCAAATGTGGCTCAAACTATGAAATTTGTCTTTAAAAGGGTAGAATACTTTGCTGGAAAATGACAAAATGCTGGTAATCAGCATTTTGTCCTTTTTACACAATGTTTTCTGAAGATTCTATCTCTGGGTCTTTCAAACACAGGGTCATTTGGTTAGGTAAAAAAGTGTAGGCCTAAAAGCTTACTAACAAACTAACCAGTAACCTTTTACCACACAATCCTAAATTTCAACAGCCCCGAGAATGAAGGGAACAGGAGAAAATGCTGCTAACCAGCATTTTCCCACAACGTTTTCTATGCTAACAAAGACAAACCCAATTTTTTAGTAGTACTTATTATGTCGTTTGCAAATGCTTTCATTTTGGACAAGTCTGAAATTTATTGTGTGGTAAAGCATTAAACTGCTACATAAAACAAAATAAACATTTCAAGCCACTTGTAAAGACCAAAGTGTTGATATAAAAAGTCACCATATCTAACACTGTAGATCCAGGATCAGACTGAAAATTTTTGTGCAGTCTGATCTTGATTTACACTGCTTGCAAAATGCACAATAGTCACACAAGACAGTCTAATTTATTAATACTTTAAAGCAAAACTATATTTTTAATAGCCCTAAAGAATACAGTTTTTGAGATCATTATGGGAAAAAGGAAGAAACTGTTGGTAACCGTCATTTTTTCCCTTTTCCTGCAATGTTTTTCAACAACGCAGACAAATTTCATCATTTAATCCGAATTAAATTTGTCATCTGAAAATGGTTTCAAAGGAACAAGTCTAATATCCTATTACTCAATAAAAAGTAAACAAAATATAAAAGATACACAGGTTTTACCTGACAATAGCCTAGAGTTGGGTTTCTATGACCAACAGCTACAAGAACATTAAACAATGGCTGTCTAAGGCTGCTGGCATCTCTAACAGTGGCAAAGTAAATATTATCTGGGAATGTTCTGTGAATGTCTGCAAAACATTATTTTAGCAAAACAATTTGCTGAAATACAAGAAATATTATCTTCAAGACATGAAACAAGAACTGTTGAATGCAGACAAATACCCCCATCAGAAAAATATTTCAAGGGAACATAACTCCTGTAATACTATAGTCAACCAGTCATTACGAAAATATTTCAAGTGCACAAAGTCCCATCGAAGAAAAGCTTCAAAGGGAATTTTGGTAAAATTTGTTGTAACTTTATTGAAGAAGCAGAGGACAGACAAATTGTGTCCATGTGCAGACATGGATGGAAAAACAGCATGATTCTAGTTTACTCCCCTGCGTTTGTTGGAAGGTGTTATAACAAATTCTGACGTGCTGATCACTGACCCATGTTGATGACTTTCACCGGTTCTGGACTATGTCAGGCAGACAATATCTGTTTATATAAGTGAATATTTCTCTCAAAGATTGGCAGACATACAGAAAATCTGATTCCAGTATACCAACATTGCCCCCCCCCCCCATGTCATTGTGTGGGATATACATGTAACAATTCATTATGACAAGCTGATCACTGACCCATGTTGATAACTTCCTCCAGTTCTGGACTATGTGAGGCAGACAACATCTGTTTATATAAGTGAGGGTTTCTCTCCATTCTTACTTGAGCTCCACTTAGACACATCCACGCCTGAAACAGAAAAATACTTATACCTTTACTAATCAATCCCTTGTTTTAGTGACCCTGATGAAGAAGACCAATGATAGAATTGTGGAAAAAGGAGAAAATGCTGGTTACCAGTAAATATATTTGCTCCTTTTCACACATACTTTTCAAAGACCTTCTTTACAAGGGCTTTTAAAATAGGAATTCGCATTGCTCATGGACCATACCATAGCATGCCTATTCCCTGAAAATTTCATAAGGCCTGGGTCCATATCAACCAACCATTCTTAATTTCTTTCTTCATCTTGTAGTGTACATTGTACCAAAACCATAGGATCATTCCCAGATATTGGTTAAACTTTTACCTCACAACAAAATCAAGCTGGTCACAAGGTAATTGTGACAGGGACTTAAAGGGTTACTATTACTAAAGGATCATACCAGCTTGGCAATTTCCTGAAAAGTTCATAAGGCCTAACCATGATTATCAAAACCAGTTTTATTGAAGTCAAGGCCAAGTGAGTGTACATTGTACAAAAAACATAGGATCATTCACCGATCTGCTTTTGTGCTCAGGTGACCTAAAAATGTTAGTTACAAGCATTTTCTCCTTTTCCAACAGTGTTTTCAAAAGGCTTTTCTTTCAGAGTTGTTAAAATCTGGAAATATGTGGTGGATTTAAAACTAGCCCAAGTTTGAAGTAAATATCTTTGATAATGACAGAGACAGGATAAAATGTCAAAGCTTTCACACAACTATAGCAATGAAAACAATGTCACAGATGCAGATGATGACTTGGATTTGACATTCTGTCAAAACAACCAAGCTGAAAAAGCTGTTTGCTTTCATTTTTATCTTTTTTCTGGAATATTTAAAAAGCCATCTGCCTTTAGGCCATAGAGTTTTTCCTGGGAATGTCCTTGGGCTAGACACTTCAGAACCCTAGCCTATTGCATAATGAAATCCAGGACATACATGAATGTATCAGCTGTCAGAGTAATTTGACTGAAATAATGTTCAAAGTGACACAATTCAATCAATCTCTAGGGTCATAAAAACACAGGATGCTTTAGTATAACTATAAGGTTCATTCAAAGTTTGGCAAAGTAACGCACGTTTTGAAAATAATGCACTAACTTTTCCAACTGCTCCAGCATGCAGTGAGAACTGCTGATGCACTATAACAATATTAATTTTGTATGATAGTGTTACCTGTATGAAATCTACAGATCTTATGTGCAAATTTACACTTTTAAGATATTACAAAATAATCTCAAGATTTAATGAACCCCTAGGTAAAGGCTTTGGAAAACAGAGAAAATGATGTAGCCAGTATTTTATTTCATACTTTTTGGTAGTTTATCAGGAAATAATGGTAGATTAAAGATTTGATAATTCATGGTTACGACCAGTGAAATTTACTGTAAATATTTCCGTAACTCTTCAATTAAAGGCAGAAACAATAGTTCCCTCGCGCTAGTTACCTAGGTAAACAGTGCATGCCATTCAACCAGAGGAAAAATGATCTAATTCACAAACATTTACCCTACATTTCTCGAGCTTTACAAAATATTGTAATGCGTTGTTATGCAGGGGAGGTACGCCACAGGAAATTACCAAAAACAATGGTACTAGACTTTGATGAAAGTCCAAACAGAAAAGGGGTTAGAAGCATGAAATAAACAGAATTTTTTTTTTCGGTGAATGGTCAAAATTTATTTCACCTCCTGAACATCATGTGAAAATTTTACTGGTGGTTTTCACTTGATGAAATAAATTTCGATATTTCATAGAAAAAAAAATATATCCTCTATTTCTTCTAATCCCACAAAGTTGTCTTCCCTTTTTCAGGCAAATTACATCAACTGAGTCATGTTTGGTATGTCCCCTGCAAAACAAGGGCTTGCTTGGTACAGTGTTGACAAACAGAAGAAAAAAATGAACAATAAATAGATACCAATGGTCTGTGCTCTGCTGGAATTCCCTTTCTGCAAAACCTCTTCACTGAAACAAAAGATAAATCATCATATTTAAATAGATTGCCTCCTAACTGGATCAATGAAAAAGTTCAAAGAGCCATACCCTGTAATAGTCCAGCAATCATGATGAAAATTGCAGGTTCCAAAGTTCCTATAAAAGGAGGGCTTCCAATGAAATTTCTGCCAAATTAGTCACAAACTGTATGAGTAGAAGACACAAACAGGGTGCTTGATTTTGACAGAGACATCCATCATTATTCCAGTATTCATCCTCACCCCCACAACAACTTTATACAGGGGTTTGGTGGGGGTGGGGTTATCAAAACAGTAAATGGACCTATCAGTACAGACCAAAGCATTGTAATTTAACTTTAGACAATCAACCTAAATTAAGTTTTCATAATACATGTACATGATTGAATAATGTGAAAACATTTTTATGAAGGCGATACTGTTCAATACAGACAGCCAGTTTTTTATTTTGTTCCAATGATTGGCTGCAAGACAAACAAGGGTACAGCAGCTGCTGCATGTGGGTACCAGCTGCTCAGTTGGTGTCACTTGTGGAGAAAAAAATCTGTCAAAAAAAGGGCATAACTGTGTCAAAACTATTTCGGCAGTTACCAACTAGCCTGACATGGGTTCCCCTTTTGATAGTAAACAAAAAAGCCTAATTTTGAAGTGATTATCTTCAGTGGTGACAGAGGTACAAGAACATATCAAAAGCCTTCACACGATGATGCAGATGACAGCAGCAGTGGTGACAATACCTAGACCATTTCGTCTAAAACAGCAGCGCTAAAAAGTCATCTCCATAAAGTTTTGTGGTAATATCAATACTGTTTTTATATTTTACCTAGGTCACAGATGTGTAATCTCATATATTTATTCATGGTAAAAAGATCATGTACTTAGACTATTGATTAACTCTTTACTAGACAACAACATTTTAGATTTCTCGTAATTTAAAGCATTCAGCTGATTACCAAATAAAAAAAATTTCAGATATGTACAAATTGAAAGAAAGAAATTGCAGACGTCAACATAAATATGACTCTAAATTTAACATTAATTTCGTTCTTGGAAGGATAGAAAACATTATGGGATCAGGAGAAAATGTTTGTTACCAGAATTGTATTCTTTTCCAACAATGTTTTCAAAAAGCCCTCTTCTTTAGGGTCATCAAAACTTGAGATTGTTTGGAAAAGGGTTAACCCTTTACCAAACAATCCCTGGTTTTTACAACCCTGAGATAGAAGCCTTTTGAAAACATTGTGGGAAAAGGAGAAAATGCTGGTAACCAGCATTTTCTCCTTTTCCCACAATGTTTTCTACATGGCTGGAAACAAACTTCAATTTTTGAGTTATGTTTATTTTGTCGTCTGCAAATGCTTTCAATTTGGACCAGTCTAAAATTTTGTCGTTTGGTAAAGGGTTAAAGACAACCTATCGACCAAGTTGGCTCAAATCAAGGGAACTGTCTTTACAAAGTAAATATTGAGAGAAGAGGAGAACACCAAACAAGCAAACACATTACATTGTAGCAGAACAGTATCTGCAGTAAAGATGTAACAGTATTATAAATTGCATCAATCTTCGTTTTAGTCTTTTTCAAATGACCAAATTCTAGACTTGTAAATATTGAAATCATTTGGAGATGACAAATTGATTCTGACTATAACAATGGAATTTCTTGGTAAAAGGGTAGCAAATATTGTGGGAAAAGGAGAAAATTTTTATGTTGCTTATCAGCATTTTCTCCTTTTTCCACAGTGCTTTCAAATTTTATCTTTCTCAGGGTCGTTAAGACTCAGAATGTTACGAAGCACATTTATCACATGATCCCATGTTTTAATGATCCTGACCCTTGGGAAGTTAAATGAAATATGGCTGAAATTAGGGACTGGTCTTTGAAAGGGTAAAAAACATTGTAGGAAAAGGAGAAAATGTTTGCTAGCAGCATTTTCTTCTTTTCTGGGAAATTCCCACAGTGTTTTCAAAAGCCCTCTTTCCTATGATTGTTAAAACATGGAATTGTTTATTTAAAGGGTAAGCTTGGAGACTATCATCATAATAATTGGTACTTCATCTTTAAAGGAGGTCAAGCTTTAGCCCATCTCTACATACATGAATTGTCAAGTCCCTGCAGTAAATAGCCTTATTATTATTATACAATATGCCTCTCTAGTATAACTTATGAATACAGTAAATGTGATTTCTTGTAAACTCTTAAAAATTTCTTTTGAAATCATAGAAGGCAAAGAGGCAACACATATAGACAAACATGAGTAATCTTGCATCCACCATTCTATATGTAAATCACAGTTTACTTAACTTTGTTCACTTGTACAGAAATTTGCTCCTTTTCTCACAATGTTTACCACTTTTCTACACCTTTCATGTACAGTATTTATCTCCTTCCTTCCAATATTTTTTTCTTCGAGCCTGTAGAGGGTAAAATGTCAGTAACGAATCAATGAAATGGCCCATTTCAATTTAAAGATAAAAAAGTTATTTTCCTGTCTTTCAAGGTTGTTTGACCAAAACATGTAATAAAAAAAAAAGAAGGACAGTGTACATCCAAGATCAGAATGCATGTTCTATACAGTCTGATCTTGGTCTACACCGTCTGCAAAAGTAGCATATGAATGATCCTGTGCTTTAACACAATCCTCAGTTTTAACGACCCTAATGAAATAAACATTTGAAAACATTGTGGGAAAAGGAGAAAATACTGGTAACCAGCATTTTCTCCTTTTTCCACAATGTTTTCTACCCTTCCATAGGTAAATTACTATTTCTCAGACACAATTAGTTTATTGTCTGCAAAAGCTTCCAATTTAGGCAAGTCTAAAGTTTTGTCATATGGCAAAGGGTTTAGACGTAAGAAAGGCAAAGGTCTTGGAAATCAATATTATTACACACCTGTTGCACTCTTGGTTAATCTATCTTTCTTGCCTAACACACGGCTCCATCTCATTGCCCTCCTCGTCAATACTGGCAGGTAATTCTTCATGAATTCCTCATAGCTCTTGTAATCAAAGTTGTCTGGTCTCTGGAAGCCATAGGCATCTATCTTACTTCTGCCATAAATAAACAACCAACTCTTTACCAGACGAGAAAAAACAGACCAATTTTGACAGGGTCAACCAATGGACATCTTCAATTAGAAGAAAAAGCCAACTTGTTACAATTTCAGGCCTGTTGTTGCCAGTTTATCTCACAAAATACAGTACTGATCAGTGTAGAGAAAGATCAGACTTGGAACGCATATGAAGATTTATTTTGTATGTTGGACTTAAGTCTTTATCAAATAAGAAAATCTTAGACTTGTCCAAACTGAAAACATTTGCAGAGGACAATTAAATGTCTTAACTCTTTGCCGCACAATCACGCGTTTTAAAGACCCTGAAGTAAAAGCCTTTTCAAATCATTAAGGTAAAATGAGAAAATGCTGGTGACCAGCATTTTCTCCTTTTACCACAATGTTTTCTACCCTTCCTAAAAGAATTTTCAGTTTCAAAGTCACATTTATACTGTCGACTGCAAATGCTTTGAATTTGGTCTAGTCTAAAATTTTGTTGTTTGGTAAAGAGTTTAATCAAAGGATGGTGTCCATGGTCATGAGGTACAGTGTTGGCCTGGCAGCCATAAGATCCATCCCGAGTTCTATTCCTGGAAGCAGGTATCTGATCAACTGTGGAACTTTTCACTGGTCCACACATTTGGTGTGAGTATTGGTGCGGTTTCCATAGAACAGACTTCAGAGAGATTAGTTTAGATTACAAGGTCTTGTTTCGCAACCAATGTAGAATAAATATAAGCCATCCTCTTGCAAAAGGGGGCTTAACGCATCCCTCCCATACAAGTTACCAAGCAGGTCGTCACATAATTATGGATCCATAACAGTCACTTTTACTTATACCTATTTAATCATGAGGTAGACTGGTCCTTGGAAATACAGAATATTTACCATTTACGAAAACTTTTTGTCAAAGTCAGCCTGCAAGAAAACCCCCTTTTTACAGAGCACGGCTCATATTTTTAAATGAAATTAAAGGAAAGGATATATCTTTGAAAGGGAGGAAAATATTAAGAGCTAACTTTAGGGCTAGTCCAAATTCAAAGCATTTGCAGGTAAAAAATTGAATATAGCCAAAATGGGAGAGATTATCTTTGTAAAGATAGAAAACATCATGGGAAAATGAGAAAATACTAGTCACCAGCATTTCCTCCTTTCACCACACTGTAATGAATTATAGAGGATTAACACCAAGCTACCACTCTACTTTCCAATCCCTTAGATTCCCTAATTCCTTCATGAGTCATGGGAGGAAAAATGGAGGAAAAATGGAAACTGGAGGAAAAATGGAAACTGGAGGAAAAATGCTTGAAAACATTGTGGGAAAAGAAAAAACTGGCAGCTTGCATCTTCATCTTTCCCTACAATGGTATTTATCTAATATTTCATCAGTAAGCAACATTTCAATCTGTCACGTAATGCTGCTTTCAATTTGGATAAAATTTCTAAGACTAGTAAGAATGTTCCAATGGCGTTGAGCAGCCGAGATATTTTCTATCAATTATGGATACAGCACACAAAAAAACAAACAGAAATTGGAAGCATATTTTCTAGTTTTACTGCGGTAGTGTTATACCTCAGTCATAAATTTGATGGTCGCAACATGTTTATGTTTTAGAAAAAAAAAAATTCTGGGCATAATAGTTTAATTAATACCGGCAAATGCCCCTCCACTATACAGCCCTATGCATATATGTGGTATTGTTTTACGAATTAAAAGATAAATTAATGAAATTCTGTGCTTTATTCCATAGACCAATATTGTATTTGATGTATACGGAATGAATCCGTAAGAAATCATAATGCTTTAGACACACAATTTAGATTTTCATGGGTTTTCGCGATATAGTGGAGGGGCGTTTTCTGGTATTATGCCAAGTTCTGCTAGATCTAATTCTGAAGAACTAGATTACAGCGGAAAAGACACCAGTACCAATAGTTTCAAAATTGTTGTCCGGATTTATGTTAGTCCGAAAAATACATCAACATGTACCCGAGATGTGCTCGAACTATGTAGCCTATGGTTGAAATTGGAGAGAAAATGAAACAAAGTAGGCCTAGAATATAAAATAATTACCCTTGACTAGTGTTTTCTGACATTTTCCCTTTCTACCAAGCTAAAAATCAATTCGATCAATTGACACCGCCTTCCATGCCAGCCACTTGTATATTGATAAGCCCAGGAGATCTTTTATTTCAGTATGACACTCCGAATATTTGTATAGTACAACGAATATTCTTTTCGTCCATTTCTCGTGAAAGTCATATTTATAGTTTCGGTTGTAAATATAAAAAGTGTCCCACTGTGTGTCCGTAAGTCTCTCTATCTGTGTCTGCCTTTACTTTAGTTAGATACTGTTACCAGACCATGGACCCAGGTAAGCGGTTAGTCAGCCCCCGGTGGACTTTCTCGGGATAGATTCTGAGTCTCTTCTGAACGTAATATCCAAGGCAACTTGGATTGAACTTTAGGGGGTAATTGCGCCAAGGGTTGTCTCTCTATTCCCCATTCCCTAGTGCCCACATCCCCAATGTCTGTCTGTCTGTCTCCCCATGTCTGTCTGTCTGTCACCCACCTATATCCCTGGAAAATTTTAGTTGAAATTGATCCATGGAATCTGGGACTGGTATTGAATTCTTCGAGGCCATCAATGACAAGTGCTCGAGGTCCCTGGGTCCAAAAGTCTGCACATTGCCTCATAAGATGCATATATGTGTGAAAACAAATATTTTCAAATAAAGGCAAAAGGTTCAGGAAATAAGCAAACATAATTTAACTGATCCTTTGACCCCCTAATGTGACCTTGACCTTGGATATAAGCACATGTAGGTGAATCTTCTTCGTTGCAGGTCATCTCTTAATGTTGGTGTGTAAATCAATTTTAAAATCGAACATTAGGTTCACGAAATATGCATACAGTGTTCGGCAGAAAATTATTGAGAGGACAACTGTCCCAAGACTCGACAGAAACAGGGCACACTTTCAAAAGTGGACAAAGGCTAGCTCTCAGGAATTTTCAAATAAATTCTAAAGGGACATCTATACATGTGCACTATGATGGGAATTGTTAATTGCAATGGGACGATGTCCCAGAATTCCCCTCTTGGCAAAGACTTGGGGATACACTTACAAATCGTTCAAGAGAAAATCTATAACAGAAATAAGGAAAAATTATTTCAGTAACTGCGTGGTTAATATATGGAGTTCTTTGAGGGATGACAAAGTCACAGTGCCCAGTATAAACTCATTTAAAAGTAGACTAAACAACCATTGGAGAAACCAGCCCCTCAAATTCACTTCGAGCTGCTGCAGCACTCCTACAAACAGAGGTACGAACCAAACAGGGGGACCTTTAAAAGTCAGAGGCTTACCAGCGGTCCAGGGAACGTAAGTTAAACATAAGTTAAACGTAAGTTATGAAATTGCTTACAAATGTACAGACAATCAGAAGACAAAGGAAGCAATATGACACGTCCGTTCGCGGGTACATAAATATAATTGAGTGGTGTGATGTGAAAAGGTAGTTTAATTCATCTGCAAACAGTTTTGACATAGTTTGAGCAGGCTGACATTGGGAGAAACATTTTGCTGTCATGAAGTTTTCTGCTTGTCAAAGGACCAATCTTCCTCATGATCCAGTAAGTTTTTAGACAATATGCACAAAGCAAATTGCCTTACAAAAATGAATTGAACCTCCTCTTCTGAACATCGCATTATTTAGTCTTCACCGTCGCTAAAATCTGACTTCTTCAAGTAGTATGTGTACCGTCGCAAGCCCTTTATTCTTGTAATAATTTAGTGGTGTGTTACACTGATGGAATCTCGTCAAAACTACAGATGGATTTAGTGGCCTCCAATTTCTATGGTTGAGGGAAATAACTCGTTATAGCTTAAGAAAAGCATTTATCAGAGTGACTTCCCTTATATTATGAGAACCCCTGTGTTGCACCGTAACCTTCAATTTCAAGATATCATTTCCCCCCTTTACAAGTGCTGTTAAAGGGGCCTCTTTACATGTTTTGATTTCGATTTATTTTTTTTGTGTGTAACACAGATAATAATTACAAATATACATTTGCCTGCTGGTAAAAGAAACTTGATAGTAAATGCATAAAAAAAGCGCAAGCTTGGCGTTCAAATAATTGGCTGGTCACTTTGCAATCTGTAGCTCTGTCTATTGTTATGAGACTGAATATGATGTCATCATACTTATTTTAATAAGATCCGACATACATGACATGTTATATTGGTCACGTAACATTCCTCCAAACCATTGCTAAGTTCTCACATGGAATCTAAAGATACCTTAACCATTAAAGTGCCTTTCACTAATATACATGTATTTGCCTATTTGCGGCTAATATGTAGGTCAAGATCAGATCAAGAACATAAGGGAAAAAAAGGAAAAGCTGGTTACCAGCATTTTCTCATTTTCTTCAAAAGTTTTCAAAAGCCTTCTTCCTCAAGGCCGTAAAAACTCTGGACAATGTGGTAAAGGTATTGGTTGGTTTTTATTCTGGCTTCTTTTTGGTACCATTTACCATGCAAAGTATTCAAATTGATATGCATTCTGGGCAAACCTCCTGCCGGTAAAGCCTTTCCGTGACAAAATCACTCCGTGGCCAAATCCGGCCATGTCAAACTAAAACTCTGTAACCCCCCCATACAAGGGAGGCTACTCTAGCTAAGTAAGCACTGCAGACGTGCAAGGTTTTTTCCCTTAGACCACAATTTTTCTTTTAAACATTCTTGCATATTTATCACTTTGCTTTGGAAAATTGTTATCATTACTGAATTCTTGATGTAAGGGTACCACTTCATGCCCAAAATTACAATAACTAGTCTATTTGTTCAACTGAATTGGCTTCCAGAGACTCTTTGTGGTCTTTAACTGATTGTTGTTAATGGTAATTTTCAATGGTATTTTGGTTATATCACAGCAACCAGAACGCTGTTCATGCGATCGTGGTACTTTTTTAATCCTTGACTAGAGGAAAAACTCTTACACTTGTTTAACACTTTTGCAGATGATGAAATTGATCTGGCTAAAATAATTATATTTGCATCCGAAAGGGTATAAAAACATTGTGGGAAAAAGGAGGAAACGCTGGATACCAGCATTTTCTCCTTTTCCTACAATGTTTTCAAAATCCTTCTTCTCAAATATTTAAACTTGACCAATTTCAACTGCAGAAAATACAATCCACTGAAACTCAAAAAGATTGTTATCTTAAAGGCTTGACTAGACAAGTTGCTGGTTTGCTCAATATGATCTTGATCTATGCTGTTTATAAAAATAGCATATGCTATAAACCTTTTACAAAACAAATAGTGTAGCAGGACTCTCACATTACAAGCATTTTCTTCTATTTCCACAATTTGTTTTACCCACTGAAAGACAAATTCCACCATTATAGCCACAAAAACAAATCCCATCAAGTTAGCCACAACGACAACATTTGTCATGTTAGCCACCAAGCCAAATCCCATCATGTTAGGTACAAAGCCAAATCCCATCATGTTAGCCACATAGTTAAATCACATCATGCTAGCCGCAAAACCAGTTAGACAAATCCCATCATGTTAGCGACAAAGCCAAATCCCATCATGTTAGCAACAAATATTAATCCCATCATGTTAGCTACAAAGCCACAGAGACAACTCCCATCATGTTAGCAACAAATATTATGTATAACTCCCATTGTGTTAGCCACAAAACCACATAGACAAATCCTTTCATGTTAACCACATAGACAAATCCCATCATGTTAGCCACAAAGCCAAATCTCATCATGTTTGCCACAAAGACAAATCCCATTGAGTTAGTGGCAAATATATCTTCCATCATGTTAGCCACAAAGCCAAATCCCATCATGTTAGCCACATAGACAAAT
Organism: Hippopus hippopus; assembly: GCA_946811185.2. Taxonomy (NCBI): domain Eukaryota; kingdom Metazoa; phylum Mollusca; class Bivalvia; order Cardiida; family Cardiidae; genus Hippopus; species Hippopus hippopus. The sequence goes on along the minus strand of OX328110.1, from coordinate 24,515,434 downwards.
CCCATCATGTTAGCCAGAAGGACACATAGAAAAATCCAATCATGTTAGCCACAAAGACACAGACGAATCCCATCATGTTAGCCACAAAGAGACACAGACAAATCCCATCATGTTAGCAACAAAGCCAAATAGAAAAATCCCATCATGTTAGCAACAAAGCCAAATAGAAAAATCCCATCATGTTAGCAGCAAAGCCACAAATCCAAATCCCATCATGTCAACCACAAAGCCAAATCCCATCATGTTAGCCACAAATCCAAATCTCATCATGTTAGACACAAAGACAAATCCCATCATGTTAGCCACAAAGCCAAATCCCATCATGTTAGACACAAAGACAAATCCCATCATGTTAGACATAAAGACAAATCCCATCATGTTAGACACATTTCATTTGTTATCTGTAAATGATTTCAATATGGAAGTGTCAAATAATTTGTTGTCTGGTAAAGAGTAAACTAAACCACAGTGGCAACATTTTTCACACAGAAAAAAAAAGCTTTGGTCTAGAAAATAGGAAACAGACTTTTCAAAAAACTTTCATTCGTGATATAATCACACTTACTGCCATTCACATAACAACTTTGTGATGTATCACACAATGTGGAAAATACAACAACAAGACTTTGTAACCTTTAGTGAGCCAAATTAACAAAATTAAAGTTTTGCTCCAGGAAAAACACACCCAAATAATTGTCATTCCACAGATGTCTCAGCATTCTGTGCAGTCTGATGTTGATCTGTGCTCCTGCAAAAGCATGGTGATTTTAAAATTTTTCATTTTCATTGGTCTCTGTGAGTTGTATAATTATGCTATCCATTCCTTCCTCCTTGTTATCTGCAAATGCCACAAGTTTTGGCTCTTACAGAATTTTCTTGGCTGGTAAAAAGTAAAATCTATTTGGGACAGCTTCTGCTGTGAAATGCTTTAGAACCACTGACAAACTTAACCTTTTGAAAACAAAGTAAATCAGCGTGGAAATTTTTGTTCATTGTACTAGACCAAAATATTGCATTCTGAAGACTATTTCCACCAGAAAGTTTCACTGTATAGCAGACAGTGTAAAGCTAAGATCAGACTGCTTAGCATGTGTAGTCTGATCTTGAATCAAACACTGCAAGCAAAAGCACTATTTCTCATTATGCAAGAAACAAAATCAGTTTACTTGTATAGCACGGCTGGTCTATTCTGTTAGCAGTAAGATTTTTCTCCTGAAAAATTATGAGGCAACAAACTTAGAATTCAGATTTTTATTTTTCAACATTACAACTTCCAGAAAGTGCTTGACAGATAAATGTTACACAGTTTTCTCTTGACATTATTTTATACTAATAACAAATTAAAGTACATTTATAACTATAAACAATTTAGAAACAAAGAAGATGTAATTTGGAAGTATTTCATTAACAGCTTGGCTACACTCTACTTCTTCTTCTTTCCCTTCTTTCCTTTCTTTCCTTTCTTCCCTTTCTTTTTCTTGGCATAGGGACCATATCCTTTACGTACCATAACACCTCTCCACCAAGACTGTACCTGTTGGAATAAAATGAAATCATGGTTATTTGAATTGGCAGATACAAAGTTTTTTTCAAAATTTGATAAAGTAATCTAGTTTTTATCTCGAGGTATCTCATATGTACAATTGTGCAAGATACCATCAAGTTATTCTGCCAAATTTTCATTTCTTTCAATGACACATAGACTCAATATAATTTTAGGCAAACTGAAACACTGCTTGGTCAGTTTGATTGGTTACCTCCCCTGATACAGCACAGTGTATAGGGATCAGTGCAGGCTACTAAAAACGGGCAGAATTTTGCCCGTCTATTCTTGAAATAATGAGAGGTCACTGTTGTTTACTTTACATTCTGGGTAGGTCATACTTGTCTCTCGTGGTCTCTTACGCAGATCAAAAAAGCACATTGAAGTGATTTTCTTTTTTTAACTCTATTGCAGATTTTATAATTTGTAAAGTACATGTATTCATTTACATTGTAACATGAAATGACTTGGTCACCCATCCAAGCACCTACCAATTTGCAGAATTTGCATGAAGAGAAATACAATATACACCAAACTGCATAATCTTTCAACAGAAGACACTTGAGCTGGTCGCCGTTGTATGTGCAAAATCATAGATTACCTGCATTGATAGTGGTTACCAATATACTAAGGATAGATGTGATATATAAAAGACACTCTGATTGGCCAATCCAGCTAATTTGGCTTATCCAGTGAAAACAATTGTCACAATAGCCTGTATAACTTGTATATTTACATGTACAACATGGCCAGTTTATTTGTGCAATCAGATGGAAAAACCAATAATTACCTTTATAGATGCTTTCAGCTCAATTGCTTCCTGTTCCTGTTTTCTTCTAGCCTTTTCTTTATCAATTCTGTCTTCTACAACAACTTGTTCATACTCTTTATACTGTAAAATAGTTTGAAATTACAATGTTTTCTTTTATATCTGCAACTAACTCTACGGAACTGCTACAATAAACTTTCAAAAATTATTTTCATAGAATAAAGAACCTTAGAAGATGTCACAAGGGCAGACATTTACACACTGTCTAAAATGTATGAATTCATATTGCTATGCCCTGAAACAAATTTGCAGGAGACAACATCAAAAATATTCATGTAAGTGGATGATTAACCTAGTTTGGTACATGGATACATGTGGAAACTGCTCAATATGAATGTTTCCAGGAGTGGCCTGCAGCAAGACATAAATAGTTATGTATACAAGGTGATAGGTAAATCATTTGTTGAATCTGAATCCACATGTACAGTAAATTTGAAAAAAAAAAATACAGCAACACACTTATTTTTAAGCAGCTAGAAATACAGTTGAACCTCTCTTTGAGACCATCTGCATTAAAAAATCCACTGCTTTGATACCACTGTTTTGATTCTTAATTCTCTTTTAAATCAGCTCAATAAACTTGCATTTAAAGACTGTCTGCTACAGACTACCTTTCTTCCTTCCCCTGGGTGGTCTCTAAATACAGGACCAATACTCACCAACCATTAGAGACTGCATTCTGAGTTGTATTCTAGCTAAGAAAGTAACACAATTTCTGATTAGCTTCATAATTTTTTTTAACCAATCAGAAATTGTTTTACTTTGAAATTTGGAAAATTCATGAGAATTAGACTGTAAATGATAATACCAATAGTTGGTGAATATGGGTCCTGGTTAGACTGTAATTCACAGTATCTACAATGTATAGGATACAAAAGGTGCCAGTATTAAGAAAATTGTCAAGTAACCATTTGGTAAGTTCCTGCAGTTTTTTTTTTTTCAGTTTAGAATTATGTGATCAAAAAGGTGTTATTATTGAGGAAAAAGTCAACTAACCAACTTGGTGAGTTCCTGCAGTTTTTCTAAATCTTTAGCTTTTGATGCTTTTAGAACATCCAGTTCATGTTGTTTAGCATCAACATCTTTTTCATATTTCTCCATCCAAAAATCCACTTTTCTCTCTAGTTCCTGAAATATTGAGAAAGAAATGAAACTTTTTTGAATTTGTATTCACATAATCTATAAATGGACAGTATGAAATATAGAAATCTGCAAAATTAAGTGATTTATTCACACTCAATTTTAATGGCTGAACAAATGTCTTCTAAACTTTTTACCAAACAGCAAAAGTTAAGACTTGTCTGAACTGTAAGCATTTGCAGACGACAAATCAACATGACTTAAGGATAGGGCACCCTAATGGGATTCGTGTAGCATTGCTTTTCATTGTATGGATTCAGCTAAGACTTGGGTAATCCGTAATCGATGCGGGGAACCAGCATCTATCAGCCGATCGATTATGGATTACCCGAGTCTTAGCCGAATACGTACGTTTTTTGGTGACGAAAGGCGATGTTACAGGCATCCGCATTAGGGTGCCCTATCCTTAACCCATTAACAGATGACTAAATTTAAGACTGGTCCAAATTCAAAGCATTTGCAGACAACAAATTAAGCATGGCTCAAATGATGGGATTTGTCTTAACCCTTTACCACAAAAATCCGAGTTTTAGCGACCCGAGGAAGAAACTTTTTTAAAACTTTGCGGGAAACGAAGAAAATGCTGGTAACCAGCATTTTCTCCTTTTTTCTACAATGTTCCTACCCTATCAAAGACAAGTTCCATCATTTGAGCCCAAGTTTAATTGTAGTCTGCAAACACTTTGAATTTGGACAAGTCAAAAGTTTTATTGTGTGGTAACGAGTTACGTGTAAATATGTTAGAAAACAGATTGGGAAAAGCAGAAAATGCTTGTAACCAGCATTTCCTCTGTTCCCATAATGTTTTCAGAAACTGTCTTCCTCAATGCCATTAACCCTTTACCACACAATGACGACTTTTGACACCCCTGATAGAGAAGGCTTTTGAAAACATTGTGGGAAAAGGAGAAAATGCTGGTAACCAGCATTTTCTCCTTTTCCCACAATGTTTTCTACCCTATCAAAGAAAAATCATTTCATATGATCCACATTGAAACTGTCCTCTGCAAATGCTTTCAATTCGGACAGATCTAAAATTTGTCGTGTGGTAAAGGGTTAAAACATGGTATTGTGTAATTAAATAAGAAATTTGCTGTTAGTATGCCATATGGAAGAAGTCATTGTGAGAAAAAATTGTGAAAAATGGAGAAAATGCTAACTACCAGCATTTTCTTCTTTTCCAACAATGTTTTCAAAGGTCTTCTACCTAAGACTCTTTAGAACTTGGGATAATGAGGTAAAGGATTAGAAAAAAGTTTCAGTATTTGAGCAAAAATTATTTATTGTCTGCAAATGCTTTCAATCTGGACAAGTTAAAACTACATGTATTGTTATGTTATGATGTAGTAAAGAGTTAAGTTATGTTTGTCTGCTCAAGGCAATGAAGGACACTATAGCAGCCAGTGTAGATCAAGAAAAATTGTATTCTGTTATTTACTCTACACTGTCCCATATATTGGGACATACTCTGGTCAATTGTCTATTTGTTTGTTTCGTGTTTAACATTTTAAACATTCATTTAGTTTTACTGAGGCAACCAGTGCGCCTATCCATGCTTTTCTCAGTGATCCCTGGGTTTCAAGCCCTGTATGCTGCTGACTGAGCTACCAGGCCAAGGTATTCTGCTCAAAACAGCATTGAAAGTGCTACAGGGTAGGCCCTGTCAACAGACTAAAAGAATATGGGCCATGCTCTGGGAGAAGGGGGTTTAATGCATCTCCATAATGCATTACACCAAGTAAGTCATAACATAATTATGGATCCATAAAATTGATTTGGTCTGAATGACAGGCAGAACATTGACCATAGCAAAAAGTGTTGACCCAGGTCAGCCTGCAAGGACTGCGCAGGCTAACCTGGGTCGATACTTTTTGCAGAAGTTTTAAATCCCCTTTTCACAGAGTATGGCTCATATGTATGAATAAGTCATAAATCTCGGAGCTGATGAAATATTACTGAAGTAAATCTAACAATACTTACTGCTTGATGGGTTCTAAGGTAGGACTCTATTTCTGCATTACAACGGATTTCATCATCAATATCATGCCTCAGTTTCTGAAAGAAACAAGGACAGAAAATCAATACAGGGCCTGGATTCATCAACCAGTCTCTTTTTGCATTCTTAGTCTAAATCTAAATTTTTAGACTTGTCCATACGGAAAATGTTTGCAGATGACAAATTACAGTATATGATAACATGTGTTTGGAAGGGTGGGAAACATAATAGTAAAAGGACAGAATGCTACTTACCAGCAATTTTCTCCCTTTTTCCAGAATTCTTTTTTTTAATTTTTTTTTTAAATTTTTTCTTCCTCATGATCCTGTAGTGTTCGTTAAAAGGTAAATGATTGAATGGTGTTTTTCACTGCTTTTAACATGATTTCAGTCATATCACAGCAACAGCTCCCTTATTCATGTATGTCCTGAGTTTCAACAGTACTAGGCTCGGGCTCTGAAGTGTCTTGGCCAAGGACAATTCAATGAAAAACTCACTGCTCCAGCCAGGTTTGAACCCAGGGCCTCCAGGTTATGAGTCCCACACTTTACCACCGAGTCTTTCAAGCCTAATTTAGCTCATTTTAAGATTCTAAATAATCTGTCTTTTACTTTGGCCATTACCAAGCTGGTGAAGTCATGTCTGAAATATCTAAACCAACAGAGAGGTATGACCTTTGCGGAGATCCATTTACAGAAAATGACAAAGAAAAAGCTTTTGAAGAAAAAAACAGAGTAACCTGCTTTTTAATTTATTGATCCTTTAATTTACAGACCAGGGTGAAAATTATTACAAATGACTAGATGGACAAACATTTGTAACAATCTTACAAGTGATCACTCTTTCCCCAAAATGTTGTCCAAACCTGGTTAAATCAGGGTCACTTCTGAATGGCAGGTTTCAATCCAATTTAGCAGGTAACTTTTGTCTTAAACTGACTGTGACAAACTGCAAAATCACTCACAAAAACAAATTTAATTACTGGTAAGAGCTCCTTTTCTTACGTGGTCCTGTCATTCATATCAATTTGACAGCTCACTTATTCTTGTATTTCCCGGGTTTCAACAATACTAGCTGGAGCTCTGCAGTGCCTTGTTGAAGGGCAGTCATACAAAAAAAAAAAAAATCACCACTGTGGCTGAAGA